>CM069308.1:32164782-33564782 GCA_035609425.1 Epinephelus awoara
TTTTTTAAAACCTACCAGACTGTTGAGTTGTCACTTTATGGTAAACCAACTCAACCGTTTGGTAGGATTTTTGTCATTGTATAACAAAAATGCTGACATGTAATGGTGTATATGTGTCTGTGTTTTACAAATAATAGATGTATGTTAGATCATTTTATGGTACAAGGCCACGGGATGCTATGGCCCTAGTACCAGAAGATCCCCAAGACTCTGAAGCTGATCTGAGCGATGATGATGACGACATCATCGAACTAGTATCGCTCTGATTATGTGCCCAAACAAGCAGAGGTGATTGGAGATTGTTTTGAATCTAATGCAGATTTTTCCTTGGGATCTATGGATGACGAGCATCTGGATGGAGAACCCTCAACAAGCACTGCTAAGAAGTCTGCTAAGAAGAAGAAAAAAGGGAAAAATAGTCAACATCGACGAGCCGGATGACACCCCTGACTTTGCATCCCCCCCCCAGGCTCAAAGAAAAAGAAAATGACAGAAAAGAAAGCAAAAGAGGCTGGCAGCATGTGGATATTGAGGAATTCCAGGTTCCTGATGCAAGTTTTATGCCCCCTGATGCTGTCAAGACACCCTTCCAGTACTTAAAAATGCTCTTCACTGATGAGATGATCCACCACATTAGTCACCAAACCAATCTGTACTCTGCACAGGAGTTGGGGGATCCAATCAAGACTAACCCTGGTGAGATTGAAGCACCTAGAGTTGGTTGACCATCCTCTGCCTCTCCACCACAGATGAAGCGCCTCCCCCCACAACCCTCACGACCATAACCAGATGTGCGCTATGACAACTATGGACACTGGCCTCTTCACACTGACAAATGGGGGCGGTGCAGCCTCTGCCCAAAGGGTGTGTCAAGATATAAACGTGGGAAGTCTTCCTGTGGTTGATCGGAGAGAGGGAATGTTTTGCAGGATACCATCAAAAATAAGGTGGACAAGGTTCCCATGGACCCTTTTTTTGTTTGTGCATTCGTTTGAGGGAAAACAAATTTTTGAATTTGTTCAGTGCAAGATCAGAAGTGAAGTTCTTTTGAGTTTTTCTACAGCACAGTTGAGAAGTTAGACATGGGTCATTTTTTGTGAATTTGAGAGGGGTACATACATAAAGGCCCCATACATTTTTGAAAACACACATGTACACATGGAGTGGAAGCTCTTTTGATAAAATTACTGGACATGACTTGTTTCTGAGTATTTTTTATTTTTTATTCTTTCTTTTTGTATTTGTAGCTAGAAAATAATCATAGAATTGTGATTATACATTTATCAAGTATATGGTACTTTTGCCATCAGGCGGAATCTCAACCATTTGGTAGAGATCTATATTTTAAAAACTGGGGGGTGTATAAAAACAAAAAAATGATTCTTGATACTTCATAGTTATTATAATTTTTGCATTGTTTTTTTTTCTTGGGGGGAACATTAAAGGGTTAAAGTTCTGAATTACTTAGAGAGCTGATGTGTTCTGCCACCAGAGGCACCAAAAATGACCCTGCTCTGTCCCACACATGGCTGCCGGTTTGGGCATAATGTTGGAGGTGCAGACTCAGGCTAATTTAGGACTGAGAATTGGAGCATGTAGCAGCACTGGGGCTAGCTTTGGGCCTTGTGAAGCATCTTGGAGAATCTATCACAAGTCACAAGTGCTGTCATGGCAGTATGAACCCTTCTGGCATCAGCCTGCTGACACACACACATACACGCACACACACACACACACACACACACACACACACAGACACACACACACACACACACACACACACACACACACACACTTGGATGTCCAGCAAAGATTTTTTAATATGTATTGAACTAGACTGTATCAACATTCTCTCCATCACATATTTTTTCTGTACTTTGTCTGCTTGAACATTCTATGTTGTCCCCTCATCTGTCTGTCTTTCTCTCTGTCTGACACTGTCCTCTGATGCTTTGTGGTTGTCACAGGGTTTCCCTATTGGTCTACTCAGTCACACCAGTGAAGGTGTCCTCTCCCTCAGTGGATTTGCTTGGACCTGTTTCCTAAGTCGCACAGATGGGCTGTGAGAAACTTTCTGATCCTGACCCAAATCTAACACCCTTCAAGGTCACTGGGACCATTGGTGTGTGTTTGGTGTGTGTGTGTGTGTGTGTGTGTGTGTGTGTGTGTGTGTGTGTGTGTGTGTGTGTGTGTGTGGTGATCAACACAGATGTTTAGAAGAACTATTATTTACACTCTAAATCAACAGTTCAGAAGCATGCACAGTTTTTCCCTTTCTTTATTCCAGTCTCCATTCTAGTGCCCCCTGAGGGTCAAGGTTCATGACCTCCTGCTGACAGGACAGCAGTGTTGACCTTTACTGGCGATGGAATCCGAGTCCTTCTGAAATGTCAAGCTGAATGTCAAGGCATGACCTCAGGCCAGGGGTCGACACTTCACCCTCAAAGCACTGGATTGTGGCTAAAAAAAGCTGCTTTTGACATTCGTCAGCCAGTAAGGCATCCAGTCCACCCTCACAGAGTCAGTTGGCTGCTTTATCAGTGACCACTTTGTGCTTGTACTCAATTGTAAAAAACACAATGTGGAAGAATCTCCATTCTAATTCATTACCATTGCTTATGTTAGGCGGGTGCTCTTGAAGGAACCATTCGAAATTTTGGGAAATATGCTTATGTGCCGCCACTGCCCCTCTTATACTCCCAAAGGCAATGCCCCACGTTCTTTCTATTCCTCTTTAACTGCACTTATTGTGTTTTGTTGTTTTTTTCCCTTGTGCCCTAAATAAACCAGTGCATAACTAAAACGTATTTACATAAAGTTCATATTGCATGCACTATCCCTGTAAATTCACTTCTAACTTAATACTAACCTTTTCCTCTTTCCCTTGCAGGTACTGGACCCCTCTAAGTAAAGGTTTTCCCTTATTCTCAGGTAAGTAACCTCAACACCTTATCAGTTTCATACACACCTCAACTTTGCAGGTAAGTGATTACACCATAAACACACACACACACACACACTCAGGTAAGTTTCTATAGTGTAGGGAAATTTAATTAAGAGTTAAAAATGAAATGCAACTCTATGATATTTTTTTGGGGCATTTTTAAGCCTGTAATTGATAGGATAGACAAGTGTGAAAGGGGGAGAGAGAGGGGGAGTGACATGCAGCAAAGGGCCACACGCTGGAGTCAAACATGGGCCGCTGCGGTAACAGCCTTGTACATGGGGCGCCTGCTCTACCAGTAAGCCACCAACGCCCCTGCAATACAACTTGAAATGTTACCGGTACAAAACCTGTTTTTTTTTCCATGAAAATGGGTATGAGTGACACATTAATGCAACAATACCAACGTTACTCATATGTTGGCCCACACATGATGGTCACACTTTAATCTAAGCTGGCAATATCAACTAACACCACAAAAACACTGCAGGCCTGATTCGATGCTTAGGAACGTTGTGGCTCAAAACTAAATGGCTAATTCACTCCTAATGGAGCAAAAAAAACCATCAAAAGGTTCCTTAAGTATGTGTCTGCGATGGAGGGTCAAATCTGTCAAAGCATCAATCCCGCTCCAATGGTAGACGTTCCGACAGCAGGTCAGCAGCATACAGTTTCTCCCTTGCAGCCAGGGGGAGTCCGAGCCATACACTGAAGACTCAGAGCGTTATCTGGGGTCCTCCAGTCCAAACGTCACTACCGCTTCATTAACTTCAGTCTCACTGTTTTCGTGAGGCCCAATAGTCAAAGCTAATGTCCAAATGCCGTGCTAGCAAATGATGAGCTAAAAAAATTAGTCACCTCAGGCCTACCATGCGCAGTCTGACACTTTCCAAACCTCATGTTGACAATCCTTGTGCAGCGTGTCTGACTGCAATCTTCTTCATAGTTCTTGAACTGACAACTTTAGAATTACAATAAAATTTGAATTCAAGCTAATTGTTTTTATTTCTCTCTCCCCTCTCTGAATGGCCTGACTCCTCTGCTGCCTTCATCACTCTCCTCCAGCACCCCCCGCCGATCCCCCCCTGGATTGTCCTTCAATCACATGATCACTGCATGGTCAACCCAATACATCATATCAAGGTAAATTAAATCTCATAACTTATCTCAACTTTTAAAAAATATGATTCACAATAAAATACACATGAAATTTGAAACATACATGCAGAAAATAAAACAAAATACCTTTATAAAAAACAAAATTTATTTTATTTATTCAAAAATATATTTTCCCACTGAGTTACACTTATTCATTTTTTTTTTTAGATGACAAGATCAGTGATTTTCATGTCTGTATGCTAGGCCATTATTTTAGCTTAGCATAAAGTCTGGAATCAAGAGGAAACTGCTAGCCTGTCTTTGTGCTGTGTCTTTGTGTGGGTAGGAGTGCTTCCTGGACTCACTTGAAGTTTGTTTAGGGGGTTCATTGGGCAAGGATACATGAAGACACATAAACCACAAGAGAACTCAAAGGTCTCCTTTCAAACATTCAAAATGCCTGGGCACTTAAAATGTAAAAACAGTCTCCAGTGGCATCAAGCCTGGGAATCAAACAGATCTTACGGAACAAAAGACCCTCTGATAGTGATGTTCTACCAATTGGAGTCTTTCATTTGGACATGGGGTTGTGATCTAGAGAGGGTGTGGGCATCATTTGGCCCAAAACATTGATCAAAGCTTAATTAAAGAGCAACATGGCAAAGACAAAGAAATTTGTTACAAAACACAAAAACAAATAAATTATCTTAATTTAAGCCTGGGGAGCCTGTAATTTATTACTCTAAAAAGCTTCTCATTGGTTAAGTTTTTTATGCCATCTTTTCATATGGAAGATGGGTTGTGGTCAATGCCAATGGCTTGTTATGTAGATGGGTTACAGTTATGGAAGTTCAGAGAGTGTCTAGCCATAGAGTAGTTCACATTCCCTTTGCAAATGGCGTATTGCAAATGTTTTCCCAGTGTAAAAGAACGTAGCAGCTCTTAATCTTTAATCTTCTTTAATCTTCTGGGATATAAATCCATAAATGTCTTGGTCTGCATTACATTTGAGCCGTGGTTACATTAGTTACACTTGTTGGATCCCCTGAGCTTTGTACCTAACCATGTTTGTTGGGTGTTAAGTTGAAGACAGCTGTGTACCAGTTTATCTCATAGAGTCTGGCATCTCCTAGAGGTAATGAATGGTGGTTCAGGGAAGATTTGACTGAGTATACCATCATTCAATAATATTAATAATATTGATTATTGCTCTGTTTCAGTACGGTATGTTGTGACCTTTTGTTAGTTTGGGAGCATTTTTTAAAGTGGAGTTTGTGTGTCCAGATGTTTGGCTCTAGTGTCAGCGTTCTCTCAACACATTCTCACTCTGACCTCGTCACATATCGCTGCTTCATCATGGACTTTCCATGTTGACGTATGATGTGCAAGATAGCCTTGTTGACGTTCTTCGACACCTTGTCAACGTCTGCCTGTTACATGTATTGTGTCTATTCAAAATACACTTCTATTTTTTTTTGCATACGGTCTCTTTCAAAATAAGTGTATACATCGGTACAACACTGCAAATTGACTTTTTTTTAATTTATTTTTTTACCTTCTATAACAAATCCACGTGGTTACACTTAGCCACCACTCGCACATGGTTAGGTTTACGCAACAAAGGCATGTGGATAGGTTTGAAAAAAGATAACAGGGTTTGGCTTTACAATTGACCTATGGCTAAGTCCCCCCCTCAAACGCAATGAGCCAATCACAGTGTATAGCCATTCCCATACACTCGGACATTCTCTGCCTGGACGTTCATTACAGAAAGTCAGTTTTGTTCGGTTTTAGGAGCTTTGTCGGGGATTTGAAGTTTAAAAATGGTCAAACAGTGTGCATGGGGTACATGCAACTCCGAGAAAAGTGTCTCCTTTGATTAAAGTTGTGTGGTAACGTCAGACCACAACATCAGCTCAACGTGAATAAGATTAACAATGATGTCTACATCTGTTTTAAGGTAAGACAACATTGTGTTTGAGGCAACATATTGTCACTTTGCTGGAAAGAAATATAAAGTTATCTTTAACATCTCTAGCTAACGTTAGCTAAAGTTAGCCTAACGTTAGCTCCTAGCTGCGTTGTTCATCATGTCACCTTGTTTGCTGGGAGTTCATTAGCCTGTTTTGTTCTAGTTTTGTACTTTGGTGATCGTACATCATTGTTAGCTGTTGTCCAAAGGGCTCTAGTTAAGCTAACGTTAACTTCTGGAGCTTAGCTTCATTAATTTATCTGTAATTGCAGAGATAACAAAGGTTGGCAAACGTTATGCTGAATGATTCAGTGTAAATACTGTAGCACCAAACTAACAGAGAGACACTCTTGGTAAAGATGGTAAAAAGGCCGTTATCCTTTTCTCATATTCTGAGCCAAAAACCTTAACTTCAGTGGCACTTTCACTTGTTGTCTTTGATGGCGACGGCAACGAGATGCGATTCACAAGCGTACACTGTGACCTGTAAATTTTGGCTTTTAATTTAAGATTTTCATCGACCTTCTCAACAATAAAATGATGAATATATCCCTCCAATGCGTAGTTTAGGCCCTTTTGGTTACTTCTCAATGAGATCTGATCATTATGTCCCCAAAAACATCAACTGCCTCCTGTGAAATGCCGTGTGCTGTGACACCTGCCATAGCGCCGGTCACTGAATGTTGATAGTTTGTCCCAGTGAGTGGAGGGGGCGTGGCTTAGCCATAGGTCAATTACACGGGAAGCAAACACAGGTGAAAGTCTTTGAATGTTGGACCAACCCACCAGCCTTACCAGCCACTCTACTCTGAGTTTTCGCCCCTTATCATTTCCTATAATTTGGCCTCAAACTTGTTTGTTTAACACAAAGTTCACTAAAAGCCATTAGACTGTTTAGACTCTTAATATAAGATAGTAATGGAAAAGCTAGAGACAGTCTCTGGTCTTTCATTGTCTGCATGGGGCTGTTTAAATCCTTATTGACGTGTGTGTTTGTTGTCAGTTTAATTTTCATATTTAGTTTTACCAGACCAACCAAGTGATAATCTCATTAGAATAAATATCACTGCTTTTCAGCAGGGTTTGTGCAACCAAAACCAGGTATTTTAAGCCTAAACACGATCTTCTCCATGTCCATATCAAGTGATTTTTGTGCATAACAAATACCACACATTAACCACAGCACTGCTGAAATGTAAAGAAATATCAAGTTTCAGTATCTCCTACATAATACCATGCAAATGCAACATATCTGTGGTTTGCAGAAAGGTACAGTACCAGTTTTTTTTCTGACAATTTGGCTGTTTTATGAGGATTTTTCCTATTTCAATCCAAAAACCAAAAAGGAAAAAAACTCCAGTATATCTGTAAAATTAAAGCATGCTTCTATTTTTCTTTCTGTTCGTTTCTTCTCCAAGACAAAAAACAGCTACTCAAGGTCACCCTCAAGGTCTCCTCCGTTCAGTCCCTTTGTTTTCCCTGGTGAACTTTCCTCCTGAAAAAAAAGAGGAAGACAGAGAGAAGCAAAGAGAGACAGGAGTAAAAGTCCTGAGTAAGCGTCGCCTGCTGAGAGAAGTTTTTCCCCACCATCAATCCTCTGTCGGCGTCTGGCTCCCTCGCCTCGTTAGCTAATTGAATAAATGAAAGATTGCTCTCTGCTCCTTGGGCATTGTGTGTCCCTTTGGCTTTAAGCTTTTTTTTCCTGGTGTTCCTTTCTGTCTTTTCTGTCCTCCCCCGCCTATTTTCATGTTGATTTCGCATAAAAATAACATTACAGTAATGACACCGGAGGTAATGTGTGTCCATGCTGATCTACTGTATGCGTGTGTGTGTGTGTGTGTGTGTGAGGTCCTGAAGGGATGGGTGTTTCAAATGACACCTCCAGATGTGCTGGAGAGAGGAGGAAAGAGGATGTGGGGGAGAAGAAGAGTGAACAGAGTTTATTTTAGCAAAGCAAAATAATTAAAGTAAGGAACAAGGAGATAGATGAGGTGAGGGAAAGAAAGGAGAGGTGAAAAGATGAGGAATTGAGGAACTGAGTGGAGAACGGGGAACAGAAGGAAAGAAGAAGAAAATGATAGGATAGAAAAAGATAATGACAAGGAATGTTAAGAAATAAAATTCCTCTTTTATTTTAATTCAAGCCCCTGGGAATCATCGAGAGAAACATGATAACATTTGTAAGTGTGTGTGTGTGTGTGTGTTGCTTTAATAATGCGGAGAAGGGCTGCTGTCACCCAGGCCTGTTCTGTCATTAAACGTTGACGTGCAGATGGTGGGAGCCTGTTAAAGCGCTCTCACCTCAGTCCTCGATTCCATACTCTTTACGACCAGCTACCATAATGCACCATAATGCACTGCCAGCTATTAATTATAATCAGCAGCCTCTCCTATAGAATCTCTGCTCTTTTACTTCACCGACTTCTGTCACTCTATGAGTTTACCTGCACTGTGATCCACCTTTAGATGAACTCTTCATGGTGCTGCCTGCAGAATGTTGTCTTCCTGAAAATTCAATAAGCTTTAGGTCACCTGTCACCTTTGTTGACCTCAGTAAGTGTTACAACATCAGTGGAAGTCACTCTGAAGAGGTAATAAAGTACATCACTGAGCAAAATGCAGGCATAATGATAATACAAAGTTGGGGGGTCTTTGTTTTGAAATCTAAATGATTGTGAAGTTGATTTGGTATGAAAGAAAGAGACTTTGGAGGGCCAGATATACCTAAACATGGAGGAATATTTCAAGAAGAAGGAGTCAATAGAGGAGCCTGATCTCACTCTGAAGTCGTCGAAATCCTACACTTGGACAGGGACCTGCACTGTCAGAAACCAACAAAAAAAAAAAGCGTCCTTTATTGTCAGCATATTTGGCCAGTTGACGTCATAGTTTAACGGGGTCTGCCCATTATTCCAACAACCGATTGGTCTGACATCCCATTGTTCCGACCATATTAAACTCATTGTTCCGAAGTCCTGTTGTTCCGAAATCATCATGCTGCCCTGTGGTTAAGGTCTGGTTAGGTTTAGGCACAAAAACCACTTGGTTAGGGTCAGGAAAAGATCATGGTGTGGGTTAAAATGAAAAAGAAAGTGGCAAACACATAAGCTGTGAGCCTGCTTCGCCTCAAGCCTTTCCCAGCTGACCCAGAGCCGGTCACGGCGCACCATCAAGGCAGAACTACGCCCGCCAGGAGCCATTCAGCACCGCGGAAAGCTCCCCACACAACCCGGACCCCAGAGTTAATTATAGCTGCTGCACAGCAATGGTCAGGGCCGGGTAATTTTAGGCAAAATTAGGCAATTCTGAGCAACTAGCAGAGTGTAGGAAGATGAAAAAAAGGTGGCATTCTAAGCAGAGACTATGCTCTATCTCACTGAGCTAATTAGCAAGAGACAACTCTGTGGTATATATGTTTAAAACTTCTTCTAGCTCATAGGAATTCTACAGCTGCAATGATTAGTCAATACATCAATAAGTCAAACACATAATTAATCCACAACTGTTTCATGATGGATTGATTGTTTCAGGCATCAGTGTTGGATTTACCTTCGCAGATTTGAGGATATCCTCCTCTAATCTCGCTTTATCATGGTTTTGGACCTTTAGTCCAGGCGAGCGTGAGAGCATATAGAAATGTTTAGAGGTGAGAATGGCTGCTGGAGAGAGTCCTGAAAGTGAAGCAACTGTACACAATGACCCAGAAGAACTCATACCAAAAAGAGCAGTGTTTCCCCTAAATGCAACTAACAGCGGCGCACCGACGTTTACAATATTCCTCTGCTCTCTGTATCGCGCACGGCGGAGTTTTGCCCCGATGCGCACACAACCCACCCACCCACACACACACACACACACACACACAAATTGCCTAAGCCAAGCATCAGGGTGCCAGACAGTAGCCATCCATGCCATGGAAAAGCAAATTTCAAAGTGAAAGTTCCAAAGCTTAGCACATATAGTTGATTTGTTGTGAATTTTCAAAATTTTGAACTTTAGAGGCTTGCTGTAGCGCCACCATCAGGACTATTGGCCTGTATTTGCAGCTGTGGCAATCTGGCATGGGACTGGACCTTTGTGCAAAGTTTGGTCATTTTTCGTGCATGGGAAGTAGGATTTCCTCAGAAGAAGAAGAAAAAGAAGATGCAGCAGAACAATAGGGTCCTGGCAGCTTAGGCTGCCCGGACCCTAATAACAGGAGGTTATGGAGTTTCATTCTCTCCTCTCTATGACACTTGTATCTCGACCAGTAGCCTACCTTTGTTGCATTGCTGATCCTCTATGGTACACAAATACAGTATAGCCTAGTATAATCACATATCGGAACAACGGGACATCAGACTAATGAGAGGTCGGAACAATGAGAGGTCAAACAAAGGACAAAAGTAAGGGCAGCTAAAGTTTGAGAGGTGCGGGTGGATGGGTCCAACAAACACCAACGTTACCCGAGAGAAGATTCTACAGCCAAACCCTGTTCTTTTTTACACCTAAACCTAACCACCTCCTTTTGTTGCCTAAACCTAACTGTATTTTTTCAGAGATGGACCCTCTCCAGAGTAGTGGGGTAGTGGGGATGTCTCGCCGACCGCAGCCAACCCTCAACGAATCCACTTCTCCCCCTAAAACAAGCTGTGTGTGTTGCAAGACTCTACTCACCTCTGTCTGCAGGAGACCAGAGAGAAAGGCATTTTTAATCTCTGTATGTTAAACTCTCAGTACTGCTGTAGCTTCTAACTGAGTCTCTGTGGTTTGGAGTTTAGCTTCTCTCCTGCGTCCTGTTTTTACTATATCGATATCTGCTTTTTTTTACTGTTTAATGTTCACTATCAGCCATATTAGAAGTTGTGTGAAGTTGCTGCTTAAGAACTCAACATTTACTTATTTTGCTGCTTCACAATGTAAGTTTTTACATACCAAAATAACAAGGGACTTTTCCTGTGAAAAATCTAAAAGAGAAGAAATGTGTTTATCACTGAATTAGCAGAACTTTGCAAGTGGCTTTTCTTCAATAAAGTCAGGTCTAGGAAGTGGAACCCAAGATCGGCAGTTCAGGAGGCAGAGGCAGCTCTTAGGCATGCAGAGATTGTAGGTAATGTTCAGTTTGGCCAGGGAGGCCTGGGGCTTGGCTCAGGCAAACCAGGTATGGAATAAAGCAGATCTCAAAGATAAAAGAAAGCTGGTTGTAGAACAGATACGTAGACAGGAGGAGATATTAAGGGGTGCAAAGGTAGTGGCCCAGGCTAAACAGGGACAGTGGTTGAATTGGGAAAGTGTAGAGAAGAGGAAGCTTAGCTGGAGGGACCTACATTTAGGGGGAAAGCCTGTTGTTCCCCAGGAAATAGTTTGTACCAAGCAGAAGCCTGACACAGTGTTATGATCAGTGAGTCAACGGATAGTTTATTTCATTTTACCTGCCCTGCTTTGGAAACATATGTAGCAAAAATAACAGGGGACTTAAGCCGTGGATCAGCCTGCTGCTTTCAAACGTCATCACTCAAGACAAACAGTCATCAGTTAAAGACACACCTTCAAGTGGGTAGCCCTGTGATAATGGAAATGCAAATCCCTGCCATGCTTGGCTGATGGCCCAAACCAAACCAAGCCAAGCAAAGCCAGCCCAGGACTGTCAAAAAGGGATATTACAGTCCTGAAAGGTGATAAGTTTATCCATGGAAGAGTGGACATGTCCTACACTGCTGGGTTTGTCTTATGTCAGGGTATGCTGCAAGAAAGAAATGGGTCCATATCCAAACAAATAGGCCACATGCTATCGATCCTGAACCTAGATGAACACCTATGGCTTACCACCAGTTACCTGAACTGTGTTAACCCATATTCAAGGTACCATGCTTATTTACAATTGGACTGAAGGATTGAGAGAAGGAGCAAAAACGGTGCCAAAAGTAAGAGTTGTTAGAGTAACATCAGCAGCTCATACTATTAGCCTTTGGTCAGTAAGAGAATTAAGAATTTCTTTACAACCCATTATACAGATCTTGTTATCAGTCACTTCATATAGTGAGGAATATCGTATCTTACCACGTCTTAGGCTTGCGTGTGTTTCTCCCTGTCTATCCACATTTGTAGTCCGGCTTTCAAGATGCAAATACCTCCATATTGTCCAGTTGACTCTCCATCAAACTTTGTATGACAAGACCAGCCACTTCACCTTTGCGCACCCAGACAACTGTAGCCTAATTATGCATGCTGACAGGGCTGTAGTCACCATATACATTGAGGGGGACATGTCCCCCCCCATGCCCAAAATGCCCCCACCAATATATAACTGAAACTGAAAAAGAACGACAAACTTTTTTATTGCAAACAAAGTGGCAAATATTATCTTGGAGGACATCATTGCACTTGGTTGACTATTTTTCTATTATCTTAAATGTAAATACTGCATGTTTGTTTCAGATAAAACACATTTTTGACTTGTGAATGAGTCAATGGAATTTCTTGCAATAATGAAAAAATACTGGCAATCATTTTCCACCTGGCACAAGCCACATGTTTTGGACAGCTGTGAAGTGACAGAATGTCCCACCATCATGGTTCTTATATTGCCAGATTCCAGAGAGTCTCCCCTCTTCATATATGGCAGAATATGTCAACTTCCAACTTGCTATGTTGAGATACATGTAAAAATGTAAGAATTTAGTAACACGGATTTGCTTTTTTCATTGATATAAAAATTAATATAAAATACAAGCACATAGAAGGACATGGAATGATGGCAAATCTGGATAGCCCAGATTGTCCTGAAAAAAACCCCCAAGATATAGCATGTGTATGTAGCTTTTATAATGACTGTGATATGAGCTTAAAAGTAAAGGCAGTAAAAATACCCCAAAAACGCCTATGGCCCATAGGGTTAATGACTCGGATGGGTTTACATTGGAGTTGGTTGAAAGTCCAGTACATGTCATACAGAGGCAAAAATGTGCCTCTAGCTTCTTTATCTACGTGCCGAGGACACTGCCCACCAGCATATTTTGGATACTCTGGGAGTGAGACCAGGCTGGAGCTTTGAAGGCATCAGTACACTGTGCAACTTTCCATAACAGATAATCCAAAAATGATGTACACTTCTAGTAATTGGCCAGGTGCATGGAGGGGAAGTCTGCAGCATTTGAACTTCTCTCTCATGCCATCTTTTGCCTTAAGGTATGGTCCAATGACACTCAAGTACAACCTCACTTGAATTTCACCAGTTGCTATTTCTACCCTCAGGGCTGCCTCTGAGAAATAGTTGCATTGCTGAAACCCCAACCATACTTGCAAACTCTGAAATGCTAAACACAGGTTAGGTTTCTCAGAATATATTTAAATACCTCAAACTGTAACATTCTGTGGACAAACGTTTCTTCATATGATGCAATGTGAGTTGGATGGTGGACAGGCTTTCCCCTTATTGCCACCAGCAGGCAGGGTCCAGTTGATAATAACTGAAAGTCACTTATAACACACTGTCTGTCTTTGAAGACAAATGACTATTAGCTGTGTGTGTCCAGCCTGCCCTGTGGGATATGAATGCATTTAGAAATGTGGTACATGTGCTGATAAAGTGAATACTGACACCCTTTGAGCCTCCCTCTGATCCCCAAGAAAGGGAGCTCTTCCACTTGCATGATATTGCAATGCCCTCTGCAGGAGAGAAAGGAGTACCTCGGGCTTTCCTTCACCTAACAGTCTGCATAGATTTCAGTCTAAAGTCTGATTATATGCCGAGTTTAAAGAAAGCATTTGATTTTTGACATTTCACATGGACCTTCTGACTTTATTATAAGTGTGTGCTTTCTGGCCTTTCAATATCCAGCATGTTCAGAAAGCTTAACTAAATCTTGTTCATGCATTTCACTTTTTGAGATGATTTATTTATCAAATTATCAAATTACTACAAGCACAGTAAGTGATGCATAATAATTAAACTTGCATACTTTTAAAACACTTTCTGTCAGCTGTTATTGAAATCACCCTGATGAGTGATCACACTCAGTCCATTCCTTCTGTAATACTGCTGCTGTAATTTCAGGATGACTCCAGTCGCCGAGAAGACATCTTAACCTGAGAAGAGACTTATTAAGACAGATGAGACATCATTTGCTTCAAGGCTTTTACCTTGAGGGAAGAAAATATATTTTCAAAATAACCCATCACTTGAGTTTCTGCCTCTAAGTAGTGGTAAATGTAAGACCTTTAAACGAGTCTTGAGTTGGAAATGATTTGCTTAACATGCACTGCTTCTTCTTTCAAATGATGTACTCTAAGGTACAGAGCGCCTTAATGGTTTTCAGGAAATGCCACTTTTGTGTTGGAGTGCTTTGAAATCTGTGTGTGTGTGTGTGTTGTTAAAGGATAACCTTCTCTCCTCGCCTCCCCTCTCCTGTGCATTAGAGGAAAAGTGTGTGTAGCCTATAGGCGGTGTCTGTGTGTCGGGGGAATGTGGAGTGTGTGTGACCGTGCTCTGATAGCGTGTCAGAGTGAATTAGCCTCTGTGTGGCGTCCGTCTGGCACACACCGCTGCCTGCCCTCTGCCCACCACCTCGCATATGTGCCCAAGATTAGAATTAATAACCAGCACTGCCAATCATGCTTTAATCACAATAACTCTGCATTTAGGGGGCGCGGGGAGGTCACAGGCATCTGGGCCTCAGGATGGCCAATCTGGAACAGCTAATAAGGCGAGTTTACACATGTGTGTGTATGTGTGTCCCTGATGGACTCATTTTCAGTGTTGGTGGTGGCAGCTGCTCAGGTGAGCCACGGAGACTGACAGGAGTAGTACAGGATTAAAAAAAGTGCAGGACAACACACCAACTGCTGGGAAACACATACAAGATACTGTAGGTTAGTGTGTGTGCTTGTTGTGTGTCTTTGTGCCTACTGAGGCCACCATGAGACAAAGTCTCGCACAGAATGAGTGTAGCAGTTGCGTCTGGCCAGTTGTGACATTACTGATCGACTGATCACACTGAATCCAGGATATCCACGATCTCCACACCAGCCTGCAATAATAAAAGGGCTCCCACACCTGAGCGAACCGGCAACCCTCTTGCTGTGAGGCGACGGTGCTAACCACCAGACCACCGTGCCACCCCAAGAGGTTACGTCTGGCACCAAATAACCAAGATGGGGACGGCCGAAATGCTGAACCTGAGGTTTCAAAACAGGAGTCTACAAACCAATAAGTGACATCACGGTAGCTACATTACCACAGTAGAGTAGTTCAGTTACAATTATTTTTAAAGTCTATATGGTCACAGCAGGCTGGTGGCCAGTGGTGGCGATGGGACTAACCTGTTTAACTGCAGCCAAAGAAAGATTGGTTCCAGCCAGGTGGTATATGGTGGGGAGTGAGACGAAGGACACACTGTGATTTGAGGCTCTGGCTAACATTAGCTACATGTACATATGTGTGAAGCCACATCTGTGAGCCTTAACCTCTGGTTAGCAGAGGGCTAAACTATTTGTAGCATTTCCTTTCCGTCTCTCAAATGCTTCATTGATATTGACATTTATTTTTTTTAATTGTCAGACTCATTTTGATAAGTCCGTCTTTTTTTGGGTTGTTCTGCAATGTAGGCAGTTGTTTCAAGTGCTGGAATCATGCTTTCACTGAAAGGTGCGTGCATGTGCATTTGCATTTTTTGTATAGCGAAGAGAAACGTGAACGCCCTCTCTCTGAAATTACCTGTGATTGGCAAACGTCTTGTGACGCTGACTAGATTTTGTAAAACCTGAAATCAGAGCTAAGGTGGGGTGCAAAATCTAGTTTTTACTCAGACCACTTGAATCACAATATGCTCAAAGTTTTCATGGGATTATTGCCCAATGATGCCAAGATTTATCTGCCTCCCTGAGCTTTAAGGAAATACAAATGAGGGTGCATCATGGTGCTGGTTAGTATGTTATAAAGGATAGCCATTGAGGAAAAAACAACACTGAACACAACAGTTGGATTACACAGAAATATAAAGGAACTGGAAAAGGCTACACAATTTTATGAAATTAAGATATTTTAAATGTTATTATTTTTACACACATTTAGCCTGACATTTTTAGTGTCTTTGTAAACGTGGATCCTCCTTGTGAATTAAAAATAAAGTGTGCATAACTGCAGAACTTGGCCATACAACAGGGCTTGGTATGAAAGGACCCACCTACTCCCTGGTGTATCTACAAACTATGGGATTTTCTCTGGAATTTAAAATAAAGTTTTTTGGCTGCTGTCCACACATGTGGGTACTGATTAGCAAGGCAGTGTCCTTGAAAGGCTAAAGAGCTTTAAGACTCACAAAACAAAAAAACATTAGAAATTCAAAGCAACAGAAATGTCCCTCACCAAAATTCTGAACTAGCAGTGAAAAGTATCACTTTGACTTGATTGCTCAAACATTCTGCATCATGCCCGGAGAAAACCCACGCTGACACAGGGAGAACATGCAAACTCCACACAGAAGGGCTCCCACACCCAAGGTTTGAACACCTCACCTTGGGTTTAAAACCAGGAACCCTCTTGCTGTGAGGTGACAATGCTGTTGCAGGGATGTGACTAATTGCTGGATTTCAAATCAGTATGGGGGTGACAAACAAGAGGTTGAAATTAGTTATTTGTTTGGGGGTAAGTGTAGAGGAACTTATTTGTAACACTACTCATTACTGGAGAAAGTAGTATTATTACTGTACCGCCTACCTCTGGCCTGAGCACAGCTTCACAGAGATGCATGGCTATAGACCCTGATTGTTGTTATTGCATTACAGTACTAGAGAAATTTGTTCTTTGTGTATGCACATAATCACAAAAAAACAAAATAAATTCTACAAAATTCCTCACAGAGAACAGAACCCCCTCTTTCCTCTGTTGTTCTCTCTCTCCAGTAGCACTAAGGTGTGGCCATATTGCAGTGGTCACGTTCCACTGCCTCTTTAATACGCAGACACATCCTCTAATTGCAATCAAAACAACAAAACAACATATGTCAGGCCCTCAGAGACTGGCAGCAGCGTGTCCTGCAGGCTCCACAAATGATGAGTGATGCTTGACAAATGAACACTAGATTGGCTACATAAATTACCCTCTCTGTATATTCACCCTGTAACAACTGAAGCCCGGCAATCACAGCATCGATCAGAGCTGTGATTGAGGCACAGCACGGTGATGGTATGGATGGATAAAACAAAAGAATAGATGGGGAATGGGACATTGAGAGGATTAGGCAATGTGTGGATGACAAATGGAGAAATGTAATGAAGGAAGAATGGAGAGTTGGAAAGCAGGAAGAACACAATTTTAGAAGGGAGGTCAGCATCATAAGGAACAGTGCCTTGCTGCAGTCAGCTTAATTCACGAGGTGTTACTTAGATAAAACAACATCAGCAGTCATGGAAATTAGGAGTTTAACTAGCTAAATATCCAGAAGTGAAAAACATAAAGGGCCAATTCACCCAAACTAGCAGTGGTAGCCAGCCATGTCAATTATTCTGGTTTTACTTGACCATACTTTGAGGTATCTGTCTATGATTTCTGACTTAATGTTAAAAAAAGAAAAAAAAGTACACATAATTACATTTGTGGTCTCCACAGCATTAAAAATGACATTCAATGTGTGTAACAGTGAAATCTTTTCCCAGACGTAGTGGATTGGTGTCATGGGGACTTTTCCTCAGTGTTTCCACTGAAAACTGTTGTGACAGTGTGTTCTTTGAGAGTAAAGTGGACATTGTTTGTGAAAAGAGATGCAGCTGCAATTTTTTATGTCATTTTTAGATGCTATAAGCAAGGGCATAGGTTTTGTTTCAACATTACCAGGGACACAAATCAAAGCAGGGGGTTTGGAAATTTTGAGTGTCAAACAATTTCCTGCATATTGGTGATTTTTTATGCACTAACGTGAGGCTTTTCTACATACATTTATGATGGAAATATCTTTTATTTCATTGAAATCTACGCCCATGGCTATAAGCACCACAAACGAAATTTAATCTAGTTCCAGTATGTTGTGGTTGTGGAAAAAACCTCAGAAACTAACTGTATGTCTAGATTACAGAGGAGCAAGATTATTATGTTGTAATGTGGTTGAATAATCCTTAAGGAGGTTGTTGTTGTGAAAAAGTGGTGGCGACATATGCTTGAACTTGTATTTTATTAATGCACCAGGGCTGCATTTTACATGGACCTACAAGCACCACATACAAATTAGCAAAAGTATGTCAAGTACTTTAAAATAATTAATGGGAAGCATGACTGGATAATGGAGCTTCTGAGGGGGAACACCACCTAAATTAAGAATTTCAATATACTATGAGTATATAAACAAAAAAAATGTAATTAAAAATTAAATTGCCATACAATATTTTGGCAGCCCCCCTGCATTAACTCTGAGGACTCTCAAGGGGTCATAGGCCCCCTGTCTAAGACCCAGGCCCAGTTCTAGCACTGATGTTTTGGGATTTTGGAAAGGGCTGTTTATATTCTCTAAAATTCTTTGGACTTCCTTAGAGGAATAACATGTAAATATTGAATATGAGCATAGCTCCTCTTTAAAGCCATTGAAGCTGTGTTAAATAAGTATTTCATCAATATAAAGAGGGTCCTTAAATACAACTAGGTTGTCCATGCAGAAGAACCGCTCCTGCTGGTGGGTGAACTTGTCCATTTGACACAATGGGAGCAGCTAGCAACAAACAGTCTTGTGCCCCTATACTTTTTGTGCCTGTGGTAGCGGCATGGGTGGAAGGCAATACGAAATTACAGCCTGTAGTTGACAACCCAGGAGAACGTTGCATTTTGCGTCATTGGCATCATTCAGCAGAGTTTCACTGGAGGTCACTGGTTAAATGGAGGGAAGTTTATCACAGTTAATTTGCACATGCTATCCACAAGCTCTGATTAAACCCTTCAAACATCAGACAGACAATAAAGGATTACCCTCTGGAGCCAAGATGAGTGTAGATGTTGAACTTACATTAAGCAACTCACGACAGGGGGATGTGAACTAGTAAATGCCAGCACAGCACATTAACAACAACAACCTTATAAAGGTAATTAGTTGATGTATTACCAGATTTTTCTGCTGTTCCTAAGTGGAAAAATAAATAAATAAATAAATAGTTAAGTAAAATGTAGCTTCCATTAGTATAAACTCAGAGAAAAAGAGAACACACTACAACTCTCATCCACTTCAGTGAAATTTATTTTTTCTTCAAATTTATTAACATGTACTCTTACTGATTTAACCACTACAATAACAAGGAATATTTTTTTATTTTTTTGTCACAATCAAATACAGATATTAAAAAACAATATCCAAGATTGCAAAGTCTTGAATGACTGATAAGCCATAATGAATAATATGACAAGACTTGTGATACAGGTACAAGACGTAAAAATATTAAAGGTACAAGATATAATACTATTAGCATACAGTTAACAAAGCAGCTGTTATCATAAAAACATGCCTCACAGGAACAGGTCAATTCCACCCAGGCTGATACCTGAATAAAATACTAAAAAATATTTCAAGGTAATTCCTTGATTAGCTTTAACATTCTGTGGCCATCTTATTCCATGTACGTGGACAAAAAGATGTCACAGTTTTATAAAACACATCAAGCAGCAACATCAAAGTTCATAGGAACAATATGTAAGTGGGTGCGAGCCTCCTGGAGCCTTTGTTTATGGACACTATGATGAACCCCATAGCAAAAGTAGATAATCAGGCCTGTGGAAAGATTTGTGAGGCTTTTTAGTGATGATTTAAAAAAAAAAAAAAAGGAATAAAAAGCACTCCACATCAAGATGGATATCTAAGGCACTTGAAACCAGCATGTCCTTACCTACTGCCATCCAGACAGCATAGCTGATCCAAGTCTCTCCCCCCAGCTGAACCATCAGATAGGTATTGATGAAGACACTTAAAACTGGAATCACAGGCAGACAGGGAACCTACAGTAACATAGGAAGTCATGACTAGTTTGGTATGTTAAAGCAATAGTTCGACATTTTTGGAAACATTTATTTGCTTTCTTGCCAAGAGTTAGATGAGGGGATTTCTAGTCTCGTACCAAAAAATTGGTGAGGACAGAATAAAAACCAACCGACAGTATCCTATTTTTGTACAGTAATTGGCTACTTATCTCTACTTGTTGTCAGTGAAAAATTAATTGAAACAAGCAGTGTCGGGTAAAATGTAACTAGATTTACTTAAGTACTGTGGTTAAGTACAAGTTTTTAGATACTCACTGTTTACTTTACCTGAGTAAACTTATGTATGTATATATATATATATATATATATATATATATATATATATATATATATATATATATATATATATACACACACACACACACACACAGTATATAAAATAAATGTTCAGTGTTGCCAACTTAGCGACTTTGTCGCTAGATTTAGTAGATTTTCAGACCCCTTCAGCGACATTTTTTCAAAAAAGTGACTAGCGACAAATCTAGCGACTTTTTCTGGTGTTACTGGAGACTTTTCTGGTGGCGACTCTGACGTGACAGCACACATCGCTCTGCAGTTCCTGTTCTCAACGAGCAGCAGTGGGTGGTGCCGTGAGCCCCTCCCCCGTCCCAAAGCACTCACAAGCTGTCAGTCTCACAGCAGCAGTCCCCAATGCAGTCAGAGCAGAGAGGAGCTCCTCACTCCTCCACGTCCCGACTGCAAATGAATTGCATGTGCGCAAAGCCGCCGCTGATCCCGCCCTGGCTTGCAGAGCGGCATGTAATGTTGTGTTCCAGGCAGGCTTTTGAACTCGTAAAGCCTGATTTATGGTCCTGCGTTGAATCAACTATGTCACTACGTTGTTGCCGTGACGCCGTCCTGAACCCTTTGAACTTCTCCGTCACTCTGTTTTGTCGCGGTGCAATTTACCGCCAGAGCGGTAGGGGGCTGCATTCCTTTCCTGAGTGGTTATCGTCGTCTCTAGTTGATTCTTTGCTTAGCTTCTGGCTTTTACGGTCACAGTGAACAATGGCGACCAAGAGAAAGAGAATGTAAAGGTGTTCATATTTTCTAACCTCCTCAATGAGTCGCTCTTTGACTTGATCCATGCTCAACAACAAGATGTTTAAAGATGGCGGGGATGGCGGAATCTGGAAATACGGAACCGGAAATGCGTTGCCATCAAGCTAACCAATCAGAGCCCTGCCGGTCTGCGCTGGGTCTGCGCCGCCTCGACGTGTAGTTACATTTTTGGGGAGGTGCACGTCAGGCTACGCCGGGGGCTAAGGCGAGCCTGTTTAACTGTTGAACATGGCGAACCGTTTGTTTGTGCTTCCCCATTATTGTTATCGCCAAAGGTACCTGCTCCTTGCTCATTTGAGTGAAACGGAGGAGGAGAAACGGCGCATAGGGTCACAGATGCTATTATAGGCTACTTTTTATTTTACGTTATCTGTGTGTTTGGAAACATATTTTGTATTGAATTATTCTTGCACTAGAAACCAGCTGTTAGAGCGGCTGCCAATAATGCGTCAACATTAGGGTTATTTTATGTCTATTTCTCACCATGTATCACCTGCATCAACACCGCATCCATAGGGCTGCCATTGTTGTTTAGAGGAGTAAGGTAATTGGAGGGCTGTGTGACGTCAGAAACCGTAACTGGGAGTACATCGATCTGGTACGAGTTCACGGGTGGGAAGTTACGGGTTTGACTGCAGTTCCAGTGCACTTTCACGGGTTACAGGTTGTGAAAACACGAGTTACGGGTTGCCTGGAACGCACCATAAAAATAATATTTCTTCACTGTCATGCTAAAATAAATCACTGTATTTGACTCACATTGCCTGTCCATCTCAGCTTTCTGATTGTATTGTATATTGTATATTGTACATTGCATATTCTATTGTTTAAGGATTTTGGCCTCATTCACGTCTCACCTCGTTGTCCACTGTATTAGCTAAACAGCTCATCATGGCACAGTCTAAGCTGTACAGCCAAAAGTACAGAAAGGAGTGGGAAGCAAACCCTGATTACAAAGGCTGGTTAAAGCAGTTTATTGGGGATAACACACGGGCATACTGCATGTATTGCAAGACTAATTTAAAGACACTACCGGCCCTCTCCCACAGATTCCCAGCAACAAGCCTTTGTGCGCCAGAGACATGCAGAGTTACTTGCGCAAAAAAATCAAATTTGACATGCTACACAAAGTTGCTCTTTTTCTCTGGCCCAAATTCAACTAACTGAGGATGATGTCAGCTGAAGAGATGAAGTACATGCCCACGTCCGCACCATGCTCTTGCCAACGAAGGGGGAGGAGGAAGATACTGCAGCAGAAGAGACTGACAGGCCGGAGAGGGACACCAGCTTTACGCCGCCAAAAGCCAAAGCCAAGAGAGACTTTTCAGAGTGGGAGAACCAACATGTTGATTTTGAATCACACGAGGATGAAGTGACCGTGTATATCTCACAGAGACATGTCATGGAGCATGACAGGGACTTATTGGGATGGTGGAAAATCAACAGCGTGGTCCACCCAAAACTAGCGAGGTGTGCAAGATCCGTCCACTGCGTCCCAGCAAGCAGCAGCAGTAGTGAACGGGTGTTCAGCGCGGCTGGCCGTAGATGGAGCAGAGGAGGACTGCTCTGAAACCAGCAACCGTGGATGCAATCTTGTTCTTGCACGACAACATGTGGAACCATGTAAGTAGGATATATAGTTTCATACTTAAATATGCTGTTGTAAAATGGTTGCACGTATTTATATGGTGGACAGCCGCAACACTAAGCAATCGCCACACTTTCTCCGCAGGTTCAGAGCTGCATATCCAATCTGATGACCCCGGGGGCCGGGCCAGCCAGTCCATCTCTTTTGGAGTGCTTAATTTAGCCTGTTCTTTTTGGATTTTGTTTTATTCGTTTTGAATATATTTTATTATGTTCTATTTATTCTATTTATCACTGTTCATTTTTTTGTTTGACCTTGGGATCCTAAAATAAACACCTGTTTTACACCTTCCGTGTTGCGCCATTCATTAAGATCCCATATTTCTGTCATTCAAATAACAAGAATTGTGGTTTAATACTCTTAATTATAACAGCCAACTTATTGAATCATAAGTACAGTTAATTGGACAGGCCGGACCGGGCCCGGACATAACGTACACGGGCTTGGGCCCGATCTAAGCTCTAAGGCCTACAAGGCCATATATGAGACCATTTACTGTGGGGAGAAACCCACAGTTTCACCAGGTCCAGTGAACACTGCTACATGGCTGAGGTTTTACACTCCATGTACAGTGATCCACAGAACATGTTGTACTGTGCTGGGTGAGGTGCTGTTGGCCATCAAGGCTTTTGAGGGAGAGCAGGTAGATCCACTGAAACTTCTGGACAGCTTGGTTAGCCTGATAAAGTCACTGAGTAGCAGGGTGCTGAATCCACTGGCGAATGTTGATGTTCTCAAAGGGCCAATTGATGGATACATCAGTCCGAAACCATACCTTGCTTACCTTTTTGAGTCCAAGGCGGCTGAGCTGCACCTTGCGCCTGAGGAGGAGAACAACGTCAGAAAGCGATGTGTAGCCTTCACCATCTCCCTCACAAAAGAGCTGAGGATGAGACTGCTGGACAACATTGAAGCACTGCAGTACATGTCAGGTTTGAATGTGGAGGAAACTCTAAAGCACAGTAAGAGCCCTGGAGAAATTGAAAAAATAGCCAAGCTCCTTGCCTACTCTCCTCCAGATATAGACAGGATTGTCCAGCAATGGCGTGTCATCCATCTTAGGAAGTGGAATGAAACAAAAAACACAGTGGGTTTCTGGAGAGAGATTTGGAAGTTCAGGGATGCAGCTGATGTCAATCCGTTTCAGGAACTTGCCATGGCTGCTGTGTCTGTGTTGTCCTTGCCACACTTGAATGCTGAAGTCGAGAAATTATTCAGCCAGATGAGTGTGGTAAAAAGCAAACTCCGAAATCGGATGTTCTTGCAGACCCTAACGCCATCCTTTATGTCCGACATGGTTTGAAGCTGTCTGGTGAGGCTTGCTATGAGCACAAGCTGCCTGATAATGTTTTGCAGCTTTTCGGCACATCAGCTGCATATTCATTTCAGTCAGCTCCCTCATTTGCTGAACCTGCCGCAGAAAGCCTTGACCAAAATGAAGATGACCTACTCTTTCTGTGAGCCAGCACAGCATGTGTGTGTGGAGGGGGGTCTGAAAAACAACAACCCGAATTAGGACCAGACCATTTTTTCACATTGCCATTGTTGTTTTCTATTGTCTCTTTTTGTAATTAAAGTTAAAACCATCTATACAAAAAATGTTTGGTCACCCTAGCCAGTGCACTCCGCCTCCCATAGGTCCCGACCGGGATGGTAAGTGGGGATTTTTTTTTAATGTATTCATCTGTAAAGCTAGACTTGCGCTTTGGCATTTTGTAACGAGGCAATGCTGCTCCGATGTTTGCTCCCTCTGTTTGTGAGCGTAGCAGAGCCACCCACAAGACAGCCTGTTGGAGATTATGTCACACGCAACAACCGTAGTATTCTGTGCAAAGTGCCACTCAATTGAAGTAATTTACATACTTAATGGTCTCGTAAAAAATAATGAAAACCAGACATTTTCACGTGTTTATAAAACCTCCCCGGACAGGGCGTGAAAAGTGGACATGTCCTGGCAAAAGGACGTTTGGTTTCCCTATATTCTAACATTTAACAGTCCTATGTACATGGGCTTAATCAATTTTGTCCTGTATTGTTAAATGTTTAATGCAGCATCAAAATCATTATTTTGAGAATGGATGGCCTATTTCAATGGCAAAAAAGAAGGAAGAATCAACAGAAGAAAGTTCATTTGTAGCTCTAAACATATTTAGGGTGTTTTTTACTCATGTTTTTCCCCTCTCCCATGACGTTAGACACTCTCCTACAGCGTCCGTTACACACGCAGTCAATCAATTATGCAAATTAAGTGATGACTTCATTTAGCGACTTCTAGGACAGCCAATAGCTACTTTCCTTACAGAGGAGTTGGCAACAGTGAATGTAATTAGCTCCACCTTTAAAATTAAAGTGATGCTCGCATACTTTTGCATCGAATTGACACTGTACCTACGGCGCTGGCACTGCATTGACACAGAGCCTACACCAGTCTGTGCCCTAGCCTGACGTGCACCTCCTCAGAAATGTACGTCGTGGCGATGCAGACTACCTGTCTTTTCGTAAGCCCATTTCCCTCAGTGGAAACAAAGCTTTTCTGTACTTTAATATCACAGATAAGAAACGGTACATTGTGAAGACAATAGAGCCTCCACAAAATAGCATTTTAAGTCGTATGTGTGACGGCTTCATATAAGTAAAAGGAAATCTCCGGTAGTTGCTGGGCTAATTTATATACTATAAAATGCCGTTAGCATCTAGTATTTGGAAAGCGTGTTTAGTTTTAACAGTTGCTTTGTTGATGTATCTTGTGAGAAGCAGTGGAACAGAACTTTGTAATGTTACCTTCGTTAAATATTGCTGTTGTCCTTGGCTTCATCTGAGTAGAGGAAATCCTCGTTAGCTGCTAGGTTAATTTATACAGTGTAAAATGTCATAGGCTTTTGCTCATAGACCTTTTTACTGTTAGTATACAGTAAGATGTTTTTGGTGGGTGAGCTCAGCTGGAGGCAAAACAGTTCTCCACAGACATTAACTAGTGCTAGCTAGCAAGTTGGCATGTTTTAGACAATGGAGAAAGATAATGTCAGTGGTGCATTCAGAAATACTCATTCTAAATGCCGGGGCGCAGTCTGGCACATACTGACCCGTTCATTAATTTCAGGTGGCAGAGTGCACCCTGTCTGGGGAGATGGAGCAGCAGAGCGCCGAGCAGAGTGAGCATGTAATTAACTTAACTGTTTGTTAATTTATGTAGAAATATAATGCTCCGTTTCTTTGACCAACAGAGCTCTCATCTTAGTGCAGTGTATGAATGCACCATGTCAGGTCCTCACTCTGTGGGAGTATTCAAGTGTTACTTGAATAAGTACTAAACACTGACCAACGGGACCAGACTGGCTGACCCCTGTGCTGCCACTTAGGGGGTCGATGATTTGAAAGGAAGCTTGGTGGTTGATTACTATGTCAATCTTACAAAGGAGGGCGGCACTTGAACTGTTTCCTCCAATTGGTTTCGCCATCTAAGGTAATGCTAGCTAATGCGCGAAGAAGTTAGCTTTTCAGAGAAACCAATATTCCACCTAATACTGCTTCCAAATTCTGATTGTGTGGGCATGATAACCCAGATACACATAATGTTATTCATCCCTACAACAGTAATATTTTACCTAACCTGATATGAACTGTGCGCTGCACATGTGAACATTTTTTATGATAGTCTCTGTTCAGTCCTTTAGTTAGTACACTTTAGTATATGTGATAAAATTTAAGTCCTCCTTCTCTTCTGATTCCCAATAACACAAGACTCATGTAGCCTACAGACCTGTGATAGCGAGTAGTGTTTTGCATCCAGCTAATAAACTGACGTCATAGTGGCATGAGCCCTAAAAGCATCTAACATTAGCATCTTGTATTTGTGGGGAAAATGTGTCCAGCAAAAGACGAGTGCTTTGTCTGTGAATCCTGCAAGTTACTATGAAGCTGATTTGTGTACTTGTGTTTGAAGCTGTTAGCCATGTTTAATGTGTGTTTTGGGCGCGTTTTGAATTAACCCAACTTCACAGCACTGCACAGAAAGCCCACTGCCGATTAGTGTTTGAGGTGTAACTGCAGAGTGACAATAGCCATGTTTCCATCAGCCTGTTTAGATGCGCATCTAGAAGTATTGCATCGGAAAATTATTATGGGAACGCCAAAATTTGATTTAAAATCCCCTGATTCGCACCAACTAAAATACACTCGCTTTAGCCGGGTTTTGGTTGATTCGAAAAAAATGTTGATTCGCAAAACGGGGGATGGAAACCGTTATGTTCGAATTAAGTCTGACGTAGTGCACCTCTCTCCATGGTGATATCCACACTCCGGGTCGGGAAGGCAGTAATGCATTTACAAGCTGGTTTCCAACCGCCAGAAAATGTAAAAGAAGAAGAATTCAAGACTTGTTTTGTTTCCGGTTCTGCGGAAAACTCGCGCAAATTCGTACATTTAATGGAAACACACAGGAGTCGTATTTCTTTTAATACGCATTTCCCAATGATTCGAATCATTTTTGGAAGGAAACATAGCTAGTGATACATTCTTGTCATTAGCTAAACAGTCCTTCAGGGCTGCTACAAGTTAACTGTTGCATTGGCTATAGCAAGTATCTAGTATCTATCTATCAAATTAATGTAAAAAGGACATTTGGACTCTGGTGAAAAAGGTCTAAATAAATGTACATTTTTAAGAGATGTGTTTGAATACAGTTAGCAATTTGCACATTAGAATTGTTTTTCTAATATGCTACTGTATGAATCCATTGCTTTTATTGGAGAGTACCATTGGACTTACGTGATGTCAATATTATTATTACGTTTAATACTATGTTCGGGTTGTTGATAGGTTAGAGAGGACATCCTCCAGTGGAGCTTCATTACACGTGTTTTGGCGAAGCACAGATTAGTGTGAAAAATGTAACATTATTTTACACTCTGATCTCTCTGTTACGTCTTAAAAACAGAAGAGGACCAAACTCCTCTGCTATATTCCATGCAGCTATAGCTTGCAGCAGTCTAGCTTAGCTTAGCATATACAGCTGAAAAAGGAGTTAACAACTCGACTCAATCTGCCTAAAAAGGTAAGGGAATCAGCCTACCAGCCTCTCCAGTGTTTACTAATTAACATCAATATAACTTCCCATATAAAATTACCTAGCAAAACTCCAAATATCTCAATCCCAAAAATCTTAAAAGTGGAGTTCTTGCAACCAAAAATAGTGTAATTCAGTGTGGGTTTAACCTGGGTAGGCCTCCCTTTAGTGGGCACATCACATCTTTGCCATGAACTTTCTTTGCCCTGCAGCAGCCCCTCAGTAAGACCCACTAACTGACCACCCTAACAAGATCTCCCCACTGGAACTGTAAAGGTGCAAATCCTCAGGATGCATGAAATCCTGCCCACCGTCATCGCCCCTCCAGTTTACCATGAAAGCAGCTTTTGTTGTGCTCTGTGGCTGTCTCCAGATGATAACAACAGCGAAGACCAGTGTCAGCACGAGGACACAGACGAGCAGCACGCTCCACAGCTCTCGTCTGCGGAGGGAATGCAGAGCCTCGGACAAAAGCACGCATAAAACGATCACCAGGAACACTGGGGAGAAATCAGAGCTGTCAGGAAAAACTAATAATTGGAATTTTGAAATTGAAAATTTCTAATGGGGAAATTTGTTTGTGGATTTATGTTTCAGTAACTCTGAATAGTGGCACTGTGGGCACCCTATAATTAAAAAATCAGTATGGTTGGCAACAAGTGTGAGTGCAGAAAAACTATCAAACTATGAGGTAAGAGTCTGTTGAGTAGACAACCTGATCTCACAGAAATACATGAAATGACCACGACCTCTTAACACCGCATTCCGTGGTGGCAGCACGTAATGGGTTGAAATTACATGTCGGTACCATGGAAACAATGCCAATGTAAAGTCAATTAGGATCCTTTGTCGTGATGTCCACACGGATTCCCTGATGTCATGTCAACCTTGTTTTCCTCAGTGATATCTTTAACAGTTCTGTATCCACACAAAAACATGAAAGTGTCCTTGATAACTCAACAATATGACAGGTTAATTTCGAGGCCATAGAATAAATGTATTTTGCCAGCTTTTGATAGCGTAGGAGCACTGTGCTGTGGGCGGATGGGACTACTGTTTTGTAGCTACTGTCTGCCGTCTGTGGGCTTCGTTACATTTCAAATTGACGTCCGTCTGTCGTAACTGAATCCAAACGTCACTAATAGATAAATAAATAAATAAAGAAGAAGAAAAAAATAAAGCTGAGCATGGAAGAACCAGAGAGGAAACACCATCACCCTCAGCCACACTCCACTCCACCAGGAGAGAGCAGACCCCAAGCCAGCGCCACAGAACCAGCGGCCCTGAAACTACACCTGGCATGGCTTGTGTCCAAAAAATGAAAAAAATCAAAACGTTGTCTTAGAGCTAAACCAAATACATCATTGGAAAGGTCTCAACCTGGAGAGTAACATATGTCAGTATGAAGATTCTGCATGGCTCCTGCTTTCAGCCATTCACCTTTGAACCTTGACCTCAGTACATGTTTGAGGGTTTATAACTCCGCAACTAAAGGGGGAACAGACATGGGACCAAGTGTTATGGAGAGCTCTTGACCTCAACTGTCATTTAAGTGTAGTCAACAACTGGGGGTGCTGTCAGATCTGGGTAAAATATGGATAAAATCAATATTCACCCATTTAGAAATTAGATATTTAAAATCTGATTACACAAGTGTGTTTACCATCCCCTTAAATTGCACAGTGTACTTTCAATTCAGTATTTACAACTTCCAAATCTAGGAAAAACACATATGTTTTAAAAACTACAATTCCCTGGGACAGCACAATGCAGCTTGATACATATCAGCAACATAGTTGTGGGTCTTCTGATTTGCAGAGTAGGGCTCTAAATAGGGTTGTAAAAAGATACATCTACTGAATATATCAAATGTCTATTAAAGCCGAACTAGTAATGACACAGCACCTAGATGAACTATGTTAAGAAAAAGTAAGGATGATGGTTAATTTTAAAATATTTTAGCAAGTTCTCTAGAAATGGTGTTTTTGGAACTCCGGTTGTAGAGTTGTCATAGTGTCGTAAAAAAGTAAATCTACTGATATCATATAATATAATATCAAATATCTAGTACAGCCAAACTATCATATTATTATTATTATTATTATTATTATTATTATTGGTGGGAAATTATGACAGGAATATATTTGCCGTTTTAATATCAAGGACACATCTGTGTTTTTGTGTGTATACAGGAATGTTAAAGATGTCACTGAGGAAAACGAGGTTGACGTGACGTTGTTGAATCAGGGAATCCGTGTGGACACCACGACAATGGATCCTAATTGACTTTACATTGGCATTGTTTCCATGGTACCAGCACCTAATTTCAACCCATTACATGCTGCCACCACAGAATGTGGTGTTAAGAGGTCGTGGTCATTTCACGTATTTCTGTGTGATCAGGTTGTGAAGAAAACAATAAGGGATTACTTACATATAATTATGGTGACTATGTTGACATTTTTAGAGGTGCGCTGGGTGGGTCGAGGCGGAGGCCTTAAAAGCCCCATTACACTAAACGGTTCCAGGCCATGGATAAACCCAGAGTCTTCTTTGTACCTAGGAGAAAAAAACAAAGCAACATGCTTGTAATAGCTTAAGTAGATGGTTTACATGAATCAAGTTGGCAGAGTAAGTCTATATAAATAAGTACATTTATCTCAAATATTAAAACTGTGACTTTTTACAGATTGCAGATCCAAGTGTACATACCTTAGTATGAGAACACACACAGCAACAAGACAGTAGGCAAAGATGGTCCCAATTGAACTCATGTCAGCCAGTCCCTTTAAGTCAAATATCAGGACCATGAAAGCTGGGAAGAGTTCACATGTTACTGACAGAACAAGAGTCTGGGAATGCTTAGTCAGATGATAGGAGGGGCATTAGTAAAAGCTCTCACTAGGGGTGTAAAGATCAATTGATTTGGATTGATATATCGATTTAATTATTAATTGATTTAATTATTCTCATCGATGCGATGCCCTAGTTAAAACATTAATCCATATAGTCATCCTCAGATTAGGTAACGTTATTTACTCAAGAATAAATCAGCAGCGTTAAAATTTCGGAGAAGATATGAGTCAACAGACAAAGCATATGCTGTATGTAAATAATGCGGTTATGAGATAACACAACATAGCGTTACCTGTCTGGCCAGCATCACACTCTGCTAACCTCTGCCATATGCCAGCACAGCTAGCTTTATCCGCCGACTTAAACCAGTGGTGAGTAAAAACAAACAAAAAAAATAATAATAGCCTACATGTAATTTGTTAAGCTATGAGTAGAGAAAAACCCAGTTTATTTATGCAATGTAATTTTGCATAAACTAATAACAAGTGACTAGCAAATAACTATTTTGAATGTGAACCTTGACAGTTATTATTGGGCTGAATTTTACACTTTTGTTAAACAATTTCTACTGGTGCGGGAGCTAAGCAATGTATTGCTGTGGACAAGGGCTGCAGCAGTACATATTTTAGCCTTCTTACAAAAGAAGTAATACCAGTTTAAGTGTGTGCTGTATTTAGAATATCTTTTGCGCTTTACCTTAAGGTCCAGACACACCAAACTGACTTTAGAGAACTAGTGGCAACGAATGCTGACTGGTGTGATGCCTCAGGTCTCTTGTGCATTGGCCAAAGTTGCACATGAACGCATCACAAAGACTACAACAGACAGCCAACCAGTACATAGGTTCTGCACCTGCGTGAGAGGAAAATACTTTCCACACCAGCAGACGGCGGAAGTCTGTATTCATTGTTCAAAGAGAGAACCAGAAGACCGTCTTGATGCTAGTTAGCTAGTTAACACATTGAAAAAAAAAAAAAATGCAATGTTGAAAGAACAGAGCATATTTACTGAGCGCCAGTGAACAATAACACAAACCATCACCTAACGTCGCTGCTTAAGAGCTCAATGGCTACCTTGTGTAACCAGTTTAGGCCTATTTCAAGCTCACTCCCTCTTGACTTCAGCTCTTTGTTTGCTTTCCTCAAGTCTGTTTTCTCTTCTCGAGCACTGAGCTGAACTGCCAATCCGAGAGATTTCATTCAGCAACTGGCTCCACTGTTGCAGACTCAATATGCTGACTCAGCCCCCAAAAAATGCAATTGGGGGCCAGCAAGGGGCAACAGGGCAGGACACGCTGCACCAACCAGGGGGCAACAGATGCTCATTAACAGCCCAGCAATGACTGACGGCTGACTATCAGCCTTGTGTATCAGGGCCTTTGTACACTAACTTCTCGAGGCAGCAGTAGACCAACAACTCTGTAAAGTTTTTGTCAGTGGAGTCTGATGGCTTTGAGATAATGGCTTCAGTTTCCTGTTGGAAAAGGCTGTCTGATGGCAAGGTAAAGCATTTAAAAGTATTCTAAAAATAGTGTACGATTAAACTGATTGTTTGTTTTTAGGAGGGCTTTTCTTTAGGTGCCAAAAAACCTGACAAATAGATGCAGCATTTACTCAGCGTAGTTTCATTTTATGAGCATGACGTGGTGGGATCTACCCAAAACAAATCTTGTGATCTGTTTTATACCTGTATTTGCAACCCAAGAGTTGCCTAAATCCCTCTCTGTGACATATAGTTGGATAAAGTTCCAGGTGTAATTGTGAATGGATTACCTGCCACAGCTCCTGAAGACAGTGTGGCAAAGACAGGACTTTGCCTGGGGCTCATGTAACGAAGAGGCTTGAAGAACAGGCCATCTCTTGCCATTGCAAAGAGCACTCTTGGCATTGGAAACATCATTCCCAGGAGACTGTGGAAAAAAACAAAACCACCATTTCACAAGAGTGAAGGGAAAGCTTGCCAACACCAACCAGGTTAGACATTCAGTCCCATTTAACATATGCACGTTCAAGCAATCAACAAATCTTGCCACACTGAAAAGTCTGAGAGTAAACACAGCTAGCTTTATCAAAATTCAACTATTTGTTTTAAAATCTGACTAATAAGTGTGTAAATTAAAGTAACTGGGGTGGGACTACATTAAATAGAGTATTTTCACATTTTGACATGCAATTAGTAATTTTTGAGAAATATAAATGCTGGTTTAACCCCTGTAATCATGTCTCTCTGTGCCCTGTCCCTTAACCTTTGCACAACTTTTCTTCCAGGGGTCAAATACTACTAAAATACTTCTCCTCTCCCAGAATGACAGGCCTACCAAAATTGGCTGCAATGGTTACCTTAACCCTGTCCTGAAAGCCTTATGTATAGGACTACAGAGCATTACCTTGTTGAGAGTGCACAGAGGGATCCTACAGCCACAACATACTTTGCGGGCTCCCAGCCAACATATTCAAAGGCCACAGGTAGAGGGCTGTGGCTGTCGAGCAGATAGTAAGGCATCATAAGTGTCAGAGCGGCTGACACGCCAAAGTAGGCCAAGAAGCAGATGAGCAGGGATGCCATGATCCCAAGAGGTATAGCCTTCTGTGGGTTCTGCACCTCCTCCCCTGAATGAGTAAGTCCATAGGCTTAATTCTTGCATTCTATCTGGGGCAATACTACTGCAGACATAAAATACCTGGTATTTGAAATGCTTTGGAATAAACAGTTGTTTATATCCTGTGTATTAGTTTAAAAAAGGTGCCTATTCATCCCAGGATATTGTTCTGTTAAAATTCACCAGAAGGTGCTCTACTTAGCAGTACCTGTTGTGGCAATGCTGTCAAATCCAACAAAAGCATAGAAACAAGTTGCTGCTCCTGCGAATGTGCTCTCCAAGCCAAAGGGAAAGAAGCCCCCAACACCAAAATCAACAGCTTCATTTTGTGACCATGTAAGGTTCCTGTACAAGGAAAAAAAGAACAAACTTTTATCAATTGCTTTCACTCAGAGTGGGAATTCTCATATGAATTCTCCTATGATCCCTATTAACAAGGCAGCAGCTAAAAAAGAACATTTAAAAGCATTAAAAACATACATAAATAAATTTTTCTGCTTTGACCAAATGTATCCATTCATGCAGATATTCTGCGTCTTATTTGCTGTGGTTTTGACACTAACCACTGTCCGATGTTTGTGCCCCTCAAAGCACTGAAGAAATCCTAGATGGCAACTTGTCTCTCCAGAATTAATGTCCCGGCACGTTTTTTAACCCCATAAAACGCAGCCGCGGTTGACCGCAGCAGCCTGCCCTCGCAGCCGCAGGTGGCAGTGGCACAGAGTGGAACATCAGACTGGGTCCATCTAACATTTTGCATATTAAGGGGGGATATGAGCGGTTAGCAAGCACTGCCTACATGGCCCTATCATCCTAGATGGGTCGGGCCGGCCCGACAAATCCGACCGGTTCAGGCTGAAAAAATATGCAAATGACTCGAGCCGGGTCGGGCCTCGAGCTTCCTTTTTTTTGGGCAGACAATTAGGCTAATGTTGGTGTGTCGGCTGCGTCGAGTCTGGGCTTAAAACCCCGCAGGGTCGGGTTGTAATTTTCAGGTCCATTGACAACTCTAGTTTGTGTTTTTGGATGTGTTCAGGGCACACAGAACATTAAACGTGCAATATGTAATTTTCTGCTGCTAGGGGTCTCAAACCAAAACAATAACAGAAGACGGAGTTGGATGACGTCACGAAGTAGCATGGGAGTTGTAGTTATATAACAGATACAGACATTCCTCACTCTGTGTAACTGAAACCAACTGTGGCAGTTTTTTTGGCAGAGCGAGCTTCAGCTCAGAGAAATGCTCATGGACGAGGTATATTACTGAAGTTATATTCACTTTATGCAAATGGGGTCCGTCGGCCGGTGTAGCTAAATAGGTGGAGGTAAATATACGTGCTAGGACACACTTTTGACTGCAAAATGTGTTTGTCTCAAAGGTGTTTTTTTTGGTTTCTTATTTTATAATTAATATTTCTAAGTATATGATGTGCATAGACTAATACCCTCTGCAGTTCGTTATTTGAGTTCCACAACAATCCTGTTTTAATGTATGTGTCTTTGTATGTTAGGCGATTCATTGTCCTTCAAATAAGGTAGTTCCTTTTCCATAAAAAGACAAATACACAGCTTTAATTTGAAGGAGTACTTAGATTGATGAGGGTGGTCATGGCAGTTGTAAGGGGAGGTTTTTTTCCTCTTGTTTCTAAGCGTATTTATGGATATTTATTCACAGTGGACATATTTACAGAAAGTGTTAAGTTGCACTGAACCGCAAAATGTGTATGATGCCCTTGTTTTCAGATTTGAATGCTAGAACTAGAAGGGCCAATCTACAAGAATGAGCTTCATATTGTTTTTAGGACACCAGCATGTGTCCATTTGACCTCATGCAGTACCAGTAGTGTCATTTTGACAATGCGTGACATTTATACTGACTTTACATTCAAATTTTTGTGTCATGGGATTGGGGTTTACAGTGATAGGAGAGAAAACATTTTTAAGTCATTTAGGTGTGCTGACTTGACTATCTTGTGGAAGTAAAAGTCACAACAAGGTGTCTGTAGGTGAACCTGAGGAATGGCAATCATTTGAATCCCAAATAAGCACAAGTGTAGAAGAAGAGATCTTACTCCATGTCTTGAGTTGCATTCAGGATAGTCTCCTCACTGATGCGCCAGTTGTTGATGTCTCCTTTTATAAAGCCAGAGATGATAATAAAAGCCAATACAGTTACATTCACTGCAGTAAAACCTGTGTTCACGATCACTGACTCTTTCACACCATAAGCAAGTATACCTGAAATTCAGAGGGAAAAGGTGTAAAAAATATTAACTGAATTTCAGCTTGCAGAATGTTTTACATCTTCTACTCGTAGCCTTTACATAAAATTGCAGATATTACCAGTGAAGAGCATTATCAACCCAGCAGCAAAGAAGTCTGGGTACGGAGCCAAGCCAGGTGAATCCATTGGTGTATGTTCTCTTAGAGTTTCAGCAATAACGTTATGGATAAGGTCATCAAAGGCCCCGGTCCAGGCTTTCGCAACACAAGATGTTCCTGGGAAGAGCAAAAAAGTATATTGACATTTAGATCAATCCTTTTTTACAACCACACAGAAATGATGACTAAAAAATATGTCACCTCATAAAACTGACAGTAACATAATTCAACAATCAAAACCTTCCAACGCAAAGTTTTCAGGACTGATTTTGTCTAATGCTACAATGTCATATGGGATGGATGGTAAAAAAGAAAATCCCAATGTTAAGGGTTCATCAAGACGTTTGTATTATTACAGATCACAGTGTTTGCTGTTTGATAAATAAATATACTGTGCAATTGACCCTTTGCTAAGCCTCGCCCCTTTGCAATGGTCTTTCAAGCCGCTGGAGCTAGCATGGAGCCTATGCTGCAACTAACTGCACTCTCTGAAGAAATATCATCACATTTTTGGAAAATCAAAAAAGTGATAGAAGCAGACAGAGGGGTCTACAATATGTGTTTGAAGGATATATGGTGGCTAAGCACAGGTTTGGGCACCCCTGGTCTCACTTACTGTGAATAGGTAAGTAAGTAGAAGATGAACTGATCCCCAGAAGCCATGAAGTGAGAGATGAGACATGCTTTTCAACATTTTAAGCAAGATTAGTGTATTATTTTTGTTTCTTACAATTTGAAAGTGGGGAAAAAAGGAAAGGAGCACCCTGCAAAAGTTTGGGCGCCCCAAGACATTTGAGCTCTTAAACAACTTTTACCAGGGTCTCAAACCATAATTAGCTTGTTGGGGCTGTGGTTTGTTCACAGTCATTCTTAGGAAAGATCAGATGATGCAAATTTCAAAGCTTTATAAATACTCTGACTCCTAAAACCTTGTCCCAAAAATCAGCAGCCCTCTTTGCTCCTCTAAACAGCTGCCGAGCACTCCAAAAACTAAAATAATTGATGCCCACAAAGCACTAGAAGACTATAGGAAGATAGCAAAGCAAAAGTTGAGGCCTGGAAGACCAAGAATATTTTTCGAGAGAGCTGCTCGTGGATTGCTAGAAAGGCAAATCAAAACTTCTGTTTGACTGCAAAAGACCTGCAGGAAGATTTATCAGACTCTGGAGTGGTGATGCATTGTTCTACTGTGCAGTGACAAATATGCTCTTTTTTGTAGAGTCATCAAAAAAAAAGTCTCTCCTGTGTCCTCACCACAAAATTCAGTGTGAGAGGTTTGCAAATGAACATCTAAACAAGCCTGATGCAAGCCTGAAGTCTTGAAGGGAAGCAATGAGCAAATGTATGTTTAGAGGTGGATCAATCATGCTTTGGGCTTGTGTTGCATGTAGCATAATAATAATAATAATAAACTTTATTTATAGAGCACCTTTCATGCACGAATGCAGCCCAAAGTGCTTGAACAAAGCAATATCAGAAACAACAAAACAACAACAGTTGAAAAACAACACATCAATTTAAACAACATCAACAAAAACAACACAATAACAGTGATAAAAAATAATAAAATAAAATAAAATAAAATAAAATAAAATCAACCCGTATTAAAAGCCAAATTAAAAAGATAGGTTTTCAATTTCTTTTTAAAAATAGCTAAGGAGTCTGCCATTCTCAGATCTAAAGGGAGAGTGTTCCATAGTTTAGGGCCATAAAAACAAAAAGCAGCTTCACCGGTTCTCTTGTGGGACACCTTGGGAACAACTAAAAGACAGGCAGTGGAGGATCTGAGAGTTCTTGTTGGGGCATAAGAAGAAAGGCAGTCGCTGATATAAGATGGTGCTGAATTGTTTAAGGCTTTATAAGTGAGTAAAAGAACTTTAAAATCAATCCTAAAAGAAACAGGCAACCAGTGCAATGATGCAAGCTGAGGACTAATGTGATCTCTTTTTTTTGTATTTGTTAAAATCCTGGCTGCAGCGTTCTGAATAACTTGTAGTTTCTTCAGTGACTTTCTAGGGAGACCAGTAAAAAGAGAATTGCAGTAGTCCAAACGGCTAGTGATAAAAGCATGTACAAGAGTTTCAGCATCATCCTGAGTTAAAAAAGGTCTAATTTTGGCAATGTTTCTAAGGTGAAAAAATGATGTTTTTGCAACTCTGTTAAAATGGCGAATAAAATTAAGATCAGAGTCTAAAATCACTCCTAGGCTTGTAACATGTGATTTAATCTGCTGGGACAGACTGCCAAACTTTGACTGAAGTTTCTGCCTTTCTTCTAGTGGACCAACAAGTAAAATCTCTGTTTTCTGCTCGTTTAGTTTTAAAAAATTTTTGTTCATCCAGATGTTAATATCTGAAAGACAGGAAAAAAGACTGTTTAACGCACTAGGGTCTCCTGATGTAACAGAAATATATAATTGCATATCATCTGCATAACAATGATAATGTACATTATGAAGACTAATTATTCTACCTAAAGGGAGCATATATAAGGAAAAGAGGATCGGACCAAGGATGCTCCCCTGAGGTACACCATACTCAACATCAAATGTCTGTGATACAGAATCACCTAGGCTAACAAAGAATTTCCTGTCAGACAAGTAAGAACGAAACCAGTCAAGCACAGCACCAGAAAGACCCATCCATTTCTCAAGTCGATAAATTAAAATGGAATGATCGACAGTATCAAACGCAGCACTCAAGTCAAGTAAAAAGAGAACAGCAACATTATTCGAGTCAGCTGCGATTCTGAGGTCGTTAACTACTTTTAATAAGGCAGTTTCTGTGCTGTGGTTAGTGCGATAGCCAGATTGAAATTTATCCAATAAATTATTAGTGTTAAGATGATTACATAGTTGATTAAAAACAATTTTCTCTAACAGTTTACCAACAAAAGGAAGATTTGAAATAGGCCTGTAATTGGCTAAGTCACTAGTGTCGAGATCTGGTTTCTTGAGCAAAGGTTTCACCATGGCTGTTTTAAAAGCAGCAGGGAAAATACCAGACTGTAGGGAAGTGTTAACAATTCTGGTAGTGTCATTAGAAAGGCATAAGAGACTGGATTTAAAAAGTTTAGTTGGAATAGGGTCTAGTGAGCATGTGGATGACTTCATTTTGGTTATAGTGGCACTAATTTCACTATCTGTAACTAAATTAAAAGATGTCATAGATGGAGGCTCGCTAACCGGTGGATCGCAGATGGTTGTTAAATCTGTGACTAAAATACTGGACCTAATGGTATCAATTTTTCCTTTAAAAAAATAGTGCAAATTCTTGACATTTACTTTCTGAGTTTTGATCATTTAAGCAAGGCATCGGTGTTGGATTTAAAAGAGAGTTGATTGTGGAAAAAAGGACTTTAGAGTTGTGTTTATTTTCAATAATGATTTTTGAGAAATGGGCCTGTCTTGCCTGTTTAACAGCATTATTGTAAATGCCAATATGGTATTTAAGGATGTCAAAGTGAACATTTAGTTTACTTTTCCTCCACTGTCTCTCAGCTTTACGACAGTTTCTTTTAAACTGGCAAATAGCATCAGTTTTCCATGGTAGTTTATGGGTTATTTCTCTTTTTGTAATTCTTGGAGGAGCAGCAATGTCTAAAGAGGATCTTAATTTTTTGTTAAAATCAAACACTAGATCATCAACAGAACAGGCATTGGATGGAGGAAAAGTATTCATGCTATCACAAAATCTTGTCCTGGCCTTGTCATCAAGTCGTCTTTTCACAACAGTCTCATTGAACTGAGTTGATACAGACATGGTGACATTAAAAAACACACAGAAATGGTCAGGAACAGGAACACAAGTGACATCAGAAATATCTATTTCGATACCTTTTGTGAAGACCAAGTCTAGTGTATTTCCATGATTGTGGGTAGCCCCCTTGACATGCTGCACAAGACCAAAACCAGCTAGAAGATCTAAAAATTCCATGGCATATGAATCAGCGGTATTATTAATATGATAGTTAAAATCCCCAAGTAGAATAATCCTGTCATAACTGGTGAGAGCAATGGACATAAAATCAGAAAACTCAGATAAGAAGTTGGAGTTGTATTTAGGAGGTCGATAAATAGTTATAGTTAGTATAGACTGCTGAGTCTTAATAACTGAGGCTAAGTATTCAAAACTTGAAAATTCACCAAAGTTACTTCTTGAGCAAGTGAAATTGTTAGAGAAGATACTGGCCACTCCTCCTCCTCTTTTATCTTGACGACTGGAGTATAGAAAGCCATAATTTGGGGGAGATGATTCCAATAATATGGCAGAAGCAGTTGAAGAGAGCCAACATTCAGTTAAGAATAAAAAACTGAGACTATGTTGGGAAATAAAATCATTAATATAAAAGCTCTTACTAGAGAGGGATCTGATATTCAGAAGTGCTAACTTTATTAGTCCAGGTTTTGGGCAGACAGGGATTGATTGAGTTTTAATTTTCACTAGGTAGCGAGGGTCAGATCTCCTGCGCATTTGACAGGATCTGAAAGACTTGTAAGAAAGTGACCGTGCATTCAAGAGGCCAATTTGTTTTGGTGTGCTGAGGGGGTTAGAATGAGGGGTGGAGTTGGTTGAAATAAATAACAAATTGGCATTAGGGGCCCATGGGGGGGCAGTGGTGAGTGAAAGAGGAGTCTGAGCTGCCACAGGGGGCGGAGAGGAAGAAGTCTGGAAGGGGGTGTGTGATGTAAACAACCGTCAGTCGCGTGCAGCACGTGTGGCAGTTTGTACAGCATGCTGTACAGCATGATGCAAATTAGCAGCTAACATCCTACTGCCCAGTTGGTTTGGGTGTACTCCGTCCGGCTTGTAGAATGAATAGCGATTCCAGAAAAGGTTAAAATTGTCAATATAGGCGAAGTCAAAGTCTCTGCAGGTGAGGTACAGACAGGTATGGAGGCTGCGGACTCGGCTGAACTGCTCATCTCCACGAGCCAATGTTGGAATCGGGCCAGATATGAACACCGATTTAACTGTAGTGCGCAGGAAGCTGAAGAGGTTTCTAAAATCGGTTTTCGTCAGCTCAGACTGCTTACGAGCAGTGTCATTACATCCTACATGGACAATAATTTTAGTGACTGTGGAGGGCAGAGAGCGCAAAAGCTCCGGGAGTTCATTTAAGATGACAGACACAGTAGATCCGGGGAGGCAGCGAGTGACTGTCTTGAGGAAGCGGACTCGCCTGATGATGATGATGGAGTCCCCCACAATTAAGGTGGTTGGTGGGAAGAGGGGGCGAGGAGGTGCCGGTTGGGCCTCGCTTCGATCAGATGAGGGCCGGTTGCTCTCTGGATGATACGGCTTGGAAGCAGCACGGCGAGGACGAGACCCCAGCGAGTGCCATCGCACCGCATTCCTGAGCAGCTTGCGCCGTGCCGACGAGCCAGCAGAACGGGATGCACTCCGCCCAGGTTCCGAGTGCGCCGAGGCCGCAGGGATGGAGACGGCCGCTGGAACCTCAGAGGTGGAAACACCGGCTGGAGCCACCTGGACGGGACCGCCAGCCTCAGTCGCATAGATGGAAACACCAGCCGGGATGGCTCGCCCGGGAACAGCCCCCGGTTCCAACTCTGCAGTCAGCGGCGGAAAATCATCCATACTCAGGAGGTCATACCTGTTGGACAGCTGGAGTTCACAGATGGGTTGCGGGCTGGTCTTACATGCCTTCTTGCCAGATGCCACGGACCAGGGCTCATGCCGTGGGGTGGAACTATGTGCTCTGCACCTCGGGTTCGGTGTAAAATCCAGTGCGGCAGCAGACACAAGCTTAGGCTTTGCACCCAGCAAGAGCCACTGGTCATCGGGTTGGAGTTGTGACGGCGGGACCGAAGCAGCCAGCCCGGTTGAAGCAGGAGCACCTCTGGGGCTGAGGGCAAGCTGAGAGACGGAGGCAGGAGCGACGCTCGCCAGGGCCGGCAGAGCAGCGTCCATAGCCGGGATAGTGGAGTCCAACTCAGCTAAGTTGACAGGCGGACCTGCGCCCAGTGTGATTAGAGTCCAGGAGTTTTTCTTCATTCCGGATCCAGTAAAGATCAGAGATACAGCGTTCCAGGTCAGCAATGGACTGAGATTTTTGGAGACAGCCATCGCACCCGTGTGGGGGGGTAAGTAGAACCGCAGTGGAGGCAGCCATGGATGTAGCTCTTAACTTAGCGGAGTAAGCTAATTAGCTTAGCCACCGATTACAAGCAGCCCGGCAAACAGTTCATTAAAACTATTAAAATCCACGTCCGATGACTGAAATCCTTTCTCCAGTTGAAATATGTAGTTAAAAACGACCAAAACACAGAGAGTGTGCCACAAGAATCGGGCTAAAAACTAGATAAAAATGCCAATTTTAGACAGAGTGGGGAATATTTCACAGGTAGAGGAAATAATGGACTCAGTTAAATTCCAGCAAGTTACAGGAGCAAACATCACACCATCTGTAAAAAAAAAAAAAAGGACAGTGTTCCTAAACACACCTCAAAATCCACAATAGACTACCTCAAGAGGTGCAAGCTGAAGGTTTTGCCATGGCCCTCACAGTCCCCTGATCTTAACATCATTGATAATCATCTGTAATTAAACCTCAAAAAGAGCAGTGCATGCAAGGTGGCCCAAAAATCTCTCAGAGCTGGAGGCCTTTCGCAGGACGAATTGGTGAAAATCCCCCAAACAGGAATTAAAAGACTCTTAGCTGGTTACATAAAGCATTTAGAAGCTGTGATACTTGCCAAGGGAGGCACTACTAAGTGCTGACCATGCAGGGTGCCCAAACTTTTGCTCTAGGCCCTTTTCCTTATGTTATTTTGAAACTGTATAAGAGTCAAATTGAAACTTGGCTTGGCTAAAGAAATGTCATCTTTTTTTTCATGCCTTTTCAACATCAGTTCATCATCTACTTACATAACTACTCACAGAAAATGAACGATTTACCAGGTGTGCCCAAACTTTTGCATGCCATTGTAGCCAGGATGTCAAACTCACTCAGCAGCAAATCAGGTTATAAACATGTTATAGGAGTTATAGGCTACAGACATGCATGCATGCAGTTAAAGGTTTTCTACTTCTTGAGCAGGAGCAAATGCCAGTCCTTTTTCTCTGTTTCTCAGCACAAATTTCAAAAGTATTTGCATCTTTCTACTGCTTAGTCATGTTTTATGAAAAACACCATCTGCCCAGCAGTGAAATACTTCTTTAAGCTAAATAAACTCTAAAAACTAAAATCACAAAGCACGAAAAGTTGACTTTTTAAGAGATCTGTGGTTCTGTCAACATATGCAAAGTTAAAATGAGCGCAACATTAAACATCTACAGCAGTAAAATGCAACATATGCATTTATGCGGCAGTAATATTAATGCAAAACATTTGATATATAATTGTAAAACAATAGGGGAAGATTTTACTGCACAGTGAATACTTTTACTTTTCATACAATTTTGTTGATAATACTTGTTGGTAATACACAGTGTGATATACCTTTGTTGTGTTTTACTTACTGATGATGTAGGATAACAGCAGGTTCCAGCCACTCACAAATGCCCACACCTCTCCTACAGTCACATAACTATAAAGGTAAGCTGAGCCTGTCTTGGGGACCCGGGCTCCAAACTCAGCATAACACAACCCTGCAAATACTGAAGCCACTGCCGCAACCAGGAAGGAGATGATAATGCTGGGGCCGGCCACTTCCCTGGCCACCTCTCCTGACAGCACGTACACACTGGCTCCGAGTGTGCTACCAACACCCAGACCCACCAGGTCCAAGGTGGTCAAGCATCGACAGAATTTGGACTCCTCACCCTCTGGCACCAGAGGCTTCTTACGAGTCAGGCTCTGAATGAACCGTAACACTTTGGCACAAGTGATTCTGAAATCAGCACATCTGCCATTGAATCAGACACAAGAAAGGCAATAAAAGAATTACATATGTGCAAATATAGTATTAAGGAAACACTGTTTGGTAAGTAACATAAGACATTACTTGGCCGATGTTCAAATAAACGGCACTTGGCACCTGGGTAAAATAATGCCGCCTCTTAATTAACAACTCAGAATGAAAACCAAAATACTTTGAGAGCAAAAGCCTCAGCATAACATTAAACAAAGCTCTGAGCAAAGTGATGTGACGCTGATGTAAAGAAACATTACCTGTGAGCCATGTCTGAGCCAGTGTGTTCGGACTGCAGGCAACATTGAGTGAAAAGCAGCCCGTGTCCTTTGCTACTGGTGTTTGATGGAAGCTCCTTTCACCCTGCAGCCAGCACACTGCCACCAGCCCTGCTGCCTGCTGTAGGTCCACACCTGAAATGAATTTAGGCAATCAGTGCACTGAGGTGGAGGCCTCCTGAGTGAGGTCTTCTGCTTCTCTATCAGTTTGACATGCAGTGCAGTGATTCTATTGACATGTAGATGTGTTGCATTGTAGAGAAATGGCAGAAGACAAATCAAATAAATGTAATAGGGATGGAAAATGTTCTATAGATGTCATGAAAATAGTCACAAATATTTCAGTGTGACAATCGTGTGTAGTCCTGCAACACTGTATGAGTTTTATTGTTTACTATTGAATTATTTTTTTTCACTTTAATTAATTTGAATTCACCGAATTCCTTGATTCATTTTTGGAATTGATTAACACTAAATTAAAGGAGCAGTGTGTAAGATTTATTGCCATCTAGCGGTGAGGATTGCAGCCTGCTGAAAGTCTCCCATGTGCCAAGCGTGAACTGCTGATGTGTGCTAAAATGTGTTTTTTCTCTGATATCTTAATGTGTGCCCAACTTTTTGAATACACTGAATAAAGAAGTTCAATGTTAAAAAAAACTGTGTTTTACGACACAACTCCAGTTGGGGGCTGCTAACTACAGTGGTTGATGCAAAAATGTGAATGGACCTATCTAGAACCAGTGTTTGGTTTATTCGTTCTGGGCTGGCTACGTAAAATGAACAAATATTATATTCCATGTCTGCCAATGTATCTCCCTAAATCCTGCACAAGGATGAACGTGAAAGAGTGCCTGAAATCAGAGTTTTGCGAGTGACAGTTGCTGTTAATACTGCTAACTGTTAATGAAAGTGTATTTTATCACATCTGGTTTTTATGTGCATATGAGACACTCAAAATGACAAGTTTAAATAGAGCCTTACACTCACAGTTTTTTTTTTTTTTTTTTTACAATTACTAACACCCTTTTTTTCAATGTATAGTGACATTTTTAAAACTCTAAACACAATTAGCACATCATCTTTCCATTGTGTACCATACCATTACTGCAATTCATTGTCTTTTCACAGAATATACTATCAATTAATTCATTTACAAAATGTTTAAATTTTCTTTATTTACAATGCTTGCACAAGCCATGCCAGAGATGAAAACCAAATTTTCCAGACCATACTTTTTTTTTTTTTGATCCCTTGAACACATTGGTCCATTTAGATGTTGCATTTTCAAAACAGTTCACACACACAGGCCTAATCCGGAGGTCTCTGGCCAAAATGACACATTTAACTTTGTAAAATGCTCTCACACTCACAAAACATTAAAAGCATGCTAAAAAAGCAAATACTTAAATATATCAACGCAACTGGTGGCCAAATGAAAAGTGAGCACTGCAGACCCGATGGTGGTGTCTGGACAGGAGTGTTAGCATCCATTTGTAGCACAACTAGCCACAACTTCAGCATCTCTCCATCCGACATAGGCAGCCTATGAAAGCTGTATGGGGTGTTGCACGACATCCTGTTCTTGCGTCCGGGAAAAAGGCCCGTTTATTTCAGCACTCCAAAAACTCCGGTAACACTCCAGGGGGTAGAACGTAAAAGACTCTGTTCTCTGACTCTTCTAGCGTAACACACGCACTTCATACACACATACTTACTTAGTACTCTACTAAGAAGCATACTAGTACTCAGCGGGGCAGCCCTCCCCCTCTCTGCTCCAACACTGACCGACAGCTGTCTCCACTCATAGCACTCATAGCACTCATAGCACTGGAGATCTGAACCGGTCAGTGGCGAAAAAAAGCACTTTTAATGCGCAGACTTATACGGGACGCATTTGCCCCCGGCTCCCGGCTGCATCCGCCTCCCTCAATACTGAACCAATTTTAGAACGAGTCGTACCTATGAATCATACACACACATACACATGGGGAAATAGGGCTCAGGTTGAAAAATACAGAAGTTGTCCTTTCACCTTGCAGTAATTTGTGCTATATGCCTGTGCCATTTATTGATACTGTGCATAGTTATAGAAGATGCCAAAAAAAAGGCAAACAAGCATTTCACAGCATGAACTGTATTCTCCTCTCCAAAGGTAATTTTAATAGAGATGCCAAACCCTGCTACGGTCTGCCCTTGCACTTCTTACACCAGTTGAAATACTATTTAAAAAAAAAGTCTAAGAAAGTTTTCTTCATTCATTTTATTCTTTTGTTGTTGTTTTTTTTTGTGGAGGTATGAGCGAGTGTCCATCAGGCAATTTGTTTAACACAAAATTATGATGTCAGGAACTTCCAACCTGTAATACGCACATTGTATCACAAGATGGCAGCAGAAGTATTGAGAAGAAATGCATGGCTGTGTCTGCAGACCCCTCTCTTCTCTCACGTCTCCATCGATGACATAATCCCTCTGCCAATGAAAAGGAGGGAATTCTGTTTGAAATCAGGGAAGATGGAGAAGATAGGAAGAGCAATCTGTTTCCTTATGCTCATGAGGCAGAGAGTGGTGGCACGCTTGTCATTTTCACTTTGTCAATATTATCATGATGATTTTGATTATAGTGTGTGCATTTTATGAATGTAATTCCACATTTCACTCTTTCTCTCCCATATCTGGCAGAATAATCCTCCATTCATTTGATAAAAGATTGTGGATAATTTAATAAAGACTCTTCCTCCCCTCCTTCCTCCATTTGCTTCTTACTGTGGGGTGTGTGAGGGATGCCCTTGCTTTTCACTGACTATTAATTATTCAGCCTGCTAAATTAATATGCACATTGTGACTGTAAAATCACCTACAAATAAATACAATCACTCTCTAGCACACCCACCTCCCACACTGATGTGTATGTGTGTTAGCAGTAGTAGTATTGGTGATGGTGTGGATGGCAGGAAGCCAGCAGAGAGAGAGAGAGAGAGAGAGAGAGTGTGTGTGTGTGTGTGTGTGTGTGTGAGTGTCTGGGTTGCTATAAAGTTGTTCTCTACACTATCTATCTGCTCTAATGGAGTGGTAATTGTTAGCAGTGTACTAAAGCAATTTCTTAACCTCATCTTGGCAGTGGGGGGGAAATCAATGCTGTTTGACATTGCTCTCACTGCGCCGTACATTGCCACACCTGTGTGTGTGTGTGTGTGTGTGTGTGTGTCTGAACGCCTGCATCTGTCTGTGCAGCGTAAGCTTGACACATCAGAAGTTGAGGCTGGTCACCATGGAAACCCCCTTCCCAGGAACAATTTCCCATTTGGTAAACGGCTGCCTGGGTGGGGAGGTCCTCCGTGAGGATGCTGATAGAGGAATGAAAGAGTATCCAGGGTGAAGCATCAGTCACTTACCCAGCAGGCTGGAAACCCCTCTGTTAAAGCATAAAATGGCTCTTCCAATTTGCACTCATGACAACAGAGGTGTTCGCTGTACAGATTACCAGCGTGGGGAGTAACTATTTACATGTAACATAATTCAAATTACATAATCAAATTACAAAATAAATGTAATTGTAATTGGTTACAGTAACCAAGAAAAAAGTATGTCATTAAAAAGCATGTATGTAGAATATAACATTCATTTTGTTGCTTTGCATCTTTTTGTCATGCAGGAATGCCTTCTATCGGCTTATTATGGCAAAGCTGTTGGGACAAATTTCAGTGCAACACCATCAAGATTTGGATTGCTTACGATGAACTGTCTCTATATTCAGACAGGCTTCATCCATTTGGCAGGATGCACTCAAATTTTGAGAATTGTTTTTTATTGGTCTCTTCCAGCTTTCATCTGCCAATCAAGTCAGTGCGCAGTGCTCTAAACAACCTGCTGTGAGCCAGGCCCCCAGGCACTGAAGCCAATTTTCATAGTAGCTAAACAGTGGAATTACACCATTAAGTGATGTCCTGTGGTCCAAAAAGACTTTTCCCCCACTTTTTCCACCTTGCAAAAGAGATGTCATTGAATACAATTTATCGAGCATCACAACCGTAACGAAATGACTTGTTTCACTATCAGCATTTATTATATTCAGTCTAGTCAAGTCTTGAAGAGAAGCACAATTGAATCATTTTCTATCCCCCAGTTAGTGGAGTGCTAACCCGGAAGTAGTTGGCTTGGATGTGATAACTCTTTAGTGCGGCCGCTTTATGGGCTGCACAATGTGGAGGCAGTGTCAGTGGTCCAGATAATTTTATAAGCAGCAGCTGAACCATTTTGGCTTCATGTGCCACTGAGCAACTTTCATAGGAATCAATGAGGCCCTCCAATGCTCCATCCAATACTTTTTATTTGGTTCTCTTCATTGAACAAAAATGCATTTCAGTGCTGGAAATTCAACAACATTTTCCTTCTGAAAAGGAGGAGTGTTTACCAGCAGCGGTCAACATGCCTACTGTAGTATACAGTTGCATGTAAATGTTTATACATACACACACACACACACACACACACACACACACACATATGTATATCTATATATATATAGACACACATACATACACCTTTATGTGATGAGTCACGCCCTCCGCAATATTCATTGCCATATAGAAGCTCTGTTTTAGTAAGTTTTCCAACTTTTGCCAAGAGGGAACTTTAGATATTGGTCCCTAGATTATGTTCACCGAGTTTCATGCAGATCAGTCAAACTTCCTACGAAGAGATCAATTTTAAGTGTTTTTCAAAAAATTCAAAATGGTGGAAAATCTATATAACTGGAAGTTATGGGTTCTTGAGGCAAGATTCTCAAAAATCTCTGTGCAAAGTTTCCTGTCTCTACAACATACGGGGCATGAGACCCTAACCCATTCAAAGTTTGCAATTTCAATCGGATGCTATAGCGCCCCCCTTTGGCCAATTGTGATATTTCTTCATTCGCATCCTCCCATGACCCTCTACCACTGTGCCAAATTTCACATGGATTGACCAAGTCAGTGAGGAGAAAAACGTGGAACAGAGACAGACACACACACAGACAGAGTTTTCGTCATTATATAGTAAGATATATATATATATATATATATTTATATGTGTGTATCAGAAAAAAACTGAAATTACCTGCCCTGCTTTGCATTACATCATTACTCTTCTGATATGGTAGTTTTCCCTTAAAACTGTCTGACAGATAAAATAAACCCTGTTTGGGACTCTCTGGGGGAGGCAAAGTTTAAGCAGCTGTGCTCCAAAACTAACAGAAAACACTTCTGATTAGTCATTTTCCCAAACTGCACACAACTGATAGAATGAGGATAATGTGACTTGATTTGACACCTGCACCTGCTCTGCAGTTGGATGACACTGGGTGGGCTTTGTTTTGGTCACTTCACATTAATGACATTGTGTTACCTTGTTTCTTAAAACTGACCCTCAACCACAGGTCATATGGTTATCTTTTATACATCATCATGCTTGGATGATACTGTAATGCTCAGTAACACTGTTTGCTGCATAGAGTTATCTCAGATCAGACACAAGGGCTAAGTGATTTGATATGGCTTAATCACTGACAAATCAACTGCAACATCACCACGTGTGCCTCTAACCCTCCAAGGAGCTTACAGATAGGATGCATCCTCCCTTCTAATTAAGACAGCTCTTTCACTTCCCTTATGTCTACTACATCACACTGTCAGTGGCCACTCTCCACCTAATCCTGCACCCTGAGTAATGGCAGAAAAGGTGACAGGCGTTAAAGTGTCGAGGCATTTGCCATTGTGTGCGGCCGGAACAGCCCATTAAAAACTCATTTCTGAAACGAGACGTTTGTGGAAAAGGGGGTGGGATGCACTGAGAGGGTGAGATATGTCTCCCTGTTATTAACACAATCAACACGGGCCAATTATCTGCTCTGTCTTCATTTGCATGAGGGCACAGAAGAAGAATGAAAGAAACAGAAAGACAGGAAGAGATTAGGGACTAGCTGGTGCAACATAAAGCCACAGAGAGCAGATTATTAGTGCTCTCGTATTGCCTGAGTGCTGCTACTCATTCATTTTAATTACATTTTCTATTGCATTAAAAAAGGCATGACTGAAATGACTCAATTGAACATAATGCTACCGTCTTTATTCACCCAGTCTAGATCATGGTTTATAACATCACTCACATTCTATCTAATGCAATCAATAGTAGCAGAATAAAGTCTGTCATTGCTGTTCCACTCTTAATGAAAGAGCAAGGAACAAGTGTTACTTGAATGAATACACAGAGAACATAAATATGGTGCATGTATCCATCTTACAACCATCACATCTACTTATATCAGGTGTCATTACTGGCTTTCTTTAGTAATTATGGAGCAAGGTCAATGTTGATATATTTGAAATTGCAAAGCATTGTAAGTAGTGTCACACGTTACATTTGGATGTTTCATACATATCATATCAACGTTTCTAAAGTGATGTAGCATATGAACCAACTTTGTCATCAGCCAACACGGTCTCACTTTAAAGTCGTCAGTCTTGGTCAGTGACTTTCTGCATCACACACTGACAAAAAAGGTGTCCTTCCACATTGGCATGATACGTGCCTGGTCGGCATTATTGTTTAATAGCGCTCAGTGGCATCAGGAGGGAACACAACAATGAAAGTTAAGATGGCGGAAGTCCAAGTAGGACAGGTGGTGGTTGGGTCCAACAACCACCCACTTTCACCCAGTGTTCACTTCCTATTAGATTATAAAGCCAAACCCTGTTCTTTTTCTGTGAAAAGGGAAGTGTATTTTGAAATCAAACAGCTCATGCAACAGGCTGAAGTTGACCTGGCGTCCCAGAATGTCAGCAACCAACGCCCCCAGGGTACCTTGCTTGTAATATCTTGACACGGGACGTCTATGACCAAACGTCAATATGTGACAAGGTCGGAGTAAAAATGTGTTGCGTCAGCAGGCGGAGGGAATGGTGGATGGTGTGCTACCTAGACAAGATGGCTGCAAAGCTGCAGACTGATGTTTAGGACGTTCAAACAACAACACCAGATGTGTTTTAGCAACCTGCCTCAGTTTTTCCATCGAAGATAATTCAAGGAAACCTGGTTGTTTTCAACCTGTTGTCATTCGTAGGTTATGGAATACCGAGGCTTTGTCACACCCCCTCGGCATCTCATAGCTAAGGGGGCTATGGGGTGCCTTTTGGTGTCTCTATGTGATGCACACCTGAAACACATTGTAACAAGTGGTTAATGTTGTGAAATGATTGTAGTCAGGTTTAGTCAATAAAGCCACTTGATTAGGTTTGGAAAAAAGATCATGTATTAAGTTAAAATGAGTATATCTGTTACGTTATGTAACATGATGTAAATTTGTTACGTGAGCCACAGACCATACAAAAATTGTGTAATGATATGTTAAAACAACATTGACGTTGGGCTTCACACAAAGCATGAATGATGATCTCCTGGATGAAAGTCTGGTTTTGTTTGACCCATCCACCTCCTCTCCCTCCCACCTTACAAAGTCTTTATTGCTCTTTATATTACATCAGTTGCTCTCAGCATCAAGTCTTGCCTTGAATGTGCTTACAGTGGAGTTAATTGACATCTCATAAAGATGCTTAAGGCTACTTTTGGTATCAATATCACATGCCAAGGGACATGACAAAGTGACGATCTGGGATTGAGAATGGGCTGTTGTTTTTTACTGAGCCACTGTCGCGTCTTTGGGGATAATGCCATGACAGTGGTTGTTTATTACACAGACATCATTGCATTTCCAGGTGGAAATGAGGTGCCCTCAAAAGTAAGTATTTTAAGACAAAACATGATCTTTTCCTAACCATAGCCAACTAGTTTTTGTGCCTTGACCTAATTACATGTTAACCACAGCGTCCAATATATAATTTCATACATTTGTATCCGTAGCAGGAACGTTTAATGCCAACAGTTTTTCTGGCAATTAGTTTGAAATTTTAAAGATACCCTCCCTCCAGCATCAGTTGTGTCTCAATTTTGTGATGTGATCCTCTGAAATCCTCACTCCTACACTAAACCTTACAGCAGGCTGACAAAGACTGTTCAATAACAAAGGCTCATCCACCTGCGGCCGAGAAATGCAGCCCTCTTTTTCCTGAATTTTGAAGCATCCTCTCCAGGCCTTACTATTCTATCATTTATTGGTCCATTGTTTAATACAGTGTCAGGTATAATCTCAAAATATGATCAGGTATTCACGAGGTATTTATATGCAGGTGTGTGTTAGTCACTGGATAGGACATCACATGGATTGCTTTTGATAAAACAAAACAATACAAGGTGTGAATCTTGTTAACACTCTGGACATGTTGTGAATCACATGCTTTAATTTTCTATCGAATACACGTTTTGTACAAAGCCACAACCGATGTTAATGTGTGTTGCTTTTGGGAATGAGAGCTTTTTAACAATTTGAGGAGTTTACAAATGACATATTCTTCTAATTTCTGTACAGGAACATCTGTGTTGAGTATGGACTAGAACAACAGATCCCAACTGGTGGGTCACGGTCCAAAACGGGTTCACAGATCCATTCTGAATAGGCTGCAAGTGACTCGCAAACATGTCAAGTTTGTAAAAAACTTTGTCTTGAAGTGATGTGAATATGTGGCACAGAGCTTTTATGTTGAAGTGTCGTTTCCTGCTGCAGACCGAGTGATTAACAGACAGCTACTTGACAGAGATGGCAAACTAGCTTGACAACATGGCCAAACACATGACTAAGGAGAAATCGGGAGCCCATGGCTGAACCAGTTGGGAACCACTGGACTAGAAGTCCCCACATCCCAATAAGACACACCACCAAAAGTGGTTGAGAACAACAGGACTAAGATCCTGTGGGACTTGTCAAGCAGCTGGTAGTTAAACCAAGCAGATATAGTGGTGGTTGACAAGGAGCAGAAGAGGGCAGTTGTGGACGTGGCGATCCCAGCAGACAGTCACATCAGGATGAAAGAGCATGAAAAGACTGAGAAGTACCAGGGGCTGAAGGAACAACTGGAACAGATGTGGAAGGTAAGGTCCAAAGTGGTCCCAGTGATAATAGGAGTATTACCCCCAAAATGGGAGAGTGGATCCAGCAAATTCCAGGTACAGTGCAACATCTGAGGTCTCTGTTTAGAAGAGTGCAGTCCTAGGAGCAGCTAATATACTGCACAGACCCCTTTAAACACCCAGGCCTCTGGTAGAGGACTACAGCTTTAGGAAGACACACACCACCCCCACTAAGTGAGGGTGAGAGGGAGACTTTTCATATGTATGCTATACGTTAAAATGAGTTCATTTAGCAGCTGTAAAATTAAAGCAATGAACGTGTGCATATAGATATAGATATAGATATAAATATAGATATGAGAGTGGTTTGCGCCTTGCATAGAACATTGAATGGCCATGACTGGGATGGAATTGTCCAAGCACGTTCAATGGACAGAGGACAAGAGCTTAGTGTGGAGCAGAGTGAATCTGCATTATTTGCCCATAGTAAAAGGTAGCGGAATGAAAATGCTTTATGTTTAGATTGCTCACTTCACAAAACCCAGATAATGGTGAGTGGGCTGGATAGGAAAAGTGGTCTGTAAGATGGCCTGTAGGTGGCTTTGCTCAGTGGACTCACACAAGGAGACTCACAACCATCTGTGAGGAGAGGAGAGTTCATAACCTTATTGACATTATGCTGCCACCTGTCTAATGGTCCTGCAGATTTATGACAGCATAACCTGATGTCCTCTAGGCTGAGACACACTAGAGCCTTCATATGGACAAAATAATTAAATAAATACAAAATGAAAATGTATTTGAATCATTGGTTGTATATGTCTGTGTGCTAATATTCAATAAACACTTTCTTCATTTACATCACTGTATGAGTACTTGACACCCATAGGAAACTTTTCTGCATCACCATAATCATTGTCATATGCCTCTTCATATCACTTAATTGTTTGAGATTTGCATAAAATGAAAATTTGTGTTTGGTATTGGCATATAAGACGACACACACCTTACACAACAATACACAGCAATTATGTTGCTTAAAATCCTAAAATGACCAAGTGGTGGTAACAATAGTGAGTGTTCTTCCACTGCAAGTCCATAAAAGACATCACAACAGTGCCTGATACATGGCAATTTTAAACAATAAATAAAAATAAATGAATAAATATAAATTAAAATAAGTGATGGTGATTGTCTCCGGTGATCTTGCTGGCCTGACTAATGACCTGTGTCAATTTGCTCTTTTATTTTACTGAGAGGTTTCCATACCATGAGCCGATTTTAAATGTGAGAACACTCACCTAGTGATTTGTAGACCATGGGCAGGGTGTGCTGGCTGGTGTTAAACGGAAACCCAGGTACTTTTCACCCTGCAACCCATTTTCCCACACTTTTGTGCCTAAGAGACTAATGGAAAAAAATAGTTAATGAAATTGGTCCAGTGGCTGCAGTTGGCAGCAGCCAAACAGGCTATGTTACCTTTCGGGGCAGGTGTGCCTCGTCAATTTATGTCCATTTAAAGTGTTTGTTTTGCCACTGACAGATTTAGATTGTTGTTATGAGTGCCTTACATTATTACAAAAATGAGAAATTAAACATCTTTGTTCTATTCTGTTTTATGTTCAAATCTTGCAAAAGGAAAAGTCTCATTCTGAAATCTCACAGACATTTTCACATTGTCGAAATCAGCGTGATATTTAGAGATGTCAACCACAGACCTAATAAGCGAAACGTCACTGCTGTTGCACTGCATCACATTTCTGTATATAAAGAACAGTAGGGGAGCTAGCACACATCCCTGAGGGACACCTGTATTCAGAAAACAAACATCTGAAAGGGTTCTGAACACGTGAGGGACAAAAGGCGGATGAGGGCTGCCAGATCATGGCTTGCTCACTATTAACAGCAGAACAGAGAACAAAAAGAGTTGCATCTCTCTGTAGGCCACATCGAAACCAACTGATGTTAGCAGCATAGAATACACCAGCCTACTGTGCCTCCACAAACAGGGAAGTCAAGGCTCATAGTGCACAACATCACTTGGATCTGTCCCCAGAAGATGAGCCAGCTCTGCTCTAAGACAATATGTATAATGCCAGAAACACACACTACAAATGTGCAGAACAGTAAAAGTGCAAGAATGCCTGCCTTCCAATTGCTGGGAAACCCAACCGTAAAGTGACATGAAGACCATGCCTAACGCAGAAGCCAGGTAGGAAATGTACCCCCAACGAGCAGATCCTCAGCTAGATATAGTGCTCAGTGGTGCCGGCCCTGTAACCTGTGAGTCATTGAAAGCAACCTCATGCCAATTAACAGGCAGAAAAACACACTGTGTAAAGGTGCGAGTCGTTCGGAGTTTTGGAATGACGTGTTTTTGGCTTCCATGTCTGGGGGACAAAGCTTGAGTTAAGAAATAATTGGAACAGTGGGAGAAAAAAATCCCAGTTAGGCTACACATACCTTTAACCCCCCCCCCCCAGTCTGTGTGGGCCAGGAGCCTTACAAGGGTTGATCCCTTGTAACACAGAAATGACTTCTCATCACGCCGTGGGGCTGGTTTCTGCTCCCTGCCCATCATTTTGTTCAATCCCCTTAAGTCATCTCTTGCATTACCACTTCTCAGTTTCTCCACCACCTTGTCCTTATAGTCTGTCTTTGTATTTTTGATCATGTGACCTATCTCCTATCTTCTTTCATTTCTTGAGTCACCCTGCAGGAAAGCTATTTTTAGGTGATGTTTTAGTTCCTTTTTAACACATGGTTTAGTACTAGGGAAGGTTCTGACTTTCTTTCTTTTAATTACTGATTCTACACAAAAGTTTACATAGTTGGTAATGGACATACTGTCCTAGAGAAGGGTGTGACCTTGACATATAAGCCCCTTCCAAATTACCAAAGCATTGATGCAGAGTTTTGTTCACTCTCATCAGGCACGTTATATATTGATGAAGATATGGCAAGAAAATGGACACAGCACATCTGGTAAAATCACCAAGAACAGAACCAGGTTCTTGATATAACTGCTGGCTATCTAATAAGATGCAAGTACATAGTCTGATCTGGGCACATACTCCAGAATTATTGTAATTGGTCCAAACTCATGGGAGAGGAAATGTGATCTGAATGTGTCAAAAGAGATGTCAGTACATCAGTGGATACATTGTTTTTTGTTGTTTGACTTGTTCCATTATCAGGATTTGATCCATTTGGTCCAAAAACAACTGGAAAATCTAAACGATCTTCGTGATTGGATTATTCAGAAGTCTCTAGTGCCCCGACTCTATGGGCCACACAGTGTGGAAGCAGTGATGATCAGCTGGGTAATTTTATCTGTGGAAGTTAACTTAACTGGCTTTATGTACCACTGAGCAACTTTCATATGAACGGACAGGCCCTACCTCCAATGCTTAATCCTATTATGTTTGTAAATCCATAAATCCAATGTGCCATGGATTTCGTGATTGTTTTCTAAACGTGCTTACAATGTCACAGATAATGGAGTCCAGATCACAACTATTAGCTTGGTCAACATGTTGTCATACATGATCGCTGTGTGGCCCCTATTGTATTCTATGTACAACCCAACAACAGTGGAGGCCAGATGCCCATCTGCGCTCATGCTTGCCGTTGTCCTATTTCAGGCCCAAAGCTAGACAACCCACAGTTCCATCATCATGAAGACAATGGCCAAAAAGATATTATCTGGTGAGCCGCAGCTTTGGAGAAATCAAATTTAATTAGTGGGAGTCCACACATGATTTGAAGCTAATGGAAAAGGTAGAAGACGTACAGACTGTGTGTGGTCTTGATGCAATGCAGTGGGATGCTTTCCATTGGTGCCAGCATGTGCCCCTCCTCTTGTTTTGTGGTTTGAGCAATTAACACTGTAATTATTCAACTAAACTACAAGGCATGATATGATTTAGTATTGTATTTTTCTGCAGTGTCTGTATTGTTTTATTAGGGTTTAACAACACTTTGGGGCTTACACACAATATCTGAGTATGTGAGTTTCCCATTTTCTGTTCATCAGTCGTGGTGATGTTATTCCTCGAGAAACACTGCAGTGTGACAGGGATTACACCATGGAAATTTTTTCATAATAACACATTTCATTCGTTGTTGTCTGTGTGTGTGTGTGTGTGTGTGTGTGTGTGTGTGTGTGTGTGTGTGTGTGTGTGTCTGTGTGTGTGTGTGTGTGTGTGTAGTTGCCCCCCTGTGCATTGTGCCTGATGACATCATGTCACTTTGGAGGCTCACCATGTTTGTTGCCAAACATTACATTCTCCACCCTTCTCTTCCCCTCAAACACACTCTCAAGGAACAATAAATGCAAACGCTCATGTGAAAATACATTACTGTTGTGATGAAATACTGTGCATGTCACTCACATGTGTAAATGTGCCACATGGTGTCACAGCATTTGTCCAAATGTTGTGATTGCTTTGGGCCTGAAGCCAGCGGGAGACCATGCATGCTGACAAAAATACATATACACAGACACAGTGTAGTGCCCAATAGGTTGGCTCTGGTGCTTGGAGAAGCTTATCAAAGCAGATGGACAAGTAAAAATACAGCCAGATCAGTCTTTGTGCCAAGTTAGTCTAACCACGTCCTGTCTCCAGCTCCATACTGAACCCACAGACATGTGAGTGGTATCAATCTTATTACCCAAAAGGAAGCCATCAAGCATTTTTATTTTAAATTGATGTCATGAAGTAGAGTGATATCATGTGAGTTGATGCCGTCATTATTAAACAACAACCACTTCTGATGAAAATCTACGACACATTTTCATCCCAAGTCGTCACATATCACCGATATGGCCTTTTACATCTACATATGATGGACTATTTATCCTCCTATGTCTGCTACTGACATTCTTGGATGAGGCAACCAACCCCAGGATGTCAACAAAAGCACGTGGTTAGGTTTAGAAAAAAACATCATGGTTTGGCCCTACATTCATATGGGAAGCAGACACCAGGTTTGTCGGATATATCCACTGCCTCTCCCACCTGCACTACTTGGGCTTTCCAGGTTTGTATATTACGTTGTTACCAGCAGCGTTTCAACCTGACGGAATCCAGAGGCATATCATACTGCAACAACAGGTGCCATCCGGCTGCATTGCAAACTGATGCTGCCCACTGGCGTATCATACTGCCGCAAAAGGTGGCTTTTAGCATCACGTATCTGATGCCAAAATCACTGACAAAGTGGCCATATTTGACGGCTTTGGAATGAGATTGATCTATAATCTATGTGACGTGACTCAGGCAAAACTCATGTTCAAAGAGGACAAAATGTTCAGTATTGAAGTTTTATTCACATTACGTTTTGTCAAATTATGTCATTTCATGATAATGAAATAGCCATAAGTAACATTAGCTAACACAACATTGACTTAACTTACCATTAGCATTAGATGAGTGAACTACCTATATAGCTAGCCTATTGTAGCTCACATTATGTAGTGCATTCATTTGTGGGGTAGCCCAGTGCTTTTAGTTATGGTCAAAACAATAATACAATAAATAACTTTATGAGAAATGTTGAAGGATGTTGTAATATGGCATGAGCCATTAGTAGCACATCATAATAAGCTGGATTGATATTGAAAATGTCATATCAACAATTTAGGTCCCTAACTTTGTTTCTCTCTGACATATCATCTGGCGTTTTCCAAGACATGAAAGCACCTGACTTTATTCTCAAACCCCCAAACTGGAACCATTAAGTGTACCACATGTTCATACACGTATTCATGTATGCGCTTACGCATGCATGATAGGCATTTTCATCAGGGTGGAGGACAATTATCTTAATGTTTAGGACATCTACCAAGTGCACTTTTCAACAACATGAATGTATGAATACAGAATTTTTGTTGTTGGGTACTTCATGAAGGAAGGAACACTGCCAGACACATTTCTGCTAAAAATGACTAGTAGGTGGGCTTTCAATTTGAAATAACTACCAGTTAGACTAGTGCGCCATTGCAAGCGAGTAGCGAGTTTGGAATGTAACACCCACATCATCAAGCAAATCACTATTCATGACACATTCGTGACATTTCATAAATAGTTGCTCTGAAGGTTTTGGATTGTCAAAATAATACAGAAATTACATTTTTACGTTTTCTCTTTTATGGTAATTGTATTGTTGCAGTACTTTACCAAGAGATCAAGTGCTGTCATTGTGAAAAGTTATCGAGTGATTTGACAGTAGCGATACTATTACCGATAAGGCTATGGTCTGCTCTCTGCCTGGTCTCACTTTGTAAGTAGACTATATTGTGGCAATGGTGGTGAACGAGGTTAAAAATATCTGACTCAATCTGGGTCATAACAGTAATTTTAGGGTTGAATCCTAAACTGCTTGTCTTCCACCACCAGTGTGCACCTTCAGAAGTCCAAATCACTTACCATCCTAACAAAGACACACTCACTCCTGTTTGACTCAAAGTTATAGGCTTGTCTTACTATGATAAAAATAAATAACACAAAGGAACTGTGAGAACAGAGAGGATGGGAGGAACTATCTGAACTTTCTCAGTATTTCTGTCTGTCTCGCTGTCTAGTCCTGTTCTGTTCTGTTTCTGTACGAGTTTGTGTGTGTGTGTGTGTGTGTGCGTGTGTGTGTGTGTGTGTGTGCGTGCATGTGCGTGTGTGTGCATGCTCCCCCATAGCCTAAATGAAATGTTTGCAGTGCAAACTGTGTGGAATGAGTGGTGTGAAGGGTTCCTGATCAAACTAAATCTCTGGCTCATCCTCATCAAGAATTTAAAATGGTTTTCTAAAATTCAGATCATGGCATATTTTTTCTACCTCATTACTTTTTGATGTCAGCCACTGACCCCCCTGGAGCTTAAAATACTACTTAGATGATAATATCCACCTCCTTAAAGGAATTCTTCAACATTTGGGTAAATGTGACTATTCATTGTTTGATCGATTGCATCAGTCTAAGATATCAACTGTAACACTCCTATTATGTGGTGATTGCTGCAACATTGCAAATCATCTTTTCCAAAGATAAGAAAGAAGATGCAAGTGTCACACAATTATCTAACAAGCAAAGGAGGCAGCCTGCTGAGGGTTTGGCAGTGGCTCTGGATCTGTGCTCCGCGAAACACACAGCAGAGGTATGGAGAGTTTCCCCCAGGACAGTGGAGCAGCAACAAACTGCAGTGACAGCACAGACATGTCAGCCAAGGCATAAAATAAACAAGACAAAGGGAAGTGCTCACATGACAGCAATGATCTGACCGAGTATTTGAACCAAACAGATCTGAAAGGGATAGTTTGGATTTTTTTGAAGTAGGGTTGTCGTCATCATAGTGATCATAGTCAGTGTATTACATACAGTAGATGTCTGTTGGTTTGCCCCTAGTTTGGAGAAAGGGCAGGAGTGTACCCTATGTTAACAGTATTTTCACCACTTTACCTTTCCGCCTGACAGCCCATCTGGATGGGAAGCCAGTAATGGCTTCAGTTCTTTATCTATGCTCTCATCAAAGCCACCAGCATCCACTGACAAAAGTAATCATTGTAGCTCACTAAACACAAGAGCTGATGGTCTACCACTGCTTCAATCAGTTAGTTTGTTTGTGTTATTGTGTGACTTTTGTGAATCTAAACCAACCCTTTTAAATGCCAAAGTCACACAATAAAGGCAGATTTATACTTGTGTGTCAGCTCTATGCAGAGCCTAAGCTGTAGCCTACACACGTGGCCTACACCGTTCTGAGCATTTATACTTGTGTGGTGGTGTGTCTTTGTCACTCTGCAGTTACACCTCCAGAACACTAGTCAGTGGGGGGTCTCTGTGAAGTGCTGTAAAGTTGAGATGATTCAAAACAAACTGAGAACACACATTAAACATGGCTTAATAGAGACAATTTTAAACAAAACGGCTTTATTAAAACTCACAGAACTCACAAGCACTTGTCTTTTGCTTGACACATTTTCCCCACAAACACAACATGCTAATTTTATCAGCATGAGCCTATGGCATTTTACATTGTAGAAATTAGCCTAGTGGCCAGCAGACATGTCCTCTCCTCGTATGAAACCAGGGACAACAGCAACATTTAACAAAGGTAACGCTGCAAAATTCAGGTTCATTACAGCTCCCAAGTTTCACTGACAAAAAAGGTTTCTCTTTCCATAAAGGTTTTTCTAAACAAATCCAACATGCTAATGTTATTAGCACAAGCCTATGGCATTTTACATTATATAAATTAGCCTAGCAACTTGAGATTTCCTCTACCCATATGAAGCCAGGATAAATCACACACAAGACATAAAATGCTATTCTGTGGGGGCTTTATCGTCTCCATAATCTGCAGTATAAAAGTAAACAACAGTTTTGTCTCTCTCCACTGAGGGAAACGTGTAGTTACATTTCTGAGCAGGTGCACATCAGGCTACGGTGTTGATTCGACCCAGAAGTATGAATCCTGCTTAACAAAACTGATCAAGGCAGTTGCAGGCCAGCAGCTCCTGTGTTCAGTGATGTTAAATCAGTGCTTATCTCAGTGGAGTCTGGCACTGAAGAGAGTGATACAACGGCTTCAGTTCGCCATCGCAAATCACTGGCTGACAGTAAGATGAAGCCATAAAAATATTCTAAATAAAGTATACACTCAAACTAATATTATATTTTTTAGGTGGGAGTATTTTAGGTGGCTAAGCCTATACTTTGTTGCTGACCCCTGCACAGCAGTTCATTTTTAGCTTCCTTGTCTGATTTCAGTCAAGTTCTCCAGTGTAAAGGGGTGCTGACTGGCATTAGCTGTAGGTAATGCACTGATTATGGATAAGTAGCTAATATAACCCCACTTCAAAAGATCCAAAGTTTGCCTTTAAGAGTCGCTATCAGTCAGATCTGGGCATATTTTAATGGTATGGTGGTATGTAAGAAAGTATTAGTCTCTGCTCTAGCTGATCACGTGTCCCACCTCCAAATATCTGCCTTGTTTCCAGTTCACTTGTGTTGAAGCCGAAATGGCAGACAAATTTGAGTGTGCATTTTCTTTTTCAGTGTGATCTCGAGCCAGTTCTGGTGGACTCACAGGTCACTGTTATATCACTTTATTTAGTACATTATCACACCACCCCCTGTGGCAACACCCTCATACATTGTTTACAACCTGTGATCACTGTGATCACTGTTAATTTATTACGTGCTTCAGAAACATGACATGTGTTTTTTTTGTGTAAATTTTGTTGATTGTTAACGTAATGTGACCACACCTTTAGTCTTTGGTTTGTTCTTTGTTTAGATGTAAATTTGGCAAACCAACTACAAAGTCCTTGTTCTCAAAACCTTTTGGGGACAGTGATTGGAAAACTACCTGTAGTATTTCCATTTCAGAGAACAGTGTGTTTGTTTCTATCAGAATAATCCAGATAGCATATTCAGACTTCTCAAAACTGGGACAAGGATCCAGGTTTCTGAAACCAGGATATGATTTTTGCACATGCAGACACAAAACTGGTATACTCCAAATACCCAGTACTGGGATAGTGAGATATTTTTCATTATTTTATTACATTTTATAAACTAAATAATTAATCATTGACTCAAAGAAATTAATGAAAGTAATCACTGGCTGCAGTCTTGAAACTTTACCCCCTGTGTCGCTTTCCTGTCATTCACTATATGTATGTGATCCCATCATGGTCCTCAGGAGGTATTTGAAGCTCCTCATGTCAGTGAATGGGAGGATGAAGCTCCCCTTAGTTGTGTGTTTCTTTACTCTAAGAGCTTCATTAAAACATTACTTTAGTTTAGTAAGGAAGTCTTTCTTTAGTCAAAGAAAATTTGATTTCCATTAGCAGTGTTATGTTTGGCCGTATGGCTCTGTTCTGGGGCCTCTCTGCCTTTCCTAGGCCTACGCAGAAAGCCTGAGGCAGAGTAAGCAAACCTCCTTGCCCTTCCATGCACATACATGGAAAGCCTAAGGTGCAACACACACTGCCGCAGCACTGTGGCCGTCAAGTGCCACCCCCCAACACACACTGGCAGCGGCGCGCAGTGGCATGGTCGACACTAAAGTGTAATTCCCACCCCAGCCCGCTAGGTAGCTGTACTTACACTAGTTGCCAACTGCTAGTAATGCAAGAAGAAGAGGAAAAACTTTGAGGCAACAACAACTTGGATTTCACAGGTGAGTTTCTTATCAAAAACATCTTATTAAACATTTGAAGCAAGCGGAGTTGATACTATGGCGACCGAGACATACATACTGTAAAAGGCTTTTCTCGCAGCGCCGGCCGCACTGGAAATAGAGCAGTGGGTTGAAGCAGAGCGGCGAGTTGGCCGGTGTGGGTTTGTTCATAGCATATAATGGAGGCGGGCGTTTAGGCAGGGAGAGCAGCAGGACAGAACAGAGCCAGCATCAATGACAAACAGAAATGACATTGATAAGTCAGACACAGCATGAAAAGGAGGAGCTGGGGTTGAGGTGGGTTGCAAAGCGGCTTGCAGAGGAAGCAGCAAAAGTAGGCTAGAGAAAGCAGTTTAAATAGTGTGTCCTGAATGAGATTTGCCAATTGCTTGCATTGAAAGGAATCATATGATCTATCAGCACTGATGTCACTGGGATGTGACCTGAGCTGGACATCGTATCCTGCCTGAACTAAGACTACGCTCAATTCAGCAAAGTCAGTCCAGTAAGAAGAATGAGTATGATGAAGAGGCCGGTAATCCTCTGAACTACTTTCTTTTTTAATTAATCAGGGACCACGCAATTGATAACTGACAGAGCACAAACAGGGACAGAGTATTACATTACTGATGTTGTAGTTGTGATTAAAGCAGTGATAAAAACATCAGAGCCTGGTCCACTCTGTACAACAAGGCCCTGGGTCATTATGTTTGATGTGCATACAGAAGGAGGCTCTGCCCTACAGCTCCTGATCATCCTGTGATACCTGTCTCGTATACACTGCTCTGGTACTTCATAAATACAGAAGCCAGCACAGCATGTTATCTGCAGAGGACCATTCTGCAGCAATATGATCTCTTTCTCTGTCTCTCTCTCTCTCTCTCTGTCTCTCTCTCTGTCTCTCTCTCTCTCTCACACACACACACACACACGGGCAGTGGTGTAATGAATACTGTGTTGGCTGGTTTAAAAGGGATGAAGGTTTTTCATTTAGGTTATTGTGTTGGACAGAGGGGATTAGGATACTCACAGGATCATTTTTACAGATCAGACAAAAATTAATTGAAGTATCTAACATAGATATGGAGTGTTTTTCCCATTCCCCAAATAAATCAAGGTATTAACCAGCCACACACATGCACACACACCCAACAATGGTAACAACAAAATAAACCGATGACAGGAATTTTAAATGCCAACAAATGCAGCATGATAGAAATGGAACCGACAACAAAGATGAATAAATTACAAGTAATTACACCACAGAGGAAATATGCCTATTGTATGGAGCAGCAGGGTGTTACATGTGTTTTGCCTTTTAATGTGGACTTTTGTTCTTAGCACAAAGCAAAAAGTACTAGCAAATAGCTAGTCATGTTTTTCCTTTTACCTCGAGTGCTCTTTATCAATCTGGATTGTCTACCAAACAACACCCCCAACTGTATCAACACACAGAAGGAAGTGTGTGTCTACTCAGGGACCAGAGGCTCTTGCTCATGACAGCGTGAGATGCAAACATTAATGCCGTCTTCCTCGGCTACAGTGTAACATTAACTAGCTCAGTCTTGAGCACCACAAGCAGAGTGCCATGAAATTCCATCAGAAGGCAAACATCTCTACCGCTGATAACGCCAACACTTGGCAACTAACACCAAAACCTTTAAAGTCAAATTCACTCGCCTCGAGTAAATTTACCCCATGACTGCTAACATCACATCTGCTGGACAACTGTTCTTACAACAACAGACACAAGCCATGTTTCCATCAGCCTGTTTAGATGCACATCTAGAAGTATCGCATTGGAAAATTATGATGGAAACACCAAAATTCGAAGTAAAATCCCCTGATTCGCACAAACTAAAATACGCTCGCTTTAGCCGGGTTTTGGTTGATTCGAAAAAATGTTGATTCGCAAAACGGGGGATGGAAACAGTTATGTTTGAATTAAGTCTGACGTAGCACAGCTCTCTCCATGGGTCGGGAAGGCGGTAATGCATTTACAAGCTGGTTGCCAACTGCCAGAAAACTTAAAAGTTTTGTTTTGTTTCCGGTTCTGTGGAAAGCTCACGCGAGTGCGTAGTTTTCACCAAAGTCTGTACATTTAATGGAAACACACAGGATTCGAATTTCTTTTAATGCGCATTTCCCAATGAATGACTGTGGTGAACACAGTGGAGCATTTAGCTCAAAGGAGTGTAAATATTGGATGCCATAGATGAGAAAAAGCCGAATGAAGATTTAAAAAACATGAACCCTGGAAGCATGAACCCTGGAAATAAAGTGATGCTATGTGTCCATCCTCGACCAAACTTAGCACAAACAAAACATGACAAAGCTGTTCTCACCACTCTGCCTGTTCCCTCTCAGCAGATTTAGAAAATATAGACTATTCAATGTTTTTTATACCTGTATAAATATAGTTAGTCTATAAATTAGTTGTTTTACAGTGTTTCTAAACTGCACGCTCCTAAGCACACGGAATCCATCTGCAGCCCTAACAGCCAATGGGAATTCATCCCTGTCATGAGAGACAGCTGCATTTTTTCCAGTGTGTTGTCTGAGAAGAACTTGACAGACTGACAGACGAACAACAGCGGAAGCTAACAGCAGGTGAGTGTGTGATGATTTTGTGTTTATTGTAGCATATGACCCGCGGCATTGTCTACTGTGTGTTAAAGCTAGCTAGCTAACACGCTTGCTAGCTTGTTAAAATAACTAGCTTGTTTAATAACGTTAGCTTACCAGCCTTGGTAACAGCCTGATACGGCAGCCAATATACCAGCCAAGCTGTTAGCTAGCCGTTATAGACATAGAGTAGCAAGCCTTGCTGGTTTAATTTAGTCAGAGATATTTAGCCAGTTACTCTCTGTGAAGGTTACATGAGATGAACTAAGTTATCAGGATTGAAAGCTGTAGACTAGCTAACGTTACCTAATGTTATTTTCATTAGCCAGCTTGTTCACTGTTCACACACTCTGTATGCACTGTCTATTATATAGTGAATAGAGAATGCTGCAGATAATTAGAGCAATAGTCTCACAGTTGGTAACGTTAGGTAAGTTACTAGTAAAATCCGGTTACTGATGTTTAGTCAGCCAAAGCATTGTCTGTAATGAAAATATCTAAACTGCTATTAGATTAATTTGCAAAAAAAAAATGGCAACATGCATAATTTGTGAGTGTTTTGCTTTGTTTAGAGATAGGAGAGGAGAAGACACTAGACATGGAATGAAGAGGAGATAGCAGGAGAGAGGATACAGACTAGAGATGGAATGACAGGTAAATAACATTTATTTCACGTAAATATCAGAATTACAGTACATAAGAAGCCTACAAATATTATATATAGCCTACAAAAAATGTATTAATATTAACTATTTTTTGTATTTGTCTGTCATTTGTCTTTAACAGTGAAGAGAGAAGAATGCAGTGGGGAGCAGAGCAGAGAGAACTGAGGAGACAGTGGAAAGGATGCGGTGTGTTTTTAAGAGGTAAATTACATTTATTTCACGATGAGAATTGCAGTACATATGAAGATCTTATTTGGTAGCCTAACTATTATGTCCCATTGTCATTTTGTCTTTTACGGAGAGAACAGAACTGAGGAGATGTATGTAATGTAGCCATCAGTGTCGATGTGATTCCCCTTATTCAAGTAGGAACATTTGTTGTTTCCATGTGCCCTGCGGGAGTGTTTCAGCTTAGTAACTTTTGGGCGCGTGTGCACTGTATTCATGAGTTGAATGCTGGTGTAAATAAGTGGCGCACCTTTGTGTAGCTGCCTGAGAGAAGTTGTTTCAACTCGTCCATGTAGTGACTCCTTTACAATATAATATTAGATAATAAAATAAGGGAGACATAATCAATAGATCTTGTGTCTGTTTCCAAAATATCAAATTGTATTTTTATTACCTGTATATTTATGAGACTTTAAAAAAATGTTCTATTCAATACAAGTGAAAGATGTTCAAGCCAAATGCCACAGACTTTGTTGATAATTAGAAAAATGTAGAATATAGATGACACTAGACTATAAATACAGATAATTTCAACCCACTCCGAAGAGTTACTTTTTTGTCATGCTGTTAATTTAGGACTTTAACACCTTGTCAATACATATTATATATAATTGCACCCACAGCTCCTACTGAAACTGTGCATCTCTACACATCAGTGGGTATGTGTATGTGTATTTTGTGCATGTGTGTTAAGCAGGTGTGTGTGTTTGCTTGAGGGGCACTTAACATTCGGATGCTAAGTCAAGCATGACACTGAGTGACTTGAAAAGGAGGTAATCATGACAAACAGTGCTGTTCAACCATTGCAGCTGCTTATGGGTCAGTCATGCACAGAGGGAGGGATACATATGATATTCAGCTGAGAAGACACGTTTCACTTTCTTTAAATAAAAATCCACCATGGAGCATTAAGAACTGCTTAACTTAGCATTAATGTATGTGGCTCCTTTAAGATGGACATTTCAGTCCATTCATCAAACTGCACAGACCTCCATCCACCTATCTGGGCATGTGGCAGCTACGTATATGCTCCTTCAATTTCATCTTGGAGTTTCTATTTTCTTCTCTCCTGTCCTGCCTCTCTCCCTCCATCACTCTTAACCACTCATCAAAAAAAAAGAGATTTGCAGGATCAGATCTAGCCCCTGGCATTTGTCACACTTCATGCTCTTCCTTACTCCCATGTGTCCTGTCATGCTCCTGTCGTTGCTGTCAGGTGAGGCAGAAATGCTGTAAAAGTAATCTTTAAAATGAATGAGATGCGTCTTGACGTCGGGGCTGTGGAGAGCTGACATTTTCCTCGCCACTAATATGAGCTCTTATTTTGACGATTCCATCCCAGGATGGGCTGCTCACATGCAGTCACACTCTGAAGTCACTGCTTACTTCAGGGGTAGTGCAGATTTAATGAGAGCCACAGCCTTTGTTATCAGCTTCAGGAGTGTAAAATGAAGATGCAAATGAAAGCAGATGTGTCGTCTTATGCCTGCAGGATATAAAAAGAAATAATGCTCAAAGATCAGCACAAGCAGTGCTCTGACAGCTATTTCCTGGCCTTGCAATTGCTTGCCTGTGTGGTATTTTTTGGTTTCTTGAAATACATCAGTTTCACAAGAGAAAAGTCTTCAAGGATAAAGAGTAAGTGGATGATTTGGTGAATGTACTTCTGGTTAAACATCCCAACTCTACTGAACAGTAGTGCAATACCGCTTCTCTAAGGGGCCGTACACATGCTGCGACTTACACCGCCTGGAAAACGCAAAGTTGGGCTCTGGGTGCTACTTTTGTGCCTTTTTTGAGCCTGCTTTCAAGAGCGGGTGGCAGGTTGCGTCTGAGGTTGCTAGGAAGCCTTACCAAGCACCGTATCATAGCCTATTTACCCCAAATCCTGAGTAAAGAGCTGATCTTCATCCAGGCGCTGTTTACAATAGGGTGACCATATTTTGATTTCCAAAAAGAGGACACTCGGCCCGGCCACGAGATAGCCTACTTAAATGATACTTGCAGTTTACTCAAAGATGCCTTATAATTTTAATATATTTAAACTTTATATGTATGGATCGAAAATTCAGTTATATTACAAAATAATATCTCTCAAAGACAGAAATTCAGATAGGCCCCTATAGATAGGGGACACATACACACACTAGAGTGTGGCTACCCGATCCGAGCCCGACGGGTCCCGATGGTAGGCCTACCCGACGGCTCTGGCCGGGTTCGGACAAAAAGGTATAAATTGTATTCGGGCTCGGGTCGGATTCGGTCAGCTTGGTCAAGCCTCAGACCTCCCGCCGCCCTCTCCCGTCTCAAACACGGAGGTCTCCCTCTCCGCGAGCACCCACGGTGCACGCCCGGCTCGTTAAATAGCCTGTAACCATAACAACTGTGTGACACAAACTCAGTGCTTTAGTAATTAAATAATGTCGGCCTCGGTTCAGATTCGGACATAACAAAACATAATGACTGTCGAGTTCGGACAGAAATATGCAGCCAGTGGTGCACTCTAACACACACACACACACACACACACACACACACACACACACACACACACACACACACACTCACACAAGGAAAACCGGACATTCTCATCAATTTATAAACACTCTGCGGACGCCCTGGGCAGGATGTGAAAAGTGGACATGTCCGGGCAAAAGAGGCCGTTTGGTCAGCCTAGTTTACAAGTGTGTGGGCATATCGTCTGTGGGCCAGATGCAAAGCTCTGGCAGCCCTGCACTAAAATGATCAACTTTTCTGTGTTTATCACAGACTGAATATTTACAGAGGAAGGGAAAGATATCTGTCGACGGTGATTGGTTGTTCCTCGTCACATGGCGTGGGGTGCGCACTGCTGCGTTCCGAAAGTTGCGGCTTTAAGAAAGCACGTGTGCCGCAATGGTGCTGCATAAATCCTAAATCCAATATTCCTTGGAATAACTGTCCATTTTCTGATGTGGTTGACATGATAATCCTCAATACACATAACACTGTTCATCCCTATGTGGTGAGTGGAGAAGATTTGTTGCCAGACAACGCAACCTGGGGAATTGTGCCCCCAGAAATAGTTAATTTTAACAATGTTAAAGGTCACACAAGGTCCAAAATTACCACAGGGCAAGAGACAGTTTATAGAAAATATATTTCAACAACAATTAATAAAATCTAGCTGTTACACGCAATAACTGCACTTGGGCCAAAAAAAGGGGGGGTGGATGGATGAGCGGACAGAGCTGGGGCTTACCACGGCGGACCAGAACCAAAATCAAGGAGAAGAAGCTAAATCAAAACACCCGTGGCACCGCACACACACACACAACTGAGGATCTGTGAGCAAAACCCACCACCAGGAATTGGGTCGCCGCCTTGGGCCCGCAGCACCTGTCCACAAGGAGAGGGAGAATTAAAACAGGCCTCACAGTGAACAAACAGCTGCCTTAAAACACACATACATGCTCAACCACACACACACACACTCACACACACACACACACACACACTAAAGCAACAATGAAGTAAATAAGAAAATGAACAAAAGAAACCAAAATGCCATTAAACATATAATAACAAACTCAACAAATTTACATACAAAATAAATCACATGAACAGGAAGTCAGTTAATAAATCAATAAAAACTAGTGGCAATGGAAGAGTCCAGACGCTAGCCCAATGAAGAGCTAAATGGCCACGAGGAGTCAACGGCCCAAACAGCGTCACACAAATCCGAGGACCAAGACAGGGTCCGGGAGATCCAAACAGACCACCAAGAAAAGAGCAGAGCCAAAACAGCAGCGCCGTCCAGGAAACGGTGGCAGTAAATTCAACCACTTCGAGCCTCACGGGCACAGCCTCACGGAGGGCCAGAGGAGAGATAGTCTAGGGCTGCAGCACAAAATAACTACAATCAGCCAGGAGTGGAGAAACAGATCAAAGAGAAAAACAGGTGGACAACACCGACTTACCACCTGGAGACACAACCACACCCAGGAGAGCTCCCAGCTGGGCAAACCCAGCCCCACGCCACCAACAGTCTGCCACACTGTGTCAAGAGGAAGATCGTGTCACCATTACGCAATCTGGCACATTAAATGGGAGAAGGAAGCAGCGGTGCGCACCTTACCTGTGTGCTGCGAGGGGAAGTGTGCGCCTCAATGGTAGATGCGCCAACAAGCACTACAACAAGCTAACAAACTGACGTCATAGTGACTTTGGCCCTAAAAAGGTTGTATGTTCAATACACAGGCCATCTCAGAGAGAGGTGACAAAACAACTGGTTTTGTAGTATATTGGTCTTGAAAAGTATTGTACAGCTTGGCAGGAGTCTTGCATAAGTGATACACCATCCGCCATCCCCTCCACCTTCCAATGACAAAGTCTGCTCACATATGACGTCACTTCCCAGCTGACACTTGACATTGATGCAACATTAGAACAACGTTGCACTCCAACGTTGGATTACCATTAGATTATGATATGGATTTGAAAATTGGGTTTACGTTAAAACTTAACGTTGGCTGGACGTTAGCCCTGAACGTTAAATAGACAATGGATTTTGTACGTAGGCTTAATGTCAAACGTTTACGTTAAATAGACATTGGATTTTGTACGTAGGCTTGACGTCAACCTTTTACGTTAAATAGACATTGGATTTTGGTTGTACTCCAACGTTGGATTACTGTTGGATTATGATATTGATTTGAAAGTTAGGTCTATGTCAAACCCTAACGTTGGCTTGATGTCAATCACCAACGCTAAATACACATTGGATTGGTTGTGTATGAACATCATATTTACGTCATATCCCAACGTTGACATTACATTAATCTCCTGTGTTACAGATCTTGGATTATGTTTGGACTCTCACGTTGAATACAATTGTTTTAGTATATGTATATATATATGTATATGTATATATATATCAAAACATCAACATAGACCACCGCACACTGAACTCAATTGCTGTGATTTTATTCAGAGCGAACTACGCGTTTCGCCCGTGGCTTCTTCAGGTTCACTTGGCATAAACACAGAAACACACACCAACAGGTGTGTTAAATATAAAGGGGTCACATGACCCATTCTCAATCACAGTTTTTCATTTCTCTTTTTTAAATATTTTTTCTTTAACATTCTACAAAAGCATTTACAAATTTTTTTTTTTTTTTTTGCAATTTATCAAAGAAATGATATATACATACAAAATTACATAGATCAAAACACAGCAAGAATTAGAAAAAATTACAGGTGCTACAACAATAATATATAACTTTGTCTTATACTGTTATGCAAATTACTTAAATACAGATTTTAAAAAAAGAGGGGGTAATCTGATTAACCAGCTCTTAAGAAGGGAAGCATTTTGGATCCATGAATTGAACACACTTGAGCCACATGGACTTAATGAGACACAGGATTTGAGTTCTTTTCTGTGATATAAATATTAACTTATGTCTCCTCCCACAGGTAATTGGGATCCATAGGGAGAGATGAGCCACTAGGCCTCTTGTCACTTCCCTGTCCCCCCTCCCCCTTCTTTCTTCTGTCTAATAGTGGAGAGGGACAGAGGTAGGACTAACAGTCCACTCCCCCTTTTTTTAAATTTTTTTTTTTTTTTTAAATTAAAGAGAGACACATTCAAATGAAAGTAAAAAACAGTTCAAATATCCAAGCAAACAAATGGCATCTGGACTAAAACAAACCTTTTAAACAGTAGCTTAAAGGAGAACTCCGGCCATTTTTGAATCCTATATCATTTTCCTGTAGGTCACCCAGTGTTGGGGGAAGCAAAAAACCTGATTGAAAATGATACAACCAATCCAGAGTTCTCGCGTGGTTATCCGGCACTTCGAGATAGCTACAACGCTAACCTATGGGGGCAAACATTTTAACCACATTGGGCCTCTAAACACACTTAGAAAAAGCAATTACTAGCTGATTGTCAAGTGTCTGCTCGCTCACCCACTATAGCCACAGACGCTCAACAATCGGCTAGTAATTGCTTTTCCGGATGTAACTAGAGTTATCTGAGGTGAGTGACTCCATGCAAAAACACAAAGTTTATACTGTTTCTACACTATGAGTCCAATGTGCACGGTGGTGTCTCTAAGGACCCAAGTCATGTGCCACAGGTCTTGAAATGGTTTTCTGAGTGTGTTTAGAGGCCCAATGCAGTTGGGAAAAAAATGTTTGCCCCCATAGGTTAGCGTTGTAGCTATCTTGAAGCGCCGGGTAGCCATGGTGCAACTCCGGTTTGGTCTGATTCATCAGATTTTTGCTTCCCCCAACATTGGGTCATCCTTAGGAAAATGATATAGGGGTCAAAAATGGCCGAAGTTCCCTTTAACTATTTACAGTTTTACAGTATATTACAGTTCCTAACTCCTGTCATCCCCCTTCTTCCTGACATTAAAATGAAAAAATAAAAGTAAATCAAACAATTCAAATATTCAAGCAAACAAAAAAACAAACTTTTCAAACAGCAGCTTAACTAGCTTAACATCTTAATAGGAGCTTAACGGCTCCTCACTCCCGTCATCCACCTTTCTGCCGTCTTTTTGCCTATCTGGGGCAAATTTCAGGTGCTCGGCGATCAACCGACGAATGTTCATTTCTGAGTCAGACTTGCTCCTCTGGACACTATCTGTAAGGCATGAAATAAGATTGGCTGTAGAAAGCAGTGAAAATATTCAGCTGCAGATGCTCTAAAGCTCAGTTCACACAACTAGTTGTGACTGCAACAAAACAGCTGATATATAAGCTACTTACTTTTCAAAACCAAGTGTAACTTTCTAAATATAATCTAAAAAAAAAATGGGATTGAGATTTGGTAATATTTTTCACCATGAGAATTAGCTTTGCTTGCATTTATGTGCTGAAAAAGTGACAGAGCTGTTTCTGTTCAACTAGTCAATATACCCACTGGAGCCTGCTGGCGAAGCCAAACCACCATTACTGGCAAACAATCATCTTGTGCAGGCACGCCGGTTCCGGTAGCAACTTAAAAGTCAATACAGGAACATTCTTGTGCTCCAAGGAAGATATCCACCATGTCTCATCTCAATCCGTCGAGTGGTTGAAGAAATATGACACAGCGTTACAGACACAGAGTGACAGACAGAGATTTGGAGCACTACAGTATACATGTGCTTTTTTACCTACTACAACAGAGTAGAGTAGAGCTTCTCAAACGAAAGCTTCCTTTGAGGTTCCCTTCCACACAAATTGTATTCTGCCTGTAGGTTTTGGGTCATCAACCTGTAGGAACAAAATGGAATTTGAATACAATTATACAGAAGCCATTGTCAGTGCAGCACAAGTCGCACATCATCATTAGGTAATAAAATCAACCAGTACATTTATACCACTATAGTTATTTTTTGTGAATAAAAATTATATTGCACAACCCCCAAGCTATGTGTGTGAAATACGATTAACCAATAATATGTCATCATGGCAAACACTCCTTACCCTCTATCTCTGCTCTCAGGAGACTGGAAATCTTTATTGCGTCGGTCCACAGATGTCTGATGCTTGAAATGCCCTCCTAATGTATGGAGAGAGAATTTAGGGACACACACCGTAAATTAACATGTTAACCAAATACTCACATTTCTACTATTTTTCACTGTATTACTAATAAATACTTTGATAATAGATGGAGAAATTACAATGTGATGTATAAAATTCTATGTCACATTTTAATGCACACTTTTGAAGATGCTACATAGAAGATAAACCGACAATACCATCACTGTCATGACAGTACAATATTAAAAAAAAACATATAGCTTACCATACAATCAGAATTAAAAAGAGTGCTTAGTAACTTTTCAGTCAATTCACAATTCAATTTAAGCAAGTATGTGCTGTTTTTTCATGTTTATGGCAATCACCAGGCTTTGATTTTTTTTCAGCTGAATTAAACAAACATAATATTAAGCATCATCTGACTAACAACATGCAGTTTTTCAGTAATGTTACTCCTATATTTTTGTATTGAGCTATTGTTTCCAATAGACACACATTTCCATTTATTAATGTTTCATTTCGTTTGCAATGCCTGGAAAACCAGCTGCTCATTTTTTACTAAATTTGGGGTCAAAGTGAATCTGTTTAACTGTGTTTCAATTTTATTCATGTAACAAAACACAGAAGAATCAAAACTAGCAAGAGTTAGCTGCTCAGTGAATTTGCAGTGACCAATGTTGAAGCTAAGGATAACATACCATTGTGGTCCGTGTATGACTCCAAATATTACAATTGTGATTGCGTGCCTGTGTTTATAGGTATTGATGGCTGTAAACACTGAAAGCAGTGAACATCAAACACACTACCAGCAACAACTCTGCTATGGGTTAGCACGCTGCTAACGTTAGAGACTGACTTTTTTCAGTGTGCACTTAAGATAGTGAGGACTCAGATTTGTGACTTCACAAAAATGTATAGGATTATTATCATCTAACATTTAAAAAATAAAGTGCAACTGTAAAACTGAGTTGCACTAGCCTAAACACAGCTTTTACAACCACAGCTAGCGTCCTAACAATTGAAAAATATCAGCATTAAAACATCACTGGCCGAAAACGGCCTCTGGAGCTAAATCTGTCTTAATTCTTTTTTTTAACTTCAACCATGTTAGCTTGTTTGGGGATAACTCACCAGAACAGATTCAGTAGGGTCCACCACCTCCTTGGTTTCTAACCGTCTTTGCCTGCATCATGCGCGCACAAGTTTCTTCTTCTTCTCATGTGTTTAATGACAGTTTACTACCTATTTCAGGGAGCATTACCGCCACCGCCACTGCATCTGAATAAGGTGGATAAGTGTCAGCCTGTATTGGAACTCCCAATATTTGCCACTGTTCTCACTTTTATCTTCTTTGAGCATTTTTTTAAAACATCATTTAATACAAATTCCACTTTCTTTGTCAAACTCCCAAACTTCAACAATGAAAATGTTCAGTAATATGACATATTTGAAAAATGTTCCTGAAATAAGTATCTGTAAAATAATTAAAATACATTATGTGAGACAGCCATCTACATGTTTTTTTTTATTATCAAAAATATAACTGTCACACAGTATCACAGTCATTTCCACCATATCTTGTGTAGCCTACTTGCACTCCTGGTACAGACTATTACAGTCTGTAATACTTATTCTAAACTGCATATAGTTCTTACTGCTAATTTATAGGCTATTACCTTTTAATGTAGGCTATTTTATGACCATTGTAACTGCTACAATACAAGAGGTGTTCCTAAACAAAATTTTGTTGTAGCTACTTGTTGCAATGACAATAAAGCTTCTTATATCACTGTTCTTCTATGAGAGATTGTATGGATGGTTTGTATGGCAATGACATCAAAGCAAAGAGCAATTTTCAATTTCATCAACAACTCTTGAAGAAAAATCAAGGTAAATATAGCCTACTGTCTGAATTCTACGTAGCCTACTGTATAGGTTGACTAGACGTTGGACATTGGTTCCCTGCCAACATAACTTAAATCCAACTAAATAACAACGTCAGCTTGGAGTTAGATTTTGACGTTGTTTGTAGGTTGTTAATATAACGCTGAAAAAACGTTGGGCTTTGGTCAAAAGACCTACAACTGAATATCAGAATTCTACGTATATTTTACGTAAACTGGTGAGGTTGACTAGACGTTGGATGTTGGTTGCTTGCCAACATAACTTAAAAACAACTATATAACAACGTCAGCTTGGAGTTAGATTTTGACGTTGTTTATATGTTGTCAATATAACGTTGAAAAAACGTTGGGCTTTGGTCAAAAGACCTACAACTGAATGTCAGAATTCTGCATATATTTTACGTAAACTGGTGAGGTTGACTAGACGTTGGATGTTGGTTGCTTGCCAACATAACTTAAAAACAACTATATAACAACGTAAGTTTGACGTTGTTATTTTATGTTGAAATGACGTCAGTTTTAGACGTTATCTCAACGTTAACTTTTAGTTGTTTAACATTGCAACCCATATCCAACCAAGGACCAACGTTAATACAGCGTCCTGTGTCAGCTGGGTTTAGACACGTTGATATGATATGTTTGAAACAATGCAAAAGTTACATATTTGTGGTTTGTAAAAAAATACAATAACAACAGTTTGTAGTGACTAGGCTGGTGGTTGATAAATATAGCAACAGAACCACATGAGGTAAATTTAGCTGCTCCTTTTGTTAACCAGACATTTGAATTGACAAGCTTTGGGATTCTGCGACAGCTGGATTCCTGGTAAATCCCAGGCCTGGTTTCTATTTTTAAAGAACCAACTAAAAAGCAATGGCTTGTCATTATCACTGTGTCACCTCGGTCTACTCCAGAAAGTACATTCAGATGATAGCGTGCATGCAATTTCTTGTTTGCTTTCTGTTTTTTTTTCTCTCTCTCTCTCTCTCTCTCTCTCTTTCACACACACACACACACACACACACACACACACAAACTCTTCTCATTGGTGCCATGATGAAAGCAGATGCCATCATCCATTACATACTATTTCGCCTGCAGCTCCACAGTCAGCCTCGGTTAGGGAGGGTGGGCTCCTACCTCTCATTAACCCTCCTCGACAGTTAGGATGGTAATCCCACTCATATCAATCAAGCCTAATTGGTCTAAGGTTACAGAAAGTGCTGCATTAACATGTTAAGAATTTCCCAGGGGAGAGGAGGAGAGTACAATAAAATGCAAACAGTATGAGGTTCCCTCCTGGGTCTTACAACTACCTGTTTTAACACAGAGGTTAGTGTAGGCCTCTGATCCTTTACAGTTTATGTAGGTACTTTAAATGTAAAAGAGGCCTACTGGTTAGAATAGCCCATCTGACTGCAAGTTTGTTGGCAAATGTGTAACTTTGTGCCAGTGCCAGTATAGGTAGCCTCCAGTGCATATGTTCAGTGTAGTTCAGAGATGTCAGAGCTCTTTTTAATGGCCCTGCACCACATGAATGAAGCTACGGTCATGTGTGTCAGGTGTGTATCACGTGTGATGTGTAATTTTAAACCTGCATCTCTTTTTTTCAGTGTAGTTACAGTTCACCTTTGTTCATTTGAATTTGTGGATGTGCATAGTCAACCAATAGAAATACTGATGCACTGGAAAGGGAGAAATCATTATTCCGGCCAGTGCCATCACCGTGTTTTGTGAAATATTACATCATCAGACTTCAAACTGCAACTGTTTACAGGAAACTGAACTTTCTCAGCCATAGTTATAATCTAGAATGTTACTTCACACACTTGTGACAAATATTGGTGACCGTAACTTAAAATTCTTACAGGAGTGCTCTGATCTGAGGCAGAAAACCAATGCCAAGCCTGCAAAGGCTTGAGGAGGACACTAATGGACAAATGGCTAATTTATGATACCAACAAAGGACAAAAGAAAGTTTTCAATTAAATTTCGATGTACATTTAAGTGTTACGCTGATCTAACATGGAACCACAGCAAAACACACCTCAAAGATTTTTAGATGAGTTTAACTGTGAAAATGAGCTATATGGCTTATGGAAATAGGGAACTGCGGATGGCACTCTGTCAGAAGACTCCACTTGTAAATATCCGGATGGGACTTAGAATACTGTGTGTATTTCCAAAGCACTGTCCATTACAAAGGGGTTCAGCCTTTTAGACAATTCCTCCAATCATCATGCATACACCGAGCGTCCCCTCCCGCCTACCGCTCCATTAGGCCCCAGGGAATCTGAGCCTCCCTGGAAGTGACGATTTTGTCGCATTTATCCAATGATCGTCTCACTTTGTTGCATGAAAAAAACCTGCTCAGCCCTGTCTCATAGGAATGCTTGGAGGCTCCGTGTCCACTGTGCTGACACGAGAATGTATGACAGGGAGTTTGTGTGGTCATGATGTGAAACGCATCCTATTGTATGTTTAATGCAATGTAAATTCTTATTTTAACATAAATTCAATAGTGCACCATTTCTTCTATGAAATTTTAGGGGAAGTTCAGCCTCCCTTGTTGTCTCAGAGCAATCGATTGCCATGTCTGAGCCTGTTTTAATTCATTTCAATTCATCAGGTTTTATTCAATGGGTGATATCAGGTGCTTGGTATTGTCCAGCAACTGAGACCCAACTTTCAAGTTCAACTAGATATGTGAAGCAAACTAGTAATTTGGTAAAAGAAATTTAAAAGGAAAGAATCAGACAGGGCAGTGTATTGATGGAAGGGGTTAATGCTTAGTACCATTTAGCCTCGGACTCTGCACCCCATTGGCTGAAGAACATAAAACTAGAAGAAGTCAAAATATCTCTCTCATCTTGTGGTTTGCTCTGCTCATATCCCAGCTCTTGGACTGCTGTTGCTCTCATCGCTCTTCTGACCTGTTGCCAGAATGTGCTGAGGGCCGGCATTCAGCCAACTTCGAAAGAAAGAGAGAAACTCTTAATTTGACCACACTGGTGAACGCTACCACCATCACCCTTGCCAAATGTTGGCGTTCAAGGCAAGGCAAGGCAAGGCAAGTTTATTTGTAGAGCACAATTCGTACACAAAGTAATTCAAAGTGCTTTACAGAACAAGAAAATGCATTAGAATCACAATACAAAATAAAAACATAAATAATCATTATAAAATGAACTTTAAAAGAGAAGAGTGCAGATAAGATCCTTTCAGTCATATGCACAGTGAAATAGAGCTGTTTTGAGCCTAGATTTGAACATTGTCAGAGTAGAGGTCTGTCTCACATCTTCAGAAAGACTGTTCCAGATTTTAGCTGCATAAAACTAGAACCCTGATTCCCCATGTTTAGTCCTGACTCTGGGCACCAGCAGGAGGCCGGTCCCTGAGGTCCTCAGAGTACGAGATGGTTCATAGGGCACTAACATGTCAGAGATGTGCTTTGGTGCTAGACCGTGGAGGGACTTGTACACAAGCAGAGCTGCTTTAAAGTCTATTCTCTGAGCCACAGGAAGCCAGTGTAGAGACCTGAGCACAGGACTAATGTGCTCATACTTCCTGGTTCTGGTCAGGACCCAAGCAGCAGCATTCTGGATGTACTGCAGCTGTCTTACGGCCCGTTTGGGGAGGCCAGTGAGCAGGCCGTTACAGTAGTCTAACCTACTAGAGACAAATGCATGGATAAGTCTCTCCAAGTCAGGTTTAGACACTATACCTTTGATTTTGGCAATGTTTTTTAGATGGTAAAAGGCTGCTGATGTTATTGATTTGATGTGGCTGTTAAAGTTCAAGTCTGAGTCCATTATTACCCCGAGATTTCTAACCTGATTTGTAGGTTTTAGAGAGAGAGACTGGAGGTGACTGCTGACACTTTCTCTTTGTTTCTGTGGACCAAATACGATGACTTCAGTCTTGTCTGAATTTAGCTGGAGAAAGTTGTTTTGCATCCACACACTGACCTGTTGGATGCAGTGACAGAGTGAATCCACTGGTCCATATTCACCTGCTGTCAGTGAGACATAGTTCAAAAATTCAGTGGCCTGCTGAGAAAGAGAAATAGAGAGTCTAAGTCATGTCAAGTTGCCCCGTTGGATCTGACGCTAGAATGTCCAAGAATGCGCAAGGATGACTGAGAGCTCCACATGAAACTCTGCCGCTAAGTCCCTGTCGCACAATTTCTCCCCTGGCTATCACCAAGTGAAACAGTACAGTTTTTTTTATAGTATCCTTGATTCTATTTAAGAAATTCAGAAGTGTTAAATCATAAGTAGGATCTCTCACCAAAAAAGAAATAAGTGCTTCAACAATCTTGGGCTTCCCAAACTCTCAGCTGCTGGACAGTGAATTTTAATTTGACTAGTCTTCCACAACTTAATACAACTTCCAAGTATACCCTCCACCATCCATCCATCTTCTAACCGCTTCATCCTCTTGAGGGTCGCGGTGGGGCTGGAGCCTATCCCAGCTGACATTGGGCAGGAGGCAGGGTACACCCTGGACAGGTTGCCAGACTATTGCAGGGCTGACACATAGAGACAAACAACCATTCATGCTCACATTCACATCTATGGACAATTTAGAGTCATCAATTAACCTAGTCCCCAAACTGCATGTCTTTGGACTGTGGGAGGAAGCGGAGTGCCCGAAGAGAACCCACGCTGACACGGGGAGAACATGCAAACTCCGCACAGAAGGGCTCCCACACCCGGGATCGAGCCGGCAACCCTCTTGCTGTGAGGCGACAGTGCTAACCACCACACCACCGTGCTGCCCCTTCATCCTCACATTTATTTATTCATTTGTCTGTGTAGTAGTTTTTATGTGTGTCCATTCATACATTCATCAGTTTTCTTTAGCCAGTTATCCTGTTAGAGGTCACGGCGTGCTGAAGACAAACAACCATTGACACTCACATTCACACCTACAGGCAATTTTAGAGTACCAATTTACCTAACTCCTGCATGTCTCTGGACTGTGGGAGTACCCGGAGAAAACCCACGCTGACATGGGGAGAACATGCAAACTCTGCCCAGAAGGGCTCCTCCACCCCAGGGTTTGAACCCCTCACCCCAGGTTCCTCTTGCTGTGAGATGACAGCGCTAACCACTGCACCACTGTGCCTTTCCTATGTGTTTGTTTGTTGGACCCATCCAGCCTGCCTTTTAAGGACTTTCCAGCTACTCCTTCAAACTGACATCATCCAGCAATGTGTCATACTGCCATGACAGGTGCTGTCCTGATGAACAGCAGCGCATCACAACGCCATGTAAGGAGCCGGCGCCATCCGGTAGAGTGTCATACCACCGAGAACCATGGCTTTTGGCATAGGTGTCTAATGAATAAAATCACTGCTAAAGCGGTGGTATTTGACAACTGGAATGAGACTGGACTGGTTATTTATACTAGATTCATTATTCCTGATATCCAAAGTTCAGTGCAGCTACTTCTCCTCAGCTTTCTTTTGAACCAACTTGTGTTTACAAGGAAAAATTTCTGAGCCTTTGAGGCTTATTAAATATCGATAAATACTTTACTATTAATTGATGCATTTATGCTACAGTATTGTGTGAGGCATAAATGGTGCACACTGGAGTTACAAGGTTTTTATGCAACAGCAGTAAAATGCTCTTTCATGCTCAATATTTCATGTTATACAACTCAATGTTTGATGACAAGTGCAGTGATCATATTGTAAGCCTCATGCCTCATCTCTCTCTCTCACAGTCACAGGCACACACATATGCTGTGATTTTTACCCTTGGATGAGTATGTGTGCACGCACACTGACACCAATGCACACTAAGGGGTGGAGTGATGAATGGGCTGATCTAATGCTCACATTTACATATTGGTGCACTGCACTGCGTCGTTGTGTTTAAGGCGGGAGGACATGGAGAGAAAAATACAGAACTAGAAATTAACAAATTCTTATCACTTGTTTGAAAATTCTTCTTGTTTGTGTCACTACAGACAAAAACTCTCATCTGTAGTGTTACCAGCTACAGCTGATGCACTTTGCCTCTCAAGGCCTATTTTGTGGTTGTTTGTGTGTTTTAGTGTAGTGGCCAGACAAAATGTACATGAAGTGATGTGTCAAGCTAATTCCAGCAGACTCAGTGCAGACTGACAGCAGCAAAAAAAATTTAATGGTTTTGGTGTTATCCTTTCAAAACTTAAGAGCTAGGGCTTCTTTCAAGAGTCACAATATTTCACTGACACTTAACAGGCTGGTAAAAATCCATCATTGAAGAGGCACTAGACCAGCCTTTGGCTCTAGCTCTGTTGGTTGGTTGGTTGGTTCATCCAACATTGCAAAGTGAAATGTCACAGCAATGATAGCAAGGCAAATCAAAACCTATAGGGCTCTAGTTTCGCAGACCGGGCGCAGCGGAGGCGCAGCTACTCCTCTCCTACTGGCGCAAGTCAGAAAGAGGGAGGAGAGAAGGTGTGGAGTGGGTTTTACACACATCACACCAATCAAATGAGCCCCTCTCCTCGCCCTTAAATGCGCCGCGTGAAGGCATAATGAGAGTTTACTCAATTCGCCATGGCAGAAGAGAACAGCAGCGTCAGACGGCCAAACTTCTCCCAAGAGGAAACTGATGTTTTGGTCCTGGAGGTCCAAGCTCGCAGTGTCTGAATATACGGAACTGCGAGCAGACCTCCACGGGCTGATGATGCAAAGGTAGCCTGGGACGAGGTCACCACAATTGTAAATCAATGTTGCAACTGTGTTAATCAAATCAGGCTGGGTTTCCATTAGGCGTGCCAAACGTGCCAAACGTACCAAATGGTGCCAATCCCCTTTGATCTGACATCAGATGTGACGGGACAGTCAATATAGAGATACATTTATGTGCTGATTTCAGATAGTTGCATTGAATAGTGGTGTTTGTGGGTATTTATTGCATCGTTAATGTGTCTGACATTCTGGAAACCTGCCTGTGAGGTTTTGGTGACGTGTGTGCACTGTCTACCGGTCAGCCAAACTTCGGCTTACACCGGCTGCGCTCCACCTGCGCTGACAGTAGACGTTGTTTCAGTTGTTGAGCTTTTAGCGCACCTTCGGCGAAGCCTTTTGGCACGAAACTGTCACTGCACCAAGCTGGATCTGTCGACACCTCCCCCTGCTGCGCCGCCACACCCATCTCAGCGCACCTCGGTCTGCCAAACTACCAAACTGAGCGCGCCTCGGGTTGCGCTGCTTGAAACTAGCTCTGTGCGGCATTCGCCACCCTGCGCTGCGCCGGGAAACTAGAGCCTGTAGTGTTAAAACTATCATTATTAAGGGCAAGGCAATTAAGGGGAGGGCAATCTACCGGTTTCCGACAGAGAACCATGGCCTCAGACTTGGAGGTGCTGACTCGCATCCCAGCTTCTTCACACTCGGCTGCAAAACGCCCCAGTGCTGGAGGTCATGGTGTGATGAAGCCAACAGAACCACATCATCTGCTAAAAGCAGAGATGCATTCTGAGGTCCCCAAACCAGACCCTTTCTTCCCCCTGGCTACGGCTCAATATCCTGTAGATGAAGGTCACAAACAGGATTGGTGACAAGGGACAACCTTGGCAGAGGCCAATGCCCACCGAGAATGTGTTCGACTTTACACCTAGTATATGGACACAGCTCACACTTTGGTCATACAGGGAATGGATGGCTCGTAGCAGCGAGCCTGGCACCCCGTACTCCTGTAGTACCCCCCACAAGACGGTCGCAAGCCTTCTCCTGGTCCACAAAACACATGCAGACTGGATGGGCAAACTCCCACGACCCCTCCAGCAGCCTCGCAAGGGTAAAGAGATGGCACACTCTTCCACGGCCAGGACGGAATCAGCATTGCTCCTCCTGAAACTGAGGTTCAACAATTGGTCGGAGCCTCCTTTCCAGCACCCTGGAGTAAACTTTACCCGGGAGGCTGAGGCGTGTGATACCCCGATAGTTGGAGCACACCCTCCGGTCCCCTTTTTTGAAAATGGGGACCACCACCCTGGTCTGCCACTCTGCAGGCACCATACCCGACCTCCATGCGACACTGAAAAGGCGTTTCAGCCAAGACAGCCCAACAGTGCCCAGAGCCTTCAGCATCTCAGGGCGAATCTCATCCACACATGGACAGGGTCCTCAGTCAGACGTTCCCAGTTTACCCTCACTACACGTTTGGGTTGGCTTTTTCCCTGAGGGCTTTCTACCAGAAAAGGATCTCTCAGTTAAGGTTAGGGAAGAAGTCATGGTTTGGGTTTAAATGAATAGATTTATGTCAGGAACAGCTTTCTTGGAGAAAACCTCCAAGGAAAACTTGTCTAGCTGTCCAGCCTTCTTTCTTTGGCCTTTGGCTTAACTTAACTAACATAACTTTGGCATTTTTTAACCTAAACCCTTTTCCCTGTGGTGGCAACAGAATATGGTGGCGACAGAATTCAAAGGCCTGAGCCACATTGTCGAAATCAGGTAAAATAATTATCCATGATACTGAAAATCTTTTAGAGAACACTAAAAAACATTTTCTAGAAAATACTCTGGTTATAATACTCTCTCTAGAACATGTTTCCACTGTTGTTTTCCAGCAACAAGTGAAATCTTGTGACATATCATTATATTTCAGAGAGAGACTAACTAACAAACAGACTGGATCAATTGAAAGATAGAGACACTTCAGACACTTATGGTGACAATCTGAGCTGCTCTGTGTCAAAAATTACCACTTTTAATGGACATGCAGTGACAATGTGTAATTGCCCTATGTGCAGCTCGTTCTGTGGCTGCCAGCCGCTGCCAGGTCACTCAATACTGGAACAATTAAAAAAAAAATGTTGTTCACATCAATTGCTTTGATCAGTTTACACAGGGAAATAGAGTCTAGGTTGAAAAATGCCAAATTTATCCTTTAACCCACAAGTGGGTGGAATCTAACCAGAAGTTGTTATTTTAGGCCTACAGTTGATGTGGGTTGATCAGAAGTTGCTATATTTATTATTTATTAGAAAATGGTTTACAGAACAGCTGCAAAATTTGGCTTCAGATCATTTTAGTTCACAAGTGTACTATTTAGCTACCCTGATGAGGATTTTCCTTCATCACCAGTACAGATATTTCGCACATTTTAGTCAGACACTGGTGCTCATAAAAAGACAATATGAAACCATGCAGGGGATGGATCAAAAACAATTACGGCAATTTAAAGTAATCAATCAATGTCAGTTCCACACAGTGATGGTTTATAACAGAGAGAGGTGTTTCAACACAGCTGTCTCAATCCCATGATGTATCCCATGATGCATCATTCTCAGAGGGAATCTTGGGGCTTCACACTAATTCTTCTCAGCCAAGTTGCCATCTGATGCTGCCTCATCTGCCAAGTGAACTCCTGGGATCTTTGTTATGTGTCTATACTTAGATTGGAAGCTATTCAGTGCAACACTATATAGGCGCATACTGTTCAAGAGAGTGTGTGAGAGTCAGTAGATTGCATGTGAGGGAAAGATGGACTCCTTGTCTGTCAGTGTGATTGGTGCCTATATTGTGTGTAAGACATAGCCACAAATAATGAAGATGTTGGACTAAGAGGTTCTTCTCCTTTGCCCTTGGTCACACTGTTCCCATAGATGAAAGCATGTGACTAAAGAAGCATCTTAGCAAAGTGCCAATCAAAGAGAACGATGGAGGACGGGGAAAGGAAGAAAATCAGGCACAGGGATTAAAAAGAATGATAGTAAGAATGGTTGAAAGAGGGAGTGACAGAAGACAGGAAGGAGGATTGTGAAAGTAAAGAAACAGGAGAGAAGATCTAAGGCATGGTGGTTGGGACTTAGCAGTCTGCTCGACACCACGATTCCTTTGAAATGTTACTGCACCTTTGCTCTTCAGTGTTGAGACAATTCATCTCAATTTGCTTGGATGACAATTGTGAAGACTCCCCCCTCCCTCTCATAGCCTACTTATCTTGATCTCTTTTCCCCCACACATCATTCTATTATTTTCCCCATGCTATGGTTGTCTTTTCTTCTTTGATTGTATTTTTCAGTTTTGGTTTTGTCCTCATGTGAGTCAGCCCCCACTTTCAACTTATTCAGCAACCCTTTAATATACATGCTATGATATTGATCAACCCTTTAATAAACATGCTTGTCAGGAATGAATATTGATTGATTGATTTTTCTCAGTGGTAATTAGGAATAGAATTCCCGATAGAAATATTGTTGCGTCCAATATTGCACAGTCAAAGATATAGGACTCAGTCACACAGACAGCATTTTAGCTTGCCATTTTTGCTGGACCGCTCTGAACTCCTCAAGTTGAAAAAAAATTCTACTCAGAGTGTAAGAACACCCCACGTCATCTCTTTTTTCATTATCTTTTTTCCCCATGGTCCAGTTGGATGATTTCTGTAATGGTCACAACAACAAGTTTACAGTTGGTAAACAATGAAGGAGAAACAGGTGGTAACAGTGGCCTCTGCCTGAGTGGATTGATGAAAAACACAGAATGCATAAGAACATGACTTCACCTTTATGCATGTAGGCATTCCACCTACCTTTCTTTCAAATGCACTTAATGTATTGTATGTCACGGGTGTGGTTTGAACCCAATAGCAGCACCATAAACTGGAGAGTTTGTAAGAGTTTTTAGTGAGACCACTTGCAACAAACAGTGGGCAAGATTAACTCCTAGGCCTAAGGCTTCCCGGGGCACAGGTTTAGTCCAGGAGCTTCGATGAGCCATGCTGAAGCAGAGAGCAGAAGAGTATCTGGTGTCCACTGGATGCACAGAAACAACAAACTGTTCAGTAATGTGCAGCGGTAACGTGAGGGAGCAGACAGGAGACGATGTCAGAAAAGCAGAGGATCCAATACCAAGTGTACACCTGTGAGGAGCCAAAGTTGGCTGGAAGTGGCGAGGAGCTGAGGAACCAGTGGTGATGGTGAACAGATGCTGTGACTCACACACAAAGGTAGCGATGAGGTAATGCACAGCACAGGAATTGACAGGCCGCAGAACAGGTAAATTCAAGTTGACTGGCAGTCCCTCCACTCAGCCGCTGGGAACAGGTGAACAGAAACCAGAAACATGAAAGGGGAGCTCTTGGTCAAAAACAGAAGGCTGAGGGCTTACCAGGGAGCAGGTGAAGCAGAAGAGTCAGAGGCAGGCGAGGTTGGCAACAAAAAGCAGTCTGGGAACACACACTTGACAGTCTTGCATAGGAATGGCAGAGAACAATCAATGCTAACAAGCAATGAGAGTCTGTGAAGCTGGAGTATTTATAGTTGTGGAGGCTGTAGATGGAGATTTGGAAAAGCTGTCTGCCAGAATCTGCAGGTCTGCAGTCAGTCAGGTTGATGTTGATGGGTGTGTGCTCTTCTCTAGCACTAGATGTGAAAATACCTGTTGGAAGAAGATGATGCAAATGGAAAGTAAACAGAGAGGTGGCTTTGACTTATAAGTCCAGGCATGTTGTTATTACACAGCTGTGATTGTCTATCTTACTTGAAAGGTTGTATTTATGAGTGCATCTGTGGTCCCTGGTCAGCAAAGGTCTTCAGGTGGCAAAAAGATGGGAGTCTGCAGTGGAGGTTGCTGGATTATGCTGTAGATGGAGGTTTGGCCAAGCTGTCTTCCAGAATCTGCAGGTGGAGATAGTGGCTGCAGGTTGCTGACAGAGGCCGTGGATGGAGGAGTGGTCAAAATTTAGTGGAGTCTGCCACAATCTGCAGGGGGAGGCAGCACTTGCATGTGGTCTCAAATGCTATGGATGGAGGCTTGGCTGCAGCTGTCTGCCAGAATCTGCAGGTGGAGGCAGCATCTGCAGGTTGTTCACAACAGCTGTAGATGGATGTTTGGCCAAGCTGTTGTTGGAGGTTTGGGCACAGTTGTCTGCCAGAATCTGCAGGTTGCAGGCAGAAGCTCTAGTTGGAGGTCTGGCCAAACTCAATGTCAGAATCTGCAGGTGGAGGCTGCAGGTTTGCTAGCAGAGGCTCTAGATGGAGGCTTGGCCACCACTGTCTCCAAGAACCTGCAGGTGGAGGTGGTGGCTGCTGGTTGCTGTCAGAGGCTGTGGATTGAGGAGCTGATTTGTCTGCCTGTATCTGCAGGTGGAGGCTGCGGCTTCAGGTTGCTGCATGATGCTGGAGATGGAGGTTTGGCCAAGCTGTCTGGCAGAATGTGCAGGTGGAGCCAGTGGATTCAGGTTGCTTACAAAGGCTGTTGATGGAAGAGTGGACCTTTCTGCCAAAATCTGGTGGTGGAGGCACCATCTGCAGGTTACCTGCAGAGGCTGTTGATGGAGGTTTGCCCATAGCTGTCTTCAAGAACCTGCAGGTGGAGGCGATGGTTGCTGGTTTGCTGGCAGAGGCTGTGGAAGGAGATTTGGACAAGCTCTACTGCCACAAGTCCAACCCTGAGAACACTTGTCCTTGTAAAAAATTCATTATATCACATATTAAATTAGCCCATTAGCACACAGTCAACACTGCTAACATTGAAGTGCACAGAATGTAAAATGCAACATTTTCATTGCATCTAAATGGAAACCTCAGGACATTTAGTCACAATCTACTTTTGAAAACTAATTCAAATTACAGTCTGTTATTAATAATCATCATAATTATGTTGTTTCTGATCCCAGTTTGTCCTTCTAAGAGTCTGAAAAGCTTTCTTACAGTGTACATATAGTCATGTATGGATTACTGAATGGACCTACCCCCGCACAGGCCCAGGGACCCAAAGTGTCAGGGGCCCCTCTGGCCTTCATCTGCAAAATGTCACTCAAATTTACACGTACTGACTAGGAAGAGACTCAAAATGACCACACAAAGATGCTGATGAACTTTAAAGAGACACAACAAAGTACAAAAAGAGATAAAACAACAACAAACAGCTCTGGCAGCTCTGCACCTAAATGACCAACTTCTTCTGCATATTTACCATGGACTGATTTTTACGGACAAAGAAAACGATATCTGTCTGCTGTAATTGGTCGGTCCTTATCACATGACATGCAGTGCTGCGTTCCAAAAGTTGAGTTCATTTCATCTCAGGGTGCAGCTGTGTACCCTGAAAAGTAGGCACTCGGGAATTTGTGCACACTGCAACAGTGTCGCCCTGGTGTTTGAGTGCGCCTGCATTGAAAACAATTCATTTGAGGGTGCAAAAAAGGCAGCGTGTGTACGGCCCCTTGGGCTATAAAGGAGAATAGGATTTAAAGCTTTATTTTTTAATAACAAATGACAAAAAACAAACAAACAAAAAGACCTATAAAGGAAAACACACCTTCAAAATCTGTGGGTTTGAAAAGGATGTTTTCATAAAAAAATCTGCAATTAAATACAACCGCATACAACCATTTAAATTTGAATGTAGTTTTGTTGGTACCATTCACAACGTTTCACCATAGAAACAAAAAAATAACCATAACAGTATACATATATGTAAAGAACTGAAACAAACGATGCTAAAGAGTATAGTAAAAAAAACAAAAACAAAAAAACAACAACACAGGTGTGACAAATATTGAAAGTGAAGATGAAAAATAGAAAACAGAGGTTTGCCAGAATACACTTACTATTGAAAGGCATACACACAGTCAGTCATTTGTCTCTGCACTGAGCTAAATGAATGTGTACACAGAGTCACTGTTGAGACTTCCATTTACTAGAAGAATTATGTTTGAACGGCAATCTATAAAAGTGACACATGGAGAAGAATGGAGAATTGTATATGGGTCCATTAGGCTTACAGGCTCTTAAAAACCAAAGCGAGATGTGATCAAACTAAAATATGTGGCTCAGGATGTCTGACTAATGATCACTGTTGTCCTCTGCATACTGAAAGCACCTCTTTGTCTCTGTTTCTTGTTTTTCTCTCTTTCTACCTCCCCCCTTCTCTCTCTGTTTCAATCTTTCATCTTGTTTTCTTCCTCTCTGGCAGTGTGAGTGTCTGTTTATCAATCTGCTCACTCACACGAGAGACTGCTCACCCGACCAACTGCGGCCACTGTCAACAATAAAATCCAAATTTAATAACCGCAGCACCTCATGAGCCAACTGTGCCAGCTCACTGACTGCTCTAGTGTCATAAAAGTCTCACAAAGAAAAGGAGACAATAAGGCTTTTATGTGTGCATCTTTTAACAGCAATGCATTAGATGGAATTCATCATAGACATAGAAGTAACATTTTGTTTATTAGTTTGTAAATAAGAGACTACTGATTCATCATATATCTTTGCAGGCAAGAGGTCTGCTTTTAAGACATTTCAAATAAATATTACTTTATGTGGGTGGGAGAAGGTTCCTGGTTCAATCCCAGGGGGGAGCCCTTCTGTGCAGAGTTTGCATGTTCTCTCTGTGTCAGCATGGGTTGTCTCCAGGTACTCCGGCTTCCTCCCACTGTCCAAAGACATGTAGGTTGGGGATAGGTTAATTGGTGACTCTAAATTGGCCATAGGTGTGAATGGTTGTCTGTCTCTATGTGTCAGCCCTGCGATAGTCTGGTGACCTGTCAAGGGTGCACCCTGCCTCTTGCCCAATGTCAGCTGGTATGGCTCCAGCCCCCCCGCGACCCTCAAGAGGATAAGTGGTTATGGAAATGATTGACTCACTTTATGGCAAAAAGCAAACATTCCTAAAACCAGCTACTGTAAGAGTCTTTCAATTCCTGTTTGGGGGATTATCACCAATTCTTCCTCCAAAAGGCTTCTGGCTCTGTGAGATCTTTGGGCCACCTTGCATGCACTGCTCTTTTAAGGTCAGTCCATAGATTCTCAATGATGTTGAGGTCAAGGACTATGAGGGCCATGGCAAAACCTTTAGCTTTCCTCTACTTGTGAAATGTTCCCCGTGGCACTGGCTGCAACACAAGCCCAAAGCATGATCGATCCACACATGTTTAACAGTTGGAGTTTCTCATTTGGAGATACTTAAAAAGTGTGCTGAATCACTTACAAACTTTTGTTTTATTTCTTCAAAACTTGTAGAAAAGATTTCCACACACTTAGGTCTATGCAGTGTTTCACTTTTTAACTTTTTTATCGATGTTTCCAGCACCTTGCCAGAACTAAGCTGGGAGGAGCAGTGGCTGCCCTGCATATCTCCAAAACTTAAAAGATCATTATTATTACTGTATAAATCTGTGACTTTGCTAATAACCCTGTCTGCTCAAATCTTGAAGTCCAAGTCAAGATGCCTGGTGTAAATGTGCTCTCTCCCCAGATTGTTGAAAATTGGGATAATGGAAAGTTTTCTCCTACACAGTTTAAGACACTGGGCTCTAATTTCACAGACCGGGCGAGGCCAGCACACCTGCGCTTCTCCAACTGGGTGTGGCCAGGCGGATTTTGTAAGTTTGGCACACTGTGCGCGCTGGCACAGCTACTCCTCTTTCCCACCTCCTTCCCTCCTACTGGCGCAAGTCAGAAAGAGGGAGGAGAGAAGGCGTGGAGTGGGTTTAACCCCCTCTGTTGTACAGCAAGGTTAAGGGAAGCCTTGAGCCCCTGCTATTCTGAAACAGCTCATTCATTCTGTTAAAAAAAATGTTTTGGAGGGGCAATAGGAGTGGTCTGAAAGAGCTAAAGAAACTTACGAAGAATGTTCATTTTAAGAATGTTATGTTATGTCCAGTCATGAATAGCTGTCCATCAGATTCTACCACTGAATCGGTCATTGGATTATAGTTTGTAGGCATGACAGCTTTAATTGTAGTGAGATACGCAAAGCTTTCCAAAACATTTCCTAAAAAGTATGCAATGGGTGAGGCAGTCCCTAAGATTTTTTAAGAAATAAGATTAATATTTGAATGTGTTCATTTTATAACCTGATAAGCCTCCATGTTTTTCAAATAAATCTAAGGAAGTGTTTTAAAAAGTCAGAAAAAGCACAATGTCATTGGTAAACATTTATATTTTATTTTATTTATATTTTATATAAAAATCATTAACTTTAATACCTGCTATTCTCCAGTTGTCTCTAATTCCAATAGCTAAGGGCTCAATGGCGAGAGCAAAACGTAATGGTTACAAGGAGCACCCTTGTTGTGACTCTCTGGAAAAAGAATACTGTTCAGATAACATTAAGTTGTTCATAACTGATGCCTTTGAACCATAATATAACATTTTGATGCAGTTGAGTAAATAACTACCAATTCCAAAATGACGAGCACTTCAAATAATCATGTTCACTCCTATAGAGGGTATTATCAGCATTAAGACCTATAGGACTATATCTGATGCTTCTTTCTTTGTGTGTGTGTGTATGATGTTCACTGCTCTTCATATATATTATGCAAATTAATGTTTGTGCGTTAATCTGTTTGTCAGTATAATTACCGAAAAAACTGCTGGCCCAATTTTCACAAAACTTGGTGGAAGGATGTAGCATGGGCCAAGAAGAACTTATTACATTTTGAAGTGGATCCACATGACAGGTTAAATACACAAATCATTTTTCACCTTGCAAAATACTATAAGTCATTCATAGTCTGGACTTGGACTGCACACACCTCTTACCTTGGACGTCACATGCAAAATATGGAGGTGGCAGAGCCAAAATGGTGGCTGGTAGTGCAGTGCTAACAACAGAAACAGTGCTGACAGAGCTAACTGTGTCAATCAAGGTTAGAGCACAGTCACCAGGGCGACCTGGGAGGGAAACCAGAAGGTTGGCATTAGGTTTCAGCAACAAGGCTGTACTGCCACAATGAGTCAGGATAGTGTTATCAGCAGTGCTACCAGCCGAATGGAAAGCACCATATATCAGTGATACGTTTGGTTTATTGTTAGATGGTATGACTTGCTAGATTACAGAGAAACATATGTTTTAATGTAATGTGGAATATGTTGTTAAACATGTGAGGTTACTTGATTCCTGTATATTTCAACCTCTGCGAATCTTTATATTGCTTGTTACTGGACATATGTAATGAACAGGAAGTGAATCCCTTGTGAAACATTAAGTTGGATAAAATACATAAGTACGGCAGAGCAACACAGTTGTTTTACTGTTAGTCCTTTAGCATTGCTGCCAAGCTGATTCAATGCGTAAGGCAGTCCTCTGTTGTCATTAAGATGTGATTATTTATAGAAGTGAATTAAGAGGAAGAGAAAACATGCAGACTAAAAACAGTGCTGACAAGGGCAACCATGCTGAAAGCACTGTGCTCAAATGGAGGTGCTCATAGTCTTGTATAAGCACCGTCGTATGAGCACCACTCTGCTGTGCATGCCCAGCCCAGCACAGGCGATCAGTTTACTGCTAAATGAATGTTCTGAATGCCGTATTTGCACATTCAACATTGAAAGTCAGGTCATTTGGCCTTGGCGGTGGTCTGTGCTCTCTGAGGACCTTTCTAGTGTGAATACTTGCCTTTGTTTGCGAGATTTGGAAAATGATGGTGACATGTTACCATGTACTTTGTGAGATGTATAGCATGATATACAGAATACCATGTGTATGTACTTGTGTACTTGTAGCTTTGTATGAATGCATGTTGGGACTGAGAAGGCCACACAAGAGCCTGAGAGGGCCTGGCTGTGTTTGGTATTCAGCTCTCACTCGTAAGCCCTCATGCTCCAAAGCAATTTCTAGAACTTGAAACATCTTCAAGGTGTCATCCAGCTAATTTCCAGTGAAATTGAAGCTCTGTCAACAGGCAGCATGTGTGAGCATGGATCAATAGCCTCGGCCTCCTCACCAGTCAGCGGGCCAGCTCTGTGAATTGGACCCTGTCACCAATGTCATTTTCTGTTAGCATTAATTGGCTGAATGGTATCAGATAACTTACAAGTCTATCACACAGAGATCCACCCACACACAAACACACACTTGTGAACAGGCCTGTGTGTGTGTGTGTGTACATGCATATCCACTAACACATGCACATACAGCAAGACTAACCTTCAGATGTGCTGCCCAAGCTGTTTACCTTGGTTACCTCTCTTGCAACCCCTTCACAAGTATCCCCCCCCCCTCACACTGACATCTATACACAAAGCAAAAAATATGGACTGATAATTGAAATCGCCAAAAAATTTGCACCTAAACTTGTCCTTCAACTGTGCAAAGTAATATAAAATAAATAACCCAATCACCTACAGCATATTGCAAACACATCTATGTGGTATTTTCAAATGTCAAAAAAGGTATTAGTATTCATCATGTCATTGCAACTCTTTGTAGGATCTTGTCATGATGATTCTAATTAGACGTTTCATTCTTTGATAAGAACTGAAAATACATGCAAAGAGTTAAAAATGAGATTATTCCACTGTGTAAATTAAATTATACCACAGTTATATACAGCAGCATTAAAAACTGCCAAAACCACAAAGCAATGACTGCCAGTGTTGAACATTGATTATGTTTTGGTTGGATGAACTGGAAAGCACTAAGCTAAAGCCCTGACATGAATGAGTGAAAGAGAGAAACATGGGAGACATAAGAGACAAAGAAGCAGTACTGCTCACTGCAGCCGACAAATCAATAACTGTGGAAATGTCAGCTTTTATGTAGGCCCTGAAGCTGTAAATGCAAATTTTGTGACTGTGTCAGAATATGGCCATGTTTCCCTTGTACTGGTTTGTATTAGCAGTGGCTTGAGGATGTTATGTTTTTCGCTAATTTGATTTTGCTACTAATTATTCAATTAGAAGTTTACAATGCTGCGCAAAATGACAGGAGAACCACATTAAAAGTAATGTTCTTCAACGCCATTATAAATTCTAAGTGGAATGAAAAACCCAGATAAACTGAATACCAATGGCAGCTCTACAAAGGCAGGTGCAACTACTCTAAGTACATTTACTGAAGTGCTGTGCTTAGGTATAGTTGTGAGCTAATACAGTTACTATTACTTTATACTTTACTTTATAAACTTTACTGCATTACATTTCAGTCAAGACAGACAGGTCCATAAAGTAAATGAAGTATGTTTTTTATACAGATTACAGGTGTACACATTAACAGATTGTATACAAGTGGTTAAGATTTAACAGAAAGACTTTGGTGTTTCAACTCTATAGGGAGATTTTGTAATTGAGGGGTGTCTACCCTGAGCAGCAGCAAGATAAATCCCCCCACGGAGTTCAGATCCTGATGGTGTTGGTGGCTAGTGACTGCTGAGACTGATGGGCAGTGATGGGATGGAGGAGGGTGTGCACAACTGCAGTACGAACGTACTCATGGCAGAAAGCAAATCATCTTTAAAAAGATAGCAGCAAAATGGTATGCTGACACTGAAGGTGTGCTATTGTGCTATTGGTTAAGTGTGATCTGCTGATGGAACAGCTGATATCTCAATTGACAATCCCAGACAATGACATAATGAAATTGTGAGTGAGCATGTGTGTGGGCATATGGTATGAGAAATAAATTACAGGCCTAAGCATGCAAAAGTGTAGTATTCCTAGATGAAGTTTCACCAGAGCTTCATTTCAGAGGCTTTTTTTCTCCACTTCACTTAGTTTAAAGATGTTGGTTACTAGTTTCAAACTTATAAATACAAAATATCATCGACAAAAGAATTACAATATATTCTTATAGATTAAGCTACCGAGCAGTATACGTATAAAGTAATTATAATTGTATAAAAAAGGTGCTGGTTTACTGAATACCAAGGGTGTGACGAATGAATGAACCCTTTAGTGCTGGATTTATGGATGTTCAATCTCCACAGGCTGTCCAGTAAGAACAGGAAAGATGGTGATGGGTAATGATTCTAGTTCCCACACTATTGACATGCTGCTCATTTATTGTCCGTTGGTTAGAATATTCCTATGTGATGTGGTTAATTCTCATGGATGAACAGGATAATAAACCAGGTGTATAAACAATGTGAAAGAGAGTCCAGAAAAATGCAGGAATGATAGAAGTCTGCTTCATGTTGGCTTTGATACCATTTAGTTTTATAAATTGATGTAGGAGAGTTATGATGGTGCGGAAGGTATATTGATTTTGACACGGCCTGTTCACGTGAACACCAAGCGGTTTGAAATAAATATGCATTTCTTCATTCCAAAACCAAAATCAAACCCTGAAAAGTGTAGGGTTAGCTAGCTAGCTAGGTAATGTTGGCTACTACATGCTACATTTGCTATTTAGAGGACAAAAGCTTACCCTGCTTTACAGGAACCAGTGAAGGGTCGCAGGGAAACTTTGCTGATATTCAACCAGCTGTGTGTCATTGCAGTATGTGGAGATGAACATTGTTTGGCCTTCCCCGGAGCTCCCTGCCCATCTGGCAGCAGAGGTCCAGGTGCTGGCAGCAGCACGAGGGGTGGCCACACACAGTTCATCTGCACACACTGTGACGACACACAGCAAGTTAAATATCAGCAAAGTCTTTCTTTATAATTATTGTCTTCTGTCTCAATCATCAGGTGATGTGGTGGTTCACTTTTACAGTCATCTGTAGCCTGTGGTTAGACTGTAGTTTCTATCTTTATGTGAATTTGACATCCTAGATATATCCTTCAAATGCATATTGTAGACCCCTCTGTCTGCTTCTGTCTGGAATGGTTTTTCGCTTCATACTCCATACCGTTAATTATATTTTCTACATTTCTATATTTTATTCAGTATATTAATCTACATGAAAAGCAGTCACACCCCTGGTTAGGTGCTAAACTGCATTTTGTTGTCTCTGTACTCTGCAATGAGTTGAATGTAGTCTAATTGAATAAATCCAAGAATATTATATATATGATTCAGAATGGGACCATTCTGCATAATGAGTAGTTTTACATCTATACCCTTACTTTTCTTTTTGCTACGCTAAAGGACACACTCCTTCCTGCACTAGTAGAGTTTGTTGTCACTGGACGAAATCTCATGTTGCAGATTTGTCCAATATATAAGCACAGTGTCTGGGGATACTGTGGTGGACTGCAGGGCAAAGGGGACTTAAGCTCACAGGTGTATTTACATTGGTTTTGTGGCCTTTTGTTGTCTTTTGTCTTCTCTTTTCTAGCAGCAGTGTACAGATAGGCACTGGCAGGTGTTTTGATTTGTCTCTCTCGTCTTTGGGTCACTGGGCACATAGCAGCAACTTACAGCTGTGTCACTGGAATAGAAGGTCTTATTACACAAAATACTATATATTCATACATGGTTGTTGTTTTTATTAATTTAATTTTATAATATAAAATGTCCTTCAGTTTCAAATACAGAGTATGCACTATGATCTAACGTTGATTTACAATTATATTTACATTTTGCCAGTAGTGGAAGCATGGTGGAAGCATCTAGTGTCTTCTGAATAACTTATGAAGGAAACACCTCATTTAGTCTTTTCAGAATCAGCCCCTTAAATACCAAATGAGCCCCCCTGTAAAACAAGAAAAGGCTAATTGGTGCAGGAGTTACAGCCTCTGGTCATCTGCTTGTTCGAGCATGGGAACAATCTTGCTCTCAAACCCCTCGTTACTTCTTTATGTCTCTATTTCTTCATCCCTCTTTATGTCTCTGTCTAGCGTAAAGCCTGCTACACACTCACACACACACACACACACACACACACACACACACACACACACACACACACACACACACACACACACACACACACACACACACAGGGAGAATAAAATAAAGGAACACACTGGCCTTCAAGCGGTGATCTATGTAAGCCTATCTATGAAGATCTATGAAGCCAGGAGCAGTCATAAAGACCTTTGAGAGATTGTGTGTGTGACTTTGCTGACACAAACAGGGCTGTAAAGGCAGAGGGGTGACGAGCACTGCACAGCATCTCTCTGCCACACTAAAGGGCCTTTCTATCAATACTGCACACACTTAAATGTAATATCAAAAAACAGCACAATTTTCACCCATCATAACCTCTGCCCTCTGGCAAGTATTCATAACTGCATAGTTAAATCTGTCAGGTTGGTAAGTTGTAACGTGCAGCATGCAGCAAGCCATGGGCCATTTCACTTTTCTATTACTGTATAAAATCACAGGTAAACTATGCAGCAAGATGTCCCGTGGTTCATGTTTCTGTCATGTAGCTGCAAATTTACAGCAGTTCTGTTTTTGCTGAGACGTTCACTAATTTAAATTTTAACAGGATTTCAGTTCTGCATGTTGGGTTTTTACAGGATAAATTACACCAGGTCGACATTTCTTTATTTATTCAGTGCAGAATGACATAGGCAATGGAGTGCATTTAGAAAATGATATATGGTAATATTAAGGAAAGGATTTTACACCTTAATGAAAACCCCATCCACTAATTGAAAAACAGTAAGTAGTTTTTCCAGTGTATCACAGCTAAAAGAAAAAAACACACAAAAGCAGTCTTCTTAAGGTACAACCCTCCCCTAACAATATGGCTTGCACTATATGCAATCACTTCCTTTTTGACTGCAAGCAGAAACCGGTGGAGACTGACCGACCATCAGGATCAGTTTGGGCTACTATCCCCAGAGAGCAAAAGCAGAAGCGAGGGAAACGAGCGGGACCACAAGCTACAGTAAGCTAAAGGCTATACCATGCGAACAACTCTTCCTAACCATCCTTCTTGTAAATGTATGATCCCTTTCCAACAAGATACACAAGGTAGGACTGAGGGTCACATTACAGCAAGGCATAAAGAACTGTTGCATCCTGATTCTGACCCAGACATGGCTGAACTGCAACATTCCCAATGCTGTTGTGGAACTAACAGGCCGCTCAGTTCACTCTGCACACAGGGCATCCAATGTCATCAAGAAGATGGGAGTTGGACTTTGTATGTATCTGATAAGGCTTGATGCAGGTACACTACTGTCAAGGACGTTGTCGTTCTGTTACATTGTTGTCTTGCACAGAGGTATAATACCAATCCTTAAATTTCCTGGGAGACTGTACCCGCCGGCAGACAGAATTGCAACTAATTACATTTCACAATTGTGAAAGCACTGCTTACAAGGAAACAGTCCAAGTGCCGATTGTGTCATTAATCAATAGCCAGTACATTGTTCCATCAACATTCACTTCATAATAATAAAAAACTTAACTATTTCCACTTTAACAATGGTACACATCGACCAGGGGAAGTTGGACTCCTTAATATTGAACCTCTTTACCACTTACACCAAGAATGGTCAAGCTCCAGAGCTCCGGTCTCATGCCTACCTCCTCTGTCTCTGACTCCCTCTGGTCCTGAGTTTGGAGAAGAAGGTGAATTGGGTATGCAAGAGACGATCATCAGGACACAAGAGCGAGCATTACTTTGACTAATCCAAATGACCTCCACAATAGCACCAAGAGAAAGCTTAATATTCCCTGGTAAGCTGGTTATTATTCCGTATATTCGGACACTGCGAGCAGACCTCCGGGATTATGATGATCATTATTACTGCGATTAGATCATTCTGATTAATGACCGACCATTAAGACGTGTTTCTGATAAATATTTTAATGTGCACAATAATAACCTTTCACATTGTAATCATATTTTTATTTGTTATCTTTTGCATGTGTGACTGCTCCGTGTGTGTCTGAGCAGAGTGCAGGCGCGTTGTGCACCTGCCTAGAGATGCATATTACTAACTTGTTTAACAGCAAAATACTGCACCGTTGACTTTAGACTAGGTTTTTGTTGGTCACTGGCGCATTTGCTTTTTACGTCATCTAACTAGCAACGCGCCATGACTGCGCCTGACCACTCCTCATTTTTAGACCAACACACCCAGAGGAGCGCAAGTTCATTTGTTAGTTAGACGACGAGGGCGCAAGGCGTGAAAATGACAACTGCGCCTGCATCTAAATAGCAATGACACTTGCGACATGGACTATGCGCCCTCCGCCATAGTCCTCCCACTGAAACTCCAATGAAACTCCCAATGAGTTTCGGTGAGAAAGACTGAGTGGAAACAAAACTTTTGTTTGTTTGCAACTAAAATCCACAGAGCCCTGTTAATTACTGCAAAATTGCTTCAGTTTTGGCAAATCCCATTTTCTGTTCCCCTTCCCTGCCCATCTTTGTCTCCAATTTTTCAATCTGAATGTCTCTCCCTGATACACTTTATCTGTCATCTTCCTACACTCCATATGGGTCCCTGTTTATGCCTCTGACTTCCCTTTCCCTTCATGCAACCCTGTTTTTTTTTGTTGTTTTTTTTAAATATGTTGATACACTACTAATTGGCTCTGCAGATGCATTTTAGAGGAAACACAATTGCTGCTGGTTGGTGGCAACAGTTTTGCCAATCCAAATATTATGCTTTTATTATGCTGCACAGAAGTTTTAATGGAGGAGGCTAGTGAATACATTAAGTACACAAACGGAGACCAACGGCCACATCATGTTTCCCACAAAATGCACATCATCAGGCAAATAAGATGTACATGAGAATAATTTAAAGGAGGGTGGTGTGCTTTCTCACGTTTGTCTTTTCACACCTTTTCTCAGGTTGCTTCCCTCTGTGTCTCTCTCCATCTTTCCCACTTCTCCTTTCTGCTCAGAGTATTCCCTATTTCACACCCTGCAGAGCGAGTCGAGCTTCCATCAAGTCTGAACAGTGAGATACAGTATGTTCTCACAAGCTTGTTTTGCTTCTCACCTTTGGCTCATACCTGCTCTGCTAACATTGCCAGGCTTTCCATTACCAGCTCTGCCAGTTGTCACATAGAAAAAACATTTCTCTCTGGAGAAATGCATCTTGACCTACTGTGATGGAAAATGTCTGGAGACACGATCATCACAAGTATGTAAAAAGTTCAGAGCTTTAGAGGGTAAACTTGAGTGAAAGGAGATTTTTAATTAAAATTCATACCAACAGAAATGTACGGTGGCTGCGAGAGCTCAAGACACACACACACACACACACACACACACACACACACACACACACACACACACACACACACACACACACACACACACACACACAAAAAGACAAGAAAATGAAAAAACATCATCAATTTAATCACTCATAAGCAGCTTTATGAGAATGTGTTCACCAACTTGATAATACAAAAACATTACTGGACTCTAAAAAAACTATACGCGTGACATGGAACATGTTTGTCATTGCCATGGTTTGTGGTTTGTGGGTTTAAAGTTACTGAAGTCAACTATTGTTACTTGCGATGGCATGATTGGTTTAGTTTTTTGAGAAACTATAACACGTATAATTTATTTAACGTTTTTTCTTTTACTTTCTTTTTAAAAAAAAAAAATATGTTCGAAATAAAGAATCAATCAATCAATCAATCAATCAGTGATTCCGATATTAATAAGCAAAAGGCTAATGCTTTCTTAACAGCAGATATATGCAAAAATATGAATTGTGAAATGGTAAATGAACCTGCATTTGTATCGCACCTGTCTAGTTATCTGACCACTCAAAGTGCTTCTTACAATACAAGTCACATTCACCCATTCACACACTATTCATACACTACAACAAGGTACAAGGTGCCACCTGCTACTCAGTTTTTAACACGCTCACACACCCATGGAAGCATCATCGGGAGCAATTTGGCGTTCAGTATCTTGCTCGCGGATACATCGACATGCAGACTGGATCAAACTGCTGATTTTCTGATTGGTGGACGACCCGCTCTACCTCTGAGCCACAGCTGCCCGTGCCATCACAGTGTTAAAATAAGCCAAAAAAAAGAACAACCCCTAAAAAAAAAAAAAAACTACAACAAAAAGCACTACCTGTCACTTTGTAAACGGGATATATACTTTTGCGTCAAATCGACACCATACCTATGCTGTTACCTAAGCTGTAGCCTCATGTGCACGTCCCCAAAAATGTAACTACACATTGAGGCAAAACGAAAACAAAAAACATTTTTGTCAGTGGAAACAAAGCTTTTATTTAATTTAATTTCACACATAAGAAACAATAAATTGTAATTGTAAATTCATATGAGTAGAGGAAATCTCCAGTAGCCACTAGGCTAATTATACAATGTAAAATGCCTTAGGCTTGTGTTAATAATGTTAGCATCTTATATTTGTTTGGGAAACATGTTTAGTAAAAGTAGTAAAAGAAGGTTGTTTTGTCGGTGAACCTTGTGAGCTGTCATGGAGCTGAATTTTGTAACATTACCTTTGTTAAATGTTGCTGTTGTCCCTGGCTTCATATGAGTAGAGAAAGAGTCTGCTAGCTGTTGGGACTAATATATACAATGTAAAATCCTATAGGCTTGTGCTAATAACATTAACATGTACTTGTGGGGAAAATGTGTCCAGCAAAAGAGCAATGCTTTGTCTGTGAATACTGAGAGTTACAGTGAAGCCTATTTGTGTACCTGTGTTTGGAATGGTCGCTATCAAGCCATATTTAATGTGTGTTTTGGATCAACTAAACTTTACAGCACTTCACTGCAACTCCACCGCCAACTAGTGTTTACGAGGTGCAACTGCAGAGTGACACAGACACAAAACCGCACGTGTAGGCTACAGCATAAAGCTGACACACAAGTATAAATCTGCCTTTAGTGTCCCCCTGGTAACAGTTTCCATTATGTTGTGAGCGTTTTGCAGCGCTTACCTAAATGCTGCACATGTCTTGTTAAATCGGTAAATATGTTGCATACGTTCTCAAATTGATTATATTTCTTGATTTGCTTGTGTTGTTTCTATTTGCATGTGCTTTCCTATTCTGCAGTGCATTGAGCTCTCAGGGCCACCATAGCAGTGACCTCCTACTAATTGCGTCAACCTTGAAGGTATCTGCAGGTTTACTGGCTGCTGCTAACCTGCTCCAACCCCAATTATGTTCTAGACACACAAAAGATATTGCAATGATGGATTTCCACTCTAATTGCACATAGATCATTGGCAAAACAACATTTTTGATTCAGGTCCTTCATTATAATATTTTTATCTGTCAATTCCAGTGGAAGGAAAATCTGAAAGCAGAAACCACCTAATAGTAAAAATGACGATAAATGATCTTAACAGACATTTTTTCCAACAAAAAATGTGTTTATTTACTATGAATTATTAAATTGTATCAATGAATAACATGATGCATCAAAACACACTGTATATATTTTGTACTGTATTTGTAATAACTACTCAGAATATTCTTAATTTCTGAAATATCTCCAGAAAACAGTATGTTGAAAAGCTCCTGAGATGAATATTCTGTGGACATTGGTGTGATGGAAAATTGGATCAGAACAGTAGTATATTTCCCTTTTTAAACTGTATTCCTGTACTCGTTTTCAATTTGCTGGTGACACTCAGATTCCCCCTTTCTTCCAGTGGACGGATATGTTTGAAAAAATCCTGTCTAAAAGCTGCAAATCCTTCATATGATTTTTTGACATGTATAAATAATATAACATGTCATTCTGACCTTAAAAACTTTTAACACAAATGATGTATTTTAAAAATATGATTAAGAGACTAAAATGTGCCTTGCTCTTCCTTCTTGCCTCACTGTCAGCCATGCTTGTTAAAAAAAGGGGTCATGCCTCTACTGCAGTCCACTGTTGGAATGGACAGGGAACAGGCTAATATCATAATTTTTCTGTCTAGTTTTCACACATTTCACTTTGAAATAAGAATAGGACGAAAATTCGACCTGCTTTTTTCTTGGCGACGAGGATTCCGTCTCCCGTGATGCTGCATATGCATAATCCTGCATTATGCTAAAAGAGTGGGACATTGTTATGCTGCAGTAGTGAAGCGCCTCTCGCTCCTCTCCTTCCGCTTCTCACTCACACTGGCTGTATGTCCCTTGCTGGCGGATGTATTCTCAAGATGGCGAAACCGTAATGGAACCCCACAGACGACTTACCTGCACAATGTACAAACAAATCCGAAATTCTCCTTTTACGAGAATAAATCAGATTATTGGTGGAGGTAATAGTACACCAGTGATGACATATTTATGATGCAGACATCAATTTTTAAAATTAACATTTACTGATTAGCAGCCTGTTACAAGGCTGCAGTGTATTTGTTGTTACTACAAGGGCAGTGGTGCCATCACTATGATTCTGACTTGTGATTTGTTTTATTGTTTTAAAATCTAAATCTAAATTTAATCAATTCATAGTTTTATTTATTGATTTACCAGTAATCATTTCCCACTAAACAACTTTACAAATCAAACTGACATACTACAGCCTCCATACCTGAAAACTAATGACAACCCAATATTACTAAGTGGCCAAGAGTAGAAGGCTGTTTCAAGTCCTAAAGATGCTTTTTTTTTTTTTTAGAAAAATGTTTTTTATCTTGTGTGCACTTGTAAAATAATCAATAAAGGTGTAATTGTACATTGATCTGGATCAATGTAGTGATTCAATGTCAGCTGATCCAATATTATTGATGCAAACTGAAAACATTGATACATACTGTAATCTTAAAGAAACGCTTTTATTTTGAAATTCTGATGGCACAACTGTCTCACCATTTTCGTCCAAGCGTGCCTCTTTTCTAAACATGCAAACAGTGCTAGTGGCCTTGCCAGACAAGTATTGATATGCAGACAAATAACAAAAATAACAAAAACAATGAGGATTGGACCCGAAATGAAATGGAATTGAAATCCTAACTTGTGATTTACACCCCTAATTATTAACTTAATACCACAAGATACTTCACTTGTGTGCACAAATTAAAAAAAACTGTCACCTTTAAGGACTTTAGGGGCTCTGTACTTACTAATGTTATCAAATCCAGTTATTTTTGTTGAGGAACCAGACAGATGGGCACACATTGGTGATCTTTCCTCAGCATCTTGCATATTAATCAGTTTTTAAGTGACAGCTCTAATTGCATTTTAAACTATCTATTTATACTATTTTTTTTCCGCTTCTGTGATCAAATATTCTCTGAGACTGAATACGTTATCATCAAAATAATTTATTTACATTAAATTTACATCCTAAACTAAACACATTCTATTCCCATTAAAATTGGAATCAATTTGAGCAGTTATAATTCAGTTTATTCATATTTCATGTGTAACATACACACAGACAAACACACACAAAATCTAAAAACCTTCCATTTAGTAGCCATCAAAAAGGTAAAATATATTTTTTTCTTTTGGCATTTAAATGCACATGCACAGTACATCTAACACTTTCCCACTAAGGGCCAATTATTACGTCTTTTACAACTTGCTGGTCTTTGCTTTTATGATTACAATGAATTTCCTCACTCTATTGGCAAGGCCATAAGAACACCTCTTCAGACATCAGAGATGATCAATATGAAACAATGAGGTGAGAGGGCAAAGGTCAGCAGATCAATAACAGTTTTCTCAATTAATTTCGAATACACAACTGTGCTTTCATTAGTGGGCTCTATTTAATGAAGCAATTGAGGCATTAAGGAGTCTTAATTCCGCCTTTAAGGTGCTTTCTCCGACAGTGGAAGAGATTTCCACGGAAGATCTGTTTGGCTTTGTTCATTACTGCAATTTCCTTGTTCCTCATTGGGGAAATAACACGAGACAGCAGTTGAGCGCTCACAAAGTAGGAATGAGGGCTGTAGAGAATTGATTTGATGATGTTTGCATTGTGACTGGGTTGTTTACAAGCTGTTTGTTTTCACAGCAAGGAGGACAGGAGTGATGTATTGGGTATTGGGAGCTGTCAGTTGTGTCCTAAAACAGCCTATAAAAAAATCCTGAAAGCACACTCACTGAAACATTGATGTATTATTGGTGATCCATCATGGAAAGTTAGGTATTATTATTTTTAATCTCCAGCAGTTCATATGTTTTACTTCGAAAAGTAATGCATCCAAATTCATACAGGGGTATGCAAAGGTTTGGGCGCCCCTGGTCAAAATTTCTGCTTTTGTGAATAGTTAGGTGAGGAGAAAATGAACTGATCTCCAAAAGGCATGAAGTTAAAGATGAAACATGCTTTTCAACATTTGAAGCAAGATCAGTGTATTAATTAATTAATTAATTAATTTCATTTTGTACAATTTTAGAGTAAAAACAAGTAAAGGAGCACCATGTAAAAGTCTGAGCAACTGAAGACATTTGAGCTCTCAGACATTTTTTTAGCAGGGTCTCAGACCTTAATTAGCTTGTTTAAGCCATGGCTTGTTCACAGTCATCATTAGGAAAGGTGAGGTGATGCAAATTTCAAAGGTTTAAAAATACTTTGACTCCTGATACCATGTCCAATCAGTCAGCATAGGCTTCTCTAAACAGCTGCCTAGCACTCTGAAAACTAAAATAAGTGATGCCCACAAAGCAGGCAAAGGCCATAAGAAGACAGCAGAAGTGTTTTCAGGAAGCTGTTTCCTCAGTGCATAATGTAATTAAGAAATGGCAGTTAACAGGAACTGGGGAGGTCAAGTTGAGGTCTGGAAGACCAAGAAAACTTTCAGAGAGAGCTGCGCAAAGGATTGTTAGAGAAGCAAATTAAAGCCCCTGTTTGATTGCAAAAGACCTGCAGGAAGATTTATCAGGAGTGGTGGTGCACTATTCTACAGCAAGCAACACCTGTACAACTATGACCCTCATGGAATCTTTCCTGTGTCCTCACCACAAAATTCACCATCAGAAGTTTGCAAAGGAACATCTAAACAACCCTGATGCTTTTTGGACATAAGTCCTGTGGACTGATGAAGTTAAATGGAACTTTTTGGATTCAATGAGCAAAAGTCATGTTTAGAGAAAAAAGTCTGCAGAATTTCATAGACAGAACACCTGTCCAACTGTTAAACAGGGGGGTGGATCAATCATGCTTTTGGCTTGTGCTGCAGCCACTAGCACGGGGAAAATTTCAGGTAGAGGGAAAATGGACTTTCAGCTAATTCTGGAAGCAAACATCACGGCATTAGGAAAAAAAGAGCTGATGATAAAGAGAGGATGGCTTTTACAACAGGACAATGATCTGAAACACACTTCAAAATCCACAATGGATTACCTTAAGACTGACTGACTGCTGTGTACATATTTATATATGTTTCAAATATACATAGCTGTGTACATATTTATATATGTTTCAAATATAGACAGCTATATACATATTTATATGTTTCAAATATAGATAGCTGTATACATATTTACATATATATACATATTTATATATGTTACAAATATAGATAGCCATATACATATTTATATATGTTTCAAATATAGTTAGCTGTATACATATTTATATATGTTACAAATATACATAGCTGTGTACATATTTATATATGTTTCAAATATAGACAGCTATATACATATTTATATATGTTACAAATATAGATAGCTGTGTACATATTTATATATGTTTCAAATATAGTTAGCTGTATACATATTTATACGTATATGTTTCAAATATAGATAGCTATATACATATTTATATATGTTTCAAATATAGATAGCTGTGTACATATTTATATACAGTATATAAATATGTACACAGCTATCTATATATCTATGTCTGTCTATTGCTCTTTATTGACTTTTGGGAAGTTTATCTATCTGCTATTAACTGCTATGCTATTCATATTATCCTGAAAGCTTTTTCTCTTGTAAGAATGAAACATATGAAAAAACTTACAATATACACATAAATCTCTCCTTTGTATTGTTTTTTTTTTTGAGTGAATAAATGAATGAATTATCTCAATGACAACTTTAAAAAAATGTAAAAATAAAAGAATAAAATAAAAGAAAATAGCACTTTCTGTTATCTTCATCTTCTAACCGCTTCATCCTCTTGAGGGTCGCGGGGGGGCTGGAGCCTATCCCAGCTGACATCGGGCGAGAGGCAGGGTACACCCTGGACAGGTCGCCAGACTATCGCAGGGCTGACACATAAAGCCTGATTTATGGTCGTGCGTTGAATCGACGACGTCGCTACGTTGTAGGCTACGGGGCTACGCAGAGGGCTCGCCGTAGCCCCCGGCGTAGCCTGACGTGCACCTCCCCAAAAATGTAACTACGCGTCGAGGCGACGCAGACCGAGCGCAGACCGGCACGGCTGTGATTGGTTTGCTTGGTAGCAACGCATTTCCGGTTCCATATTTCCACCGCCATCCCCGCCGTCTTTAAACATCTTTTATTGCGATGTAGATGTTGTAAGGCTCATTATATATATGCCATTATGTTCAACGTTCATACACGTACAACGTTCAATACGGATACGGCCGGAGCCGTCTGTCCGTGCTCCGTGTTCATTTCTCTGTGACCGAAAAAGCCGGAAGCTAAACGAAGAATCAACTAGAGACGGCGATAACCACTCAGCAAAGGAACAAAGCCTCCTACCGCTCTGGCGGTGAATTGCACCGCGACGAGACGGAGTGACGGAGAAGTTCGAAGGGTTCACGACGGCGTCACGGCAACCACGTAGCGACGTCGTCGACTCAACGCACGACCATAAATCAGGCTTTAGAGACAAACAACCATTCACGCTCACACCTATGGACAATTTAGAGTTATCAATTAACCTAGTCCCCAATCTGCATGTCTTTGGACTGTGGCAGGAAGCCGGAGTACCCGGAGAGAACCCACGCTGACACGGGGAGAACATGCAAACTCCACACAGAAGGGCTCCCACACCCGGGATTAAACTGGCAACCCTCTTGCTGTGAGGTGACAGTGCTAACCACCACACCACCGTGCTGCCCCACTTTCTGTTATACTAAACTAGAATGTTGGGGCTATTTTTTTTTTTTTTTTCGTCTTGCAAAAGCCTACAAAAACAATGCAGATAATTTCCACGCATTCCACGTAGATCATCAAATGGTGAGCATGCTCACTTTTTACCTATACATTTTTCTTTAACCTCTTGGCATCATTACATGGTGCTGAGTGAGCATGATATCATGTACGCATCCATCAAATTCATATTTAAGATCTGTTAACCCAGGGTCTTTCATTTTCATGTGAGTCAGCTGGAAGCATCACAGTCAGCTGGAGACTGACTTTTGTTAGTTAACAAGCAAGCCACACCTAAAAATAGCTGACATCTCAGCCACCAAAATCACCTGTTGCCGACAAAGAATAAGACGCCAACATTGTTGGTATCTGTCTGAAGTCAAGGGCCCCATGAAGTCTACTGGATTACCTCACTATTGCACTTTCTCTGTGTACAAAAGGCTGCAGCCATCACATCCTCAGGGACCGCTTATGTATCGGCCACATGCCAGACCAGTGAAAATATCACCCTCGCTGGAAGGGATTATTTATCCCCTCACCGTGACCTTTCACACGTTAGGGTTCAAGGGTTAACGCCACATCATAACTCAGTACAGCCTGTGGTGCTGATAACACAGTCTGTGGGGAGAGACAGAGATGAAGGAAGAGCTAAGAGGGGTGGTGAGAGGTACAGATGAGAAGTTGTCAGGGTCAGGGGCTCTGAGTACTGAAATAAAGGAAGATTAACATATCAGTCATTTCACGCCTGTGTACTAAAATATATAGGGAGGAGTGACAGATTTGATTTAAGGCCACTGGAAAAACATTATAACATAACAAACATTCAACATTATTTGTTATATTTTTTACCATTTGTACCGTTCAGACCTGGGTGGAGAAGTATGTGGAAATGCTTTGTACCCCCGTCAAACACCAGATAAGCGGGGTTTTCACCCATAAAGTAGTATTTAATTTAGATTCAGTGAACCTTTCTTTGGTTGATGACATTCCTTGACACTACTTGAATTATCCACATTAGTCCTTCACATCTGCTCTTCCAAACAGATTAGAACAAGGAAACCCTGAGAAGAAATTAAAACTGACCCAGAGGGCATAGTGAAATAACTGTGAGATTCTTCTCCACCAACTGTACCCTGCCTGCTGCCATTGAGGGCTTTTCCTCCTCCTCTCTTAACCCACATCATCCGCCCAGCCCGCCAATCCAGGGAATCACCTCAGGCCAGGAGGGGAATAACTGTCACCCACAACAACACCCGCGGCAGCTGTGATTTGGGCTGAATCCAAATGTCCACCCTCTGGACTTGCGGGATGAGCCCTCACTGACTTCAGATGTACGTACTGTGACGTGTTCGCTGTCGTCATGTAAAGTCTGCAAGGGCAGAGACTGCAAGCAGCTGATAGACAGCCCTCAAGTCTGTTTCACCCATTGCCGTGGAAATGTGCGAGTGACAACTATAGTCATAAGGTGCTACTGTCATATTCTGTTTGGTCAACTGTCCCAGCAGATACCAAGGTATAGCCCACATCCCATGTATAGGTCTTATGACTGAATTAAATGATATTCATACATCTCAATTTAACATATAGGCTACACACATTTAAATACAGAATTGACTAAATTAATTGGGTGTTATTATATTAGAAGACCTTCTTTTGTTGTTTTTAAGCCCATGCATTTTCATTACTTATATAGCCTATGCTTCCACACATTTCTGTATCATGATGTGGTTGAATACTTTTTCTGGCCAGCAGGATTCAAATAGTGTTTTAATAACAACGAATAACTATTTTACAAATTCACAAGTTTTGTATTTTTAGTTGGCAAGTTTAGTTTTTTTGGTCGGAAAGTCCTCATGAAGCCGCTCGTTGATTGGATGAATTGTGGATGTGGACAGCTCTCAGCAGTCCCAGACTTCTCGGGAATGCACCCACAAAGTCCGCGAGTCTGCAAGCACAGTGAAGTCTGGACATTTGTATTCAGCCTTGGTGTGAGCAGTCCACCTGCTGTCTCTTTGTTAACTGGTTGCTGTATAGTTACCTTTAAGGTTGGCTTCAATTTTGATATGAGTACTGTTAAGTAGTTAAGGCCTTCTCTTAGCAACAGGTTAAGCAATGACTGCTAACTTGGAGGTATTATTTACACAAATTGTACATACCGTAAAACTTCAGTTAGTAGCCCATGCTATTATTTGCCTAAATGGCTTAAGTCAACAGGCTTACATTTGGGACAGGCATCTATATGGGACAGGCCTTTAATTCCTTCTACACAAAACTGTTACTCAGCAAAGATGGTAAAAATAAATTGTTTATTTGAACCAGTATGAATTTTAAATATGTCAATTATGAATCATTCATTTGATCTAGCTCCAACAGACAGGGCATCACACCACTTTATTTTGTTAAAACAATACTCACAACCCATTTGATTCTTTTGATCCCTTATGGACTAAAGGAGTATGAATAACTTACAGGGTAACTGAGAGACACATAGTTTGAGTTAGCCAATGATCTGCATTGTACATCCGAAGAACTAATATAGCCTATATAAAAAATAAAATTAAAAAAAAAGAACTGCTTGGCAACCAGACCAGGCATCTAATTGAGACAAACCTTTATTTGTCAAAATGTGTAGACACACCAGGCTATTAAAAAGGGCTGAGTGTTTAATTGGGACTTGGCTTTTAATTGAAGTTTTACAGTAATTGTATCTTAACAGAGAGTAGCAGGAGTCGTATTAGCACAGGCATGTGTCTCCTAGTTTCTAATATCTTTGCAATAAGCTGTAGTAGCAGTCGATCTTTCATTTAGGTTTATTTAGTTGGTTATTTTGGCAGTTATTAAGTCTGTTGCATTATATATTAAACATAAGGCATTCCAGAAAAAAACATAATCTGTGATTATTCATTTTAAACAATTTAGCAAGCTCAAATTAAGTCCTCTGATTTATTAACAGCTCACATCTCTGTCTCTGTGGATTTACCTTGGCATGTGGGGAACCTCAAGGTGGTGTTGTTTGTAATTGTGCCTATAACAAAACCTGGTTGAGCCCTCTTCCCAGCTTCGTCACATTAGTTTAAAATGTAGAGAGTATTCAGATTTGTTTTGCTGTTTGCGCAAAGATACTTTATGGTAAAATATTAGAAACAAAATCCCCAAATCTTCAAACCACATCCCACACAAAAACACATTCCACATCCATTAATTTAGCAAGACAAAACTGGAAAATACAAAACAAAACCCAACATAAAACAGAGATGAAAGGTGTGACAAAAACAAATAGCCTAGCTGTGCACTGAGGAGGTGACAGTGCTTTATGTAGACTGCAGTGTGACCTCCCACTAGTAGAGGAGGTGTTTGACAGATGTGGCTCCTGCTGCAGATGACAGAGACAAGAGCGTTAGCGCTGAGGGTCCAGCACAGTACAGTTTGTCGCTGTGTCGCCGCTCATTGAGCCGTAATCACCTCGACAGATTAGAGGTGTCAGAGTCTGAGGGTCAGCACAGCAATGAGAGATGGCAGCATTAATCACCTCACTGTCCCATGCAAAACACAGATATATTCTGTACGACACAAGATGGTTTCCATTCACTATGCATACATTCACATATTGTTTAGTTATCCCCCCTGTGCAAAAGAATCCTATAAAAGTTCTTTAGTTAAACAGAGTTACAGTAGGATAATTCATTGTGAAACTAAAAAAAAAAACCCATCTGATTAATCCTTATTGTATCCAACATGTTTATTTCTGCTGTAAAGTAAATAAAAACCACAATAAGAAAGCTAAGGTTTCTTTCTTCTGTGTCATTACATAGCACATTCACAAAGAACATTCGCAAAACCACATACAAATATGCAGTGGCACCACAGGAACAAGTGAATCCTCCACAATGCCTTTGCGCTCTGCTGCTGATAATGATGTTTACAGCAGTTGGGTTTTGTCTCCATATACCATACGACTACAAGATGAAGTTGGCACGAGACGTTTGTAACACGTTGGATTTTAGTAACAACACAAATTATAACTAACAAAATATTAACGCCATCTGTGTTTTATACATCAATTGACGTTGGCATTAGAGGTTGTCCTGACACTGAATTGTGGTCACCCGACATCATAACCTAAATTCAACCACATATGATGTTGACAGACGTTGGTGGCCAACTGGGTTTATTCCTCATATCTCCCTCTCCCCGCATGTCCTGTCATCTCTTTACCAAAAATGAATGGCATAAAATGTACCAAAAATACATGGAAAATATACTTTAATATAATTAATTATTGAGTAATTAATAATCCAAGATGAAAAATAGCATTATGGTGTTATTAACTGTATGCCCTTGCTGCTACATTTTGAAAAAATCCCTCTTGTCTTGAGAAATTTCATCTCTTGTTTCCAGGCAAGTTTGTGTAAATACATCACTGTCTTTTTCATTAACTGATGTTGGCAGTTTTCGGCTTCTCTTTTTGCATTGTGGGTAGTATCACTGATGAGCAGCTGACATTATGTTGTTTCTTTTATTTTCTTTTTTTTGAGCCAGTAGTACAGTAATGTCCAAATTACAGTACAAATTACATGCATTGTCTTGAATAACAAAAATTAAACCAGAGACAATAAATCCATCTGTGATTTTGGCATAGAGGGTAGCTTATCATGAGTCGGACAAAGATTTGATTTGGGCATGAGGGAAGGATTTTCTGCAAATCTTTGACCTGATATTACCCGAGGTAAGTCGGGTTTCAAAGTCATGGTCCTGATCAATTTGCCCAGCCAACTACACATTTCTGAAAGTTGGGACAATCGGCCACATTTTTTGAGATTACATGACACCATCACATACACAACAGAACACAATCCAACTCTTGTTTCCTTCCAAAATGTTCATGTCATTCATGTCCACAGCAATGGCAAATTTAATCACTATGTCACATAAATGTATTACACTGCTAATTGCCTTGTAAACTTTAATGTTAATTATGCTCCTTTTTTACTTTTCTTTCTTATCCAATTGTGGCTCTAAATCAGTGAAAGCGCAGCCTGGGACTCTTAGGGGATGATCACACAGAAATGAGACGCTAGAGATGCAGACGCTTCAAACGAAACGCTACAAGTGTTTATTCAATGCGCGCTAGCTACTGGCGTCTGACACTCAAAAAAGTTGAAAATATTTTAACTTTTCAGCGTCTACGTGCGTCTAAAAATGTGCATTTAAAAAGAAGCGACTACAAAAACGCCCGTCTAAAAAGACGCTTGAACGCCGGTCAGACGCGCCGTATCATAGGAAAACAAAGGTTTTACTGGCGTCGCGTTTCTAGCGTTTCATCTTGGTGTGATCACTCCCTTAGAGTTGTCACTGCAGTGGCATGGAGAGCAGATAGCAGCTTCCAATCTCCATCATAGTCCTTCCATTTGCCATACACTGCCATACACTTAACAGGATAGCCAGCAGCTTGCTTCAGCAAGCCTAGCATAAAACTGAGCCTTTAACACAACCAGCACAGAGGACCACAAAGGACCTGTGTGTCCTGTGGCATACATAGTTTTTTTTTTAAAGCAATTTCACAGGTACTCATGGGTTTGGACGAAAACACGTAATTCCAATCCAAGCACATTCATCAGTTTGATGTATAGTGCAATGACAATGTCCAAAAGTATTTGCAGGAAAATTACAGTCTGCACTCCTTTGACACCACAAGCGCTTCAACTGCTTTGTTTACCATTAGTCATTTTTATGTATGTCTAAATATGACACGGTAGGTGCACCTCTTCCATCTGTTGTTGACTTTGACACTTCCATTGAAATGTACAGTTTCTGCATGTTAGATGCATACAGTGCTTTTCGAAATACACTTTCAACATAGGCAAAACCCCTCATTTTCACATTTATTTCCTTTTGCAACAAAAGCACATGGTATGGTTTGGAAAAAAAACAAAAAAAACATTATGGTTTATTCCAACATTCATACGGGAAGTGAATAGCGGGCTCCTGGGTGAAAGTCTGGTGTTTGCTGGTACCATCCACCTCCCTCCCATGAGTCCTATAGGAATGTTCCAGCTCTTTATATTAAGTTGTTGCCAGTGGTGTTACAAAGTGCTGCTGCAGCATGTAATACCGCCATGAAACATGCCTTTTTGCATCAGTGTCTGACACCAAAACCACTGTTTCTATTCTAGAAACATATGATGCAGAGAGGAGAGAAAATTCAGAGATGGTAAGAACCCAAGATAGAAAAAAGGTGGTCTGGTTAAATGGCCTAATGATGGACTCCTATGTCTTTACTCAAGGAGGACTGAACATGTAGGCGTGGTACCAAAGTAACATTATTTTTTGGCGATTATTTCATGACTATTATTTACACCTTGGAAAAGATGCTGTGGTCTATTCCTCTGTGACCTCAATGGTGGACGTGGGCATGTGTATGTCCATGTCTGTCTGCTGTCAGTGATGCTGGCTAGCTGTACTGGCATAGTGTTGTCTGTGACACTGACAAGAGTTTATCTGGCAGGGCTGTTGTCTCGGAGTCAGACACCTCTGTTGACACCAGTTGTTTTCAACACCTCACAGTGATGGCCTGAGGCTATGGAGACATGGAGAGAAAATAGGCCCTACTGGAGACAAAAAGAAAAGGAAAACGAGCAGAAGGGAAAAGCATGGTAGTGCAAAGCAAAGGCCATTGTGTTACAGTCCCAGTGTTTTGATGATCAGAGTACATTTTATACACTTTGGAGGAGAATGGGCATAAAGTGCAGCTCTCAGGCTGTGCCAGAATCTCTCTATGGGGGACCTTTTTTTGGTGTTGGTGTGGAGTTCATGTAGTGTTTACTCTGGGATGATAGATCCCCTAAGAATTCATACTTGATTCATCATAATCACATCAATTATATATTCTCATTGGTTGAATGCTGTCTTGTCTTTTTTGAGAGATTCTCTTGGAAGAGTGCAGACATAAAGGTTACAGTTTGATTCACCACAACAAAGACATCAAAATTTCTGTATCTGTCCAGTAACTGTGCAGGATTGTAGGTAAGAGACGAGCCACTAAATAATTCAGAACATCCAAGTTTGTCCTCTTGTTTTAATTCACATTACTAAAACACTAAAAATGCTAATGTTAGGTGGTCGAAGAGGCATGATGTCAGGCTTTGATTTAGTTTAGCTAAATTGTTATACTAATGGTAATGTAAATACAAATTTTTAATCCGGTAAAAATGTCATTTTAGTGGTAATGAAAACCTTAGTGAAATTAAATTATTCTTATTAAATTATTTGACAGTAAAAAATACAGCATTTATTTGTTGGCTAGCTGCTGCTCCTCGACAGACAACATTAATTGCTTCATTCATTCATTCATCTGCTAATCTTACTATATAATGACAAAAACTCTGTGTGTGTCTGTTCCACATTTTTCTCCTCACTGACTGTGACTCACTGGTCAATCCATGTGAAATGTGGCACAGTGGTAGAGGGTCATGGGAGGATGCGAATGAAGCAATATTATATCAATTGGCCAAAGGGGGGCGCTATAGCAACCGATTGAAATTGCAAACTTTGAATGGGCATATCTCATGCCCCGTATGTCGTAGAGACATGAAACTTTGCACAGAGATGCCTCTCCTCATGGGGAACAAATTTGCCACAAGAACCCATAACTTCGGTTGTATAGATTTTCATTTTGAATTTTTTGAAAAACACTTAAAATCGATCTCTTCCTAGGAAGTTTGACCGATCTGCATGAAACTGGGTGAACATAATCTAGGGAGCAATATCTAAAGTTCCCTCTTGGCAAAAGTTGTAAAACTTACTAAAACTGAGCTTCTATATGGCAATGAATATTGCGGAGAGCGTGGCTCATCACATAAAGGTGTATAACATCTCAAGGGTTTCACCGATCACCACGCAACTTTGTAGGCATATGACCACACATAATCTGAGGGGACCCCTCCATTATTGACCCCATCAAACAAAATGGGGGCGCTAGAGAGCAAATTTCTTCTCTAGGCATAACTGCCATATATCGATTTTTACTAAACTTCACATGAACATGATACATGAACCTACACTGCTTCCATTATTTCTAACATAGATAGATAATACATAATACAAAACACAACTACTCTATATATGCTCACACACGCACACACACATGCACACACAAGCACACACACACACACACACACACACACACACACACACACACACACACACACACACACACATACACACACACACAAGCACACACACACACGTACACATCTCTTCATATGCATACAGCCTAACACTTCACTAATAAGTTTTTTTTTCTCTCTCATTCTGCCATGAATATAATTTTGTCCTATTCCCTTCCTCCCTCTTTTATATTTGATGTTTACTGTTGTTTTGCTTGTTTTGTCTGTTTGTTTGCTTGGCTGTATATCTGATTTGTCTGTTTATTGTTTGTTTATTAATGAATTTAAAAGAAAAAAGAAAAATGCTTAAAAATGGCTAAAATGCTCACAGGCTCCCCCTGTGGCTGAATGCTGTTTTTTTCCCTAATTTTTGGTATGACTAAGTCATGGTATGGTATGCTGTACATAATCATGGAGACTGTCAGCGTGTCATTCTGTCAGTCAGTCATTCTGTATGTCCCACGTTTTTCAAAAACTGCCTGAGTCCATTGCTCTTCTTAATGGCTTCAGTTGACTATTTAATCTGCAATTTCCTATGACCTGTATCCCAAACACACACCATGTGAAACTGTATGTGGGCAACTGTGCACTCAGTGGGTATGGACTAGTCTACATTAATGTTACTAATGTAGACTGAATGATTTCAAAGCTCTCAACTTCTGCCTGAAGTGCTGAGTCTTAAGCGAGATTTATACTTCTGTGTCGAATCAACGCTGTACCTGTCGCAGGCTCTGTGCTGTAACCTATGCCATAGCCTGATGTGCACCTCCCCAGAAATGTAACTACACATTGTGGCGATGCAGACCTCCCGTCTAGTTTTGTAAGCCGAAAACCATTTCCCACTATTTGCTTTAGTTTCATCCAGAGTAACATATTACCTGTACCTGACAATTATCTGTCACTACATTGATGATTGCTGGAGACTCGTGTCCCATGTTTTATAGACTAGGTCAACTGAAATGAGCCAGGCAGCGAGTAACCTAGCTGAACTGTTGTCCTAGGCGAAAAAAGACTGGAAGATAACAAACCATGACCCAGCCATCGTAACAGACAAAGCAGCGAATATGGTCCATGCTGTGGGACTGATGGAGCTGTTGCACACCAACACACTCAACATAGCCTCGCAAGGAGCTCTCAGAACTCCAGCTGTTGCATGCTTGCTTGGCAGAGTGAGGCACATTGCATCATTTTTTTCATTGTAGTACTATGGCAAGAGATGACACATTTTCTAGACTGATGACTGAAGCTGCTGGTCTGGAGCAGGTGAACACATCTAATGTAAGTTATAATAGTAGTAAAGAATTTATTTACCCAGTGAGTTTATTTCTAAACATTTCCATACTTCAACAGCAAGAATCTGATGGTGATGGAGCTGAGGAAACTGTGCTCATACAACAGAAAGACAATTCCCTTGGTCCTCCTGTTGGAGTGGATGATGCCCCTACTCCACAGAAGAGGTCAAAAGAGGAATCCTCTGCATTGATGGCTCTACTTGGGTCAGCCTACACACAAAAAGAAACGATATCACAGAACAATCCGGTGGACAAGGCAAAGGACAAAGTAAAGTATGTGGTCAGGCTTACTGGCTAGGCTACGCAAACAACCACACAAACCTCCACTGCCAACTATCTTCCTTACCAATGCCAGATCCGTCACACACAAGATAGACAAGCTGGAGCTTTAGATCGCTGCTAATCGCTATATGTCCGGAACTGCTACATGATGATTATAACAGAAGCCTGGCTTCTCCCGCTCATCCCCGACACCACGGTGCAGCTAGCAGGCTGCACCATCCACCGCCAGGACAGAACCAAAGACTCGGGTAAGAGCAGAGGAGGGGGGCTCTGTATCTATCTGCATAATGACTGGTGTACCTACAGCAGGACTATAGACCAGCACTGCTCACCGGATCTGGAAGCCCTGTCAGTACTATGAAGACCGCTCTATTTACCAACTGTGGTAGCTGTGACTGCTGTTTACATTCCATCGGATGCTAACGTGAATACAGCTCTCGCTCACCTTCTGGCTATTGTAAGCAAACAGCAGCACTCAAACCCAGACGGTGTGCATATCATAGCAGGCAATTTCAACCAGGCATGCTTAAAGACAGTTTTTCCCAGCATGTGGACTGTACAACCAGGGGGAAAAACACGCTGGACCATGTTTACTCCAACATCAAGCGTGCCTTCAGAGCCACGCCCCTTCCTCACCTAGGCCAATCAGACCATCTCTCTCTACTCCTGACTCCAGCATACACCCCCCCCCCCCCCCCCCTCAGAGGGTAAAACAAGCCAAGCACAAAAACCATTTGATCATACTGCATGGGATCTATTCGATCAAGGTGACCTGGAGGAGTACACAGAGACTGTTCTATTCTATATTAAACACTGTGCCGATACCGTAGCTGTGGAGAGACTCATCCGGACATTTCTTAACCAGAAATCTGGATGTCAAGAGAGGTCCAGATTCTCCTTAAAAAAACGACAGTGCCTTCAGGTCAGGTGACAAGCCACTCTACAGCATGGCTAGGGCTGACCTGAGGAGAGGCATAAAAAGAGCAAAAGAGGCCTACAGGAGGGGAATTAAGGACCATCTCATGGACAATAACTCACGCAGGATGTGGCAGGGAATTCAACATTTAACCAACTATAAAGGCAGCACCAACACCCCTGTAAATGCAGACACCCTGCTGGCTGAGGAGCTGAACAGCTTCTTCTCCAGATTTGAGGTCAAAACGCCTGCAAAAGACTGCCCTCACCAGCGGCTAACCATCACCATCACACGGTCATCCTACAGGAACACGAAGTGAGGCATGTGCTGAGGTCTGTCAACCCCAGGAAGGCTGCTGGCCCTGATGGCATACCTAGCAAAGTGCTTCAGGCCTGTGCCGAACAACTCGCAGAGGTCTTCACCAAGATCTTCAACACCTCCCTGTCACAAGCTACCATTCCACCCTGCTTAAAATCAGCAACAATCGTTCCCATCCCCTAAAAGCCAGTCTCAGACAATCTAAACAACTTCAGACCTGCAGCACTCACACCAGTGATCATGAAGTGCTTTGAGAGACTCGTTCTTCATCCTATCAAAGACAGCCTACCTCCCACCTTCGATCCACACCAGTTTGCCTACCGTGCTAACCGGTCCACTGACGAATGCCATTGCCATAGTAACGCACACCGCACTGAGCCACCTGGAACACAGTGGAAGCTATGTGAGGATGCTCTTCATAGACTCGACATTTAATACAATCATACCGGACACTCTCACAAGCAAACTACTCGCCTTAGGGATCTCCTCCCCCATCTGCACCTGGATCAGAGACTTCCTCACCAACCGTTCACAGACTGTTAAACTTGGCCCACACCTCTCCTCCACCACCATGTTCAGCACTGGGGCACCACAAGGCTGTGTGCTGAGTCCACTACTCTACTCCCTGTACACACATTATTGCACACTGGGTCACCCCACCAACACCATCAAATTCGCCGATGATACGACTAGGGGTGACCCTGAATAGTCGATAATTCGATGATTCGATTCGGAGAAGTCTGATTCGACGGCCAGTCTCACCGTCGAATCATCGCAAAATGTGGTTATGAAACAAGACCGTGCCATTCTGACTATATGGGTGTGCTCACTGCTGCTGAACATCTTGATTTGACATAGAATGTATTTGTTTTCTAGTAATTCATGATATATAGCCTATTTTGATACAAACATCAGCCTAATTTCTGTTAATAAAAAAATTGAAAATGACGCGTGCGTTTAATCAGTAGGCATAATCATTACTACGCATGAATAAATCACCCAGTTGCTCGATCCAAAAATAGCTGAGGTGAGTGAGTGCGCTGCAGGACCATCAGACCAGCATCGAGGCCTACGGTGATTTAAAGTTAAAGTTAAAGTCCACCTGATTGTCACACACCTGAGTGTGAAATTTGTTCTCCGCATTTGACCCATTCCCTGAGGGGGCGGTGCGCAGCAGCGGTGCTACAGTGATTTACAGTGGCGGAGCGCATAAACACACACTTTGGAGAAGGATTATTCGTTTACCTGAAGTGTCTTGAAACGAATTTTTTGTCTGACATGGCAAAACAACTGAGAGCGGTGACGCACGGTCCGTGTGGATGAACTTGTATGAACCTGAGTTGATTAATGAAGTAACTTGAAGTCGGGAAGAAGGAAAACGGTTTCTAAACCTTGTGATGATGTTTTTGGATGTTTATTGTGAATGAAATGGCAAGTTCTGACGAGTCAGAAACAACTCCTGTTAAAGACATGGATGAGGCTGCAGCGCTCTGCGCTCAGAGCATCATACCTTGACGAAGTGAAAGGAATAAAGATAAAGATAAAATGATAACCCTTTAACTTTTTTTACTATTATCTTATTATGCCAACTGAAGAATTAAATTTGTTTATTTGGGTGTTTTAGCTCTTTTCTCTGGAGCGGAAACTGACGCAAATGAGCTCATTAATTAATGAGGGAGAAAACAACATGATTCGACGATTAGTCGGCTAAAGGAAAAATCTGTTAAATCAGATTTGACTATGAAAAATTCTTAGTCGGGGACACCCCTAGATACGACCATCATTGGACTCATCTCAGGGGGCGATGAGTCTGCCAACAGGGATGAGATCCACAGGCTGACTGCGTGGTGTTCAGCGAACAACCTCTCACTAAACACCACAAAAACCAAGGAACTCATAATTGATTTCAGGAGGAAACACATCATGGACCCGGCCCCAATCTACATTGGAGGGGCCTGGGTGGAGAGGGTTCATACCTTCAAGTTTCTGGGGATCCTAATAAGAGGAGGCAACCCTTGTTTGCACTGATTGAGTAAGCTAAACCTGCAAATTTATTTGTAGGAATAAAAGAAACAACGTGTTATTGTCACTCTATTGTCCTATGGTCGTTTTTTATTTTAAATGAGTTAGTTGCGCCCCCAAGTGACGAAAATCCGGTATTATTGACTTGATGCGGTTTTTCACACAAACCGGACCGTTTTTTTTTCTCTCATACCGATCCAACCCTAGCGGGCAATGTTGAGGACCACTGACGCAGTGGTTGGCCAAAGAACTTAGTGCAGCAGATGAAAGACACATTATGCTACTTCCCTTTGAAATCGGAGGATGTCCAGCAGTGCCATCAGCTCAGAACTAGCAGAAACCAGTGGGACCCAGGCACATCCATCTGCTGTCCAGAGAAGTCTGGCCAGAAGTGGTCTTCATGGAAGAATTGCAGCCAAAAAGCCATACCTCCACCTGGAAGCAATGCCAAGCAACTCAGCTATGCTGAAAACCATAGGCGTAGGATTGGGTAGGGACGGTAGGGACACGTCCCTACCAATATTCAGCCCCTTCTGTATTGTCCCTACCAATATAAACACTGGCTGTCAGCGTCCGCTCAATATGGTACACAAAGGGTTAACAATTGTTGGTGTCTACCATATGTCCTGCCTCTAATTTCGTATTGCTCATCGACTGGTCCTTCCCAGCGCCGCTCTCTCTACTGACTTTGTGGGTGTGCGTCACTGTATAGTTCACAGCAGTTCTTGAGGGGACGACACATACATGCACGTCACTGTTAGCACTCTACACCAGAGCGCTGAGTGTGAACGTGCACCAGTGATCTGTGACTGTCTATGGTCCTGATATGTTGCGTGCACAGTGTACATTTCAAATTCGTATTCTACAAACAAACACGTGCGGATTTTGCGGCTGAAAAATGAAACGCCAGCAGGCCCATCACCAACAACAGTCGTTGTTGAACTGGATGAAAACGAAGAAAACAGATGTGAGTTGGTTGGTTCAGTAAATAAGCTAAAAAAATCGTATTTTCTGCCAACACCTGTTGATGTTAGGCTAACTGAATGGCATTCCTTGGCAACTCTTTGCTAGATAATGAGATGCTACCGAGCTAATAGTAGCTGAGCTAAGTCTGGCAACTATTAGATCAATATTATATGCCAGAGAACATGAAATTCCACTTCACATGCTCCATCAGCAGTCATAGATGTCATGTAGTGATGACGCCGTTCAAATTAATGTTTGTAGTAAGATGACATGATAGAACTAGTCTGAACTAGAGCACTTGGAGAGCACAGACCTTTGCTAAGCAGCTCAGATTTCCCGCCATTTTATTATTTTATCCACTTCACTTCAACCGATCATCACCGAAATGTTATCATCTGTTCTTTGTCCCATGATCAACCTTTCCTGAAATTTCATCAAAATTCGTTCATAGCTTTTCGAGTTATTTTGCAGACAAACAGACCAATGCCAGCGTAAACATAACCTCATTGGCGGAGGTAATAAATAAAGTGTAAACACTATAAATAATAACTCCTTCAGTGGCAGTCTTCAGCATCCATGGTGTGTGAAGGAGAGACTTAGGAGAATAGAGATTTAATGCTCCCAGTAAAAACACCAAAACTGAGTCATATTTATGTAATATATATTGGGTGTAAGTAAGTCTACAAGTAGTAGAGAGACTGGAGCAGATGAAGGAGATGGAGGGGAGAGGCAGGAAGAGAGACAGAAGGAAATGGAAGAGAGACGGGAGAAGATAAACGAGAGACAGGAGCCTCACAGGTGAGACTGAATCGTGAAGGATATATGTTGATAGTGAGATTCAGCATTGTGACTAGGAGTAAGTAAAAATATTAATTCATGCATAATATATGGTTTTACCTGATATCAACATCAATTCGGATCACTATTACCAACCCAACTGCAGACGGCAGGCTGGTACTGAAGTTAAGCCCCTTCGGCGTATACTGTTATTATTATTATTATTATAGTTTACCCTGGAAAGCACATACAGACAGATGTGGTGAAGTTATCAGTGTATATTCATGTAATTGATAACATTAGAGAATACATTAAATAAGACATTCTTGTATTTAGTGTAGATATCTAAATATGCATTATAAAGCAGTGATCAGTTTCGAATGAAAACTGCATTAAAAAATCATCATTGTACTGGTAGCCGCCATGGAGCACTTTTATGTCCCTGCCAATGTGAAAATCAAACCTATGCCCTGACTGAAAACACAGGAAGTGGGATGCAGAAAAATGGCAGCAGGTGCTGTGGACTGATGAGTCAATGTCGAAAATATTTGGCTGTAGCAGAAGGCAGTTTGTTTGCCGCGAGGCTGGAGAGTGGTACAATTCTGTGTGTCCACAGGCAACAGTGAAGCATGACTGAGGTCTCTATGCAAGTTTGGGGCTGCAATTCTGCAAATGGATTTTGGGATTTGGTCAGCATTAATGGTGTCCTCAATGCTGAGAAACACAGGCAGGTACTTATCCATTCTGCAATACCATCAGCGAGGCGTCTGATTGGCCCTAACTTTCTGAACATCAACCCCAAACATACAGCCAATGTGATTAGGAAGTATCTTCTGTGTATAGAAGAAGAACGAATCATGGAAATGATGGTATGGCCCCGTCAGAACCCTGATCTCAACATCATTGGGTTTGTCTGGGCAGACAGAAGGATTTGAGGCAGCCTACATCCACAGAAGATCAGTGTTAGTTCTTCAAGATGTTTGGATCAACCTACCTGCTGAATTCCTTCAAAAACTGTGTGCAAGTGTACCCAGAAGGATTGATGCTTTTTTGAAGGCAAAGGGTGGACACATCAAACACTGATTTGATTTAGATTTTTCTTCTGATTGCTTGCTTTGCAGTTTGTAAATTGATAAAAATAATAATAACAATGATGATAAAAAACAATTAAACTTTATATTTTTAAAGCATTCTTACTTTACTACATTTATTCACACCTGCCAAAAACCTTTGCATAGGACTATACAGTTTACTGAAAAATATGAAATAATTTAACAGTCTGATCAACATTAAACACTGACACATATTTTTGACTGTTGTTAGAAGACTGTTGTTAGATAAGGTTCTTACGACCTTTACCAGTCAAATTTTAGTTACAGCCCCACCTTCCTCGTCCCGTCCACTTCATCTCGATGCCACACTTTTCCTGACTTTCAGGTCCAATGTAAAGATTCTTGAAGGTGGGCTGGATCTGACTTTTACTGGAAAACACAAGGAACCTCAGATGATGTTTCCCAGGTTAAGGCGATGTACTGCTAATCGATTGTGCTCTGCCTGCATGGGTTCCAATCCCATCCGTAGTCCAGTTTATTGTAGTAGCTGCCAGACACCAGGATAAAGCGACCACAGGGCAGCTTAGATCAGCCCAAAACAGGGCTGAATTCACTCCTGAAATGGATAGTCTGAAGAGAAGTGTCCTTGCGTGCAGAGCGCCGCTTGTTCAGTGGCATGGGTATTGTCATGTGGTGGAGGCAATTTTTGGGTCTCCAAAGTAAACCAAAGACAATGGGTTAGGAAAGAAGGCCATTCTTGCAAGACGCACTCTGATTGATCACAGGCAGATGTTGCAGGGAACCTACTTGCCCTCTCAAAGGGATCCATGTTACACCCTTTCAAGCAAAGAGCAGTGTGACTAAGCTTAGAGATATGAGGTGCTTGACAGTATGTCACTCTGTCCATCCAATCAGTGTTTTATATGTCACTTACTTTCACTCATTATCTCCTCAACTGGAAGAAAAGCATGTGGAGAATGCGGGCATCGATCCCAGTACCTCTTGCATGCTAAGCAAGCGCTCTACCATTTGAGCTAATTCCCCTTTGAACACTGATGAATTGCATTGCAAAAAAAAGTCGAGTTAGGGTCAACTTTGTTCGCCTTTATGCTATCCGGCTCGGTGGTCACCTGAAAAGTCAGTCAACACAGACGAGGTGGCCGAGTGGTTAAGGCGATGTACTGCTAATCCATTGTGCTCTGCACCCGTGGGTTGGAATCCCATCCTCGTCGTCGTTCACTTGGCTTTAAGCTGCCCTAAAAAATACCTGTCAACAAAATAACCTTCTCTGTTGTCTTTGGAACAAAAAGCGCAGATCCTCCAGACCATGGCCAATGCAAGCCAACTAACATTAAGAATGCACTTTAGGTGTAAAAACAAGTCGCGTGACCAGATTGCTGCTTTCAAGAGCTCTGAAACACAGGGAGTTTTTTCATCTCATCTCCATCCTCCCCGAAGGTGGTAGGCATAAAAACTGTCATCATCGCTACGGTGTGGTCTTCTTTATTCCAGTCATTTATTTCCAGTAACTACAAACACAGTACAACCCAAAGTCCTCGGGAGACTGAAGGCATCGACCCAAGTACCTCTCACATGCTAAGCAAGGGCTCCACTATTTGAGCTGATTGCCCTGTACAAAGTACAATAGTACAGCCCCACCTTCCTCGTCCTGTCCGCTTCATCTCGATGCCACACTTTTCCTGACTTTCAGGTCCAATGTAAAGATTCTGGAAGGTGAGCTGGATCTGACTTTTACTGGAAAACACAAGGAACCTCAGATGATGTTTCCCAGGTTAAGGCCATGTACTGCTAATCGATTGTGCTCTGCCTGCATGGGTTCCAATCCCATCCGTAGTCCAGTTTATTGTAGTAGCTGCCAGACACCAGGATAAAGCGACCACAGGGCAGCTTAGATCAGCCCAAAACAGGGCTGAATTCACTCCTGCAATGGATAGTCTGAAGAGAAGTGTCCTTGCGTGCAGAGCGCCGCTTGTTCAGTGGCATGGGTATTGCCATGTGGTGGAGGCAATTTTTGGGTCTCCAAAGTAAACCAAAGACAATGGGTTAGGAAAGAAAAGACGCACTCTGATTTATCACAGGCAGATGTTGCAGGGAACCTACTTGCCCTCTCAAAGGGATACATGTTACACCCTTTCAAGCAAAGAGCAGTGTGACTAAGCTTACAAACCACAGGTTTCACTTCAGGCAGCGATATGAGGTGCTTGACAGTATGTCACTCTGTCCATCCAATCAGTGTTTTATATGTCACTTACTTTCACTCATTATCTCCTCAACTGGAAGTAAAGCATGTGGAGAATGCGGGCATCGATTGCGCTACCTCTCGCATGCTAAGCGAGCGCTCTACCATTTGAGCTAATTCCCCTTTGAACACTGATGAATTGCATTGCAAAAAAAAGTCGAGTTAGGGTCAACTTTGTTCGCCTTTATGGTATCCGGCTCGGTGGTCACCTGAAAAGTCACTCAATACAGACGAGGTGGCCGAGTGGTTAAGGCGATGGACTGCTAATCCATTGTGCTCTGCATGCGTGGGTTTGAATCCCATCTTCGTCGTCCCAGGTTAAGGCGATGTACTGCTAATCGATTGTGCTCTGCCTGCATGGGTTCCAATCCCATCCGTAGTCCTGTTTATTGTAGTAGCTGCCAGACACCAGGATAAAGCGACCACAGGGCAGCTTAGATCAGCCCAAAACAGGGCTGAATTCACTCCTGCAATGGATAGTCTGAAGAGAAGTGTCCTTGCGTGCAGAGCGCCGCTTGTTCAGTGGCATGGGTATTGCCATGTGGTGGAGGCAATTTTTGGGTCTCCAAAGTAAACCAAAGACAATGGGTTAGGAAAGAAGGCCATTCTTGCAAGACGCACTCTGATTGATCACAGGCAGATGTTGCAGGGAACCTACTTGCCCTCTAAAAGGGATACATGTTACACCCTTTCAAGCAAAGAGCAGTGTGACTAAGCTTACAAACCACAGGTTTCACTTCAGGCAGCGATATGAGGTGCTTGACAGTATGTCACTCTGTCCATCCAATCAGTGTTTTATATGTCATGTACTTTCACTCATTATCTCCTCAACTGGAAGTAAAGCATGTGGAGAATGCGGGCATCGATCCCGCTACCTCTCGCATGCTAAGCGAGCACTCTACCATTTGAGCTAATTCCCCTTTGAACACTGATGAATTGCATTGCAAAAAAAAGTCGAGTTAGGGTCAACTTTGTTCGCCTTTATGGTATCCCGCTCGGTGGTCACCAGAAAAGTCAGTCAATACAGACGAGGTGGCCGAGTGGTTAAGGCGATGGACTGCTAATCCATTGTGCTCTGCACGCGTAGGTTCGAATCCCATCCTCGTTGTCATTCAGTTGCCTTTAAGCTGCCCTAAAAAATACCTGTCAACAAAATAACCTTCTCTGTTGTCTTTGGAACAAAAACCTCAGATCCTCCAGACCATGGCCAATGCAAGCCAACTAACATTAAGAATGCACTTTAGGTGTAAAAACAAGTCGCGTGACCAGATTGCTGCTTTCAAGAGCTCTGAAACACAGGGAGTTTTTTCATCTCATCTCCATCCTCCCCGAAGGTGGTAGGCATCAAAACTGTCATCATAGCTATGGTGTGGTCTTAAACCTACCAGAATCCAAAACATAGCTTCATTTTTTTTTATTGAACCGGTGCAAGAAGTCCCACTGTCTTCTTTATTCCAGTCATTTATTTCCAGTAACTACAAACACAGTACAACCCAAAGTCTTCGGGAGACTGAAGGCATCGACCCAAGTACCTCTCACATGCTAAGCAAGGGCTCCACTATTTGAGCTGATTGCCCTGTACAAAGTACAATAGTACAGCCCCACCTTCCTCGTCCTGTCCGCTTCATCTCGATGCCACACTTTTCCTGACTTTCAGGTCCAATGTAAAGATTCTGGAAGGTGAGCTGGATCTGACTTTTACTGGAAAACACAAGGAACCTCAGATGATGTTTCCCAGGTTAAGGCGATGTACTGCTAATCGATTGTGCTCTGCCTGCATGGGTTCCAATCCCATCCGTAGTCCAGTTTATTGTAGTAGCTGCCAGACACCAGGATAAAGCGACCACAGGGCAGCTTAGATCAGCCCAAAACAGGGCTGAATTCACTCCTGCAATGGATAGTCTGAAGAGAAGTGTCCTTGCGTGCAGAGCGCCGCTTGTTCAGTGGCATGGGTATTGCCATGTGGTGGAGGCAATTTTTGGGTCTCCAAAGTAAACCAAAGACAATGGGTTAGGAAAGAAGGCCATTCTTGCAAGACGCACTCTGATTTATCACAGGCAGATGTTGCAGGGAACCTACTTGCCCTCTCAAAGGGATACATGTTACACCCTTTCAAGCAAAGAGCAGTGTGACTAAGCTTTCAAACCACAGGTTTCACTTCAGGCAGCGATATGAGGTGCTTGACAGTATGTCACTCTGTCCATCCAATCAGTGTTTTATATGTCACGTACTTTCACTCATTATCTCCTCAACTGGAAGTAAAGCATATGGAGAATGCGGGCATCGATCCCGCTACCTCTCGCATGCTAAGCGAGCGCTCTACCATTTGAGCTAATTCCCCTTTGAACACTGATGAATTGCATTGCAAAAAAAAGTCGAGTTAGGGTCAACTTTGTTCGCCTTTATGGTATCCGGCTCGGTGGTCACCTGAAAAGGCAGTCAATACAGACGAGGTGGCCGAGTGGTTAAGGCGATGGACTGCTAATCCATTGTGCTCTGCACGCGTGGGTTCGAATCCCATCCTCGTCGTCGTTCAGTTGACTTTAAGCTGCCCTAAAAAATACCTGTCAACAAAATAACCTTCTCCGTTGTCTTTGGAACAAAAACCTCAGATCCTCCAGACCATGGCCAATGCAAGCCAACTAACATTAAGAATGCACTTTAGGTGTAAAAACAAGTTGCGTGACCAGATTGCTGCTTTCAAGAGCTCTGAAACACAGGGAGTTTTTTCATCTCATCTCCATCCTCCCCGAAGGTGGTAGGCATCAAAACTGTCATCATAGCTACGGTGTGGTCTTCTTTATTCCAGTCATTTATTTCCAGTAACTACAAACACAGTACAACCCAAAGTCTTCGGGAGACTGAAGGCATCGACCCAAGTACCTCTCACATGCTAAGCAAGGGCTCCACTATTTGAGCTGATTGCCCTGTACAAAGTACAATAGTACAGCCCCACCTTCCTCGTCCTGTCCGCTTCATCTCGATGCCACACTTTTCCTGACTTTCAGGTCCAATGTAAAGATTCTGGAAGGTGAGCTGGATCTGACTTTTACTGGAAAACACAAGGAACCTCAGATGATGTTTCCCAGGTTAAGGCGATGTACTGCTAATCGATTGTGCTCTGCCTGCATGGGTTCCAATCCCATCCGTAGTCCAGTTTATTGTAGTAGCTGCCAGACACCAGGATAAAGCGACCACAGGGCAGCTTAGATCAGCCCAAAACAGGGCTGAATTCACTCCTGCAATGAATAGTCTGAAGAGAAGTGTCCTTGCGTGCAGAGCGCCGCTTGTTCAGTGGCATGGGTATTGCCATGTGGTGGAGGCAATTTTTGGGTCTCCAAAGTAAACCAAAGACAATGGGTTAGGAAAGAAGGCCATTCTTGCAAGACACACTCTGATTTATCACAGGCAGATGTTGCAGGGAACCTACTTGCCCTCTCAAAGGGATACATGTTACACCCTTTCAAGCAAAGAGCAGTGTGACTAAGCTTACAAACCACAGGTTTCACTTCAGGCAGCGATATGAGGTGCTTGACAGTATGTCACTCTGTCCATCCAATCAGTGTTTTATATGTCACTTACTTTCACTCATTATCTCCTCAACTGGAAGTAAAGCATGTGGAGAATGCGGGCATCGATCCCGCTACCTCTCGCATGCTAAGCGAGCACTCTACCATTTGAGCTAATTCCCCTTTGAACACTGATGAATTGCATTGCAAAAAAAAGTCGAGTTAGGGTCAACTTTGTTCGCCTTTATGGTATCCGGCTCAGTGGTCACCTGAAAAGTCAGTCAATACAGACGAGGTGGCCGAGTGGTTAAGGCGATGGACTGCTAATCCATTGTGCTCTGCACGCGTGGGTTCGAATCCCATCCTCGTCGTCGTTCAGTTGACTTTAAGCTGCCCTAAAAAATACCTGTCAACAAAATAACCTTCTCCGTTGTCTTGGGAACAAAAAGCTCAGATCCTCCAGACCATGGCCAATGCAAGCCAACTAACATTAAGAATGCACTTTAGGTGTAAAAACAAGTCGCGTGACCAGATTGCTGCTTTCAAGAGCTCTGAAACACAGGGAGTTTTTTCATCTCATCTCCATCCTCCCCGAAGGTGGTAGGCATCAAAACTGTCATCATAGCTACGGTGTGGTCTTAAACCTACCAGAATCCAAAACATAGCTTCATTTTTTGTTATTGAACCGGTGCAAGAAGTCCCACTGTCTTCTTTATTTCAGTCATTTATTTCCAGTAACTACAAACACAGTGCAACCCAAAGTCCTCGGGAGACTGAAGGCATCGACCCAAGTACCTCTCACATGCTAAGCAAGGGCTCCACTATTTGAGCTGATTGCCCTGCACAGAGTACAATAGTACAGCCCCACCTTCCTCGTCCTGTCCGCTTCATCTCGATGCCACACTTTTCCTGACTTTCAGGTCCAATGTAAAGATTCTGGAAGGTGAGCTGGATCTGACTTTTACTGGAAAACACAAGGAACCTCAGATGATGTTTCCCAGGTTAAGGCGATGTACTGCTAATCGATTGTGCTCTGCCTGCATGGGTTCCAATCCCATCCGTAGTCCAGTTTATTGTAGTAGCTGCCAGACACCAGGATAAAGCGACCACAGGGCAGCTTAGATCAGCCCAAAACAGGGCTGAATTCACTCCTGCAATGGATAGTCTGGAAAGAAGTGTCCTTGCGTGCAGAGCGCCGCTTGTTCAGTGGCATGGGTATTGCCATGTGGTGGAGGCAATTTTTGGGTCTCCAAAGTAAACCAAAGACAGTGGGTTAGGAAAGAAGGCCATTCTTGCAAGACGCACTCTGATTTATCACAGGCAGATGTTGCAGGGAACCTACTTGCCCTCTCAAAGGGATACATGTTACACCCTTTCAAGCAAAGAGCAGTGTGACTAAGCTTTCAAACCACAGGTTTCACTTCAGGCAGCGATATGAGGTGCTTGACAGTATGTCACTCTGTCCATCCAATCAGTGTTTTATATGTCACGTACTTTCACTCATTATCTCCTCAACTGGAAGTAAAGCATGTGGAGAATGCGGGCATCGATCCCGCTACCTCTCGCATGCAAAGCGAGCGCTCTACCATTTGAGCTAATTCCCCTTTGAACACTGATGAATTGCATTGCAAAAAAAAGTCGAGTTAGGGTCAACTTTGTTCGCCTTTATGGTATCCGGCTCGGTGGTCACCTGAAAAGTCAGTCAATACAGACGAGGTGGCCGAGTGGTTAAGGCGATGGACTGCTAATCCATTGTGCTCTGCACGCGTGGGTTCGAATCCCATCCTCGTCGTCGTTCAGTTGACTTTAAGCTGCCCTAAAAAATACCTGTCAACAAAATAACCTTCTCTGTTGTCTTTGGAACAAAAAGCTCAGATCCTCCAGACCATGGCCAATGCAAGCCAACTAACATTAAGAATGCACTTTAGGTGTAAAAACAAGTCGCGTGACCAGATAGCTGCTTTCAAGAGCTCTGAAACACAGGGAGTTTTTTCATCTCATCTCCATCCTCCCCGAAGGTGGTAGGCATCAAAACTGTCATCATAGCTACGGTGTGGTCTTAAACCTACCAGAATCCAAAACATAGCTTCATTTTTTGTTATTGAACCGGTGCAAGAAGTCCCACTGTCTTCTTTATTTCAGTCATTTATTTCCAGTAACTACAAACACAGTGCAACCCAAAGTCCTCGGGAGACTGAAGGCATCGACCCAAGTACCTCTCACATGCTAAGCAAGGGCTCCACTATTTGAGCTGATTGCCCTGCACAAAGTACAATAGTACAGCCCCACCTTCCTCGTCCTGTCCGCTTCATCTCGATGCCACACTTTTCCTGACTTTCAGGTCCAATGTAAAGATTCTGGAAGGTGAGCTGGATCTGACTTTTACTGGAAAACACCAGGAACCTCAGATGATGTTTCCCAGGTTAAGGCGATGTACTGCTAATCGATTGTGCTCTGCCTGCATGGGTTCCAATCCCATCCGTAGTCCAGTTTATTGTAGTAGCTGCCAGACACCAGGATAAAGCGACCACAGGGCAGCTTAGATCAGCCCAAAACAGGGCTGAATTCACTCCTGCAATGGATAGTCTGAAGAGAAGTGTCCTTGCGTGCAGAGCGCCGCTTGTTCAGTGGCATGGGTATTGCCATGTGGTGGAGGCAATTTTTGGGTCTCCAAAGTAAACCAAAGACAATGGGTTAGGAAAGAAAAGACGCACTCTGATTTATCACAGGCAGATGTTGCAGGGAACCTACTTGCCCTCTCAAAGAGATGCATGTTACACCCTTTCAAGCAAAGAGCAGTGTGACTAAGCTTACAAACCACAGATTTCACTTCAGGCAGCGATATGAGGTGCTTGACAGTATGTCACTCTGTCCATCCAATCAGTGTTTTATATGTCACTTACTTTCACTCATTATCTCCTCAACTGGAAGTAAAGCATGTGGAGAATGCGGGCATCGATCCCGCTACCTCTCGCATGCTAAGCGAGCGCTCTACCATTTGAGCTAATTCCCCTTTGAACACTGATGAATTGCATTGCAAAAAAAGTCGAGTTAGGGTCAACTTTGTTCGCCTTTATGGTATCCGGCTCGGTGGTCACCTGAAAAGTCAGTCAATACAGACGAGGTGGCCGAGTGGTTAAGGCGATGGACTGCTAATCCATTGTGCTCTGCACGAGTGGGTTTGAATCCCATCTTCGTCATCCCAGGTTAAGGCCATGTACTGCTAATCGATTGTGCTCTGCCTGCATGGGTTCCAATCCCATCCGTAGTCCAGTTTATTGTAGTAGCTGCCAGACACCAGGATAAAGCGACCACAGGGCAGCTTAGATCAGCCCAAAACAGGGCTGAATTCACTCCTGCAATGGATAGTCTGAAGAGAAGTGTCCTTGCGTGCAGAGCGCCGCTTGTTCAGTGGCATGGGTATTGCCATGTGGTGGAGGCAATTTTTGGGTCTCCAAAGTAAACCAAAGACAATGGGTTAGGAAAGAAGGCCATTCTTGCAAGACGCACTCTGATTGATCACAGGCAGATGTTGCAGGGAACCTACTTGCCCTCTCAAAGAGATGCATGTTACACCCTTTCAAGCAAAGAGCAGTGTGACTAAGCTTACAAACCACAGGTTTCACTTCAGGCAGCAATATGAGGTGCTTGACAGTATGTCACTCTGTCCATCCAATCAGTGTTTTATATGTCACATACTTTCACTCATTATCTCCTCAACTGGAAGTAAAGCATGTGGAGAATGCGGGCATCGATCCCGCTACCTCTCGCATGCTAAGCTAGCGCTCTACCATTTGAGCTAATTCCCCTTTGAACACTGATGAATTGCATTGCAAAAAAAGTCGAGTTAGGGTCAACTTTGTTCGCCTTTATGGTATCCGGCTCGGTGGTCACCTGAAAAGTCAGTCAATACAGACGAGGTGGCCGAGTGGTTAAGGCGATGGACTGCTAATCCATTGTGCTCTGCACGAGTGGGTTTGAATCCCATCTTCGTCATCCCAGGTTAAGGCCATGTACTGCTAATCGATTGTGCTCTGCCTGCATGGGTTCCAATCCCATCCGTAGTCCAGTTTATTGTAGTAGCTGCCAGACACCAGGATAAAGCGACCACAGGGCAGCTTAGATCAGCCCAAAACAGGGCTGAATTCACTCCTGCAATGGATAGTCTGAAGAGAAGTGTCCTTGCGTGCAGAGCGCCGCTTGTTCAGTGGCATGGGTATTGCCATGTGGTGGAGGCAATTTTTGGGTCTCCAAAGTAAACCAAAGACAATGGGTTAGGAAAGAAGGCCATTCTTGCAAGACGCACTCTGATTGATCACAGGCAGATGTTGCAGGGAACCTACTTGCCCTCTCAAAGAGATGCATGTTACACCCTTTCAAGCAAAGAGCAGTGTGACTAAGCTTTCAAACCACAGGTTTCACTTCAGGCAGCAATATGAGGTGCTTGACAGTATGTCACTCTGTCCATCCAATCAGTGTTTTATATGTCACTTACTTTCACTCATTATCTCCTCAACTGGAAGTAAAGCATGTGGAGAATGCGGGCATCGATCCCGCTACCTCTCGCATGCTAAGCGAGCGCTCTACCATTTGAGCTACTTCCCCTTTGAACACTGATGATTTGCATTGCAAAAAAAAGTCGAGTTAGAGGTCAACTTTGTTCGCCTTTATGGTATCCGGCTCGGTGGTCACCTGAAAAGTCAGTCAATACAGACGAGGTGGCCGAGTGGTTAAGGCGATGGACTGCTAATCCATTGTGCTCTGCACGCGTAGGTTCGAATCCCATCCTCGTTGTCATTCAGTTGCCTTTAAGCTGCCCTAAAAAATACCTGTCAACAAAATAACCTTCTCTGTTGTCTTTGGAACAAAAACCTCAGATCCTCCAGACCATGGCCAATGCAAGCCAACTAACATTAAGAATGCACTTTAGGTGTAAAAACAAGTCGCGTGACCAGATAGCTGCTTTCAAGAGCTCTGAAACACAGGGAGTTTTTTCATCTCATCTCCATCCTCCCCGAAGGTGGTAGGCATCAAAACTGTCATCATAGCTACGGTGTGGTCTTAAACCTACCAGAATCCAAAACATAGCTTCATTTTTTTTTATTGAACCGGTGCAAGAAGTCCCACTGTCTTCTTTATTTCAGTCATTTATTTCCAGTAACTACAAACACAGTGCAACCCAAAGTCCTCGGGAGACTGAAGGCATCGACCCAAGTACCTCTCACATGCTAAGCAAGGGCTCCACTATTTGAGCTGATTGCCCTGCACAAAGTACAATAGTACAGCCCCACCTTCCTCGTCCTGTCCGCTTCATCTCGATGCCACACTTTTCCTGACTTTCAGGTCCAATGTAAAGATTCTGGAAGGTGAGCTGGATCTGACTTTTACTGGAAAACACCAGGAACCTCAGATGATGTTTCCCAGGTTAAGGCGATGTACTGCTAATCGATTGTGCTCTGCCTGCATGGGTTCCAATCCCATCCGTAGTCCAGTTTATTGTAGTAGCTGCCAGACACCAGGATAAAGCGACCACAGGGCAGCTTAGATCAGCCCAAAACAGGGCTGAATTCACTCCTGCAATGAATAGTCTGAAGAGAAGTGTCCTTGCGTGCAGAGCGCCGCTTGTTCAGTGGCATGGGTATTGCCATGTGGTGGAGGCAATTTTTGGGTCTCCAAAGTAAACCAAAGACAATGGGTTAGGAAAGAAGGCCATTCTTGCAAGACGCACTCTGATTTATCACAGGCAGATGTTGCAGGGAACCTACTTGCCCTCTCAAAGGGATACATGTTACACCCTTTCAAGCAAAGAGCAGTGTGACTAAGCTTTCAAACCACAGGTTTCACTTCAGGCAGCGATATGAGGTGCTTGACAGTATGTCACTCTGTCCATCCAATCAGTGTTTTATATGTCACGTACTTTCACTCATTATCTCCTCAACTGGAAGTAAAGCATATGGAGAATGCGGGCATCGATCCCGCTACCTCTCGCATGCTAAGCGAGCGCTCTACCATTTGAGCTAATTCCCCTTTGAACACTGATGAATTGCATTGCAAAAAAAAGTCGAGTTAGGGTCAACTTTGTTCGCCTTTATGGTATCCGGCTCGGTGGTCACCTGAAAAGTCAGTCAATACAGACGAGGTGGCAGAGTGGTTAAGGCGATGGACTGCTAATCCATTGTGCTCTGCACGCGTGTGTTCGAATCCCATCCTCGTCGTCATTCAGTTGACTTTAAGCTGCCCTAAAAAATACCTGTCAACAAAATAACCTTCTCCGTTGTCTTTAGAACAAAAAGCTCAGATCCTCCAGACCATGGCCAATGCAAGCCAACTAACATTAAGAATGCACTTTAGGTGTAAAAACAAGTCGCGTGACCAGATTGCTGCTTTCAAGAGCTCTGAAACACAGGGAGTTTTTTCATCTCATCTCCATCCTCCCCGAAGGTGGTAGGCATCAAAACTGTCATCATAGCTACGGTGTGGTCTTAAACCTACCAGAATCCAAAACATAGCTTCATTTTTTGTTATTGAACCGGTGCAAGAAGTCCCACTGTCTTCTTTATTTCAGTCATTTATTTCCAGTAACTACAAACACAGTGCAACCCAAAGTCCTCGGGAGACTGAAGGCATCGACCCAAGTACCTCTCACATGCTAAGCAAGGGCTCCACTATTTGAGCTGATTGCCCTGCACAGAGTACAATAGTACAGCCCCACCTTCCTCGTCCTGTCCGCTTCATCTCGATGCCACACTTTTCCTGACTTTCAGGTCCAATGTAAAGATTCTGGAAGGTGAGCTGGATCTGACTTTTACTGGAAAACACAAGGAACCTCAGATGATGTTTCCCAGGTTAAGGCGATGTACTGCTAATCGATTGTGCTCTGCCTGCATGGGTTCCAATCCCATCCGTAGTCCAGTTTATTGTAGTAGCTGCCAGACACCAGGATAAAGCGACCACAGGGCAGCTTAGATCAGCCCAAAACAGGGCTGAATTCACTCCTGCAATGGATAGTCTGGAAAGAAGTGTCCTTGCGTGCAGAGCGCCGCTTGTTCAGTGGCATGGGTATTGCCATGTGGTGGAGGCAATTTTTGGGTCTCCAAAGTAAACCAAAGACAGTGGGTTAGGAAAGAAGGCCATTCTTGCAAGACGCACTCTGATTTATCACAGGCAGATGTTGCAGGGAACCTACTTGCCCTCTCAAAGGGATACATGTTACACCCTTTCAAGCAAAGAGCAGTGTGACTAAGCTTTCAAACCACAGGTTTCACTTCAGGCAGCGATATGAGGTTCTTGACAGTATGTCACTCTGTCCATCCAATCAGTGTTTTATATGTCACTTACTTTCACTCATTATCTCCTCAACTGGAAGTAAAGCATGTGGAGAATGCGGGCATCGATCCCGCTACCTCTCGCATGCTAAGCGAGCGCTCTACCATTTGAGCTAATTCCCCTTTGAACACTGATGAATTGCATTGCAAAAAAAGTCGAGTTAGGGTCAACTTTGTTCGCCTTTATGGTATCCGGCTCGGTGGTCACCTGAAAAGTCAGTCAATACAGACGAGGTGGCCGAGTGGTTAAGGCGATGGACTGCTAATCCATTGTGCTCTGCACGAGTGGGTTTGAATCCCATCTTCGTCATCCCAGGTTAAGGCCATGTACTGCTAATCGATTGTGCTCTGCCTGCATGGGTTCCAATCCCATCCGTAGTCCAGTTTATTGTAGTAGCTGCCAGACACCAGGATAAAGCGACCACAGGGCAGCTTAGATCAGCCCAAAACAGGGCTGAATTCACTCCTGCAATGGATAGTCTGAAGAGAAGTGTCCTTGCGTGCAGAGCGCCGCTTGTTCAGTGGCATGGGTATTGCCATGTGGTGGAGGTAATTTTTGGGTCTCCAAAGTAAACCAAAGACAATGGGTTAGGAAAGAAGGCCATTCTTGCAAGACGCACTCTGATTGATCACAGGCAGATGTTGCAGGGAACCTACTTGCCCTCTCAAAGAGATGCATGTTACACCCTTTCAAGCAAAGAGCAGTGTGACTAAGCTTACAAACCACAGGTTTCACTTCAGGCAGCAATATGAGGTGCTTGACAGTATGTCACTCTGTCCATCCAATCAGTGTTTTATATGTCACTTACTTTCACTCATTATCTCCTCAACTGGAAGTAAAGCATGTGGAGAATGCGGGCATCGATACCGCTACCTCTCGCATGCTAAGCGAGCGCTCTACCATTTGAGCTAATTCCCCTTTGAACACTGATGATTTGCATTGCAAAAAAAAGTCGAGTTAGGGTCAACTTTGTTCGCCTTTATGGTATCCGGCTCGGTGGTCACCTGAAAAGTCAGTCAATACAGACGAGGTGGCCGAGTGGTTAAGGCGATGGACTGCTAATCCATTGTGCTCTGCACGCGTAGGTTCGAATCCCATCCTCGTTGTCATTCAGTTGCCTTTAAGCTGCCCTAAAAAATACCTGTCAACAAAATAACCTTCTCTGTTGTCTTTGGAACAAAAACCTCAGATCCTCCAGACCATGGCCAATGCAAGCCAACTAACATTAAGAATGCACTTTAGGTGTAAAAAAAAGTCGCGTGACCAGATTGCTGCTTTCAAGAGCTCTGAAACACAGGGAGTTTTTTCATCTCATCTCCATCCTCCCCTAAGGTGGTAGGCATCAAAACTGTCATCATAGCTACGGTGTGGTCTTAAACCTACCAGAATCCAAAACATGGCTTCATTTTTTTTTATTGAACCGGTGCAAGAAGTCCCACTGTCTTCTTTATTTCAGTCATTTATTTCCAGTAACTACAAACACAGTGCAACCCAAAGTCCTCGGGAGACTGAAGGCATCGACCCAAGTACCTCTCACATGCTAAGCAAGGGCTCCACTATTTGAGCTGATTGCCCTGCACAAAGTACAATAGTACAGCCCCACCTTCCTCGTCCTGTCCGCTTCATCTCGATGCCACACTTTTCCTGACTTTCAGGTCCAATGTAAAGATTCTGGAAGGTGAGCTGGATCTGACTTTTACTGGAAAACACAAGGAACCTCAGATGATGTTTCCCAGGTTAAGGCGATGTACTGCTAATCGATTGTGCTCTGCCTGCATGGGTTCCAATCCCATCCGTAGTCCAGTTTATTGTAGTAGCTGCCAGACACCAGGATAAAGTGACCACAGGGCAGCTTAGATCAGCCCAAAACAGGGCTGAATTCACTCCTGCAATGGATAGTCTGAAGAGAAGTGTCCTTGCGTGCAGAGCGCCGCTTGTTCAGTGGCATGGGTATTGCCATGTGGTGGAGGCAATTTTTGGGTCTCCAAAGTAAACCAAAGACAATGGGTTAGGAAAGAAGGCCATTCTTGCAAGACGCACTCTGATTTATCACAGGCAGATGTTGCAGGGAACCTACTTGCCCTCTCAAAGGGATACATGTTACACCCTTTCAAGCAAAGAGCAGTGTGACTAAGCTTTCAAACCACAGGTTTCACTTCAGGCAGCGATATGAGGTGCTTGACAGTATGTCACTCTGTCCATCCAATCAGTGTTTTATATGTCACTTACTTTCACTCATTATCTCCTCAACTGGAAGTAAAGCATGTGGAGAATGCGGGCATCGATCCCACTACCTCTCGCATGCTAAGCGAGCGCTCTACCATTTGAGCTAATTCCCCTTTGAACACTGATGAATTGCATTGCAAAAAAAAGGCGAGTTAGGGTCAACTTTGTTCGCCTTTATGGTATCCGGCTCGGTGGTCACCTGAAAAGTCAGTCAATACAGACGAGGTGGCCGAGTGGTTAAGGCGATGGACTGCTAATCCATTGTGCTCTGCATGCGTGGGTTCGAATCCCATCCTCGTCGTCGTTCAGTTGACTTTAAGCTGCCCTAAAAAATACCTGTCAACAAAATAACCTTCTCCGTTGTCTTTGGAACAAAAACCTCAGATCCTCCAGACCATGGCCAATGCAAGCCAACTAACATTAAGAATGCACTTTAGGTGTAAAAACAAGTCGCGTGACCAGATTGCTGCTTTCAAGAGCTCTGAAACACAGGGAGTTTTTTCATCTCATCTCCATCCTCCCCGAAGGTGGTAGGCATCAAAACTGTCATCATAGCTACGGTGTGGTCTTAAACCTACCAGAATCCAAAACATAGCTTCATTTTTTTTTATTGAACCGGTGCAAGAAGTCCCACTGTCTTCTTTATTTCAGTCATTTATTTCCAGTAACTACAAACACAGTGCAACCCAAAGTCCTCGGGAGACTGAAGGCATCGACCCAAGTACCTCTCACATGCTAAGCAAGGGCTCCACTATTTGAGCTGATTGCCCTGCACAAAGTACAATAGTACAGCCCCACCTTCCTCGTCCTGTCCGCTTCATCTCGATGCCACACTTTTCCTGACTTTCAGGTCCAATGTAAAGATTCTGGAAGGTGAGCTGGATCTGACTTTTACTGGAAAACACAAGGAACCTCAGATGATGTTTCCCAGGTTAAGGCGATGTACTGCTAATCGATTGTGCTCTGCCTGCATGGGTTCCAATCCCATCCGTAGTCCAGTTTATTGTAGTAGCTGCCAGACACCAGGATAAAGCGACCACAGGGCAGCTTAGATCAGCCCAAAACAGGGCTGAATTCACTCCTGCAATGGATAGTCTGAAGAGAAGTGTCCTTGCGTGCAGAGCGCCGCTTGTTCAGTGGCATGGGTATTGCCATGTGGTGGAGGCAATTTTTGGGTCTCCAAAGTAAACCAAAGACAATGGGTTAGGAAAGAAGGCCATTCTTGCAAGACGCACTCTGATTTATCACAGGCAGATGTTGCAGGGAACCTACTTGCCCTCTCAAAGGGATACATGTTACACCCTTTCAAGCAAAGAGCAGTGTGACTAAGCTTTCAAACCACAGGTTTCACTTCAGGCAGCGATATGAGGTGCTTGACAGTATGTCACTCTGTCCATCCAATCAGTGTTTTATATGTCACGTACTTTCACTCATTATCTCCTCAACTGGAAGTAAAGCATATGGAGAATGCGGGCATCGATCCCGCTACCTCTCGCATGCTAAGCGAGCACTCTACCATTTGAGCTAATTCCCCTTTGAACACTGATGAATTGCATTGCAAAAAAAAGTCGAGTTAGGGTCAACTTTGTTCGCCTTTATGGTATCCGGCTCGGTGGTCACCTGAAAAGTCAGTCAATACAGACGAGGTGGCCGAGTGGTTAAGGCGATGGACTGCTAATCCATTGTGCTCTGCACGCGTGGGTTCGAATCCCATCCTCGTCGTCGTTCAGTTGACTTTAAGCTGCCCTAAAAAATACCTGTCAACAAAATAACCTTCTCCGTTGTCTTTGGAACAAAAACCTCAGATCCTCCAGACCATGGCCAATGCAAGCCAACTAACATTAAGAATGCACTTTAGGTGTAAAAACAAGTTGCGTGACCAGATTGCTGCTTTCAAGAGCTCTGAAACACAGGGAGTTTTTTCATCTCATCTCCATCCTCCCCGAAGGTGGTAGGCATCAAAACTGTCATCATAGCTACGGTGTGGTCTTCTTTATTCCAGTCATTTATTTCCAGTAACTACAAACACAGTACAACCCAAAGTCTTCGGGAGACTGAAGGCATCGACCCAAGTACCTCTCACATGCTAAGCAAGGGCTCCACTATTTGAGCTGATTGCCCTGTACAAAGTACAATAGTACAGCCCCACCTTCCTCGTCCTGTCCGCTTCATCTCGATGCCACACTTTTCCTGACTTTCAGGTCCAATGTAAAGATTCTGGAAGGTGAGCTGGATCTGACTTTTACTGGAAAACACAAGGAACCTCAGATGATGTTTCCCAGGTTAAGGCGATGTACTGCTAATCGATTGTGCTCTGCCTGCATGGGTTCCAATCCCATCCGTAGTCCAGTTTATTGTAGTAGCTGCCAGACACCAGGATAAAGCGACCACAGGGCAGCTTAGATCAGCCCAAAACAGGGCTGAATTCACTCCTGCAATGGATAGTCTGAAGAGAAGTGTCCTTGCGTGCAGAGCGCCGCTTGTTCAGTGGCATGGGTATTGCCATGTGGTGGAGGCAATTTTTGGGTCTCCAAAGTAAACCAAAGACAATGGGTTAGGAAAGAAGGCCATTCTTGCAAGACGCACTCTGATTTATCACAGGCAGATGTTGCAGGGAACCTACTTGCCCTCTCAAAGGGATACATGTTACACCCTTTCAAGCAAAGAGCAGTGTGACTAAGCTTTCAAACCACAGGTTTCACTTCAGGCAGCGATATGAGGTGCTTGACAGTATGTCACTCTGTCCATCCAATCAGTGTTTTATATGTCACGTACTTTCACTCATTATCTCCTCAACTGGAAGTAAAGCATATGGAGAATGCGGGCATCGATCCCGCTACCTCTCGCATGCTAAGCGAGCGCTCTACCATTTGAGCTAATTCCCCTTTGAACACTGATGAATTGCATTGCAAAAAAAAGTCGAGTTAGGGTCAACTTTGTTCGCCTTTATGGTATCCGGCTCGGTGGTCACCTGAAAAGTCAGTCAATACAGACGAGGTGGCCGAGTGGTTAAGGCGATGGACTGCTAATCCATTGTGCTCTGCACGCGTGGGTTCGAATCCCATCCTCGTCGTCGTTCAGTTGACTTTAAGCTGCCCTAAAAAATACCTGTCAACAAAATAACCTTCTCCGTTGTCTTTGGAACAAAAACCTCAGATCCTCCAGACCATGGCCAATGCAAGCCAACTAACATTAAGAATGCACTTTAGGTGTAAAAACAAGTTGCGTGACCAGATTGCTGCTTTCAAGAGCTCTGAAACACAGGGAGTTTTTTCATCTCATCTCCATCCTCCCCGAAGGTGGTAGGCATCAAAACTGTCATCATAGCTACGGTGTGGTCTTCTTTATTCCAGTCATTTATTTCCAGTAACTACAAACACAGTACAACCCAAAGTCTTCGGGAGACTGAAGGCATCGACCCAAGTACCTCTCACATGCTAAGCAAGGGCTCCACTATTTGAGCTGATTGCCCTGTACAAAGTACAATAGTACAGCCCCACCTTCCTCGTCCTGTCCGCTTCATCTCGATGCCACACTTTTCCTGACTTTCAGGTCCAATGTAAAGATTCTGGAAGGTGAGCTGGATCTGACTTTTACTGGAAAACACAAGGAACCTCAGATGATGTTTCCCAGGTTAAGGCGATGTACTGCTAATCGATTGTGCTCTGCCTGCATGGGTTCCAATCCCATCCGTAGTCCAGTTTATTGTAGTAGCTGCCAGACACCAGGATAAAGCGACCACAGGGCAGCTTAGATCAGCCCAAAACAGGGCTGAATTCACTCCTGCAATGGATAGTCTGAAGAGAAGTGTCCTTGCGTGCAGAGCGCCGCTTGTTCAGTGGCATGGGTATTGCCATGTGGTGGAGGCAATTTTTGGGTCTCCAAAGTAAACCAAAGACAATGGGTTAGGAAAGAAGGCCATTCTTGCAAGACGCACTCTGATTTATCACAGGCAGATGTTGCAGGGAACCTACTTGCCCTCTCAAAGGGATACAAGTTACACCCTTTCAAGCAAAGAGCAGTGTGACTAAGCTTTCAAACCACAGGTTTCACTTCAGGCAGCGATATGAGGTGCTTGACAGTATGTCACTCTGTCCATCCAATCAGTGTTTTATATGTCACGTACTTTCACTCATTATCTCCTCAACTGGAAGTAAAGCATATGGAGAATGCGGGCATCGATCCCGCTACCTCTCGCATGCTAAGCGAGCACTCTACCATTTGAGCTAATTCCCCTTTGAACACTGATGAATTGCATTGCAAAAAAAAGTCGAGTTAGGGTCAACTTTGTTCGCCTTTATGGTATCCGGCTCGGTGGTCACCTGAAAAGTCAGTCAATACAGACGAGGTGGCCGAGTGGTTAAGGCGATGGACTGCTAATCCATTGTGCTCTGCACGCGTGGGTTCGAATCCCATCCTCGTCGTCGTTCAGTTGACTTTAAGCTGCCCTAAAAAATACCTGTCAACAAAATAACCTTCTCCGTTGTCTTTGGAACAAAAACCTCAGATCCTCCAGACCATGGCCAATGCAAGCCAACTAACATTAAGAATGCACTTTAGGTGTAAAAACAAGTTGCGTGACCAGATTGCTGCTTTCAAGAGCTCTGAAACACAGGGAGTTTTTTCATCTCATCTCCATCCTCCCCGAAGGTGGTAGGCATCAAAACTGTCATCATAGCTACGGTGTGGTCTTCTTTATTCCAGTCATTTATTTCCAGTAACTACAAACACAGTACAACCCAAAGTCTTCGGGAGACTGAAGGCATCGACCCAAGTACCTCTCACATGCTAAGCAAGGGCTCCACTATTTGAGCTGATTGCCCTGTACAAAGTACAATAGTACAGCCCCACCTTCCTCGTCCTGTCCGCTTCATCTCGATGCCACACTTTTCCTGACTTTCAGGTCCAATGTAAAGATTCTGGAAGGTGAGCTGGATCTGACTTTTACTGGAAAACACAAGGAACCTCAGATGATGTTTCCCAGGTTAAGGCGATGTACTGCTAATCGATTGTGCTCTGCCTGCATGGGTTCCAATCCCATCCGTAGTCCAGTTTATTGTAGTAGCTGCCAGACACCAGGATAAAGCGACCACAGGGCAGCTTAGATCAGCCCAAAACAGGGCTGAATTCACTCCTGCAATGGATAGTCTGAAGAGAAGTGTCCTTGCGTGCAGAGCGCCGCTTGTTCAGTGGCATGGGTATTGCCATGTGGTGGAGGCAATTTTTGGGTCTCCAAAGTAAACCAAAGACAATGGGTTAGGAAAGAAGGCCATTCTTGCAAGACGCACTCTGATTTATCACAGGCAGATGTTGCAGGGAACCTACTTGCCCTCTCAAAGGGATACATGTTACACCCTTTCAAGCAAAGAGCAGTGTGACTAAGCTTTCAAACCACAGGTTTCACTTCAGGCAGCGATATGAGGTGCTTGACAGTATGTCACTCTGTCCATCCAATCAGTGTTTTATATGTCACGTACTTTCACTCATTATCTCCTCAACTGGAAGTAAAGCATATGGAGAATGCGGGCATCGATCCCGCTACCTCTCGCATGCTAAGCGAGCGCTCTACCATTTGAGCTAATTCCCCTTTGAACACTGATGAATTGCATTGCAAAAAAAAGTCGAGTTAGGGTCAACTTTGTTCGCCTTTATGGTATCCGGCTCGGTGGTCACCTGAAAAGTCAGTCAATACAGACGAGGTGGCCGAGTGGTTAAGGCGATGGACTGCTAATCCATTGTGCTCTGCACGCGTGGGTTCGAATCCCATCCTCGTCGTCGTTCAGTTGACTTTAAGCTGCCCTAAAAAATACCTGTCAACAAAATAACCTTCTCCGTTGTCTTTGGAACAAAAACCTCAGATCCTCCAGACCATGGCCAATGCAAGCCAACTAACATTAAGAATGCACTTTAGGTGTAAAAACAAGTTGCGTGACCAGATTGCTGCTTTCAAGAGCTCTGAAACACAGGGAGTTTTTTCATCTCATCTCCATCCTCCCCGAAGGTGGTAGGCATCAAAACTGTCATCATAGCTACGGTGTGGTCTTCTTTATTCCAGTCATTTATTTCCAGTAACTACAAACACAGTACAACCCAAAGTCTTCGGGAGACTGAAGGCATCGACCCAAGTACCTCTCACATGCTAAGCAAGGGCTCCACTATTTGAGCTGATTGCCCTGTACAAAGTACAATAGTACAGCCCCACCTTCCTCGTCCTGTCCGCTTCATCTCGATGCCACACTTTTCCTGACTTTCAGGTCCAATGTAAAGATTCTGGAAGGTGAGCTGGATCTGACTTTTACTGGAAAACACAAGGAACCTCAGATGATGTTTCCCAGGTTAAGGCGATGTACTGCTAATCGATTGTGCTCTGCCTGCATGGGTTCCAATCCCATCCGTAGTCCAGTTTATTGTAGTAGCTGCCAGACACCAGGATAAAGCGACCACAGGGCAGCTTAGATCAGCCCAAAACAGGGCTGAATTCACTCCTGCAATGGATAGTCTGAAGAGAAGTGTCCTTGCGTGCAGAGCGCCGCTTGTTCAGTGGCATGGGTATTGCCATGTGGTGGAGGCAATTTTTGGGTCTCCAAAGTAAACCAAAGACAATGGGTTAGGAAAGAAGGCCATTCTTGCAAGACGCACTCTGATTTATCACAGGCAGATGTTGCAGGGAACCTACTTGCCCTCTCAAAGGGATACATGTTACACCCTTTCAAGCAAAGAGCAGTGTGACTAAGCTTTCAAACCACAGGTTTCACTTCAGGCAGCGATATGAGGTGCTTGACAGTATGTCACTCTGTCCATCCAATCAGTGTTTTATATGTCACGTACTTTCACTCATTATCTCCTCAACTGGAAGTAAAGCATATGGAGAATGCGGGCATCGATCCCGCTACCTCTCGCATGCTAAGCGAGCGCTCTACCATTTGAGCTAATTCCCCTTTGAACACTGATGAATTGCATTGCAAAAAAAAGTCGAGTTAGGGTCAACTTTGTTCGCCTTTATGGTATCCGGCTCGGTGGTCACCTGAAAAGTCAGTCAATACAGACGAGGTGGCCGAGTGGTTAAGGCGATGGACTGCTAATCCATTGTGCTCTGCACGCGTGGGTTCGAATCCCATCCTCGTCGTCGTTCAGTTGACTTTAAGCTGCCCTAAAAAATACCTGTCAACAAAATAACCTTCTCCGTTGTCTTTGGAACAAAAACCTCAGATCCTCCAGACCATGGCCAATGCAAGCCAACTAACATTAAGAATGCACTTTAGGTGTAAAAACAAGTTGCGTGACCAGATTGCTGCTTTCAAGAGCTCTGAAACACAGGGAGTTTTTTCATCTCATCTCCATCCTCCCCGAAGGTGGTAGGCATCAAAACTGTCATCATAGCTACGGTGTGGTCTTCTTTATTCCAGTCATTTATTTCCAGTAACTACAAACACAGTACAACCCAAAGTCTTCGGGAGACTGAAGGCATCGACCCAAGTACCTCTCACATGCTAAGCAAGGGCTCCACTATTTGAGCTGATTGCCCTGTACAAAGTACAATAGTACAGCCCCACCTTCCTCGTCCTGTCCGCTTCATCTCGATGCCACACTTTTCCTGACTTTCAGGTCCAATGTAAAGATTCTGGAAGGTGAGCTGGATCTGACTTTTACTGGAAAACACAAGGAACCTCAGATGATGTTTCCCAGGTTAAGGCGATGTACTGCTAATCGATTGTGCTCTGCCTGCATGGGTTCCAATCCCATCCGTAGTCCAGTTTATTGTAGTAGCTGCCAGACACCAGGATAAAGCGACCACAGGGCAGCTTAGATCAGCCCAAAACAGGGCTGAATTCACTCCTGCAATGGATAGTCTGAAGAGAAGTGTCCTTGCGTGCAGAGCGCCGCTTGTTCAGTGGCATGGGTATTGCCATGTGGTGGAGGCAATTTTTGGGTCTCCAAAGTAAACCAAAGACAATGGGTTAGGAAAGAAGGCCATTCTTGCAAGACGCACTCTGATTTATCACAGGCAGATGTTGCAGGGAACCTACTTGCCCTCTCAAAGGGATACAAGTTACACCCTTTCAAGCAAAGAGCAGTGTGACTAAGCTTTCAAACCACAGGTTTCACTTCAGGCAGCGATATGAGGTGCTTGACAGTATGTCACTCTGTCCATCCAATCAGTGTTTTATATGTCACGTACTTTCACTCATTATCTCCTCAACTGGAAGTAAAGCATATGGAGAATGCGGGCATCGATCCCGCTACCTCTCGCATGCTAAGCGAGCACTCTACCATTTGAGCTAATTCCCCTTTGAACACTGATGAATTGCATTGCAAAAAAAAGTCGAGTTAGGGTCAACTTTGTTCGCCTTTATGGTATCCGGCTCGGTGGTCACCTGAAAAGTCAGTCAATACAGACGAGGTGGCCGAGTGGTTAAGGCGATGGACTGCTAATCCATTGTGCTCTGCACGCGTGGGTTCGAATCCCATCCTCGTCGTCGTTCAGTTGACTTTAAGCTGCCCTAAAAAATACCTGTCAACAAAATAACCTTCTCCGTTGTCTTTGGAACAAAAACCTCAGATCCTCCAGACCATGGCCAATGCAAGCCAACTAACATTAAGAATGCACTTTAGGTGTAAAAACAAGTTGCGTGACCAGATTGCTGCTTTCAAGAGCTCTGAAACACAGGGAGTTTTTTCATCTCATCTCCATCCTCCCCGAAGGTGGTAGGCATCAAAACTGTCATCATAGCTACGGTGTGGTCTTCTTTATTCCAGTCATTTATTTCCAGTAACTACAAACACAGTACAACCCAAAGTCTTCGGGAGACTGAAGGCATCGACCCAAGTACCTCTCACATGCTAAGCAAGGGCTCCACTATTTGAGCTGATTGCCCTGTACAAAGTACAATAGTACAGCCCCACCTTCCTCGTCCTGTCCGCTTCATCTCGATGCCACACTTTTCCTGACTTTCAGGTCCAATGTAAAGATTCTGGAAGGTGAGCTGGATCTGACTTTTACTGGAAAACACAAGGAACCTCAGATGATGTTTCCCAGGTTAAGGCGATGTACTGCTAATCGATTGTGCTCTGCCTGCATGGGTTCCAATCCCATCCGTAGTCCAGTTTATTGTAGTAGCTGCCAGACACCAGGATAAAGCGACCACAGGGCAGCTTAGATCAGCCCAAAACAGGGCTGAATTCACTCCTGCAATGGATAGTCTGAAGAGAAGTGTCCTTGCGTGCAGAGCGCCGCTTGTTCAGTGGCATGGGTATTGCCATGTGGTGGAGGCAATTTTTGGGTCTCCAAAGTAAACCAAAGACAATGGGTTAGGAAAGAAGGCCATTCTTGCAAGACGCACTCTGATTTATCACAGGCAGATGTTGCAGGGAACCTACTTGCCCTCTCAAAGGGATACATGTTACACCCTTTCAAGCAAAGAGCAGTGTGACTAAGCTTTCAAACCACAGGTTTCACTTCAGGCAGCGATATGAGGTGCTTGACAGTATGTCACTCTGTCCATCCAATCAGTGTTTTATATGTCACGTACTTTCACTCATTATCTCCTCAACTGGAAGTAAAGCATATGGAGAATGCGGGCATCGATCCCGCTACCTCTCGCATGCTAAGCGAGCGCTCTACCATTTGAGCTAATTCCCCTTTGAACACTGATGAATTGCATTGCAAAAAAAAGTCGAGTTAGGGTCAACTTTGTTCGCCTTTATGGTATCCGGCTCGGTGGTCACCTGAAAAGTCAGTCAATACAGACGAGGTGGCCGAGTGGTTAAGGCGATGGACTGCTAATCCATTGTGCTCTGCACGCGTGGGTTCGAATCCCATCCTCGTCGTCGTTCAGTTGACTTTAAGCTGCCCTAAAAAATACCTGTCAACAAAATAACCTTCTCCGTTGTCTTTGGAACAAAAACCTCAGATCCTCCAGACCATGGCCAATGCAAGCCAACTAACATTAAGAATGCACTTTAGGTGTAAAAACAAGTTGCGTGACCAGATTGCTGCTTTCAAGAGCTCTGAAACACAGGGAGTTTTTTCATCTCATCTCCATCCTCCCCGAAGGTGGTAGGCATCAAAACTGTCATCATAGCTACGGTGTGGTCTTCTTTATTCCAGTCATTTATTTCCAGTAACTACAAACACAGTACAACCCAAAGTCTTCGGGAGACTGAAGGCATCGACCCAAGTACCTCTCACATGCTAAGCAAGGGCTCCACTATTTGAGCTGATTGCCCTGTACAAAGTACAATAGTACAGCCCCACCTTCCTCGTCCTGTCCGCTTCATCTCGATGCCACACTTTTCCTGACTTTCAGGTCCAATGTAAAGATTCTGGAAGGTGAGCTGGATCTGACTTTTACTGGAAAACACAAGGAACCTCAGATGATGTTTCCCAGGTTAAGGCGATGTACTGCTAATCGATTGTGCTCTGCCTGCATGGGTTCCAATCCCATCCGTAGTCCAGTTTATTGTAGTAGCTGCCAGACACCAGGATAAAGCGACCACAGGGCAGCTTAGATCAGCCCAAAACAGGGCTGAATTCACTCCTGCAATGGATAGTCTGAAGAGAAGTGTCCTTGCGTGCAGAGCGCCGCTTGTTCAGTGGCATGGGTATTGCCATGTGGTGGAGGCAATTTTTGGGTCTCCAAAGTAAACGGGTTAGGAAAGAAGGCCATTCTTGCAAGACGCACTCTGATTTATCACAGGCAGATGTTGCAGGGAACCTACTTGCCCTCTCAAAGGGATACATGTTACACCCTTTCAAGCAAAGAGCAGTGTGACTAAGCTTACAAACCACAGGTTTCACTTCAGGCAGCGATATGAGGTGCTTGACAGTATGTCACTCTGTCCATCCAATCAGTGTTTTATATGTCACTTACTTTCACTCATTATCTCCTCAACTGGAAGTAAAGCACGTGGAGAATGCGGGCATCGATCCCGCTACCTCTCGCATGCTAAGCGAGCACTCTACCATTTGAGCTAATTCCCCTTTGAACACTCATGAATTGCATTGCAAAAAAAAGTCGAGTTAGGGTCAACTTTGTTCGCCTTTATGGTATCCGGCTCGGTGGTCACCTGAAAAGTCAGTCAATACAGACGAGGTGGCCGAGTGGTTAAGGCGATGGACTGCTAATCCATTGTGCTCTGCACGCGTGGGTTGGAATCCCATCCTCGTTGTCGTTCAGTTGACTTTAAGCTGCCCTAAAAAATACCTGTCAACAAAATAACCTTCTCCGTTGTCTTTGGAACAAAAAGCTCAGATCCTCCAGACCATGGCCAATGCAAGCCAACTAACATTAAGAATGCACTTTAGGTGTAAAAACAAGTCGCGTGACCAGATTGCTGCTTTCAAGAGCTCTGAAACACAGGGAGTTTTTTCATCTCATCTCCATCCTCCCCGAAGGTGGTAGGCATCAAAACTGTCATCATAGCTACGGTGTGGTCTTAAACCTACCAGAATCCAAAACATAGCTTCATTTTTTTTTATTGAACCGGTGCAAGAAGTCCCACTGTCTTCTTTATTTCAGTCATTTATTTCCAGTAACTACAAACACAGTGCAACCCAAAGTCCTCGGGAGACTGAAGGCATCGACCCAAGTACCTCTCACATGCTAAGCAAGGGCTCCACTATTTGAGCTGATTGCCCTGCACAAAGTACAATAGTACAGCCCCACCTTCCTCGTCCTGTCCGCTTCATTTCGATGCCACACTTTTCCTGACTTTCAGGTCCAATGTAAAGATTCTGGAAGGTGAGCTGGATCTGACTTTTACTGGAAAACACCAGGAACCTCAGATGATGTTTCCCAGGTTAAGGCGATGTACTGCTAATCGATTGTGCTCTGCCTGCATGGGTTCCAATCCCATCCGTAGTCCAGTTTATTGTAGTAGCTGCCAGACACCAGGATAAAGCGACCACAGGGCAGCTTAGATCAGCCCAAAACAGGGCTGAATTCACTCCTGCAATGGATAGTCTGAAGAGAAGTGTCCTTGCGTGCAGAGCGCCGCTTGTTCAGTGGCATGGGTATTGCCATGTGGTGGAGGCAATTTTTGGGTCTCCAAAGTAAACCAAAGACAATGGGTTAGGAAAGAAGGCCATTCTTGCAAGACGCACTCTGATTTATCACAGGCAGATGTTGCAGGGAACCTACTTGCCCTCTCAAAGGGATACATGTTACACCCTTTCAAGCAAAGAGCAGTGTGACTAAGCTTTCAAACCACAGGTTTCACTTCAGGCAGCGACATGAGGTGCTTGACAGTATGTCACTCTGTCCATCCAATCAGTGTTTTATATGTCACATACTTTCACTCATTATCTCCTCAACTGGAAGTAAAGCATGTGTAGAATGCGGGCATCGATCCCGCTACCTCTCGCATGCTAAGCGAGCACTCTACCATTTGAGCTAATTCCCCTTTGAACACTGATGAATTGCATTGCAAAAAAAAGTCGAGTTAGGGTCAACTTTGTTCGCCTTTATGGTATCCGGCTCGGTGGTCACCTGAAAAGTCAGTCAATACAGACGAGGTGGCCGAGTGGTTAAGGCGATGGACTGCTAATCCATTGTGCTCTGCACGCGTGGGTTCGAATCCCATCCTCGTCGTCGTTCAGTTGACTTTAAGCTGCCCTAAAAAATACCTGTCAACAAAATAACCTTCTCCGTTGTCTTTGGAACAAAAACCTCAGATCCTCCAGACCATGGCCAATGCAAGCCAACTAACATTAAGAATGCACTTTAGGTGTTAAAACAAGTCGCTTGACCAGATTGCTGCTTTCAAGAGCTCTGAAACACAGGGAGTTTTTTCATCTCATCTCCATCCTCCCCGAAGGTGGTAGGCATCAAAACTGTCATCATAGCTACGGTGTGGTCTTCTTTATTCCAGTCATTTATTTCCAGTAACTACAAACACTTTACAACCCAAAGTCTTCGGGAGACTGAAGGCATCGACCCAAGTACCTCTCACATGCTAAGCAAGGGCTCCACTATTTGAGCTGATTGCCCTGTACAAAGTACAATAGTACAGCCCCACCTTCCTCGTCCTGTCCGCTTCATCTCGATGCCACACTTTTCCTGACTTTCAGGTCCAATGTAAAGATTCTGGAAGGTGAGCTGGATCTGACTTTTACTGGAAAACACAAGGAACCTCAGATGATGTTTCCCAGGTTAAGGCGATGTACTGCTAATCGATTGTGCTCTGCCTGCATGGGTTCCAATCCCATCCGTAGTCCAGTTTATTGTAGTAGCTGCCAGACACCAGGATAAAGCGACCACAGGGCAGCTTAGATCAGCCCAAAACAGGGCTGAATTCACTCCTGCAATGGATAGTCTGAAGAGAAGTGTCCTTGCGTGCAGAGCGCCGCTTGTTCAGTGGCATGGGTATTGCCATGTGGTGGAGGCAATTTTTGGGTCTCCAAAGTAAACCAAAGACAATGGGTTAGGAAAGAAGGCCATTCTTGCAAGACGCACTCTGATTTATCACAGGCAGATGTTGCAGGGAACCTACTTACCCTCTCAAAGGGATACATGTTACACCCTTTCAAGCAAAGAGCAGTGTGACTAAGCTTACAAACCACAGGTTTCACTTCAGGCAGCGATATGAGGTGCTTGACAGTATGTCACTCTGTCCATCCAATCAGTGTTTTATATGTCACTTACTTTCACTCATTATCTCCTCAACTGGAAGTAAAGCATGTGGAGAATGCGGGCATCGATCCCGCTACCTCTCGCATGCTAAGCGAGCGCTCTACCATTTGAGCTAATTCCCCTTTGAACACTGATGAATTGCATTGCAAAAAAAAGTCGAGTTAGGGTCAACTTTGTTCGCCTTTATGGTATCCGGCTCAGTGGTCACCTGAAAAGTCAGTCAATACAGACGAGGTGGCCGAGTGGTTAAGGCGATGGACTGCTAATCCATTGTGCTCTGCACGCGTGGGTTCGAATCCCATCCTCGTCGTCGTTCAGTTGACTTTAAGCTGCCCTAAAAAATACCTGTCAACAAAATAACCTTCTCTGTTGTCTTTGGAACAAAAAGCTCAGATCCTCCAGACCATGGCCAATGCAAGCCAACTAACATTAAGAATGCACTTTAGGTGTAAAAACAAGTCGCGTGACCAGATAGCTGCTTTCAAGAGCTCTGAAACACAGGGAGTTTTTTCATCTCATCTCCATCCTCCCCGAAGGTGGTAGGCATCAAAACTGTCATCATAGCTACGGTGTGGTCTTAAACCTACCAGAATCCAAAACATAGCTTCATTTTTTTTTATTGAACCGGTGCAAGAAGTCCCACTGTCTTCTTTATTTCAGTCATTTATTTCCAGTAACTACAAACACAGTGCAACCCAAAGTCCTCGGGAGACTGAAGGCATCGACCCAAGTACCTCTCACATGCTAAGCAAGGGCTCCACTATTTGAGCTGATTGCCCTGCACAAAGTACAATAGTACAGCCCCACCTTCCTCGTCCTGTCCGCTTCATCTCGATGCCACACTTTTCCTGACTTTCAGGTCCAATGTAAAGATTCTGGAAGGTGAGCTGGATCTGACTTTTACTGGAAAACACCAGGAACCTCAGATGATGTTTCCCAGGTTAAGGCGATGTACTGCTAATCGATTGTGCTCTGCCTGCATGGGTTCCAATCCCATCCGTAGTCCAGTTTATTGTAGTAGCTGCCAGACACCAGGATAAAGCGACCACAGGGCAGCTTAGATCAGCCCAAAACAGGGCTGAATTCACTCCTGCAATGGATAGTCTGAAGAGAAGTGTCCTTGCGTGCAGAGCGCCGCTTGTTCAGTGGCATGGGTATTGCCATGTGGTGGAGGCAATTTTTGGGTCTCCAAAGTAAACCAAAGACAATGGGTTAGGAAAGAAAAGACGCACTCTGATTTATCACAGGCAGATGTTGCAGGGAACCTACTTGCCCTCTCAAAGAGATGCATGTTACACCCTTTCAAGCAAAGAGCAGTGTGACTAAGCTTACAAACCACAGATTTCACTTCAGGCAGCGATATGAGGTGCTTGACAGTATGTCACTCTGTCCATCCAATCAGTGTTTTATATGTCACTTACTTTCACTCATTATCTCCTCAACTGGAAGTAAAGCATGTGGAGAATGCGGGCATCGATCCCGCTACCTCTCGCATGCTAAGCGAGCGCTCTACCATTTGAGCTAATTCCCCTTTGAACACTGATGAATTGCATTGCAAAAAAAGTCGAGTTAGGGTCAACTTTGTTCGCCTTTATGGTATCCGGCTCGGTGGTCACCTGAAAAGTCAGTCAATACAGACGAGGTGGTCGAGTGGTTAAGGCGATGGACTGCTAATCCATTGTGCTCTGCACGAGTGGGTTTGAATCCCATCTTCGTCATCCCAGGTTAAGGCCATGTACTGCTAATCGATTGTGCTCTGCCTGCATGGGTTCCAATCCCATCCGTAGTCCAGTTTATTGAAGTAGCTGCCAGACACCAGGATAAAGCGACCACAGGGCAGCTTAGATCAGCCCAAAACAGGGCTGAATTCACTCCTGCAATGGATAGTCTGAAGAGAAGTGTCCTTGCGTGCAGAGCGCCGCTTGTTCAGTGGCATGGGTATTGCCATGTGGTGGAGGCAATTTTTGGGTCTCCAAAGTAAACCAAAGACAATGGGTTAGGAAAGAAGGCCATTCTTGCAAGACGCACTCTGATTGATCACAGGCAGATGTTGCAGGGAACCTACTTGCCCTCTCAAAGAGATGCATGTTACACCCTTTCAAGCAAAGAGCAGTGTGACTAAGCTTTCAAACCACAGGTTTCACTTCAGGCAGCAATATGAGGTGCTTGACAGTATGTCACTCTGTCCATCCAATCAGTGTTTTATATGTCACTTACTTTCACTCATTATCTCCTCAACTGGAAGTAAAGCATGTGGAGAATGCGGGCATCGATCCCGCTACCTCTCGCATGCTAAGCGAGCGCTCTACCATTTGAGCTAATTCCCCTTTGAACACTGATGAATTGCATTGCAAAAAAAAGGCGAGTTAGGGTCAACTTTGTTCGCCTTTATGGTATCCGGCTCGGTGGTCACCTGAAAAGTCAGTCAATACAGACGAGGTGGCCGAGTGGTTAAGGCGATGGACTGCTAATCCATTGTGCTCTGCACGCGTGGGTTCGAATCCCATCCTCGTCGTCGTTCAGTTGACTTTAAGCTGCCCTAAAAAATACCTGTCAACAAAATAACCTTCTCCGTTGTCTTTGGAACAAAAAGCTCAGATCCTCCAGACCATGGCCAATGCAAGCCAACTAACATTAAGAATGCACTTTAGGTGTAAAAACAAGTCGCGTGACCAGATTGCTGCTTTCAAGAGCTCTGAAACACAGGGAGTTTTTTCATCTCATCTCAATCCTCCCCGAAGGTGGTAGGCATCAAAACTGTCATCATAGCTACGGTGTGGTCTTAAACCTACCAGAATCCAAAACATAGCTTTATTTTTTTTTATTGAACTTGGCAAGAAGTCCCACTGTCTTCTTTATTTCAGTCATTTATTTCCAGTAACTACAAACACAGTGCAACCCAAAGTCCTCGGGAGACTGAAGGCATCGACCCAAGTACCTCTCACATGCTAAGCAAGGGCTCCACTATTTGAGCTGATTGCCCTGCACAAAGTACAATAGTACAGCCCCACCTTCCTCGTCCTGTCCGCTTCATCTCGATGCCACACTTTTCCTGACTTTCAGGTCCAATGTAAAGATTCTGGAAGGTGAGCTGGATCTGACTTTTTCTGGAAAACACAAGGAACCTCAGATGATGTTTCCCAGGTTAAGGCGATGTACTGCTAATCGATTGTGCTCTGCCTGCATGGGTTCCAATCCCATCCGTAGTCCAGTTTATTGTAGTAGCTGCCAGACACCAGGATAAAGCGACCACAGGGCAGCTTAGATCAGCCCAAAACAGGGCTGAATTCACTCCTGCAATGGATAGTCTGAAGAGAAGTGTCCTTGCGTGCAGAGCGCCGCTTGTTCAGTGGCATGGGTATTGCCATGTGGTGGAGGCAATTTTTGGGTCTCCAAAGTAAACCAAAGACAATGGGTTAGGAAAGAAGGCCATTCTTGCAAGACACACTCTGATTTATCACAGGCAGATGTTGCAGGGAACCTACTTGCCCTCTCAAAGGGATACATGTTACACCCTCTCAAGCAAAGAGCAGTGTGACTAAGCTTTCAAACCACAGGTTTCACTTCAGGCAGCGATATGAGGTGCTTGACAGTATGTCACTCTGTCCATCCAATCAGTGTTTTATATGTCACGTACTTTCACTCATTATCTCCTCAACTGGAAGTAAAGCATGTGGAGAATGCGGGCATCGATCCCGCTACCTCTCGCATGCTAAGCGAGCGCTCTACCATTTGAGCTAATTCCCCTTTGAACACTGATGAATTGCATTGCAAAAAAAGTCGAGTTAGGGTCAACTTTGTTCGCCTTTATGGTATCCGGCTCGGTGGTCACCTGAAAAGTCAGTCAATACAGACGAGGTGGCCGAGTGGTTAAGGCGATGGACTGCTAATCCATTGTGCTCTGCACGAGTGGGTTTGAATCCCATCTTCGTCATCCCAGGTTAAGGCCATGTACTGCTAATCGATTGTGCTCTGCCTGCATGGGTTCCAATCCCATCCGTAGTCCAGTTTATTGTAGTAGCTGCCAGACACCAGGATAAAGCGACCACAGGGCAGCTTAGATCAGCCCAAAACAGGGCTGAATTCACTCCTGCAATGGATAGTCTGAAGAGAAGTGTCCTTGCGTGCAGAGCGCCGCTTGTTCAGTGGCATGGGTATTGCCATGTGGTGGAGGCAATTTTTGGGTCTCCAAAGTAAACCAAAGACAATGGGTTAGGAAAGAAGGCCATTCTTGCAAGACGCACTCTGATTGATCACAGGCAGATGTTGCAGGAAACCTACTTGCCCTCTCAAAGAGATGCATGTTACACCCTTTCAAGCAAAGAGCAGTGTGACTAAGCTTACAAACCACAGGTTTCACTTCAGGCAGCAATATGAGGTGCTTGACAGTATGTCACTCTGTCCATCCAATCAGTGTTTTATATGTCACTTACTTTCACTCATTATCTCCTCAACTGGAAGTAAAGCATGTGGAGAATGCGGGCATCGATCCCGCTACCTCTCGCATGCTAAGCGAGCGCTCTACCATTTGAGCTAATTCCCCTTTGAACACTGATGAATTGCATTGCAAAAAAAAGGCGAGTTAGGGTCAACTTTGTTCGCCTTTATGGTATCCGGCTCGGTGGTCACCTGAAAAGTCAGTCAATACAGACGAGGTGGCCGAGTGGTTAAGGCGATGGACTGCTAATCCATTGTGCTCTGCACGCGTGGGTTCGAATCCCATCCTCGTCGTCGTTCAGTTGACTTTAAGCTGCCCTAAAAAATACCTGTCAACAAAATAACCTTCTCCGTTGTCTTTGGAACAAAAAGCTCAGATCCTCCAGACCATGGCCAATGCAAGCCAACTAACATTAAGAATGCACTTTAGGTGTAAAAACAAGTCGCGTGACCAGATTGCTGCTTTCAAGAGCTCTGAAACACAGGGAGTTTTTTCATCTCATCTCAATCCTCCCCGAAGGTGGTAGGCATCAAAACTGTCATCATAGCTACGGTGTGGTCTTAAACCTACCAGAATCCAAAACATAGCTTTATTTTTTTTTATTGAACTTGGCAAGAAGTCCCACTGTCTTCTTTATTTCAGTCATTTATTTCCAGTAACTACAAACACAGTGCAACCCAAAGTCCTCGGGAGACTGAAGGCATCGACCCAAGTACCTCTCACATGCTAAGCAAGGGCTCCACTATTTGAGCTGATTGCCCTGCACAAAGTACAATAGTACAGCCCCACCTTCCTCGTCCTGTCCGCTTCATCTCGATGCCACACTTTTCCTGACTTTCAGGTCCAATGTAAAGATTCTGGAAGGTGAGCTGGATCTGACTTTTTCTGGAAAACACAAGGAACCTCAGATGATGTTTCCCAGGTTAAGGCGATGTACTGCTAATCGATTGTGCTCTGCCTGCATGGGTTCCAATCCCATCCGTAGTCCAGTTTATTGTAGTAGCTGCCAGACACCAGGATAAAGCGACCACAGGGCAGCTTAGATCAGCCCAAAACAGGGCTGAATTCACTCCTGCAATGGATAGTCTGAAGAGAAGTGTCCTTGCGTGCAGAGCGCCGCTTGTTCAGTGGCATGGGTATTGCCATGTGGTGGAGGCAATTTTTGGGTCTCCAAAGTAAACCAAAGACAATGGGTTAGGAAAGAAGGCCATTCTTGCAAGACACACTCTGATTTATCACAGGCAGATGTTGCAGGGAACCTACTTGCCCTCTCAAAGGGATACATGTTACACCCTCTCAAGCAAAGAGCAGTGTGACTAAGCTTTCAAACCACAGGTTTCACTTCAGGCAGCGATATGAGGTGCTTGACAGTATGTCACTCTGTCCATCCAATCAGTGTTTTATATGTCACGTACTTTCACTCATTATCTCCTCAACTGGAAGTAAAGCATGTGGAGAATGCGGGCATCGATCCCGCTACCTCTCGCATGCTAAGCGAGCGCTCTACCATTTGAGCTAATTCCCCTTTGAACACTGATGAATTGCATTGCAAAAAAAGTCGAGTTAGGGTCAACTTTGTTCGCCTTTATGGTATCCGGCTCGGTGGTCACCTGAAAAGTCAGTCAATACAGACGAGGTGGCCGAGTGGTTAAGGCGATGGACTGCTAATCCATTGTGCTCTGCACGAGTGGGTTTGAATCCCATCTTCGTCATCCCAGGTTAAGGCCATGTACTGCTAATCGATTGTGCTCTGCCTGCATGGGTTCCAATCCCATCCGTAGTCCAGTTTATTGTAGTAGCTGCCAGACACCAGGATAAAGCGACCACAGGGCAGCTTAGATCAGCCCAAAACAGGGCTGAATTCACTCCTGCAATGGATAGTCTGAAGAGAAGTGTCCTTGCGTGCAGAGCGCCGCTTGTTCAGTGGCATGGGTATTGCCATGTGGTGGAGGCAATTTTTGGGTCTCCAAAGTAAACCAAAGACAATGGGTTAGGAAAGAAGGCCATTCTTGCAAGACGCACTCTGATTGATCACAGGCAGATGTTGCAGGGAACCTACTTGCCCTCTCAAAGAGATGCATGTTACACCCTTTCAAGCAAAGAGCAGTGTGACTAAGCTTACAAACCACAGGTTTCACTTCAGGCAGCAATATGAGGTGCTTGACAGTATGTCACTCTGTCCATCCAATCAGTGTTTTATATGTCACTTACTTTCACTCATTATCTCCTCAACTGGAAGTAAAGCATGTGGAGAATGCGGGCATCGATCCCGCTACCTCTCGCATGCTAAGCGAGCGCTCTACCATTTGAGCTAATTCCCCTTTGAACACTGATGAATTGCATTGCAAAAAAAAGGCGAGTTAGGGTCAACTTTGTTCGCCTTTATGGTATCCGGCTCGGTGGTCACCTGAAAAGTCAGTCAATACAGACGAGGTGGCCGAGTGGTTAAGGCGATGGACTGCTAATCCATTGTGCTCTGCACGCGTGGGTTCGAATCCCATCCTCGTCGTTGTTCAGTTGACTTTAAGCTGCCCTAAAAAATACCTGTCAACAAAATAACCTTCTCCGTTGTCTTTGGAACAAAAAGCTCAGATCCTCCAGACCATGGCCAATGCAAGCCAACTAACATTAAGAATGCACTTTAGGTGTAAAAACAAGTCGCGTGACCAGATTGCTGCTTTCAAGAGCTCTGAAACACAGGGAGTTTTTTCATCTCATCTCCATCCTCCCCGAAGGTGGTAGGCATCAAAACTGTCATCATAGCTACGGTGTGGTCTTAAACCTACCAGAATCCAAAACATAGCTTCATTTTTTTTTATTGAACCGGTGCAAGAAGTCCCACTGTCTTCTTTATTTCAGTCATTTATTTCCAGTAACTACAAACACAGTGCAACCCAAAGTCCTCGGGAGACTGAAGGCATCAACCCAAGTACCTCTCACATGCTAAGCAAGGGCTCCACTATTTGAGCTGATTGCCCTGCACAAAGTACAATAGTACAGCCCCACCTTCCTCGTCCTGTCCGCTTCATCTCGATGCCACACTTTTCCTGACTTTCAGGTCCAATGTAAAGATTCTGGAAGGTGAGCTGGATCTGACTTTTACTGGAAAACACCAGGAACCTCAGATGATGTTTCCCAGGTTAAGGCGATGTACTGCTAATCGATTGTGCTCTGCCTGCATGGGTTCCAATCCCATCCGTAGTCCAGTTTATTGTAGTAGCTGCCAGACACCAGGATAAAGCGACCACAGGGCAGCTTAGATCAGCCCAAAACAGGGCTGAATTCACTCCTGCAATGGATAGTCTGAAGAGAAGTGTCCTTGCGTGCAGAGCGCCGCTTGTTCAGTGGCATGGGTATTGCCATGTGGTGGAGGCAATTTTTGGGTCTCCAAAGTAAACCAAAGACAATGGGTTAGGAAAGAAGGCCATTCTTGCAAGACGCACTCTGATTTATCACAGGCAGATGTTGCAGGGAACCTACTTGCCCTCTCAAAGGGATACATGTTACACCCTTTCAAGCAAAGAGCAGTGTGACTAAGCTTTCAAACCACAGGTTTCACTTCAGGCAGCGATATGAGGTGCTTGACAGTATGTCACTCTGTCCATCCAATCAGTGTTTTATATGTCACTTACTTTCACTCATTATCTCCTCAACTGGAAGTAAAGCATGTGGAGAATGCGGGCATCGATCCCGCTACCTCTCGCATGCTAAGCGAGCGCTCTACCATTTGAGCTAATTCCCCTTTGAACACTGACTAATTGCATTGCAAAAAAAAGTCGAGTTAGGGTCAACTTTGCTCGCCTTTATGGTATCCGGCTCGGTGGTCACCTGAAAAGTCAGTCAATACAGACGAGGTGGCCGAGTGGTTAGGCGATGGACTGCTAATCTATTGTGCTCTGCACGTGTGGGTTGGAATCCCATCCTCGTCGTCGTTCAGTTGACTTTAAGCTGCCCTAAAAAATACCTGTCAACAAAATAACCTTCTCCGTTGTCTTTGGAACAAAAACCTCAGATCCTCCAGACCATGGCCAATGCAAGCCAACTAACATTAAGAATGCACTTTAGGTGTTAAAACAAGTCGCGTGACCAGATTGCTGCTTTCAAGAGCTCTGAAACACAGGGAGTTTTTTCATCTCATCTCCATCCTCCCCGAAGGTGGTAGGCATCAAAACTGTCATCATAGCTACGGTGTGGTCTTCTTTATTCCAGTCATTTATTTCCAGTAACTACAAACACAGTACAACCCATAGTCTTCGGGAGACTGAAGGCATCGACCCAAGTACCTCTCACATGCTAAGCAAGGGCTCCACTATTTGAGCTGATTGCCCTGTACAAAGTACAATAGTACAGCCCCACCTTCCTCGTCCTGTCCGCTTCATCTCGATGCCACACTTTTCCTGACTTTCAGGTCCAATGTAAAGATTCTGGAAGGTGAGCTGGATCTGACTTTTACTGGAAAACACAAGGAACCTCAGATGATGTTTCCCAGGTTAAGGCGATGTACTGCTAATCGATTGTGCTCTGCCTGCATGGGTTCCAATCCCATCCGTAGTCCAGTTTATTGTAGTAGCTGCCAGACACCAGGATAAAGCGACCACAGGGCAGCTTAGATCAGCCCAAAACAGGGCTGAATTCACTCCTGCAATGGATAGTCTGAAGAGAAGTGTCCTTGCGTGCAGAGCGCCGCTTGTTCAGTGGCATGGGTATTGCCATGTGGTGGAGGCAATTTTTGGGTCTCCAAAGTAAACCAAAGACAATGGGTTAGGAAAGAAGGCCATTCTTGCAAGACGCACTCTGATTGATCACAGGCAGATGTTGCAGGGAACCTACTTGCCCTCTCAAAGAGATGCATGTTACACCCTTTCAAGCAAAGAGCAGTGTGACTAAGCTTACAAACCACAGGTTTCACTTCAGGCAGCAATATGAGGTGCTTGACAGTATGTCACTCTGTCCATCCAATCAGTGTTTTATATGTCACTTACTTTCACTCATTATCTCCTCAACTGGAAGTAAAGCATGTGGAGAATGCGGGCATCGATCCCGCTACCTCTCGCATGCTAAGCTAGCGCTCTACCATTTGAGCTAATTCCCCTTTGAACACTGACGAATTGCATTGCAAAAAAAAGTCGAGTTAGGGTCAACTTTGTTCGCCTTTATGGTATCCGGCTCGGTGGTCACCTGAAAAGTCAGTCAATACAGACGAGGTGGCTGAGTGGTTAAGGCGATGGACTGCTAATCCATTGTGCTCTGCACGCGTGGGTTCGAATCCCATCCTTGTCGTCGTTCAGTTGACTTTAAGCTGCCCTAAAAAATACCTGTCAACAAAATAACCTTCTCCGTTGTCTTTGGAACAAAAAGCTCAGATCCTCCAGACCATGGCCAATGCAAGCCAACTAACATTAAGAATGCACTTTAGGTGTAAAAACAAGTCGCGTGACCAGATTGCTGCTTTCAAGAGCTCTGAAACACAGGGAATTTTTTCATCTCATCTCCATCCTCCCCGAAGGTGGTAGACATCAAAACTGTCATCATAGCTACGGTGTGGTCTTAAACCTACCAGAATCCAAAACATAGCTTCATTTTTTTTTATTGAACCGGTGCAAGAAGTCCCACTGTCTTCTTTATTTCAGTCATTTATTTCCAGTAACTACAAACACAGTGCAACCCAAAGTCCTCGGGAGACTGAAGGCATCGACCCAAGTACCTCTCACATGCTAAGCAAGGGCTCCACTATTTGAGCTGATTGCCCTGCACAAAGTACAATAGTACAGCCCCACCTTCCTCGTCCTGTCCGCTTCATCTCGATGCCACACTTTTCCTGACTTTCAGGTCCAATGTAAAGATTCTGGAAGGTGAGCTGGATCTGACTTTTACTGGAAAACACAAGGAACCTCAGATGATGTTTCCCAGGTTAAGGCGATGTACTGCTAATCGATTGTGCTCTGCCTGCATGGGTTCCAATCCCATCCGTAGTCCAGTTTATTGTAGTAGCTGCCAGACACCAGGATAAAGCGACCACAGGGCAGCTTAGATCAGCCCAAAACAGGGCTGAATTCACTCCTGCAATGGATAGTCTGAAGAGAAGTGTCCTTGCGTGCAGAGCGCCGCTTGTTCAGTGGCATGGGTATTGCCATGTGGTGGAGGCAATTTTTGGGTCTCCAAAGTAAACCAAAGACAATGGGTTAGGAAAGAAGGCCATTCTTGCAAGACGCACTCTGATTTATCACAGGCAGATGTTGCAGGGAACCTACTTGCCCTCTCAAAGGGATACATTTTACACCCTTTCAAGCAAAGAGCAGTGTGACTAAGCTTTCAAACCACAGGTTTCACTTCAGGCAGCGATATGAGGTGCTTGACAGTATGTCACTCTGTCCATCCAATCAGTGTTTTATATGTCACGTACTTTCACTCATTATCTCCTCAACTGGAAGTAAAGCATGTGGAGAATGCGGGCATCGATCCCGCTACCTCTCGCATGCTAAGCGAGCGCTCTACCATTTGAGCTAATTCCCCTTTGAACACTGATGAATTGCATTGCAAAAAAAAGTCGAGTTAGGGTCAACTTTGTTCGCCTTTATGGTATCCGGCTCGGTGGTCACCTGAAAAGTCAGTCAATACAGACGAGGTGGCCGAGTGGTTAAGGCGATGGACTGCTAATCCATTGTGCTCTGCATGCGTGGGTTCGAATCCCATCCTCGTCGTCGTTCAGTTGACTTTAAGCTGCCCTAAAAAATACCTGTCAACAAAATAACCTTCTCCGTTGTCTTTGGAAGAAAAAGCTCAGATCCTCCAGACCATGGCCAATGCAAGCCAACTAACATTAAGAATGCACTTTAGGTGTAAAAAAAAGTTGCGTGACCAGATTGCTGCTTTCAAGAGCTCTGAAACACAGGGAGTTTTTTCATCTCATCTCCATCCTCCCCTAAGGTGGTAGGCATCAAAACTGTCATCATAGCTACGGTGTGGTCTTAAACCTACCAGAATCCAAAACATAGCTTCATTTTTTTTTATTGAACCGGTGCAAGAAGTCCCACTGTCTTCTTTATTTCAGTCATTTATTTCCAGTAACTACAAACACAGTGCAACCCAAAGTCCTCGGGAGACTGAAGGCATCGACCCAAGTACCTCTCACATGCTAAGCAAGGGCTCCACTATTTGAGCTGATTGCCCTGCACAAAGTACAATAGTACAGCCCCACCTTCCTCGTCCTGTCCGCTTCATCTCGATGCCACACTTTTCCTGACTTTCAGGTCCAATGTAAAGATTCTGGAAGGTGAGCTGGATCTGACTTTTACTGTAAAACACAAGGAACCTCAGATGATGTTTCCCAGGTTAAGGCGATGTACTGCTAATCGATTGTGCTCTGCCTGCATGGGTTCCAATCCCATCCGTAGTCCAGTTTATTGTAGTAGCTGCCAGACACCAGGATAAAGCGACCACAGGGCAGCTTAGATCAGCCCAAAACAGGGCTGAATTCACTCCTGCAATGGATAGTCTGGAAAGAAGTGTCCTTGCGTGCAGAGCGCCGCTTGTTCAGTGGCATGGGTATTGCCATGTGGTGGAGGCAATTTTTGGGTCTCCAAAGTAAACCAAAGACAATGGGTTAGGAAAGAAGGCCATTCTTGCAAGACGCACTCTGATTTATCACAGGCAGATGTTGCAGGGAACCTACTTGCCCTCTCAAAGGGATACATGTTACACCCTTTCAAGCAAAGAGCAGTGTGACTAAGCTTTCAAACCACAGGTTTCACTTCAGGAAGCGATATGAGGTGCTTGACAGTATGTCACTCTGTCCATCCAATCAGTGTTTTATATGTCACTTACTTTCACTCATTATCTCCTCAACTGGAAGTAAAGCATGTGGAGAATGCGGGCATCGATCCCGCTACCTCTCGCATGCTAAGCGAGCGCTCTACCATTTGAGCTAATTCCCCTTTGAACACTGACGAATTGCATTGCAAAAAAAAGTCGAGTTAGGGTCAACTTTGTTCGCCTTTATGGTATCCGGCTCGGTGGTCACCTGAAAAGTCAGTCAATACAGACGAGGTGGCCGAGTGTTTAAGGCGATGGACTGCTACTCCATTGGGCTCTGCACGCGTGGGTTCGAATCCCATCCTCGTCGTCGTTCAGTTGACTTTAAGCTGCCCTAAAAAATACCTGTCAACAAAATAACCTTCTCCGTTGTCTTTGGAACAAAAAGCTCAGATCCTCCAGACCATGGCCAATGCAAGCCAACTAACATTAAGAATGCACTTTAGGTGTAAAAACAAGTCGCGTGACCAGATTGCTGCTTTCAAGAGCTCTGAAACACAGGGAGTTTTTTCATCTCATCTCCATCCTCCCCGAAGGTGGTAGGCATCAAAACTGTCATCATAGCTACGGTGTGGTCTTCTTTATTCCAGTCATTTATTTCCAGTAACTACAAACACAGTACAACCCAAAGTCTTCGGGAGACTGAAGGCATCGACCCAAGTACCTCTCACATGCTAAGCAAGGGCTCCACTATTTGAGCTGATTGCCCTGTACAAAGTACAATAGTACAGCCCCACCTTCCTCGTCCTGTCCGCTTCATCTCGATGCCACACTTTTCCTGACTTTCAGGTCCAATGTAAAGATTCTGGAAGGTGAGCTGGATCTGACTTTTACTGGAAAACACAAGGAACCTCAGATGATGTTTCCCAGGTTAAGGCGATGTACTGCTAATCGATTGTGCTCTGCCTGCATAGGTTCCAATCCCATCCGTAGTCCAGTTTATTGTAGTAGCTGCCAGACACCAGGATAAAGCGACCACAGGGCAGCTTAGATCAGCCCAAAACAGGGCTGAATTCACTCCTGCAATGGATAGTCTGAAGAGAAGTGTCCTTGCGTGCAGAGCGCCGCTTGTTCAGTGGCATGGGTATTGCTATGTGGTGGAGGCAATTTTTGGGTCTCCAAAGTAAACCAAAGACAATGGGTTAGGAAAGAAGGCCATTCTTGCAAGACACACTCTGATTTATCACAGGCAGATGTTGCAGGGAACCTACTTGCCCTCTCAAAGGGATACATGTTACACCCTTTCAAGCAAAGAGCAGTGTGACTAAGCTTTCAAACCACAGGTTTCACTTCAGGCAGCGATATGAGGTGCTTGACAGTATGTCACTCTGTCCATCCAATCAGTGTTTTATATGTCACATACTTTCACTCATTATCTCCTCAACTGGAAGTAAAGCATGTGGAGAATGCGGGCATCGATCCCGCTAACTCTCGCATGCTAAGCGAGCGCTCTACCATTTGAGCTAATTCCCCTTTGAACACTGATGAATTGCATTGCAAAAAAAAGTCGAGTTAGGGTCAACTTTGTTCGCCTTTATGGTATCCGGCTCGGTGGTCACCTGAAAAGTCAGTCAATACAGACGAGGTGGCCGAGTGGTTAAGGCGATGGACTGCTAATCCATTGTGCTCTGCACGCGTGGGTTCGAATCCCATCCTCGTCGTCGTTCAGTTGACTTTAAGCTGCCCTAAAAAATACCTGTCAACAAAATAACCTTCTCCGTTGTCTTTGGAACAAAAAGCTCAGATCCTCCAGACCATGGCCAATGCAAGCCAACTAACATTAAGAATGCACTTTAGGTGTAAAAAAAAGTCGCGTGACCAGATTGCTGCTTTCAAGAGCTCTGAAACACAGGGAGTTTTTTCATCTCATCTCCATCCTCCCCTAAGGTGGTAGGCATCAAAACTGTCATCATAGCTACGGTGTGGTCTTAAACCTACCAGAATCCAAAACATAGCTTCATTTTTTTTTATTGAACCGGTGCAAGAAGTCCCACTGTCTTCTTTATTTCAGTCATTTATTTCCAGTAACTACAAACACAGTGCAACCCAAAGTCCTCGGGAGACTGAAGGCATCGACCCAAGTACCTCTCACATGCTAAGCAAGGGCTCCACTATTTGAGCTGATTGCCCTGCACAAAGTACAATAGTACAGCCCCACCTTCCTCGTCCTGTCCGCTTCATCTCGATGCCACACTTTTCCTGACTTTCAGGTCCAATGTAAAGATTCTGGAAGGTGAGCTGGATCTGACTTTTACTGGAAAACACAAGGAACCTCAGATGATGTTTCCCAGGTTAAGGCGATGTACTGCTAATCGATTGTGCTCTGCCTGCATGGGTTCCAATCCCATCCGTAGTCCAGTTTATTGTAGTAGGTGCCAGACACCAGGATAAAGTGACCACAGGGCAGCTTAGATCAGCCCAAAACAGGGCTGAATTCACTCCTGCAATGGATAGTCTGAAGAGAAGTGTCCTTGCGTGCAGAGCGCCGCTTGTTCAGTGGCATGGGTATTGCCATGTGGTGGAGGCAATTTTTGGGTCTCCAAAGTAAACCAAAGACAATGGGTTAGGAAAGAAGGCCATTCTTGCAAGACGCACTCTGATTTATCACAGGCAGATGTTGCAGGGAACCTACTTGCCCTCTCAAAGGGATACATGTTACACCCTTTCAAGCAAAGAGCAGTGTGACTAAGCTTTCAAACCACAGGTTTCACTTCAGGCAGCGATATGAGGTGCTTGACAGTATGTCACTCTGTCCATCCAATCAGTGTTTTATATGTCACTTACTTTCACTCATTATCTCCTCAACTGGAAGTAAAGCATGTGGAGAATGCGGGCATCGATCCCACTACCTCTCGCATGCTAAGCGAGCGCTCTACCATTTGAGCTAATTCCCCTTTGAACACTGATGAATTGCATTGCAAAAAAAAGGCGAGTTAGGGTCAACTTTGTTCGCCTTTATGGTATCCGGCTCGGTGGTCACCTGAAAAGTCAGTCAATACAGACGAGGTGGCCGAGTGGTTAAGGCGATGGACTGCTAATCCATTGTGCTCTGCATGCGTGGGTTCGAATCCCATCCTCGTCGTCGTTCAGTTGACTTTAAGCTGCCCTAAAAAATACCTGTCAACAAAATAACCTTCTCCGTTGTCTTTGGAAGAAAAAGCTCAGATCCTCCAGACCATGGCCAATGCAAGCCAACTAACATTAAGAATGCACTTTAGGTGTAAAAAAAAGTTGCGTGACCAGATTGCTGCTTTCAAGAGCTCTGAAACACAGGGAGTTTTTTCATCTCATCTCCATCCTCCCCTAAGGTGGTAGGCATCAAAACTGTCATCATAGCTACGGTGTGGTCTTAAACCTACCAGAATCCAAAACATAGCTTCATTTTTTTTTATTGAACCGGTGCAAGAAGTCCCACTGTCTTCTTTATTTCAGTCATTTATTTCCAGTAACTACAAACACAGTGCAACCCAAAGTCCTCGGGAGACTGAAGGCATCGACCCAAGTACCTCTCACATGCTAAGCAAGGGCTCCACTATTTGAGCTGATTGCCCTGCACAAAGTACAATAGTACAGCCCCACCTTCCTCGTCCTGTCCGCTTCATCTCGATGCCACACTTTTCCTGACTTTCAGGTCCAATGTAAAGATTCTGGAAGGTGAGCTGGATCTGACTTTTACTGTAAAACACAAGGAACCTCAGATGATGTTTCCCAGGTTAAGGCGATGTACTGCTAATCGATTGTGCTCTGCCTGCATGGGTTCCAATCCCATCCGTAGTCCAGTTTATTGTAGTAGCTGCCAGACACCAGGATAAAGCGACCACAGGGCAGCTTAGATCAGCCCAAAACAGGGCTGAATTCACTCCTGCAATGGATAGTCTGGAAAGAAGTGTCCTTGCGTGCAGAGCGCCGCTTGTTCAGTGGCATGGGTATTGCCATGTGGTGGAGGCAATTTTTGGGTCTCCAAAGTAAACCAAAGACAATGGGTTAGGAAAGAAGGCCATTCTTGCAAGACGCACTCTGATTTATCACAGGCAGATGTTGCAGGGAACCTACTTGCCCTCTCAAAGGGATACATGTTACACCCTTTCAAGCAAAGAGCAGTGTGACTAAGCTTTCAAACCACAGGTTTCACTTCAGGAAGCGATATGAGGTGCTTGACAGTATGTCACTCTGTCCATCCAATCAGTGTTTTATATGTCACTTACTTTCACTCATTATCTCCTCAACTGGAAGTAAAGCATGTGGAGAATGCGGGCATCGATCCCGCTACCTCTCGCATGCTAAGCGAGCGCTCTACCATTTGAGCTAATTCCCCTTTGAACACTGACGAATTGCATTGCAAAAAAAAGTCGAGTTAGGGTCAACTTTGTTCGCCTTTATGGTATCCGGCTCGGTGGTCACCTGAAAAGTCAGTCAATACAGACGAGGTGGCCGAGTGTTTAAGGCGATGGACTGCTACTCCATTGGGCTCTGCACGCGTGGGTTCGAATCCCATCCTCGTCGTCGTTCAGTTGACTTTAAGCTGCCCTAAAAAATACCTGTCAACAAAATAACCTTCTCCGTTGTCTTTGGAACAAAAAGCTCAGATCCTCCAGACCATGGCCAATGCAAGCCAACTAACATTAAGAATGCACTTTAGGTGTAAAAACAAGTCGCGTGACCAGATTGCTGCTTTCAAGAGCTCTGAAACACAGGGAGTTTTTTCATCTCATCTCCATCCTCCCCGAAGGTGGTAGGCATCAAAACTGTCATCATAGCTACGGTGTGGTCTTCTTTATTCCAGTCATTTATTTCCAGTAACTACAAACACAGTACAACCCAAAGTCTTCGGGAGACTGAAGGCATCGACCCAAGTACCTCTCACATGCTAAGCAAGGGCTCCACTATTTGAGCTGATTGCCCTGTACAAAGTACAATAGTACAGCCCCACCTTCCTCGTCCTGTCCGCTTCATCTCGATGCCACACTTTTCCTGACTTTCAGGTCCAATGTAAAGATTCTGGAAGGTGAGCTGGATCTGACTTTTACTGGAAAACACAAGGAACCTCAGATGATGTTTCCCAGGTTAAGGCGATGTACTGCTAATCGATTGTGCTCTGCCTGCATAGGTTCCAATCCCATCCGTAGTCCAGTTTATTGTAGTAGCTGCCAGACACCAGGATAAAGCGACCACAGGGCAGCTTAGATCAGCCCAAAACAGGGCTGAATTCACTCCTGCAATGGATAGTCTGAAGAGAAGTGTCCTTGCGTGCAGAGCGCCGCTTGTTCAGTGGCATGGGTATTGCTATGTGGTGGAGGCAATTTTTGGGTCTCCAAAGTAAACCAAAGACAATGGGTTAGGAAAGAAGGCCATTCTTGCAAGACACACTCTGATTTATCACAGGCAGATGTTGCAGGGAACCTACTTGCCCTCTCAAAGGGATACATGTTACACCCTTTCAAGCAAAGAGCAGTGTGACTAAGCTTTCAAACCACAGGTTTCACTTCAGGCAGCGATATGAGGTGCTTGACAGTATGTCACTCTGTCCATCCAATCAGTGTTTTATATGTCACATACTTTCACTCATTATCTCCTCAACTGGAAGTAAAGCATGTGGAGAATGCGGGCATCGATCCCGCTAACTCTCGCATGCTAAGCGAGCGCTCTACCATTTGAGCTAATTCCCCTTTGAACACTGATGAATTGCATTGCAAAAAAAAGTCGAGTTAGGGTCAACTTTGTTCGCCTTTATGGTATCCGGCTCGGTGGTCACCTGAAAAGTCAGTCAATACAGACGAGGTGGCCGAGTGGTTAAGGCGATGGACTGCTAATCCATTGTGCTCTGCACGCGTGGGTTCGAATCCCATCCTCGTCGTCGTTCAGTTGACTTTAAGCTGCCCTAAAAAATACCTGTCAACAAAATAACCTTCTCCGTTGTCTTTGGAACAAAAAGCTCAGATCCTCCAGACCATGGCCAATGCAAGCCAACTAACATTAAGAATGCACTTTAGGTGTAAAAAAAAGTCGCGTGACCAGATTGCTGCTTTCAAGAGCTCTGAAACACAGGGAGTTTTTTCATCTCATCTCCATCCTCCCCTAAGGTGGTAGGCATCAAAACTGTCATCATAGCTACGGTGTGGTCTTAAACCTACCAGAATCCAAAACATAGCTTCATTTTTTTTTATTGAACCGGTGCAAGAAGTCCCACTGTCTTCTTTATTTCAGTCATTTATTTCCAGTAACTACAAACACAGTGCAACCCAAAGTCCTCGGGAGACTGAAGGCATCGACCCAAGTACCTCTCACATGCTAAGCAAGGGCTCCACTATTTGAGCTGATTGCCCTGCACAAAGTACAATAGTACAGCCCCACCTTCCTCGTCCTGTCCGCTTCATCTCGATGCCACACTTTTCCTGACTTTCAGGTCCAATGTAAAGATTCTGGAAGGTGAGCTGGATCTGACTTTTACTGGAAAACACAAGGAACCTCAGATGATGTTTCCCAGGTTAAGGCGATGTACTGCTAATCGATTGTGCTCTGCCTGCATGGGTTCCAATCCCATCCGTAGTCCAGTTTATTGTAGTAGGTGCCAGACACCAGGATAAAGTGACCACAGGGCAGCTTAGATCAGCCCAAAACAGGGCTGAATTCACTCCTGCAATGGATAGTCTGAAGAGAAGTGTCCTTGCGTGCAGAGCGCCGCTTGTTCAGTGGCATGGGTATTGCCATGTGGTGGAGGCAATTTTTGGGTCTCCAAAGTAAACCAAAGACAATGGGTTAGGAAAGAAGGCCATTCTTGCAAGACGCACTCTGATTTATCACAGGCAGATGTTGCAGGGAACCTACTTGCCCTCTCAAAGGGATACATGTTACACCCTTTCAAGCAAAGAGCAGTGTGACTAAGCTTTCAAACCACAGGTTTCACTTCAGGCAGCGATATGAGGTGCTTGACAGTATGTCACTCTGTCCATCCAATCAGTGTTTTATATGTCACTTACTTTCACTCATTATCTCCTCAACTGGAAGTAAAGCATGTGGAGAATGCGGGCATCGATCCCACTACCTCTCGCATGCTAAGCGAGCGCTCTACCATTTGAGCTAATTCCCCTTTGAACACTGATGAATTGCATTGCAAAAAAAAGGCGAGTTAGGGTCAACTTTGTTCGCCTTTATGGTATCCGGCTCGGTGGTCACCTGAAAAGTCAGTCAATACAGACGAGGTGGCCGAGTGGTTAAGGCGATGGACTGCTAATCCATTGTGCTCTGCATGCGTGGGTTCGAATCCCATCCTCGTCGTCGTTCAGTTGACTTGAAGCTGCCCTAAAAAATACCTGTCAACAAAATAACCTTCTCCGTTGTCTTTGGAACAAAAAGCTCAGATCCTCCAGACCATGGCCAATGCAAGCCAACTAACATTAAGAATGCACTTTAGGTGTAAAAACAAGTCGCGTGACCAGATTGCTGCTTTCAAGAGCTCTGAAACACAGGGAGTTTTTTCATCTCATCTCCATCCTCCCCGAAGGTGGTAGGCATCAAAACTGTCATCATAGCTACGGTGTGGTCTTAAACCTACCAGAATCCAAAACATAGCTTCATTTTTTTTTATTGAACCGGTGCAAGAAGTCCCACTGTCTTCTTTATTTCAGTCATTTATTTCCAGTAACTACAAACACAGTGCAACCCAAAGTCCTCGGGAGACTGAAGGCATCGACCCAAGTACCTCTCACATGCTAAGCAAGGGCTCCACTATTTGAGCTGATTGCCCTGCACAAAGTACAATAGTACAGCCCCACCTTCCTCGTCCTGTCCGCTTCATCTCGATGCCACACTTTTCCTGACTTTCAGGTCCAATGTAAAGATTCTGGAAGGTGAGCTGGATCTGACTTTTACTGGAAAACACAAGGAACCTCAGATGATGTTTCCCAGGTTAAGGCGATGTACTGCTAATCGATTGTGCTCTGCCTGCATGGGTTCCAATCCCATCCGTAGTCCAGTTTATTGTAGTAGCTGCCAGACACCAGGATAAAGCGACCACAGGGCAGCTTAGATCAGCCCAAAACAGGGCTGAATTCACTCCTGCAATGGATAGTCTGAAGAGAAGTGTCCTTGCGTGCAGAGCGCCGCTTGTTCAGTGGCATGGGTATTGCCATGTGGTGGAGGCAATTTTTGGGTCTCCAAAGTAAACCAAAGACAATGGGTTAGGAAAGAAGGCCATTCTTGCAAGACGCACTCTGATTTATCACAGGCAGATGTTGCAGGGAACCTACTTGCCCTCTCAAAGGGATACATGTTACACCCTTTCAAGCAAAGAGCAGTGTGACTAAGCTTTCAAACCACAGGTTTCACTTCAGGCAGCGATATGAGGTGCTTGACAGTATGTCACTCTGTCCATCCAATCAGTGTTTTATATGTCACGTACTTTCACTCATTATCTTCTCAACTGGAAGTAAAGCATATGGAGAATGCGGGCATCGATCCCGCTACCTCTCGCATGCTAAGCGAGCGCTCTACCATTTGAGCTAATTCCCCTTTGAACACTGATGAATTGCATTGCAAAAAAAAGTCGAGTTAGGGTCAACTTTGTTCGCCTTTATGGTATCCGGCTCGGTGGTCACCTGAAAAGTCAGTCAATACAGACGAGGTGGCCGAGTGGTTAAGGCGATGGACTGCTAATCCATTGTGCTCTGCACGCGTGGGTTCGAATCCCATCCTCGTCGTCGTTCAGTTGACTTTAAGCTGCCCTAAAAAATACCTGTCAACAAAATAACCTTCTCCGTTGTCTTTGGAACAAAAACCTCAGATCCTCCAGACCATGGCCAATGCAAGCCAACTAACATTAAGAATGCACTTTAGGTGTAAAAACAAGTTGCGTGACCAGATTGCTGCTTTCAAGAGCTCTGAAACACAGGGAGTTTTTTCATCTCATCTCCATCCTCCCCGAAGGTGGTAGGCATCAAAACTGTCATCATAGCTACGGTGTGGTCTTAAACCTACCAGAATCCAAAACATAGCTTCATTTTTTTTTATTGAACCGGTGCAAGAAGTCCCACTGTCTTCTTTATTTCAGTCATTTATTTCCAGTAACTACAAACACAGTGCAACCCAAAGTCCTCGGGAGACTGAAGGCATCGACCCAAGTACCTCTCACATGCTAAGCAAGGGCTCCACTATTTGAGCTGATTGCCCTGCACAAAGTACAATAGTACAGCCCCACCTTCCTCGTCCTGTCCGCTTCATCTCGATGCCACACTTTTCCTGACTTTCAGGTCCAATGTAAAGATTCTGGAAGGTGAGCTGGATCTGACTTTTACTGGAAAACACAAGGAACCTCAGATGATGTTTCCCAGGTTAAGGCGATGTACTGCTAATCGATTGTGCTCTGCCTGCATGGGTTCCAATCCCATCCGTAGTCCAGTTTATTGTAGTAGCTGCCAGACACCAGGATAAAGCGACCACAGGGCAGCTTAGATCAGCCCAAAACAGGGCTGAATTCACTCCTGCAATGGATAGTCTGAAGAGAAGTGTCCTTGCGTGCAGAGCGCCGCTTGTTCAGTGGCATGGGTATTGCCATGTGGTGGAGGCAATTTTTGGGTCTCCAAAGTAAACCAAAGACAATGGGTTAGGAAAGAAGGCCATTCTTGCAAGACGCACTCTGATTTATCACAGGCAGATGTTGCAGGGAACCTACTTGCCCTCTCAAAGGGATACATGTTACACCCTTTCAAGCAAAGAGCAGTGTGACTAAGCTTTCAAACCACAGGTTTCACTTCAGGCAGCGATATGAGGTGCTTGACAGTATGTCACTCTGTCCATCCAATCAGTGTTTTATATGTCACGTACTTTCACTCATTATCTCCTCAACTGGAAGTAAAGCATATGGAGAATGCGGGCATCGATCCCGCTACCTCTCGCATGCTAAGCGAGCGCTCTACCATTTGAGCTAATTCCCCTTTGAACACTGATGAATTGCATTGCAAAAAAAAGTCGAGTTAGGGTCAACTTTGTTCGCCTTTATGGTATCCGGCTCGGTGGTCACCTGAAAAGTCAGTCAATACAGACGAGGTGGCCGAGTGGTTAAGGCGATGGACTGCTAATCCATTGTGCTCTGCACGCGTGGGTTCGAATCCCATCCTCGTCGTCGTTCAGTTGACTTTAAGCTGCCCTAAAAAATACCTGTCAACAAAATAACCTTCTCCGTTGTCTTTGGAACAAAAACCTCAGATCCTCCAGACCATGGCCAATGCAAGCCAACTAACATTAAGAATGCACTTTAGGTGTAAAAACAAGTTGCGTGACCAGATTGCTGCTTTCAAGAGCTCTGAAACACAGGGAGTTTTTTCATCTCATCTCCATCCTCCCCGAAGGTGGTAGGCATCAAAACTGTCATCATAGCTACGGTGTGGTCTTAAACCTACCAGAATCCAAAACATAGCTTCATTTTTTTTTATTGAACCGGTGCAAGAAGTCCCACTGTCTTCTTTATTTCAGTCATTTATTTCCAGTAACTACAAACACAGTGCAACCCAAAGTCCTCGGGAGACTGAAGGCATCGACCCAAGTACCTCTCACATGCTAAGCAAGGGCTCCACTATTTGAGCTGATTGCCCTGCACAAAGTACAATAGTACAGCCCCACCTTCCTCGTCCTGTCCGCTTCATCTCGATGCCACACTTTTCCTGACTTTCAGGTCCAATGTAAAGATTCTGGAAGGTGAGCTGGATCTGACTTTTACTGGAAAACACAAGGAACCTCAGATGATGTTTCCCAGGTTAAGGCGATGTACTGCTAATCGATTGTGCTCTGCCTGCATGGGTTCCAATCCCATCCGTAGTCCAGTTTATTGTAGTAGCTGCCAGACACCAGGATAAAGCGACCACAGGGCAGCTTAGATCAGCCCAAAACAGGGCTGAATTCACTCCTGCAATGGATAGTCTGAAGAGAAGTGTCCTTGCGTGCAGAGCGCCGCTTGTTCAGTGGCATGGGTATTGCCATGTGGTGGAGGCAATTTTTGGGTCTCCAAAGTAAACCAAAGACAATGGGTTAGGAAAGAAGGCCATTCTTGCAAGACGCACTCTGATTTATCACAGGCAGATGTTGCAGGGAACCTACTTGCCCTCTCAAAGGGATACATGTTACACCCTTTCAAGCAAAGAGCAGTGTGACTAAGCTTTCAAACCACAGGTTTCACTTCAGGCAGCGATATGAGGTGCTTGACAGTATGTCACTCTGTCCATCCAATCAGTGTTTTATATGTCACGTACTTTCACTCATTATCTCCTCAACTGGAAGTAAAGCATATGGAGAATGCGGGCATCGATCCCGCTACCTCTCGCATGCTAAGCGAGCGCTCTACCATTTGAGCTAATTCCCCTTTGAACACTGATGAATTGCATTGCAAAAAAAAGTCGAGTTAGGGTCAACTTTGTTCGCCTTTATGGTATCCGGCTCGGTGGTCACCTGAAAAGTCAGTCAATACAGACGAGGTGGCCGAGTGGTTAAGGCGATGGACTGCTAATCCATTGTGCTCTGCACGCGTGGGTTCGAATCCCATCCTCGTCGTCGTTCAGTTGACTTTAAGCTGCCCTAAAAAATACCTGTCAACAAAATAACCTTCTCCGTTGTCTTTGGAACAAAAACCTCAGATCCTCCAGACCATGGCCAATGCAAGCCAACTAACATTAAGAATGCACTTTAGGTGTAAAAACAAGTTGCGTGACCAGATTGCTGCTTTCAAGAGCTCTGAAACACAGGGAGTTTTTTCATCTCATCTCCATCCTCCCCGAAGGTGGTAGGCATCAAAACTGTCATCATAGCTACGGTGTGGTCTTCTTTATTCCAGTCATTTATTTCCAGTAACTACAAACACAGTACAACCCAAAGTCTTCGGGAGACTGAAGGCATCGACCCAAGTACCTCTCACATGCTAAGCAAGGGCTCCATTATTTGAGCTGATTGCCCTGTACAAAGTACAATAGTACAGCCCCACCTTCCTCGTCCTGTCCGCTTCATCTCGATGCCACACTTTTCCTGACTTTCAGGTCCAATGTAAAGATTCTGGAAGGTGAGCTGGATCTGACTTTTACTGGAAAACACAAGGAACCTCAGATGATGTTTCCCAGGTTAAGGCGATGTACTGCTAATCGATTGTGCTCTGCCTGCATGGGTTCCAATCCCATCCGTAGTCCAGTTTATTGTAGTAGCTGCCAGACACCAGGATAAAGCGACCACAGGGCAGCTTAGATCAGCCCAAAACAGGGCTGAATTCACTCCTGCAATGGATAGTCTGAAGAGAAGTGTCCTTGCGTGCAGAGCGCCGCTTGTTCAGTGGCATGGGTATTGCCATGTGGTGGAGGCAATTTTTGGGTCTCCAAAGTAAACCAAAGACAATGGGTTAGGAAAGAAGGCCATTCTTGCAAGACGCACTCTGATTTATCACAGGCAGATGTTGCAGGGAACCTACTTGCCCTCTCAAAGGGATACATGTTACACCCTTTCAAGCAAAGAGCAGTGTGACTAAGCTTTCAAACCACAGGTTTCACTTCAGGCAGCGATATGAGGTGCTTGACAGTATGTCACTCTGTCCATCCAATCAGTGTTTTATATGTCACGTACTTTCACTCATTATCTCCTCAACTGGAAGTAAAGCATATGGAGAATGCGGGCATCGATCCCGCTACCTCTCGCATGCTAAGCGAGCGCTCTACCATTTGAGCTAATTCCCCTTTGAACACTGATGAATTGCATTGCAAAAAAAAGTCGAGTTAGGGTCAACTTTGTTCGCCTTTATGGTATCCGGCTCGGTGGTCACCTGAAAAGTCAGTCAATACAGACGAGGTGGCCGAGTGGTTAAGGCGATGGACTGCTAATCCATTGTGCTCTGCACGCGTGGGTTCGAATCCCATCCTCGTCGTCGTTCAGTTGACTTTAAGCTGCCCTAAAAAATACCTGTCAACAAAATAACCTTCTCCGTTGTCTTTGGAACAAAAACCTCAGATCCTCCAGACCATGGCCAATGCAAGCCAACTAACATTAAGAATGCACTTTAGGTGTAAAAACAAGTTGCGTGACCAGATTGCTGCTTTCAAGAGCTCTGAAACACAGGGAGTTTTTTCATCTCATCTCCATCCTCCCCGAAGGTGGTAGGCATCAAAACTGTCATCATAGCTACGGTGTGGTCTTCTTTATTCCAGTCATTTATTTCCAGTAACTACAAACACAGTACAACCCAAAGTCTTCGGGAGACTGAAGGCATCGACCCAAGTACCTCTCACATGCTAAGCAAGGGCTCCACTATTTGAGCTGATTGCCCTGTACAAAGTACAATAGTACAGCCCCACCTTCCTCGTCCTGTCCGCTTCATCTCGATGCCACACTTTTCCTGACTTTCAGGTCCAATGTAAAGATTCTGGAAGGTGAGCTGGATCTGACTTTTACTGGAAAACACAAGGAACCTCAGATGATGTTTCCCAGGTTAAGGCGATGTACTGCTAATCGATTGTGCTCTGCCTGCATGGGTTCCAATCCCATCCGTAGTCCAGTTTATTGTAGTAGCTGCCAGACACCAGGATAAAGCGACCACAGGGCAGCTTAGATCAGCCCAAAACAGGGCTGAATTCACTCCTGCAATGGATAGTCTGAAGAGAAGTGTCCTTGCGTGCAGAGCGCCGCTTGTTCAGTGGCATGGGTATTGCCATGTGGTGGAGGCAATTTTTGGGTCTCCAAAGTAAACCAAAGACAATGGGTTAGGAAAGAAGGCCATTCTTGCAAGACGCACTCTGATTTATCACAGGCAGATGTTGCAGGGAACCTACTTGCCCTCTCAAAGGGATACATGTTACACCCTTTCAAGCAAAGAGCAGTGTGACTAAGCTTTCAAACCACAGGTTTCACTTCAGGCAGCGATATGAGGTGCTTGACAGTATGTCACTCTGTCCATCCAATCAGTGTTTTATATGTCACGTACTTTCACTCATTATCTCCTCAACTGGAAGTAAAGCATATGGAGAATGGGGGCATCGATCCCGCTACCTCTCGCATGCTAAGCGAGCACTCTACCATTTGAGCTAATTCCCCTTTGAACACTGATGAATTGCATTGCAAAAAAAAGTCGAGTTAGGGTCAACTTTGTTCGCCTTTATGGTATCCGGCTCGGTGGTCACCTGAAAAGTCAGTCAATACAGACGAGGTGGCCGAGTGGTTAAGGCGATGGACTGCTAATCCATTGTGCTCTGCACGCGTGGGTTCGAATCCCATCCTCGTCGTCGTTCAGTTGACTTTAAGCTGCCCTAAAAAATACCTGTCAACAAAATAACCTTCTCCGTTGTCTTTGGAACAAAAATCTCAGATCCTCCAGACCATGGCCAATGCAAGCCAACTAACATTAAGAATGCACTTTAGGTGTAAAAACAAGTTGCGTGACCAGATTGCTGCTTTCAAGAGCTCTGAAACACAGGGAGTTTTTTCATCTCATCTCCATCCTCCCCGAAGGTGGTAGGCATCAAAACTGTCATCATAGCTACGGTGTGGTCTTCTTTATTCCAGTCATTTATTTCCAGTAACTACAAACACAGTACAACCCAAAGTCTTCGGGAGACTGAAGGCATCGACCCAAGTACCTCTCACATGCTAAGCAAGGGCTCCACTATTTGAGCTGATTGCCCTGTACAAAGTACAATAGTACAGCCCCACCTTCCTCGTCCTGTCCGCTTCATCTCGATGCCACACTTTTCCTGACTTTCAGGTCCAATGTAAAGATTCTGGAAGGTGAGCTGGATCTGACTTTTACTGGAAAACACAAGGAACCTCAGATGATGTTTCCCAGGTTAAGGCGATGTACTGCTAATCGATTGTGCTCTGCCTGCATGGGTTCCAATCCCATCCGTAGTCCAGTTTATTGTAGTAGCTGCCAGACACCAGGATAAAGCGACCACAGGGCAGCTTAGAGCAGCCCAAAACAGGGCTGAATTCACTCCTGCAATGGATAGTCTGAAGAGAAGTGTCCTTGCGTGCAGAGCGCCGCTTGTTCAGTGGCATGGGTATTGCCATGTGGTGGAGGCAATTTTTGGGTCTCCAAAGTAAACCAAAGACAATGGGTTAGGAAAGAAGGCCATTCTTGCAAGACGCACTCTGATTTATCACAGGCAGATGTTGCAGGGAACCTACTTGCCCTCTCAAAGGGATACATGTTACACCCTTTCAAGCAAAGAGCAGTGTGACTAAGCTTACAAACCACAGGTTTCACTTCAGGCAGCGATATGAGGTGCTTGACAGTATGTCACTCTGTCCATCCAATCAGTGTTTTATATGTCACTTACTTTCACTCATTATCTCCTCAACTGGAAGTAAAGCACGTGGAGAATGCGGGCATCGATCCCGCTACCTCTCGCATGCTAAGCGAGCACTCTACCATTTGAGCTAATTCCCCTTTGAACACTCATGAATTGCATTGCAAAAAAAAGTCGAGTTAGGGTCAACTTTGTTCGCCTTTATGGTATCCGGCTCGGTGGTCACCTGAAAAGTCAGTCAATACAGACGAGGTGGCCGAGTGGTTAAGGCGATGGACTGCTAATCCATTGTGCTCTGCACGCGTGGGTTGGAATCCCATCCTCGTTGTCGTTCAGTTGACTTTAAGCTGCCCTAAAAAATACCTGTCAACAAAATAACCTTCTCCGTTGTCTTTGGAACAAAAAGCTCAGATCCTCCAGACCATGGCCAATGCAAGCCAACTAACATTAAGAATGCACTTTAGGTGTAAAAACAAGTCGCGTGACCAGATTGCTGCTTTCAAGAGCTCTGAAACACAGGGAGTTTTTTCATCTCATCTCCATCCTCCCCGAAGGTGGTAGGCATCAAAACTGTCATCATAGCTACGGTGTGGTCTTAAACCTACCAGAATCCAAAACATAGCTTCATTTTTTTTTATTGAACCGGTGCAAGAAGTCCCACTGTCTTCTTTATTTCAGTCATTTATTTCCAGTAACTACAAACACAGTGCAACCCAAAGTCCTCGGGAGACTGAAGGCATCGACCCAAGTACCTCTCACATGCTAAGCAAGGGCTCCACTATTTGAGCTGATTGCCCTGCACAAAGTACAATAGTACAGCCCCACCTTCCTCGTCCTGTCCGCTTCATTTCGATGCCACACTTTTCCTGACTTTCAGGTCCAATGTAAAGATTCTGGAAGGTGAGCTGGATCTGACTTTTACTGGAAAACACCAGGAACCTCAGATGATGTTTCCCAGGTTAAGGCGATGTACTGCTAATCGATTGTGCTCTGCCTGCATGGGTTCCAATCCCATCCGTAGTCCAGTTTATTGTAGTAGCTGCCAGACACCAGGATAAAGCGACCACAGGGCAGCTTAGATCAGCCCAAAACAGGGCTGAATTCACTCCTGCAATGGATAGTCTGAAGAGAAGTGTCCTTGCGTGCAGAGCGCCGCTTGTTCAGTGGCATGGGTATTGCCATGTGGTGGAGGCAATTTTTGGGTCTCCAAAGTAAACCAAAGACAATGGGTTAGGAAAGAAGGCCATTCTTGCAAGACGCACTCTGATTTATCACAGGCAGATGTTGCAGGGAACCTACTTGCCCTCTCAAAGGGATACATGTTACACCCTTTCAAGCAAAGAGCAGTGTGACTAAGCTTTCAAACCACAGGTTTCACTTCAGGCAGCGACATGAGGTGCTTGACAGTATGTCACTCTGTCCATCCAATCAGTGTTTTATATGTCACATACTTTCACTCATTATCTCCTCAACTGGAAGTAAAGCATGTGTAGAATGCGGGCATCGATCCCGCTACCTCTCGCATGCTAAGCGAGCACTCTACCATTTGAGCTAATTCCCCTTTGAACACTGATGAATTGCATTGCAAAAAAAAGTCGAGTTAGGGTCAACTTTGTTCGCCTTTATGGTATCCGGCTCGGTGGTCACCTGAAAAGTCAGTCAATACAGACGAGGTGGCCGAGTGGTTAAGGCGATGGACTGCTAATCCATTGTGCTCTGCACGCGTGGGTTCGAATCCCATCCTCGTCGTCGTTCAGTTGACTTTAAGCTGCCCTAAAAAATACCTGTCAACAAAATAACCTTCTCCGTTGTCTTTGGAACAAAAACCTCAGATCCTCCAGACCATGGCCAATGCAAGCCAACTAACATTAAGAATGCACTTTAGGTGTTAAAACAAGTCGCTTGACCAGATTGCTGCTTTCAAGAGCTCTGAAACACAGGGAGTTTTTTCATCTCATCTCCATCCTCCCCGAAGGTGGTAGGCATCAAAACTGTCATCATAGCTACGGTGTGGTCTTCTTTATTCCAGTCATTTATTTCCAGTAACTACAAACACTTTACAACCCAAAGTCTTCGGGAGACTGAAGGCATCGACCCAAGTACCTCTCACATGCTAAGCAAGGGCTCCACTATTTGAGCTGATTGCCCTGTACAAAGTACAATAGTACAGCCCCACCTTCCTCGTCCTGTCCGCTTCATCTCGATGCCACACTTTTCCTGACTTTCAGGTCCAATGTAAAGATTCTGGAAGGTGAGCTGGATCTGACTTTTACTGGAAAACACAAGGAACCTCAGATGATGTTTCCCAGGTTAAGGCGATGTACTGCTAATCGATTGTGCTCTGCCTGCATGGGTTCCAATCCCATCCGTAGTCCAGTTTATTGTAGTAGCTGCCAGACACCAGGATAAAGCGACCACAGGGCAGCTTAGATCAGCCCAAAACAGGGCTGAATTCACTCCTGCAATGGATAGTCTGAAGAGAAGTGTCCTTGCGTGCAGAGCGCCGCTTGTTCAGTGGCATGGGTATTGCCATGTGGTGGAGGCAATTTTTGGGTCTCCAAAGTAAACCAAAGACAATGGGTTAGGAAAGAAGGCCATTCTTGCAAGACGCACTCTGATTTATCACAGGCAGATGTTGCAGGGAACCTACTTACCCTCTCAAAGGGATACATGTTACACCCTTTCAAGCAAAGAGCAGTGTGACTAAGCTTACAAACCACAGGTTTCACTTCAGGCAGCGATATGAGGTGCTTGACAGTATGTCACTCTGTCCATCCAATCAGTGTTTTATATGTCACTTACTTTCACTCATTATCTCCTCAACTGGAAGTAAAGCATGTGGAGAATGCGGGCATCGATCCCGCTACCTCTCGCATGCTAAGCGAGCGCTCTACCATTTGAGCTAATTCCCCTTTGAACACTGATGAATTGCATTGCAAAAAAAAGTCGAGTTAGGGTCAACTTTGTTCGCCTTTATGGTATCCGGCTCAGTGGTCACCTGAAAAGTCAGTCAATACAGACGAGGTGGCCGAGTGGTTAAGGCGATGGACTGCTACTCCATTGGGCTCTGCACGCGTGGGTTCGAATCCCATCCTCGTCGTCGTTCAGTTGACTTTAAGCTGCCCTAAAAAATACCTGTCAACAAAATAACCTTCTCTGTTGTCTTTGGAACAAAAAGCTCAGATCCTCCAGACCATGGCCAATGCAAGCCAACTAACATTAAGAATGCACTTTAGGTGTAAAAACAAGTCGCGTGACCAGATAGCTGCTTTCAAGAGCTCTGAAACACAGGGAGTTTTTTCATCTCATCTCCATCCTCCCCGAAGGTGGTAGGCATCAAAACTGTCATCATAGCTACGGTGTGGTCTTAAACCTACCAGAATCCAAAACATAGCTTCATTTTTTTTTATTGAACCGGTGCAAGAAGTCCCACTGTCTTCTTTATTTCAGTCATTTATTTCCAGTAACTACAAACACAGTGCAACCCAAAGTCCTCGGGAGACTGAAGGCATCGACCCAAGTACCTCTCACATGCTAAGCAAGGGCTCCACTATTTGAGCTGATTGCCCTGCACAAAGTACAATAGTACAGCCCCACCTTCCTCGTCCTGTCCGCTTCATCTCGATGCCACACTTTTCCTGACTTTCAGGTCCAATGTAAAGATTCTGGAAGGTGAGCTGGATCTGACTTTTACTGGAAAACACCAGGAACCTCAGATGATGTTTCCCAGGTTAAGGCGATGTACTGCTAATCGATTGTGCTCTGCCTGCATGGGTTCCAATCCCATCCGTAGTCCAGTTTATTGTAGTAGCTGCCAGACACCAGGATAAAGCGACCACAGGGCAGCTTAGATCAGCCCAAAACAGGGCTGAATTCACTCCTGCAATGGATAGTCTGAAGAGAAGTGTCCTTGCGTGCAGAGCGCCGCTTGTTCAGTGGCATGGGTATTGCCATGTGGTGGAGGCAATTTTTGGGTCTCCAAAGTAAACCAAAGACAATGGGTTAGGAAAGAAAAGACGCACTCTGATTTATCACAGGCAGATGTTGCAGGGAACCTACTTGCCCTCTCAAAGAGATGCATGTTACACCCTTTCAAGCAAAGAGCAGTGTGACTAAGCTTACAAACCACAGATTTCACTTCAGGCAGCGATATGAGGTGCTTGACAGTATGTCACTCTGTCCATCCAATCAGTGTTTTATATGTCACTTACTTTCACTCATTATCTCCTCAACTGGAAGTAAAGCATGTGGAGAATGCGGGCATCGATCCCGCTACCTCTCGCATGCTAAGCGAGCGCTCTACCATTTGAGCTAATTCCCCTTTGAACACTGATGAATTGCATTGCAAAAAAAGTCGAGTTAGGGTCAACTTTGTTCGCCTTTATGGTATCCGGCTCGGTGGTCACCTGAAAAGTCAGTCAATACAGACGAGGTGGCCGAGTGGTTAAGGCGATGGACTGCTAATCCATTGTGCTCTGCACGAGTGGGTTTGAATCCCATCTTCGTCATCCCAGGTTAAGGCCATGTACTGCTAATCGATTGTGCTCTGCCTGCATGGGTTCCAATCCCATCCGTAGTCCAGTTTATTGTAGTAGCTGCCAGACACCAGGATAAAGCGACCACAGGGCAGCTTAGATCAGCCCAAAACAGGGCTGAATTCACTCCTGCAATGGATAGTCTGAAGAGAAGTGTCCTTGCGTGCAGAGCGCCGCTTGTTCAGTGGCATGGGTATTGCCATGTGGTGGAGGCAATTTTTGGGTCTCCAAAGTAAACCAAAGACAATGGGTTAGGAAAGAAGGCCATTCTTGCAAGACGCACTCTGATTGATCACAGGCAGATGTTGCAGGGAACCTACTTGCCCTCTCAAAGAGATGCATGTTACACCCTTTCAAGCAAAGAGCAGTGTGACTAAGCTTTCAAACCACAGGTTTCACTTCAGGCAGCAATATGAGGTGCTTGACAGTATGTCACTCTGTCCATCCAATCAGTGTTTTATATGTCACTTACTTTCACTCATTATCTCCTCAACTGGAAGTAAAGCATGTGGAGAATGCGGGCATCGATCCCGCTACCTCTCGCATGCTAAGCGAGCGCTCTACCATTTGAGCTAATTCCCCTTTGAACACTGATGAATTGCATTGCAAAAAAAAGGCGAGTTAGGGTCAACTTTGTTCGCCTTTATGGTATCCGGCTCGGTGGTCACCTGAAAAGTCAGTCAATACAGACGAGGTGGCCGAGTGGTTAAGGCGATGGACTGCTAATCCATTGTGCTCTGCACGCGTGGGTTCGAATCCCATCCTCGTCGTCGTTCAGTTGACTTTAAGCTGCCCTAAAAAATACCTGTCAACAAAATAACCTTCTCCGTTGTCTTTGGAACAAAAAGCTCAGATCCTCCAGACCATGGCCAATGCAAGCCAACTAACATTAAGAATGCACTTTAGGTGTAAAAACAAGTCGCGTGACCAGATTGCTGCTTTCAAGAGCTCTGAAACACAGGGAGTTTTTTCATCTCATCTCAATCCTCCCCGAAGGTGGTAGGCATCAAAACTGTCATCATAGCTACGGTGTGGTCTTAAACCTACCAGAATCCAAAACATAGCTTTATTTTTTTTTATTGAACTTGGCAAGAAGTCCCACTGTCTTCTTTATTTCAGTCATTTATTTCCAGTAACTACAAACACAGTGCAACCCAAAGTCCTCGGGAGACTGAAGGCATCGACCCAAGTACCTCTCACATGCTAAGCAAGGGCTCCACTATTTGAGCTGATTGCCCTGCACAAAGTACAATAGTACAGCCCCACCTTCCTCGTCCTGTCCGCTTCATCTCGATGCCACACTTTTCCTGACTTTCAGGTCCAATGTAAAGATTCTGGAAGGTGAGCTGGATCTGACTTTTTCTGGAAAACACAAGGAACCTCAGATGATGTTTCCCAGGTTAAGGCGATGTACTGCTAATCGATTGTGCTCTGCCTGCATGGGTTCCAATCCCATCCGTAGTCCAGTTTATTGTAGTAGCTGCCAGACACGAGGATAAAGCGACCACAGGGCAGCTTAGATCAGCCCAAAACAGGGCTGAATTCACTCCTGCAATGGATAGTCTGAAGAGAAGTGTCCTTGCGTGCAGAGCGCCGCTTGTTCAGTGGCATGGGTATTGCCATGTGGTGGAGGCAATTTTTGGGTCTCCAAAGTAAACCAAAGACAATGGGTTAGGAAAGAAGGCCATTCTTGCAAGACACACTCTGATTTATCACAGGCAGATGTTGCAGGGAACCTACTTGCCCTCTCAAAGGGATACATGTTACACCCTCTCAAGCAAAGAGCAGTGTGACTAAGCTTTCAAACCACAGGTTTCACTTCAGGCAGCGATATGAGGTGCTTGACAGTATGTCACTCTGTCCATCCAATCAGTGTTTTATATGTCACGTACTTTCACTCATTATCTCCTCAACTGGAAGTAAAGCATGTGGAGAATGCGGGCATCGATCCCGCTACCTCTCGCATGCTAAGCGAGCGCTCTACCATTTGAGCTAATTCCCCTTTGAACACTGATGAATTGCATTGCAAAAAAAGTCGAGTTAGGGTCAACTTTGTTCGCCTTTATGGTATCCGGCTCGGTGGTCACCTGAAAAGTCAGTCAATACAGACGAGGTGGCCGAGTGGTTAAGGCGATGGACTGCTAATCCATTGTGCTCTGCACGAGTGGGTTTGAATCCCATCTTCGTCATCCCAGGTTAAGGCCATGTACTGCTAATCGATTGTGCTCTGCCTGCATGGGTTCCAATCCCATCCGTAGTCCAGTTTATTGTAGTAGCTGCCAGACACCAGGATAAAGCGACCACAGGGCAGCTTAGATCAGCCCAAAACAGGGCTGAATTCACTCCTGCAATGGATAGTCTGAAGAGAAGTGTCCTTGCGTGCAGAGCGCCGCTTGTTCAGTGGCATGGGTATTGCCATGTGGTGGAGGCAATTTTTGGGTCTCCAAAGTAAACCAAAGACAATGGGTTAGGAAAGAAGGCCATTCTTGCAAGACGCACTCTGATTGATCACAGGCAGATGTTGCAGGGAACCTACTTGCCCTCTCAAAGAGATGCATGTTACACCCTTTCAAGCAAAGAGCAGTGTGACTAAGCTTACAAACCACAGGTTTCACTTCAGGCAGCAATATGAGGTGCTTGACAGTATGTCACTCTGTCCATCCAATCAGTGTTTTATATGTCACTTACTTTCACTCATTATCTCCTCAACTGGAAGTAAAGCATGTGGAGAATGCGGGCATCGATCCCGCTACCTCTCGCATGCTAAGCGAGCGCTCTACCATTTGAGCTAATTCCCCTTTGAACACTGATGAATTGCATTGCAAAAAAAAGGCGAGTTAGGGTCAACTTTGTTCGCCTTTATGGTATCCGGCTCGGTGGTCACCTGAAAAGTCAGTCAATACAGACGAGGTGGCCGAGTGGTTAAGGCGATGGACTGCTAATCCATTGTGCTCTGCACGCGTGGGTTCGAATCCCATCCTCGTCGTTGTTCAGTTGACTTTAAGCTGCCCTAAAAAATACCTGTCAACAAAATAACCTTCTCCGTTGTCTTTGGAACAAAAAGCTCAGATCCTCCAGACCATGGCCAATGCAAGCCAACTAACATTAAGAATGCACTTTAGGTGTAAAAACAAGTCGCGTGACCAGATTGCTGCTTTCAAGAGCTCTGAAACACAGGGAGTTTTTTCATCTCATCTCCATCCTCCCCGAAGGTGGTAGGCATCAAAACTGTCATCATAGCTACGGTGTGGTCTTAAACCTACCAGAATCCAAAACATAGCTTCATTTTTTTTTATTGAACCGGTGCAAGAAGTCCCACTGTCTTCTTTATTTCAGTCATTTATTTCCAGTAACTACAAACACAGTGCAACCCAAAGTCCTCGGGAGACTGAAGGCATCAACCCAAGTACCTCTCACATGCTAAGCAAGGGCTCCACTATTTGAGCTGATTGCCCTGCACAAAGTACAATAGTACAGCCCCACCTTCCTCGTCCTGTCCGCTTCATCTCGATGCCACACTTTTCCTGACTTTCAGGTCCAATGTAAAGATTCTGGAAGGTGAGCTGGATCTGACTTTTACTGGAAAACACCAGGAACCTCAGATGATGTTTCCCAGGTTAAGGCGATGTACTGCTAATCGATTGTGCTCTGCCTGCATGGGTTCCAATCCCATCCGTAGTCCAGTTTATTGTAGTAGCTGCCAGACACCAGGATAAAGCGACCACAGGGCAGCTTAGATCAGCCCAAAACAGGGCTGAATTCACTCCTGCAATGGATAGTCTGAAGAGAAGTGTCCTTGCGTGCAGAGCGCCGCTTGTTCAGTGGCATGGGTATTGCCATGTGGTGGAGGCAATTTTTGGGTCTCCAAAGTAAACCAAAGACAATGGGTTAGGAAAGAAGGCCATTCTTGCAAGACGCACTCTGATTTATCACAGGCAGATGTTGCAGGGAACCTACTTGCCCTCTCAAAGGGATACATGTTACACCCTTTCAAGCAAAGAGCAGTGTGACTAAGCTTTCAAACCACAGGTTTCACTTCAGGCAGCGATATGAGGTGCTTGACAGTATGTCACTCTGTCCATCCAATCAGTGTTTTATATGTCACTTACTTTCACTCATTATCTCCTCAACTGGAAGTAAAGCATGTGGAGAATGCGGGCATCGATCCCTCTACCTCTCGCATGCTAAGCGAGCGCTCTACCATTTGAGCTAATTCCCCTTTGAACACTGATGAATTGCATTGCAAAAAAAATTCGAGTTAGGGTCAACTTTGTTCGCCTTTATGGTATCCGGCTCGGTGGTCACCTGAAAAGTCAGTCAATACAGACGAGGTGGCCGAGTGGTTAAGGCGATGGACTGCTAATCCATTGTGCTCTGCATGCGTGGGTTCGAATCCCATCCTCGTCATCGTTCAGTTGACTTTAAGCTGCCCTAAAAAATACCTGTCAACAAAATAACCTTCTCCGTTGTCTTTGGAACAAAAACCTCAGATCCTCCAGACCATGGCCAATGCAAGCCAACTAACATTAAGAATGCACTTTAGGTGTAAAAAAAAGTTGCGTGACCAGATTGCTGCTTTCAAGAGCTCTGAAACACAGGGAGTTTTTTCATCTCATCTCCATCCTCCCCTAAGGTGGTAGGCATCAAAACTGTCATCATAGCTACGGTGTGGTCTTAAACCTACCAGAATCCAAAACATAGCTTCATTTTTTTTTATTGAACCGGTGCAAGAAGTCCCACTGTCTTCTTTATTTCAGTCATTTATTTCCAGTAACTACAAACACAGTGCAACCCAAAGTCCTCGGGAGACTGAAGGCATCGACCCAAGTACCTCTCACATGCTAAGCAAGGGCTCCACTATTTGAGCTGATTGCCCTGCACAAAGTACAATAGTACAGCCCCACCTTCCTCGTCCTGTCCGCTTCATCTCGATGCCACACTTTTCCTGACTTTCAGGTCCAATGTAAAGATTCTGGAAGGTGAGCTGGATCTGACTTTTACTGTAAAACACAAGGAACCTCAGATGATGTTTCCCAGGTTAAGGCGATGTACTGCTAATCGATTGTGCTCTGCCTGCATGGGTTCCAATCCCATCCGTAGTCCAGTTTATTGTAGTAGCTGCCAGACACCAGGATAAAGCGACCACAGGGCAGCTTAGATCAGCCCAAAACAGGGCTGAATTCACTCCTGCAATGGATAGTCTGGAAAGAAGTGTCCTTGCGTGCAGAGCGCCGCTTGTTCAGTGGCATGGGTATTGCCATGTGGTGGAGGCAATTTTTGGGTCTCCAAAGTAAACCAAAGACAATGGGTTAGGAAAGAAGGCCATTCTTGCAAGACGCACTCTGATTTATCACAGGCAGATGTTGCAGGGAACCTACTTGCCCTCTCAAAGGGATACATGTTACACCCTTTCAAGCAAAGAGCAGTGTGACTAAGCTTTCAAACCACAGGTTTCACTTCAGGAAGCGATATGAGGTGCTTGACAGTATGTCACTCTGTCCATCCAATCAGTGTTTTATATGTCACTTACTTTCACTCATTATCTCCTCAACTGGAAGTAAAGCATGTGGAGAATGCGGGCATTGATCCCGCTACCTCTCGCATGCTAAGCGAGCGCTCTACCATTTGAGCTAATTCCCCTTTGAACACTGACGAATTGCATTGCAAAAAAAAGTCGAGTTAGGGTCAACTTTGTTCGCCTTTATGGTATCCGGCTCGGTGGTCACCTGAAAAGTCAGTCAATACAGACGAGGTGGCCGAGTGGTTAAGGCGATGGACTGCTACTCCATTGGGCTCTGCACGCGTGGGTTCGAATCCCATCCTCGTCGTCGTTCAGTTGACTTTAAGCTGCCCTAAAAAATACCTGTCAACAAAATAACCTTCTCCGTTGTCTTTGGAACAAAAAGCTCAGATCCTCCAGACCATGGCCAATGCAAGCCAACTAACATTAAGAATGCACTTTAGGTGTAAAAACAAGTCGCGTGACCAGATTGCTGCTTTCAAGAGCTCTGAAACACAGGGAGTTTTTTCATCTCATCTCCATCCTCCCCGAAGGTGGTAGGCATCAAAACTGTCATCATAGCTACGGTGTGGTCTTAAACCTACCAGAATCCAAAACATAGCTTCATTTTTTTTTTATTGAACCGGTGCAAGAAGTCCCACTGTCTTCTTTATTTCAGTCATTTATTTCCAGTAACTACAAACACAGTGCAACCCAAAGTCCTCGGGAGACTGAAGGCATCGACCCAAGTACCTCTCACATGCTAAGCAAGGGCTCCACTATTTGAGCTGATTGCCCTGCACAAAGTACAATAGTACAGCCCCACCTTCCTCGTCCTGTCCGCTTCATCTCGATGCCACACTTTTCCTGACTTTCAGGTCCAATGTAAAGATTCTGGAAGGTGAGCTGGATCTGACTTTTACTGGAAAACACCAGGAACCTCAGATGATGTTTCCCAGGTTAAGGCGATGTACTGCTAATCGATTGTGCTCTGCCTGCATGGGTTCCAATCCCATCCGTAGTCCAGTTTATTGTAGTAGCTGCCAGACACCAGGATAAAGCGACCACAGGGCAGCTTAGATCAGCCCAAAACAGGGCTGAATTCACTCCTGCAATGGATAGTCTGAAGAGAAGTGTCCTTGCGTGCAGAGCGCCGCTTGTTCAGTGGCATGGGTATTGCCATGTGGTGGAGGCAATTTTTGGGTCTCCAAAGTAAACCAAAGACAATGGGTTAGGAAAGAAGGCCATTCTTGCAAGACGCACTCTGATTTATCACAGGCAGATGTTGCAGGGAACCTACTTGCCCTCTCAAAGGGATACATGTTACACCCTTTCAAGCAAAGAGCAGTGTGACTAAGCTTTCAAACCACAGGTTTCACTTCAGGCAGCGACATGAGGTGCTTGACAGTATGTCACTCTGTCCATCCAATCAGTGTTTTATATGTCACGTACTTTCACTCATTATCTCCTCAACTGGAAGTAAAGCATGTGGAGAATGCGGGCATCGATCCCGCTACCTCTCGCATGCTAAGCGAGCGCTCTACCATTTGAGCTAATTCCCCTTTGAACACTGATGAATTGCATTGCAAAAAAAAGTCGAGTTAGGGTCAACTTTGTTCGCCTTTATGGTATCCGGCTCGGTGGTCACCTGAAAAGTCAGTCAATACAGACGAGGTGGCCGAGTGGTTAAGGCGATGGACTGCTAATCCATTGTGCTCTGCACGCGTGGGTTCGAATCCCATCCTCGTTGTCGTTCAGTTGAATTTAAGCTGCCCTAAAAAATACCTGTCAACAAAATAACCTTCTCCGTTGTCTTTGGAACAAAAAGCTCAGATCCTCCAGACCATGGCCAATGCAAGCCAACTAACATTAAGAATGCACTTTAGGTGTAAAAACAAGTCGCGTGACCATATTGCTGCTTTCAAGAGCTCTGAAACACAGGGAGTTTTTTCATCTCATCTCCATCCTCCCCGAAGGTGGTAGGCATCAAAACTGTCATCATAGCTACGGTGTGGTCTTAAACCTACCAGAATCCAAAACATAGCTTCATTTTTTTTTATTGAACCGGTGCAAGAAGTCCCACTGTCTTCTTTATTTCAGTCATTTATTTCCAGTAACTACAAACACAGTGCAACCCAAAGTCCTCGGGAGACTGAAGGCATCGACCCAAGTACCTCTCACATGCTAAGCAAGGGCTCCACTATTTGAGCTGATTGCCCTGCACAAAGTACAATAGTACAGCCCCACCTTCCTCGTCCTGTCCGCTTCATCTCGATGCCACACTTTTCCTGACTTTCAGGTCCAATGTAAAGATTCTGGAAGGTGAGCTGGATCTGACTTTTACTGGAAAACACCAGGAACCTCAGATGATGTTTCCCAGGTTAAGGCGATGTACTGCTAATCGATTGTGCTCTGCCTGCATGGGTTCCAATCCCATCCGTAGTCCAGTTTATTGTAGTAGCTGCCAGACACCAGGATAAAGCGACCACAGGGCAGCTTAGATCAGCCCAAAACAGGGCTGAATTCACTCCTGCAATGGATAGTCTGAAGAGAAGTGTCCTTGCGTGCAGAGCGCCGCTTGTTCAGTGGCATGGGTATTGCCATGTGGTGGAGGCAATTTTTGGGTCTCCAAAGTAAACCAAAGACAATGGGTTAGGAAAGAAGGCCATTCTTGCAAGACGCACTCTGATTTATCACAGGCAGATGTTGCAGGGAACCTACTTGCCCTCTCAAAGGGATACATGTTACACCCTTTCAAGCAAAGAGCAGTGTGACTAAGCTTTCAAACCACAGGTTTCACTTCAGGCAGCGACATGAGGTGCTTGACAGTATGTCACTCTGTCCATCCAATCAGTGTTTTATATGTCACGTACTTTCACTCATTATCTCCTCAACTGGAAGTAAAGCATGTGGAGAATGCGGGCATCGATCCCGCTACCTCTCGCATGCTAAGCGAGCGCTCTACCATTTGAGCTAATTCCCCTTTGAACACTGATGAATTGCATTGCAAAAAAAAGTCGAGTTAGGGTCAACTTTGTTCGCCTTTATGGTATCCGGCTCGGTGGTCACCTGAAAAGTCAGTCAATACAGACGAGGTGGCCGAGTGGTTAAGGCGATGGACTGCTAATCCATTGTGCTCTGCACGCGTGGGTTCGAATCCCATCCTCGTTGTCGTTCAGTTGAATTTAAGCTGCCCTAAAAAATACCTGTCAACAAAATAACCTTCTCCGTTGTCTTTGGAACAAAAAGCTCAGATCCTCCAGACCATGGCCAATGCAAGCCAACTAACATTAAGAATGCACTTTAGGTGTAAAAACAAGTCGCGTGACCATATTGCTGCTTTCAAGAGCTCTGAAACACAGGGAGTTTTTTCATCTCATCTCCATCCTCCCCGAAGGTGGTAGGCATCAAAACTGTCATCATAGCTACGGTGTGGTCTTAAACCTACCAGAATCCAAAACATAGCTTCATTTTTTTTTATTGAACCGGTGCAAGAAGTCCCACTGTCTTCTTTATTTCAGTCATTTATTTCCAGTAACTACAAACACAGTGCAACCCAAAGTCCTCGGGAGACTGAAGGCATCGACCCAAGTACCTCTCACATGCTAAGCAAGGGCTCCACTATTTGAGCTGATTGCCCTGCACAAAGTACAATAGTACAGCCCCACCTTCCTCGTCCTGTCCGCTTCATCTCGATGCCACACTTTTCCTGACTTTCAGGTCCAATGTAAAGATTCTGGAAGGTGAGCTGGATCTGACTTTTACTGGAAAACACCAGGAACCTCAGATGATGTTTCCCAGGTTAAGGCGATGTACTGCTAATCGATTGTGCTCTGCCTGCATGGGTTCCAATCCCATCCGTAGTCCAGTTTATTGTAGTAGCTGCCAGACACCAGGATAAAGCGACCACAGGGCAGCTTAGATCAGCCCAAAACAGGGCTGAATTCACTCCTGCAATGGATAGTCTGAAGAGAAGTGTCCTTGCGTGCAGAGCGCCGCTTGTTCAGTGGCATGGGTATTGCCATGTGGTGGAGGCAATTTTTGGGTCTCCAAAGTAAACGGGTTAGGAAAGAAGGCCATTCTTGCAAGACGCACTCTGATTTATCACAGGCAGATGTTGCAGGGAACCTACTTGCCCTCTCAAAGGGATACATGTTACACCCTTTCAAGCAAAGAGCAGTGTGACTAAGCTTTCAAGCCACAGGTTTCACTTCAGGCAGCGACATGAGGTGACTGACAGTATGTCACTCTGTCCATCCAATCAGTGTTTTATATGTCACGTACTTTCACTCATTATCTCCTCAACTGGAAGTAAAGCATGTGGAGAATGCGGGCATCGATACCGCTACCTCTCGCATGCTAAGCCAGCGCTCTACCATTTGAGCTAATTCCCCTTTGAACACTGATGAATTGCATTGCAAAAAAAAGTCGAGTTAGGGTCAACTTTGTTCGCCTTTATGGTATCCGGCTCGGTGGTCACCTGAAAAGTCAGTCAATACAGACGAGGTGGCCGAGTGGTTAAGGCGATGGACTGCTAATCCATTGTGCTCTGCACGCGTGGGTTCGAATCCCATCCTCGTCGTCGTTCAGTTGACTTTAAGCTGCCCTAAAAAATACCTGTCAACAAAATAACCTTCTCCGTTGTCTTTGGAACAAAAAGCTCAGATCCTCCAGACCATGGCCAATGCAAGCCAACTAACATTAAGAATGCACTTTAGGTGTAAAAACAAGTTGCGTGACCAGATTGCTGCTTTCAAGAGCTCTGAAACACAGGGAGTTTTTTCATCTCATCTCCATCCTCCCCGAAGGTGGTAGACATCAAAACTGTCATCATAGCTACGGTGTGGTCTTCTTTATTCCAGTCATTTATTTCCAGTAACTACAAACACAGTACAACCCAAAGTCTTCGGGAGACTGAAGGCATCGACCCAAGTACCTCTCACATGCTAAGCAAGGGCTCCACTATTTGAGCTGATTGCCCTGCACAAAGTACAATAGTACAGCCCCACCTTCCTCGTCCTGTCCGCTTCATCTCGATGCCACACTTTTCCTGACTTTCAGGTCCAATGTAAAGATTCTGGAAGGTGAGCTGGATCTGACTTTTACTGGAAAACACAAGGAACCTCAGATGATGTTTCCCAGGTTAAGGCGATGTACTGCTAATCGATTGTGCTCTGCCTGCATAGGTTCCAATCCCATCCGTAGTCCAGTTTATTGTAGTAGCTGCCAGACACCAGGATAAAGCGACCACAGGGCAGCTTAGATCAGCCCAAAACAGGGCTGAATTCACTCCTGCAATGGATAGTCTGAAGAGAAATGTCCTTGCGTGCAGAGCGCCGCTTGTTCAGTGGCATGGGTATTGCTATGTGGTGGAGGCAATTTTTGGGTCTCCAAAGTAAACCAAAGACAATGGGTTAGGAAAGAAGGCCATTCTTGCAAGACACACTCTGATTTATCACAGGCAGATGTTGCAGGGAACCTACTTGTCCTCTCAAAGGGATACATGTTACACCCTTTCAAGCAAAGAGCAGTGTGACTAAGCTTTCAAACCACAGGTTTCACTTCAGGCAGCGATATGAGGTGCTTGACAGTATGTCACTCTGTCCATCCAATCAGTGTTTTATATGTCACATACTTTCACTCATTATCTCCTCAACTGGAAGTAAAGCATGTGGAGAATGCGGGCATCGATCCCGCTACCTCTCGCATGCTAAGCGAGCGCTCTACCATTTGAGCTAATTCCCCTTTGAACACTGATGAATTGCATTGCAAAAAAAAGTCGAGTTAGGGTCAACTTTGTTCGCCTTTATGGTATCCGGCTCGGTGGTCACCTGAAAAGTCAGTCAATACAGACGAGGTGGCCGAGTGGTTAAGGCGATGGACTGCTAATCCATTGTGCTCTGCACGCGTGGGTTCGAATCCCATCCTCGTCGTCGTTCAGTTGACTTTAAGCTGCCCTAAAAAATACCTGTCAACAAAATAACCTTCTCCGTTGTCTTTGGAACAAAAAGCTCAGATCCTCCAGACCATGGCCAATGCAAGCCAACTAACATTAAGAATGCACTTTAGGTGTAAAAAAAAGTCGCGTGACCAGATTGCTGCTTTCAAGAGCTCTGAAACACAGGGAGTTTTTTCATCTCATCTCCATCCTCCCCTAAGGTGGTAGGCATCAAAACTGTCATCATAGCTACGGTGTGGTCTTAAACCTACCAGAATCCAAAACATAGCTTCATTTTTTTTTATTGAACCGGTGCAAGAAGTCCCACTGTCTTCTTTATTTCAGTCATTTATTTCCAGTAACTACAAACACAGTGCAACCCAAAGTCCTCGGGAGACTGAAGGCATCGACCCAAGTACCTCTCACATGCTAAGCAAGGGCTCCACTATTTGAGCTGATTGCCCTGCACAAAGTACAATAGTACAGCCCCACCTTCCTCGTCCTGTCCGCTTCATCTCGATGCCACACTTTTCCTGACTTTCAGGTCCAATGTAAAGATTCTGGAAGGTGAGCTGGATCTGACTTTTACTGGAAAACACAAGGAACCTCAGATGATGTTTCCCAGGTTAAGGCGATGTACTGCTAATCGATTGTGCTCTGCCTGCATGGGTTCCAATCCCATCCGTAGTCCAGTTTATTGTAGTAGCTGCCAGACACCAGGATAAAGTGACCACAGGGCAGCTTAGATCAGCCCAAAACAGGGCTGAATTCACTCCTGCAATGGATAGTCTGAAGAGAAGTGTCCTTGCGTGCAGAGCGCCGCTTGTTCAGTGGCATGGGTATTGCCATGTGGTGGAGGCAATTTTTGGGTCTCCAAAGTAAACCAAAGACAATGGGTTAGGAAAGAAGGCCATTCTTGCAAGACGCACTCTGATTTATCACAGGCAGATGTTGCAGGGAACCTACTTGCCCTCTCAAAGGGATACATTTTACACCCTTTCAAGCAAAGAGCAGTGTGACTAAGCTTTCAAACCACAGGTTTCACTTCAGGCAGCGATATGAGGTGCTTGACAGTATGTCACTCTGTCCATCCAATCAGTGTTTTATATGTCACGTACTTTCACTCATTATCTCCTCAACTGGAAGTAAAGCATGTGGAGAATGCGGGCATCGATCCCGCTACCTCTCGCATGCTAAGCGAGCGCTCTACCATTTGAGCTAATTCCCCTTTGAATACTGATGAATTGCATTGCAAAAAAAAGTCGAGTTAGGGTCAACTTTGTTCGCCTTTATGGTATCCGGCTTGGTGGTCACCTGAAAAGTCAGTCAATACAGACGAGGTGGCCGAGTGGTTAAGGCGATGGACTGCTAATCCATTGTGCTCTGCACTCGTGGGTTCGAATCCCATCCTCGTCGTCGTTCAGTTGACTTTAAGCTGCCCTAAAAAATACCTGTCAACAAAATAACCTTCTCCGTTGTCTTTGGAACAAAAAGCTCAGATCCTCCAGACCATGGCCAATGCAAGCCAACTAACATTAAGAATGCACTTTAGGTGTAAAAACAAGTCGCGTGACCAGATTGCTGCTTTCAAGAGCTCTGAAACACAGGGAATTTTTTCATCTCATCTCCATCCTCCCCGAAGATGGTAGGCATCAAAACTGTCATCATAGCTACGGTGTGGTCTTAAACCTACCAGAATCCAAAACATAGCTTCATTTTTTTTTATTGAACCGGTGCAAGAAGTCCCACTGTCTTCTTTATTTCAGTCATTTATTTCCAGTAACTACAAACACAGTGCAACCCAAAGTCCTCGGGAGACTGAAGGCATCGACCCAAGTACCTCTCACATGCTAAGCAAGGGCTCCACTATTTGAGCTGATTGCCCTGCACAAAGTACAATAGTACAGCCCCACCTTCCTCGTCCTGTCCGCTTCATCTCGATGCCACACTTTTCCTGACTTTCAGGTCCAATGTAAAGATTCTGGAAGGTGAGCTGGATCTGACTTTTACTGGAAAACACAAGGAACCTCAGATGATGTTTCCCAGGTTAAGGCGATGTACTGCTAATCGATTGTGCTCTGCCTGCATGGGTTCCAATCCCATCCGTAGTCCAGTTTATTGTAGTAGCTGCCAGACACCAGGATAAAGCGACCACAGGGCAGCTTAGATCAGCCCAAAACAGGGCTGAATTCACTCCTGCAATGGATAGTCTGAAGAGAAGTGTCCTTGCGTGCAGAGCGCCGCTTGTTCAGTGGCATGGGTATTGCCATGTGGTGGAGGCAATTTTTGGGTCTCCAAAGTAAACCAAAGACAATGGGTTAGGAAAGAAGGCCATTCTTGCAAGACGCACTCTGATTTATCACAGGCAGATGTTGCAGGGAACCTACTTGCCCTCTCAAAGGGATACATGTTACACCCTTTCAAGCAAAGAGCAGTGTGACTAAAGCACTATTCGGTTGGGGTTAGTTTTACATGGGCATGTGGGGCACTAATGAGGAGCAAATCAGGAACTAACTATTAGTTAAAGGTCCATTCTTGACGAGGCCTAACTACCCATCAAATTTCATTCATTAATGTCAGCTATGTATTAACACATACAATCATGATACTGTGCTGACACTGCTAACTGCTTAGCTAGTGGGAGCTAATTAACACCTACAAATACAATAACAGTGTTTTAATTACAAGTTCAGTCTTTCAGGTTTCTTGATCGTTCTTGTGGCCCTAGTTCTTGCAGTCTTTGTTTCAGCTTTAGACGTTTCTTTTGCTGTGAGTGGCTTGGCAGTGTGGTATGCAGCTTTCTCTTCATTAGTACCCCAACCGGTGACACTCCGCACTCAAGTGGTGATTTTTCTGTAGCTGAGTAAAGCAAGGTAGGGGTCAGAGTTGCTGTCAGCAGCTTTTGTCATAAGTTGCTTGAGAATGTGGACTCCCTTCTCAGCTTTCCCATTTGACTGTGCGTACGACAGTACGACGTCTTTTTTCCATTCATCCGAGCACGCTAGCAATTAGCTTGCCTTGTTTCGCTATAATTTTGTTGACTTTAACATGGCCTGAGCTAGCTTAAGGTAAACTCTGCTCCTTCTAGAGATGATTTCTGATTTCTGATGACTTACTAAGAGATACTAACACATTCGTCAAACATTTCACATAATTCAGTATTAACTGTAGCTCCATGTAAAGTGAAAAAATGTGATGTTTCCCAGCTAATCCTCACTCATCTCTGTTAACGACACAGTGTACACGTTTTTTTTTAACTTCTGATTTCTTAAAAACTGTTCTGAGCAAAAATATGGACTGAAGCTCAACAAAAGCAAATGCCAGTTTGGAGCTTAGGAAATTATCTTCCTTGGAGACAAGCTCTCAGCACAAGGTGTTTAGCCTGACCAAGAAAGGGTCAAAGCCATACATGACATGCCAAGACCCACAGACAAGACAGGTGTATTACGCATAATGGGGATGGTTAACTTTGTAGGAAAATTCATTCCTAACCTATCTGCAAAGGCATCCTACATTCACGAGCTCCTGCATAATGGCAATTGGCCTCATTCAGAAATCTGTGCTTAAACTGTGCATACAGTCGTTTGACGCACAAATCCGGGATTCATCAGTATTTTCTTACCAGAATTTGTTCTTACTCTTCGAACAAATTTAGAACTGCCTCAGACCATGCATACGCACAGATGAGGAAGGCTGAACTGACTTAGAAAATGCAAACACATACCTTTTAAGTACATGCAGAGCCTATAAAACCACATTCATTAAAAAAAGATTTAATTAACATTTTTTAAAATCATTAATTTACTAATATATTGGCCAAATGTATTAAATTACCATGAAATTTACACACTTTCACCCTCATCATTGTGACAATTAAAATATTCAACGATAACACCAGTCCTAGTTTACAAAGGAATATATGAGAATGTACATTTCGAAATGTAGAAATTGTTTTGGCCTATAATGATCACCCACTACCAACAATTTCTTGTGCCAATAAATTACGCATCTGTGGCCAAAGGCAATTGGTTAATTGGTAGCATGTTAAAGGGCATGCAGGGTATATAAATTATTCTGATTCACCCGAACAAGTGTTAAGATGGCATATCTAGCCTTGCTAGAGGATATTGCAGCCCGTGCCCTGAAGAGAGAGCGCGTATTCAGGGACCGACACAACATGTTCGAGGAAAATAATGAATGGCTTATCAGCCTTTTCTGATTGCCAAGGCATGTGCTACTGCAACTATGCGATTCTCTGGAGCATCTAAATCACCCGACATGCCATTCTCATCCGATACCTCATCAGGTGCAAGTCCTGTCCACCCTCGGTTTCCTGGCTACAGGTACATTTCAGAGAGAAATAGCAGACCGGGCTAAGATTTAACATCCCACGGGTATTAAATGGCATCCTAAGGCTATTGCCTGAATATATCAAATTCCCATATGATAAACATAATCAGACCGATGTGAAGAGGGGGTTCCATGGCATAGCTGGAATGCCAAATACAGCTGGCGCAATAGACTGTACCCATGTGCGCATCAAAGCTCCATCGATTGACTCAATGCAATACATGAACAGAAAAAACTGTCACTCCATCAACGTGCAGATAATCTATAATGCCGACTGCCATATCCTTAACGCTGTGGCCCGCTGGCCAGGGGGCACCCACGACTCATTTATTTTGCAAAACAGTACAGTGGGAATGCGTTTGCAGGCAGGGGCTGTAAGAAGTGGATGGCTTTTTGGTGAGCATCTTTTGTTCTGGTCTTTAATTTCAATTGTTTTTAGTTAGTATTTGTAGTAAGTCTCTATTCCGTTAATGCTAAAATGTTATATTGTTTAGGTGACCGCGGATATGGCCTTAAAACATGGCTGATGACACCATACGCAAACCCTGAAACCCCTCAAGAGGTGCGCTATAATAACATACATGCCCACACACGCGAGTTTACTACTTCTCTCCTCGCGCAACTGCTTCCTTCTTTCATGAATCAACTCTAGGCAAGCGGTTTTCTTATATGGAGAAATAGGGCCATGGTAGTATGCTAATCACAAATTGCGAGCATGCGCCTGTCAATTTAGAATGATTTTGATTCACACACATACGCAAGGTGGTGAGAATAAAATTGGCCGGTGCGCAGGTGTCATGAATCCCACAGTGATTTTGCGTACGCACTTATTTTGTGCGCAAAGTAAGAACATTTCCACGCAGATATTAGTGAATGAGGCCCAATGACTTCAAGTGGACAGTTAAACATGACCAAGATTGGCAAAGGCTCAAAGAAATACTAACAACAGCACCTGTGCTAACGTTCTTTGACCTGACAAAGAGGATCAATGTGTCGATGGATGCCTCAAAGGACAGACTTGGTGCAGTGCTGCTAAAGGCTGAAAATGAGCATTGGAAACCAGTGGCCTTCGCATCCAGGTCCATGACAGAGACTGAGTGTAGATATCCTCAAATAGAAAAGGAATGTCTGGGGTCAGTGTTTGGCCTAGAGAGGTTCCACAGCTACAGTATATATGGACTGCCCTCATTCACTGTGGAGACTGACCATTGTCCACTAGTCGCCATCATCAAAAAGAACCTGAATGAGATGTTGCCAAGGACTAATGATGAAAATGCAAAGATATGACTCTGAACTCATCTACACACCTGGAAAGCACTTGATACTTGCTGATGCACTCTCACGAGTACCAGCAGGAGAAAAAGTGAGCACAACAGAAGAGAAAATGGTGTCTGCTGCACTTCCTGTAACAGACACAAAGCCCAAGCAAATAGCTGATGAAACAGAAAAAGTAACAGAGCTGCAACAGGTAATCCTGAACATGGAGAATGGATGGCCTGTGGGCTCCTGTCCACAGTTTTACCACATCAGAGGTGAGCTGAGTGTTATTAATGAACTGTTATTGAGACAAAACCGCATCATTATTCCACAAAACATGAGACAGGACATACTACACAGGATCGATGAAGGTCATCTCGGTGTCGAAAAATGCAAGAGAAGGGCAAGAGAGACAGTATTCTGGCCTGGCATCAACGAAGACATTGAGAGACTGATAAGCAGATGTGAAACATGCCAGAAACACAGAAACAAGCAAACCAAAGACTCTATGATGCTAACTGATGTGCCAGCAGCACCTTGGCACAAAGTAGGTGTGGACTTGTTTCATCTCAATGATAAAGACTATTTAGTGGTAACTGACTATTACTCAAACTTCCTTGAAATGGCATTGTTGTCAAACACATCATCAATCATATAAAAAAAAAACAGGACCTTCCTGTTCTCCCCATTAACAACACACGATGTAAAAGAACATACTAACAAACTGTTTATTAGAAATGTTATTGTTATATAAGTTTCCTCACGTACTATTAATTAACTAATTATGATCTCATGGTTAGTGATTAAATGACATTTGATTGGGAGTTACTCAAGAACTGACCATTAACTAACAATTAGTTTCTCATTCATACCCCATTACTTCCTTGGTAACAATTAGTTTTTTTTACAAGTATGAGTATCATCCGAGTAAAATATCAGTACGAGTATCATCCGAGTAAATATCCATACTCGGGATGAAGGAAAATCCTCATTTGGGAAGCTGAGGTCAATATTTAGGGTCCAGGCAGCTAAGCTGCCAGGACACTATTGTAATCCTAGGTATTCTTCTTCTTCTTCCGAGGAAATCATACTTCCCATGGGTGAAAACTCACCAAACTTTGCACAAAGGTCCAGTCTCATGCCAGATATACTCAGCTGTAAACTCAAGCCAATAGTCCTGATGGTGGCGCTACAGCAAGCGTCTAAAGTTCAAAACTTTGAAAATTCATAACAAATCAACCATACGTGCTACAACTTCTGAGGTGGCAAAAAGTTGGGGCCTTTAGGGCCAGTTGGCACCCAAACCTCTTGTCCCCGTGCCTTACTGCAACTCACACTCTGGATACACTGCAATATCTTAGGTTCAGCAGGCTGGAATTGAAGAACACACTGGAAACACGAAGAATCAGGTGCAATTGAGTTTAATGTGCTTACAAGCAACAAAACACATCAACTCTGAGTCAAGCCTCGGGACAAGACTGAAGATTCACTACTGAACACTCTCTTTTTATGCTTGCTTTGCTTCGTCCAAAGTTGACCTCACGGCCTCTGGAAAGTACCAAACTTTCTTCCAATACATTCGAACCGCTGTACCTTCTATTTTTTTTTTTTTTTTTTAAAAAACATGTGAGCTCCGGGGATTTTTCTTTTAATATGATCCCCTGAGCTCACACATTACACAAACCTTACAGACCTTAGAGTGTGTGTGTGTCTATTGTTACATTTCCAGGTGATGCACAATGTTTTATGTGTGTGTGCTTTAACTCATACAAATGTGCTGTGTTTTAATCAGGTGTGTGGTTACAAGAATGATTCACCTTTCATAGTTACTCAAATATCACACAACTTAATCATTAGACATAATCAACTTATGCAGGATATAATATTTATCTGATCCTTAAATGATTTTACTTCAAACTTGATCAATTTGGCCTTTGCCTGATTAGCCATAAAACATTACACTACACTTCACAACTTTCATCAAACTGTAGCCCCAATACTGAAGAAACTCATCACTCTGGTTTATTTTTCAAAAACTGTAAAACTTCTTAAACCTATCTCCTCCCACAATTTTTGCTTAATTGACACCAAACTTGCTACAGAGCATCTTCAGACTGTCCTACACAAACTCTTTTTCTCAGATTTTTGATTGATCAAAAATTGAGCCTACAGTGGATCAAAATGTTTGACTGTAAACGGTACAGTAAACATATACATGCAAATTCTTGCTAAATAAATCTTCATTGTTCATGAAAAAAATGACAACATTTTTGAGTCATAGCAAATGATGTGTGGCAAAAGAATTTTATCTCAAAAACTGAATGTTTGACAGCATTTTGAATTTTGCTCTAATGTGAACAATTGGAGTCAATGTAAAAATGGCAATTTTAAACATCAATTTTTCACTTATGGAGCAAATCAATCATCGTTCCAAACAAATTACCAACATCTCCATGCTGTTTAGATGCAATATGTGTATTTTCAGATTTTTCTCTTAATAACTGAATTTTTTACAGTGGTTTCAAGTCTGCCTTTCCATGCACGGATGGCTGTTTTTCTACACAACAGTGAATGGCTTACTCAATTTGTGAAGCCACTGTTGAGTTGCTACTTGCCAATTAGCTCAGAGCAGTAGATGACTGTCTTAGGTTCCAGAGGTTGCTCAGAATTGCTTAAAAATGTCCGGACCCGACCCATCGCTGCGCAGCAGCTATAATTTACTCTTGTGATCAAAAGTGATCTGAAGATTAAAGCAACTCTTACTTTTCTTGCATTTCACACAGCACTAAAAACAATTTGCGCAACATATAAGAAAGAACATAGAGTGCAATAGTAAGATGAAAAGCAGAACTGGGAGATCCTCTTCACATCATGTACCATGAATTGTTTGTGTACATTGTCGGAGCTTATTAGATGATGGCAGCCTCCCTGTCTGCTCTATGTAGAGTTAGCCTCATTAGCTCAGCACCAGAGTCTGATACGTTACCATTCATCCATGGTGTTGCTTTAACCCATAGATTGTTCTGTAAAAAAAAATGCTAATAAATAATAAGTACAGCAACTTGTGATCAACCCATACACTTCCAGGTCTTAATCACAACTTCTGGCTAAATTGATTCAAACTCCACCCACTTCCAATTCAAACCAATTACGAGTACAGCACTGGAAAGAGATGGTCTAGTTGGTTACGGGCACATACAGGTAATGGTTCACTCTCTCAGCCCTAAATGATGCGTATACATTAGCAGGAATGTAGCACAACATGGAAGTAAAAGCAATGTTCTGTTTGTTTAAATGTAAATGTGTAATAGATATCCCTAAAATCAATGAATAATCTTGATCTAAATATTTGTTAAAATATCTGTATTAACATTTTGGCCAGAAATGTGGATCCCAAACAAGAGAACAGAAGAGCAGACAAAGTGGATGCTCATCAGTCTCAGTGGGGAGTCTGGTCAGAGTTTGTTGGTGACTTGTTCACACTTGTATCAACAATCTGCTGTCTCCTGCTGATTGTCACATACAACAGCAAGCTCGGGACATTATTTGTTCATTGTCTTATAAGTAATACTGTGTTACAAGCAAAAGATTCTCTGTATCTGAAAAACTTTACTCTCCATTCTTGGTTACACTTGGTTACAATGCTATAACACCTCTGCTGACACACAAAAAACACACGGAGCAAAATTAAAAGAACACAGGCCATTTGATAGACTCACCTCCGCTCACTTCCAGCGTGTGCTAGGAAGGGATGGGGGATGGGGTTGCCATGGTAACCGACCGGCAAGCAGCCAGACCGAGCCTTTAGGTGGACCTCGGCCGAAAAAGATGTATGGGTGTATTCCCCTGAGGCTCAGCTTCTCATGGCCAAAGCAAAGGCAATACATCTTCTCGTGTCCTTTGGAAACATGAAAAATCAATTAGATATATTGTCAGCCCGTGCTGCATGACTCAAAAGTGTATCTCAATTCTACTACGAATCAATGCCAGGAGTGCATGTAGGACTGCTGCCATTAGAATAGAATGGAGCACAATAGAAAATGTGCTTGCAAAGCTTTAACATGTAGATTTGATTTAAATAAACTGCTCCCTGATAGACCAGATGGTTGAAAGCAACAATTCAAAGAAGCAGTTTGTACCTTTGTCAGTAATTCAGAAGACAAATTGCCTGATTTTCAGCAGGGTTTTGCATCACGCTCCTTCCATTCATGGTACCTACATGAGCTTTTGTGGCTTATGTCACATGTAATATTGTTGTGTGACATTGTTAATGTGTTACCCCAGATGGTTTTTGTGACATTTGCGAAGGCATTTCTCTGGTTTCACTCTGAACTAATATCAGGACAGATTGGGCTTTTCTTTTTCCTCTGCTCAGTTGTGAGATGGAGTCAGAGTCTTGTTACTTTAACCCTCTTTGGATAAACCTGGAAATAAAAATCCTTTGTTTGTCTGACTGAGACAAGAAAAAGCTCTTTAGACAAGTCTTTACAAATCCAGAAATCTTTCCAGATGTTTTTGAAGCTTAATTTGTGAGTATCAAAGCTTATTATGCAATTATTTAAAACTCCCAAAGCATTCTCTCTATATCTTTTTGATATTTGGACAGGAATGATTTCTGTTTAAATAGGGCTGCTGCCTGAGTAAAGGGAAGCTGATGTTTACTCATCTCAAATAAGGATGATGTGTCATTGGTGGGCATACAGCTCTGTGAAGGGAAGATTGGTCTGACAAACTCCTGAAACTGATGAAGTAAAGCCAGTTATGGCACACTGTTGTGTATAAGACCACTCTGAAAGGAACATTCACAGGGTTCTCCTGTGTAGCTGTATGTGTGGTTTAACCTTTGGAACACGGTGCTCACCAAAATCTATTGCAACTCCCATTATCCTAAGATGTCTTTTGCAGCAGTACACAAAAGGTAAAATGTAAACAGAGAAACATCCATGTTGAGTAAACACAGTATGTGCTTCATGATGTACATCTTAATCTGATGAGGTACAGCTGTTGTTAACAATCTACAGCTGATAATACAAGTAATGTGGACACAGAAATTCGATTTTTTTCCCATCAGATCTGGGTCACCTTTACATGTGGTCTGATACATATCCGATCACTGGTCATGCAACCACTGTGAGAACGGTCATATCAGAATTCATGTGTGTTTTTCCCGTTCATCCATGTTGTTCCACATCATACTTCACTGCACAGGCATAGGTCACTCTAAAGGAGTGATATGAAACCTGCAGCCCAATGACTGAATCTGGATTTCTTTTAATACTTTGAAAATACAATGCTTAAGTGCATACAAAGCACGATATAAAGTTGTGCCATGGGAGAATACGCCACACCCTGACAAAAGTCAAAGCTTAAGTGGGATTTATACTTCTGCATTGAATCAGGTCCATGTCATTGGTCCGACAGCCCTTTAGTTCGACATCCCGTTAGTCCGACTGTCCGCGGTGCTGAACGGCTCGCAGCGGGCGTATGGTGCGCCGCGACCGGCTCTGGGTCAGCTGGGAAAGGCTTGAGGCAGAGCAGGCTCACGGCTTATGTGTTTGTCACTTTCTTTTTCATTTCAACCCACACTATGATCTTTTCCTGACCCTAACCAAGTGGTTTTTGTGCCTAAACCTAACCAGACCTTAACCACAGGGCATCATGATGATTTCGGAACGGACTTCGGAACAACGGGTTTAATATGGTCGGAACAATGGGATGTCGGACCAATGGGATGTCGGACCAATGGGCAGTTCCCATTGAATCAGCGCTATATACCCAAGCCATAGCCTTATGTGCACCTTCCCAGAAATCTAACTACACATGGTGGCCACTCAGACCTGGCTGTTTTCCTAAGCTGAAAACCCTTTCCCTCACTGGAAACAAATATTTTCTTACTTTAATTTCACAGATAAGAAACAATAAATTGTAAAGACAGCCTCCGCAAAATAGCATTTTCTTGTGTGTGATTTATCCTGGCTTCATATGAGTACAGGAAATCTCTGCTAGTTGTTAGGGTACTTTATACAATGTAAAATGCCTTAGGCTTGTGCTAATAATGTTAGCATGTTATATTTGTTTGGAAAATGTGTTTAGTATGAACCCTGTGAGTTGCAATGGAACCTAATTTTGTAATGTTACCTATTTTGAATGTTGCTGTTGTCCCTGGCTTCATAGAAAAAGTCTGTTAGCTGTAGACTAATTTATACAATGTAAAATGTCATAGGCTAGTGCTAGTAACTTTATTATGTTGTATTTGTGAGGAAAATGTGTCCAGCAAAAGACAAGTGCTTTGTCTGTGAATTCTGTGAGTTATAATGAAGCTGATTTGTGTACTTGTGATTGAAAGTGTCCCTTTTAAGCCATGTTTAATGTGTGTTTTGGGTGTGTTTTGAATTAACAAAAGTTACAGCACTAGTGTTGCAGAGTGACACGGACACACCATAGCAGAAGCATCAATCCTCACAATGGGGTAGGCCATCCCAGCAAACACATAACGTTCCCATAACATTCCCAGAATGTTCCCTACAAGTTTCCTACTGAACGTTCCCTAAAGAACATTCTAAGAACGTTGTATAAATGTTTTTGTTTAATGTAACATTCCTAAAACGTTCTAATAACCAGATGCCTGTAACGTTTTTTTTTTAAAGTAACCTTCAGAATGTTCCCCTAAGGTTCCCATTTAGTTGCATTTTGGATAACGTTCCCACAACGTTCCAAGAAAGTTCTACACATATTTGGTTTTTAATGTAACATTCTCAAAACGTTCTACTAACCACATGCTTGTAACGTTTTTTTGGAGTAATTTTTAGAATGTTCCCCTAAGGTTCTCGTTTGGTTGCATTTTGGGTAACCTTCCCACAACGTTCCAAGAAAGTTCTACACATATTTGGTTTTTAATGTAACATTCTTAAAACGTTCTACTAACCACATGCTTGTAATTTTTTTTTGGAGTAATTTTTAGAATGTTCCCCTAAGGTTCTCGTTTGGTTGCATTTTGGGTAACCTTCCCACAACGTTCCAAGAAAGTTCTACACATATTTGGTTTTTAATGTAACATTCTTAAAACGTTCTACTAACCACATGCTTGTAACGTTTTTCTGGAGTAATTTTTAGAATGTTCCCCTAAGGTTCTCGTTTGGTTGCATTTTGGGTAACCTTCAATTAACCTTCCAAGAACGTTGAGGGAACATCAAAATAGCCTTCTGGTTACGTCAGGAAAACTTGCTGTTTTAACTTATAAGGAACGTTTGAGGGGAGACATTCTGGTAACCTTCTTATAACGTTCAATTAACCTTCCAAGAACGTTGAGGGAACATCAAAATAACCTTCTGGTTACGTCAGGAAAACTTGCCGTTTTAACATGCAGGGAACGTTTTACGGAGAACATTCTGGTAACCTTCTTATAACGTTCAATTAACCTTCCAAGAACGTTGAGGGAACATCAAAATAACCTTCTGGTTACGTCAGGAAAACTTGCCGTTTTAACATGCAGGGAACGTTTTACGGAGAACATTCTGGTAACCTTCTTATAACCTTCAATTAACCTTCCAAGAACGTTGAGGGAACATAAAAATAACCTTCTGGTTACGTCAGGAAAACTTGCCGTTTTAACATGCAGGGAACGTTTTACGGAGAACATTCTGGTAACCTTCTTATAACCTTCAATTAACCTTCCAAGAACGTTGAGGGAACATCAAAATAACCTTCTGGTTACGTCAGGAAAACTTGCCGTTTTAACATGCAGGGAACGTTTTACAGAGAACATTCTGGTAACCTTCTTATAACGTTCAATTAACCTTCCAAGAACGTTCAGGGAACATCAAAATAACCTTCTGGTTACGTCAGGAAAACTTGCCGTTTTAACATGCAGGGAACGTTTTACAGAGAACATTCTGGTAACCTTCTTATAACGTTCAATTAACCTTCCAAGAACGTTGAGGGAACATCAAAATAACCTTCTGGTTACGTCAGGAAAACTTGCTGTTTTAACATGCAGGGAACGTTTTAGGGGAGACGTTTTGGTAACCTTCTTATAACGTTCAATTAACCTTCCAAAAACGTTTTGGGAACATCAGGATACAGTTAGGGTTACGTCAGGAAAACTTGCCGTTTATACCAGTATATTACGTTGTGTTGCAACGTTCAAAAAACGTTCCTATACCTTAAAACAAACGTTCCCAGAACGTTCAGGGAACCAAAATGTGTTTGCTGGGATGTGATGGGCTATGGTGTAGGCTTTGCATAAGGCTGACGCACAAGTATAAATCTGCAAGTTAATAATACCTACTACACAGTGCCGGAGCTGTCCACTGAAACTAAAAATGGCCGCCGACGTTTTCTGACAGTAACAGCTTGCCTACGTTCCATGACAGTGTTGTCACGAAGGGCCCATGGACATATTGGAATGTTGTTGTGGACATCTTAAGGTTTGAGGGAACTTTTCCTCCATGAAACCCCCAACATTGTGGCCCCACCATTCCGGACTTCTCCCCTAGCCACACCCACACATCTGCTAAGAGGCCGTTTACATGTACACGGCGATTTTGATAAACGGAGACATCTTCCTTCATTTGTGCCCTTCGTTTACAGGCAAACGGAGATTTCTCCTCTGAAAACGAGTCTTTCTAAAAACTCTGGTCAGAGTGGAGATTTTGGAAAACTCAGGTTGCGCGTTTGCATGTAAACGGAGATAAACAGAGTTATAGGCAGCCAACATCACAGTATGCACCGGAACTTGCGCCTGTGTCAAAAGTGCGACCTATGTTGCTATGGTGACAGTGGATACATGGAAGGCTTGAGCTTCTCGTTACACTGCCACCTACAGGTTTGACATGCTCTTGTGTATATATACACGGGTAAGTGTAAACGAAGATATTTTTGAAAACGGAGACAGTGAAATGTCCTTTTATGAAAATGTGTAAACGGCCTCTAATAAAGCAAGTGGACCAAAAGTCCCATTTGTACAACAGCCCTTTACCTCAAAAAACAATTGCTCCAAAAGAGCAACAGAGTTTATCAAAAGTAGTTTGCCCAGTTAATTCAGAAGTAATCTTACTGGATTTTGGCTTTTGGATTGGATAAAATCTTGAAAATCATTTGTTCAAAAGAAAAAAAAATCTGAAATCAGATTAGAGCATGTTATCTAGGTTTGATTTTGATCTGGATCAAGGTTCATTATGTGTTGTTCTACACTTTTTAGGAGGATTGCAATACCTTTGATCCAGAGGCTTAGGATCATCCTGATCCCAGCAGAAGGCTGGATTCAGAGCAGACTTTAGGAACAAAATATAATATATATTTTTAGAAACTGCTTAAATAATACATTTGTTTCATGAAGTATAGATACATTTATTTATTTTGCACTGACTTAACTGTTACAGAGATGAAGTAGATAAAGTAGACATTAGACTACCTAAACCTTTCAGTTCAGTATAAAAAGGACACACACACACACACTGGCTATTGTTTCTGTTGTTCTTTTGCTTGTAGCCTAAATTGTTGTATGTAGTCACATTTGGAGCACTGGTTATTAAAATTTGGTCATCTTGAAAAGTTTGTATTTGGATTAGGGTGATCCAGTCAGATGTTGTTTTGTAGAGCCGGCATAGAAGTAAAAGGGATTTGCTGATACTGGATAGCAAAACATGGGATTTCTCAAACTGTTCAAACTATGGGCCCAGATTGCTAAAACTGTTGTTTAGTGTTTTAGTGTGGGGAAATAGAGCTTTTATCCAGTGTAGGCTGCGAACTGTGTGGCACTAAAGTTAAGAAGGACTTCCTGCCCTCTCTAACTTTCTCATTAATTGATCATTTTAAATGTCAGTATAGTCAAATAGCTGTTGTCATCAGCAGTCTATGATGTTGTCATTATAAAAAAAAAAGATGAGCATAGCAGCTTGAGAACTATTACTGGTTAACATTTAGGCTAGTGTTTGTGAACTGCCATTAAATCACAATTTCATAACCATTCAGTTGCTTAACAACAGAAACAGGAAAGTATGTAAATGATAACAACTCATGGTGAAGTCAGCCGCATTAAACACAATGCAGGTGTGTTTCTAACACACCAGGGGCGGGCTGGCCATAGGGAGGGTTCGGGAGTATTCCCGAATGGCCAGTGGTCGGCACGTTTTTGTACCCCATAAAACCGGCAGTGGCACAGAGTGGAACATCAGACTTTGCATATTAAGGGGGATACGAGCGGTTAGCAAGCACTGCCTACATGGCCCTATCATATCATCATAAAAATACATTAAAGTGACAGTGTGTGTGTGTGTGTGTGTGTGTGTGTGTGTGTGTGTGTGTGTGTGTGTGGCGCTTTTGTTATGTTGATTTTTATATTGTATTTGTGTTCTAACACTGTGAATTCTTTGCAAAAGTGCTATAACATTTATCATTGTTGCTGTTATTGTTATTATTAGCTGACAAGGCCAGTGTCAGTCGTGGAGTTGATGCAGAGGGACAGGATAATGCCAGTCATAGGAGTGAGGAGGAGGAAGAGACAGATGAGGAGGGATAGGAGAAGGAGGAGGAGGAGATGGAAGAGGAGGAGGAGGAGAAGAAGGAGGAAGAGAAGGAGGAAAGTGGAGCAAGAACCACCAAAAAAACAGTGCCAGGTACAGGTGCAGTGTGCAGGACTGGGTTGGCAATAGGTCTTTGCATGGAATTATATTATTTTCAATACACTCTACTGACTGACTAATCTGTGTGTGTTGTGTTTAATATCATTAGATTGTTTTTATACTGCAAATAAAGTATTCGTGTTAAAATTACGGTTCCACTTGCGTCCGCCATGCGATCAGAAAAAAGGCCTCTCCAAATCAAGCTCCCCAGCTGAACTTTTCTATGGTATTGTATGCTGCAACCATCCGTGCTAGCAAAATATGTTTAATTCATATATGCAAGTTTCTGAAAACAACATACAAAAATTCTACATATCAATTATTTGTGTAACAGTTATAGCAATACATGTATCACATGTACAAATATACATATTTGTTTGGGTTAAAAAATATGTTAATGAATTTAATTGTTCTATTTTCTTGGTATCCTATAGTATTTGTACATGTACATATATTAATCAATCAATCAAACAATCAATCAGTCAATTTTATTTATAAAGCCCAATATCACAAATCACAATTTGCCTCACAGGGCTTTACAGCATACGACATCCCTCTGTCCTTTGGACCCTCTCAGCGGATAAGGAAAAACTCCCCCAAAAAACCCTTTAACGGGGGAAAAAAATGTTAGAAAGACAGACAGAGAGAGAGAGAGAGATGCAGGACAGACTGCAATGACAGTAGCTTACAACAACATTAATGAAAGTAATAATATTATAATAATAATTAGGGCTATTTTGGTACAATATGTTTAAAGTATATGTTTTTATTGAATATGTATTTATATTTCATATATGGAAATTAAATATATATATATATATATATATATATACATATATTACATTTCCATTTGGGTAGATAAGGCAGGCCATTGTACAAGTACTTTTTCTTAAAGGAAGACACACGACAACAAAGTGCAACACAAAATCGTCTTGCACTGCAAAATTTGCAATTTAACCTCTGTCATGTATCAGGAATACATCTGCTGCAAAATCCAACAAGTAAATATCTTGAAAATGTGAGGGTATAAAAAGAAAATATTCCAAAACAGTGGCTATTTTGAAACCTGACAGAAATGGCATTTCAAAGTTGGAAAAATAGCAACCTTTATATGACATGAACATGATTGGTGATGGAGCTTGGAATGATGAAAGATGTCCTATAATTGCCACTGTGCTATTGGTAGAAAAATAACATGTTACAGGGACGCCAACAGTCACGTTCAGGCATATTACTCTCCTCTAAATTTACATTCTGCATAACAGAAGCTGCAATGATTTGTTGGTGATGAAGGTGTGAACGAGACACCTCTGCAGAGGTGACACCAGCAGCTGCACAAAGGAAGGTTTAACTGGAGACGTTTGCAGCTTCAGTCTTGTGATATCCTCGACAACAGGAGCCCCAGCTGCCTGACTGCAAACACTGAGACACAATAAGCCAAATGGGAAATTACATTACAGCAGCTAAGTTATGCTAACTTCAGCGCTGGGATTTAGTATCCAATTCTGTTAGATTGGTCTCATTTGCAGCCTCCTAATATCGAGTTTGGAATTCAGCACATGGCTCTCTGACTCATACAAGGTCATCACATACATCTTAAACAGAAATTCAAGAGAATAAACTATTGGTAATCCATGACCCTGCTGGCAAAATGTCAATTAAACAATCAGTGTCATGTTGTCCTCACTTTTTCAGTGCAGATCAGTGCAGTCCAACATAAATGTTGTAGGTTGATGTTATTAGTGTCATTCTAGTAACTTGGTGAACGCGGATTAACAGTAGACTGATAAAATGATTAAAAAAAACACTCAAGGTCAACATTAAAGTCATCCAAACACCCATTTATCCAACTACTCAGCTATAATGCATGCTTGGCTTCATGCTGTGTTTTTTTCTCATCCCCTAGCAGATGATGTAATCACCTTAAAAGGGCACCTCACCAGTTTTACACATGACGCTCAGTAAACTAACAAGGAGTACTGCTCAGGCTGTGATGCAGTTGTAAGATGTCTTCTGTTGCTGTGGAGGGAACATCAGGCTACCTTATTTTGGGCTTTAAGACTACTAGCAGTATTGAGGTTCATTATAAAAACTGTATAGAGTATGACACAGCCCATGCAACCTTGTCTCCCAGATATTTGGTTTACATACTACTAATCTGTAACAGCAAAAATGTTTTGAGAGAAACAAGACTCAAATTCATTAACAGTTGACCAAAACCACATTTTTCCTTATGTTTCCTTTAAATTTGAGTAGGATTGGGTGGCATCTAATGGCAGAAATGCTATACAATATTCCTAACTATTGTTTTCATTATTATATAAGTACCTGAAACTAAGAACTGGTGTGTTTTCGTAACTTTAGAATGAGCCTTTTCATACTGAATGGGACTTTTTCTCAGAGTCCGCCATGTGGTTTGACAGTAGCCTATCTGCCACACCACCACTTTTGTGAAAGCCAAAATATCTTAACAACTATTGGATGGAAAACAATGACGGTATGTGCAGACATTATTGCTACCTCAAGGATGAACTATAATGACTTTGGTTTTCACCTTGGCAAGAGCAGCAGACCATTAAGATACAACGACCTGTTTCAGAGCCAGCGTTTATTATGTGCATGCGTGCAAATTTCAGAGCCAGCGTTTTAGAAGTGCGCATGCCCAAGTTCCGGACCCTCAGTTTTATGTTGTAGCCTACTGACAGAGATTGCTATTGGATATTTCTTATAATAATGAAAACCTTTCCACTAGCTAGCACACTTGCACACTAATGGATTATTACAGAATTTAGTAACTTTCACCTCTGTCCATTTTAGGAGAACAACTGCAAGGAAAAGTGTTCTTTGATTTGATTATCACACAGACAATGGATCATAGATACGTGTTTCTGCCTGCAGCATTAGCTAACTTAAAAGTTGTCTATTTCCACTTAAAATGCTGATTACATTTTTGCCGACTGCCGACAACTTTTCAGCTAACTTTGCTAGCATGCTAGTTACACTACCTAACCCTGGCAGTCACGAACAAACAACTGTGATTCATTGCCCATTAATTAATGAATAATTTAAACAAAGCACATGCTCTCTTGTGGTGGTCGTTCTAAAATGAGCAGTGGTTGAAGTTACTATATTCTGTTATGATCAAGGAAATGATAGACACTAGCTAGTTGAAATATTGACTACTCCAACTACTGTGAAGTGATTGGCTGAAATAAAAACGGCTAAGTTTTTGACTGTCATGTCATTGTGAGCCTCAATAATAAATGATTGACAGATAGCCCACCCTTTCGAACCTGTGCATGCACATGTCTAAAACAGCAACTCTTTTTTCTGCAGGTGAATGACATTGAAATTTCAGCTATCAATATTTGGTGTCATTCTATCCTTATGACTTTGATAATTCCCTGCCACTTTACCCAGCTCCATCAACAGGTCAGAATTGTAGTTTGTCCTGCAAAACAAGTTTTATTCCCATCAGCCTCAGCTGCACTTTGTGTTTAGCTCCCAATCTTAGTGTGCTAACATGATAATCTGACATAGTGACTAATATACAAAGTATCAACATGCTACATAGACATTGTTAGCATGTTAGCACGCTGATGTTAGCATTTAGCACAATATGCCTAAAGGCCCGTTTCCACTGAAGAAGTTACTGGTACTATTTGGGGGGCAGGAACTACTACAGGAACGTCCTCTCGCTCGGCCATCTCAACCGCCGTGTCTCCACTGAGAGAGCAGAGTAAGAGGAAGGTTCCTGTAAAGTTACCGGGCTCTGGATGTGACGTAATCGTTGCGCGACCATTTTGACCAGGGCAACCACAGACTGTATGGGGGCGACGTAGTGCGTAGGGACGCTGTTAGCTGTTAGCCGATAGCGGTGTCTGTAATAACTCACTAAACTCACAAAGCGGCCCGTGAAAAAATATTTTTTCCATTTCCATTCTTAGTTACAACATGATTGAGCTAACTGGAGTAGTTTCATGTCGTTTCCGACAACAAGAGGCTTTTAACAGATGACGTCCTGATGTTAGCTTTGCTGCTGCTGCTGTTAGCTGTCCCTGTCAGCTGATGCTGATGCGGATCGCCACACTGCCGACATTTTACTCCGCCCCTCTCAGCACGCTGTTTGATTGCGTTATCAAAACATGCCGCTATTATTCGGCCTTGCTTTTAACTTATTCCACCGAATACCGAATATGTTTTGTTTTTTTTGCAATATATATTTGGTTACCGAATATTTGGTGCATCCCTACTGAGGACTTAATGAAACACCATTATTGCTACTGCAAATACTGCACAGTAAGTCAATAATTATAAAAAGATTTTAAATAGCTGCAACCGTTACTTATACTTTTGGGGGGCCCTGGTTGCTGGTGGATATTAAAAATTGTGACATATAATGGATGGTTATTACATAGAAAAAGTTTGTGGGCTTTGCTTGTCTTTTATACCATCGCATTTTCAGCAGAACGGACAACAGAAGGCTGTACAGACTCACTGTATGACCTTGTTTTTTCTTTACAACTGAATGTTTTATTCATGTGATTACATCTAACACAGGTAGTCATTAACAAGAGCCGTTAATTAGCAACCTGAAGATGTCTAAGAAGAGTCCAGTCAATTACCACACAGAGCTGCGGTTCACAAAGTGCTTAGGCTGGCAGAAGAAAAGCCCTTGTACCCTTTCAGTGCTCATCTCCGTATAATGCACCATGTGTTATCACGTTGACCTTAGCCAACAGTTTGACTACAGAGCAGCTGACAGGGACGTACAGTACAACATTTCAAATCCTGATATTGTTTAGACATTAGAAGAGGTGCTATTTCTAAAAGGGAAGGCCTCTAAAAATATCTCAAGTGGGCACTAGGACAACTCTTTTAGCATACCCTATCAGTGGGTGTTTTTAAAAGTTGACTTTTTTACACACCATCTGTGTTTTAATTAAAGCCATACCTTCTCACACAGCTTGCATTTTCAAACCAAGTGTGATGTTTACTGCAAAATTAAACAGTGAGACAGTGCCGATTCTGACAGTGTCTTTATGTGTGGAGTTTGGCATGTGTTCACGCTTGTTGCCATGGTGACCCCTACATCATCTTCCGCTCATCCCTTCATTATTCTCCCCAATGTGTAAAGGGTGAGGTTACAGTTGGTTTTACTTTACTGCTGTACACAGAGAACTTTATCATTTCTTTTAGACTCCAGGTGATTACATCATCTGCTAGGGGATGAGAAAAAAAACATAGCATGAAGCCAAGCATGCATTATAGCTGAGACTCTAAAGTGATGATAAAAAAGACTGGCTATTTTCCCCTGTGCAGGGGCGGAAATCCCGGGGGGGACAGGGGGGACATGACTCCCCCTCCAGTAAAGCTGTCCCCCCCTAGAATAATTTGAGACACAATTAATCATTTTTGAACAATGCAGTAGTATTTATTGAAAGCACAATGTAAGCGGTGCTCATTATAATCGTACAATAATGTGCTATTTAAATCTTAAAATATTTATTCCCCCCCTCCCATTCCTAGTAGTGGTGTATCCCACACTCTTTCCAATGGGCGGGGCTGCTTGGCAGCAGTAGCAGCGTGTGGCTGGATCCACTGCCCACATCGCGCATCTCAGGGTAAGATGTACACTCACACACACAGTTTAACTTACACAAGTTACAACACATCCCATTTACTGTTACAACAAGCCCCAGGCTGATAATATAAACTGTCTGCAACATTTCTCCTGCATTGTTCAAAAGCCTACTCAATTACGAGTGCTGCTAAGCTAAAAGCTAATGATTAAGCTCAGAGTTTAGTGATAGTCAGAGAGGACAGGAGAGAAAGAAGAGGGAGAGAACAGGACAAGAGCAGTCAGTGGTGGAGTGGCGCGTAGCTAATGGGTACCTGTCTGTAGGCTGTCCACCTGTCAGTGAGACAAACATGAAAGACGTGCAGTCTAACGGACGAGGAGCGGTCAGTACGCGCGACTATTTCGCACGGTTGTGAGGTGCGCAGCGGCAGATCTCACAGCACACTGTTTATAAACCAGTTTACCAGTTTAATTGCAGGAAATGTTTAGTTGTTAAGCGATTTCTCATAAGTATAGACATTCACTCTGCCTGTTGGAAGATTAAAGCGTCAAACTGCGGTAAAAGATACTGTATAAAAGACAGGCTACAACTTTTTTTCCTTGTCCCCCCTGAATTATTCTCTAAATTTTTACTGTTTATTGTCCTCCCCAACTATGAAATGGGATTTTTGGTCCTGCCTCTGTGGACGCAATTATTCTAGTTTGAGTGTGTTTTCTTTACATGTTTAATAATCTAATAATGTCTTCACGTCAAATTCAGTCTCATTAAATCTCTGTCCTACAGTTCATCTGATAGGTCACCTGCTGTACAAGCTGTATCTCATCAGTGTTCAGTGCCAGCATACAGCACTGAGGGCATGCACATCATGTCACTGTACGCCACTGTCATCACAGTAGTAATCAGACAAAACACATGAAAAAAGGACAGTGAAAACCAAAAATACAGACGTGTTCAGGTAAAGTTTTTTTTTTCCTTTTTTTCATGGAAGTCTTCAAGAAAAGAGGAGAAAATGGATCATTACAACCACAGTAAGTCAAACTTTATCATCTTTTGAAGCTACTCAGTGACTTATCCCATCACCACCACAGAAAGGGTTTGCTATATCTGTGTAGAGATGCAGCTCTGACAGCAGCTTCTTCTCTTCACTGAGTGTTGCAGCTGCTGACATGACATCTATTTCTTCTGTCATACAGTATAATATTTACCAACTGCAAGCTGTTGGGATTGATGGTATTAGTAGTTTGTCTTGCCCCTTCCCTCTGCCCCCCCCCCCCCCCCCCCCCTTTCCCCATACACACAGGAGACAGCGGAGTTTTTTCCCACCCGCATCCTGCTTCTAATTGGCTCTGACCCTGATGGCAACGAGTACTAGCCAATCAGAGGCAGAGCAGGGCAGTCTGTTTTTTTCCTCATTAGGAAAATGTCAATGAAACTAAATGAAAAAAGTTAGATGAGTGCATAAAAAGCAATAATAAATGAAGAATTTGTGAATTCAGGATGATATTTATTTGTGTGTGCAAATTTTAATTATCAGAGGTTTACTGTATATATAATGTACTTGGTACATCAGTCTATATTTGATATCCCATCTGTTTTCTAATGTTCATTCATTCATTCATTCATTCATCTTCTAACCGCTTCATCCTCTTGAGGGTCGCGGGGGGGCTGGAGCCTATCCCAGCTAACATCGGGCGAGAGGCAGGGTACACCCTGGACAGGTCGCCAGACTATCGCAGGGCTGACACATAGAAACAAACAACCATTCACGCTCACACCTACTGACAATTTAGAGTCATCAATTAACCTAGTCCCCAATCTGCATGTCTTTGGACTGTGGGAGGAAGCCGGAGTACCCGGAGAGAACCCAGGCTGACACGGGGAGAACATGCAAACTCCGCACAGAAGGGCTCCCACAGCCGGGATCGAACCGGCAACCCTCTTGCTGTGAGGCGCCAGTGCTAACCGTTTTCTAATGTTAAATAATGTTAAAAGGTGGTTTAACTCCCTCTTGTGGTCATTGTCCTGAAGCTCAGGGGGGAGAAAAATAAATAAACTGTGTACCATGGGTACAGTTTTGCAAAACTGCGCACAGTTTACTTATCTGTCCACATGGATCTAAATTGACAATCTGTACCCACAGTTTAAAATCCATCCCCATGGACTGTAAAACCGTGCACACAGTTTGTTTAATTTTATCTCCCCGGAACCTGGGGGGCTCCGTAGAAAAAGTCGCTTGTTTTAGGCTTGTTTTCACAGGCCTGGTTGATTATTTGTCTCGCGAGATCTGGCAACACTGCGGACAAACTATCAACATTCAGTGACCGGCGCTATGGCAGGTGTCACAGTACACGGCATTTCTTAGGAGGCAGTTGATGTTTTTTGGGGACATAATGATCAGATGTCATTGAGAAGTAACCAAAAGGGCCTAAACTACGCATTGGAGGGATATATTCATCATTTTATTGTTGAGAACGTCGATGAAAAGCTTAAATTACAAGCCAAAATTTACAGGTCACAGTGTTTGCTTGTGAACCGCATCTCGTTGTCGTTGCCATCAAAGACAACAAGTGAAAGTGCCACTGAAGTTAAGGTTTTTGGCTCAGAATATGAGAAAAGGATAACGGCCTTTTTACCATCTTTACCAAGAGTGTCTCTCTGTTAGTTTGGTGCTACAGTATTTACACTGAATCATTCAGCATAACGTTTGCCAACCTTTGTTGTCTCTGCGATTACAGATAAATTAATGAAGCTAAGCTCCAGAAGTTAACGTTAGCTTAACTAGAGCCCTTTGGACAACAGCTAACAATGATGTACGATCACCAAAGTACAAAACTAGAACAAAATAGACTAATGAACTCCCAGCAAACAAGGTGACATGATGAACAACGCAGCTAGGAGCTAACGATAGGCTAACTTTAGCTAACGTTAGCTAGAGATGTTAAAGATAACTTATATTTCTTTCCAGCAAAGTGACAATATGTTGCCTCAAACACAATGTTGACTTACCTTAAAACAGATGTAGACATCATTATTAATCTTATTCACGTTGAGCTGATGTTGTGGTCTGACGTTACCACACAACTTTATCCAAAGGAGACACTTTTCTCGGTTGAGTCAGTTTAAAGCAGCTGTGAGGAACTTTTCGTTGATTATAGCGTCCCTTTGGTCGAAGCGGTATGACACCCACAGCCTGGTGTCGCAAAGCCGGCAATTACCGCATGCATTTGTTTTGGGGAGCGAGAGGATTAACTAACGTCAGGTCAGTCCAAGTAAATAGTGGAAACAGCAAAATTACTCAGTAAATTCTCCTGTCGTGTTTCTGTTCTAATCTAATCTAATCTGTTGTGTATTTTGAGCTACTAAGGCTACCGTATTAGTGTGGGCCTCAAGTTATTCTGGGTAATGTAGTAACCGTTGTTGTGCTACTGAAAACAATGAGAAGCAGCCGTGTACATTCGCTGTAAGGAGGAATAAACAGTTAACAAGTCACCGGCTGAGTCTGCATTATTATGTGAAAAGAAAACTCCAAGAGTTATGCCCTTTATCATTTTCATATTGAGACAGCGGTTAGCAACAGCTGCAGCTGGCTCTGGGACAGGTACGCTAGGTCACTCGGTAAAAACAAACAAAGAGACGACACGGACGATATTACTCACCCGACTGAAAGCTGTCCATCAGCTCCTGCAGGCCTGGAGCGTTTTTTCCAGTTCATCTTAGGAACATGAAAAAAAGTTTCAATCACGCCAGGATTAGTGATTGCTGCAAAGTTTTCACTCCTTGTGATGCACTCTCTGCGGCGGTTTTCCTCCTGATGATATATCTCCCCAACGATGGCAGCACATGATGTGCAGGAAATAGTAGCGGAGGATTCAGCCTCTCTCATCTCTGCTCAGCATCAAACACATGGAGTTCCTCATCTGTTTGCTCCGGCTCAAACAGGTATGGCTCTGGATCTGTGTCCGCTACAAGGAACTCTTCAAAATTGCGTTCAAAGTCGTCCATTGCAGCTGCTAAAATCCGGAGATATCGCTAGGCTAAATAAACAGCTGAGTTTTGTTTACAAGCTACGTCTGTGTCTGCTCACCGTCGTATCCCTCCGGCGGATCACAGCGCAGGACATACTGACCCTCTATAAGCGCAATGCTAAACACTGAGACCCAGCCACTGGCCATACAGACACAAAAAAGATATCGATCATGTTGTCTCAATATGAAAATGATAGAGAAAGGGCATAACTCCCAAATCGTCAGAGTATTCTTTTATGTGAAGATACACAGTGAAGACATAACATAATCCTAACACAGCAAAGCTGTTACCTGCAGCCTTCGCTTGCAAAGCTAACACTACTAACGTTAGGTCAGTCCAAGTAATCGCCAACTGGGTGTGGCCAGGCGGATTTTGCAAGTTTGGCACACCTTGCGCCCTGGCACAGCTACTCCTCTTTCCCACTTCCGTCCCTCCTACCTGCGCAAGTCGGAAAGAGGGAGGAGAGAAGGCGTGGAGTGGGTTTAACACACATCACACCAATCAAATGAGCCCCTCTCCTCGCCCTTAAATGCGCTGCGCGAAGGCGTAATGAGAGTTTACTCAATTCGCCATGGCAGAAGAGAGCAGCAGCATCAGACGGCCAAACTTCTCCCAGGAGGAAACTGATGTTTTGGTCCAGGAGGTCCAAGTTTGCAGTGTCTGAATACGTAACTGCGAGCAGACCTCCACGGGCTGATGATGCAAAGGTAGCCTGGGAGGAGGTCACCACAATCATAAATCAATGTTGCGTTTCTCTCATGGTGCACGCACGCAGTCTCACTCTGTTTCTTTTCTTATGACTTTTCTAAGATGACAGATGCTGAATATATACTCCCTATCTGATGCTGTGGCTGCTTGTGGTTGGCTGAGAGGGATGTGAACTAATTAGTTTGCAGCTGTGTTAATCAAATCAGGTTGGGTTTCCATTACGCGTGCCAAACGTGCCAAACGATGCCAATCCCCTTTGATCTGACATCAGATGTGACGGGACAGTCGATATAGAGATACATTTATGTGCTGATTGCAGATAGTTGCATTGAATAGTGGTGTTTGTGGGTATTTATTGCATCGTTAATGTGCCTGACATTATGGAAACCTGCCTGTGAGGTTTTGGTGACGTGTGCACACTGTCCGCCGGTCAGCCAAACTTCAGTTTACACCGGTTGTGCTCCACCTGCGCAGTAGACCTGGTTTCAGCTGGTGAGCTTTTAGCGCACCTTCAGCGAACCCTTTTGGCACGAAACTGTCACTGCGCCAAGCTGGATCTGTCGACACCTCCCCCTGCTGCGCCGCCACACCCATCTCAGCGCACCTCGGTCTGCCAAACTACCAAATCGAGTGCACCTCGGGTTGTGCTGCTCGAAACTAGCTCTGCGTGGGGTTCGCCACCCTGCGCCGCGCCGGGAAACTAGAGGCCTATGACTTCATTCTCTGCACAGCATGCCATTACTCCACTATATCTTTACATAGCAAATAGTGGTTTGCTGCTACATTAATGCTCTAAATGTTGCATACATAATCTTTAATGATGTTAAAAATCATATTGCATATTTTTTTATTTACAACTAAAAAGAAACTGCAAACTAAAAGTTACAAAGCCTAGCAACACCAGCAACCAGTTAAATAGTAAGTTAGGGCTGTGTGGGTGGAAAAGGAGAGGAAATGGCAGACCAGGTTGCAGAGGAATAAGTATTCTGAGAGGATCTACTTATTCATTAAAGATGAATTCATTAGCATCCAAAAAGGTTTTAGATGTGACTGTGAGTAACTTTGGGAGTGTCCTCAGGTACATCTCTGTGTCACTTCCTTATTGTTAAAAGATGAACTTGGCCAAGGTGAGAGGGAGCCCCAGATTGGGAAGGCATCCTAAACATTTTTAACAGCCCCACACACACACAGGACTCCTAATGAGGAGGCAAACTGCTGAGTCATGCTTCTCTTTGTCTGTGTCACTCTGTGCTGCTCTCATCTCAGCTTCTCTGCAGTATTAGATGATGAAATTTTTAGCGATTGTATTGGCCATCAGTTTTTATGCTGTGGGGGAATATTACGACATAATTTGATTCTCTTGCACAAGAATTCTCTGAAAATCACCAAACACACAGAGGCCATATTTTGTCTTATGTACACACACATGCTACTACAACCTCAGAGGTATCACGAATACTGTGCACACTCTCACAGGCCATCCAATGACATATGCCCTGTGTGCTGATTTATTCCTGTAAAATTAAGCGCATTGATTTTGGAGTCTCCTGCTGAAGAGCTGAATGCTGGTTAGGACCTCAGCCACTGTGCCTGCATGAGTGGAAATAACTCTGACCAGCAGGTGGCAGTAGTTTGTATTCATCATTAAAAAATGGAAACTTGAAGACTGACAGGGGACATTCAAGATTCTTGTTAGCCAGTTAGCACATTAAAACACAACCCAATATTAATTTATTTATTCATTCTTTTTTCGTAACCGCTTATCCTGTTGGGGGTTGCGGGAGGCTGGAGCTTATCCCAGCTGACATTTGGCGAGAGGCGCAGTACACCTTGGACAGGTAACCAGACTATCACAGAGCTGACACATAGAGAGACAGACAACCGTTCACACTCACAGTCACACCTACAGTGTGATGTGCATGTCTTTGGACTGTGGGAGGAAGCCAGTGAAAACTCCACTGACCCACAGAGGTTGCAAACTCTCACTGTGCGCTCGCAAACTATAACACAAACAAGTACGAAATTTAGGGACAATGCAGTTAACATATTTTCATTAGTCACAACATTCATTACTGTTTAAGACTTCAGTGGCTAAAAAGACTTAATCCTACCTTCTAGACGACTAAGGTGATTAATTCTAACAGTGCAAAACACTGCAAAATCTAGGATGACAGATGCTCACCATAGCCTGACATCAGTGGTGTAGTGGTAGTTAATGAAGTGGGTGCACTACTAGATAGATAGATAGATAGATAGGTTACTAAGAAAGGAGAATACTTTCCAGTATATTCCAATGGCTTCTTGGCTGATAGGTAGGTATACTGTAACTGGTCAGAAAAAGAGGTGGGTATACTACTATACCTGCATATACCCTCCACTCCACCACTGCTTGACACTGACCAACAGCCAACCATCGGCTTGGCATGTCAGGGCCAATATCCACCTCCGGGGTTGTAACACTAACTACCACCCATTGTGTAACGTTGATGCACCAGAGAATTTATGTGTCCACTGCGACAAAGTATCCTAAAATGTTTGCATTAGATATCAATGATAGAAATAAAAAGGTCATGTTGATCATTTTTTTATTTAAAAACAAAACAAAACAGGACTGTCATTACATGACTGTAATAAACACATTGTGAGACTGAATAAATTAAGTAAAAAAAAAAATTAAGTCTGATTATTAGGCTAATGTTACAGAGGTAAGCAAACAATTACATACCATTATGCTCAATTGACTGTGCAGTAATTACCACTCCTACTACTGCCATCCATTGTCAAGTCACTGATTGACCAATTAAAGTGTTTTCACTTCCACTGACGATGTGTACGCATTTTCTGATTTATGACCTTGCAAAGTTGAAATTAGCCTGTGTGTGTGTGTGTGTGTGTGTGTGTGTGTGTGTGTGTGTGTGTGTGTGTGTGTGTATGTGTGTGTTTAATAGCATGTGTCTGACATTGTATATCTCAACTAATGCATTGATACAGTACTAATTACAAGTGTTTATCTACCTCAAATGAACCGTGCCATCGTCTTCCACTGCACCTCTCTTCAGCATGCAGCTCACCACCAACAAACAGGACAAGTGTATGCTTTTGTCTGTCTTTGTGTAGGTGTTACCATACATGTGCCATGCATGCCATATATAGGGTTCGATTGTTCTTAGCCAAAAACATGTCTTATACATCTTATAGTGTTGCAGGAACAGAAACAGTTGTAGCGCTAGTGTATAAAATTTTGTCACTGAGCCCATGTACAGATGTGATAAATAAAATAAATGTGTTTTAGACTTTGTACTGTTTAATGCAAGCATGTGTGTGTTTGTGGATTAGTACATTTTCTTGGATAGGAAAACTCAGTTATTCACATCCACTCATTGTAAGCTGGCTCAGTCCAGTGGTATTTATCCATCTGGCCCGCAGCCACGCTGGTCTCATTCAAGCAATGCTCTTATTGATTACAGTTTGAATGAAATTGATTCCCTCATTACTGGGCTATTGACAGCAATACCAGGCCATTACATTACATTACATTTAGCAGAAAATGTGAAACTGTATTCTATGGATGGAAAATTATTTTGCAGGAGGATAACCATGTTGCTGAATTTCAATTAGTGACAAACATCAGACAATGCACTAATCATGTTTCCACTCCCACAGTTAACTATACACCAGTGTTGACACACCCTTAATTGCCTACTTGCACATTGATACTCCACCCATCTCCACCTGTCAATTAAAGAGAAAGTGTGTAACACAGTTTGAATGGACAGAGCAGCAAAGAAGTCCTTCATCAACAGAGCAGCTGTCATAATGCATAACATTGCATCACAGCTGTGGATATTTGCAGTTACAGACTACATCCACGCATCTGAAAACATGGATGCGTCACGAACTGGAGCCTCAAGTGAATGTTCAGAGGTGAAACAAATCTTGCAAGTTGAAACTTGCAACTACTTGCAATGCCCTGTTCTGCAGTGTTCTGAAAACCTGCCACTTGCCAGATGAGGCCTTCTAGCATCTCCATAGCAACAGCGATATGTACTTAGGTTCTAATTTCTATCTTTCCTTGCTTATTTTGTAGCTGAATTAGACTGTACATTTGCTTCAGCCTGTCACTGTCATGAACGTTGCACAGAAAGGCAGGTCTCAAATGCACGACTCAGACCGGTACAAGCAGCAAAACAAGGTTTATTCCAGGCAGGGGTCGGTACACGAGAAAGCAGACAAACCAGGCAGAGGTATCCACAACGTGAGGCAAAAAGGCAAGATCCAAAAAACAGGCAAGGTTCAAACACACAAAGGCTATGACTGAGACTGAGGAAAAATGCTGGAACGTGAGCTGTGAACATCAACGAACTGGCAACGAGACAAGACACGAGGGGGAATATATGCAGGGCTGATGGGGAGTGATTAGACACAGGTACGGGAGACACAATCAGGGATCAGGTGCACACAGACGGGGAGGGGGCAGGGCAAACAGGAACCTGGAACAGAGACAACGGTGAGTGATCACAAAATAAAACAGGAAGACAAGACATGAAACATGAGGGAGAAAAATAAAATACTTAACAGACAGTGGAACATGACAGTACCCCCCCCCAAGGGCCGGCCCCTGAAGGCCCAGGCGAGTCAGGGTGGGTGGCATGGAAGTCCTGAATGAGGGAGGGGTCCATGACAAATCTCGATGGGATCCAGGAGCGCTCCTCAGGCCCATAGCCCTCCCAGTTGACGAGGTACTGGACCCCCCCGGCCCCGACAGCGAGCAGATAGGAGCTTCCGGACGGTGAACACCGGGTCGCCATCGATGAACTGGGCGGGCGGAGGGGGTCTGGCCGGAGGGACAAGCGGACTTGTTCTGACCGGTTTGATGTGGCTGACATGAAAAGTGAAGTGGACCCGCATTGACCTTGGGAATTTCAGCTGGACTGTGACGGGATTGATGACCTTGGCGATGGGGAACGGACCGACAAACCTGGGAGTGAGCTTCTTGGACTCCACCCGAAGTGGCAGGTTCTTGGTGGATAACCACACCCTCTGGCAGGTTCTGGCGGGCTCGCTCCCAGGTTCTCCTACAGCATCTCACCAAGGCCAATGCGGAGGGCACAGAGGACTCCGAGTTTGTGGTGGGGAAAAGAGAGGGTTGGCGACCATGAACAATATGGAATGGGGAAAAACCAGTGGAGGCAGACGGGAGAGTGTTGTGAGCAAACTCGACCCAAATCAGTTTCCGTGACCAGGTATCAGGGTTCTGGGACGCGGTGATATGAAGACCGATCTCCAATTCTTGGTTGAGGCGCTCTGACTGTCCATTGGTCTGCAGGTGGAAACCGGAAGAAAGGCTGACCGTGGCACCAAGCAGGCTGCAGAACTCCTTCCAGAACCGCGAGATAAACTGAGGGCCAGGGTCCGAAACAATATCCTTGGGGAAACCATGAATACGGAAAACATTAAACATCATGACCTCAGCTGTTTCCTTGGCTGAGGGAAGCTTGGGGAGGGCAATGAAATGCACCATCTTGGAGTCTGTCAACCACCGTCAGAACCACAGTGTTACCGTTAGAGGGGGGTAGCCCCGTGACGAAGTCCATGGAGATGTGGGACCAGGGGCGGTGAGGAATGGGCAAGGGCCTGAGTTCTCCTGAGGGCTTCTGGTGAGAAACCTTGTTACTGGCACATACAGAGCAAGCATTGACATAATCAATAACATCTTGAATCATTTTGGGCCACCAAAAACGTTGTTGCACCACAAATAATGTCTTATTGATACCAGGGTGACAGACAGTCTTATTAGTGTGAGCCCAATGAATCACCTCCCCCCTGAGGGCCTGAACCACAAAAAGCTTGCCATCAGGACACTCCGGGGGAATGGTGACAACTTCAGCTGCCGCCTTAACTTTACCCTCCACCTCCCTAGAAAGAACAGCAACACAACAGGTTTCAGGTAAGATGGTCTTAGGTTCAGGGTCAACATGGTCATGAGAAAACATTCGAGACAGGGAATCAGGTTTAACATTCTTGGAGCCGGGTCGGTAGGAGAGCGTGAAGTTAAAGCGACTAAAAAAGATAGCCCATCTAGCCTGCCTCGCATTAAGCCTCTTAGCAGTTTTTAAATATTCAATGTTTTTATGATCAGTACAAACCTGAAATGGCTGGGAAGCTCCCTCCAGCCAGTGTCTCCACTCTTCCAGGGCCACCTTACCAACCAGCAACTCGCGGTCCCCAATATCATAATTTTGTTCTGACGAAGAGAGTTTTTTGGACAAATATGTACAGAGGTGCAGGATGAGAACAGGGGCAGAGGTGAAGCTCTTCTTGAGGCCCTGAAATGCAGTTTCACATTCGGGGCTCCAGACAAATGGTCTGTCGGGAGACGAGAGGTCATGCAGAGGTGAGGCTATAGTGCTATAGTTACGAATGAATTTTCTATAAAAGTCGGCAAAACCCAGAAACCTTTGAACCTCCTTGTGTGAACTGGGGGTGGCCCAATTTTCAACAGCGGAGACCTTCTCGGGATCCATCCTGATCTCCCCCTCAGCAAGCACAAACCCAAGGAATGAGACCGAGGGTTTGTGAAACTCGCATTTTTCCGCTTTCACGAACAGCTGGTTCTGAAGCAACCGCTGAAGCACTGAGCGGACATGGTGAGTGTGGGTCTCTTCATCGGGGGAGAAGATCAGGATGTCGTCTAGGTAGACAAAAACAATAACATTAAGCATATCGCAGAGTACATCATTAACCAAATTCTGGAACACCGCAGGAGCATTAGAGAGACCAAAAGGCATGACAAGATATTCATAATGGCCTGTGGGAGTGTTAAAGGCCGTTTTCCATTCATCCCCCTCTTTAATTCGAACTAAATGGTATGCATTGCGGAGGTCAAGTTTGGTGAAAACCGTGGCCCCCTCCAGCAATTTGAAAGCTGTAGAGATGAGAGGGAGAGGGTACCTGTTCTTGATAGTTACGTCATTGATGCAGCGATAGTCTATGCAAGGCCTGAGGGTTTTATCCGTTTTCTCCACAAAGAAGAATCCTGCACCAGCAGGAGATGAGGAGGGACGGATGATTCCGGTGGCGAGGGAGTCCCTTACGTAGTCCTCCATGGCTTCGCGTTCTGGAGCGGAGAGGGAGAACAATCTGCCCCTGGGTGGGGTGCTACCTGGTAACAGGTCAATGGCACAATCATAAGGTCGATGAGGTGGCAGAGACGTGGCTTTAGCCTTGCTAAAAACCTCAGCTAAGTCATGGTAACATGGCGGCACATTAACTAGGTCAGAGTTCATGGGGTCAGAAACAGCAGCAGCATTGCTGGACTTAGGCAGACAGGAACCTGCACATTTGGGACCCCAGGAGGTAATCCTCCCACTGCCCCAGTCAAAATCAGGGTTGTGAGCTTTAAGCCATGGGTGCCCTAAAATCACCTGATGAGTCACAGAGTCAAAAATATGGAAACTTAGCATTTCAGTGTGAGAGTCAGGGAAAGTTAGCTTAACAGACTGTGCACGGTGAGTTATCCTGCCCAAAGGGGTGCCATCTACGTCTCCTCCACCCACGATGCGGCGATGAACAGGCCCAAAGACGTCCCCGCTCCTGGTCCTGCTCGGTGAGTCTCTTGTCGATCTTGATGGTCATGGCGATGAGTGAATCCAAATCCTCGGGTAGATCTATGGAGATCAGCTGGTCTTTCACAGAATCAGAGAGTCCTTGAAAAAAAAGAATCAGTCAAAGCCGCGGGGTTCCACTCGCTTTCTGCGGCGAGGGTGCGGAAGTCAATAGCATAATCAGAAACCTTGCGTTTACCTTGCCTCAACTTAAGTAAAGACCTGGCGGCTTCCCTGCCCGGCGAGGTGTGCTGGAAGACCTGCTCGAGGGCTCGACTGAAACTGGCGAGGGTGGAGCAGGGTGTCGACCTGCGGCTCCACTCAGCGGTGGCCCACGCCTCTGCCCGCCCCATGAGGTGGGAGATGATGAAAGCCACCTTGGTCCGGTCTGTGGAGAAAGCCGAAGCTTGCAATTCAAAATGCAGTTCACATTGAGTCAGAAAAGGTCTCACGTCACCTGATTCCCTGGAGAATCGCTCTGGACGGGAGAGCTGCAAGCAGGGCGAGGCAGCGCTGGCCAGTGTCTGTGAATCCGTGGGTAACCCCGGAAGAGTGGCCGGGTTAGACGGCGCCTCTGCAGGCGTTGCTCTAGGCAGGTGAATGAGTAAATCATTTATCTGTGAGTCCAACGATGTCATCATCGAGTCCTGGCGAACCGCCAGTTCTCTCAGATCAGCGCACAGGGATATGAGCTGCTCTTGCTGAGCCAACTTGTGTCCCTGTGCACGAAGGGCTTGGCGAACCGGGTCCGAGTCAGCTGAGTCCATACTGGCCAGTTCGTTCTGTCATGAACGTTGCACAGAAAGGCAGGACTCAAATGCACGACTCAGACCGGTACAAGCAGCAAAACAAGGTTTATTCCAGGCAGGGGTCGGTACACGAGAAAGCAGACAAACCAGGCAGAGGTATCCACGACGTGAGGCAAAAAGGCAAGATCCAAAAAACAGGCAAGGTTCAAACACACAAAGGCTATGACTGAGACTGAGGAAAATGCTGGAACGTGAGCTGTGAACATCAACAAACTGTGATTAGACACAGGTGCAGGAGACACAATCGGGGATCAGGTGCACACAGACGGGGAGGGGGCAGGGCAAACAGGAACCTGGAACAGAGACAACGGTGAGTGATCACAAAATAAAACAGGAAGACAAGACATGAAACATGAGGGAGAAAAATAAAATACTTAACAGACAGTGGAACATGCCAGTTACAACAAAAAGGGTTTGGTCTCTATTAATGACAGCCATACACAAGGTGAATTTTTATGCAACTCAGCCATTTACATTTTATTTAGGCTTTAAGTTACGCATAATAAAGTGTGGGGACGCTTCGAGTGACAGTCTGTTTGCAGTTGGCATCCTCAGCATCTCAGTCAGATTTTCCTGTCGCAAAGATGGTCACTTCTGGCTCCAAAAAATGAAGATGATGATGGCCAAAGCAGAGAGCTTGAGGCTTCAAATAGGAGTCCAAAAACAAATGGGGATATCACTGTAGCTACATCCATTATTTCTTGCAGTCTATGGTCTGATCTGGGCTTTTAAACAAATTTAGGCCAGGGGTGTGCAGTTGGGGCCAATGGTCCCTTTCCTACTTCTTACTTCCTGCCCCCTTGCTTGTATCACATCCATCTTAAAACCCCGCTCTAATTTTGGTCTCAACTACAGACCTGTAAAGATTCATGACTGCATCTTGCACAGTTGCTGTATTGCATGACAAAATCTGTCAGAGAGACAGACATTAACACCTAGCAAAACCATTCTCACACTGACCTTGTCACATATTGATGTTTGGTCATGGACTTTCCACATCAACCTATGACATGCAAGGTACATTGGTTATGTCGGTTGTTGACATTCTGGGACATCGTGTTAATTTCTACCTGTTACATGCATTGTCTATTTTCAAAATACACTTCTGTTTTCACAGGAAATGTACAGTCTGCATACATTCTCTTTCAAAATAAACACACTACTTTGGTACAACACTGTGAACTGATGTTTTTTTCTTTCAAAACAAATGCATGTGCTTATGCTTAGCAAACACCTGCACATGGTTGGATTAAGGCAACAAAAGCACTTAGTTGGGTTTAGGAAAGACGAACAGGGTCTGACTTTGCAATCTTTCGGGAAGCGAACGCCGACCTCTTGGGTAAAGGTTGGAGGTTGCTGGACCCATCCACCACCCCTTCTGCACACCCTACTTGGATCTCTGCCGCCTTAACTTCAGTTGGTTTCCCCCTGACACCCGTGACCATTTTCATATCATGTTGACGTGAATAGACGACCTTTTTGTGGTGTCTGATGCCAGCCTACCCACTGACCAAGTGTCGGATTTCAGCGACTTTGGAGTGAGATCAGCACATCTTCTGTGGTAGTTCCCACTACAAAAGGTGTCACCAAGACCACATTTTGCCATGATGACACATACACACACTAACACAGACTCACAAAGTGAAGACAATACCAGCCACAGCTGCTATTTTCCATAGACTGTATTTCAGCCATCGCTATCTTGTTTTTTTGGAGCCAGAAGTGACTATATTTAGATGAGAGTTTAAAGCTGTGCAGGGGCAAGGGGTGGATCTGACTCATGGACTGTCGCAATGCCTTGCCCGAGTGGCCACGCCCTTACATATGTGTAACTTTGGACCTCAATAAAATGTAAATGAGTGAGTTATTAAAAACAAACCTCCATATAGTTGTCATAAATGTTGACATTAGCTATAGAGACCAAAACAGTAATACATGTTTATTTCTGTTGAAAAGTTGGCCATTTTAACATGAATGTCTATGGGGACTGACTCTGTTTTGGAGTCAGCCTCAAGTAACCGTATGATGAACTGCAGTTTTTGGCACGTCAGTGTTGGTTTCAACATTGCTTGCCCTGTTAAACTGGCACTAGCCGCTTCCTTAAATAGGAAAAATGTTATTTGTTTTTCACAAATATTGAAGTCGTACACACATTTTGAGATGCAAAATGAGGATTTGAACTGCTAGTGAACAAACAGCCACCAGCACTGCACTGATATAAAAGCCCCAGAGCAGCCTGAGTGTCACTGATATGAGTCATCCACATGGATCCAGACGAGCAGTTTGTTGCATTTAAAGCAGAGATGATCAATAAAAGTCATCTCTATCCATCTTCACAGCTCTGAAGTTACTTTGCAACATGAGCCAGCGTGGTAAAACAGCATTAATCCACCAGAGTGACAATTCCCATTCCAAGTCTATTATCTTGAGATGGAATTGTGAGGGTATGGTGGATGGAGGAACTGGGAATGTGTGGAGCTGGGGACGTGCACCCATGGGTCTTCAGTCAGTCTGTTTAAATAGCAGGGAGACTGAGCCCATCCATCACCATGGGAATCTCATTTCCACCATGTGTCCAATGCAAATGAACAGCACTCGCAATCACGGGGCTGTTGTTTTGCCAATAGTGGCAGAGGAGCAGGAGGGATGTTAGCTCATCCGTCTTGGCTTTGAGTAAACAAAGCGTTGCTCAGATGAGGGGCTCAATTCAAATTTGCATAGTCAAGCTGGGAACACAGTCAGTGTTTGTCATTTATGAGTATTTGTTAGCAGTGTTATTTTTGGTTATGAGTGATTACAGTACTTTCATTGTAGAAGATTAGTTAATACAATACAGTGTGTATTGTGCTTCTTGTGGTTTTATCTCTAACATTTAAAGACAGAGGGAGTCAAGAAGGATGAAAGGGGGAGAGAAGGAGACAGATCTCTTTCTATTGTAACTCAAGTTATCTCTCTGTACTGCATAACCTTTTCACCAGTAACAATAAGCCCTTTTATAGCCCTTTTTACCAAATAGTACCAAGAAATAAGGAGCACCAGGAACTAAACTTCGGATATTTTTACAGGCCTTAGTATCACATGTCAAGGAGAGTGATAAAACATCAGTTCAACAAGTCTTTCACCTCTGAAAACTTTGAAAAAATCCTATTTTTACAGCAAAGAGGAAAAAAAGTCACAATCAGCTCCAATGATTGCACTTTTATTATTTTGATGTGATAAATGACATGTTAGGGCTCGTTATGCCTGGTTCACACTACACAATGTCAGCCCGATTATGGTCTGATGAAGCGACGTGCGCTGTCAGCATGGATCGTGAACAAAAAAGAGTGTCGTTCACGTTCATGATAATCCGTTGTTTTATCTCAAATAGTGTGTCATAGTAGACGACAACCGACGCCATGTATAGGACGTCACAACAGAAAATCTAGCATGTTTGATTTTATTTTTGTCGTTCACAACTGCTCCTGTCACAGCCGTAACTTTGACCAATAGGAACACAATACGATCTGCTGCTGTAGACAACTGTATGACAACAACGCTATAGCCTTTTTGATATCACCTCTAGGGATGGTACCACCCAGAGTAAAAACGGAAATATGCTGGCATGAAACAGCAGAGGCACTTTGTCAACCCTCTGAATACTGCCATTAGCATCAAGCTAACAAAGAATGTTACTTCTTTATAAAGGAGACGGACATAAAGTAAGAAAATTTTAAAATAGTGGCTTTTACTCACCACAGCTGCAGAGGCTCCCAGCTTCATTTGACACAAACTACATTATAAATGGACTTTATTTATTAATCCGTCTGTATTTTTATATTTTTTACTTTTTATCTGCTCCCGTTGTCTTGATAAAGTTTAATGCATGGCGCCATCATTTCAAACTCAACACTTCCTGTATCTTTGTCAAATTAAAAGCCCCTTATAACCTCGGCTGAGAGAATCCCTTCATTTTCTAAATATGCTTCTATTGTGAAACAATTGCAGGAAGCTGTGGAGGATACAGTAACTTGCATGTTTACATTGCTTCATACATGCTTCAAATGTAGCTCCTGACATCTGGTGGTGCTTTTTTTTACATTACTACAACAACATTTCGGCTGGCACAATGAACAGACACAGTGACTGAAATAATAGTAAAAGTAATACAAATAGTAGAAAAATAACCTGATGACATCACACACATCGTGAAAGACAACCAGGGATATTTGGTGTGGAACACTGTGTAGTCTGTCATGTCTGTTGTCCAAGTCACGACAGAAATGTCGTGTAGTGTTAACCAGGCATTAATGGGTGTATGCGGGGCTGCATGTAAAGGGGAATATTAGTAGAATATTCATTTTCAATAGACATATGAATAGCTTAATAGGAATGTTGCCTTTTCAGAATAAGGGCAAAAAGTGGAATATTTTGTGGATGTAAATATAGTCACAGTAACACGCGTTTAGTGTTGTGAAACGAATGCAGTTAAGTTTAGGCAACATAATTACTTGGTTAGGTTTTGAAAACAGAACATATTTTGCCTTAAAATAAGTATATTTGTTATGTTATAATAATGAACCATGAGGTAAAGGTTTCATGTGAGTGACATAATGTGACGAACGGGCATGAGTTATGTAATATTACATGAAAATGATTTTCCCAAGAACAATCGTCAACTTTCTTCCCTCAGCCCCTCTTGATCTTTCCTGCTCAGTCTCCCAACCCTGCAGAGTGGCGTTACAGATTGTGATGTGATTCCTTAAACACAGTGTTCCTCATATATTCTCACACACACACACGCACGCACGCACACACACACACATACACACACACACACACACACACACACTCATTTACACACACAATTTAAAGTGTGCTGCTGAGGGATCTAAACCAGAGAATTGCAGACAGTGGCGCCCTGGCTGACACTGAAGGATGAGAAAGCAATAAAGCTACTGAGACACCTTTTTCATCTTCTTTCTTTCTTCAGCACACACACACACACACACACACACACACAAACACATACACTACTGTGGGGATAAAAGCATGTGTTATTCTGGTCTGAAAGCATATCCTGTGCCTGGCTTAAGAAAATAATTTTTATCTTGGCATCATTATGATGATGTAAAATGTGTGCACACAGAACTGTATTACAATAAAAAAAATGCTTATCATATATATATATATATATATTATAGGACAAAGTGCTAAGCAATCAACATGTATTATCTATTAACTGGACATAACTTAGCACAGAGATAATATGTGATGTATGGTATGTAGGGCATACAACATGTATAAACATTAAAATGAAAGCTAAATATCATTCACCATACTCAGTGCGCCTGGGGAGGAATGCTTCATGTAAATTTCATTAATACGTCCCAGGAGTGAAACCATTTCATTTACCAAAGGCTTAACTGGAGTTACTGTAAACTGCATCTCCAGCATTTAAGGTCTGATTTCTTTTTCTCTGACTCAGCACAGACTGAAGTCTAGAACACGTTCTCTGGTCATACTATCAAGTCAAACTGAAATATTTAGGTTAGTGACTCTGTCTAGTCATAGTGTTTGCCCCAGCTCTGGAGAAACTGAGGCACTAAAACAGGTCCTGTAAATTTAACCTAAACTCACCTTTAACACATATCTAAGACATACCCAAACTAACTTGAAAACTGTTCTCATTCCAATTTTAGAAAATTACCACAGATGGTGTCCTTAGTATGAAGGAAGAGTAGGGCCACGTTTTTTGTAAATCCACGAGAAAAAAGTTATAATATTAGGAGAATAAAGTTGTAAATGTATGAGATTAAAGTCGAAATATTATGAGATTAAACCTGTAATTAGGAGAAAAAAGGTACAAATTAAGAATGGAAAGTTGCGCAACGTGGTATAAGAAGTGACAAAGTGTGATTTACAACTTCATTGTCATAGATTTACAACTTTTTTTCTTGAAATCTAAGATTTTTTTTTCTTTAACATGGCTCTAATCCTTCTTCATACTTTTGAAGGGAAACACTGAAGATTTCTTCCCAACTAGTCAGAATCACTGTGAGTGCTACTGTCCTTCTAGTATTTTATAGTTTTGAGCACACTGACATAAAAGTTTTTCTTTTCTTTTTTTAAAATATTTGCTTTAATATTTTCTTGGGAAAAGATGCTGCACATGACTAGAACTGGACAACACAACACAACTGACGGAGCTTGCTGAATACAAAAACACTTCTAGAAAACCTAAATTAATAAGAAAGACTGCTTTTTCCCTTGAGACAGGGGAGCCATTTGTTTCTCATTTTATATATAATTTCAACATTCTATGGTGCGAGGAAGAAATTCAAAACCTCCTTTGGAGGTGTGGAGTGTCATTGACAACAAGATCCATAAGCCATCAGGCCAGTTGCTGACTATTGATTGGCTATGAGACCAGGAAGTGTGAGGGGTGCACTATCCATCAACACAGGACTTATAATGCTCCTTTTGGCTCAGTTGAGGTGTTAATAAACGGTCAGGAGGTCGCCTCTATTTTGACAGCAAGCAGTTCACATATTTAAATGCAACTGAAGAAATTATGGATAATATCTGAAGAAATATGAACATTTCAAACAAAGCAATGGCAGTTTGTGGATGTGATTAAGTCGTCGTCGTCGTCCTCCGCTTATCCGGGTCCGGGTCGCGGGGGCAGCAGCCTCCGCAAAGAAGCCCAGACAGTCCTCTCCCCAGCCACTTCCATCAGCTCTTCCGCGGGAACCCCAAGGCGTTCCCAGGCCAGCCGGGCGATGTAGTCCCTCCAGCGTGTCCTGGGGCGGCCCCGAGGTCTCCTCCCGGTTGGACACGCCCGAAACACCTCCCAAGGGAGGCGTCCGGGTGGCATCCTTACTAGATGCCCGAACCACCTCAACTGGCTCCTCTCGATGTGGAGGAGCAGCGGCTCTACTCCGAGTCCCTCCCGCATGTCCGAGCTCCTCACCCTATCTCTAAGGCTGAGCCCAGCCACCCTGCGGAGGAAACTCATTTCGGCCGCTTGCACTCGCGATCTCATTCTTTCGGTCACTACCCAGAGCTTGTGACCATAGGTGAGGATTGGAACGAAGATAGACCGGTAAATCGAGAGCTTCGCTTTTTGGCTAAGCGCTCTCTTCACCACAACGGACCGGTTCAGCGCCTGCATCACTGCTGACGCCGCCCCAATCCGCCTGTCCATCTCTCGCTCCATCTTACCCTCACTCGTGAACAAGACCCCGAGATACTTAAACTCCTCCACCTGAGGAAGGACCTCCCCCCCGACCCGGAGAGGGCAATCCACCCTTTTCCGGCTGAGGACCATGGCCTCAGACTTGGAGGTGCTGATTCTCATCCCAGCCGCTTCACACTCGGCTGCGAACCGTCCCAGCAAGAGCTGGAGGTCACTGTTCGATGGAGCTAGGAGGACCACGTCATCCGCAAAAAGCAGGGACGAGATCCTCCCGCTACCGAACCTGACACCCTCCACCACTCGGCTGCGCCTAGAAATTCTGTCCATAAAAGTTATGAACAGAACCGGTGACAAAGGGCAGCCCTGGCGGAGTCCAACCCTCACCGGGAACAGGTCCGACTTATTGCCGGCCACGCGAACCAGACTCGTGCTCCTTCGGTACAGGGACAGGATGACCCCTAGCAAGGGGCCACCAACCCCATACTCCCGGAGCACCCCCCACAGGATGCCCCTGGGGACACGGTCGTAAGCCTTCTCCAAATCCACAAAACACATGTGGACCAGTTGGGCAAACTCCCATGCCCCCTCCAGCACCCTGGCGAGGGTAAAGAGCTGGTCCACGGTTCCACGTCCGGGACGAAAACCACATTGCTCCTCCTCAATCTGAGGTTCAACTATCGACCGGACCCTCTTCTCCAGCACCCTGGAGTAGACCTTACCAGGTAGGCTGGTCCACGGTTCCACGTCCGGGACGAAAACCACATTGCTCCTCCTCAATCTGAGGTTCAACTATCGACCGGACCCTCTTCTCCAGCACCCTGGAGTAGACCTTACCAGGTAGGCTGAGGAGTGCGATCCCCCTGTAGTTGGAACACACCCTCTGGTCCCCCTTCTTGAAAATGGGGACCACCACCCCGGTCTGCCACTCCAGAGGCACTGCCCCCGATGTCCACACAATGTTGCAGAGGCGTGTCAACCAAGACAGCCCTACAACATCCAGAGCCTTGAGATATCCAGGACGAATCTCATCCACCCCCGGGGCTCCGCTGCCTCGGAGTTGTTTCACTACCTCGGCAACTTCTGCCCCAGAAATTGGACGACCCGCCCCCGATACCCCGTCTCTGTTTCCTCACTGGAATACGTGCTGGTGGGATTGAGGAGCTCCTCAAAGTATTCCTTCCACCGCCTGACAATGTCCCCAGTTGACGTCAGCAGCTCCCCGCCCCCACTGTAAACAATGTGAGCTAGTTGCCGCCTTCCCCCCCTGAGGCGCCGGACGGTTTGCCAGAACCTTTTTGGAGCCGATCGATAGTCTTCCTCCGTAGCCTCACCGAACTCCTCCCACGCCCGAGTTTTTGCCTCCGCGACCACCGCCGCTGCACTCCGCTTGGCCCGCCGGTACCCGCCAGCTGTTTCCGGAGACCCACAGGCCAACCATGCCCTGTAGGCCTCCTTCTTCAGCCTGACGGCTTCCCTCACCTCTGGTGTCCACCAGTGGGTTCGGGGATTACCGCCATGACTGGCACCAGCTGCCTTGCGGCCACAGCTTGCAGCCGCCGCCTCGACAATGGCAGAGCGGAACAAGGCCCATTCGGACTCAATGTCCCCCTCTGCCCTTGGGACACGGTTGAAGCTCTCCCGGAGATGGGAATTGAAGATCATCTGGACAGGTTCTTCCGCCAGGCGTTCCCAGCAGACCCTCACTGTTCGCTTGGGCCTGCCAGGTCTGCACGGTGTCTTCCCCCACCATCTGATCCAACTCACCACCAGGTGGTGATCAGTTGACAGCTCTGCTCCCCTCTTCACCCGAGTGTCCAGAACATATGGTCGCAGGTCAAATGATACAACTACAAGGTCAATCATTGACCCGCGACCTAGGCTGTCCTGGTGCCACGTGCACCGATGGACATCCTTATGTTTGAACATGGTGTTAGTTATGGCCAAACTGCGACCCGCACAGAAGTCCAATAACTGAACACCACTGGGGTTCAGATCGGGCAGGCCGTTCCTCCCAATGACGCCCCTCCAGGTCTCGCTGTCATTGCCCACGTGAGCGTTGACGTCCCCCAGCAGAACAATGGGGTGCCCGGTTGGGGCACTGTCCAGCACCCGTCCCAGGGACTCCAAAAAGGGCAGGTACTCTGAACTGCTGTTTGGCGCATAAGCGCAGACAACAGTCAGGACCCATTCCCCGACCCGAAGGCGCAGGGAAGCAACCCTTTCGTCTACTGGGGTAAACCCCAACGTACAGGCAGAGAGTCTGGGGGCTATCAGAAAGCCCACCCCGGCCCTCCGCCTCTCACCCGGAGCAACTCCAGCAAAGGAGAAGGTCCACCCCCCCTCAAGAACTTGGGTTCCAGAACCGGAACTATGTGTCGAGGTGAGGCCGACTATATCTAGCCGGTAACGCTCAACCTCTTTCACAAGCTCCAGCTCCTTCCCCGCCAGAGAGGTGACATTCCATGTCCCAAGAGCCAACTTCTGTAGCCGAGGATCGGACCGCCAAGGCCCCCGCCTTGGTCTGCTGCCAAATCCACATTGCACCGAACCCTTCTGGATCCCTCCGCAGGTGGTGGGCCTGCAGGGGGACGAGCCCATGTAGCCGGTTCGGGCTGGGCCCGGCCGGGCCCCATGGGCGAAAGCCTGGCCACCAGGCGCTCACCCACGGGCCCCAACCCCAGGCCTGGCTCCAGGGCGGGGCCCCGGTAACCCTCCGGGCTGGGTACACAGGTTCTTTCTGTTGTCCATCATGAAGGGTGTTTTGAACCGTTCTTTGTCTGACCCTTCGCCCAGAACCAATCTGCCTTGGGAAACCCTACCAGGGGCAAAATGCCCCCGACAGCATAGCTCCTAGGGTCATTAGGGCACTCAAACTCCTCCACCACGATAAGGTGACGGTTCTCGGAGGAGATTATGTGTTTGGACTAAAATGTTTTGTTGGACTTAGATTGTTTGGACTGGTAGGGGTGTATGAGAATCAAATGGAAGTTGATGTCTTTTGCCTCGGTACAACTCATTATTTTGCAGACAATGCAGATGTATGTTTACTTATGAATAAGGGTCAAAGTTCAAGTCTGAGCTCAAGATTCATATAAAGATAAATGACTTCATCAAAAAAAAAACAAAGAATTGCCACATTTCCAATTTTATGCTTACAATTAATTTAGCTATAGGCACTAAAACAACTTTAGAGTCATTTCTCTCAGTTCTACACTCTGCTGAGTTAAGGTCTTTTGCTTGTGGAGGGCAGAATAGCTGGAATATCATTATGTTTCCTTACAGAAAATGTGAGGAGACTTCAAATTTCAGTTCAACTTTAAAACTGACTCATACTGTATCTCATTTATTTCTACGGATTCATTTTTGAGAGATTACTCTGCCAAGATAACTGATTGATATGCAAAGACTTGTGTTTATTTTGAAATCTTCCTTCTGTGTGTTTTATGACCATCTATTAATACTTTACAATATGAACAATCAGGCAAGTGGGTGTGTGTGTGAGCACTTGATGTGCTAATGTGTCTTGTTGGTGGTGCTGTGTGTATGTGTTGCATCATGTCAGGCTGCATTCAGCAGGATTAGGTTTCAGGGTCACAGTGTTTCACCCTCTGTGATCTTAATGATGTGACATGATCCTCTACACATTCTGTATATAATCTGATGTAACCTTGTGCCAACGGCTGTGGTCTTCATCTAATCTGATGTGACTGTCTCAGTCTAGTGTAGCAGATTCTGATTCTGATCCTGCAGATTGATGTTCTGCACCTCAGATAACAGACAGTCTGATAATCTGGTCAACCCTTTAACATTTTCACCCAGTAAGAGACAGTAAAAAATCAAATTGAGAACAGTTTATATCAAACAACTTTGCTGTGTGCTTACTGAGCGCAATGCTAATGTCACTATACTAACATGATAATGTACACTTATACAACAGTTTGTATGACATTCTATGAGAATGGACACACAATGATTTGTATAATATCTTATGAATTAGCGCCCCACAAATGATGCTACATGCTTAGCGTAAAGTTACATATTTTATGTAAAGATGCAATGGTTCGGGCACAGTAGTGTAGTGGTTAGCACTGTCGCCTCACAGCAAGAGGGTTGTTGGTTCAGTCCTGGGTGTGGGAGCCCCTCTGTGTGGAGTTTGCATGTTCTCCCTGTGTCAGCATGGGTTCTCTCCGGGCACTCTGGCTTCCAAAGACATGCAGTTTGGGGATTAGCGATAGCGGGGAATGTCATGATCTGATCAAGTTATTGCAATTCATCCTGAGGGGATCATGAATGTCTGTAGCAAATTTCATGACAAACCATGGTTGTTAAGACAGTGAAGGGAACCACACAGTGGTGCTAGACAAAAACTAAGGGGATCACCAAAGTCATCAGAATTCCTCTGGACGCCATGAATGTCTGCACAAAGTCTCCCGGTAATCCATCCAATAGTTGTTGAACTATTTTCCTGCAAAAACAAAAATGTCATCTTCATGGTGCTGCTAGAGAAAAGGACAGGGCATCAGCAGTCATTAAGGTTTATCTTTTGGGGACCCTAAATGTCTGTGCAAAATATCATGACAACCCATCCAGTGGCTGTTGAGATATTTTGGTCTGAACTAAAGTGGTCGCACAACTGATAGAAGAAACTGCCATCTCTAGAGTCATGCCAATAGCACGGGTAAAAATTATTTCATAAAATCTGACCCAATATGTTGTGTTAAAATAGAAAAAAGAAGCAGCACCTTATTGACAAGTGAAAGATACAATGCATGTGAGGGTTAATAAACCACAGGCTGAGTCAGATGAAGAGTACCTATGATGAGCAGCTCAGGAAGTCTCAGCTTACATTTAAATGCAGACAGTCAGACTCTCTTTGATTCTGATACCAGTTAAATATGTCCCCTTGTGTGTGTGTGTTGCCAGTAATTGCTCTACTCATTTCTTGATAAGTATTCAGTGTTGCTTCCCCTATTGTCAGGGGGTGCCCATTATAGCTCTGAGCTACTAGAATGAAGATTAGCCTTCAACAGGAATTATCTCTCAGTGGAGAGCTAATTAAGTAAGAGGCTGAAGTTCTTGGTCTCTCATGTATCTGTGTGTGTGTGTGTGTGTGTGTGTGTGGTGGGGTGGTGTATGTCCACTTTACAGTTCTAAAGCAAGGATTAGGGTAATTAGGGTTAGGGTAAGGGTGAGGGGCCCTTTAAAGGCCCTTTATACCCATCCATAGCCAAATTCAATATTAACCTGTAATTTAACAAAAATCAAAGACACAACATGAGCAGTGGTGGGTCTAGACAATTTCCTTGATATAACTGGGTAGTGCCCCCCTCTTAGAACTGCAAGGGGTAAGTGTCTACAGCCATCCTAGGCTCTGTGAGGCTATACATTGAGCTAATGCTAACATCAGCATGCTAACATGCTCAAAATGACACTACTAACATACTGATATATAGGAGGTATAATGTTTATGTTACTATAAAGCAAAGGCTGACATGAATGTTATCAGTTTTAAAGGTGTTTGGTACCAAACGTTTTTGACCTGATATTGGTGCTAGATGTGTACATTTTATGACAATCCACCCAAATGCTGAATTATGATACATTTCACGTAAAACTACAGATGTGAACATGACCATGGGACCAGAGGAAAAATCTGAGGCAAGGCAAGGCAAGTTTTATTTGTAGAGCACAATTCGTACACAAAGTAATTCAAAGTGCTTTACAGAACAAGAAAATGCATTAAAATCACAATACAAAATAAAAACATAAATAATCATTATAAAATGAACTTTAAAAGAGAAGAGTGCAGATAAGATCCTTTCAGTCATATGCAGGATCCACAAAGTCATTAGGATTCTGGGAACCTCAACCAACACTGCCATAGAGCCATGCTGCTGGTGTGGCTAAAGACACCTTCCCATCCCAAGTTGTCACATATTACCTCTTTGTCAGTGGCCTTTAACTTATACATTTACATGCTAGGTATTGTCCTGCGTCTGCTGTTGAGGTTCCAGGATGCCGCAACCAATGCCTGGACATCAACAAAAGTAAGTGGTTCGGTTTAGACAACAAAAGCACATGGTTAAAAACATCTGTTACATTTATGGAATAAATCTCTCATTTGGTAATTCTTTCAGATCAAATAAAGCAGTTCCTGGGATTCCTGTTTCCATATTCTCATATGACAAATAAGCATCAACAACAGCTCTGGTGAAACCTTTGTGAATTCAAGTTCAACAGCATAGAAAAAAACTACAGCTCCAATAAAATTTACCACCGTGGCAGCACAAGAACCTAACTCATGTCTGTTAAAGGTTGGATTTGTAGTTAAGTTGTGTTATTACAAATGTCAATGGGTCTGTAATTGAGAATTTTCTTACTTCAGAACACTAAAGTTCCAATTTCACTTCAGTGACACCCATGTAGTTGAGCACACATGGTCCATGGTCTAACTCTTGAAAAAGATGGTAGATATATTTTGATGAAGTAATTCTGACTCAAGGTCTGCTTTTGTATTTTTTTTAAGCTTTTGAGTATACCTCACAGTGTTCGGCACTGGACTGAGTTTGCTTGAATAGGAGATTGCTGAAAGAAGGAGGAGGCCCTCCCAGTGATTAAGGGTTAGCAGATAGAAATTGTCCAGTCCTACAAATATCTTGTCTATCTGGACAGTAACTTAAATTGGAAAAACAACATTGATGTCGTATTTAAGATGGCTCAGTCAGTCAGAAAAATCTAGCATTTTATCAAATTTTAATAAATTCCTCAGTTACCACTGTCTTTGTATATTCACACCCCTGAGGATGTAATATTTGGAGGATTTTCCAATATCACTGCGGAATAAGTCTTCAGTCCTGAATATCCCACAGTGGCAGTGTCACTATGAAGTCAATCACAGAACGAGCAGAAAGGTTGAAAGCACATCCAGTAGTCTGCAGGCAGTATCAGTTCATAGCACAAGCATTGATTCAAAAGGCTGCTGCTCAGTGAACGTGTGATCGCACAGACATCGCTCACAGCTGATTTCATTCAGTCTTCAAGAACACACTGATCTCAATACAGCTAAAAGGAATAGGTTTCTACACACTTGGCTGCAAAATCACAGAGACAAGACTTGAGAAAATGGAAAATGCATGTTAGAGTGGAATGCATAACTTTCTAAAAGTACATGATTCTTTAGTAACACATAAAGAGAGATTGATGAAGCACAATTATAATGACATAAGAGAAAAGGAATTGCCATATCAAAAGCTTCAACACAATAGGAAGAAGACATGATGATGGACGTGACTGCAACAGCAAATGATGTTGGCATTAAGGTCATGAATGTATTAGGAGGCCCTATACAGCGGAGGGGCCCCTTTCATTCCTATGAAAGTTTCTCAGTGGTGCATGAAGCCCAAAAAGTTCTACATCCTGGTTGTCAAATATCCCAGACCTTCCATATCATTTAGTACATAGAACATAGACTTATGCATATGACTTAGCTTCCAACACTGAGTGCACAGGGATGCTGCACAAGTTATTACTTCTCTATCTGTGAAGCAGAACATAGAGGGTCACATTATTAAAAATCTAAAGTTTTGTGGGAATCCCACACATTTCGTTTAGTGTGTTTTGCCTTCATGGCAAGCTGCTATCCATCTGTTTGTTAGTGTTTAGTACCAGTGCGTCATTTAATGCTGCATTTCTATTGGTTGGTTAGTAGACATAGGTGGTAACAGCAGTCACACAGTGAAATGGTCATTCCACAGTTCTGACTCTGTCAGAATTCTGTCCCTGGTTGTCTTTGATCACAAGAACGTGACAACACTGTGCGATGTAGAACCACCGTTTTAGAGCAACGACCAAAGATATCGGGACTTTTGTTTACGTTGTTCATCTTTCGCCTTGGACAGCCCAAAATCACACAGTGTGTACCAGGCTTAAAGAGTCATATTGTTTTAATAGTGTCTGGTTGTTTTAATAGTCTTAAGCAAAACCTCACATTAACATTTTGCCACCCTCTATGCCTTAAAATGGGATTACCCAGATCAATTGATGACATCACAGTGGCTACATCCATTGTTTTTATATGGGCAATATTTTATTGCAATGCCCAGCTCAAGCTCATATTCTTTATATTTGTATTTTGGAATGAACACCTAAGTACAGGGCTTGTACTGATCACCCTTGAATCTTCTGAGGGATTGTCAATGTATCAAATGAGAATTTCTTCAGTAGTTTTACTGTTTTGGTAGCAGAGACAGCAGCTTGTCAGTGTACATATCTGATACAAACTGACAAGCTGCTGTCTCTCACACACCCACTCAACAAACCCCCACGCACACATGAAACACACCAAAGCCTTAAGCTGAGAAGCTGTCCTGCATCATAACTCGCTGCTTCCTCTGAAGACATGGTAAGAGACAGGAGCACGCCATGTCTCATATTGCATAACGCAAAGTGATGTCACTATTTTGCATCCCATCATTAAATATCAGGGATACAAAATGAAATGGCACTGCAAATCATGTTGAGTTTCATTGAGTTTTATTTTTGCAGATACATCCTCCTGACAAAAGATACACGTCATTTCCCAGTCCAAACTGCTTCTGTGAGTGCTTGATGCAGGGCGCCTGCAGTGACTCCTGGGAAAATGAGTTTTTACAATCCAGGATTAGTGAAGCCCAGCGGCTGATACTAAACCAGTGGAAACACTGATAATCCCATCATAGCATGGGAGAAGAGTTTAGGTCTGTTACCATCATGACGAGGTCATGTTAGCCAGCAGTTGTTCACAGCTCAGCAGACAATTATGTAAGAACAAGCAGGGTCAATGAGGCAGAAATGAGTGTGTATCTGCTGTGTGTGTGTGTGCCAGTGATGTAAGGGGGGGGTAATGTGCACAGGATATATGCCTACATTTAGCTTGACTATCTGCCTCACTGCCCATTGCTCACTTCTGACTGCTCATTCAGAACAAAGAGAGATAGAAAAAGAGCATTTTTAAATGACATCAAACTGCCCACTTCTCCAGATCTCCATGCCAAAACCTAAAATAGGCCCTCAGCCTCAGGGCTGGCAGTAGGAGGGCCAAGCAAACTCATGACTTACACACTCGGCCTGTAGAATAAAGTAGATTCAAATCTAAGTCAGACAGCTGGCATGTCATATTTTATCACAATCACATTGTAAGTAATTATATTGAAAACAACAGAACATGCCATTTTGGTCATGTTTATATTTTAACTATAGGCCATTGCAGTTACAGTACAGTGCCCTCTAACTGTACAAACACAAGGCTTATGTAAGTCTATTCAGAACCTTCAGATAGACCTGGAATTAAAAGTTTTCATCTGACAGTGGCAATATAGTGTCTTACAATGTTGTGTTGTGTTATATTGTAGGCTCTGCTACTGACATGCATGATTTACTCTTCTTGTAACTGGATTTGGGCCATGGCCCTCTTATCTCAATCCAAATGGGTTCTATGGGTACCCACAAGTCACCCCTGAATGTTTCCCAGAAAATGGTTTGGTCCTTACAATCAATGCACTCATTTAATTAAAGCTGTATGTTTTGGGTTTTTTTTAATTTAAGGAAAAAGACAACCAGCCTATTTGAAGAGCCTGTTTGTATAGATACATTAAAACGGGATTGTTGTGGAACCCATGATGCTAACTCTACCGGTATTAGTGTCTGCACATCAGGTCATTGTTGTATTAACTGTACAATAAGAAACCAAAGTATATCAGTTTGAAATTCTCTAAATCTCTATATTTACATAGTTTTCAACGAGCCGATACTTCAACAGCATAACAAAATTTCCAAAATTCACTTTTAGCTCCTAGTTTTGGTGTGCCACCCTAAGGTTGTCGGTGGCCCCATTTAGCCACCCCTATGAAACATTTCTGGGGGCGCCACTGTGTATATTGTAGCACAATTATTTTAGATGACATTCCTTTTAACTGCCCAAAGTGAGAGACGGTAAAAAATAAATGGTCTTGCATTTGTACCGCAACATTCAAATGCACTTACATACCAATAGCACAGTCATCAGAGGCAATTCGCAGTTCAGTATCTTGCCCAAGGATACTTTGAAATGCAGACTGGAGAAGCCTGGGATTGAATCATCAATCTTCCAATTAGTAGACCCAATGTACCTCCTGAGTTAAAGCCAAAGCAGTCCAGGTGTCTCAGGATCCTGTTTACAGCTGAGGGTTAGATGTCTGATTGGTGTTGTAATGAGGACACTGTACCTGAACGTCTCTTTTTGACGGCCAATCTATGTAATTAGAGTTGGTCCAGGCGTCTGATCTGGATGCATCCCGGAAGCCTAAAGGTCTTCTGTGCTCATCCAATGGGGAGATGACTCCAGGGCAGACCCTTGACCCTGTTGTTGACCCATCAGCATACTGGGTTCAAGCTACATGTGAGGAATAACATAGTAAAGCAACAGTTAATACCATTCTGCTAGATTGTTGTGACAGTGTAGAGTGCTCAGCAAAAACAAGGGCCCTTTATTAAACTGTTTTTCTACACAAAAACACAAAAATAAATGATAGCAAACTAAACTACATCATTTATGAGAATCAAGGGAAGATTGCTCACGTAGGACACTAACCACCTCTGAAGACGAATTAATTCAGTAGAAAACAATGAGACCACTGCCAAGATGATTTGTGTTTGCTGTGATGTAACTGTAACAATGTCATCAGTGTGTTTAAAATTTTCTTTAAATAGATTCAAAATCTCCTTTTTTATAGAGGAAAGATTGCTGTCCAAAATTAATCAGCATTTATAAAACGCAACCAAATCCACTCTTCTCTTTTAATCTGGTACTTCTAATTTTAGAGGAATAGTTACCCCAAAACAATATAAACTGTATACAATACTTACCTCCCGAGGGTCTGTATTCCGTGAAGTTTTCTATTGAATGGCATTCAGGAATGTAGAATGCCCAAAAAATGACAGCATATCAGTGCAAACTGATTCAGAGCCTGAATGAAAAACAGCCAAAACATTATGAACTTTATAAAAGAACTTTTTTGAAATTTTTTGTTGTCTTGTGTCCATTCGTGACATAGAAAGTCTAAGCATTTTTGGATTATCCTCCCATGACGGGATTTGTTGTGCACAAGCAACAAATTCAAAATGTTTTTTTAGCCATAGTTTTGCAAAAAAATAGTTGAATACATCTCCTCCATGTCCTCCTTTTTTGGGTTGCTTTGCAGTGTAGATGTCGCCAAACTTGGAGTTGCAACTTCCTCTGCAGGATTCTGCTCCACTGAATCAGGCCTTCACCATCTGAAGGGACGTGTACACACGCCTGCATCTCCAGAGCATCCAGTCGAAACGCCTTTCTCTGAAATGACCTGTGACTGCCTAAAGTCTCCTGTCACAGGTTAGATTTTCTGAAGCCTGAAAACAGAGCCAAAAAGTCTACAATATGCTTAAAGGTTATTTTGCCCAATGACGCAAAAAAAAAAAAGAAAACCTGCGTACTCTGGCTTAAAAACTTAGAGAACAGTTTTTTGGGGGAACATAGACAGCTGTGAGTACTATGCACCATTTACATTGTTTTTGGATTAATTATGATGTTGCAAATACATTTTCTGAGGAACCATCAGGTACTGTAACAAAACAGCAGAGGTGATTTGTGTCATAGGTTTTGTCCTGTAAAGGAAAAACATGTTGTAAGTGATTTGCCTATCACTCTTTTACTCCTTACCCCTTTGTAAGAATTTCTCAAAGCTTAAACTTTTGGAAGGCCCTCTTTCTGTTTTGGCAGTGAAGCAGTCCTGCAGGTTTCCTGTCCCAGTTTGAACAGAGACACACTCTCTCCTGTCATCCCTTTCAACTCTCCTGGAGACTAAGAAGAACACTGGAAGGCCTTTTGACTGATTAACCAGAAATCATGAAATATGTGAAAACAGTTGGGTGTTGTCAGAAAAAGAAGGACAGAGACAGATAGACCAACAGACAGGGTGACTCACCAGCACAGACGGTCATGGAGCAACTGGGACAGACATGTATACTGGCAGACTGACAGAGACATTGAGAGCCCAACACTGCTGCATTGCAGAGTGAAGCTACAAGTACTGTATACTGTATGTGTGTCTGTGAGAAGGAGAAAGTGGGAGTTTTATGCTTACAGTGTCATCTTAATAGGCAAGTTACCTCCTCTACGATATGTGCCTGTGAGAGAGAGAGAGTGCAAAAGAGACGAAGAGAGAAAGAAAATGATAGGTAAATAGGAGAGCAGGTTGGTATATCATGCTGCTTGTGTGTGTGTGTGTGTGTGTGTGTCTGTGTCTGTGCCTGTGTGTGTGTGTGTCTGTGTGCGTGCTGTGTGGGTGGCTCATATTCAAATTTGTTTGATCCTTTGCCATCCCAGCTAATAAATAATAGGGGACCATTTCCTCTGGCTGGCAGCCAGCCAGCCATCTGTTCACTGTACACAGAGCACACACACACACACATACAGAGAAATACACATACACTACTGCTATAATTGAATGAAATAAATAAAGAATGCCTGATTTGCTTACCATACACACACACACTCACAGACGCACGCACACGCACACACACACACACACACACACGCACACAGCAAGTAATGTTATTGATGTGGCAGCAGTGTGTGCACCATAAGCAAAGTGCGCCGCCACAAAGCAGGGTAAGCCATCATCTTAAACCAGTACGTAGTAGATGGCAGCAGTCGGGTCCTGAATTGATCACGTTTTAACAGAGCTGTTGAAAAAGAATTGCTACGCTTCACTGGAGCCACCACTTCAGCTGATTTTTAGTTTTGGTTTTCTCTCGATGTACAAATGGAGTCCCGCAAGCAACACTGGCGATGCTACTGATGTTGACAATAACGTGCTCTAACAATAATACAAATATAAATATATTTTAAAGAATTTCCTGACAGTGAAAGTACCAAAAAAAATGAGACAAAGTACATGTATGTGATTGTGAAGTATATACATATGTTACAGTGACAATACAAATATGTAACTTGATTGAGTTTAAATGTGAGTTCTTCTTCATAATATTCACTGGGCGTCTCGCTATGGGATGCAGCCTCCTGCAGCCCTGATAGAAGCATTTATCTCAATCCGGCAATCTTGATTGGCTGGTGAAAGGTGTTCATCCGCGCTGCACCCAATAGTCCCACCTACTGTATATAGTGTGCAAGGATAACGCCTTCAATTCAAAACCTCTTCTCACCTGAGAGCTTATCCCACGTCAAAGCTTTCACTGGCTTAACTGTTCACCAGACGGATCTTTGCTAGCTTCCATCGCCGGACGCTAGTGTCGTGCTCTGGCTTCTGCCTTGTCCGTTCACACCAGACCGGACTGGTAAGTATTTTTCAGAATCCTCCTAATTCTGGATCTGTGGGCTCTGAACAAATTTCTGCAGAAATACAAATTCAGGATGCTGACACATGCGGCACTGCTGCATCTAGTAAGACCGAACGGTTTTTGGTCCGTGGATCTCAAAGATGCGTATTTCCACATTTCAGGGGGTGTGCTACAAATACCGTGTTCTCCCATTTGGCCTGTCTCTCAGCCCGATGGTTTTCATACAGTGCACAGAGGCCACTGTCGCCCCATTCAGACGTCAGGGCATCCGACTGGCCACGTATTTGGACGACTGGCTCCTGTTGGCGCAGTCAGAACAGGAGGCCAGGGTTCACATGCACATTGTCATGAAACACCTAATAGATTTGGGCTTTGTTATAAATACAGAAAAGAGCCAACTCTCTCCGATGCAGGAGATATCCTTTCTGGGATTATCCCTGCGCTCCGTGCAATTCACAGCTCGCCTCTTGGAGGAGAGAGTGAAAACATTCAAATCTTGCCTCACTCACTTCCGTCAACACAGGTCCTTCCAGTTGAGACTGTGTCTTTGGCTGCTGGGTCTGATGGCTTCAGCCATCCTTGTGATCCGTCTTGGCCGCCTTCACATGCAGGAATTTCAGCGCTGGGTCTCTTCACTCAGGCTGGATCCTATGCGGACCGATATACGCCGAATGGATGCTGCACCTGCAGGTCATGGAACAGATACGGGCGCGCTACAGCCGTGCCAGGATAGATCTGTTCGCATCCAAAGAAAACGCTCAGTGCGAGCTGTTCTTCTCTGGGCACTCTGGACACTCCCCTGGGCGTAGACACACTAGCACACGCTTGGCCGCACGAGCCACTCTACGCGTTTCCCCCACTGGCCCTGATACCCCCCACTCTCACCATAGTGAGGGGACACAACCATTAGCTGATCCTGATAGCTCCACACTGGCCAGCGATGCACTGGCTGGCGGAGATATATCGGACGCTCTTTCTCTCTCGCAGTCTCACTCTGTTTCTTTTCTTTTGACTTTTCTAAGATGACAGGTGCTGAATATATACTCCCTATCTGATGCTGTGGCTGTTTGTGATTGGCTGAGAGGGATGTGAACTCATTCGTTTGCAGCTGTGTTAATCAAATCAAGTTGGATTTCCATTACGCGTGCCAAACGGTGCCAATCCCCTTTGATCTGACATCAGATGTGACGGGACAGTCGATATAGAGATACATTTATGTGCTGATTGCAGATAGTTGCATTGAATAGTGGTGTTTGTGGATATTTATTGCATCGTTAATGTGCCTGACATTCTGGAAAGCTGCCTGTGAGGTTTTGGTGACATGTGTGCGCACTGTCCGCCGGTCAGCTAAACTTCGGCTTACGTCAGCTGCGCTCCGCCTGACAGTAGACCTGGTTTCAGCTGGCGAGCTTTTAGCGCAGCTTCAGCGAAGCATTTCGGCACGAAACTGTCACTGCGCCAAGCTGGATCTGTTAATACCTCCCCCTGCTGTGCCACCACACCCATCTCAGCGCACCTCGGTCTGCCAAACTACCAAACTGAGTACGCCTCGGGTTTGCGCTGCTCGAAACTAGCTCTGCGCGGGGTTCGCCACCCTGCACTGTGCCGGGAAACTAGAGCCCAATGTGAGAGAGTAGCTCCGTATACTAATACCATCTCTCTCATGTTCATGTGTGTCTGCCCTAAGACTGTACACTGGTTCCAAAACTATTTGGTAGATCATACTAAGTGTGTTTCTGCAGAAGGCCATCAATCGTAATTTCTTGAGATAACCAAAGGTGTCCCCCAGGGTTCCATCTCGGAGCCTATTTTGTTTTCTATTTTTATGAATGATTTGGGTAAAGACATTCAAGCAAAAATACACTATCAGAGCTTCAGACTGAGCTTTAGAGATTTAGTCATTGCAAACTGCTCACTGAAAATTGATTTTAAATGCTCAGAATGAAGTTCACAGTCTTCTCAAAAGCTTGCTCACAGTTGCTTGATGATGTGAGCATTTTCACTTCTGACGGTATATCCATTGACAGGGTGCCCTCATACAAGTATTTGGATATATGGATAGATGACAAGCTTTCATTTAATGTACATATTGCCTCTCTAGTGAGGAAGCTTAAAGTGAAGATGGGCTTTTATTTTAAAAATAAATCTTGTTTTACTTTCAGTGCAAAGAAAAAAGAACTTGTGGAAGCTACTTTCTGTCTGTGATTGATTACGTTGGCATATTGTTTATGCATGCAGCCTCCTCCATTTTACATAGTCTTGATTCAGTATGCCATGCATCTCGATGCTTTCTTACAAATGCAAACAAGTCCCTACCTATCACTGAATTCATTGCGATTTGGTGGGTCATCATGTGACCACTCACAGACAACAGCACTGATATATTTCTATCAACATTGATAATGACATTGATCATTTTAAGGGCATCATAAAGACTGGTGATGGAGACATGTTCTTGTTTTTCTTGAGAGGGCACAATGTTTGATAGTTGATGTTGTTTTATTGTGGATTTTTGTATCATATGTTGTATTTGTTGGGTTTTAATATGTTTTGATTGGCTACTACTTTGGGCAGGTCCCTCTAGTAAAAGAAGTGTTCAATCTTAATGGGGGTCCCTGCTTCCTGTTTAAATAAAGGGAAAAAAACAATACAATACAATAAAATAAATAGGCAACAGAGAGCATGTGGGCTTCATTCAAACAGACGTTATGACCTGACCAAAGTTCTATACCTAATTCATACGATGACACTTTGAGCAGTCCTACTTGTTGGTGAAGACCATGAGATGCAGTTAAAAATTGTGAAAATGGTAGTAAGTGGACCTCGTGTCAAGATCGTTTTGTGAAAACATACCTCAGACAGAGCCAGGCTCTGTGTCATTCCCAGCTTCTTATCCGTATACTAAGCTTACCTCAGTCTCGGAAAGTTGGCAAATATTTCCCAAAATGTTGACCATGTCCTTTAAGAATGATTTTATACATCGCTGTACAGCTGTTGGTGTATGTATCCAACAAAAGCACACAGATACAATGAAAACTTTCACAAAGGAGTTGATTTTACATAAAGACACTTTATTAGCTTATACATACATCTCTGGTTATAATAATTAGTTATATTATACCAAGAAGTCAAAAATAATAACTGTAGTTATATATTTATAAAACTAAGCAGATATACTACTCTTGACTTTTAAAAACATAAAGGTCTTTGATAATATATTATAGTTCTGGTCTTGTTTCATCTGTCACCAAATCTAAAAAAAGGGGGAGGGTAAAGAGGTTATACAGTATGGGTTCAAGATAAATGTACGTATATGTGTGTATGTCTGTATGTCTGTATGTGTATACTATTGTGAGCCACTGTGTGTGCACGAAGTAAAATGTCACATTTTCCACACATCCAAGCATCTAGTCTTATAAGGACAACACATCTTGATCATTTCATCTGCTCTGCTTTTAAAGAGAAAGTAAACATTCTGGCATAAATCACTTCACTTATTTTGGTGAGGACAGACATCCTCCTAATGCTAATCCTGCTGAAACTAAGCTTGCTGTCAGGAAACGTACTGGCCCTGGTGAATCTCTCATGGATGATTTTAAACACATTCTCGACACAAACCTCAAGTTCTATTTTGCGAAGTCGGTAAGTCATTTCTTGTTAAATCTTGACCTTGGATTTGGTGCATCAGTGCTTCCAGTGAAATCTATTTTCCACTGTGAAAGCAAAGCACAAAACAGAATTTGAAAATGTATTTGTATGTGGGAGCATTTATTCATTAAATCCAAGAAGTTTCCACTAACTCACCTACAGTAACTAGAGCCTTCGTTCTTTTAGAAACTTAAAAGATGATTCTACGCCTTAAAAATCTAAGAGCACAAGACCTATGAGCACATCTATGGGTTGACGAAAGGTTTGTGATTGTTATAATGAAATTGTGATACTAAAGAGTGCAGCTTGTCTCACGATTTTTTAATCTTTATCCTATCCTAATTTTCCTATGCTTTTGGGAAGGCTGTGATCAAGTAACCAATGCGCTGACAGGAGTAAAGGAGGAAACGCTCCCTTAAGGCCATAGGTTGGGGTGGTGGATGGGTCACAAAACACAGGACTTTCACATAACTTTATGTTAAGTACGTAACCTCATTTGTGGGGCATTCATTCACAGAATAAAAACCATTGTATGATGATACCCATGCCCAAATTCCTTTATTAAGGAGGAAAGAGCACTTTGTGTCATTTTTTAATTTATTTTTATTTTTGGGGGAAAAAAAGAAAAAAAAAGAAAATACATGTTTTTTGTCATTTATAAAAGACTATCAATGTTCAGAATCTAACTCAGTAGATATGAAGTGAAAATGACACAAAGTTGTTGAAGAGTTGTAAGAATTCCTGTTGAATTTGTCAGCGCATCATTCACTGTTCACATTCACAGTCAAACGTTTGTATTCCTTGCCATTTATGTTTTTGGGGTTTTTTTGGTCTACCTTATGTTGACTCAAACGAATATGCATCAATGCATAATTTACTTTGTAAAATATACAGTATGTATATTTTTCTAAAACTCACTACTCCACAGAACATAATTCATCTGATCAACCGTTAACATTAAGATTCTATTGCATGTAACTGCCAACAATAAGAGAATGTTATTTGGACAAAATTGCCTGCTTGAGCCTAAGTGTAGTTGTGTGCTTACATCTTGAGCCAATCTGGCTGTTATCAGGCCATTAAATGCCTGTTATCAGTGGTGATAAGCATCATCTATATGGATAAGAAAGGGCCTGCCACAGCCACAATTAGGTTGAGAGGGCCATCATCAGATCATAAAATGAAATGTTACTCCAGAACAGTGGCGGCTGCTGGTCTTTCAAGCTGGGGAAGCTCACTTTAAGTTTACATCATAAAATCTGTCATATTGTAGCGAGGCAGTAACTTATAAAAGGAACATTTAATTGAAGCCGTTTTTCAACCACACTCATGAACCACAGCAAAACACACCTCAAAGATTTCCAGATGAGTTTAACGGTGAAAATGAGCTATATGGCAAATATCCGCATGGGACCGAGCTCGCTTTGCTGCATAAAAAAACCTGCTCAGCGCTGTCTCATAGGAAAGCTTGGAGGCTCTGCGTCCACCATGCTGACACGAGAATGTATGACAGGGAGGTCGTGTTTGAAAACTGGTGATAAACAGCTGACGTTTGAACATCATAGTCATGATGTTAAATGCATCCTAGCGCACGTTTAATGCAATGTAAATTCTTATTTTAATATAAATTCAATTATGCATATTTGACCATTTCTTCTATGAAGTTTTAGGGGATGTTCAGCCTCCCTTGTTATCTCAGAGCAATCACCCCTGCTCCAGAAAGACTCTTCCCAAAATACTACTTGCATAGGACTTTCTCCCATGTCCGAGAAAGTCTGCATATAGGGTGGTATGGCGGGCTGGTGGATTTCACCCTGGAAACAGGGGTCCAATATTGAGGCCCAAGTATGATTCTGTCTAAACATAACCATGTCGGTTTTTTGTGCCTAAACCTACGGAAAGTGAAACCTAATGTCTTGGTAACAGCTATGAATCAGCCCTCTGAACCTACTGACCAATATCTATGAGGCTTTTAACCACAAGATGAAGGGCAAGATGAAGTTTTTTGTTTTTGCGGGCATTGTTGACAATAAGTTATGTTTATAACATCTCACATGTAGGAGACAACATCCCATATGTAGGACATAATATTGCATACGTGAGAGACAATATAGCAGATGTAGGAGACGGACTTAGGTTCTGGCTAACACCGCCCACAGTTTTTTTTTTCACGTTGCTTCTCATGGCTTCTACAGATTTGGTCATATTTATCTTGGAAAATGATGTTTTTGTCAAAGTATTTTTTTTGTTCTGACTTAATGGGACTTCAACAACAAAAAACTAATTCTGACTCTTTTAATGCTTTTACCTGACTCTATTCATGTCTTGTTTAAAATTATGAAGACTAACCCTCAGAAAATAGAAGCAATTTCAACACAACACTGGTAAAAAAAAAAGGATACTTTTCTCTTAGTTCTGCCCTAAATTAATGTTTGTGTTGCCTTGATAAACATTCAAAACAGAACTAGTCTTGAACTAGTACTGTACTTTAATGTACAACTGTATGATTTAATACATTTTCATTTTAGTGTTGCTGAATATCCACTGTACAGCCAAAAAATCCTTTCCTGTCTGTCTTTGTCTTTTTACAACTACGTCATCTCTCATTAAAGGTGCAGTCAGCGATTCTAATCCAATACACTTTTTGTTAAATTCAGCGAATACCTTCTCATGGTTGGCTAGCTGTCAGTTTTGTGTGTGTGCTAAGACATACAGTACACAGCCCTGGCTCTGTGAATGCAAATAGAGTGGCTTGTAATGAGCCACACAACACTATGTTGGCTATTCTTCCTCTTCTACATCCCTCCTCCTCGCCCATGAGGAACAGAGCTACACCATGACAGTAATGACACCTTAATAACATCAGAGGTGTATCTGATTGGGTGTTAAGTTTAAATATCAACAAGCTTTCCCCAGAATCGCTGACTCCACCTTTAACATGCTGTGATGAAATGAGGCACAAGGCATGTTGTCCATGTCTAAATACTCGGGAGTGTTGAAAATGACAAGCACACACACACACAGCACCATATATATGACTGAACGCTGACACAAGGTTTAGAATACTCTAACACTGTCGGTATAGGAACAGACCTTGACACAAAAGCTGAACGAGGAGCAGAAGATGAGCAAACCTTTTCTCCTCCTTTAAACAACAACATATTTAAATTTCCCCCCCACATATCACTATATGTTTTCTCTGTAACCCATTCAGTTACTGCACCCTGGGTAAATGCCTCAGAACTACACAGGAACAAAATTTCTCACAGAAGCTATGTATACTTCCAAATATGGCAACTGGAACTGGTTTGGTTCTCCGTTTTAGCTTATTTTCATCAAATGGTGGTAAATGCGATCTGTGTCAAATTCTATTAATCTGAATGAATGGCTGTGTTGTAATTTCATCAACAAAATATCTGTTTGACGGAGGCCTTTAAAGTATAATTTGTCTTCATTACAACCTAGCTTTTTGTAGTCGTAGTAATAATAACAATGCACTCATCAAGTTTAGGGCTGCAACTCGCCTGGCATAGCCAGACCTGCCCTAGAGGTGAAGCCTGATCATACTTCAGCTCTAGAGGAGCTCACTGGACTTGTTAAAAACCCCAGATGATTTGCTGGCTGTATTTGGTTCTTGCAGAACATTATTACAACAATATCACAGAAGCTCGTGTGAACTGGAACGGTTGAAGTCACTGTCACTGGTGCATGCCATTGACAGACTTGGCAGAAGTGGCCAAAGGAGCTCCAACTGACCATGCCAGAAAACGGATCAACATTGGGGGCACCAGAGTCCTGCAAGTCTGAGTCTGGAATTTTCCGAGGTGCGTTCACAAGCTGTTTTATTGGCTGTAGATCTTTACAACAATTCACCAAAAGAAGAAATAAGGCATGTGTTATTTGCACGTCCAAAATGTACATCCAAACTTGCCATTTTCAGCATGTAAGTTGTTAGCTCGGAGGTTGTTGTTTCCTGTAGTGAAGGGGATTTTGAAAACGGTAAAAGGCTTACAGCCACAGTCTGTGCAGCGAGTCAGACTTGCAGACTGCAACTTACTGCTATTTCAAGCCAATCGCTAGAAATAATGTTGTCATTGCACATTTCTGCAAACCTCGGGTATGTTACATTTGTACTTTATTATGTAGTGGATACAGTGAAATTCAAAGGTTTAACAATATTGTGGTTTTGTCACAAAAAACAACAGCACTTGGTTATGGTTAGGAAAAGATCAGATTTTGACTAAAAATACCTTGTTTGCAGCAGGAAAAGCAGCAAAAAATAATTCATTTTTGTCCCTAAAATTAGCTGGAAAAACATAATGGCTAAATTACAACCTGTTTGTTGGTCTCAAAAAGTGGTATACAGTACACCGGGCTGGTGCTTGGCAAACATGCCCTCTACAACTTAAGACAGTCAGCTCATATACTATGTCACTAAAGAAACATTGATATGATACAATGACACTTGCAATTGTTAGCGTTTTTGTGGTTTGCAGAAATGTACAATGCAAATTTTCATTTGCAGTTAAGTGCTTTTGATAATCTACCTAAACTTACTGGCTAAACGAATGTTTGAGAACTGCTGCTTTGTCAGTGATTTCGGCCTCAGAGACGGATGCACAGAGGCCCCTTTTGCAGCAGTATGATATGCACTGAGCACGTCAGTTCTAGAGGCAACAAGCAACGCTGCTGAGTCAGTGGACCTCTGCATTAGACACAGACGCAAAGAGACATCCTTTTTGGAGGTATGATACGCACCAGTCTGCAGCAGTTTGTAACACAGCGGGCAACTACTGTAATTATAAAGACTGAATAAGTCCTCCCAGGGCAGACGGGAGTGGAAGTAGAGGGGTAAAAAAGGGCCCACTGTTCGGTTCTCGTGTGAATTTTATGCCAAATCATGTTCTTTCTAAACCTAACCATAGAGTTTTGCCTTAAATTGTCTGGCCTTAACCTCAGGATATCAACCTAACAACAAAGTATTTGACCTGCTTTGTAAGTTTATTTTGAAGAAGGCTTTCTGCACCTGAGTAGAATTATACATTTCCTCTGAAAACAGAAGATTTTTGCCGTGTTGGATTGTTGTAGCGATGCTGCCGTGTCCCGTGATCTCAGCTATTACTTTGGTGAGTACAATGTTACTATAAATAAGGCTACAAAAATAAAGAATAATAGGAAGAAGTTGTAATAAAAACAGAAATATCTTTTATATAACTAAAAAAAACTTTTAGTTAAAATGACTCAGTAACTTCTTTTGTGCTTTAATTCCAGGCCCACACTGACTTTGTAAAAGTAGTTACCGTCATCACATGTTGGGTATTAAGTTTAAAAATAATCACTGGCGTTGTGATTGTAAAGAGAAGGGGCTGTAACCTCCAGTGTTACTCGTCCATGCACAGGTACTTTCATCCAGACGGTCTGTCTTTCCAAAGAGGTAGGACTATTTTGTTGGCAACACAAAGATTCTCAGCTGTCTTATCTCTCTTCCTGTCTTCATTTTGGCAATGCAGGGATGAGCCTCTGCCCATCCAAACAATGACATTCAGTCTTTTCTGGTGGTCCATGGGGAATGCATAGCAGCAGCAGCAGCAGCAGCAGCACAGCAGACAGGGCAGACAGAGTGTTCAAGTATTTCCAGTGTTTTGTAGCCTTGTTTCACTCATCTGCTCCCTCACCCTCACTGCTTGATTTTGAATTTCATGATAATTTCTCCATCCAGTTATGCCTTCGATCAACTCGTCCTTCCATCCATCCAGCCATCCAGCCTGCTAATAACCCTCTGCTTCTCTCTCTGGGGTGTGTGTTGTCACAGCAGCATCTGATCAAGAGGCATGTCATGGTCAGGAGGCATCGAAGCTGAAAGACAAGAAGGAAACCATGCAATTACTGCATGTGCATGCATGTATATGTGTGTTTATATAGATGTGTGTGTGTGTGTGTGTGTGTGTGTGTGTGTGTGTGTGTGTGTGTGTGTGTGTGTGAGAGTGCATGTGGAGCCTGTGCTCAGCAGAATGCAGGGATCTGTCCTCTCCAGGTAAAGATGGAGGCTGATTTATTCACCCATTAGGAACTGCTTCATCATTAAATATTAACCCAGCGCCATCACTCACCCTGCGGCCAATGCATTAAAGCAGGGGTCACACCAGGGTGACCTCTCATACTCATACACTCTCACACACACACACACATCAGTATTGTTATATACTCTGTGTATATATATATATATATATATATATGTATATATATACAACACGTTGGTCTCACAGTTTGGTATGTCACTGATATATACTACAATACATAGATATTTGAAAGTAGAAATCCCAAAACATTCCATTTAGGGTTTTTTTTTTTTAAATTTTATTTAACTTAATGTCATAAAGTATCATCTTTTTTAATTCTAACAATGAACAAGCCACCTGAGTGACCCATCTTCTGGGATGTCTTTTCGGCAAAAAAAAAAAAAAAAAAAAAAAAAGAGCTTTTAAAATATTAAATATTGTAAAGTAGTTATGAAGAAATAACAAAACAAACAGCTCCATTTCTGCATTCTCCATTTTATTTTAAATGTATAAATACTAACATTGTAAGTTGGCCTTTTTTTCTTTTCTTTTTTTTGTACAAAGCAGGACAGGCTATGTTTCATTAAGCGTGTTCGTAAAAGCCTACATTTGGCTGCAGGTGAATGTAAAATAACGAATCCTCACGTGATTTCTTTTGCTCTGTTTGAATCAGGTAGAAATGACTGCCTAAATGCTTCGGGGATAATATTAGCTTGTAGCATTTGTGTTGCTCCTTGTTTTCATCTAGTTCCACCTATTGACTGATTGACATGTTTGAAGTATTCTTACTAATTTAACCTACTGTTGTGTAGCAGATGTGTCTTGTTTTTTAATCCATCACTCTCCCATCATTGTCCTTATAATTTACAGCAAAAGCATATTGGCTCCAAACATCAGAGCTGTAGGTTATTGGAGGATCTTATATTTCTGGTCCAGTAATGGCTTAACTAACCATATTGAAACAAGCTAGCATAGCTTAGCTGCCTCCCAGTGTGTCTCACTGGAGTAGAGTGTTTTGGTTTAGGGGTGGGAGGGGCAGACAGCATGTTGCCCGTCATGTTGTGCGGGCTGTCGTGTTAAGTGCAGTAGCACTGAGAACATTATAATGCACACAACACACGCACACCAACTCTGATTCCTGTCCCTGCGGGTGGTGGGCCCACAGGGCGCGCTGAGCCTGACCAGGCCCCATGGTCCAGGGCCCAGCCACCAGATGCTCGCTGGTGAGCTCCTCCCCACAGGTCTGGCTGTAGGGGGGAGCCCCGATGTCCCCATGCTGGGTGAGGTATTTGTAGTGTAGATGTACCATGTTATCAAGGTCGTCTTGAATCTTAGTCTGGCCCCTCCCCTGGGACCACTTTGCCTTGGGAGACACTATGGGGTCACGCAAACCAAGCAAAGGTGGCGATTTTTGATATATATTTAATTTTCCAAATGTATTGGGGTTAGTTCAACAAACTGTTTAGTTCGCAATGCATACGGAACTTAAACTCTATATTTATACCGTGTGTGTGTGTGTGTGTGTGTGTGTGTGCAGAATCAACTTCCATTAGTACTTATTTCATAGAAAAAATAATCAAGTTTTCAGGGGCTTTGAAGTGGAATCTGCTATTTCTAGAGTCAATATTGTTATCCTTATTACACCTCCATAATATGTCTGGCTTTGTATTAGAGACCATAATAAATAGTCAAATTACTATTAAGTAAAACTGATAGAAAATATAATTTCACAGTTTAACAAATGTATCAAAATTGTGAAACCAGCTGTTATATTTATCACAAAATAATGACAAATTAAAGCTGTACTATTTTTTTTTTTTTTACAAGTGTGGATCAAATCACTATGTGCAATGTAACAAGGGTGACCCAAATTCCATCAGTGCTGTAGTTCCTTAGGAGCACTTTAGCGTACTTCAGGTCATAGTTTTGGGGTTTTTTGGGGGGCTTTTTTGCACCTGCACCGACTGTTCTCCAAAATCTATTTTCCAGCTGCAGAGGGCAGCTGTTTTGTAGCAATAAAGCTCTGATAACCCCATTGTACAGCACCTGCCCAGTAGGGGTGAGCAACACATTGAAATTGTCCAACCAGCCACATTTAACCCAACAACCAGAGAATGTCAATACAGACAAAGTTAATGACTTGCTATAGTGGAGCATTTAGCAGCTAAAGAGCCAGATACTGTCCTCAGGGATAGGCAGAGTCCAAAACAGAGCTAAAAGAGCTAAAGGTGTGTGTGTGTGTGTGTTTATGACTCACCTGTCCCAAAGCTTTACACTCCTACAGGAGTTGGTGCAGCAACCAGCAGATATCAGAGCTACAAAAAAAAATCAGAGAAAAACAAATTAATAATCAAATCAATCTCAGCGCTCATTGTTAAACATGGGTGTGAGTGATTGTGTGTGACTTTCAGCGTCTGTCTGGTGGTTTCATCATTTCAGCCAGTTAGCTGGTGTTTATTCCAAACACGTACATGCACCTACAGCAAAAGGTGTATCTCTTCTGAAGTGCTTCGCTGACTGTATGGCACACACACTTTTCTCTTTATGTCAATCCACTCTGATTCCTGTCATGGATGGGTAGCCACTGGCAGCACTTCCTGTTACCCATCATCCTCTCCTGTACTTTTCTTTTGTGACAGTTACCATAGATACAGTATGTCAGTCTGAATCTGCCGAGCAGCAAAAAGTCTTTTTAACATTCTGATGCATTGACGTAAGAGAGGAGCTTCACAGTCAGACCTTGATAGGTTATTCTGTGCAATAATGATTATGAAAATGAAGTGTCAGAAAGAAAATGCATGACTACTATGCTGACAAGTAAAAATGGATGCTGGTTTCTTTCCTTTCTCCAGGTGTGACCCTTTCTGTTCCACCAACACTTTCAGCTGAATGATGTGGCAGTTTGTAGAAACAGAGCCTGCCTCGACAAATACTGTCACTGTCTACCACACACATAATGACACTGATTAGTGGGAAAAGAAGCTGTAATCTAAATTGCGGGTGAATTCTGCTCTGTTTCACTGAAAGCAGCTCTTTTGTCTTGGCAACAGAGGGAGAGTGTTTGAGACCAAGATGTCAGCTCAGTTTGATAGACAAGAAGACAATTTTTCGTTATCTGACAAACAAACTGTTCGCTGTTTCACACATCACACAGACATTTCTCTCATTGTCCAAGTGCCAAAGATGAATGTTGATTGGATTATACATACCATTGTGGTATTAATGCTGTATCTCAGCAGCGGTCCTTTTATTTTTTTCAGTAAGATACACAGGACTGTTGATAAAACTGAATTGCAGCAGTGCTGATTTTTTTTTTTTTTTTGCAGTGTGTCTTTAACACAGATGGGATTGGCATGAGTTACAGTATCAGACACTAGTGGTTGTAACTTTCAGAGGATGTTGGCAGTTGGCTATTATTGTTGTGCATGATTACGCTAAAAGAGCATTTTTACTGAGCTTACTCATATTTTTTGGTGAACAGTAAACTAAATGCATCTGTCTTCAACTTAGAAACTTGAACGTGAGCGTTGTTTACTCTAGCAACAGTTAACAACGCTTGATTTTTGGCACCCTTGCTGACACAACACAGCAGTGGCATGGCTAGTGCTAATGCTAATTTAGACAACACAGCTACAGGTACTGCTGTAGCCAGTCCATATGGATTTAAAGGATGTTTGTGAACAATTCAGTACAGACTCTAGCAGAAAAAAATCTTATATTCATATGCAAATTCTGATTAATGACTTTGAATGTTGGCCAAAAAAGGGTTTTTGTAAAACACTTCACTTCATCATTTTATCATATTAGACATCTGTGTGAAAGCTTGTCATAATTAGCTATAAATTTTTGAGTTATGGCCAAAACAGGTATTGTGAGGTCACAGTGACGTTCTTTGACCTTCGACCACTAAGTTCTAATCAGGTCAGCCTTGAGTTCAAGTGGGCATTTGTGCCAAATGTGAAGAAACTCCCTCACAGCCTTCTTGAGATATTGCATTCAAAAGTGACTAGTCAGGGAATTGTTGAGTCCAGATGAATATTTGTGCCAAATATGAAAAAAAAAATCTCTCAAGGTGTCCTTGAGATTTCATGGTGACAAAAATGGGACACAGATACAGATGTATGGACAACCCAAGAACATTAATGCCTGCAGCCAAAGATTCTCAAACATTTGAAGAAAACAATTAGACCTTATTTCCAAAGAAATTAAGCTCCAGCGAAAGTTCAGTCAAGAGGACAATACTTCATGATCAGGTTGTAAGTTTTCTTTCTCACCCTGCCATTCACTCTTTGCACAGATGCTCACTCACTATTTCTAGCTGTCATTGTCTGGGTCTGTCAGTTGAGTCCTCAGCGGCACACCTTCTCTGTCGGCCTATCATCTTACTGCTCCTCATTTTAAATATGGTTCCTTCTCTGCCATAGTTCTTTTTGTTGCAGCTGTGCACACCCTCCACCTCTTCATCTTCATCAGTCTTTACGGATTCATCAGCCTCATCTGCCTCAAAGTCAGCAGCTACCACCACCAGTGTCTGGACTCCATGGGAGGATTTATTTTGCTGCCGTTCAGATGCCCCTCAATCACAATATGTCTCTCTCCTGTGTCCAATCACCAAAGACTTCTGTTAAATCCTAATCAGTTCAAATCATCTGTTTATCTGTACACTCATTTTCCTTATGAAATATTACCTTCACATTATTCTTCTATCGCTCCTGATTGAACTAATTTCTCTTAACAACTCGACGATGTACCTCTCTGTGTGAGTTCTTTAATGTAATTTCTAACATTAATATAAGTTATTTATATTTCCTTCAACAGCATTTGACTTTATCAACCTTTATTGCAGTTGATTGACTGTATTATATTTTTCTCATGTGATATCAGAGTAATATGATATAGCCTGTCAGTATGTACATCCCACTGAGAGGTTCTCCAGACAACAGGGAAGATCTGTGTGCCATTCATATATCACTGATGTTACTGCACTCGTCAAAGCTGAACAGTATAGGTGGAAGATTAAGATTCAAAACACTCATATCAGCAAGTCCAAACCCAGCAGGGCACTGTGTACCAGTGCAAAGGGAAGATTACTTTAAGTGAACACACACTGCTGCAGCATAACAACCATTCCTGCCAGTTACCACAGTGTAAGCAGCAGCCTGCTGTACATGTTGTACAACTCCAAGTGAGCATGTGGCAGAGCAGCTGTGGAGAGGAAGTGAAGCTGACCACTGACTGTGGTCATTTATCAACCCACAAATGCAGCTTAACCAGTCACCATGTGTGTGTGTGTGTGTGTGTGTGTGTGTGTGTGTGGGAGGGTGATGAATATTCTAATTACAGACGAAACACTGACAGTTCTTTGGATCGACCTGTGTTACTCCACCTCTCTCTCTCTCTATCTATCTCTCTCTCTCTGTCCCTCCGTTTCATACATTCATACTGTCCTCGTTCTCATGTTGACCTGCTTACGCCTCTGGTTTAGTCTCAGTGGTCCAGGCTGTCAGACACATTCAAACACACACACACATACGCTTCTGGGTTGGTTCACAGCTGTGTGCTCTGCTTCGCTTCAGTGCACCTCATTGTGTGTGTCAGAGAGAGTGATGGACAGAGGGAGGAAGGGTTGGAAGAAGAGAAGAGTGTGTGTTCAGGACAGTCTCCATTTTAGCAGCTATTTTATATTTAGTCTTTAGGCGAAATACTTACTGCTTTTAGACACGTTTTAGTCATTTTTATCCCTTACAGTTGTAGTCCAGTTTTGGTCAACAAAGTCATGACATTTTAGTCGTTACTTTTGGTCAAAATGTTTTTCTCTCTTTAGAACCTCTATAGCGACACTGGCGGCGTCCTCGGCTGATGTTACTGTCGGTCAGAGGCTGTAGCAGGCTGAGTTTTAAAGCCAGAGAAGTTGAAGATACTGCTAGAAGTCATAAGGAATCCTTTGGTACCAGCCACGTCATGCTTGTCGGGAAGGGCGCAATGCATCAAAGTTGAGCTATACTTTGGCAAGGGAGAAGCTGGCATGGCCTTTTTCACAAGGGTCCCCTGACTTCTCAATTTAAGATATCTGAATGAAAATGGGTTCTATTACACACATGTCCGCTCTATGCTAGTCCCTTGTAGTTTTGGCCCGTAACCTGAAGTTTTTCACCTATTGTATTTGAATATAATTGCATACTGGGGTCCACAAACAGTCTTGGAATTGCATACAGTAAATTAGGTCTGAAAAGCTGAGACTCTTGTGAATTCAATGAGTCCAATTGTTTTCATGTGTGATAATGTTGGTCCCCATGGCAGCCATTTCATTGTAGTGAGACCGTTTTCTTAAAATGGACATCGGTGTATAAACTAACCTATTGTGACCTCTGGTATATTTATATGTGTGTGTATGTATATTTTTTTCAGCTGTTTCCAGAACAGATTTGCTCACCATCCAATTGCCGAAAAATCTCCAGATGTCACAGAATGGATTTTTCCTGTGGTTTTCCTCAAGTTCTGGGTGTCTTACGTGGAAATTTGGAGGTATTTTTGGGTGGTCAGAAAGGTTTAAATTTAGCACCAAATCTGTGTGATGAATGGCATCAACCCCAAAGTTGCTGCAACAACTTAAGGCCATGATATACTTCCATCATAACATTCTAAGCCCTGAAATACTAAACTTTTAATGCTTGAATAGGCACAAACAAACTCTTACATATTTAAAATTAGAAAAACTCTTGAGCTCAAATTAATCTTCAGGTTCCCAGCTTTCAGATGATGTAGCCTATACCACTTCTACGTGACATATACTGTTGAATTGATATCTCCCCCTAAAGATCCCCTGTCCAAAATGGAAACTGAAATAAAGGTGACAGCCAACTGCTCAGTAACAGATTTAACCATAACAAATGTATATGCTCAGTTAACACTGGTACTTTGTTTACTTTAATTCATCTCATTTAATATTATATTTAGCTTTCTTACCATGCATGAATAGCAAGGTTTTTCTAGAGTTACAAAGGGTGACCATATATCTATTCTTTTTTGTGTTGAAGCCATAATGTGGTTGTCATTACCTCACTGCTGGTTTGGTACATTATCACTGGTATGGCTGAGATTCTGGGAGTCAGTCTGTGTCTTTTTTGCACCTCAAATTCATTGTTGTCAATGTAAAAGCATGGCAGAAGTGCTCAAAACTTAAAGCAATGCAGTTGCAACACGCAAGCATTCCCGAACACCTACTTTTCAGGGTGCCACGGCTGTGCTCTATGATTAACAGAGTTCAACTTTTGGAATGCAGCAGCACACACCGCATGTCATGTGACGAGGAACAAATAATGACAGCTGGCAGATGTTTTTCCCTTTAAAAATCAATCTGTGGTAAATATGATGATCATTTAGGGAGGGCTACCCAGAGCTTTATGTCTGTCCCACGGACAATATTATAGGCCTAATACACATTACAAAACAAAACTTGGAAGAAGACTGCCCTTTAGGCCGTGATACGATGCTAGTTATGGTTGTTTAGCAACCTTAGATGCCACCTGCTTGCGCCCTTGAAAGATGGCACAGAGTAGACAGAGCAGCAGCTAGCACCAGACCTTGCATTTTCCAGGCTGTTAAAGATGCGGCATGTGTCTCAGCTCTAAACCAATACAAACATTGACGTTGCTTATATTGTGACAGACAGATTAATGCATAATTGAGGGAACATAGTCTTCGTCATAATTTCAATCATCCAAAATCTCTGGCTTGTCAATGTCTCACCTTTGTCATGGGGACAAAAAAGGATGTTGACTTACATTTTTCATGATGGTATGCGTTAGTGAAATTAACTCCAATTCCAAGAAGAAGAGAGAGAAGGCTTGTGTGTATATGTGTGTACACGCATGTTCGTTTTTTAGCATTTTGTTTTGCAGTGATCTTTATTTCGATTGAAAAAAGACGGAACAGAGATAACAGAATCAATGGATCTCTTTGAATGAGAGAACTGGCCTTCAGTCCCACATCAAAGAGCAGACACACACACAACACACACAAACACCTCACACACACACACACAATAGATGGTCCAGGGACAGAGCGGCGGCTTGTCTGAATTTCAACAAAGTCTAATTTTTGTGGTGCACTATCACACTGCTTCACACACACACACACACACACACACACACACACACACACACACACACAGAAGATGAATATGCCGCATCTATTTGAATACATAACACACAAAGCAGGCTCTGAGCCGACACCTGGACACTTGTATTTTTGGGTGTGTACGCTTCTACAAAGGGGTTTTAAATGAGTCTATGCACGTGTGTATTTAAGCGTGGTGTGTGTATGTGCGATGGTCAGTGTACTAGAATATAAGCTCCATTAACATGCAAAATGTTCCTGTTTTGAAATAATAGGGGAAAAAGGCTTCAAAGCTGACTGGAGATGAATTGCCAGGGAAGCAGCTGTTGGCCTAGTTAGCAGGCCTGTCCTTAACACAGGACCTCTGATCACACACACACATACAGTGTCATATTACACAAGTTCATGCACGCTCACACACACACACACACACACACACACACACACACACACACACACACACACACGGCCTGTGCTTGAATACGCCCACACAAGCTGCCAGCCTCAGTCGAACTTCACCAGAGACCTTTGCTGACCTCCCTGACCATCTCACTATTGTGCGTGTGTGTGTGTGTGTGTGTGTGCGCGCACATGCGTGTGCGTGTTAATATGCATGTATGTGTGCCTCCTTTTGTTCATCTGGGCCCATATGTGTATGTGTGTGTCCCTGATTTCCCTGTACTGTAGCATCCCATAATCCACCAGGCCCTCAGGTCAACAATTAATGACTTTCCTGCCAAATATTTCGAGGCACCGCCACCTTCCTGACCCATTTGCTCATAAAAAGAGGCCCCACTACTGTACATGTCATACATAAAATTAACCTGCAGCAGGCAAGATTTTCACATACAAATTCATTAATTTCTATCAGCCAACATCATGAAATGTGGGGCTGTAAATGAGAAAAGTGTGCTGGGAAATGTATTCTATCCACAGGACATGTTGATTCACATCTTATATGTAAAATATGTACACAAATAACAACTGGTGAGTTATATCAGAAAGGATGCACTATTTACATGTCCATTCACTTTATGTGATTTCTGGGTAATGGAGTCCTTGGTCAGTCGTCTGGCTTGTTGCAGCTTTGCATCTGTTATGAATTAAAATAATAATTCAACATTTAGAAAAAATATGCTTATTTATTGTCTTTCCATGGGTGAGATGTGAAAATTGGTACCACTCTCTGCAGTTATTTACCTAGCTCAGTATGATGACTTGAAGCAGGATGAAAGCAACTTACAACACCTCTAAATCTTAATAATTAACACATTGTATCTCATTGGTTTATTCCTAATGTCTAATCTGCATCTGTATGCTGTGCAAAATCTGTGGGCAACAGGACAACATTTTGGTATAGGAAGTGTTTCCTGGTTTCCTTTTATAGTCTGAGTAGTATTGACCAATACAATCTGGTCTCACTTCAAAGTCATTGAATACTGGCGCTTGGTCAGTGACTTTCAGCGTCAGACATTAACAAAATAAGCTGTCTTTTCACATTGCCATGATGCCCAGCCAGTTGTTCAACAGTGCACAACAGCATCAAGGGGAAAGTCAAAGTACGGTAGGTGGGACGGGTGGTGGATGGGTCCAATTACCACCGACTTTCATCTGGGAGGCTGGTGTTCGTTTCCTGTAAGATTGTTAAGCTAAACCCTGTTTTTTTTCCCTAAATCCTTTCTGTGTGTAAAGATGAAACGCACTGGTTGAAACCTGGTCTCAGAACCTATTGGCTATAGTCGAAAGAAAAGTTAGCTGCTTCTTATCTTTTTTTTTAATGTATCTGCATTCATACGTAGTTATCTGTTTATAGCAATTAGCCGTAATGAGCAGCGCATGGAAGAGGAAGTCTTGGCCCATATATTCACCAAAATATTGACCATTGCCCCCAGAGGCTTTATCATCGTCAGATGGGTTCCAAGATTGGTTTAATCCAAAAATGTAAAAATGACTTGTGGGTGTAGAGGGAGTTAAGTGCTGGAACTGTAGACTGGAGGTGGTTAGCCTAGATATGCATAAAGACTATAAGGGGGAATAAGGCTCGCTTGGCTCTGTCCAAGGTGGGAAAAAAAGGAACACCAACTACTAGCTTGCTACTATTTCTTGGCTAACAACTGCCTGGTGCCGTATCTATGTGCAGCTACCCAGTCTTGTTGCCAGTCAGGTTGGCAGATTTGGTTGCACCTTGATTGCACAGAGGCTTATACCAAAACATGTACTCAATGAAAGCATCTGGTAGCCCATGCTGAGACAAGAGTGTTGAGTGGATGGATAAACTGTTCTTCCCAAAATCTTTAGCTATTCAGTTCACCGTATTCACCAGGAGCCAACTTACTAATAAAATTGTATGTGATAAAAGCAATTCCATTTTTTTCTGCTTTAGCCTTGAAATGTGATTTCTGCTTTATTTGGGTTGGTGTTTTAAATTAACAATTAAAAGTGATTCTAATTCATGAATCTACAGAGACAAGAAGAAAAGGAAAAAACTGGAGGGATATAACAGAACAAACTGGACTTAGATACAGAACAGGCACACTCACATAGGGTCAGTGTGTGCACTGCTAGCTATCAACTACAATGAGTAGTACATTGGCTGTTTATGTAAAAAAAAACTAAAAAAAACACATGCACACAGACACAACAAACAACAACAAAAAAAACCAGATTGAAATGATACTGGATGAAGCAAGGCAAAATTATGCTTTGCATACAGTAAGAACTCAGTTGTCTGTGTTTCCTGATGGTTCACCTTAATGAAAAAGGTGACCTAGTCTGACATCTTTATAAAATTATTTTCAGATGTTGCATCAAGTGCTTTTATGTGTCACATGTGTGTTGCCAGTCTTTTTGGATGCATTTAAGTAAGCATACAATTAATACACTAATAATCTGTCTTTATTGTAGAGAGCATCCTTAAAGCACGGTGACACACAATAGATGAGCAGACAGGGATTTGCCGATTGACACCTTGACAGGAGGGGATGACTGATGATGATGCTGAGAGCCTTGGGGGTCATGCTGAGGCCACACTGCTCAGCCCTAGCATGGTATGTAATACTTCGAGGCACTGAGAGAGTCAAGGTATAATACTACAGTGAACTGGTTTAAACAAATTTTTGAATGATCTGAACCTTCACACCGAGTTGTGGGCATATGTATAATGGTATATTTCATGCTGGAGTTTGAGAAAATGAATTGTAGTGGATGCTTGAGTCCACAGAGGAACATCCACTGTACATCCACTCCTCTCACTCTTGTGTTATTAATCTGTCTTTCTTGAATACAAACTGCACCTGATAAACTGCTCTCCCCATATCTCTTTTCCTTTTATGTGGTAAGTACTGCAAATAGGCTTGTTTGGATTGAGTTACACTGAGGTAAAAAAGTGGCAGTGGAGCATAAACTACTGTATACCACACACACACACACACACACACACACACACACACACACACACACACACACACACACACACACACACACACACATAGAGACACACAAAACAGTGAGCATCTCACAGGAAATTAGTGTGTCATCACTAGTTCAGCCTGGAGCATACACCCACATACTGCATTCACTACATCCCTCTCTCTCTCTCTCTCTGCGTTGATGCTACTGTCAAATTAAGTGTCCCTAGGTAATGTTCCCCTCCATTAGCAACACACCAACTGTGTTTCTGTGGGGTAGTCACAAAGACAAACATACATATGCACAGCACAGCAAGCTGGACACAGTTGGGTAGTGAGCAATGATCAGGTTTAAAATAAATCTGTATCAGTACGTGCCCAGTAGCAAAAGCATCCAATCCATCTGTGGATGTGGTTTAACAGCCCTGCTGCCCGGTTCACACCAACTCATTTAACAAGTTTGTTTGACTCGCTTCACATGTGTGAATAACTCGAGTCATACACGCGCGAAATCCCTAAATCAATGAATGAACTTCAGCTCATACGTCATACGTCACTAGCTCTCATTTTTCTGAGTGCTAGTGTCTTTTTTTAATGTTATCAGGGAAGAATGTGAGACCTCATACAGCTGCCCAGAGAAAATTTCAGGCATCTTTTTCCAGAGCTTTACGACTTTTTTACTCAGTAGCTCCAAGTGCTCCGTAATTGAAAATCTATTTTTACTACACAAGTTCTCTGTTCTCTGTTAACACAGTGTTGCCTAGCTAATGCTAATATCAAGAGTTTGTCAGATAAACAAAACCTACAATTAACGCAAAGAAAGAAAAATGCTATGTGGACACACGCGCTGAGGCTATACAATACAAGTAATGTGTTTGGGCACAGCATGTGCTTGATGTGCATTTACAGATCATACCAGTGTTAACACAGTGTAAAGTCACCACAGAGTAGAAGAGTGAAACTTGACCATGTGAAATGGATGATGTACTCACTACTTACATAGCAGGATAAGCAAGTTCCGACACTGCATTTCAGTCAGTGCGTTCCGCCTCTTTTTCTCTTTACACTAACTCATTCCCTGTAGGCAGCCAAAGGTTGCTCAAGCGTGACTGTACAATATTACTCTGACAGAATTCCAATACCAAAATCTTCTGCTGCCTACAGATTCTGCATATATATGCAGATATCTGTTTATACAGAGTGGTCAAACACCGAATAAGCTACTCTAGATTGCTCTGGTTTGGACTCTGTCAATATGGTTTCAGTGGTGTAAGTTGAACTGACTTTCAATGTGGAGCCCAGTGGTTGCCTGTGTCTTTCTTGAAGAAAAAACTAGACATATGTACATGTGTATCAAACACTCTCCATTTGATCTTGAATGCAGCTCATTCATCTGTGCTAAACATTGCTGCACTGATATACCTACATCAGGAGAGCTGACTGACAGTGAGAGCAGGAAGTGCAAAGTGCCCCGATCCCTCCCCCACACCCGCGTTATGCAGCTTTGCCACTTCAGTTAGGCTGCAATCCCAGCCTCAAAAATATCCTGACACTATGTAGTGTCTGAAACCCCAGGGAATAAACACACACACACACACACACACATTTACTCAGTCTCTGTCTGTGACTCTGACACAAACTCTGATTGTGGTCCATCTCTGAGGGGGCTGCAGGCGGTGTAGGGAGCAGATGCAGGTGTATTTAACCCTTTGATGTTGAAAGAAAAGACAGTTACATCATGTTCCAGTACATATATATATCTAAAAGAGGGCTCCTGGTCCCACCACGAGCCATGGCATCTAAACAACATAATCCAAGTACAATCCAAACACTTTTCTTTCCATATGCACTCTCTGTCATCAGCTAAATTAAATGATAAAGAAGTTTTTGGCATTACAAAGAAGATTTTAAACACTTGCCCTAAAATTGGCAAAATCAAAACATATTTGAAATTAGAATTGCCTCCTCACAGTTGTATGAACAAGTCATGTTGCAGTCACAGTTTATATCCATGTCTGTCCAGACTCATGTTGCCATGACAGAAGACGGTGCTTCAAACAAGGATGCTGCTGCAAAGAAGTTTCCAGTTTTAAAACAGCACACAAGATCTATACAATCACCACAGTTTCAAGGTGGACACATAGGATTAGTGTCACCATTAAAGTGTCTGGCCAAATGTCTCCCCTTCTGTTGTCTTGAATAATGGCCAGAAAAGTGTTTTTGCAGAACATTATGATGTCACAGTGAAGTTGACCTTTGACCTTTTGATAGGAAAATGTCATCACTTCATCATTTTATCCAGACATTTGTGAGAAATGTTTTCATAATAAGACACAGTGAGCTCAGTAAACATCAGAGCAATCTGTAATTTTTGGACACGTTAAAGTTTTGGCACAATGTGGGTGCTGGAGAAAAAGGGGAACACCAAAACTTTTAGGAATTGTCTGGCGGGAAACATGAATACCAAAAGCCAATTTCAGGGAACTCCTGACATGCATTTTACAGATATCTCATCATAAACTTAAGTGCTTGGGTTAGGTTTTAATGGTGGCACTAGACTAGAAGTGGAATTAAAATGAAATTCAGGGGGGATCAAACCAAATTTCATAGTTATCTGCCCAGTTTTAAATTAGCTTTAGTAAAAAAATACAGTGTACCCTCAAAGAATGGCACATATCAATATCCTACGAAAATGCACAAGCAACAGTTGTTATGATATTCTACAAATTTGCGCCTCACCAATGACATTATGTCCTTAACATAAAGTCACGCAATTAAGGCAAAGTTATGGAGGTTAGATTAAAGACAAGGAACATGGTGAGGATGTAGGAATAAAAAAAAAAAGTTTCTCTTTATTGTCAAGTTTTTAGAGAGAGAAAGGTGTATGGGCAATAAAGAGTGACATGGATTGAGCAAAATACCGAAGCCCTGAGACGAAAGGTGAATTATGATGGCCAATGACGGCCGGAAGTTTATCTCATACATGGGAGATAATATCTTGTGAGTAGGGGATACTATCTCCTATGTATGATACTATGAGAAAACATTTTCACCTTGCCTCTTAGGGCCTCCACAGCAAAAAGAGTTTCAAGAGAGAAAAAGGGGAAGAAGGCAGCATGAATAAGGGAGGGATGTGCGTGCTTCACCCAGAGTTACTCACAGTGATCCTGAAAGACGCAGCGACCTTCAGCTTGGCACATAGCTGTTATGACACATCACCAAGGTAAATACTCACTGTTCTTCAAACACACACACACACAGTCATCGCCTGCGTCAGCCTGTCAACATGCGTCACACACATTGTTAGTCGTCCCACAGTCCACTATTCAGTTAGATTCAATCTGAAAGTCTCAGTGGTGGAGTTAGACGACATATTCTCACTTTGGTGGTGTGAGACAAAAAGGCTCATACTTCTGCCCACAAACACCATATTGACACACACACACACACACACACACACACACACACACGCACACACACACACACTCAACAAATTTGATTTCCGCTTTTCTTAAAAACACACATGCAGACATGCCAGTTGTCAGTAGCGTGGGGAACAGATTGTGGGGGCTTAGCTGGCACTGAGGGTCATGAACGTCTGTTCCAACCCCCCCCAACACACACACACACACACACACACACACACACACACACACACACACACACACACACACACACACACACAGGGAATTCAATCTGGGATAAGAGCCAGTGAACTCTCCCTTCGTTCTGCCCTGCTGGACCTTCATCCTCACAGACCACTGCTGGACGAGGAACACACGCCCACATGGTGGAGATGTAAGTTTAATGATGCCCGTGGGGAAATTTCATCATTGCAGCAGCTGATTTTAACTGAAATTATGAAACCTACACACTCAGACTACATAGGAATGAAAAAACAAAGGGAGAAAACTAGATATGTTTATATCCAGAGTCAGTAACTGTAATATCAGATCAGCATCAAGCCTTTTTCCTGCTTATTGGTACATAATTTACACAACTCATTGGCTAAATATGATGTTAAATAGAGCTTAGACATTGATCAAAAGCACACACTTTTTTTTGTTCGAAGTAGCAGACACACAAAAGCCCAGGATGACATTACTACATCAATGAGCACTTGAACAATAGTTCGACCATGCTGTTGCTGCGATGCTCGTAGTCTGAACCGATCATAAAGGTCAGATTAAGCCTCCTCACCCAGAAAGCCATGAGTCTTAAATGATCAAAACCATTAGCCTTATCAACATGTAAACCATGGGCACCAGCTGAATTAGCATCTTGCTAGCCATTGTACAGGCGCTGAATAATAAACTGAAAGATCTCTGTGCCTGCTGCAATTTCAAATGGGATATCAAGAACTGTAATGCCTTTTGTTTTACCAAAAGTTGGCTTAATCCTGGAATACCTAACAGCACTATTCAACCAGGTGATGCTCTTTCTTTATGCTTATCTGACAGAGAAGAGGACTCAGAGAAGGGAAGGGAAGGCATGTGATGTATGGTGAATAAGGACTGGTGTGACAGTGGAAATGTGAGATGCTGTCCTGTTCCTGCTTGCCCTGCACCACACAGGGAATAAACACTTTGGCACTGCTATACATTCAGAGGTGCCTGCAGACCGCAGATGCTCAAAAGAGGTCAAAATATGTAAGCAGCAAGAAATGGAGTGAAGAGCCTGGGACGCACTCCAGAACACCACCATCAATGTCACCAATGGCAGCAATAAATTCTCCAAGGCTTCCCCCGAAGCCTTCATTTATTTGTGGCATCCCTCCACAATTAAAACATCTCCTGCCACTTTTTGATTTTCTGGCTGGATGGTTCATTAGGAGCATTGTGGGTATATGCAATTCGGTTATTGACTGCTGCACAGTCTCGCAGCACAGAGAGCACTCTGGACACAGATGGAGCAGTAGAACGTCAGGTGTAGTGAAAGTGAAATTTAACCATTCACTGTGCTGAGTCTAAAAGTTTGCCTCTACAGCAGCTGCCCCTCTCATCCATCAGGTTGATCAACTGATCAATTATCCACTCACCACTCAAAACTCCACAAACAGCTGCTGAGGGAAAAAACGGATTCATGATGAGTTGCGCCTGCACTGCATTCATGAGCTCCATACCTCCAAATTTTGAGAGGGGACACAGACTGATGCACAAGGACACACATTTAGAGATTTCCCCCGCCTTTTAGTGCACCCATGTTTACACCCCTCAGAAACAAGGGGCAATTCGGTAAAAATATAGTGGTAAATATATCTTCATATAACCTCCATTTCCTAGTAACACTATGTGATTAACCACATCTCCAGACAGCTAACAAGAACCAAGAAGCTTAGGTTTCAATGATTTTCTTCCATGGTCATGTTATACTTTCCAGCCTTTCAGGTTGACGGGGATCACCTGAATGCTGCAGAAAACTATTGAAGTGGTTGTTAACTCCAAATTCAGCCAAAACAAGAATCCATTTCTCAGAAAAAGTTGAAGACAGAGCTTGCCAGCCCTTCATGACACATTCATACTTAAGAGGGCCCGTCCCCTGAATGAGACACAGCACTGTTGTTTATGTATGGCCATAACTTCACCATTCACAGATAGCCACTTATCTCTCTGTCTGCCATCTTTGTCTGGAGGGCAAAAACATTGCCTGTCATTACAGCATGATTTAAACCAATTGTTTTTATGATGGCAGGGGGACAGGCTGTCTCAGAGGCACTTAAATAAATCTCCCATTGCTGCTGAATTAGGATCATTTGATTATTGAGGGATTCAGTTTGTGAGTCACTGTGACCGTTGTCTTTAACCCACTACAGCCGTAATGATGGAGGCTCCGTCGAGGGAGGAATGCATCATGGGAGGAAGGTCAGCAGCAGAATCATTATATTGGCAATTATGTTCTATCCATTTTAAGGATTCTTCCCCTTGACCTAAAGTCTGGTACTTGACAACTGTTTTTCTTTCAGTGTTTTGAGACCATGCAATTCTGAATAATACATACTCCTCGTGGCTACATGTAATCAAACAATAAAGTAAAACCTTGTCATAGAAAAAACAAATTCCCTGTGTGAAAAACAGGCTGCTGTGCTGTGATGGACAAAAACTGCCTGAGTCTCAGTGTCTTGGCAAAGACACACTAATGAGGAAGAAGATGGAGCATCCTCTTTCAGACATGTTGCTTGGTACTTTCTCAAAATTCAATGAACAGTAACATGTTCTTTGTTCTTTGATATTTCAACCACTCAAACATGGGAAAAAAACTAAATATTCAATCAGTAATAACATAATGGTGAAAAAGTGGGTGAGTGCAACAAGCCATACAAGCCGTACTCCAGCTGGGGATTTCCTAAGATGCACTGTCACTCTATTCATAAAGGAGCTTAACTTACCACTAGGAGGCATCCTGAATAGCACTTAAAGTTTCTAGGTAAGAGAATGCCTTGAGAGCTATTCACAAAGCATCTCAGAGCAACTTTTACTCAAGATCAAAAAGAAAACCTGAACTAAAAGACAGGGTGGGGTTGACCCTGTTCCTGTGGATGACATCATGTTTCAGGAGTGAAATGATGGATAGATAGATAGATAGATAGATAGATAGATAGATAGATAGATAGATAGATAGATAGATAGATAGATAGATAGACGGTTTAAGATAAGGCTACATGGGTTTTGTTTAAATTAATTCTAAAAAATTGTTACCTTTCATGCATTCATGCTTGATTTAGTTTTTTCATTAAATGCAGATTTCGTTTTGAATTTTTCATTGTAGCCGAGAAACTTAAATTGCACAGACACACTGATTCCAATGTTTAACATGACAATTTGACCAGTACCGATACCAAGTCATTCAGTCCTTCATCATATTATCTTTGAGTGAGTACAATTTCAATCATTTATTACACTTAAAATAACCTTCTTTCACATGAAAAACATTAAAAAAAAAAATTCTTCAAAAGCCTTCTTGCTAACAACTAACATCTTTTTTATATTGTGAAAACACCAACAAAATCTACATTTTACAAGAATACAAAGAAACACATCATGAAAATGTTATAATTTACCTTCACCCAATACTCATTTTAACAGAAGTGAGCTTGAATGCATCACAGTGTAACGCAACACAAATTCCATCAGCAGTAAGTTCTGGCCACCGGTTGGTAACAGTTAACGCTAATTGGCTCTTCTGCTGATTTCAACACAGATTTGCTGTTCACAATGTGGAATTATCAGAGTAAAAATAGGGCGTGTCCCGACATGTAGCTTGTGAGTTTATTGCATCTCCATCCCAGGGAAGATTGGGCCCTATATAAATATGCACCAATTTATTGGCCACACATCCAAATCTGCCAATATTTGTGAAATTTTAAATTGGTCATATGTGACATCGTCTAGTGAGTCATGTCTGCTCTCAGGGGGAATGTAGGGAGGGAGGTGTGATGGATTGTATCAAAGTCTCACTTTAAGTAATGCCAGTTTCAATCCTAAATTGTTAAAAAAAAAAACATATAATACAAACCAACACAACAATACAATATTTTACTGTGGAAAAAAACACCAGAAATGAAGATTGTTTGTATTGTCTTTAGTTCTAAATGTTCAGTCATTCTCACAGTTCTTGGAGGTAGATGTTTACATTTTTCAACCCGTCTCATACAGTGACGATAAGATTAGAAACATCTGTAGATGGTTTAATACCAGGATAGATGGATAAATTCATTATTCCTTAATGTTTTTCCTCTTTTTTAATTTGCTCCCATTTTATTAATTTGTGTGATTACAACAACATGTAACAAACGGAAAATGAATTTTAAACACCTCACTGTCAACTCTTCACTGGGAGTGTTTTTCTTGTATACAACGCTGCAAGGCATTTTTATTTACATAGCATATTTTATTACAAGTAAACCCAATGTGCTTTCAACTGTTCATAGCAAACTCTGTGGATTATCTAGAGCAGTGGTTCCCAAAGGGGGTGACACAGCACCCTGGGGTGCTTTGAGAACTGGCCAAGGGTGCCACCAGATTTGTTCATTTCCATTTCTTTCCATCAGTATTAGGGCTTTTCATACTGCATATTCTTAGCCCAAGGCTATATGAGTCACAGTGCACTTCTACTAGCCCTCAGTTAAATACTCATTAGAACACATGACTAATGTTTGCATTGTAGAAGGAGGCTTGACTACTCTTTAACAGCAAACAGCAATGTTGAAAAATCACCATTAACAGGATTTTATGTGAGAGTGGTGCTGGAACAGCAGCAGAGAAAGTAAAGACTGAAAAAAAAAATGTCTATTGTTTTACCTTTTCCAGCAAGCAGAGGAGATGTTGTTGTTTTGGCACCTCATGGGTGTCCTGTTCAGCAAAGTGAGACAACCTAACCGAAAGATTTGTTTTAAGCCTGCTAGCTTGCTTGGTAACTATGATTTCAGTTAGTAAGAGTTACCATGGCAACAATGTAAACATAAAGCACCGGCATACTGATGACGTGACAAAGAAGTCCTGTGATTGGGCAACAAAAAAACGTAATGCAAATTCCATAAGTTTTGTGTCACACTGGCAACTTTTAGCCTCGTAATTAGTCAAATTTCTGGGGATAACCCCACAAACTGAAGGCTAACCTTGCTCCACAGCACAGAAAGCAGTCAGGGTAAGCCCAAACTGGAATGCACCAGGGTTTGCCAGTGTGAGAGAGCCTTCTTACCCCCTTTAGCTACCTGCAGTGTTGTGTGTTACACAAAATAATTCTTAACAACATATACCCATGGTGTTATTTTAGCTGAAAACATTGCACCTCTATGAGTGTTGTGTGGACGGCTGGGCAGTATTTTCTCTCATTTGAGTATCAGCTTAGTTTTTTGATTGTTTTTATTATTTGTACAACATCAGGAAGACTGCATTAATGGGCATCTTTGAATAAACAATAAAAAATAAATAAAGGAGGATGGCTATGAAAAGACAATGATTATGGAGGGCAGATATCTCAGAGACCAATATCTGAAAATCTAACTACATAACTAAAACTATCTGCATACCATTTTTGATACCATCCATCCATCCATTCATCAGGCTGACCAAAGTACTCCAGACATCCCTCTCCCCAGCAACGCTTCCCAGCTCCTCCTGGGGGATCCTGAGGCATTCCCTGGCCATATGAGATATAAAATCCCTCCAGGGAGTTCTGGGTCTGCCCTGGGATCCTCTACCAGTTGGACATGCCAGGAACACCTCCAGTGGGAGGGGTCCAGGAGGCATCTTGATCAGATGCTCTAACCACCACAACTGGCCCCTTTCCACACAAGGAGCAGCAGCTCTACTCCGGGCCTTCTGACAAAACTTATATCTACAACACTAGGGATAAAACTGGATTTATACATGACACGAGGAGTTAATTGAAATCCATTTGTTAATATCTACACTTTAGGTTTTGATTTATATTTCAGTGTCAGATTTCATTTATTGATAACACCACCAAAATACAACTTACAACTACACTTAAATAATTGTATTAATGTATCTTCGAAGGAAAAGGTTGACATAGATTGTGGAAATTTGCTTATTGGTCTTTTGTGGAGAGTTAGATACCACTTTAATGTCTGTGACCTTAATGGTTAGCTCAGCATATAGACTGGAAACAGGGTCAAACAGCTAGCCTGGCTCCTTAAAATCCAACTGTTAACACCTCTAAAGTCCACTGATTAACAGATAATGGACTCTATCATTGTGAGCCCATACAATACAATATAATACAACACAGCAGCTCCAATAGATTGCAAAGAGCATGTCTGTTTTTAAGTTTATTTACACATAAGCAGCACCCTGAAGCTGGTTGCAAAAATGTATCCAGCAGATCTGCCACACTTAATTGTGGCGTCACAGTGCGCAACATCACTCCAGTTAGAGCCTGCAGATGGAACAGCCTTAAGATGGCTGTACAGAGAGTCGCCAAGGTAACAGACAGGCCTTCAGTATGGACCATAAACCTCTGAATCCTGTACAAGCTGACAACCTTCATTGATGGCTGTCCAGTTGATTGTGCTAATGACGGTCATGTCTCTAACTGAATATGGAAATGACTGAGTAATGTTAAAATGCTAATAAATACAAAGTAAATGCACAGCAAGTTTTCTTAAGTAGTTCAAATGGTCAGAAATGTGTTTGTGCTCAGGTTTATTTTAGTGACAGTCCAAAAGCTGCAGGTATCCAGAACTATGTGGCTTATGTTTATTAATAGCAGCAGCACTGTAATATATTATGTGCTCCCTTGACAGAAACTAGATGACTGACTCTGTGTGTGTGTGTGTGTGTGTGTGTGTGTGTGTGTGTGTGTGTGTGTGTGCGCGTGTACTTTCAGCTCGCCATGAAGATACTTTATGCCTATGCACAGTAATGTGAGCTCGGGCCAGCTGAGCCCAACAAAAACTGCTGTGTTATCAGTTTCACCTCGGGCACTGATGTAACACACACACACACACACACACAAACATACACACAGAAAGACATGCAGACACCGTAATATACACACAAACATGCATGCAGGCCATCTGTTGCAGTCAAGACCATCCCTGACCCTTGTAAACAAACAATAGCGCACCAAGAATACATGCGCTCTATACACACGTGTCACACACACACACGCACACACCTGCTTCCCTCATTCATACACACAGCCAAGAATTAATTAAAGGTTATTTTGCACAAAATTCCTCGTAGCACTACATTAGTAAAACTGTATAAAGTGTCTCTGAATAGAAACAGTTTGGGACTTTACACTCAGTAGTAAAGCTAATCAATAGGCCATTGTACAGGATTCAGCCTATTTAACTCTGGGTCCATTAGCAGATGAATGATGACAAAAGAGGCCTTTCTCATTTCCTAAATCGGCTGTCAAACTGATAGTGCCGGGTGTGATGTAAGAGCCACAAATCCTCTCAGCCATTTGCTGGAATTTTAGATAGGAGAGGATGTAATGGAATAAAAAATGTCTTTTTAAATCAGTAAATGACTTTACCCTCTGACCTGGGTTTAGAGGTATGTTGCTTTACAGCATTCATTATGTAACAGTTTCATAATTGCAACCCTCCATTAGAATGTCCACATAAATTAAGACTTCTGAAAGAACTTTCAGGAGTATGTAGGTTGTAGAATTTGAAAACGTGTCAGTGATGCTAAGCTGATGTCGTAGAGTGTAAGAGGTATACAAAAACATGGTTCCCTGAATGTTTAAAGAGTAGCTTTGTAGCTTTGTGCTTCCACTGGCCCTGGGCCTTGAACTCATTTCTACATTTATTTACAAAGTATAAATCATTAAAAAAGAAAAAAAAACTTGAAACCTTGAATGATAAACAAAAAAGTTGTTTTGGCCATTATTGTTATCAGTCATGACCACAGAGCAACAAACACTAGGTTTTCAAGTCTTTATTTTCAAAGTCAGGGGACACTTCATGACGTTATTGGATTCATAATACTGATGCAACACTCGTAAGCAGCATTTTACTGTTGTAGGTGCTCGAGGTGGACTTTATTTTATTTATACACATTGGTAGTTTAGTCCAAGGGTTCTCAACGAAGGGGTCAGATCCAGTGGTGTAGTTGTTGATGAGGTGGTTATATTTCTACATAGATGGGTAGGTTACAGAGGAAGTGGGTATACTCTCCTATACATTCCAATGGCTTTTTGGCTGAAAGGTGGGTATACTGTTAACTGCCAGAAAAAGGGGTGGGTTTACATTGTATCTCTGCATATATACACCAAAAAGGTCATAAGATAAAACTGAGGGATCTTGAATTGATTGAGAATGAAAAGAAGAAGAAGAAGAATTAAATTAAATGGCCAGTCCCTTTTACTAGCCTAGTGTGGACAAATAAAGGCCTGTATCAATTAGACACCTGGTCTGGTTGCCAAGCAGTTCATTATTATACAAGTTTTTTGGATATATTAAACCAGGCTGTTGTCTATCCACTATAAATTCCACATACAAATATGAATATTTAAACTTTAGTCAGTACAGACATGATACACATCATTAGCTTGGTTAGAATACAGTCTTCACAATTCAATCATTCAGTTCACTTTACTGAAACCATAAAAAACAAAGAATAATTTATTTAGATTTACAGGCCTGGAAAACAAGAGGGACAAAAAAAAACAAAAAAAGGTGGTAATTCTCTACTTACCCACCCGTCAGAATATGTGTCCATTCCTCAATTATCCGGTAAGTTATTTATATTTCTTTAGTCTGTAAGGGTTCACTGATCAAAAGAATTAAAAACTTTCTTTCAAAAAAAAATAATCCAAGGTATGAATATTGTTTTAACAGGATTTAGTGGTGTTGTGTCAGTATGCCAGGGGCTGTAACACTTAACTGCTGTAAAACAAGTGTCATAACACTCTCTGATGCGCTGTCCGTCAGAGCTAGAGCAAATGAATAATGGCATAGGCCTAATAAAGATGTTATTCGAAGCCTAATTTTTAAACAAGTAATATTTATACTAGTTCAAATAAACAACTTGATCATATTTTCCCATCTTTGCTTAGCAACAGTTTTGTGTAAAAGGAATTAAAGGCCTGTCCCATATAGACTCCTCTCCCAAATATAAGTCTGTTGAGCTCAGTGATTTAAGCAAATAATTGCCCGGGCTATGAATTGAAGTCTTACCGTATTTATGAAACAATATAAAGCATTTCAGTGGAACTGCTAATATACATTTGAAATGTCTGAAAGAGCCACAGCCAGACACTGCTTTTTTAAAATCTGTGGTCACATGCCTTACAGGATAGGATCCACTGAATTAAAAGGATAGTTTGGATTTTTGATGTGGGAGTGTATGAGGTAGTTATCCACAGTCAGTGTATTAGATGTAGTAGATGTCAGCTGTCACATGCCCAGTTTGGAGAAGCAGATGGGAGTACCGCCACGGATGCTATGCATTACTGTGGATGGAGATTACCCACAAAACGTATTTTAGCCACTTAAAGAAAGGCCTGCCCCAAAAACTTAATATCAGTTTACGTGGATGCTATATTGAGGATGCCATCATTACTTTGCCATCAGACAACCGTCTCCTTTGGCTCTACATTTTCTCAACCGTAGAATTTCTGTATCCTTATGCATCGCTCCCTTTCAGCCCATTCCAAGAAGCTCCAATCCTGACCGCATGGACAGCAAGACCATCTCTGCATCCACATATACTTTAGAGGCACTGCTGCGATCCCGATCGCATGCATCTTTCTGCCAAACTATCATCCTGCTAGTCACTGTACAGGTGTTGGATAATAAAGTGGATGGCCTTTGTGCCCCATCAGTTTCCAGTGGGAGAGAAATAGTGAAGGTATGTGCTTTATGGTGAATAAGAACAGGTGCTCCTGCTCACTCTGTTCTAGAAGGGGAATAAACACTCTGGAACACTACGATACATCTTTCAGAGGTGGCTGCAGAGCGGAGTTGCTGCCTGTGTTCTGAAGAAGTGACCATGCCGCCATCTTGTTGAGGTCAAGATATGTTAAAAAACATGACACATGCCTCTAGCACACCTGTTAAGTTTTGGATTTGAAAATAAGAGAAATTTTTTGGCGCCCACCGCGGCAGGCTTTACCAGTGAAAGTATCACGGTTCTGAGTAGTATCACGATACCATGGCAAATGTGCCTTTTGTCATTTATAAAAAGATAAATCACTTTTCTTTTTTTTTTGTGTGTGTGTGTGTTTTTTGGAGGGCGCTCGTGCACCCTCACATAGATTGCGCCCTGGGCGGTCGCCCACATTGCCCATAGCAAAACCCGTCCCTGGGTGTACAGGAAATCTAAAATAACCACTTGTCAACCAGACCACCTGCAGTAGCCTAGGTGGCAGTTGACTAGTGACAGAATTCAGTTTGGAGAGGCAGAGGAATGATTTGTGTTTTTTAATTATATTATAATATGGGAGATTTACAGGAAAATACTAATGCGGGAGGACGGCGGGAAAGAGGGGTAAAAGATTGAGAAATGACTGATGATTGATTGAATATGTCAGAACATAAAAGTAAATGTTAAATGTAAAAACTAAATAGCCAAAGTGATAAAGGACAATGGACCTTGATAAAGAGAGCTGTGGAAAAAGGTAAAAGGAGCTGATTTATACATAGGAGCAGAATGATGAGAGAATGGTGGATGGACGAGGTGCATGGAAAATGTCAGTGTGTAGATGGACGAACACTGAGCCACTGCCAGCTCCATCCCTCCCTCCGACAGTCAGGATCTCTGGAGGGCACAAATTACATTCCAGTTTGACACCAAAGCAGCTGAGGTTCATGTTATGCACTGACACACACACACACACACACACACACACACACACACACACACACACACACACACACAAATCACACTCATTTCAGTCTGGAGCAGACAAATTCAATTAGAGCAGCACTGCTTAAATGGGTTTATCTGAACAGTGCGAGCTTGTTACATGGAGCCCCTAAGCCTTGTGTGTGTGTGTATGTGTGTGTGTGTGTGTGTATGTGTGCGTGCGTGCGTGTGTGTGCACGCGCGTGTGTGTGTGTGTGTGTGTGTGTGTGTGTGTGAGAGAGCAAGAGATAGAGTGAGAGAGAGAGAGGGAGCTTTAAAGCATGAAACCACAAAAGCTAAACTTGCATGAGTGCATGTTGTGTTTCAAATCTTCAACGCTAATAGGAAACCATGAATGGAGAATGATTCTGTTCATTTACACACCACAGCTAAGTGACTGACAGAGGGGTTTTAACAGTGGGACTTAACAGTATACAGGACATTGTCATGGCCAAGCCTTCCCCTTTAAGATTGGTTAGGTGTGTATGTGATGTAGTCTGGCCACGGTCATAATTGGAAGTGAGACTCTCCTGTGTTACCAAAACTCCAGTGGTCGGCAGAAAGTGTCTTGGCTCGGGTTACAGAATAACAACTATAAAAAGAGCGATGCCTGGTGTTTGCTACACAGAAAAAAACAAAGCATCAGTTTAATGCATTGTTATCAGCATGTCTCTTGACCATTCTTCACCGCAGAGTTGTCAGCAAAAGTTGTGGCCGGCTACAAGCTAGGCTAACGCTAACAGGGTTAGCTTAAACAAAGGGGTCTCTGAACTACAGTTTGGAGCAGCAAGGCTGAAAAAGTAACATTAAACTCAAGGGCAGAAATTCCATGTCATTGTTGGGGGGAGACAATAAACAGAAATACTTCTCAAGAGCAATTTTTGTTTGCAGTCAAATTTACTGTTGTAACACATATAAATGGAACCAGCAATGGATGCAATCTTTTTAAAGTTATAAATGCATTGTGTTGCATATATAATTGGCACAAGTGTTTTGAGTTTTTATTGTTATATAGTTTCAAATTCTATAGCTTCGTGCTCAGCTGGACGTGCTGACATATTGCGGTAAGCGTGTTGTGTCATTTCTGGGTAATTGTCCGTGAGAAGCGGAGCTCCAAGCCGAAGCCCACGGCTCACCACCAGCCTGTTCACGTTTCCAACCATTTTCCCCACTCAGCGACACACCCGCTGAGGACAAAACTCTAATCATCGGCAGCTCTGTTCTGAGGTCCGTGAAGTTAGCAACACCAGCGACCATAGTCAAATGTATCCCTGGGGCCAGAGCGGGCAACATTGAGTCAAATTTAAAATTGCTGGCTAAAGCTAAACATAGATATAGTAAGATCGCTATTCACGTTGGTGGCAATGACACCCGGTTACGCCAGTCAGAGGTCACTAAAATTAATATTGGTGTGTGAATACGCTAAAACTATGTCGGTCTCCGTAGTTTTCTCTGGACCCCTCCCAAATCTGACCACTGATAACATGTTTAGCCGCATGTCATCATTTAATCGCTGGCTGTCCAGGTGGTGTCCAGCAAACAATGTGGGTTTCGTTAATAATTGTCAAACTTTCTGGGGAAAACCTGGTCTGATTAGGAGAGACGGCATTCATCCCACTTTGGATGGAGCTGCTCTCATATATAGAAACATGGCAAAGTTTATTATTAATTCAAAACCATGACAACCCAGAGTTGAGATCAGGACTCAGAGATGCAGTTACCCACCCGTATTTTTATACAAACGGTGTCTGTCCCCCGACCACCTAAATTATCTAAATCTAAAATTAAACAAAGAGGAGTTGTGCATAACGACCTCATAAAAATTAAAACCTCTTCTGTGACAGAAAGACAAAACAGGAGAATTAAATGCGGACTGTTAAATATCAGGTCTCTTTCGTCTAAAGCAGTGTTAGTAAACAAATTAATATCAGAAAATTATATTGACTTACTCAGTCTCACTGAAACCTGGCTGTGTCAAGACGAATATGTCAGTCTAAATGAATCCACTCCTCCCAGTCATAATAATACCCACATTCCTCGAGGCAGCGGCCAAGGAGGGGGAGTTGCAGCCATTTTTAAGTCTAGTCTGTTAATCAGCCCTAAACCTAAACTAATATTTAATTAGTTATTAATTATTATTATTATTAATACTAATAATAATTCATTTGAAAGTCTTGTTCTTAGTCTTTTACATCCGACCTGGAAAACCTCGCAGCCACTTTTATTTGTTATAGTGTACCGTGCTCCTGGCCCGTATTCTGAATTTGTATCTGAATTCTCAGCGTTTTTATCCAGTTTAGTTCTTAAATCAGATAAAGTTATTATTGTAGACGATTTTAACATTCATGTCGACGTTGATAATGACTCCCTGGCTATCGTGTTTATCTCATTATTAGACTCCATTGGCTTCAGTCAGGGTGTACATGAACCCACTCACTGTTTTAACCATACCCTCGATCTAGTTCTGACGTATGGAATTGAAATTGATAACCAAACAGTCTTTCCACAGAATCCCTCACTATCGGATCATTATTTGATTACTTTTGATTTCTTTTTACCTGATTACGTGCCACTCAGCAACAGTTAGTATTCTAGATGTTTATCAGATAGTGCTGTCGCAAAATTTAAAGAAATGTCGATAGTGCTGTAGGCTCACTGTGAACAACACTCAACTCTGTAGCTCCTCTTAAAAAGACGTTAACAAAGCAAAGAAAGTCCGCTCCTTGGTACAACTCTCAAACCCGTAAGTTAAAACAAATATCGCGAAAATTTGAAAGGAATTGGCGATTAACCAAACTGGAAGAATCTTGTTTGATCTGGGCAGACAGTCTCAAAACGTATAAGAGGGGCCTCCGCGATGCCAGGGCAAACTATTACTCAGCATTAATAGAAGAAAACAAGAACAACCCAAGGTTTCTTTTCAGCACTGTAGCCAGGCTGACTGAGAGTCACAGCTCTATTGAGCCTTGTATTCCTTTAACCCTTAGCAGTAATGATTTTATGAGCTTTTTTAACGACAAAATTAAAACTATTAGAGGCAAAATCCATGACCTCCTGTCCTCAGATAGTACCTATCTAACCTCAAACACAGCTGTAAGACCTAATATTTAGATTGCTTCTCCCAGATTTCTCTTCAAGAACTGACCGCAGTGATTCTTTCATCAACATGTCTCTTAGACCCCATCCCAACTAGGCTACTTAAGGAAGTCTTACCTTTAGTTAACACCCATATATTAGATATGATCAATATATCCTTATTAACAGGCTATGTCAATCAATCAATCAATTTTATTTATAAAGCCCAATATCACAAATCACAATTTGCCTCACAGGGCTTTACAGCATACGACATCCCTCTGTCCTTTGGGCCCTCACAGCGGATAACCAGTCTTTTAAGGTAGCTGTAATTAAACCTCCCCTAAAAAAGCCCTCCCTGGATCCAGAGGTGTTAGCCAACTATAGACCAATATCTAATCTTACCTTTCTTTCAGAGATCCTTGAGAAAGTAGTCGCAGACCAGCTGTGTGATTTTCTCCATGATAATAATTTATTTGAGAATTTCAGTCAGGATTTAGAGTGCATCATAGCACTGAGACAGCACTAGTTAAAATTACAAATGAGGTTCTATTTGCTTCAGACAAAGGACTCGTCTTTGTACTTGTTTTATTAGATCTTAGTGTGGCGTTTGACACTATTGACCATCAAATTCTAATACAGAGACTGGAACATTTAATTGGCCTAAAAGGTTCTGCACTAAGCTAGTTTAAATCTTATTTATCTGATCGTTTTCAGTTTGTTCACGTTCATAATGAGTCAGCCTTACATACTAAAGTTTGTTTTGGAGTTCTACAAGGTTCTGTGCTTGGACCAATCCTTTTTCCTCTATATATGCTTCCTTTAGGTAACATCATTGGAAACCACTCTGTAAATTTCCATTGTTATGCGGATAATACACGGTTGTATTTATCGATGAAGCCAGAAGAAAGTAATCAATTAACTAAACTTCATAACTGCCTTAAAGACATAAAAACCTGGATGAGCACCAATTTCTTTATGTTAAATTCAGACAAAATTGAAGTTATTGTTCTTGGCCCCAAACAACTCAGAGACTCTTTATCTGATGACATAGTTTCTCTCGATGGCATTGCTCTGGCCTCTACCACTACCGTAAGAAACCTCTGAGTAATATTTGATCAAGATCTGTCTTTTAATTCTCATTTAAAACAAACCTCACAGACTGCATTTTTTCATTTGCATAATATTGCGAAAATTAGGCCTATCCTGACCCAAAAAGATGCAGAAAAATTGGTCCACGCTTTTGTTACCTCGAGGCTGGATTACTGTAACTCTCTATTATCAGGTAACTCTAGTCCTTAAAAACTCTTCAGCTAATTCAGAATGCAGCAGCACGTGTACTAACAGGAACTAAGAAACAAGATCATATTTCTCCTGTTTTAGCTTCTCTGCACTGGCTCCCTGTAAAATCCAGAACTGAATTTAAAATCCTGTTAACTTATAAAGCTCTAAATGGTCAAGCTCCGTCATATCTTAGAGAGCTCATAGTGCCATATTATCCCACCAGAACACTGCGCTCTGAGAACGCAGGGTTACTCGTGGTCCCTAAAGTCTCCAAAAGTAGATCAGGAGCCAGAGCCTTCAGCTATCAGGCTCCTCTCCTGTGGAATCATCTTCCTGTTGCGGTCCAGGAGGCAGATACCGTCTCCACATTTAAGACTAGACTTAAGGGGAACTAAACCCCCCTGTCCCTCACTGCGGGGAGAGAGGAGAGAGGGCTTTCATTGTGCCGATGGTGGCTTGGAAAACCCCCCTAACTGTGTCACACGGGCAGAAGGGAAGGTGGCCGGAGCTCAGCCGGTCCCCCTCTCCACACTTTGACTTATTTTATCCCTCTCTGGGAGCCTGGGCTCACCGCTCAGCAGTCCACCACATCCATCCACCCCTCCCTCCCTCCCTCGCGGCCCCGCACATGTACCCCTGAGGCTTGGCTCTCTGTCACGGCGCAGCAGCCCTCCACATCCCTCCCCCGCCCCCCCGCACATATACTCCCGAGCCTTGGCGCCTCTCCTTCACCAACTATCCTTAATACTATAAAGACACTACTTACTGTAAACCTACACTATGCTTACAATACAATTCAACAAATTAATAGCTATTCTTTCTGCTCTACTACTTATTCTGCTCTGATCCAACCTACTCGCTATCAGTTTGATAACTGCGGACAGAATGGTTTTATAGTAAGGGGAGGAGTAAAGGGAGGAGGGCAGGCTTAGCGTGGACGGTTAGTGACATCATTCGCCTCAAAAAAGAGTCATTCGCCTCCAATGTAATGTACTGGAATGTAAATTCAAATGTAATAACCAGGTTTCAAGCTGTAGAGGGCACTCCACACCACATTTTTAAAATAAAATGCAGATTTTCAACAGTTTGAGCAGAATCAGTCAGTAACACTACTATACAACCAGAAACAATGATTATCAGCTGAAAAAAACAGTTTTAGGGTTTAGTTACTCTTTAAGACCTTCCTCTTTGATAAAGCTTATAGTTAGGGCTGGCTCAGGCTCGGCTTGTACCAGCCCCTAGTTAGGCTGACTTAGGCCTAGTCTGCCGGGAGACCTCCTATAATATACCAGGCACCTTCTCTCCTTCTCTCTCTCTCTCTCTCTCTCGTGTCCTGTTACTGCATCTTGCTAACTCGGCTATACTGCATGTCACTAACTCGGCTTCTTCTCCAGAGCCTTTGTGCTCCACTGTCTCTCAGGTTAACTTGTATTGCAACGGTGCCTGGATAGTGTGACGTGTGTGGTTGTGCTGCTGCCGTGGTCCTGCCAGATGCCTCCTGCTGCTGCTGTTATCATTAGTCATACTTCTACTGTTATTATATACATATGATTATTGTCACATATGAATACTATCAGATATTAATATATACTTTCAATATATTGTACCACAACAGCCAGAATTATAATTATAATATTATTACTTTCATTGATGTTGTTGTAAGTTACTGTCATTACCGTCTGTCCCGCAGTTTTTCCTTATCCACTGTGAGGGTCCAAAGGACAGAGGGATGTCGTATGCTGTAAAGCTCTGTGAGGCAAATTGTGATTTGTGATATTGGGCTTTATAAATAAAATTGATTGATTGATATATCGGGGGGTTACTGTATATACTGATGTGTACATTTCTGCAAGTATGCATCTTTACATACATCTCTGTGTGGGGTTAAATAAGCTTGTGTGCATATGTAATGAGCAATCATTTGTGTGTGTGTGTGTGTGTGTGTGTGTGTGTGTGTGTGTGTGTATGTTTGTGTCATTAGCTCTGACACACATGCTTCAATCAAGACAGATGTCGGGCTCCTAATAAAGTGTGGAGAATCTTCTGTTCTCCTCCTCTGTGGGAACAAAGCCTCTATCCCAAATCAACAGTCATCTGTACTGGAGCCTGCTTCGGGTTCTATGTACAGAGCCTAATGAGTTTTGCACACTAATTCTTCCCATCTGATTCAGCACATATCTACCCAGGGCTGACTAGAACACCAGCTGGGTTCAACAGAACAGCTTCACCACAAAAAGAAGCAAAATAATGGTAGAGAAATACCAGACATTCTTCACAAACCAGCGTCTTGTTACAGTGTGTAAGAGGGAGACAGGGGGGATGACATGCCGCTAAGGGCTGGAGTCAGGAATCAAGCCTGCAGCTGCTGCGGCAAGTACATTGCCTTTGTAAATGGGATGCCCACTTTACCAACTGAGGTACTGGGCACCCCAAGTCTGGAGGAGTTTTGTATAGTCTAAGAAAATAATGTTAATGATGTCACAGTGATGTCAGGCTATAGAAGCTTGGCCTTACAGTAGAGAGTACACATTTATTACTGAAAGCCTGCGCTACAAATCTGAGGCGGGGTAAAACAGGCAAACATTAAAATGCAACCATTGAGAGATCCAGTGTGTCTAGGGCTTCTCCCATAGCAGGAACAAAAAACAAGGATATATCCAGTGCCTTTTTTTAAATTTATATTTTATCTGTCTCTTGTGAATCATGTTGTTTTAGTGTAACATTGTGTAATTTACATACACTTGCAAGGACGTCACTGGATGCGCCAGTCATTTTGGCTAATCTCTATTACTGATATCTGCATATGAAAATGAATAAAAAAGAAAAAAGTGACTTCGTTGTCAGACAAAAACTGATGTGTTCTAAGACTGCATTTCAGCCAATATGTCCTGCCTCTTTTGCTCTCCAGATAAACTGTTTAACTGAAACTCACATGTGATTGGTCAGTCGGACTACAGAGAGAAACTGAGTGCTTCTGGTACCAAAATTTGTCATGTCGCCCACCGATTCTGCATACATATGCAGATACATGCTTAAAGAGTAGGGCAGACCAAAGAAAGAAATCACTGCTCAGTTGGCTGCGACGATTTTGCTTCCCACAACCACAGATGAAACCTTGCAACAAACACAAGGCACAAATCAGCAGTGTCTTTTTTACAGCCTGTTCCTTCAGTGGATGCAATTGTTAAATTTGCGAAGATAGTCGAAGCCAGCTTGCCATCTGGAGCAGTGTCATCACGAAAGCGTAGCCCCATCCAATGCCATCCCCTAGTTTAAGGGGCCGTACACATGCCATGTTTTTTGTGATCTAAAATGTATTCTTTTCAATGTAGACATGTGGCAGGAGCTCTAAAACGCCAGAGTAATGCTGTCAGGGCGCACGCACATTCCCGTGCGCCTACTTTTCAGGGGTGCTGTAGCATTGTTCCGACATCTCATTGTTCCAACCTCTCATTAGTCCGACGTTGTTCCGATATGTGATTATACTAGGCTATACTGTATTTGTGTACCATAGAGGATCAGCAATGCAACAAAAGTAGGCTGCTGGTCGAGATACAAGTGCCATAGAGAGAAGAGAATGAAACTCCATAAAACTCCTGTTATTAACTCCGGGGTCCGGGTTGTGTGGGGAGCTCTCCACGGTGCTGAACAGCTCCTGGCGGGCGTAGTTCTGCCTTCTGGGTCAGCTGGGAAAGGCTTGAGGCGAAGCAGGCTCACGGCTTATGTGTTTGTCACTTTCTTTTTCATTTTAACCCACACCATGGTCTTTTCCTGACCCTAACCAAGTGGTTTTTGCGCCAAACCTAACCAGACCTTAACCACAGGGCATCATGGTGATTTCGGAACAGACTTCGGAACAATGGGTTTAATGTGGTCGGAACAATGGGATGTCGGACCAATGGGCTGTCGGACCAATAGGCAGACCCCCTTTTCAGCTACACCCTGAGATAAACAGAGTTCAACTTTTGGAACACAGCAGCACACATACCATGTCATGTGAAGAGAGACAACCAATCATAGCCGGCAGATGTCTTTCACTTCTTCCGTAAATATCAGCCTGTGATTAATATGGAGAAGAAGTTGATGATGTTAGTGCAGAGATGCCCGAGCTTTACATCTGTTCCTAAGACAATATTTTTGGCCTTATACACACTACAAAACAATGCTTGGAAGAAGATCAGCTCTGCACTCAGGATTTCTGGTAAGTAGGCCATAATAGGGTGCTGATTATGGTCGCTTAGCAACCTCAGACACAACTTGCCTCCACGCCCTTGAAAGTATCCAGTGCCAACCTCACATTTTCCAGGCAGCTAAAGACGTGGCATGTCTACAGTCCCTAACACCGTTAGCTCTGTCTGCACTGTTAGCACTGTTCATGCAGTTAACACTGCTGACTGCTAGCTGCTGGCTCAGCAACCTCCATGTCAAGAGCCATGTGCAGACAGTCCCAGCTCAGACTTTTAATCATAGATATGCTCTAAATGTCTCATATTGCCCCTTTAAAAAATGTCACGCCAAACTTACTTGACTTTAACTAACTTTGTCATTAGCTAACAGCCTCACCACACAGCCCAGTGCTGCCCTGGAGGTCTGCTCTGCACTTGCTGACTTCTGGCTCTGCACTAGTTCTCAATTGGCATGAAAGCACAGCAGTCACAGCACTTCTTGAAAATGTCGACTACATACAACCCAGACTGCTGTGCACAGGAACTTATGGCACAGTGCACGGGCCACTGTAGAAAACCAAATACAATAACCCCTCTATCATCATGATGCACAGGTATCTCATGAAAGGACAACCTTCAACTCAAGCACTCTCAAACACAAACCGACACCCTGAGGGTCACATTAGTTTTAGAAACAGCATGTATTGATACTAGCAGCACTACTATAAAACGGGAAAATCACACAGGGCCTTTTCAATTATTTAGTGCACTAAGGCAGCGGTGCAGAGAGACCACTGAAGTTAATGACCTCAATTTGTAAAAGTGGTGGCCCTTGATGGAGGCAGCTTAATGAAGATTTACGCTGGCTGTAAGCATGGCAGCAGCAAGAGGTGGAAGGCTGCAAAGAATAGGTATTATATGCTGGTGGCACGGTGCAGAGGCACGGGGCAGACAGATGTTAACGGGGAGAAAATGGAAGTGGAATGAATGAAAGGTGGAGGAGATGGATGAAACTGAGAAAGAAGATGAGGCTGGAGGAGCAGTGGGAAGATAAAGGCTGCAGAGAGAAACGGGGAAAATATAAATGAGATGTGTCATACAGAGCACTCAGCACTACAGGACAGATTAAAGAAGCAAGGAACTAATGATTATTTTCCGTAAATATGACTGATTCAGCTGTTGATTAATCAGTTGATTCTTTTATCTATAAATTGTGGGAACAGATTATCTTGCATTCCTCCTTGCACAGTAAAAACACTAAACTCAACCTGAATGGTTTAATCGACTGATTTCATGGGTGCTCACACTGAATGTAAACCTGGAAAAACTGTCAAGTCCAAACTTACTTACTTACTTACACTGTGGGACACATTCAGTATGTTAACATGACATTAGAGAAAATTGATTTATTGTGATAGTCCGATTAAGATTGGACTTTTAAAATACATGTAATCATGTTGGTCCAACGGAAATCATACTACTAGTCAAATTTCTCAAAGTTGGACTAACACACACAGATAATGCGATGGGGGGTCGGGTTATGGATCCATCTGTGCAGCTGCTTTCGGCTCAGGATTTTCTGTCGGAAAAACAAAATGGAGACCTACAGGCTGAGACATGTGGGCCGAGTTGAAGTGAATTGCTGACAGGTATTATTTCCTAAAAAACACTATTTTCCAATCCAAACACACTGGAGAAGCAAGTGAGGAAGACACTGATTGGAAATGGGTGTCTATTCAATACCAAAAGGAGGGAGAAGCCAACTTTAAAAAGAGGCGAGAATGAACAGGAGATAGACAGCATAAAGCCTTTCTAGCCAGCAGCATCAGTTCACTAAACCCTAAGCTACAGTAAGCTGCATGTTCGTAACCATGAGGACTAACAAATATGTTGAACAATCAGAGATTAATGACTTTTTATATGATAAATGGCTTCCAAAGAGCTTTCTGGATATTTCAGTCTCCTTATGATTATACAAACTCATTAAATGTGGGCCCACTGACGCTAAGTTATGGCAAGTGACACATCTTATTAAACTATATTAAGTTTCATGTATCTGCCACCCACAGTGTTCCTGAAAATGTTAATTCTGTCCTCTTCAGACAAAATTATAGCTCAATATGACGTCTGAATGAATCCATTTAAATCCAAATTGTTCTCCACGTCAGTCACAATCTGAGTCATATTCTGATCAATGCATCTATTTTTTTACTGAACCGGACAGCAGTGTTCTCTACCAAGACTCCTAACGGGTGCTACAAGGCAGAAAAACTCTGGAGAGAGCTTAAGATTTACTAATCTTTCACTGTTTCTAAAGACATACAGTATGCTGTAAATGGTATTAAGGTGTGTGTATATCTATGCATCATTTCAGCTCACGGTACAGTACATTCAGGCACTACTGTTTCCTGGTAACAGCTGAGTCAGCGATCCTGCGTCCACCCAAGGCCCAAGGTACAAAGCTATTTCCCATGGCCTCAGCTGTAATATAGAGCACTTTCACTCAGCACTATAGAAATCATTACTGCTGCTGGACACCATAGTACAGCACCGACACACTCACATTTCAGCAAATAGCACCAGATACAACATGAAGACCGCTCTATTATATAACCTCCAACATAGAGTCTAGAACTTAGCAGTTGCAGAACGTCGGGGGGGCAAAGACCATTACATCAGTCTGGTTGCTATGCTACACGAAGTAGCTCCAGACTGAGTAGTAATCAGTAGTAATCAATGAATATTCGAAGCATTGGCCTAAAGGGGGGAGGTTGTTAATAAAGATTTGTTTCCTAAAGGTACTGTGTGTCTTATGCATTGTTTGTGACATAATAACAGCTTGTTGTTTTCTCATCATCGATAAATTACAGACGCACATAAATTCTTACAATAACAGGTTCTCAATCAGAGGCATTGTGCCACAACACGGTGTAATAGGCTTGCAATAACAATGATAACACTTCCTTCATCATGTGCCTGTCCTGTGGTCATATATGTGGATTCACTGAGCTACAGAACAGTTCAGCTGGTTGCTGTATGTTTGACTCCTACTGCTGTGCACACTGGATTTCCCATACGCAGGGCTTTATGGCTCTGCAGTGTACAAGTTCCCCTAAGCACCTCATGATGCAAAAAAACATTTCTGACAACCAAACAATGGTCACAAATGCATACACAAAGAAATACACTTAGCCAAATCTCGGAACCAAGCCACTTTAGGTCTGACCATGATAAGTCTCTTGGGGAAACAGCTAATATGTCGGGAGATCCGGTGCTGCATATGAATGCAGATACATTTTTTAAAAGCTATTATAAAGCTAACTCATCGGCTGCTGATAACCAGTCAGATCTGATATTGCATTTCAGCAAATGATTTCTGCCTCAACAGACTGACAATTTACCTGCCACTCAAACATGATTGGTCAATACACGTCAGATTACATATGGACTACCAGAACGCTTCAGATACCGAATCTTGTCCCATTACCAACATATTCTGCATATAATGCAGATAGCTGTTTACAGAGATTATGCCTAGCCTGGCTCTTAAGGCCAAAACACACCGCAGTCAAACAGTGCATGTCAAAACATTCATGCATTTCCGTAACTGCTTATCGTGTTGAGGGTCATGGGGGGCTGGAGCCTATCCCAGCTGGCACTGGATGAGAGGCAGGGTACACCCTGGATGGGTCGCCAGACTATCGCAGGGCTGACACATAGAGACAGACAACCATTTATGCTCACATTCACAGCTATGGCCAGTTAACCTAACCTGTATGTCTTTGGACAGTGGGAGGAAGCCGGAGTACCCAGACAAAACCCAGATGTAAACTCTGCATAGAAGGGCTCCCCCACCCCAGGGATCGAACCAAAAACCGTCTTGCTGTGAGGTAACAATGCTAACCACTGCACACCGTGCCGCCCTATGTCAAAACAGCTGCCCCTACTCTTTTCTATTTACAACCCCATAATATTTTTTGTGGCTTGGAGCACTCTAGCACCTCTGAACACGCCACTCCATGTCACTTCATGCCACTGTCCTATTTCCAGTCTGATTTTAAGCTAATGCACATATGACAAACCATGTCAATGCAGCGGCAGCAGCAGTGTGTTTTCAGCTTTAAAGAGTGCTCCTCCCAAACACCTTAAATTCTAACAATCTTTTTCAAATAAGCCATCTTTGAGATAACAGCCCCATAAACACACTCAAGTCAAATTCTGTTGCACAGTTCCAAAGATGGGTAAAGTGAGTCGATGTGGGTTTACCCTCAACTGACTCTCTGGACACAACACATTAATTTGGTCACACTCAGAACCACATAAACACAGACATCAGACACATCACAAGGGAGTGCTTTGGATCTTTTAATGGCAGCACAATTAAATCAGGCTGAAAGCCAAGAAAATGTTTTTCAGGCCTCCATCGTTTCAGAGCACAACACATGTCCTCTGCTGTCAAAAAGCTCCCTTTTATAGTGTGCATAAGGGAAAAATCAATTTGAACATATCAGAAGAGCTGAGCAACTGTCAAACGCGAGCTAATTAAAATGAGCACACAGCCTACTCACAAAAACACACACTGTTCATGTGTGTATGGCCCTGTCTTTCATGTGTACATACATGTTAAAATCTCCTTAACTGTCTCTCCAAAGTGTTGCTGTTGTAAGACTGACTCTCTCTGTTTTCACTTCAGTTCCTCAAAGGTGTGAATGTGTTTGTAAGTGTGTGTAAGTGTGTGTGTATCTTGGCCCTGAACACACCTTTGCGTACCTATGTAACCCACACACCCTGGAGAGTTGCATCACCCACGTTTCCCAGCATACAAACACACACAGATGAGTACATATCGCCCTCACTCTCTGACAACTATTGCTACGGCCAGTAAATCCCAATGAGCCCTGTGTGTGTGTGTGTGTGTGTGTGTGTGTGTGTGTATGTGTGTGTGTGTGTGTGTGTGTGTGTGTGTGTGAGAGAGAGAGAGAGAGAGAGAGAGAGATGGTAAGTCTGGTCTCTAAACTGGGTCTAAGCTTAGTTGAGCTCTTGAGACTTTGTGTGGGTGAATTTGCCTTGTGTCTCCTTTCAGTACATTAAGCCAAGGTCATCTCTGACTGTTGCTCAGCACTAACAGTCTAAACCAAAGCTTGCAAGTATGTGAACACACAATTTGAGTCTATGGGAACATTTAATGTATGTGAATTTAGCAAACAAATACACTGGATGTGGAACCAGGTTCTAACCAGGTCGGAGGAAAGGCTTAGAGGCAAGGGAGGGTAAAGAACAGTGGAGTAAATGACCTATAATTAAGTATCACAACAAGTGAATTCAACTAGCATACGGTTACATGCCATGGGAAGGACGATTCTAAGATTTTATATATTAATTTTCAAGAGACATGGAAACAAATCCCTTGGGAATTTTCAAGACCATGTCAGATAACCCTAAATTAAGGTCCTCCAGTCTGAGCAACTAAGCAATCTCCATCCACCGATGAAGACTGAGATGCAGTTAAAAAGGGCTAACCTGTGCTCACCATCCAATATGGCCTGTTTCCTGGGTTTTGTACCCACAAACATGAGTAAGGGCTTACCACATAAATTACACATAAATAATACCAAACGTTTGACTCTGATTCTGAGCGAAAATAGCTACTTCCTGGGCCACTTGCCAGCTAACCACACTAGCTGCCTCCTTATCTGCACATACCTGTATGTTTGCATGCATGAGGTTGTGTTAGAGCATGGACATGGTGCTCGTGCAAAGTTTTGTTCTGGATTATAAAAGTTCAGGTTGTTTTCAATTTCAGCAAGGAATGACATTTTACCAGCAACGTTTATCTGGTGAATTTTGGGATGTGACACAACCAAAAAGTTGCATCTGAACAAACCACAAAGACTACAGCCAACAGCGGAACTGCTTATCAGAGGGCTCACCATCGGGCTGAACTGGTCGAAAAAAAGCCGACAAGGACTGACTGATGCCAACGGTGCAGGACACCAGGGAAACAGATACTCACCGACAGTGACGCCCAACCACTGGCTTGGGCCCTAAGACAGATAATTTATTATTTTAAAATGCTACAGTGTTACATGTTGGTTGACTGCAATGTTTGTATTGTTACTAAACCTATGGCTTATTAGCTAGCAGATATTATATGAGTTTTGTGCTGGTGGGCTGCGCTGCCATTGTCATATATTTAGGCTACTTATTATTTTATTTAAGAAAAATAACAAAAATATAGCCTTTGTCTCAGATCGGGTTTAGGATTTCAAATTCAGCAGTACCAGGTGGTTTCAGCTGGGTCAGGTAGGAAAGGTATGGGTTTGGGGCTGGGTTCAGGTCTTAGTTTTATGCCCATGCAGAACTCTAGGTTGTGGGTCTCTGTTGATTTAGTGTGTTAGAAGCTAAAGAAGTTTAACTATAATAAATATGTATGAACTGAGAAATACAATAGCCTCATATCCATCATTTCAAAGCCAGATGACACTGACTCAATCAGCCCAGGTGACTCTAAACCAACATTCCAGCATAACTTGATGTGAATTTATGAATGTTATTCTTTATGGGTCACGAATGAGTTATGAATTGAAATACAAGATAAGAGTTACCCTGTGCCTACCGTTGTACAGACTCTGGTGATGGGGGGACATCTCCTCTCCTGCCATCCTCCTCTGACCCCCGTCCCTGCCAGGGGAGCCACTGCTATACCTCCCCTTGTCATGCTCCATCCCAGAGCTGTGCTGATAGTGATGGTGGTGCCGTATAGACTCTGGACTACCCACGATCACCCGCCCCTTTCTCAGATGCTCAGGCGTCCCCATCGCTGTCGGCTTGGCCTCAGGACTCCCACAGCCTGCCCCTGCCATGTTAACTGGCCGGTGTCTCTGACTCAGCTCTGGGCTGGACTTGGCTGTTCCCTTCCCACAGCCTGCTGATGCCTGCCCTGACATCAATAGCTGTTTCTGGGCTAGTAGGTCAGAGCTGCAGGGTTTGGGGTGGGAGTCACATGGTTGCCTGGTGGGAGACTTGCTGTGTTTGTCTGGGCTGTGTCCCCGAAGACCACGGGGGTCCAGGTTGGTGAGGGACCCCCCGCGAGGGCGACAGGCCTGGGGGAAGGTGTGGTACTCTGGGGTGGAGCTGTGCCTCCTGCCTGTGGATTCACACACATCTCCTGGTTTGTGGGGGTGCTCTGTGGAGACACATCTTGATCCAGGGCTGTGGTTGGAGCCCAGGGGAGGGGGTTTGAGGTGTGGGTTATCTGGGCTATCTGTACTCCCTGCACTGGAGGTGCTGCTCCCGTCACCGACGTCCCGCAGTAGTCCAGGTGCTGGGACACTTCCAGCAAGCTGAGACAAGCTGCTCTGACTGTCTATAGAGCTCCTACGGCCAGGGACCCCATGACTGCCCACACCTCCACCTCCTCCCCCTCCAGCCACAGCCACAGCCCTCTCCTCCTCCAGCATGAGGCACACCTCCTTGAGCTCCATGTTCTCCCGGATGACATCCACCTGCCGCTGCTCCAGTTCCTTCAGCTTCTGCAGGTAGATGGCCACCTCCTTTCTCATCAGGCCTGCACTATAGCGGCCCAAGCGCTGCCACTCCCGCGACACCCGCTTCCCCTTCTGCCGGTCGTCATCCAGGAAGCAGCACAGGTCCCGCAGCTCCTGGTTGTCCTCCTGCAGTTTCTGGTTCACGTCCTGGTTTACACAGACACACATAGGAAAAGAAACACACACACACAAAGAGCAGCACAGTGAGGGATTACATGCATGCTCCTGCTGGGAATGATCATTTGATGAGTGAAAAGAGTGTTCCCATCATGCAGTTGTGTGTGTGCTAGTGTGTGAAGTGATTCTTGTAGAGCTGAACTGATTAGTTGATGGACAAAAAATGAATGTGCAACAAAGGGTGTAGCACCAAACTCTGAATCCTATGCATAAGCAGTCTCTTTGGCCCCCCACCCTTCCTCTCTTGATCCATGTCCCTTTCACGTACGCACGTTTTTCTTTTTTTCGTTGTGGAACCCTAATTTTCCTTTCTTGATGATAGACATGACAGTCTACTATTTATTCTGACAATTTTAATTTAGGTGCGAATGGTAATTACAACTGCAAACAAAACCAAACTTGTCACGCCAACTAATGATGACCTAGGACACCATCGATTTTCATTATCAATTGGTCATTACTTATTTATTTTTGAATAACTGATTAATTGTTTGGTGTCAAGAGATAGTGAGAAAAATCTCTGTTTTTTTCAAACAGCAGTCAAAACCCCAAAGGTCATCAATTAATTACAACACGTTCTCATCCCAAGTTTTCACATATTGGCGCTTTGTCAGTGGACTTATGTGCACATGGTTAATTTTAGAATAAAACAACAAGTTTTGGCTCTACACTCATACGGAAAGTGAACACTGGGCACCTGGGTGAAGGTTCAGGGCCGGTTGGACCCATCCACCTCCCTTTCTGCCTGCCCTACAGGGACTTTCCAGCTCCTAATGTTACGTTATTAGCAGCAGCATTTCAAACTGTCACCATCCAGCAGCGTATCATAACACCATGGTAATGTGTATCATTTGGGTGGGTGCCGTCTGGACAACCTGCAACATACCATAATACTGCAACAGGTTCTGTCCAGCCACGTTACACACTGACACTGCCAGGCGGTGTATCATACCTCAGCGAAAGGTGGCTTTTAGCATCAGCATCTGACGCTGAAATCACTGACAGAGTGGCAGTATTTATTATGATACAGGGGCTGGGAAAAATTGATACAACATCGTATCACAATATTTTGTGTGGCAATATCAATACACGCCAACAAGTATCCACTTTGTTATTAACTAAAATTGTTAATAACGCAAATACAAATTAAGGTTTGGGGAGCCGACTAGATTCATAAAATGCTTTGCTTTTTCAGTCCACTGAAAACATTTTGCTGCAATAAAAATGATTGAAGTGAGATGGACAAACTGAAAACTTTATCTTATTAGATAACACAGACACTGACAAAGTTCCCTCTGGGGATAAATTCCCATCTGATAAAAGGATAATAAATGGCTTTTTATATCGTTATATGTTATTGGAATACTCAACATATTGCAATGTTGTATTGTGACTTAAGTTACATTAAGGGCCTTTGGTGATTCCCACCCCTGTCATATAGGCCTACAATAAAACAGTGAAAAGCAGCAAATTTTCCATCAGAGAAGCCAGAACCAGAAAACAGTTGGAATTTTTGCTTGAAAAATGACTGAGATAATTAATCCATCATAATTATGGTATAGGTGTTAAATATTCTGTCAAGCAACTCGATCAATCGACTTTTGTTAAACAACAATACGGTATAGAACTGACAATATTCTTGACACAATCACTGTTTAGTTTACTCATGTCTAACTGATAGCTACACCAGCAAACATTTCACTATTTTTGGACCAAAACAGTCTAAATGTCATCATTTTTATATGCTATTGGAAAGGCATTTAATCCTCAATTTTATCTGATACATTTTATATTATGAATATAATGAGCATTCATTGCATCATTCCATGCAGTATTCTGTTTATCCCATATGCAACAGGTTTTATGATTTAAGAATTATTTAGTGAGCATTCTGGCCCTGATGACAATCTTTTAAGTGCCCATATGTCAGAAGGCTTCCTCTCTTACTTATTCTGTACAGATCCAAGATCAGCATGCTTATTATAGCCTACACGCCTGTGTAAAACCCCACGGAACCCGGAACAGCTTGGTTCCCCGGGGTCCCCCACCCATCTCACCTTTAAACTCCGTATCTCGTTCAGGTGCTGCTGGAGTCTCCGGTTCACCTCCCGCATCAGATTGCCGTGCTCCACGATGGCGCTCCTCTTCCCCGCCTCTGCCCTCCGCAGCCGCCGCACCAGCTCCTCCTTGCCCCACTTCAGCAGCTCCTCGTCGTTTAATTTGGAGATGTCGTCCGCCAGACTCTCTGCGCTTTTGGACAGCTGCTGCGACGGCTGCTGCTGAGCGCCCTTCTCCATCCTTTTAAACTACACTGGAGGTTGGCAGGAAAAAAGTACTGTGTTTGGTGAATTTAAGAGAACAAGACACCAAACTAAGCCCCAAAATACACCCGGGACAACTCTGATCCAACGCTACTCGGGTTCCCCCCACCCACCCTTCTTATGTCCGTGGAATTACATCGCTTTGCTTTAGGCTGTGCCTCTCTCCCACGCCCATGCTGCAAGCTCCGATATCCGCCCGGTGCTCTGCTGCTATATCCCTGCTGTTAGAGCATCAGTCTGCATGCTGCTGTGTCTCCAGCTGAGCCCTTGGACGGCTTGGCGGGGCGGTTTCTCTCCAGGTGCATGCCGGCCGCCTTGCGCACTCCCGCTGCTCAGTGCGCACTACCGCTGTCCGACCGCCGGGCAGGAGGACAGGAGGAGGACTGCAAGGGGAGGTTGCAGGTGCATAGCCGGAGAGCCAGGATGATAAGGTGCGTTAGTGTGGAGAACAGACTCTCTCCTCTCGCTCCTTCATCCGCTCTCTCTCCAAACGCCTCTTTGTCTTGTTGCGCCATCTGCTGTAGTTGTAAGGTATCAGGCCATGACTGCTCTACCTGTTCAAGGTGAGATTTCCATTTTGTAAATTTAGCTACTTCATAATGAGGACACTGTTGGCAGAACAGTCTACAGTAGGCCCTATATACCGTGTATGAATAGAATGTGAACGCCAATGGAGGAACGAGGTCTGCTATAGGCTATTACTGTTATTTATACTATATACAGAGATGGGCACAAATGCATCAAAAAGTATCTTGTTACAAATTACAAATACTTAATTCAACCTCAAATGAATCATAATAAAATAGGAAATACTGCTGAGAAAAATGTATTCAACTGAAAAAAAGTAGTTTGTAAGTTGAAAATAAATAAATAGGCACATTTCCATACAAGTCGATATTGGATATGACATTCTAAGCATTTACTAGCCTTAATATGGGTCTGACCTTAACCCTTCTAAACTGAAAAGATGAGCTTTGCTATTCCCTCATAGTAGATTTGAAGTGGCCAATCAGGATATGTTAAAGGTGGAAGGTGGCAAACTGAGGGGTGCAGGCTGGCTGAGTGAACTGCCAATTGAAATGCAGCTGAGAGACTGAACAGTGAGGCCCTGGGGATGCACTGCTTCTTTTAGGTGACAATAAGACCAGGCATTTAGCAAATGCCTTTTTCAAGAGCAATAAATATAAGTGCTGTTGAGGAGGTACGTTTCTAAAATCTCCAATTTTTCAATCCAACTGAATGAGTGCAAAAGACACAAAACAGTGCAAAAAAACCAAACCAAAAAACAGTGGAGTATAGAGTACAGAATAGTAGAGGAGAAAGAGAAGCTCCCCTCTTTCAAACCTAAAAAAAATATTATCATATTGTGTATCCCTTATCAGTGTAGTCCAGGAGAACACAAATTAAATACAGTAGTTCATAATGAGTATGCTGCTGGACCAAACCGGACATGCCCTATAATTCGAGGGATGAATGATAATATAAGCACATTGTCAGTAAATTATCAGAATGAGCCAACACACTTTTTTTAATTTTGCACAATGAATGTATAATACATATAGACAAGCATTCCATCTCATGTCTCCATCTGCTGGTGGGCCATCACCATGAGCATGCATAATATGATGTTAATTTCACTACAGAGGAGACTTTATGATCACTAAAATTAGGTGGGGAAAAAGTTTATATTTTAATGTCAGTATCGGTTATCAGCCAAATAAGTTGTTATATGTGGGATATTGGCAAAAAAAAATCCAGTATCATGTAGGCCTATCCCTACATGATTCACTTGCATTAAAGGTCCAGTGTGTAGGATGCATGTGCCATCAGGGTAGGCGAAGTAGGTAGTGCCTACTGTCACCTGTCACCCTTGTACATCACATTTTCCAGACCATATTATTTCATGAAATACATTTTTGTGTGTAATATTACTGTTTATTCTTGTGATTTCTATCTTTCATTTGTGTGTTAATGTGTTAATTCAAGTAGTTTAGATGTTGAGAAATTTAGCAGTTGCACATCGAGTACAAAAATAATTGGGAGAAAGACAGTGCTTTTAATCCCCATTCACTGTGAATGCAAGCAAAAAGCATGTTGCACATACGCACATGGATCATGCATTCAGCAACATTGACGTCAAAAAGCAGAACTCTTCTGTGCCTTTTTACGTAAACATGCTAGAAATGCACTCTATAACATATAATACGTACAATAGAGATTCTAGGGGTGGGTGATATGGCTGAAAAATACATCACGATATAGCTGGTTCATATAGACTGATAACAATAATTATCGATTTTTTTTATAACCTATTTAAAATAAGGACGAGGAGAAAAATACATTTCAACACATTTAACTCAGTAGCTTTCTTCTGATTTCAGTCATATCATCATCAGATCAATTCAAACCAACATAAATTGAATTCATTTTAATTCTAACGAGCCATTTTACTTACTGTAACTGTGCTGGTATGCTGAACAAGATCTGAATGATGAGAATCTGAATCTGCACACTGCCTTTGAATCGTCCCCCTCCTGAAGTCGAATCTTTTAATCCTCTCTCTCTCTCTCTCTACAAATCTTTATTGTATTCTTTCCACTTTTCGTCCACTTGTTAGCAAAATAGTTGAAGAACCTCCATTAATCGCACAGTTGACCTATGGCTAAGTCCCCCCCTCAAACGCAATGAGCCAATCACAGTGCGTATAGCCATTCCCATGCGCTCGGACATTCTCTGCCTGGACATTGAAATGCATTACAGAAAGTCAGTTTTGTTCGGTTTCATGAGCTTTTTCTGAGATTTGAAGTTTAAAATGGTCAAACAGTGAGCATGAGGTACATGCAACTCTGACACAAGGTATCCTGAGAGGCTGGGTGACGAGGTGTATTTTTTACACTTTAAACCACATCTTAACAGAGAAAAGTGTCTCCTTTGATTAAAGTTGTGTGGTAACGTTAGACCACAACATCAACTCAACGTGAATAAGATTAATAATGATGTCTACATCTGTTTTAAGGTAAGACAACATTGTGTTTGAGGCAACATATTGTCACTTTGCTGGAAAGAAATATAAAGTTATCTTTAACATCTCTGGCTAACGTTAGCTAAAGTTAGCCTAACGTTAGCTCCTAGCTGCATTATTCATCATGTCACCTTGTTTGCTGGGAGTTCATTAGCCTGTTTTGTTCTAGTTTTGTACTTTGGTGATCGTACATCATTGTTAGCTGTTGTCCAAAGGGCTCTAGTTAAGCTAACGTTAACTTCTGGAGCTTAGCTTCATTAACTTATCTGTAATCTCAGAGATAACAAAGGTTGGCAAACGTTATGCTGAATGATTCAGTGTAAATACTGTAGCACCAAACTAACGGAGAGACACTCTTGGTAAAGATGGTAAAAAGGCCGTTATCCTTTTCTCATATTCTGAGCCAAAAACCTTAACTTCAGTGGCACTTTCACTTCTTGTCTTTGATGGTGACGACAACGAGATGCGGTTCACAAGCGTACACTGTGACCTGTAAATTTACGTTTAGAGAGCAAGCCCAAATAAGCAACTCCACTTTAGAAACAAGCCCAAAAAAACACAATTCACGACTACCCATATTTGTCAGCGACTTTACAATAAAACTATCCCAAAGTCGCTTATAAGCGCAACTAAAGCTGACGTTGTTAGCTGTTTGCGTGACACTGTTGCTAGGTTACCAGGGAGCAAGTGAGTGTGTTGATGCAACCAACTTTGCACAGCCCGACTTCGAGGGTAAGTCACGCGGCTTTCCTCGTGGGTTTTTCCCGACAGAATACAGTAACTTTATCAAACCTAATATCAAACTTTTTTTTTTCTATCGACGGCGATTAGCCTAAGTGTTTATTGTGATACGTTATCGTTTTATCGTCCACCACTAAGAGTTTCCACACTGGAAATATGTATGGTTCGATTTGGACGTCACTATGTCAGAGCGCATTGCAGCTAAGGTATATCAACATCAGTGTCATCACGGCAGCCGCTGCAGAAATCTCCAAACTGAGTGATTTTGTTAAACTGGATTTTTAAAGCAAAAAAAGAATTTATAGTAAGAGAGAATTACCTCAGCCTTAATCAAGCTACATTAGTAAAATGGAAAGAAAAGTGTTTTTACATGGACTTGAACAAGAAAAGTTTTACAACGCCATAATTGATGTTTTCACCAGGAAAGATCGATGGATGGATGTTATCTAAAAGTTGCCTCGATGTACAGATTGGTGAGTCAGTGTACATTTATGGTGCAAATTAAATGCAAGACAGAAACATAGTCACTGTGCCATAATTAAGGATCTGGTTGCATTCTGATACTGAACATGTTACTAGTGCTTGGTAGTTACATTTCATAAGCAGTTATTGTATATTCTGCTCTTGTGCTGTACAGTATGTGAATCCTGTGTCATCGCTGATGAGAACTGGCATAAAGTGAAAGAAGAAACTGCATGAGGTTTAATCTGGTCTTGCACCCCAGAACTCACAGCTTCTCACTTTTAACATTTCCTGATTGGTCACTTTGGAAATTACCAGAGCTCATTTTTTCAATATAGCGGGGGTTAAAATCAGACCCATATTGATGCTACCTATGACTAAAATGTGATAAAATTGCTTTGTACTGAAATTTATATTTTGTATTTTCAACTTTTATTTTAATCAAATACATTTCCATACCAGTATTCTGTATATTACTTTGATACACTTGATGAGCAAGTATTTGTATTTTGTAAAAAGATATTTTTGATGTATTTACCCATCACTGCCATATGTGCAGCACGCAGTATTTGTTTTACAGTCCTTCTTTAAGCGGCATTGGCATCACTTCCATTTGCCTGCCCTAGCTGCAGCCTCAGGTGGATCAGGACCAGAAAAACTCAGGTCTACAACCTGCTGGGCACTGCCACTTGCACTACACAGGCTTCATCAAAGAGAGAACTAGGGGTACTGTCATCTGCAGAACCTTCATAGCTGACAAGACTACCGATGCTCACTGTGTTCCCCATTAGTAAACAATGCTTTGAGGAAGTGTGTGTTTTGTTTTTTTTTTTTTTTTTAAATTTTGTCTTTCAATACTAGTCATGTCTTGGGTCTTGGCAGAGACAAGCCCAAGACAGTTTTTTGTTTTGTCTGAGTTCAATCAGTAGCACATATATACTCATCGACCACTTTATTAGGTACACCTTTAAGTTTAAGTGCTTTTTAACGCAAATAGCTAATCAGCCAGTCACATGGCAGCAACCCAATGCACTTAGGCATGTATACATGCTAAAGACGACCTGCTGTCACCTTGAGTTCAATCAGAACGGGAGAGAAGGGTCATTTAAGTGACTTTGAAGGTGGCATGGTTGTTGGTGCCAGACGGGCTGGTCTTAGTATTTCAAAAACTGCTGATCTACTGGGATTTTCATGAAAAACCATCTCTAGGGTTTACAGAGGATGGTCTGAAAAAGAGAAAATATCCAGTGAGCAGCAGTTCTCTGAGCGAAAATGCCTTGTTGATGCCTGAGGTCAGAGGAGAATGGCCAGACTCGTTCAAGATGATAAGAAAGGCAACAGTAACTCAAATAACCACTCGTTACAACCAAGGTATGCAGGAGACCATCTCTGAACGAGCAACACGTTGAACCTTGCAGCAGATGGGCTACAGCAGTGGAAGACCACACCAGGTGCCACTTCTGTCAGCAGGAGACTGAGGCTACAATTCACACAAGTTCACCAAAATTGGGCAATGGAAGATTGGAAAAACGTTGTCTGATCTGTTGAGTTTCGATTTCTGCTGTGACATTTAAATTGAGGGTCAGAATTTGGTGTAAACAACATGAAAGCATGGATCCATCCTGCCTTGTGTCAGTGGTTCAGGCTGGTGGTGTAATGGTGTGGGAGATATTCCCTCGGCACACTTTTGGTACCAACTGAACATCAATTCAGCGCCACAGCCTACCTGAATATTGCTGCTTACCGTGTCCATCTTCCTATGACCAAAGTGCACCCATCTTCTGATGGCTACTTCCAGCAGGATAAAGTGCCGTGTCACAAAGATCAAATCATCTCAAACTGGTTTCTTGAACATGACAATGAGTTCACTGTACTCCAATGGCCTCCACAGTCACCAGATCTCAATCCAATAGAGCACCTTTGGGATGTGGTGGAACGGGAGATTCATGGATGTGCAGCTGACAAATCTGCAGCAACTGTGTGATGCTATCATGTCATTATGGACTGAAGTCTCTGAGGAATGTTTCTAGCACCTTGTTGAATCTATGCCACCAAGAATTAAGGCAGTTCTGAAGGCAAAAGGGGGTCCAATCTTGTACTAGCAAGGTGTACCTACTAAAGTGGCTGATGAGTACATTCTCAGTTCTTGTGTGTGTGTGTGTGTGTGTGTTAGAGGTGTACAGAGGCACCATTATCGGTATTTGTTCAACCAACACAATGATCCATCTCTGTGTCTGTATTTGGATAATACACCAGAGGTGGGTGCAGTTTATACCGTAAGTCACATTCTGTGTAACTGTGTAGTAGTCTAAATGAAACTACTTAGTGAAATCAAACTTCTATGTTGCAAATAGGCATTTTTATGTAGAATAAACCTGTTTCCGTCACATTATTTGTGCTTTCCCAAATAACCTTGATTCAGATTAAGATTGCACATAAACTAGTCAACGCATTTGTTACTTTTAGGCTGGGCCACTACAATTCCTTATTATCAGGCTGCTCTGATAGGTCTCTGAAGACTGCACAGTTGAACCAGATTGCTGCAGCACATGTAATGACAGGAACTAGGAAAATATATCATATTTCTCCTGTTTTAGCTTCTCTCCACTTGCTCCCTATAAAATCCTTAACTGAATTAAAAAACCCTCTTCTCACCTACAAAGTTGTTGATGATCAGGCACTGTAATAAGTTAAAGAGCTCATAGTACCCCATTATCCCACTAGAACACTGTGCTCCAAGAAGAAAGACCCACTTGTGTTTCTCCAAAAGTAAAACAGGAGCTAAAGCCTTCAGCTATCAAGTTCCTCTCCTGTGGAAAACATCTTCCAGTTTCAAACCGGGGGCAGAAACTGCAGCAGGCTTAAGACTTAACTATTTGATAAAGCTTATAGTTAGGGCTGGCTCAGTCTTGTCTTGAACCAGCCCCTAGTTAGGCTGCTATAGGGACTTATCATGATACACTGACCTCCACCAAATAAAGGCCTGTCTCAATTAGACGCCTGGACTGTTTGCCAAGCAGGTCTTTGTTGTTGTTTTTAATAGAAGTTCTTCGCATGTAAAAAAGCGGGTTGTTGGGTGTCTCAAATTAAGTTGCCATTCCTTGATTACCCTTTAAGATATTCATATTTCTTTAGCCTGTCAGTCTTCAGATCAAAAGAATCAACTTTTTTTTTCATGTACATTAATCCAAGTTGTGAGTACTGTTTTAACAGGATAAGGTGGTGTTGTGTTGGTATGCTGGGGGGCCAAAATCCTCAAGTGCCGTAATTCGCTCTCTCTGATGCGCTCTGTCAGAGCTCGATCAAATGAATGATTCATAATTGATATGTTATTCGAAGCCTAATTCTAAACAAGTAATATTCATAGTGGTTTAAATAAACAATTTGACTGTATTTCCTGATCTTTGCTGAGCAACAGCTTTGCGTGAAAGGACTTAAAGGCCTGTCCCATATAGACGCCTGTCCAAAATATTGGCCCATTGATTTCAGTAATTTAAAGAAGCAACAGCATTTTTGCCTATATATATATCATTATGAAAATAATGTGGGTAGCACAGGGTAGTTGCCACAGTAAAATCAGACTATCAGCCTTTACATAGGTTACTTAATGGCTTTGCAATCTTTGCAATAAGCTTCTGCCACTGGGGATGGATTTTTGCGGAAAAAATCTGCTTTATGGTGGGAAATGCGCCATGTATTGCCAAACTGGTCAGTCAGCCAATCAGGGACTGGAGCTGGTCCTTATGAGGAACTGGCCGGGGCATGAGATAGTTGAGTCAGGAGCACAATGGCAGACGGACAAAGTTTTGAGATAAGTGAAAAACAGCCTCCCAAAAGAAAATAAGCTAATCTGTCTGAGGAGGTGAGGATGCACAAAAAGGAGAGTGATAAAAGAAGAGGAAAAACAAGAGTAAACCTCAGTCAGGCGTTCAAGAGATGGAGGGAGCTCCGTGACCAAAGAGGCTTCAACACCAATGTCCAGCTAGCTTTCTTTCTAATGGATCAGTAAGTAACACGGCTAAATGTTAGCTAGACAAGAGAGGACTGTACTGTACTGGCTGCTAGTTAATTCCTAGCTGGCCAGCATCGCAAATCGCCGCAACCAGGGACTGGGTAGCGAGTGTTGGTCAGCTGACATCCTCATTGCCATTCTACGGCAGCCCTCGGACAGTGATTACCCCCACCCCCCCACCGCTGCCGCCGCCACAGCTGCTGGGCACCCAGCATCTCCGACCAGGAGAAGTGGAGTAAAATCCTCTCCTTCGCTCTCGTTTGTCTGGTGAACGCCTCTCCTCTGTCAATACAATAACCACACAATAACCTACTCAGTGTTACCATGTTTATTTTACATTGTGCAAATCTGAAGGTTCTATATAGTCAAAGTTCTCTAGTGTGCCCTCTAGTGGAATCAACCAGTATCGTGTGTAGTACATTGGTAAGCATGTGAATAAATCTGTTCATGATGCAGCCAGTTGTCTATGCAAATACGTGGTCAAAAAGCGAGTATTTCTCCAGCCTTAATAATAATCCAGATCCAGACAATCCATCCACCTGATAGGGGTGGCATATCAGAATGCTACTTAAACAGCATCATCACTACAGAGGTGTGCCCAGGGTTACATTCCTGCAGACACCATGCCAGAGACAAACTCCGTCCAAACTTGTAACTTCTATGGTATTGTGTTGCATAATCAAACTGCAAATTTAGAGTGGCTTTTTATTGGGACCATCCCAAGGCACACCTGTGTAGTAAGGGCCCATAATAGTGTCCAAAATGTCACTCACTATGAAAGTAGGAAGGTCCCTAAAAACATGTAAACTTTTCCTTATCTATTACTTAAATATGTCTGCCATTTTGATAGGTCATCCACGCAAAACAATTCTCTAAAGACATTCGCTAGTGCTAGCTAGCAAGTTCTGTTGCCCTGTTTTAGACAATGGATAACGATGATGCGGGTAGTGCATTCAGGAATACTTCCAAGTGCTGGAGCACGCTCTCTTACAAACTGGACTGTTCATAAATTCAGAGCGCTGTTGGAATGTACAGTTTGGTTATCCAGAGCACAGCACTCTCAAAGTAGCAGAGCATGAATGGGTGATTTGTTAATTTATATAGAAATATAAGGCTCCATTTCTTTAACCAACAGGGCTCTAATTTTAGTGTAGAGCAACAGATAGAATTTATGAATGCACCATGTCAGATCACTCACTCTATGGGACAACATGTCCATATTCTCCAAAACACTGTTGTTGACCTTTTCAACAGTGTTTAAAGTGGCTTTCAGTAAGTGGTTTCCAAAACAATTCACTTTAAGGTTTATGTATTATCCAAAGAATGTAGGACATTGTTTCTTCAAAGAGCCCACGTTAATGATGATTAAAATGTTTTGATACCGTAAATGGCACAAATCAAATTCAATTCACCTGCATTGTTTTGGCACATAGGCAGACTCTCACACAGATATCTTAACTAGATTTGCGACATAATGGTGTTTTGTTGTTTGTTGTTTCTGTTTTGATGACTTTCATATTGTTGGGTTTATTGGATAGCGCAGCTGCTATTGGGGCTGCTGGAGCTGCTCATGTTCTGTTTAGAACAGTACCATAATCCAAAGTGTTTATGTGCATATAGTGTTTGAGGTGGATATAGGACTTGATCGTAGTCATGACGTTTCGTGCTGCTTTCATGTCAGAATGGGTACATTACATTTTACAACTAGTAACTACACCCATTCGTCCAATTGCTTATTTGCATATGACGTCATATATCAGTGTGCAGTCCAGATGGAGGGCAGCAACTGGAGGCCACCAACCCTGCACAAATGCTTATGATTTACACTGATTAAAGCTGATCCAATCGATCAAATTGGGGAAAAAATAAAGACCACGTAAAAGTCCTAAAAACAGTGGGACATTAAGCAGAGAAGTAAGACGGAAAAAATATCACTAAGAAGCAGCAAAGGAGGTGGATCAAAAACAACAGTCTTCAGTCTGGAGGAGAGGAGTCAACTAATTTCAAAGGTAAACATTAAAACATTCATTAAACATGTCTCAAGTTGGATACAATTTCAATGTGCTGTAATAACTTCTCTGTTTTTGCCGCTACCAACCGAGCAGTTTAAGATAGCTATCATTATCTAGAGACCTTAGCCTGACAGCAGTACATCCATGTGAAGAGTTGAAATATAAAAGACTGTGACACAGCACATTTGCTCACCCAATCAAAAACAAGCAGTCATTTCAGTCATGGACCCAGCCACACACAACATAGTTATAGTCCACTCGACTCTTGTACACTTTCGTCAGCTCGACATGTAACATTAGTAACATTGGGAGGTCTGGAGGATGAGGCCATTTGACAAAGGTCATGTCCACACCAGGCAAATTAGCTGTACTGTAGTTGAAAAATCACTTTTCTTTGCTTTGTATGGATCACATCCAACACAAGTTTCTGACAATACCTGTTGCCTGCAGGTTGATCACACCCTTTTATGATATCACTGTCCTCATTATCCAGTTCTCACACTATATGGATTTATCACTTCCTGCCCTCCATCTGAATTGTGCACGTCCTAGTAGTGATTGCAAACAAGCTATTGGTTATAAAACAAGGTATATCAAAAGGTAGAACTCAAGCAGGTGCAGGTATTTAGTGGTAATCCATCACATGGCCAGCGGCAGGAAGTAAACGTATGAAATCAAGCAAATCTTTTTACAAAAAATCACAACAAAAATAACAGAAATAAAACCAACCACAAAAATAAAAATCACAATATATAATGCCATGCTATATAGAATAGCTAGAACAATATAAAAAAAATATAACTACAGAGTTGGTCATGTAAAAATGCCATTCACTGACAACACAACACTTTGTGCATTACATAGTGTTTAATTACCCATTTTCTAAGTAGCACTTACAACATAGGTGTTACGCTAGGCTATTTACAAGTTGGAAACTCAGGAGTGGCTTTGTTAGCAGGATTATTGCAGACGTATACTGTGACATTCTTCCTCTTTTGCCTGTCACTTGTATGGTTGGTTTGGTTTCGTGGCTTAGGAGCCAATGGGCAGGGTATAGAAGGACATTAGGAAACTGTCTACATTTGAGTAAATTTGGACTCAACCTATTTAAGTGGTTTCATTTTGAACTTCTCTCTTTCAGGTCTCCACCAATTGGTTTGGTAAAGGTTCTGTTTGCAGTTATAAAACCTTCCTCCATACACTGCATGAGTCACTGACCTACCTGATGAATAGCCATGTGCCGGTTACCGGCGTCATGGTTTACCACAATAAAAGAATGTCATGGTGTCACTAACCGCCCATTTTCCGTCCCGACGGTAAAGGCCAACAGTGTAACCTATGCTATGTTTCATAAATGGGAACTTCAGGAACTCAAAACTCAGAAATAACTCTGTGCCAGTCGTACATTTTAACCGGCACACAGTATGAAATCATGCATGTGCAGCCGCTGCAGTCAGCACAATTTGGGGGGGCAGCCTCAGTCAGTCAGTCAGTCAGTATGTCAGTAATCAGTGTAAATCCACTCACATGCAAACTGCAAACATGGCTGGAGGAGGCAAAGCTGAACTTTTCAGCTCCAGCTCCCAGTCGGCCATATTCACAGGCTGCTGCGCAAAGGAAACTATGCGGAGCGTGTCAGTGCCGGTGCCCCCGTCTGACCACTGAGATCCTGGAGTTGGCTGGAAACGCTGCCCGCGACAACAAGAAGACCTGTATCATCCCCCGTCACAGGCAGCTGGCTGTCCGCAATGACAAGGAGCTCAACAAGCTGCTGGGCGGAGTGACCATTGTGAAGTTAAGAAACGGCTCTATTACTTTTAACGGGTTTATATTACACATTTAAACAGCTGGTGTGATGATGCCTTGCATTGACAGGAGATACCTGGTACGTGCTGTCGCTCATGAACGGTCAAACGAATATTAGCCTACCGTTTTAAAGTGTAGAGCACGGAAATAGGACGACGCCTGTTTTTTTATCATTATTATTATTATTATTATTATTATTATTATTATTACCGCGGTAATACCGATTGGCTCTATATTCATACAGGGAAACAAAAACATTAAAGTGTGGGTGTTTGTTAGACCCATTCAACACCTCTCTGCCTGCCCTATAAGGATTTTCCAGCTCCTTATCTTTCCTCATTACCGGCAGCATTTCATACCACCACAACAGGTGCCATCTGGCTGTATTATGACCTCATGTCACCCGTCCACATATCAGACTAACAGGTGTGGTCCGTCTCTCCTCTCCGGCTTCTTCTCTGGAGCCTTTATGCTCCAATGTCTGGTAGGTTACCTTGTAACGCAGCCATCTCTTTTTATGTTTCATTTTGCAATACGGAACACTAAATTTATCATGTTGATCTGTTCTGTACGACATCCATTGCACGTCTGTCCGTCCTGGAAGAGGGATCCTACCTCAGTTGCTCTTCCTGAAGTTTCTACCATTTTGTTTCCCGTTCAGGGTTTTTTGGGGAGTTTTTCCTCATCTAATGTGAGGGTCCAAAGGACAGAGGGATGTCGTATGCTATAAAGCCCTCTGAGGCAAATTGTGATTCAATAAAACTTAATTGAACTAAATTGAATTTATTGACGACTTCCGAATGAGAACTGGCTGGTTCATCAGGTAGGCCAATTATGTTATTTTACCTTAAATTTACAATAAACGTTTAATTTGTTTTATTCCCTGTGTTATTCCCTGATTTTTGTCACTGACTTTAGGCCAGTTTGTGACAATTACCATAGTTTATAGTCTATCTGATAAGGATATCACAGTAGAATTAGAAATGTATATTTATGCACAAGAACCAGATGCCTTGTGTTTAGTGTTTGTAGCAAAATGCTCATTTGCAACACCTGTTCACAGGTGACCATGGTCATCTTCTTAGTCTAGCATATTACCATGCTAACATTTGCTTATTAGCACTTAGTCAAAGTCAGGGGACAGCACGGCAAATGTATTTAAATTGAACATTTTATACCCATAGGCAACACAAAGTGCTTAGATTACACAGGTAAAAACTAGGGCTGTCAAGTGATTTAAAAAAAATAATAATCAAATTAATTACATGCTCTGTGATTAACTAATCTAAATTAATCTCATACATCAATTTTTGCTGTTTAAGTATTTTAAAATTTTCAATTCAAATGATTTTTTGCAGGTGTGTCCTAGTCAAGCTGCTGGATTTTGGACACAATTGTTCCCCTGTCCTCTACCACCAAAACTGGTCTGCAGTCCATTGTGTTACGGCCAGCTCGTAGGCCACAACAAATGAGGGAGATGTAGACCGGGCAGTTACAAAAGTTAACAAAAGTTTATTAAACTTAAGAATACACCACTATTAGTGGGAGGAGATATTAACTTGGTAAGCAATGCATCAGTGGATTGATCAAGTCCTCCCCTACCAGCAGATAAATCTCTCTCTCTCAAGCCTTTAAAGAGCTACTAGAGACACAGTCAATAACTGATGTGTGGCGCCTATTTAATGCAAAATCAAGAGAATATACATGTTATTCAAAGAGTCATAATTCCTATTCTCGAATTGATCTCCTTTTGTCAAACTCTTTGATGGCAAATGTTTCAGACTCTACAATTCATAGCCTCATCATCTCAGATCATGCCCCTATCTCAATAACTTTTTGTCCCACCAGTAAAAGAAAATCCAAACCTAGACAATGGAGTTTTAAGAACTCATTGTTAAAAGATGATACTTTTGTTACATTAATTACAAAGAATATCAAAGAATTTATTGAAATGAATATGAACCCACTAACTCCTATCTCAACAGTCTGTGAAGCATTTAAAGCAACATGTCGGGGATGGATTATCAGTTATAAATGCATCATATAAAAATAAGGACAAATTGAGGAGGAAAACTGAATTGTTATCTAAGCTTAAAGATATTGAGTTGGAACACATGAGAGACACCTCTTTAAAACAGAAACTGCTTCTGACAAAGGCTGAAGCACAAACAATGTTACACAAGGAGTCTGCCTTTTCATTATATAAATTGAGAATGTCACATTATGAAGACAGTGAAAAGGCAGGGAAGATGCTTGATTACCAATTGAAAACACTCGAACAAAAACACTCTATCACTGCTTTAAGGGATAGTAGTGGCATGATTATTTGGGATCAGGGGGCTATTAATGATGCCTTTAGAAGTTATTTTTCATCTTTGTATAAATCTGAATGTAATGCCAAACATCAAGATTTAAAAAATTTCTTCAACAATTTAATTTTGCCAAAGTTGAAGGAAGAAAATAAAGAAAAACTGGAGGCACTTATTTCAGAGGAAGAAATTCAGAACATAATTAAATCTCTATCAAACAGTAAAACTCCTGGTAATGATGGTTATAATGCAGAATTTTATAAATGTTTTTCAAGAGAAGTCATGCCAATGCTTCTTTGCTTGTATAATCACGCTGTAGAGGAACAGATTATGTCACCAACAATGCGGACAGCTATCATATCATTACTGCCAAAACCTGGAAAAGACCACTTAGATATGGAAAACTATAGGCCAATAAGTTTGCTTAATAATGACTATAAAATTTTTGCAAAACTATTAGCAAAACGGTTAGAAGAAGTAGTTTCAAATTTAATTTATGTGGATCAAGTGGGCTTTATCCGTGGACGGCTTCTATCTGATAATATGCGAAGGCTACTGCAAATCATGCAGTTGGCTAGCTCTCTTCAGCATCCAGTGGTAGCAGTATCACCGGATGCTGAAAAAGCTTTCAATCGAATTGAGTGGTCGTACCTGTTTGATATTCTGTCCAGATATGGTTTTGGTCCAAGGTGCTTACAGTGGATCAGAGCACTATATCAGGAACCTGTCTCAGCAATAAAGAGCAATGGCATGATTTCAGCTCCCTTTCAACTTTGGCGTTCCACTAGACAAGGTTGCTCCCTATCCCCTTTACTTTTTATCTTAGCATTAGAACCGTTGGCATGTGCCATCCGACAAGACAAAGAAATTACAGGCATTGTAATTAATGATTGATGAATGTCCTTTCAAGGCTGACTTTCTTAGTTTCCTCCATTCCTTTGTTTATTCAGAAATCTTGGTTTGATAATGTCAATAAAATGTTCTCCTCTTTTTTATGGAACAACAAAAAGCCTAGAATTAATTGGAAAAAAATTATCCCTACCAAGGGACAAAGGAGGTCTTGGAATCCCTGATGTTTATTTGTATTATCTTGCATTTAGTGACAGGTATTCACTTATTTGGGGCTATAAAAAGAGTAGAGACGAAGGAAGTTGGGACTGGCTGGATGAGCATCTTGTAAACGAGAAGAACATATTTTTGTCACTATTTTCACTTTGGTACTCCATAAGCAGAGAAATTCATAAAAGAATGGATATTACAGGTGTTACGACTGTTGTCGTAATTTCTTATGTTTGCGTATATTTTCCTGCACGTGTTCTCTGTGCTCTGTTTTTTCGTATGTAAATAGGTGTGTGCCACAGCCCAGCGGTGATTGGTGCATTGGAGCTACGCTCGTTTCTGATTGGCTGCCGGCAAGGGCGTTCGCGTTTTTAAAGGGCCAAGATGGCAGTCGCTGCGAGCTAGCAGGCAGACCTCACCTTCCTCTTCTCCCAACCGGCCACACAATTCGTTGTTTCGTATTGTAGTTGAACAGCCTTTTGATCTTTTGTATAGTGCATAGTAGGGGTGGACTGCCATTTCTGTTGCAAACCTTTTTTCTCCTGTTTATTTAGTTAGGGAGGTAAGATTTTTGTCATTTATTTCTTATTATTTGGTTAGGTTATTTACTCCCTAAATAGAATTGTTTTGTTAGTTATTTTGGCCTTAGTCCACCCTGAAGTTGTTATTTCCGTTAATTCTGTCATTCGACTATTGTAAATAAATTTGTACTATTGACCGTTCCACACATCCTTTTTATTGTGTCTACTTGGGACTTGGGGAAGATGGGGCCTTTCATGTTGTGTCCCAGACACCCCTAGACTGGGCATAACACAGATTCAGCTCTTCCATCCTCCCCAATATGGTATAACAGTGCTTTTAAAGCTGCGGGAGTCCACTGGCAAATATAGTATGGTGCAATCATAATATTACGGAAATTTCTCAAATTGTACAGAATAGAGAGAATATTTTGATTATAACTATGAGATTGACAAAAAATTCAGATTTTTATCGTCAAACAGAGGAGCAGTCTCAGGTCTATATAAGTTGCTGCTTCATTCCTCCTTAAACCCGAACTCAAAGACAGAGTCACAGTGGGAACTTGATCTAGGAGTCAAACTTACCTCTGCAGAGGTAAGTTTGGCATGACATTAAAACAACTTCAAAGTCAGTCAGAGGTAGAGTTATACAGCTGAAAATTCTTCATAGAGCCTATATCACTCCCTCTAGACTTAAAAAAAATAGACCCAAGTATTTCAAGTCTTTGTTGGCATGATTGTGGACAAAAGGGGACTTTGGTTCATATGCTGTGGCATTGTCCTGCAGCCAAATCGTTTTGGACAGAAGTCTGTAAGTTAAGCTGTGTGTCTGCTGGGTCACAGGGCTGTTCAGCTAAAAACAAGACGGGAAAGAAAGACAGTTGGCTGAGCCTTTTTGGCAGCCAAAAGAATGATTTTGTCAAACTGGAAATTTCACAAACCAAAATGTTTCTCTATAGAAACATGGGTGTTTGAATTTTTCAATCTTCTAGGTATGGAGCAAATAACAGATATACTAAATGACACCAAGTTTAGGTCTGAAACCATTTGGAAGCAGGTGTGGGGATGCATATCATCATCACCAGTGCTGATTTGATTTAATTTGATTGAATATTGTATTTGCTCAATATGAGAAATGCTGTGTTTTTGTTCTGTTTTGAAATCAAATTTACCCCTGTATAGGACAACTGGAACCTTTTGAAAATGAATTGAAAATGTATTTAAGTATGGGTACATGCACTAAACGCTCTTCTATGTGGTGTTCTTATGATTATGTTAATGTTTTGTCTTTGTTTGTTGTTCTGTTTTGTCTGTTGTTTTGGCTGTTTGTATTTGTCATGGTTTGGACCTATGTGTACTGCTGTCTTGCATAAATATTAAAAGTATGAATTAAAAAAAAAAGTTTATTAAACAAGGTAAACAATAAATACTGCGATGGGGTGTGGAAGTCAGTATCAGTGGTGTGTGAGGGTGCATGGATGTGTTGGATAAAGTAAGATGCATGTTGTCAGTGCAAAACAACAGATGGCAACTCAAAAGTGAAAGGCAGCATGGCTGGAGGAGGGGACTGACAGGAGCACGGCAGCAGCCACGTCCGCACCAACTGCTACTGCTACTGCGATTGCTGAACACGAACAAAAGAAGCCCAGAGACTGGGCAGGCAGGGTTAAGTAGCCTGGGAACATTGGCCAGGTGTTCCCAGTTACTTGATGCCATCTCAGCTCCACCCAGCTGAGGATCTGCAAGACACAGAGCACACACACAGTACCATCGAAGGACCAAGGCCCTGGGGCCGTCACAATTGCAATCCATTTTGCGAGGGAGTTAGTTAGTCGGTCAAGTGTGGCTTGACGAGGCAGGCTGCTAGCACTAACATCAGAGGCTGTGCTAGCTTGGAACTCTGGGTTCGCTGCTACATGGTCTTTCAGGCTTGAAGTACTCCAATGGTACAAAACTGCAGAAATTGCAGAGAATGGTGCTCCTATTAACAATTCCATCTGGGCATTTTTTTAATGTAAATGTTCACAGGGCTAAGCAGAGTCATCTTGTCTGCCTCCATCTTATGACAAAGGCACTGAGAAATGACGCACTGGGTCAAAGAGCAACACGGAGTGTGATTTATCAGCTTTTATCTTTTTAACATGTTCTTTTTTGTGATGAATTCATTGAAATTAACGTTTTACTTTGACAGCCTTAGTAAAAATCAAGACACAAATGACAAGAATAAAAACAATCAAAAGCACATAGAGTGTTATGAACAAACAAAACAAAAAAAAAGACTGGTAACAATGTCATATCATATCCTGAGTACATCTGTTTCTTACTGCAGTACAGTATGTGCCCTTGTCACATCATTTTGGCCTTGATCTTATTTGCAGTCAAGCATGGTAAGATGAATCCCTGTTGACGTCTTAGACTTCTCTCTGAAGTGTAACGGAGGATTATTGACCTTACACCCTAAAGCCAACAACAACTTCCACAATTGATGCATAATGAGAAGTAACTCAGTACAAGACATACATAACTAATCTGTAGACTTTTTAAAAAAACAAACAAAAACAAGCCCTGTGAAACTACGTGTGGCAGCAAGTGTGGCATGAAGAAAAGAACAATGTGGGCATGCCTGTTTGACCTGATAAACTGGTCACGTCACTGTGTCATTATCAGTTCCTTTAAATTAGCAGGACTGTTTGTGCAGATGACTCTGTGGAGCTACTTTGGTCTGTGAGGATGGAGCTGCGACTGTTTCTTCTCTTGGTGTTGTTCTACGGAGGGCAGAGTGTGATGCCTCCGGAGTATTGCCATGACCTGCCATGCCCTGGATTCACATCTAAGAAGACATCAATTGTAGGTTTTAGCGTAGATCACACACACAAACACACACACACACACACACACACACACACACACACTAGAGTATATGTAGAAAAACAATTGTATGTTTTTTGTTTACCATAGAAAGATGTTGAGGAGCATTTGCTTGATGCCACTGAATGGATTTCCGTCACGATTAAGAACCCTACGCTCTCTGACCTTATGGCAGCACGTGAAAGGCTGGGTAAAGTTACAGGTATGTATGCCAAAAGTTTCACTCATAAAGTAGTTTGGTTGTGTGATGCTAGTAGCTAATTTGATGTACTAGAGGAGTGCGTGCTATAATCAAACAAGTAAAACTTGGACTACTTAAATGAGTCAAAGAGTCACAACTTTATAATGTTGTTCATCAATAAACAAAATCATGTAGATGAGCAAAACATTAGTTGAGACATTTCATTCCATTGTAATTAACTACCGACTGTATTACCTTCTGACACACCCTAAACAACAGTAAGAACAAAACAACGAAGTACGCATTTACCTGTTCCTGTAACTCAAGTGTAAATCAAGGCAAGGTCTTATTAAAAGGGCAAGGTTTATTACTGAAAGAAGAACAAAATGGCACAGAGTGAGATTGCTGGGTATTGAGAGAAAGATTTATTGTGTTGGTGTAAATTAAGCTGATTTTCATAGGGGTAGCCAGACGGGGCCATGGAACATCTTGAGGTGGCACAATAAAACAAAAGCCAAAACTGAATTTCAGGAATCTGATTATGCTGTGGTACTATATACATGTATGCCAGCTGAAAAGTATGTCATCTTGGAGACTTAGGAAATCACTGAATGATATACTTACTGGGTAGAGCCCATTTTCGTTCAGATATTCTGAGGTGAGAGTTCAAGGAGCCCCTTTAAAAATGGTTATGCCAGTTGTTACCATGCCAAAAATTAACCTAAAGCCCCTTTTCTGCTGCACAAAAAAACACTAATATCTGGCTTTTTAATGTAATAGGAATTACAACTGGCAATCACACCCAGGTCAAATGACTGCAGTAGTCAAGGGTATTTATTTGGGGTGGGAATCACTAGAGGATTCACGATACAATATTTTCATGATACTTCGATCATGATATGATATTATTGCGATATGCTGAGTATTGCGATAAAATACATTGCGATACACTGTGATTTCCCCTCCTTACTGCCCAAAGGAAAACTTGGTCAACATCAGTTTTACCAGTTTTACCTCATTAAATAAAGTTTTCAGTCTGTCCATCTGACTTTCTCATTTTAATTGCAGCAAAATGTAATGCAAAACAGACCATCATAAAACCTGTCAGAAATGCTGCATACACCTGACAAACTGTACTGTTGTCAGATTTAACGCCCTCTGTGAGGCCAGATTAAGGGTGTGAGTGAAACACCCCACATGCAGGTATCCCACTAACTGAATGGCAACACCTATGTTTGAAGCATTGCCTGTTATAACAACAATCCCCCATTCTTGTGCTGCATTTTGCAGGAGGTCTGCAGTGTGTGACTTTCGTGTACTGCTCTGTTCTCTGTGAGATAATGTGCCATTAGAGTCACATATGAATCCAATGACCTTGAAGTCCAGATGTCACAAGTTAATGCCACCCTTCCTGCTGTACTCAAAGATTCCTCAGCTTTATGCTTAACTTCTCTGTAGAGCTTTGGTACGACTGTATCGGTGAAAAAATATTGGGACAGAGTCACATACCTGGGTTCCAGTGTGTTTAGCATGTAACAAAAGCCTTTGTTTTCAACAATGCTGTATGGACGTAGATCTTTGCGCATGAAGTAGGTGATGGGCTGTGTTACTTTCTTCGCTGTCTCAAAGTTTGATGGTAGATTTGTCAAACTAAGTGTGTCCAGTGTTGGTTGATTTTTCAGCGGAGCAGGTTCAGTGTTAGCTTGACCGTCAGTGGCTAACGCTTTCTCTGGATGGTGGCGTGTGAGTTCGTAATATTCCCAGAGTATTTTATTCTCATTTGACACTGCTTCCAAATCGCATGTGTCATATCCAAGTCCTCCTCGCCTTCTGTGTTAAAAAATCCCAAATAAGTCCAGGCCTTGATTTAAATGCCGACGTCACATTTCGGATTTTTTTCTGTGGTACCTCCATCTTTGTTTATGATGAACTTTCTGCCAAATGCTGCTGACTGAGACCTCTGTTAATCTCCCCAGGAAATAAAGTATCAGCACCATCTAGCTGACCAACAAACCAATTGGTTTTATTATTCTAGTACTGTAAGTTGGAATAAAAGGTGCATTGGAAAAAATTAATGATGTATATAGTAATAGATTGATACTTGGTGTCCGTGTATTGATACAATATCGCCACACAAAATATCATGATTCTATGCTGTATCAATTTCTTCCCCCACCCCTAGTATTTATTGGCTCCAGCTCTGATGAGCATTTATAGAAACACAATTTTGGCCCCTTAACCGATGAAATACAATAACATGCCACGACAAACACTGCAGTGCTCAAACATTGATCCAAATTAGTCTGCACCAAATTTGAAAGAGAGGCTGAGTAAGTAAGAGATAAGTTAAAAGAGGTAACCATTGTAAAGTTTTCACTGACCTCTTGCTTCTTTTTACTGTTTACTAACCTGTTTTCCGGCACACAGAAAGGCGTACTGGCAATGAGAAAGGAGTCCATAACCTATTTTTAGTGCTACTTACCCCCTTCCAACATGGTTTGGACCACTGGATGTCTTAGGTTGTCGGTTTCACAAGATACTACTACCTTTGCTCTAGCTTGAATAGCTTAAATACATTACTGTCAACCTCCAATTATTCTTGCCATGGGGGGAACGGCGGGGGAGAGTGGCAGCATTCAGGTTAGGGTAGCCAAGATTTCAGACATTATCATGAGTTTTTACTCAATGAAGCATCAGAAGTTTGGTAACTGTTGGCAAGATGACAAATCATGCTCTACTCAGACACTTGCCTGCGTCCCTGTAGTGCAGGACAGTTTTATATATAAGCTTGTTGACATTTTGTACCATGTTTGCCTTTTCCAGGTTATGTTAACTCCTGGCCAGTGTTGGTCAACGTCACCAACGGCAAGACTTTGGCGTTATCCTGGTTTGTTGCTCCTGAATCAGTGCCCCACATCAGTGATTCAGAAGTCAGACTAGAAAGGGGACCTACATCTGTCTATGTCAGGTGAGCAGAGCCTGTACTTTACCTGTCACTTCATTGTTATATTGGAGCTTTTCTTAACACACACCGAATTCACCGTAACTGAGAATTCACAAACCTCAAGCTACCTACTGCAGATTTAAGTGATCAGACAATTTGGCAAATGCCGGCGATATCAACATGCATACAAACGAAAACAGAGGTAAAAGCAGTGGGTAAATGTGAAAAATTGAAAAATTTGTTTATATATATATGTACTGTATATGTATATATGAGCATGACACACACCAGTCTAGACCTCACAGTAATTGATGACTTTGACATAGTATTTGATGTACTCTGAAACCATTTTCCTCTTTGTTTCCAAATCATATAAAAGGAGCTCACCTTCCTTTCCATCCTTGGAGAGAGGTCAAGAAGATGAAAGGGCACTTTGTGACGACTTGCGTAAAGGTGGGAAAACCTGTACTGATAACCAAACTTATTTTGTGGCTGTCTATGATGGTGCATTCTCTGTGGAACACTACAGTGAGATCTGGATCGAAAAAACCCCGTAAACTGCACATGATATAATCACTGCAGTAACTCTGGACTTTTTCTTTGAATTAAGATATTAACTGTTTCACTTTTGTGGTAGAAAGCCAAGAAGATGTGATAGTATCATACTCATTTTACACATTTACTGCATTAACAAATTCTGTATACTACCTTATTGCAGTCCTGCTGAAATGAACAGACATATAGTAGGTAGCGAGCAGACAAACATTCCTGCATGCTTCTGTTGCATGCTGGAAACTGGTTTGGGGAATGTTCCAGCAGCTCCTCCCGCTTTTGCTGATGAGTGATAATATTTTTGTCATCTGATAATGCCTCTTGCTCTGAACATATCTGCTGTAAATCAAAAAACAACCTGTGTCCCTGCCCTGAACAATAAATTGTTGACAGCTTGGTTTGTATGTGTGATTAATGCCACAAGCTATCCCTGCCTCTCTCTCTCTCTAATGAATAGAAAACTGATTTCAGATCACCCTGCAGGAACTCCCTGCCAAAGGTACAAGCTAAAAGCTAAAAGTACAAGAACAGCACATCTCCCATTACACAAAATTGTTACTGTGCGACAGGGTGTCACCTCCTCACATGACCAATATGGACTAAACAGGTGATTTGGAGTATTATGACCCAGCTCATAAAGGGAAAAGGAAGCAACATAAAACCAGTTTTTTTTGGTACTCTTAAGGCTCATTTATGCTTCTTTTACGTTTGAAAATAGATGCATTGGTTTCAAACATTGTAAAAGTCACTGCCCTCATACTGCCATGCATTCTTCATGATGGCATAGATATAGCCAATAGATGGCAGGAGAGGTAAAAAAAAATCAACAAGAGTCAAAAGTTTCACACCACAAACAACAGTGAAGGAGGTCGTAATAATGTACCTTTTCATGGAAGCAGCTTTGTAGACGGTGGTCTGTGAGATCATTATATATATCCTGACATGTGGATGGAGAATTCCTTTCACTAATTTCACTATATTTTATTTTTTTAATATGTCATCTTTTCATATTCTTAATATTATTTATTTTATATTACAAATTTTTGGGGTGTATGGAGTTTTCATGTTCTCCCCGTCTCAGTTTTCTCCAGATGCTCCAGCTTCCTCCCATAGTCCAAAGACATGCAGGTTAAGTGGTGGCTAAATTTTTGTGAATGTGAGCACGAATGGTTGTCTCTGTGTCAGCCCTGTGATAGTCTGGCGACCTGTCCAGGGTGTACCCTGCCTCTCGCCCAATGTCAGCTGGGATAGGTTCCAGCCCCCCTGCGACCTCTAACAGGATTAGCAGTTAGGAATTAATTATTCTTTATATTCCACCATTATTTGAATTTATTTGTAATCTCCCTAAGTAGTATCTCGCTTGAACTACGCCGCACTGCCCCCACAATTTCTGGTGGTACTCCTCCATTTCATTTGTGTCCCTAATCTCTCAGAGAACATGCACAAATACAGACAAACTAAATGCAGGGTACAGACAGAAGGCGCTTACAATATGAGTCATTAATCTTACCTGAACAAAACCAAAGGCGGAAATACAAACCTAACAATCCTAGAATACTTAACGGAAAACAAAAATACAGACAAAACAGCACCCTTGTACCCAGTGTCTATAACAAAGGAAATTATGCTGTGTGTGTGCTTGGTCAGTTCTTAAATCTACCCATTCCCCGTCTATGAGGTAGCTCAACAAGTACCCCAGAAATAGTTTTGACCAAATGCTGATTCAATAATTGACAGAATCACTTGAAACAATAACAAGTGGAGGGGGAAAGTACCAGCTAGTACAATTAGGCTGGCCAGTCATGTTTAGATTCTGGCTGCACCCTCTGCAGCATTCCCACCCTGGGGCCATTGCCTCAGCAAGGAGCCAATCCAGTGCAGGGGACCACACATCCAAATTGACACACATAGGATTATAAGACTGGTTTCCATGTTTAGAGGGTGTTGGCTAACAGTAGCTTGTTCCTCAAAGGTGAACTTGAATGTGGTACAGCTATCATTTATTACTACCATCCTCAGTTTTCCCTGCTGTTAAACCATAAATTTCAATTCAATTCAATTCAATTTTATTTATAAAGCCCAATATCACAAATCACAATTTGCCTCACAGTATACGACATCCCTCTGTCCTTATTTTACAGATAAACAGTGCACTAAAATACATTTCTGAAAACATTTGAGGTTAGAAATAACAATGCAGTAACAACTTTGACTCATATATGATCAGCGGGCGAGCAGTGATTGACAGCTATGTTAGAGACTACTTGGCTCTGATTGGTTGTTGTTAAGGTCTGACATAACAATTCATCCTAACCTGCAGTCAAACTGCCAGTGTCTTCCTGCTGTAGTAGTGATGCTTGCACGGTTTATTTCATGTTAGTACTTTGAGTAATCAAAATTGTCTCGGAGTGTCCGCACACCATAATGACACTGACTGGACATTGCACTCCTTTGCTTTAACAGTTTGAACACATTGCTGTAGCAGTGCAGCACTGATTTGAAAATAAATAAATAAATCGAAAGGTCAAGGTCACAAAGTACATTCCTCTATATTTTGTGATTCACAATCAGGACACCCGGGCAAGAATAGCTCAACCATGTTAATAGGGACTTCCAAACTGTTTTGAAATGCAAAATAAAGGAATTTTGAATATGGGATTAAAAATATGGTTAATTGTGATTAACTATTGAAATTCAGCAAATTATCACAACTTAAAAAATAATCATTTGACAACCCTTTATTTTTAATAAAGTAAACTGTAGCATTTATATGTTCTCAAAAATCAGGATTGTAAACATGCCTTTAGAACCAAGGGGTTTTTTTTGTTTGGGTTTTTTTTTTTCACTTGGACTATGACTGGATCTTATTGTGATAGTAAGGGTATACATTCATAAAAATATGTAAACAAAGCTACTTGCTCAAAACTAGAAAAAAGTTATATGTGAAATATTGATATCTTGCTTTGACAATTTAGAAAAATTATATGGGACTGGAATAAGATAGGATGCACTTCAACAGGTAAACATTTTTAGGAAGAAATTTGGAAACCATTCAGACTTTATTTAAGATTTTCTGATGTTGAGACTCTCCTCATGAATTTAGTATTGGGTTATGTTTAAATGGAAATGTGATGATAAACTTAACCGTAGGTGGACTATATAGGCTCTGTTATATATTTCACTTCCCTTTTTATTTTATAGATGTCAGTGTTGTTGATTTTTTTAATATACATTATTTTGGTGTATGTTAAAAGAAAGAAGTAGGAAGAAAGTGAGGGAAATGAATATGAAGGGTTTTTCTCTCTGATTTGTATATATGCTGTTTAAAAATCTAAACTAACTCAGTGCATTACTTTTTTTTGACATTTTTTACTAATCTTGGGTTTTTATGTTTGCACATTGCACATACTCTTCACACTGTGAACAATTGTGTATTCTTTTTTCAGTGTTTTGTACATTCCATCCTTTTTGTTTTAAACACAGCACAGCTATTGAAATTTTAAACAGATATATTTTACATATTTTACTGTAAATTATTTTAATTATATAGTTATGATTCATGACTTTTAGAGTACTTTCCCTTTTCATTTCTCTATTGGGAAATTAGACCAAAATACCAAGGCAAATTCCTGTGGTGTGAAAACCTACTTCACAATAAACCACTTTCTGATTCTGGTAATGGAAAAAGACATATATTTGTTGAAAAAAAATGGTAATTTAAAGAATCTTTAAAAGTGAAGCAAACACATAAAGTAGTCAATCAACGCAAACATAATATAAATGAGAGAGATGATCTGTGGAGCTTTTAAGTCAACATGTCAACATAGTCAACATGACTATAAGTAACTGCTTAAAACGTCACTGATGAATTCCAGCACTACTGGGCTCTGTGGCATGTGATGTCTGATATGTAACACTAGATGGTGCTGATGGTGCATTATTTATACAGCACCTTCCAAAACACAGTTACATAGTGCTTTAGAAAACCCAATAAGAGACAAAGCAAATAAAACAAGATAAAGGCAATAAAAACAGAATACCCAAAACAAAGTAAAACACATAATAATAAGGTAGTTAAAATCACTGAAAGGCAATTTTAAACAAGTAGGTTTTCAGATGTGATTTTAAGGATGTGACTGAGTTTGCAGCCTTGATCTCCTCAGGCAGGTCATTCCAAAGTTGTGGAGCTCTAACTGTGAAGGCTCTATATCCCCTCTGTGAAGTGATCTAGAATTCCAACAACACCAAGAAAGGATGCATCTGAGGATTTAAGGGTGCGAGAAGGAACATATGAGCAAGGCCTCTCAGGGCTTTGTAAGTAATCAATAATTTGACTAACATATTTCTTATACAGCTGTCACAAGCATCATTTATTCATTTAGTGGAACTGTCTCCAAATATTACACAGTCCACTGTACAGAGATACAGCCAAAACAGAATTATGTGTACAAGTCTGTGATAATGTTAATATCAGTTTAGTAATGCTCAGAGCAGGGCAGCACAAAGATTTTACTAGTTAGGTGAAGAACTATTACTAAAGTTAAGTTTAACAGATTAACTGAATTTCCAAAAAAAAAAAAAAAAAATCATTTCATTTCATTTTTCATGTGCTCTCTCCAATGTCTGTAGTAAGTGCAGAAAAATGCCCCAAAAAGAAGTTTAAAAACAATTAAGTCTTAAGCAGTATTATGGGCAATGTGTTACAGTAATATATTACTATTTATTAATAACAAAGCAGAATAATGTTTTACCAACAGGATTTGAGGTAAAATAATTACTTTTACAATGTCACGTAATGCACCCAAAATAAACTGTTGTTTAGTGTCATGTCCATACAGACTACATTATAGAAGGATGCTGGTGATCAGCACATCTGGGACTGTGCGTTATCATGTTCAGTGTGTTTCCATTAATATACCTGCACGTCTACAATGTTTCCGTTCTGCTTTTGCATCCTAATGCTGCCTGAAAGCAATGGGGATAAGGAGCTGGCCTCCGGTTTGCTTTTTCCTTGTCCCGATGATCAGCACATCTGGGTGAGGTTAGTATATGTTGGATGTGTTTCCACTCCCATCCCCTACAACTGCAGAGTAACGCCGGCACATTGTCCCATTCTTATGCATAACCCTCTCCAGTCCTGCTGTAGCTGACGGGCGCACGGGGAACCTATTGGTGGATCCTCCAGCTCCATAGTATTAATTTTTCACATGCCGTCCCATTTGTTTTGCTGACCTCAACATTTATTTATTGTACATGATGTATGACCCTCATCTGTTTAAAATGAACATTAGTTCCTCTGTGGTCATTTTGGTGAAAGTAACTCAAAAGTAGTGTAATAAGTACCCTATTACTCTACACAGAGATTAATGTTGTAAAGTAACATGACTGTCAAATAAAGGTAACTAGTAATAGCCTATATAATGTATTGCATTTTAAGAATAACTTGCCCAACACTGGTCTTAAGTCATGACCATGTATGGCAACAAGGTTGCTGTTATTATATTTGTATATTTGTTTTATTTAACATTGGCATTGATGTGCAAATCAGTCATCTTTTATGACTCTGGAGGAGATACAATATGTCAACAAAATAACTGTGATGATGTCATGGGGGTTACCTCAGCTGAGATTTGAAATCTTTTACAGAGAGCCTAAGTTGTAGACTGGTGGTGTGGAGTTTCAAGGATGTTGGCCAGCAAGATGGTCTAATGGAAGATGCTAAAAATCAGGATATATTGCCCCCTGCTGCTTTGATTTTAAAATCTGTCTCCAACTTTACAAAATAGCAATACTTAAGTGCTGAAATACCCCTTTAAGGATTTGCAGAAATGACCCTTATCAAGAGTGCTTCCTCCAGGGCCACAGAGGACATTACACAACTGTTTTGACAGGCCAAACTGTTACTTGTCCCAATTACTTGAAAACTGATCTTAATACAAAAAACTAATGGAATACCCCATTGATATCAAAATCTCTGCATAGCAGAGTCAATGACAAAAAGTATTCATCTAATCATCAGCTAATACTGTATGTATCTGTATGTAATGGCATAATCCAGAGGGCTCTATCAGGCTTTTATATGTTCTCCATACTGTACCATGGGCTGCATCCCATTGACTGTAATCACCATCATCAGTGTTGGCGCGTTGAGTGTGTGAGTGCAGGCTGGGGTTATTGAGTTGTCTTCTCCTATCAAGTACAGTATGAGTCATTCATACAGACCCACCGAATCTGTAGAGGGCTCAGGAAACTCTGTTCAGCTACTGCTGCACAGCAGGTTTCTCTAAAGGAACAGAAAGTAACCTTGAACCAGAGCGGCGTATGGCTGTTCCTCATCACAAGACCGTCATCCACTCAAAGAACACGCTCAGTCACCACAGCAACCGTTTCTATAGCGGGAAGCCAGGCCCACTTCACACACTTTTATTGAAGGCTGGAGTAAAGGTAGAAGAGTGTGACCGTATGACTCACACTTAATAAGGACTTACTCACCCATCTACCCTTTTACACGCTTATTAACTCCCTATGGAGAAAAGGAACATTTTTAGAATCTGATTATATCTTTGACATAATTCAAACCTAACATGTTTTTGACTCATTTTTGAACACAGAGAATTAAAACCTGGCACTACACTTGACATGTACACTGACCTCCTGAGCCATAGGAGGTAGACAAGGAGATTGAAAAGAGAAGTCATGTAATCATATCGCATTATGTCAGTGGTGCACAACACCTGAATGCTAAAATCTGGTCTGCACTTCCTGCAAGGCTCGATAGCTGGCGCACTGGCGCACATGGGGATGACTGACTGTTTCACTGAGGCGTTCACAGTCAGAAACATATTTGAAAAGATATGGGTGAGAATTACAATTCTGCGATTACTGAAAAGACCCTTAATAAAAGACCAAAAACAAATGCTTTAAATGTAAACATGTTTTATCGGCCACCATCAGGCTAGTGTACTCAAAAAGTTCTGTCAGGTTCAGCGCACCCAAAATGGTTAAAAAAAACCTGCACCCAAATAGCACCTGAGCGGACACTATCCCTTTATTCATAGCACCGTCTGCTGTAACCCTGTAACATCTCAGCTCCAGGTACATAATGCATGTATCTTACTCCATAGCTTCCATGGAATCATAGAGCTTTTCCCAGCCTCCTTTGAATAGCCATGGAGGTAGAGCATAAGCACTATGGGATATGTTATGGCTGATATGAGCAAAGACATCTGACAAAATGGTCTGGACACAGCTGTAGCAACTCCAATTCAGCCAGCACAAACACCAAAAGGGGTCTGATTCTGGCCCAACCCGGCTTCCTGTGGCTCTGTTTCTTCTGAATTCAGATTGTATGTACCTGAGCAGTCCAGGGTGAGTGTGAATGTGAGTGTGAATGGTCTGTCTGTGTCAGTTCTGTGATAGCCTGGTAACCTGTCCACCTCTCACCCAGTGTCGGCTGGGATAGGCTCCAGTGCCCCACGACCCCCAACAGAATGAGAGTTATGAAAACGATTGAATGTCTTAATTACTGCAGGGGCCAGGGATCGGACCTCTGACCTTCTGATTTGTAGGCACCTGCTCTAGCTCCTGAACCACTGCTGCCTGTGGAGTGTGGCTTTGGCTCCATTTTGCTGTGCGACCCTGATGGGCAGAAGAAAAATTGATTACAAAAACTGTCCTTTCCAAAAGAGTAGTAACCAAGCCTGACCTGAGCCTAACCGGCATTCTATTTTTCATATCCAAACCAGCCCAAGCCTAACACAGTATATTAGGTTAGGGTTAGGTATCCAAGCTCTGTCTAGGCGATAAGCTTGAGATGTGTGAAGCCTTTATACACAAAGGCAAAGACTGGATGTTAGAAGGCAACCACTCACCATCTACGTATCTTTATCTATCATCTTTTCTTTATTCTCCATACTTTTTTATCTTATGTAATTTACTGATTAACTTATGTAGTTGCAGTGTTTTCTGTTATTTCTATATGCTCAGAAAGAAAGTCACTTAACTTTTCATAGAAGGTAAAGCCTTTGTTTCAAGTAGGAACACTAACTCTTGATTGTCTACTCCATTACCTCAAGATTCTCCTATCTACCAGCTTTTCTCCCAAGAGAACACCTCTTTAATATCAATGAAAGCAGTTTGTTCATCATTATGTGTGCTTGAGAGGGTAGGGTGAATTTCTCCATTTTTTTCACAGTAGACTGGTCTGTTGCTGTGCTACTAAATACTGACTCAGAGAGAGTGAATATTTATGCAAACAAGTATTTTGTATCTTACCTGTATATCTATAATTCGTCTACAGTTTAGAGTTTGTGTCCTTATCAACTTGTTACAACGTGTTCAGTGTTGAACAACTTACAGACATACCTAAAGGTCACAATACACGTCAAAACATCCACCCCTATTATTTACTATGCTCCATCCCACACCCATGGTGGCTAGATGTGCATTGGCGCTCCTGGATGTGCCTCCCCGCGGCACTTCACGTCACCACCTTACTTCCAGCCTCGTTCTCCCTGAATTAAGCGTATTTTTCTCCCAACTACTCTCTACCTGTACGCACAGGCTCCCACTGCAGGTCGACTCCTCTCTACACCAGAGTAAACTTTGTTTCTGTCGCTCATGAGTGTCAAAGAATGGATGAGGGGAGACTCACTGTTGAGGTCGAGAAAAACCCAAGCTATACAACCCACAGTTCGGTCAATGGCCAAAAAGATATTTTGGGGGGAGTCATAGCTCTGAAGACTGGCTCTTCAAGTGAGAAATCAATGATTTTATACTAATGCAAAGGTGGAAGGCAGCCAGCTTAACCCTGCAACAATGGAAATATATCCATGACTGTCTTTTACCTTCTGTTCACACTCACTGTTTGGCTTTTCTGATGCATATCAGTGTTTGAAAGGAATTTTATGTAGCTCTTTAGCATCAATGTATCATTTTCACATTAACTCTGTGATGTTGTTTTAATAACCAGTGATAAACAACACTAATGCCAAGAGGATTAGAAGCCTCTATGCTGCATTTTACTTAATGTGCCATCCGGCTGGATTTGGCAGGAAATCTGAGGAATTGTTTTGTGGCACAAACCTGCAAGAAAGCTGATGTTCTTGTAGAGAAAATAGTTGCAATTTTAAGAAACTGTAATAACAGCAATACCCCTTATTACAAGTGTGTAGTGGAGTATTTTAATTCTTAAAGATATTTTTACCTAAAAAGAAAAAACTCCACATAACGTTCACTTCACAAAATATATTGAGGAATGCAAGTACTTGAATGTATCTGATGTGGCTCAGATGTACCTGGAATACTGTTTGGAAGAGAGAATCTAGATAGAAGGTTGGTGTGTGTGTAATGTTACATACAGATTATGTTTCATTTTCTCATAGGGCTAATTTCTGCAAATTCTCTTTTTCTCTGTTTTTTTGTCTTTATCTCTCACATATATTAATCCTGTGTGGTTTTTTGGTTGAAACTGCCCAATTTGAAAGCAATGTGCTCATTGTAGAGCATCAAACTGCTGGAAATGCTTACAGTGATTTCAATGTATGAAACATGTATGAAATATAATCTGCACTGTGACTTGCTGAAAAGTCCCTTTTGCCTATTTTTGTCTCTGTGGTTTCTTATTAAGTCCCTTTTCTTCTTTCTCTCGGACACAAATACACACAGTCCTGCTTAAGCTATGTGTGTCTGTTTGTCATGTCCATGGCAGTGTGTGTCTGTGTATGTGTGTGTGTCTCCTCTGGAGGACAGTGGAGTCTGATAGGAGAAGTCAGTGTCAGCCCTGAGGGAAGATGCTTGCTAATAGAGTTTGCTCTGTGGAGGAGTGTGTGTGTGTGTGTGTGTGTGTGTGTGTGTGTGTGTGTGTGTGTGTGTGTGCAAACACTCATCCACACTGCTCATAATGGTACTCTAATATAGGTCCATCTGAGGTTTTCTACTCCACTGCTGAACAAATTATGTGGACACACACACACACACACACACACACACACACACACATATTTACTTAGGTCACTTTTAGGGAAATTACATCAATCAATCAATCAATCAATCATTTATTTGTCACATGGAATTATACAACATACAGCTCCAGTGAAAAGTGATCCCATCATCTGCTTTACCTTGTACTCTGTAATTTAGTCCTTTTTTTTTTTTTTTACATCTTCTTGAATTGTTGGCTGCTGCTTTAACATTGTTTAACACTGACAAGAAAGCCATACAGTTGCGCCTCCCGGACATGGGCAGCGCCGAACTACAGCCATGTCTGAGCAGATACAGTTCTCCTCAGCAGGACCAGGACAGCAGCTCTCATGTCCACGTCACACCAGTCCTTATTCACCATAAAGCACAGGTCTCCTTATTCCGCCAGAGTCCTCTGCATATAGAAAAGAGTCGCCTGGTTGATTGGCGCTGCCCAGGATTTTTCCATGAATCAAAGCATATTACAGTTCCTGATATCCTGTTGAAAACTGATGGTCATCCAGTTTATGTTCAATGCTTGTACAGTAGCTACCAGGATGCTAATTCAGCTGGTGCCCATCTTCTCCATCTTTTTCTTGATATTTACTGACTTTTGCATTTGAAAATCAAGACCTGGTTAGCTAGCCGCTAGGAGAGTGTACAGACTGGTGAGTTGATTTCCTCATCCTGATGATGACCCGCAGTCACACCCCACCACCGACCAGCACCATTCACAAAAAGCACCACTGAGACTTCCAAAATAGACATAAGAGCCTAAATTTAGTGGAGCTGACAGACAGGCAACTGGTACTTTAAAAGTACTTCCAACGTTACTCCCTGAGAAAAGTAACTCAAGTACTTTTAAAGTACTTTTGAGTATTCTACATTTCCTATTGGGCAATGGACCACAGGGCGCTAAGCCTACATTTTTTGTCTCCAAAATTAAAGTTATGGACCAATTGCCCTTCACTGAGATCCAATTCTCCCATCACAGCCGTCACTTTGACCAGTAGAAACACAGAGCGATCTGCTGCCGTAGACAACTGTATGACAACAACACCCCAGCGTTTGTAATATTTCCTCAAGGGATGTTACCACACAGAGTAAAAGGGGGAAATGATGGTGTGAAACAGCAGAGGCACTTTGTCAACCCGCTGAGTTAATGTTACTGTCATTAGCATCAAGCTAGCAAACAATGGTACATCCTCACGGTTGTACATAAAGTAATAACATTAACAAATAGCGGCGGGACTTTTACTCACCACAACTGCAGAGGCTCCCAGCTTCATTTGAAACAGACTACATTATAGACGGTCCGTTATTTATTAATCCCTCTGTGTGTTTATATATTTACTTTTTATCAGCTCCGTTGTCTTTGTAAAGATAACATATCGCACCGTCATTTCAAACTCAACACTTATTTCAAATTAAAAGCCCCTTATAACCTCAGCTGAGAGAATCCCTCCATTTTCTAAATAGGCTTTTATTCTGAAACATTTGTCAGAACTTCCTGTGGAAGATACAGTAGCTAGACAGTTTACGTATGGCACTTCAAATGTAGCTCCTGCCATCTGCTGACGCTTTTAGGTGACTACAACAACATGTCGGCTGGCACATGAACACACACAGTTCTGGCAGTGACTCAAATAATAGTCCAAGTAATAAAAACAGGACAAGAATAACCCGATGACATCACACGCCGTGAAAGACAACCAGGGATAATTGGTGAGTACCAGCGTGTAGCGTGTATCAGGCATAATGCAAGTCCTGAGTCTGAAATATGTCTGTCAGCAAGTCCTACTTCACCTATTTAGACTCCACCATAGACAACTGCAGCATTTCTCTGACCACGTAGCGAGCCACAAGCTCCGTGGCTTCTTTCAGACTGATAGGTTTAACGTTATCTCCGTTATTAGAACCAAACGACAGCTGTTGCTGTTTCGGAGCAGCTCGTTACTGCAAAAAGTAATCAAAGTACTCTAACGCATTACTTTGTAGCGCGTTATACCCTACTCTGATCCTAACCCTAACCAGCCCCAGTGCTCTCTGACCACACTCAAGGACGTTATTCAAGAAAAACATCAGGCAGATGTCCCTATGGTCCGATGTGGTCTGGTGTTGGTTCGGCTCTGTACAACCTTTCACTTGGACTCTTTATTGATTGATTAATTCATTGATTGATTGAGTTGTATTTGTGTCATGCACACTTACATGTGCCTAACCCTCATGGGTTTAAAAGACACCATTACAATGACATTGCAGTAAGTCCATCCCTTATGTCATTATATACAGGACAGTAAAACAAGCGGACCTCATTCTCAGGTTCACCATATTACACAACAAACAAATACAAAAAACTGTTTTTGTTTGTTAGTTTGTTTGTTTAAATAAAGTACTTACACATGATAAAACCTTTTTTTCCACTTATAAAGTTACTACAAAAGCAAAGCAGATGCTTATCAGGTTCATTTCCACCCAGACCTTTAAGTACAGAACACCTACATGAAGGCACATTACAACACATTCATTACTGACTTCATTTACTGATTACCATACAGCACACGTCATTCACATCAGCATCTCAAACACTCACAACAACCATAATGAGCACAAGAAACACAGATTTAATAATTTAAAAAAAACACAGAAATGGCAGGTGGAGGAGGTGGGAAGGAGCCTGTTCCCTGGACAAGGGTGACCAGGGCTACAAATGGAATTAGAATACCGGGGTTGAAATAGAGGGACTGAAACGGTGGAGTCAGCCTTGCAACAGGTTGGGCCTGTCGTTGGGAGTGCGGCCCTGGTGCCCTGTCGTATCAGGAGGCCAGGAGGCCAGCAGGCCAGAACACTGTGACCTTCTCCATGAGCCCCTTCATCTCTCATGTCACCCATGCATGGACGAGTCCACCACCTCCAGTCAGAATGAACCCATCATTTGTGAGCAGCAGGGCCACTCCACCGCCTCCAGAGATGCTGTCTACTCCAGATGCCAGCCCTCTCAGGGACCTGTCAAGCAAAGGAGTGTATTTTTTTAAACCCCAATGTCTTTGTATCTGACATTGAGAATGATTCCATTAATGGAAAATCTGAAAAAATCAGATATATCCATTTAGTTATATTTTGGGGCAAAGGTTAGGATCAGGCACCAGATTGGGAGTGGTTAACGTTAGTGTAAGTGTCAGGGGAACAGGTAAATATGCTTCCAAGTTGCCATGTTATCCAATGGAAGTTCTCACAGCCTATTTTCGAGTGCATTAAGGGGTGCTGTTCAGTCATTTTTAGAGGTAGAGGCACCAAATTCACACCCAAACAAGAGGCTTGCTAGTACTACATCATACTACAAACTCAGACAGCCTGAAGCCTTTCCTTGGCCTTCTACAGGGGGGAAATGTGCTTCTAGAGGGCAATGTATGTATTCAACACAGGTTCAATGGTGCAGATTTACTCAAATGTAAACTAAAGTAGGCTAAATGAACTGAAATGAAAATAACATTATTTACCGTACCTGTACCCTACCCACCGGTCTCCATTCAGGGGGAGGACACTGAAGTGGTACACACCTACAAATGTCTGGGGGTCCTCTTGGATTATAAACTGGGCACAAACATCGCAATAGCCACAACTGGACTGGACTGTGGAATGGGCAATTTTAATTTAATCTAATTTTCTAATAATTTAATAATCTAATAATTTAATTTTTAATTTCTATTTATGTACTTATCTCAACTTATTTTATTTTATGTCTGTTTTAATATCACTGTGTTGCTGTTGATGAGGGGAAGTGTGGTTGTTGCTTTTTATGAGCTGCTGGACAATTGAATTTCCCTTCAGGGATGAATAACATTCTTTCATATTGCATATGTCTTACCACAAATGTTCTTGAGTAAAAGTGAAAAGTATCCTGCAAAACATGTAGCTACCCTTAAGTAGAATTTATTGGGGGGAAAAAAGTACATGTAAGTATAGAGTATATGTAACACATTACTAACCACAACTGATGTAAACAAAGATCAGAAATTCATTCATCAAAATAATATGAATGCTGTCTTAGTTGGGAAGCAGCACCAAAGTCCCTGGTGCTCATTTAGTTATGTAATCTTGTCACGTACTCATGCTGTATTTGCATAATACTAGCAAGTAGAAACACACTCATTTGCATTTTATTTTGTCATCTTTGTGGGAAGACATTTGGTTAGACACATGACTTTACAGTGCTGGTGGAAATCCTTTACACTGGACAGACAGCACTGTGCATTATCCTAATGTAGTTTGTTTCACGGCTGTCCTATTGCAAGTATACAGTGTTGATGTGGACTTGCATGGATTATATGGCATTAGTTTGCCCACACTGGGTTTGGTGCAGGATTAGTCAACTCACTCGAGCAGGAAGGCAGATTTTCTCAGTCATACGCTCTCTCTCTCTCTCTATGTCCATCTCGCTGTTACTGTAAGTCATATGCATTTACACACACACTCCAACACACACAGCTCCCATCCCCCATCCTACAATCACAGGTCAAGAAACGTGCTGTAGTCCACACAGACACGCACAGATTATAATGCCTTACTGTCCGTGGTAGATCATATATTTTCATTTAAAATCTTTAGCAATCATTTAAGTCTGACTGAAAATATAATAGTGATGTACTATGTTGCCAGTTCATGGAAGATTTGGCATTCCATTGAACAAAGACACCCATTGGTTAAAAAAAAAAAAAAAGAAAAAATCTGTCAGCGCAGATGTTCCTAGTGGCTTCTCTGTCAGCCTTGCAAGTGTTGGTGTTACTTTGGTAGTTGGTGTTGAACAACAGTAGCGTGTGGCTGCAAGTTGCTCACTAAGACGAGGAAATCAACTGACCAGTATGTAAAACACAACTGATAACACAAAATGTAATATTCTTTGATTCACTTAAAATTTGGCTAAATCCTGGACAGTGCCATTCAACCAGGTGACTCTAATGAAATTTACTAAATGACCTCATTGCCTGCATCAGTTTCCAACAGAAAATCAGGAACTGTTATTATCCTTTGTTTCACCAAAACTTCTTCTTCTAATTCTTTCGGTTACTACCCAAAGCTCATGACCATAGGTGACGGTTGAGACGTAGATAGACCACTAAATCAAAAGCTTTGCCCTTCGGCTCAGCTCCCTCTTCACCACAATGCTCTGGTGTAACACCTGTATCACTGCAGGTGCTGCACCAAACCACTGATCCATTTCACGCTCCACTCTACCCTTACTCTTGAACAAGACCCTGAGATACTTGAACTCCATCACTTGAGGCAGTAACTCTCTCCCAAACCAAAGGGGGCAGTCCACTGTTTTCCAGCAGCTAACACCTAATTACGATTAAGCAATATCACATGAGAGCGAGTGATGTTGTACTGTATATCGTCACGGCTGTGATTCGGTCGTAGGCACGAGGCTGCAGGCCAAGTGCCGAAGACAGTTACAGCCGTGAAGATGTACAGTACAACATCACTCCCTCTCGTGTGATATTGCTTTTATACAACAGTTCAACAACAGCTTAAACAGCAATGCTGAGTAAGGCAATGTTAACAAAAGGTGATGAAATAAATTATTTAAGTATGTTATGTAGCTCTGCAAAAAGAAACCCAGTTCCCCCAGTCTGTTGCCAGGCAACGCAGCACACACGCCAGGAACTCACAAGCTAGCCTACCATTAGGTCCCATCAGCTCCTCTCCAGTCTGTCGAGGTCAGCTGATGTTACACAAACACACCTGGAGGTCTGCACAGAAGAGTCCTGGCTTTCCTTTTCCTCGTCCTCTCCTCATAATTTAATTCAAATGTAATTTTGGGGAAAATATTCATCTTCTTGGTGTAACGCTAGTGTCAGTTTGTGTCAATGTAGCGAGTGTGACAGTTGGTTAATTAACGGTTGTGTTTATATTTATAACACCTGTGAGCGGAGTGATTTTACTGTTACGAGTCCCAGTGATGTTATACTCTATATCAGCACTCACGGAATGACTCTTGTCCAATCACATTACTCGGTCGGAACGAACTGTTGTATAATCCCTGATGGAATTGCTTAAGATCACCCTTCTACCGCTCTCTTTTGTCTTCAAGTCTCAAAGTAAGATGTAGTACGATATATTTTATTTTATACACTGTATTACATTCAGTGAGCAAACCACTGAACATGCACTGGTAAAAGCAGTCTGCCAGGGTGGCAGGTTTGGATGGTGGATTGGTCAAAACAGGACTTGCACATACATTTTTGAAAAATATTATAAATCATTTAAATATTTGGTTTTAATTCTTACCTTGACACTTCAAGTTATGAGAGGGACTGTCACTCAAGACTGACATTGACTGTATAGTACGTTTAGTGAACGAATAACTGAACAGGTGCTATTCCCTTGCAGTGAGAGGATCTAAGACAGTCTCAAGCTCAGCCACCTGTTTCATATATATCACGTTTCACCACGCATCAACTATGAAAGGTGGTGAGATTTAAAATAAATAAATAAAAAAAAGAAAGAAATAAAAACCTGTCCTTCCACGTTCGCTTGAAACTGAGAGCTCAACTGAACTGAGGAATCAATGGATCATTTCAGGAAGTGATGCGGTCCACTCCTTTCATCCAGAAGTGTCATTCTTTTGAATGAATTGTTCATGAAGCACACAACACTAATTCTTTCCCTCCAGCTTGAGTCTGAGTAAATCATGGTGTTGCACAATGTGTCTCCTCTAATGTGTGAGCCCACTGTTTGATAATCTGTCACCCAGGCTCCCAACCTTCCCAAAAATAACAGATTATGATTCTTGAAGTCATGGCTCCAGATCAGCTCAAGTCTCTATTTATATGCTTCTGCATCATCCCACCATGCCTTCTATCCTGTGCTATTTTTAACAACGTCTCCTTTTCTGCAAGCGTATAGATGATCCATTTCTTAATGTGTATGTTTTTAAGCTCCGGGCCAGTGTCAATTTAGATTTTAAAGACCAGTTTTAACAACTACTGTCACACACTGCTTTATTGCATGAATAAAATTAAGCCAACCCGGGCAAATTTAAGTGAAACAACGTACTTTCTAATTTGATTTGGGTCAGCCACAAAGACAGCATGTACCCTCAGATATTAAGTAAACATTATTCCCGGTGTGAAAACAGCTCAGGACAGTGTTTCCACATTCTTGTACTAAAACAGAATGAAACTTTCTCTATCTTTTGCCAGAGGATGCGACACTTTGCAGTCCCACAGCATGGGAGCCTATACTGTGCTGAAATATTGTGAAGACGTATTGTGTGAGTTTTTGTTACATGGCAACAAACTAGCAAAATTTATTTATTATTATTTTATTTTAGACATCAAATATCAATCCTGTGTAACCACACAGGGTCGATCTTGGGTGAGAGGTGAATTGTAACACAACTGTCTTACAGTTTACTCCACTTCTGGAGGTTCCCCGCCTCCCTTGTGAAATTTGATACACATGTATCTTCGGTCACATTTATTTGACAGAAGTTATACTGGATGGCATTACAGTGTACTTTTCCAGGAGTTACTATTATTGTGTCAATACCTGTATGTTGAAATGTTGCAGTTACAGTACAGTTCATTTATATTGTGGTGAGTGTGGTCATTGGACAGCTCAAGTGCCTCTTGTTGGCTTTAAAATGAACTCCACTCTGATAACAATGTATTGGGGTCTTTAATTACCCAGTCTCACAATGGTGGATCGATACAGTGTGTGTGTGTGTGTGTGTGTGTGTGTGTGTGTGTGTGTGTGTGTGTGTGTGTGTGTGTGTGTGTTTTACAGAGGCAGTATATAACTGTGTGGTGTACACTAGAGCATGAATCGGGAGTGGATTTTTACTCCCGTTCCCTCCCGCTCCCAGAGAAAAATTCCCAATCCCGGGCCAGAGTCAAAAGTAAATCCCATCCCGTCCCACTCCTGTAAAATTACTCCCACTCCCATCCCACTCCCGTTTTTTTCTTTTTTTACTTACACCTTTAAGTTGGTCATTAGGAAAGTCAATGGATTGTTCTTTTTAGATTACCGTGTTTCATGCAGTTTAAAATCAAATTATGACACCATGAACAGTTATCTGTAAAAATATAAAATGAGGAATATACTGTATGTTGCCATAATCCATTTCAAACAAAGGCCCAACACAAATATCTCATTGCCTGACGTCCTGATTGATTCTTGGATGAAGAAACCCAAACATTTTTCAAAAATGATGCATTTTATTTAAGAACTTGTTTTCTTTTAAACAACATTTAAAGGTTTAACCTTTAAGGTACAGTAGTAGGCTTGCACTGACTGCACACAAGTAAACGTCCTCAATGAACTTAGTGCAAAGAAATGGACATGGACAATATAACAAATAAACTTGGCATATTAGTCTCTCCAGAAACTTCGGCCTAAGTCATGCCTTTAAATTCACATACTTGAGTTTGGTGTAAACATAAATAAAAAAAAGTGCATATAGGTAAAACCAAGCCATTTATTGCTATTTTTTGTCCGCCTGGCCCCTCTGTCTATTAATGCATGTATAGTCTCAACCCTTTCATGCACAGTCAAGTAATGAACATATTTTTTTTCAGGACAACCTGGGCAATAATAATATGTATGCTAAAATGATGCCACATGAATGGATCAATAGTTATATGAGTATAAAAACAAAAGAAAAAGCAAAACGGAAATTGAATGTCACAGAATTTAATTCAAAAAAGACACAGATCAACAATGTACAAGCTTTTTCATTTTCAAATATGTTTCTCTCAGGCCTTGGCTATCAGGAGAAAAAGATCCCAACATTCTAACACAAACACAACAAAAAATATTTACATTTTTTCTCCACTCGTTTTTTTCCCTCACTTCCTCAGTCACTTGTGCCACTCCTTGAAACAAATTTTGACTCCCATCCCGCGGGAGTCCCGCGGGAGTCCCGTGACCCGCGGGATTTCCCGAAATAATTCATGCTCTAGTGTACACTATGTTATAGGTGTGTGCACAGAGATATTTAAATGCTACCATCTTCTATATACTGTCCATCTCTAAAGGTTTTAACATACTTAAAATGCAGCAAGCAGACTTCTACATATAGCATCACACTCTTCTTTTTGCAACTGAAAGCATGCAGTTCTGCATTAATGGTACTTCTGTTGGGATTACATGAATGCTAATGTGCATGTGTGTGTGGGTGTGTGTGTGTGTGATTGCCGAGGCTAAAGAAGGCCTGTTCACATCGATTCACCTCCTACCACCCGCAGCACCGTGTCCCTGTACTTCACACGCTACTGGAAAATCTTAAAAAGATGCGAAACATGTTTACAAGAACAAGACCGAACATTTCTGTAAATGTGTAGATGTCAGCGTCCCTGGAAACGGGTCATGAGCAAACAGAGGTGTGTTTGGAATAAGTGTGTTGCTCACAGTTTGTCTTCCTGCTGTGTTTTGGCTCGTTTTGTTGCAATCCATTATGCATCCTGCCAGTGTCACAGTGTGACCGGAGAAGAGATGAGGGTCATCCAGACAGATTGGCCTGACAGTAAATAAGCTCATTTATTCAAACAAACGGCCTCATCCCTCTGCTTTTGTTTTGCCTACAACCCTGCATCCTTTAGTCCAGGTGTCCTTTCCAGATGGAAGGTCTCAGTTAGCTGTCCCATGCAGTTTAAAGAAAAGGCTCCAAATTGGGTCCAGAGCTAAAGGATAATTCCAGTTTATTTCAATTTATCTCTTATTTTCATAGCTTAGGCCATCGTTTCTATTGGCGTTAACATTACCAAAGTAACTGAAGACATGGGAATACTATGACACCAACTCTGACAGGGCAAAAATATGAGTGGCCAGGGAGCTTGAAAAAATAATGAAAATAAACAGAGTGGAAAGATTTGAAAAAAAAAATCTCAAAAATAGTTTTTATGTTTGGGCTAGGTGGTAGATTGGTGTACTGCTAAAAGGTAAATGTGGCTAAGTGCATTCAAAACACATTCAATGAATAGACGATGGTGTAATGTCATTGTCGGCCACTGCGAGCTCTCTTCATCGTCTCTCTCCCAGGATCACCTAGCTGTAATATAACTCTCCATTTCCATTATCCATTGTCCGATATTCTACATCCATCGTTTTCCTTCATTTGAGGTTTGCTCTTTTAATTACAACATAATAATAACCTCATTGCATGCTCGTCTTCTACAGCACTTGGTGGTATAATGCCACCTGACTGGAGAACTGGCATCATCTACTGATTATGTCACAAGATTATGTTTTCTTTTGCTGGTATTCTGAAAATTTGGTTAATTCTGCTGAATATTTTGCTCGTAATGTGATAAGAATTGTTTTTGAACAAATAACCCCACACAATACATTAAAACCTAAAATGACCTCAAGCGGGCTGAAAGAACTACTAGAATTTAATAGAAACTTTGTATAGGAAATTTTATTTAATCATGAATAAAAAAATAAATAAATTAACATTTGTTGGAAAAATCAATCAACACAATGTGAGACACATGGGCATTGAAATAGAAGCTTTGATATGGAGCAGAGAGAACAAAAAATAATTAGTCAATCTATTATTAATCTATTAACAGTTAATTTTATTTTTTACATGTCCTCTCACTACACCACTATATTTGATTTCAATGCCAGCTAAATACACATGACTGTCACAGACAGACACAGCTGATGATGGAGGAGTGAACCATCTTGCTTCATCTCTGTTGCACATGCATAGTGCTATTGTGGTGCTTGCAAGAAACCAGCAGCAGATAAAGACGAGGGCAAGTTACAAGTCTGACAGCAAAGCAGATAAAATAGGGTATTTTTTTCATTTACTTAAAGATTAAACATAACACTTGGTTGTTTTTAATAAATGCTGATAACGAAAAAAAGTTTGTGCCGGGGCAAGTAAATATTGTGAAAAAAAGTGGAAAAAAACCCAATAACATTGAACTCTGTCAGTATTAAAGCATTAAGTGAAGGGCGATGCTCATGCATTCGAAGACACCTGGCTGATCTACAGACCCACTATGGCCTTGTTCAGACTGCCAGCCAAAATCCGATTTTTAGCCAATCTAGATTGAAACCACCTTTGGGAGGTAGTTTCAAATCACATTTGGACAGATGTGTCTGAGTCTGAACAGCTCCTTATATGACATCACATAATACACGCTAGATGACGCCTCCGCTCCGACGTCATTGCCACAGCAACCTGTCAGATTGGTCAATAATGTGGCCCAGTCTGAACAGAGCCAAATCCGATTTGGACACTTGCTAAAAACAGTGTGGACAGTCAGCGGTCAAAATCAGATTTGAGAAGGAATCAGATTTGAATCATATTCGCCTGCAGTCTGAACGCAGCCTATGATCAGCTTCCTCTGGAACAACTTTCTACTGAAGGCATTTTTGTTCTTATCAGAGTAACTAGGACACTGATTCTAGAAGAACGTAGCCATTGAAATATCAGCGTTTCGAGAGCCACAAACAGAATCCTGTTCCTTCCATTGATGTGATTTTGTTACAGAGTTGCATAATTGCCTAGAGTTGGTTTGTGTTCTCACAGCAGCATTTTGACGCAGGTTAGGGTAAGTACCTGTGCGAGAAAGCTGCTCTTGATTGGTCAGAATTTCCTTATGGGAAAAATCCAAGAAGTAAACAAAACATTGAAGAAGAGTACGTTTTCAAAATAAATGCAACACTTTCTAATGTCACAGTGCTGGGACAACTGCACGGGTTTTGTTCTGTCGTTGTTCATTTTAGGCAAACCATACAGTTTGAAAATGAGGTGCAGCTCCAGCTGGAAAACAATGTTTTGATGCATTGGATGTGGCAAATGCACATATTAAGGCAGCACAGTAGGAGGTGCACATTAATAGTCCTCCAGGACTGTAACATGCTCATGCTTGTTTAACCAAACCAATGGGTAATCTGACTGCTGTTGGTTTGGAACGAGATAAGAACCACACCACCTCTTCAAGAAGGTCTCGGCTTGGTATTTTTGGTGCGCACCCGAGTGCAGTTGCTGTGTTCACACCTGCCCAAACGAACCACACTTAGGGGGCTAACAAACTTGAGTTTGATTCAACTGAACCAAACAGGGCAGGTGTGAAAGCCCCCTTTATCAAATCCAAATCATATAATGGTAACTACTCTAATTGAGTGCAGACCAAAGTTTTGGTGAGCAGGTATATGGAGAACAGAGTTGTTGCATATCAGATCAATGGACAAAGAGACAGCAGACTGGTTAGTAAATTTAAAATTCACTCGTTGCTGGTGCTGTTAATGCGAGTCAGCAGCTGCACATGACAGTAAGGCGCAGAGATTATTTTTAACATCTTAGTTCTGCTGGAAAGTTGGTTAAAATGGCCTTAACATTGCTGTAGGAACCAAGTGATGGCAGTGTTGGCAGCCGGAATCAGGTCAGCTGACTTGGCCAGATTCTGGGACGTCATTACTGCCGAGTTTCAGCCGAGTCAGGCAACTGACAACTAATTTCATCCGGCATGCCGAGTTCAGGCTGATTGTGGGCCAGGTCATTTTGGCTACCTGTGAAAGAACAATTGTCCATTGTTAGTATGTATTTTTACATATTCACTGAGCAATGGATACTTGGTCAAAGAACCCCTGAGGATCATGTTCCACCAGGACAGCTACAAGTGTGACTAATTTTAGCTGGCTGGAGGCCAAGTTACAGTAAATTTGGCACAGTGCCATGTAGGTAGCAGCACACGTGATGCCCTCTTAAGAATATAAGTCATGTCCCCCCACTGTGTATGTGTCAATTACTTGGCTTCGCATGTGGCAAATGTTGATCTGAGCTTGTAATAAATGTGCCTTAAGAAAGAACTCCGTGATCGGCCTCATCCCTGTATTCTTCAGATCATCACAGAAACACCTACTCTCATCCATCATCTGTTCAATTATTGATACACAATACGATCGCCAATCAGCACAAGCCTACTTATCCCTTCCGTTCAATACTTGCAAAATAAAGGACAACTTTGAATCTCCTCAAATGAAAAATGCAAAGCGTCCACGTTCATTTAGATTTTTGTTACTGCAAAGGTTTCAGTACAAACTGACTTACAGTACTGTTTCCTTTTTGCACTGTTTCTCTTTGTCTTGACAATTTTACACCAAGAATGCACCATGACCCAAAATGTGTTAATATGTAGGAGGTGGGAAAAATTTGATTAACTTAACTGATCTCGGTTCAACCCAAAAATAAATTGTCTTTATTTTCACTCTATTCTCTGTCTTTTTTACTTATCCTTCATTTTCTCTCTTCATCACACACTCCTCTCCCATCTTACTCTTTGTCCCTGAAGTGACTTTGCAAACAGATCTCTTCCAAATATAGAGAGAGGAGTCTAACCATCACTACTGGAATAGCCCAGAGGGTAGAGACATAAGTGCTGTGGAGAATCCCCACAGGGAAAGCCTAGCTGCTGAACAGAGCTGGAGAGAGGCAGAGTGGCGACCAATACTATTGATCTGACAGGAGGACCAAATTACACCTCTTGTGTACACATGCACACGGGGACCAAAAGCCACGTCTTCCTCATATGCAATACGTGGAAGAAAAGCACACAGCGTGTTGCTGTAACACCTGTTCTCACTCTGAATCCATAAACACACACCTTAGACATACTGTACACACACAGAGAGTGGAGACACAAAGAAGGATTTGGTTGCAGGAAAAACAAAATGATCAGATTATTATAGGACTAAATCGAATAAATCAGATTAAACTGGTAAATTAAAATCAAAGAGCAGCTGCAATACAATACAAAATACAGATAAATAGTCCTAAGTTAAAGGGGAGATACTTTGCTCATTTTCAGGTTCATACTTGTAAGAATAGAAATGTAGATAGAATATAATAGAATGTTATTATGTAATAGAATGTAAAGCCTTTATTGTCATTGTAATTCACACAATGGAAATAAGAGCACTGCTCCACTTTGTGCAAAGCAATCAAAACACAAGGTTTCCACTAGAGTTAAAGAAAAAAAATATTAGCCAGCCTATTCACCTTCTGTCTGAAACACTGTTTAGCGTCTGTCTTCTTCTGCTCCCCTCCTCTCCAGCTGGAGAATGACTGTTAAAGAGAATAGCGGCACTTTTTACCATAAAAAATAACCAATAAAAGCTTTTAAGCACAACAAGACATGTTCCTATGATCCAAAATCTAGGAGAAACTGACAACATAAGCAACCAAAATGACATGTTTCCCTGATGTTAGCATGTAGCTACATGTATGTTAGCCATGTACTTGCAGCGAGAGGAATGACTTACGGAGAATAGTGGCACTTTCTACTGTGTCACCAGTAAAATCTTCTTAATAGGAAGCAGGAATAGGATTTACAAGTTCACGTGTTTCAGATTTCCTCTACTCATATGAAACCAGGAACAACAGCAACATTTAACAAAGGAAACATTACAAGGGGCATCGGTGGATAGAGCAGGCGCCCCATGTGCGAAGGCTTTGTCCTTGCTTTGTCCTTTAATGTGATAAAATGTAACAATTTAAACAAGCTTGAACTGCGCCTCGGGGCTCTTGGAAGCTTGGTCCCATCACCAGCCCACGTTTCCACCAGTTTTGATTAGAACCATCGTAATCAAGCATGCGTCATCAATGGAGGGTGTTGCACAACAGAAGTAAACAGATGTAACAAGATGGCAAATTGCATTGAATACTTTTGTGCTTTTGTTCTGTTATTAGAGATATTTGACTTAATCAAAACCAAGCATTGACAATGTGTTAATGGGATCACTGCACACCCTTTTTTCCCCGATGATTCTTCACTTAACGTATCTGTTGTTGCCTTCTCCACCCTCTCTTTCCAAATTGTAGAATATGACATACCTACTGTTGTTGTCATGGTTTGCATTTTAGGTTAACGAATACTGGTACTGAACAAATTTATTTTCAGTTGAAATGCTCTCAAAATTAAGTGCAGGAACTGGAACAGAACCTGTTCCATGTTGGAGGAAAAGGGGTGAATGTGAACTAGAGAGCAAGGAGTAGGTCTGTGTTTTTAGTGGAGATGTTCCCAATATACTTAATAGTTTGTCTACAGTTACAACTTACAAGAGTTTGTGTTGTTGCAAACATTCCTCTCAGTCAGATCAAATGGTTCTGGTATGAATGCCTGAAGCATCTGTTCCACCTCCAGGTACCAGCTCCAAGAACAAGTTTGTGAGGTGCTCCTCTCTGGTTGACCCTACACTGCACCCACACTTTCAAAGAACAATACAGTTAAAACACAGCTGCAGAGGTCATGACAAGGCCTGCTGCTGAGGATTCAGCCCTTTAATTCTCATGTTCAAGGCTTGATACCATGCAGACAGTTTAAGGAAAATGTGTTTTCTTTCTGGCACACATATGAATGTGTGTATGGTACGTGTAACTGTGAAGTTGCACCTCTTGCATGTCTTAGTGTTCTGCATCTTCATGCATACTGTATCTGTCTGTGTATGTGTATGTGTATGTGTAGACTCTGTGTGTGCCCCCGCACAAGAACCTCCCATGAACATCATTGTGCGTGCCTTTATCTATGTGACTTTCAGTGCTCTGAAGTGCATATTTGCTTTGACTGTGCGTCTGTGTGTGCATGTGACGTGTGTGCACATCTGTGTGAATATAAACAAGAAACCTGAACAAAACACTCCATAATCTTCTTACAGAGGACAGGATTATTCATCCAGAGGGCACCAAGGATTTCTTTAATACAACCTTTCCTGTTTGGACAAGCTGCAACAACTGTATACACTGCTTCACACTCACATAGTGACGCATGTTTCAATGACATCACTGCTTTCTCATATATAGTTCACCTGAGGTAAACTGAACATCAACGCAACACAGAGCTCAAATGTAGAACCACTACAAAACAAGATTAAAGATCTGAATCCCCAATAGTGACCCCCAGAAGTTGTGATGATCGTTACATAACACAACAAAAAGTACTTAGTAGAGCAAACAACAAACTGACAAATTGTCCTGGATCTTTGCCAGCTGGAGGGCTAAAAATCTTACATTACGTTTGTTACATGGTAGAGTTAGAGTAGCCTAAAGGTCATGGAGTCATTAAATCAAAACAAAAGGTTCCCCTTAGGACACTGACTGTAGCATACTTATCAGATTTCATGGCAATCTTATGGAACTCCCAAGTGTTTAATGTGAAATAGATAAGTAAAGATTTGTGAGACACATAATTACACAAATACATTGTGTAAAACCAGCCCTGTCTCACTCCAAAGTCATCGAAACCCCGCGTTTGGTCAGTGACTTCCAGTGTCAGACACCAAGGAAAAAAGCCATCCTTTCATTCGGCATGATGCGTGGCCGGTCACCATTATTGTTCAACAGCACCCAGCGGCACATCAGGGGGATATGTGGTAGGACAACAATGAAAGTGAAGGAGCTGAAAGTCGAGTAGGGCAGGCAAGAGTGGTGCTGGATGGGTCCCAACAACCACCGATTTTCACCCAGGAGGCCAGTGTTTGCTTCCCATATAATTGCAAAGCCAAACCCTGTTCTTTTTTCCTAAACACAACCACGTGCTTTTGTTGCCTAAACCAAATCACGTAAGTGTGTTGGCTTAACATAACCAGGTGCATTTGTTGTTGAAGGAAAAAAATGTCAATTCACAGTGTTGTAACGATGTAGTGTGTTTATTTTGAAAAAGACTGTACATTTCCTGTGAAAACAGAAATTCATTTTCAAAACAGACAATGCATGTAACAAGCTGAAGCTGACATGGCATCCCAGAATATCAGCAAACTACGCACAGATGGTACTTTGCATATCATATCTAGAAATCCATGACCAAACACTGATATGTGACAAGGTTGGACTGAGAATGTGTTGGTAAAACACATACGAAACAATCATTTTTTAAATTATTTTGATTTCAGTCTTATTTCATAATAAGTATTATAGGGGTCCAAAATGCTCTTTTCCAAAAGTTGCATATTATTTCAGAATTTACCCCAGGGCTGTCAAAACTTTTAATAATGCTGGCCAGATAAGATAATGTGAAAATATCTGGATTATTAAAAAAAATTGAGACAAACACCAGAGTTCATCTTTTAATGAAAAAATATTCAACTTTCCACTCCCCTGAAAGCAGCAGTCTTCATTGTTGACTTAATGCTTCTTAGTTTTGGCCCAACTGCTACCTAGCAGGAAAAGTCTGCTGTTAGGTAGCTGTTTGTTTGCTTGTGTACCGTCTGTTTATGAAAACACATTACTTCGTAGATGCATAATTTCTTCTTGGTGCATGTTTAAACACTGTGTGATAGTTCTGCCATTGTGAGGTGAACTAAAAAAAAAAAATGAATGTCATCTTGCCTTTTTAATCAATATGGTGTGGTTGTTCCACATATTGTATATTTCGGAAGACAAGCTGCAGGATGTTCAAAATCCGTTTGCAGGCCACAGTTGGCCCCCCAGCCAGACTTTGGACATGCCTAATTTACCCATGGACTGTAAAAATGGACGACATGACAGCTCTCCAAAAGTGAAGCCGAAACATCTCATGCACTCCCTGGTGGCTGGCTGCAGTATAGGTCATAGAGCCTGCCCCCTTGTTAGTAGATGGGACATGGGCCAAAACAAGAACTCAAAGTAGTACTCAAAGGTGGTTTTATCATGCTGCTGTAAGTTCAAGAGTTCATTGATCTAATAGGTTTGGTTTAAATTACGTATTTATTACCATATAGAGGGATTTTACAACATGGTTGAAAACTGTGAGCCAATCGGTGGGCTTGCATTCAGTGGAGTTGCTTGCAATTAGTATGATGAATGTATGGGCGGGAGATTATATTCTGCGGAGATTGCTACTGTGCAGACTCTTGCTCCGAATGACATCACCGTAAAATGGCATCCGATATATTTTAGCTTCACGTCTGTACAGTGGGGGTAAGAAGAGACACATCATCCATCTGAACATACAGTCTATGGATTTACCCCAGTGACACTTTATTTAATTTTAGGTGTATTTCGTAATGTCACTTTTAATCATGACACATTTTATTTCTTAATCTCATCATTCCATTCCATTATTCCACGATTACAACCCATACTTAATTGTAATGTAAGATGGTGCCCTCTTGTGGCCAAGTTAATTATTATGAGAGCAGAAGAGGAAGTGAGGTGACGTCGTATAAAAGATGACAAAGTCTGTGCAATGTTGTATAAAGATGGAACAAGGTCCTGTAGGCGCGACCAGATGGAACCATTTGTGGTGTTATGATGTGCCACTGGACGGAGTCTGGTTGAAATGCTGCCGGTAACAACATAATATAAAAAGCTGGAAAGTCCCTATAGGGCCGGCCAGAGTGGTGGTGGATGGGTCCAACAAACCTTGGACTTTCACCTGAGAGCTCAGTCTTCAGTTCCGTATAAATGTAGAGTCAAACCTAACCATCTGGTTTTGTTGCCTGAATCTAACCACTTGGTTATATAGGCTAGCGTGATATGGATCATTTTATGACATTAAGGCTGGATTCAAACTGCGACCATTAGGATGGAAATATATATGTTATTTTGGAGACAGTCATATATGTTGGTTTGGAAGTCAGTGGCAATGGACCTCTTGTGTTGTTTAGGTATGGGAGAGCATTGGTGCCAGTGGGCCACAGCCTTACAGAGCTGTTATCTGGCACTGAATACTGTCATCAAATTGTTCTGTCATCTACAATAATTATCAACTATGTACTCTTCCATAAACTCTGTAATTCTGTGCATAATGTATATCCACAGCCCACTTTGGGAAACACTGTAATGAACAGTTTTTATCTATAATGTTTTAATTAATCCTCTTGAATTGAGTGCTGTAATACCTTCTTTGAAAAGAGTCATTTGTAACCTGTACTCCTGAGCCCATCTACCTGAGGGAAAAAGCACATTAGATGTCCACTGCTTGTTCTTTAACCTTGGTTCCACTAGACATTCAAGTGAAAGACGCTCAGCTGCTGTTGCTTAGTCCAGCTTTCTATTGATGTAGCAGATGTTCTTTGGTGTCGAGGAGTAAGTTTCTTTTATAGTTTGCTTTTAAGTTGCAATTTATCATGAATATTTCTGTGGTCTACAGAAAACAGGCCGAATCAACAGTGTCTCAGTGGGGTGAGGGTGGGACAGTCGTCTGTGTCAAACATAATGAATTTCAAACACACCTAATCAATCTTCTATGAGGGAAAAAAATCCTTTTAACTGTTCCAACCAAATCCATGATGATCAAAAGAGGCAGAAGCAGCTTCAATGGTCCCCGTAGAAAGGAATAAACATGGAATCCTGGAATGATTTACAGGACAATGCCTGGACTAACAACACATCAAAGGCAGGTGTAACATCACATAAATGCAGTGTGTGTGTCAGTGTGTGGTGTGTGGTGTGTGTATAGAGGGAGGACAGGTATCATGTGAGTGTTTGAGAGAAAGGCAAGGAGAGTGAGAGTGTAAAATCTACAGCAGACTTCTAATGTGATTCTCTTCATGTTATAAAGGCTGAAGACAAACATGTTTTAATGTATTGAATGAAATCAGACATTAGAATTTGAGGCTTTTAAAGTTTAAATGATACATTTTTAGACAGTGTGAACTTCTGTAAAGACTTACCCCCTTCTCAGCTGGGTTATGAAATACAAATATCGAAAGCCTAAAGGTCTAGTATGTAGGATTTAGTGGCATATAGTGGTTAGGCCGTAGAATGCAACCAAGTGAAACTTCTCCCTTTTGCCAAGGTGTTTAGGAGAACTACGCTGGTCGGCACTAAAACGTGAGCTGGTGTTTGGTTTGTCTGTTTTGCTCTACTGTAGAAACAACATTCGGTGGACACTCTGTGGAAGCAGACCTGCTCTGTATGTAGCAGTGTTAATTTTGAAAGCTATTTTAGATTTAGTCTTTGTTGTGCGTCAAAAATTCATTTAAATTTTAGTCACGTTGTAGTCATTTTTATCCTTCATAGTTTTAGTAAACGAAAATTCAAAACATTTTAGTTAACTTAAAGTCATGTTTTCTATATGTTTTTTTTTTAAACTAATCCAATTAGTCATGTATCTGAAATTAGAATCAAGGTAACAGGTTGTATACAAATTTCATTTTTCTACAACTTCAAATTATTTCTACACAGTTACAAACTGTCATTTCTCCAGCAGTGTTTGACAGGTCTAATGGGTGATTTACGAGCACACACTCAGTGATCATCATTTGAAAAGCTCAACATCTCTCTATTTATGGTCTCAAAAACTCTGATACCACAAATAACTACCAGGATTTGTACCCAGGTTCATTGTTAACTCTGATTGTTGATCTCGCTGTTAAGAAGCGGAATAATAACTTGATGATTAAAACTAAAATTTCATCTCTGTCAGAGAAAACTCAGCTGAGTTTAGACTGTTCATTTACAGCACAGCCACACTCACAGATAACTGAGACCCTACCAGAATGTCAAACAGCATCAGCCCATAAACCTTCTTAAGGCAGTAACGGTGTTCAGTTGCCCTGTGTGCTTCCATTACAACCTGCTGTGCGGCTGCTGGCCACTGCCCGCTGGCAGTCATTCACATCAGCATCTTTGACCAATTTACACACGGAAATAGGGTCCAGCTCAAAAAAATGCCTAAGTTATCCTTGAATGCACAGACATGAGAGTGGTATATTCTCCTCTTACTTTTGAGAATTTACATTTAACTATTTCTTTAAATAATATTAAAATGCCAACTATTGTTTAACAATATATGCTGTTAATTTTGTGCACAAATGACACACAAATTATTTATCTCTGTGCAAAATGTAGTTGCTTTTTCACTGTGACACCTGCTAGGTTCTGTATTCCTTCCTTTAAAGAGCAAGAGAAAGTCATTGCAAATCCAACATGAGTTCGCCCAATGTAAAATATAAACATGGCTTGTTTTAGTGTGATTGAACAAATGCCCAATCCTAGTGAGCAGTATTGTAAACTATATGCAATTTGTGGTAAATAAGCAAAAACATACATGCCCTCTGGTGTCGTCCTTTATGTTCTATCCCATGTCAAACTGCAGCATTGATTTAGTTGACATGATTTCACCCACGCAACATATTTTAATGCCCTGTCAGTAGCAACAGAACATGACATGGAGCATGTTATTGACATGCTAAAGGAACCATGAGATAGCCAGTCTCATTCTTCATTGAAACAAAACAAATAACTTTTTTTTTTTAAGAGTAGATGTGAAAAACAACATGTAGTTCTGTTTGGAGATTTTAGCTGAAGGACGAAGGGTAAAAATCCCTCACTGTCTCCTAATCCAGCACACTCCATGTCATTGTCATTGTCATTGTCTCGAATCACGGCTGTCAGACGCTATTGCTCAGGATGAGGATTATGCCCAATCCATCATGAAGGAAGTGCGTGTGTGTGTGTGTGTGTGTATGTATGTGTGTGTGTGTGTGTGTGTGTGTGTGTGTATAAACATGAGCCAAGGGGCTGTGGGTGTAATCTGGGAGCTCTGCCACACTGCCTTCTATCTCTCACATAGCATTACGGCACTCCAGTTTCTGTCCTCCCTGCGATGACATTATTACACACCTCGGTGGGAGGGCAAGAAATGAACAAAGAACCGGAGTGATTTTTGCAACCACTTTACACATGACATGTGAAAGTTCACTTTAGTGGAATAATGTGCTTCTCAGTGATAGAAAGCCTGATGCGACGGCTTAATCTCAAGTGCTTATTTACTTTCTCCTTCCCTTTCATCTTAACGTTCCTTTCTCTGCTCTGCTTCTAGAATAACAGCATCCTCCTGATGTTTCATTATGAGGAGGTCACAGGGTGTGACCTTTGGTCCTCGTCAGCTGGAGTGCCTTTGAGTGTGTCTGCATGTTTTGAGGGTGAAAGATCAATGTCATTGTTTTTAATGGTCATGCTGATGATGGCTGTCCTCTTCAAAAGAGCTTTTGCAGAGCCATCGTTACAACAGACCTCTCTACTGTCGCACTTTATTATCACCCAAGAGACTCATTTTGTAGAACATTACTTCAGTCATTTTTAGTTTAACTGAAAGAAAAAGACAACTCGCCATGATTACTCTTATGGAGTGATTAAATACATTTGTTAAGCTTTGGAAGAAGAACACATGAAGCCCCTGTCCTACTGCACAAAAAAACCCACTAACACCAGCTGGTTACAAAAAGCACCTTCAGTTTGCTCCTTAGGTACGATAGTTAAGGTTTAGTTTTGAGGAAATTTCTTGGGGATATTGCACAGAATCTCTTAAAAGGTTTCCTTAGTCAAGGAAAGGCGTTAAGGCATTTACTGCACTGAAAGAGATTTTACAACAGTAAAATTTCACTGTTCCCATGAGAACCGTTTGTTTGCTTGCACTTGTGCAAGTGATAGGCTACCTGTTAGTGCTATCTTATCCTTCTCTTGCTGGGCCAGAAACTTTACAGTGTTAAGCAGATGGGTGAGGACATTTGAAACCCACTGAATGAAGCAGCACACCATTTTTTTGTGTACATGAAATGCCTTGCCAATTACTGATTGGAAAGATCCTGTTGCATAAAACCACAAAGCAATCATTAACTGTAACAGAACTGGAAGAACGCAGCTTCGGAAAGTTTAGTGATCCAACTTCAGGCGTTGAGACATATCATAAATTGACTTACAGTCAAATTTATAGTGCAAAATTAATTGTGCATCATTAAGGGTGTCTATCGTGTTCTCCCGGTCATATAACACTCCTCATTTATCACTGTAAACTCAGTCATGTTGCCGTTAAGATGCAGTCAGAGGTACCTTATGTTTTTTCCTTACTTTGGTTGCAAAGGTCTTCTGTGCAACAGTTTAGTGACTTAGTCACTTTAAGCAATACCTAAAGTATAAGACCAAGTTAAGGAGAAAAACTTGAGGAAACCTTTAGGAGAGGACTTAAGGATGTTTTGTGAAACTGATCTTATCAAAAGGAAACTCTAATTCAGGTTTAAAGGAAAATCTTAACTTAAAGTTCTTTATGCAGCTGGCCCCTGGCTTTTGTATGTAATGGCACGGGTTACAATAAGCATTCACACTCAGGTCAAATGACTCTGCAGTCGTCACAGGTCTTTACTGGCTCTGGCTCCGATCGGCAGTGATGAAAATACAGCACCTGGGTGAATTTGCTAATTGTAGCCCCTGTACCAGGAAGCTGCAACGATACGCTACCACAAAATACTGTCCATCTCCACTGAAGCAGCACTCAAACGTCATTCCAATATAGTGACTGGGTTTGAAAGACTGAATAAGATATAAAAACAAGCAACCGCTGTAACATTTTCACAGGCCTCCATGCTGCTTTCTGCTATTTACTTATCTGTTTTCTGGCCTATCCATGAGGTCAAACATGAAAAAAAAACAGAAAGGCATGCTCATCTGCCACAGAGCTGTGTACATGGCTCTGGTCTACTTGCAATGGGAAAGGAGTCTATAGGTGTGTTTTTAGCGGGTTTCCCCATGCTTAAAAATACCTGTGTCTACATGCTAATTTTGGTGAGAAAGGGGTATTGGAGTCAATTTTAGATGTAAGACCCAGTACAGTAAATAGTGGCCACTATGTATTATTGGGATGCATTAGAAAAAAGATAGCCTATACCGTTATGCAATAATAATAATAAGGTCAGGTCCTGGTCAGTATTTAATGTTATATTTTATGTTTTGTGTCAAAAATGAAAAATGAACATCAAACATCTTTATATTTACACAGTTTTATTTACACAATTCAGTCTCTGTTACATCACTGCTGATATGATCAGTATTGCTCTCTTTTACACACACACACACACACACACACACACACACACACACACAAACATGCACACGCCCCTCCCTCGTGTTTTTCTCTCTCCCTGTGACATCTCCAGCTCTGAAGCAGCACATCTGAAGTTGACATGCCACGGAGCCCCTGCGCTTCTCCATGACCATCCACGCCGAGAAACCTCACTCCTGTGGCGGATCGTTGAGCCACGAGGATCGCCCTCGGAGAAGGAAGAACTGTGGGGAAGCAGTTATCAGCAAGCACTTCAAACTGCGTCAAATGTTCTAGAGTTGGCAAATAACCGGAAACGGGAAGCAGAAAATAAAAGTATATAGAACTTGTTTTGTAGCCCATTTAACGTACATGCCTCATTTAGTGGTAGGGTGTATCACTTTTCTTTCTTTCTTTCGTCTTCTTCTTCTTCTTACTATTATTATTGTTAATTCTAGGACTTCTTGGGGTTGGCAAATGTTGATGATGACATAGGCTATGACTGCATTATTTTGATCATATTCAAAAATATCTTCAAGCTGTAGTTGATAATTGCAGTTCCGCCCCCAGATAATAAAAATATCTTTATTTTATCTTCTCTTTAATATTTCTTTACTTTTTGCATGAAAATGATAAACTATTTTAATCACACATTTAAAAGAATCTCAAATAATAAATAAATAAAAACAAAAAAAGTACTATATTTTGATAATTGTGATTAATTTGGGTGTACGTTATTGGAACTGTTTTGTATGGGCCAACTAGATATTGTATCAGGTCTGGGCTCTTACTGCCTATTTAGAGTAAAATGTGTAAGATATCTAGTGCTGTTTTTTTTTATTTTTATAGTATATATAAGTCTACTATTTTGTTTAACCATGCCCACTATTTTGGACAAAAATAGGCCTATCTCAGAGACAGATAATTCAATCTCCAATCAATAAATAATAATGAAATTAAATAATAGTAATAGATAATATTTTTTGTTATGTATAGCTACACAATTTTTGTTTTACTCACATTTTCACCATTTTTTTGTTTGTTTGTTTTATTTTGAAATGTTAGACCGGACGTCGCTGTTGTCATAGACCGATTGACTTTACAAACCGATCGACAAGCCAGTCATATCTTCTCCCGTCGAGTAACTTCAGTGCCCACACAGCGCACCTCTCTGTCTCTTCCTGCCCGCTTCAGTTTCTCGTATCTTTGCACCACCACCGGGGGTTCCGCCGGAACGCTCGCCGAGAGAAGAGCGCCATGGCCCGCGTGGTGGTTGAAGGGATGCCGGAGACGGCCGTCGGAGGAGGAGTGATGCTGAACCGACGGAGGAGCAAAGCCAAGCGGAGAAAGCGAAAGGAGTTGTTCGCCATCCAGATGTGCTTTGCGGGGGTACTGCTGGGGCTCGTCGTGGGGCTCAAGTCCGTGGCACAGAAAACAGGTGAGGAGCAGTTTAAACGTCTCCGTCTCTTTCTGTCAAACCAACGTGAATCTGCCTACATTTTTAATTTGTGAAGAAGACAGCGTTCACATGGAGTTTGTATGAAGCAGAAACAGCAGGCATTTTAGAGGCAAAACGGCGGTTTTACAGAGAAACATACTGCGCTGTCATGGGCAGGCTATATTTTACATTTTTCCAGTTAATCTGTGCTTTTTGCTACATTTTAAATTCCCAGAACAGCAGAATAAACCTTGATGACTCTACTGTGATGGATGTTAAGACAGGAAATGTATGGGCAATGTGAGTAACGTGAAAAAATATAGTAAAATACGGAATTTAAAATATTAGTCTAAGTACAGTAAGATCAGTATTGACTAACGAACACAAGCATTTAATATATGTGCAGTAAAACAGACATAATCAAATGCCATTTAGTGCCAATACTACTGAACAAACTCGCCACTGACCAGGCTGTCAAAGGTAGCCTATAGGACCATGTAGTTCCCATTAGGATTAGTGCAGATATATCAGATTGGATTTTTGTTAGCTTTCAGTGTATCGGCGCACACATTTACAATCACTGTAAAGAATGAAACAACAACATGCCTTCCTGTAGCTCAACATCTGTAACTAATAATCCCCTGGAAATGATAGCAGTGACTATGCTGCTCTGTTGCTTGAATTACTTAACAGAAATCCACTCTTTCTTCTACCATTTTCTGTCAGGCAGAGGACAGCTGATGAGCTGGATATGATATGAAGATACCTGGCCGTTTATTCTGGTGACATTGACTCAATGACAAGCTTGAGGGCAGCATTCTTTTACTGGAAATCTAATTTAAACTGTAGCTACATGTTCATCGCTGCTGGCAGGGATTTTTATATTGACTGGGTTATCAGTAATCATCTAGACATGATCAATGGGCTATTTTATGTCAGTTGTAACAATTAAATACTCTCTACACAAGCTTCAGACTTTTGTACAGCTTTATGTCATTACCACCTCAGAGCTCAGCCAATGTTTTGGTATGTTTTGCCAAGTAGGTCTTGTTAATGGTCAAGTCAGCAGCCCAGTTAATGTTAGTGAATATTCCCCACTCCTTTCCAAAACCACATGGTGTCTGTAGGCCCTGAAAAAGTCTTTAAATGTCTGACATTCAATTTTGTAAACATTAGGCCCTAAAAGTCATTAAATAGTCTTATTTTTTTTATTTGTGAGGTCTAAATTACCACAAACATTTATTCTAATTTCATTTATCCATTTTTTATTTATTTTGTCAAAATAAGTCCACACTTCTAAAGTTACAAATCTTTGAACCTACCACTCAGCCTAATACTGTCTTTTTAGTTACATGCACATACCTGATGGCAAAATGTTGATTAACTAAACTCACTTACTCACTATGTTCCCACATAAAACCTACTTCAGCACAACACTACATATACACTTCTTAGTTTGCGCGCTCTAGGGGTGTAAATCACTAGTTTCATGGCGCTATGATATTATATTTGTTCTTTGGACAATGATACAGTATTTGCCAGTATCACAAAGTCTGCCACGATTTGATTTAGATGAATCAATATGTGATCAATATGAGATGATATAATATGCCCATTAAACACAATCTGGGACAGAATAAGCTACCACCCCTTTCTGTTTTGCTTTTGGCCATAAAAGATAAAATAACACATAAATAATGTAAATAACAGTAACAGGTTAAGAGTAGTAAAGTTTACTTTAAACTGACTCCTAATTAGAGATACACGTTAATATCAGCATTTCATCAGTATCAGCCTATATTGGCTTCAGATTGAATCATCAGAATCGGCCAACATGCTTCTTAATTTGCACATTGAATGAATATTACATACATTGAAAATTATTGTATTTCTCCATCTGCTGGTGGGCCATCACGATAAGAGAATACATGCATAGTATGATGTTAATTCTACTACCGGGTCATCCCTATGTTCCCAGGGTCCAATGTTCCCCCATGAAATGTGAAAGAAAAACGCGTCACATGGACTATATCTTATGCAACATTAAACTATGCCGGAAAATGCTGAATGAAATCAGGGAAGTCCCGCATACGCTATTTGTTGTAGAATTCAGCAATTATAGTGGAGAAAATGAGCCCTTTCTAGATATGTGTGACTCTGGAGCGTTGTCTGCGCCTTTGGGCATTGAATCACACGATAACATGAGGGAAGTGCATTTTTCTTTCGCGTTTTGGGGGGGAAATCAGACCCGGGGAACATAGGTACGGTCCCTTCCACTACAGGAGAGACTTGATGGTCACTAAAATTAGGTAGGGAAAAAGTGGATATATTGGTATCAGCATGAGCAAATCAGATATTGGCAAAGAATCCAATATCAGGCATCTCCATTTTAAACCAAACTTTCTTTTTCCTAAAACTGTCTGGCTTAAAACGCTCAAAGCAGACTTCTCCCCACAGCCATAAAAATAGATTAACAAAAGTATAAAATTCAGCTTAATTATTAATGTCAAGGTTCGTAGACAAAACATTATTTTTTGCTAGTATATTTTGAGCTTAAGCTCTTTTACACTGCATAAATTAGCAAAGCAGCTATCAGAGTTTTCCTCTACTCATAGCCCAATACATTACATGTCACGTTTCAGTCGAACATTGTTGTTGTGTTGCAGGGTCCATCATGTTCCTAAGTATTTTATCTAATAACGGCATCACTTACATACGGCATGTGCTTTGTTTGTTTAACTGTATTTTCTCTGAAATCTTAATTATTTCCACACTGCTGATTTATTCCTGAGTAAAAAGCATTCTCCTCATCATCTTATTTTTGGCTGCTTGCCATAATCTGCCTGGTGCTGTTTGATGGTGACACAGAATTTCAAAATAAAGGCGTATCTTAAAGATGATGATATGGATAAATGTTTTCACTTTGCATCGATCGTATTGGATCGTTCATCTCTAAATTCATATATCAATACAGATTGATGCAGCATTACACCTCTAATACACACCGTCAATGCTTGAGTAAGGAAAAAAGGATTTGTCCAAAAATCTGTTTAAAATTTGAAAAGGTCTTAAAAGCGGAAGAAATTAAGTATCTGATACCTGTTGATGTCTTGAACCAAACAGCCCAGTGATGTCATCAGGATCTAAACAAAACAGCTGTTGCAGCTGTAAAGAAACTGTCCACCTCTGTCTACCTCAAGATGTTTGTGTTTGATCTTAAAATTATCTCAACCACAGATATATCACATGCAGTATGATTTTCTACATTTAGTGCTACTTGTTCACAAATGGCAACTGGCCGACACACTGAGTTTTTTTTTTCTGATTGTGTGCTGGAGCTTCTGTTTTTGGGGACCACAGTGATGTCTCCAATGTGTAACTGAGAAAGCAAGAAATTATCATCAGTGGCACATTTCACTTCATGAAATTTCCCAAGTCTGGGCACCTGATGAGACTTTTTTATTCGGATGATTTTCTGTGTTCTCAGCTGTGGCATTCAGGCGTTGCAACATGAATAATGTTCCTCATGAACTGTCATTGTTATTTCAGCTCAACCCAAGCAATAAAAACATGCTCAGACACCCAAGACAACTACCATGAAACAAGTCAGTACTGAATTAATTAGTGGAGTAAACAGTGGCTTGATTTTGCAACAATTATTATCAAAGTATTTTGATAGTAATTGAGGTCTGGACTTAAAGTTTTATTTAGTTATGCAGTTTAAAATCAAACAAATGACGTACATGTCATGACAAAAAAATGTTCAGGGAGAGGAAAACGTTTTATAGGTTTAGATCTCGGCATCTTGTTAGAAATATACCTCTTCTTGTGAAATGTTTGGAGAGAGTCTGAACTGTGCTCTCTTACATTATAAGAAGTTAGGTTTCCTGAAGTGAAGGAGACAGCAGGGTGCAAGAATTTAAATGATTGCAACATGATTGCTAAAGGCATTCGGGCTAAGACTGTAAAATGTATTATCAGTGGATCTGTAGTTCTGTCTTGTCATTTGTGAGATTTTACTGTGTTATCTGGGTGTTGGACTGTTGTTTGTACATTTTTGAAAGATGGTTTTCCTCAGCAGATTCAGTTTAGATAGCCATCATGTGCAATGCAACACATTCTCACTCCCAGCTTTTCAAATCCCAATGGTTGGTCAGTGCCGTCATACTATGACACTCTAGGTGCCCCTCTAGGTTCAGTTTTAGATGCTCATGCATTGTGTTTTTTCAAAAATAAACATCCATTTTTACAGGAAATGTACACTTCCATCCATCCATCCATCCATTTTCATTTGCTTATCCGTGGCCGGGCTCCAGACGTCCCTCTCCTCAGCAGTGCTTTTCAGCACCTCCTGGGGCATCCCGAGATGTTCCCAGGCCAGATGAGATATGAAATCCCTCTAGCGTGTTCTGGGTCTACCCGGGGGTCATTAAATGCATACAGTCTCATTTCACATTGAACTTTCATTGTAGGTTTACTTTCTTAGATTCAGACAACAAACACACATGGTTAGGTTTTGAAAACAATCATGGTTTGTTACTATTGTCATATTGCGAGATGTTACATTGATATATCAAATATATCGATTTATCGTGGCTTGTTCCACATGGAATGTATAAAATGACTCTGTCTTGAACATCAAGTAAAACTGTCACGTTGTTTTTTTTTTTAAGCCATTGGCATGAGACTTGCTTCAGCGTTTTGGTTCTCTGGCTCTCTCCTGTGGCTCTCTGCCTCTCACAGACACACACACACACAAAGAAAGACTCACAAATATGATACTTGCAAACTTCTCCACCTATCCAGATCACTTTCTCCTAAGCAAAAGTGTGTGAACCGGTGAAGCGTCTGTTTAATATCTGTCGGGCTCCAGACCGCTACTATTCAGTCGCATTTTGCGACGGACTTGCAAATATCATTTATATATGAACTGGACAGTTGTTAGTTTGTTTCCAGCTTACAGTGAGTAAATCTTCACATTTAATTGTGCTGGGGTAACAGTATAACCTAACGAGTTTAAAGATTGTGTGAGCAGATGAAATTGTGTTTTTGTACCGGCAGGGCTCCAAAGTGCTACCATTTAGTCATGTTTTGCGACCATGGAGCACCAGTGCAACTTGCAAATATCATTAATGCATTTGAGAGTTGTTAGTTTGTTTCCAGCTCACAGTGAGTAAATCCTCACATTTAAAGGCACCTCTGCAACAGTTTACCTTTCTGCTAACTGCTAACTCCAGGTTTATTTCGGACCTAACCACAAAAAAATGTGATGGCACAACAGTCTCCTTCAGTACATTATTCTATGCTTTCTTTTGATTTTCACATTGGCTAGTCATCCTGTTTAATTTGTCTTCTGATTAAATCGGAACCGTTGAAACAAGTTGTAGGAAGCCTCTGCAAGTAATTGGTTGCTGGCAGACACTCTGTGCTGCAATGAAATGGTTAATCAGCAGTGCCGTGCACTGTAGAGCCGATGCGCTGCTGGTTCTGCTGGCCTGAATAGAATATAATGTCTACTGTTGTGTACAGCCTTATAGACTGAACTGAGTAGTGATGCGCAGGTCAACCCGTAACCCACAGGACCTGCAAATGGACCTGTGGGTCGGGCAGCAGTGATCGTCTGTTAAATCGCTCTGTAAATGATATTTTGACATTATTTTGACCCAACAATGGGTGCAAGTTGCAAAATGATTAAAAAAAAACTTGTGGGCAACAGCACTCACAAAAGACACAAAAGTCAAAGTGTATAATTTACTAGGGCAACACACGGTCAAACAATCAAACAAACGTTTCGGCCTAAGCCTTCTTCAGTGTATCAAACAGAGACAAAGACACTGAAAGCTTGTTATATACATAGGTAAAGTTCTAGCACCAATCACAATGCAAGGTATAATGAGATGCAATAGAAACCATCTGTGTTGAACTATTACTGACATAGCATCCGAAGGTACTGATGCGTCGAGCAGGTGACAGTCCGCGGTCGTTTTCAAAACACACTTGTGTCACGCACTCCAAAAGAAACTTGTTGAAACTTTAAACAATAATTCATTTTACAAAACGGGGGAAACAAACGTTGACAAAAACAGTTCCATAATTCATATTAAATTCAAAAGATAAGGAAAAAACAGCTACAAGTTGGAGGGAATAGTGATAAAGTGGTAAAACTTGGCATTGATCCACAGCCTCAGACGGATGTGCTCAAGCTTGCCGTGTGCACAAGCTCTGTTGGTAGGCGATACTATATTTTCACATTTTTAACAATGCAATTTAAGAGTTTTGATTTTTATTGATAACCTACATTTACCAACAACAAAAAGACTACATTTAGCACCAAAAATTTTAAAAAATAAAACAACAACAACAACAAGAAAACAAATATCGAATACCAAATTTTCATAATGAATACCTACCCATAGAAACGAATATTTGAATATCCGAATATTTGGGTACAGCCCTAAACAGTACTTTAACTTAATGACAGTACTTTATCTAACTGTATTGTTAAAGTACTTTATCTACCCCTTATTATAACAGTACTTTATTCAACGTTAACAGTACTTTAGTTATCATTATTGTGACAGTGGCTACATTATTTAAGTAATCTACACTTGTTTAGAGGAGGTTTCAAACTAAAGAGATATATATCGTGTATCACCATATAGTCTGAAAATATCACAGTATTATTTTCAAGCCAAATTGTCCAACTCTACATGACATATACATCATTAGCAAAGCATGCTAGACATACTAGTGTACTAGGCTACATTGTTATAAAATAAAATAACGCGGTTGACATTTGGTTTCACATGAGACAAGAACAGCTGTTTCCTGGGGGAACGTCCTGAGTTTTTTTGACCTATCCTTCTTCCCTCCCTCCTCAAAAAAAGTTTTTTTGCTCAAATCTACCTGTCCATTTCTCTCTCTGCTAATCTCTCTTTTGTAATTCATTTTTTTCCCTGAGGTTTTTCTAACTTATAAAAACAAGTGAGGGTTTGAGGATGGATGCTTTTGAATTTGTCTGAGTGGTGGACCTACGATGTCAGACTGTGAAAACCCCTGGTTTAATCTACAAAATTTCAGAAAATAATGAAAAATGTCATAAATTTCAAATCCAAGGTGATATTGTCAGATTGCTTGTTTTGTCCAAGTTCAAAACCAGCGTCATGGTGACAGAAAACAAAGAAATGCAGGAAATCCTCACATTGGAGAAATTGGAAACATAGAATGCTCATAGAATAACAGTTGAAAACCATTAACAACCCTGTGAGTAAAAGCTGACCACCTCTACCACCTTAACTCCATGAAAGACAGATCATTTCAACACCAAACTCTACAATCAGTTGACCATAATGTTAACGATGACCCCGTCACATGGAGAAATGTGTCGTGAGTTTGGTGCTTATTGACAGCATATTCACATGGACACCCACATGAGAGACCAGGACCTCTTCTCATGTCAGTAATAATTGCCCTCGAGCCACAGTGAAGCTTTCAGGGTCTTCGACACACACATGTTAAGGTGTGTGTGTATTCCCTTATGTCTTTGCTTCTCCCCATGGCCCTGCGGACCGACATGTGGACACACACACCTCTTCTCATATCCCCTTGTCCTCCATCTGCTATTTTTCCACCACTATCCCCTCTAAGCGCATCCATCTCACCTCCTGGAAACACAAGGTAAAAGCCAGACCCAGGACAAAAGCACTACAGGAAGGAGGATTACCCATATGAGCAAACACATGTTGCTGTTACTGTCATCTGGAGGTTTTAATATCATTGAGCCTTGCTGCTCAAGCCAAAGTTCCTCCATCACCCATCTGTGACCAACCTAAAAGATGTGTGTACCAGCCAGACAAATGGTCATGCTATGGAGAAGCCACTAATGGCTGCTTGGTATATCTGGTATACAGTATTAGTCTGCAGATGATCTCATTACATAATATAAAGCTCTCGTCGGTGGGTCCCCTTCTCTTCGCACGCTAGCAGAGGACGGGAGGGGAGAGCGGAGAAGCACAGACGGAGCACTTTGCGCTGACAAAGCCTCAGGACTCAGAGAGCAGAATTAGACAAAAAGGAAAAGAGACAAGAGTGGAGGAAAACGAGGAGGAGGAGGAGGAGGAGGAGGGGGGAGGTGATGTGAAGAGGAAAAGTGGGAGCAAGCAAGGACAGCAGTGGCAGTGATGGAGGGAGGTGGAGGAGGGAGATGCTGATGGAGTAGACTGGACGGAGAGAAGAGAGAAAGTGAGATGGAGAGGGTGAAATCGAGTTAGGGGAGGCAGGCGGAAAAAGAGGAAAGATAAAGCGGGGAGCTCGTCCATGTTGAGGTGGATGAAGTGAGGAGGGAGTAAAGGTAGTAATGAGTCAGGGAACAAGAGGAGAAAGAGAAGGGAGAATGGAGAGATATAGGGCCTCTTCTTCCAAACTAATAACTGATTTACCTTTGAGACATTCAGCTGTTTTTATGCAGAACAATTCCCAATGATTACAGCAGCAGCAGCAGCAGCAGCAGCAGCAGGGAAAACATTATTCTTAAATTAACATAAAAAAGACGCCACAGTTAAAGGTTAAGTTGTAGTGTAGTGGGCCTAACTGTGTGTTGTGTTTTATAATGGACAAGGATCTAACTTCAACACTGTCTGTCAACACTCAGTTGCAAGAACCAGAAAGAGCATTAGCATAACGTCACTGCACTGTTAGAGAAGCAAAGCATCCTCAGGGTCTCTCTTGTGTAAATGCTTCCAGGGAAAAGTCCAGAAAGAGAAGAGGAAGAGCATTAAAAAATGATAACTAGAATTCTTATAAAATGAATAACCAAGAAACAGTCTGCCAGTGCTTTATATATTTATATTATATTTACATACGTGTAATCGTAGAGAAACAAAACATTCACAGGGTCTCTCTTATGTAAATGCTCTTCCTAACAGTGTAATACCTTGAACAGAGACATTAAATGTCCCACGCTGGGTAGCATCAAATCAGTAGTACACAACTGCAAGCTACAGAACAGGCTTGTCAAACACATTTCTCCACAAACATATCTTTCATTTAGCAGATTTGTTTGCATGAAAACAAACAAGAATTTAGCTCCGAAATGTCAAAAATAATTCATATTTGGTATAGTTAGTTGCATGTGTGTATTTACTGGGGATGCACGATATTGGAGTTTTTGCCATTCTCTGATAAGCTGACATGTAACAACTCATTTGACTGATAACTGAGACTGATATTGATATATCCACTTTTTTCCCCATCTAATTTTACTAATCATCAAGTCTCTTCAGTACTGGAATTACCATCACATTATGCATGGATACTTTTATCGTAATGACTCACCAGACATGAAATACAATGCTTTTCAAATTATATGATATTTATTTATTGTGCAAAATAAGAAAAAAGCATGTTGGCCAACTCTGATAGTTCATTTTAAAGTTGGCCAATATTGTGACTTGCAGATATTATCGTGCATCTCCTAGTATTCATGTTTCCAATCCAAATTAATTCTCATGTATTTATAATGCCCTCTTCAAAATTTTGCATAGTCACTGCAAAACTCCTTCAGGTCCCAAAGTGATGTTACATTGACCACAGAATGATTAACATGTTAATGTCAGAGTATTCCAAATAAAAAGAAACCGTGAAGTAAGTAAAGTAAATGGTAAGTAAAAGCACCATCAGTTAAACGCAGAAAAAAATTAATTACCAGCCATCAGAAATCTAAACAGCTATATTACAAGTAACTCGATATCTTCATCATATTCGTTGTGTAGGTGAACTCTAAAGAGCTTTTTTACTGCGGAGCTACATTAAGGTCAAAAGTTTTGTACTTGAAAAAATAAGATTTGAAACTGAAAATTCATGTGTTGATCTTGAATTTTGAAAAATACAACAATGTATTCAAAATAAAAATAAGAGTATGAAACGTTTTTTCAGGTTCAATATAATTTTGATTCACTTTGATAATTCTTTTGAATTAATAATTCAAAAGCTCCATATTCCCCCTTAATTGTTTAATCTTAAATTCCTGTTGCTAACAGGCAGATTCTGACATTGCCCACAAATAGGCTGCTGCTCGTCCCTGGGCGGTACCTCTGAATGTGTGGTTGAAAGGATCACGAATTAGCAAGTTAAACTTTAGAGAATGCTGACAGAACTGCAAAGGTAAACGCAAGAAATATTTTGTTTCACTGTGTATCAGATGTGACAGCTGGTTGTGAAAAGTGGCTCCAAACAAATCTGAAGCCTATAATAGTAATAAAAGGAATATATATATAAATTACACTGTATATGAGGCATATATATAAGTCAATAGGTACAGCTAAGGCTGTGAGTGAGTGCTGAAATTTGAGGATGTTAGCAGGAAGTGATAAGTAGGTTGGTGTGTAGTAATGCCTTTGCTCATAGTGAAATGTGTAACTTTTTAAATATGTAAATGTTTGTGATTAAGTTTGGCCAGTCATATCCTTGAAGTGAAGTTGAAAAGTTGCATTTCCCTCTTTTGTGTGTTCCCATATGACACAAATGTCCACCTGGACTCCAAAAGGAACTGATAAGAATTTGGTGGCAAAAGGTCAATGTCACTGTGACCTCACAAAACATATTTTTGACCATAACTCAACAATCGATATACTAACTTTGATAACATTTCACACAAATGTCTAATAGGATGTAATAATGAAGTGTTAATAAAATGTTTTCTAGCCATTATTCAACATCATACCTCATTAACAAAGGATTTGGCATTTGGTCAGATACTTAATTGTTGGCACTAATATTGGGTGTCCACCTTGAACTGAACTGAGCTGATACGCAGATCTTCTGTGCTGCCAGGGGGAAGATGTGTGTGAAGCTCTAAGTGCAACTTGACTGGTGCATGGAGGCAAACAACCGTGAAGTTTTACAGTAGCTGTCTTTAGCTGAAAAACTGTGATAAACCCAATGACGCACCACCTAAAGGTAACAAGACAAAGTAAGTGAAAAGCTGGTGAACACAGTGGAGCATCTAAACGCTAAAGAGTCACATTTTTCCATAAGACTAAAACAGAGTTAATAGAGTGAATATTATGACGTTTATTGGTGAGGTTGCCAGAAACTCAGCCTCTGATTAGGGCTAATGTTGCTCTGTATCTGCTGGTTGTGTACACCGGGTGTCCTGGGAGACTTACATTGTAAAGTAGACATATGTAAAATCAGGGGATACATTTTCCTTGAGTGTCACAACCCCTGCAAAATGACTTGTTTGACTATCGGAATTTGACCTATTTGATGTGATTACATTTGGAAAGTCTAGAAGAGCTTCACGATTAAATCATTTTATCCTCAATCAGGTTAGCAGAGGGCTAAGCCTTAAGTTAGCCACTTATCCAGCAGACGTTAGCCACTTGCCTGGCAAAGTCTGGAGTGTGCTTGCTCTATGGGGCCACTGTTGCTGAAGATTATTTTTTATACCTGAGAAGTTGAATGGTTTTGGGTTATGCACCATTGAGCAACTTTAATGGGAATAAATGGGGCCCTGCCTGCAATGCTGTATCCAGTTCAATTTATACATCCATAATGTAAACAGGCAGTATTTTGGTAACACATTAGCCATATGAACTTTAGGCAAAAACATGTCAAACGTGCGTGATTCTCAGCTTTGTGGCCAAAAGTGGCAAAAATAAAATGCTTTTAGTACCTGGCAGTTTTGTATACTCTGTGCTATGGATGCCTTTGCCTCACTGCCAAAAAGTATTAAGGTGTCATATGAAGCCTGATTTAACTCTCAAAATCAGTGTGCTAATGTTGTATTAGTGTTACTATTTAGCACCTTTAATTTTGGGATTCTCTGAGCTTTTTGGGCTTTTGATCCCTAAAACCAGAGCTGCTTGGAACACTGTCACTCTTTGTCTTTCTCTTCCTCAAGCTCTTTAACCCTCATCCCTACACTGTCATCCACAAACACACATGCACTAATGCACACACACCTCCAGACTCAGGACTGTGTCTAATTCAGCTGCATCTGGGTCAGCCTGTGTGAACAGAGAGCAACACTCCTCCAGTCTGACAGAGACACAAACAACATCTCTCTCCTTTTTCTATCCATCCATCTCTCCCTCCTCTGTCCTACTCTCTCTCAATCATCCCCTCCATCTAGCGGTCACTCTGCTCTCATCTTGCCCCTCTCTCCCTCCATTTCAGTGGCACTCAGCTATCATTTAGGTATATCTCCCTGTAGCTGTAACCCTTGTGCCCTTTGTAGCGCCCCAGCCATGGAGCAGTTCCAGTTTTCTTTTCTTTCCCCTTTTTTCACCCTTGCTCACTCTCTTCCTGTATCATCAGCACACACTTTTCAAAAACCTGTCCACAGAATTTGCTCGAGCACAGTTTGCCTGTTTGTTGAGTTATTTATTTGCCGCTCTTCCTCACCGTTTCATTACCATATCATTGTTTCTGAGTTAAATACAGTAGCCTACCATCTTTGCCCAAGCACGCTAAATGCAGCTCGACCTAAGTGGAAAAAAAGGTTTTTAAGATTTTTTTTTCTTTTTGAACAGTGCCAACTTTGATAACAGGTTTCCATAGTATGATGTCCTGATGTGTTTTAGTATTGGTGCTTTTTAAAATACCTCAGCCATTTTCCACTGCAGGTACTCGTATAGTTGTCCTTGTAGACATGACAATGGCACATGCCACATGAAGGGATTTTCCTAAAATAATACAGACAAAAAGAATCTATCTCAATCATCACGGCCCACTACAAGTGTGTGGCAGTGTCTGTATTTGCACAGACCCTGCTCTGACTGAATTTTCTTATTTTTCTGTGTTTGGGATGTCTCTGGGCATTAAGTCTTGGGCTGTGGTGTGTAACCCTCGGCCAATAACAGCATGCAGGGTGTGAGGACGAGACTCTATATAATGTAGCGACCAGGTGCCAGATCATAAGCACATACCCAAAAGTAGCCGTCAAGGTGGGAGGAGGGGCCAACTTTAGATGTTGTGTTTACAAACTGCAGCCAGCAGACCCTACTCATTCTGCCTTTAAGTTATATTTTGTTGAATGAGAGAATTAGTGAGGGACGGTTTATGAAACAGATTAAGGCAGATGTGGGATTTTTCTTTGTAAGTGCCCTTAACTGATGTTCCTCTTACATTAAGTTGTAGCATTAAGATGACACTAATGCTGGGGAGAGATTTCCCTGTATCCTTGTGATATAATCAGCTGTAAATTCACATTTTAAGTTTTTATTCTTGAAGCTGAAACACACTGCTGCCACAGCACCATAGCTTCACATACACACATCAAGCACAGTGTTGGGCAAGCTACTTGGAAAGTGTAGTGAGCTAAGCTACTAGTTACTCTAATATTAAATGAAGCTTCACTACATCAAAGCTATCACCTTCAGAAATGTAGCAAGCTAAGCTACAGCAAAATGAAAGTAACTAGTGCAACTACATCCAAGCTTTTTACTAAATTGAAACAACTTCGTGCCAAATCAGTGTTATCTTACTGATCAATAAAACTGTCAGTCAAACAGACAGGCAGACAAAAAAGTTAAGTTCAATTGTTTATTGAACAGTGAGCTGCACTAACTCACAACACGACTCAAACCACAACAGCAAGAATGAAGACCTGCTTCACACAGTCACAACATGGTCAAAAACGTACATGCGTGTGTATGTATATGTATGTATATGTGTATATGTATATATGTATGTAAATCTTATGAAGAATATTTATTTCTAGTCAGAATGTCTCATTTCTAGTCAAAACAAATCTCATTACACTTGAATAAGACTCAACACCTAAAAAGTAACTTGTTTTTAGACAATTTTCACTTGTTTTCTTATTACAAGCAAAAAAAAACCTTGCTCCATGGACAGATTTTTATACTTATTTTAAGTAAAAATTTGAAACAAGTATTTTTTAAGTGTAAAGAGATTTGTTTTGACTAGAAATGAGACATTTTGCGTAGACATAAGACAGATATTCCTGCCGTCTGCAGGCAGCAGAGCACCGTTACATGTACCAGCGTCGTCCCGTCAGCGTGGTTACACCCCGCCTTTCCGAAGCCCCGCCTTTCCGAAAATAGACCTCCATTCTTCATAATGGCTGGGTTTCCCATTTTTTTCTAAAGGCCCCGCTATTCCGAATATTGGGGACAACCCCTCCATTCCGAAACCCCGCCGTTCCAAAATGGATTTTTAAGTCCATATTTCTCTGAGTTTCCTGTATCAAACACTGCCGCCACAGCCGATGGGGTCAAACGGATCATGTGCACAGTTAACCACAAAACAAGCAAATACTTCATATTAATGACATATAAAACTCATTATGCTTCAGCTGAATCCTCTGAGCAAATTGAAATTAGTTTATCATGTTACATGTCCGAAATTGTATGAAATTGCTCCAATGTGTTAAACCAGTCTTTGTGCATAATCACACAGCCTGATATGCCCTGCAAACACAGTGGGACTGCTGTACAGACTGCTGGTCTTTCTTACCCTAATCCTGGTTATTTTCTGAAAGCACAGAGCAAAGAAATGTCTTTTTTTCTCCCCTGGTCTGCTGTCAGCAGGAGCGGCGGCTGCAGCGGGGATTTCAGCACCACGGACAGCGCGCGTAAAAAGACTTGACAAGTGTCTCCTTTTAAATGTGTTTGCTGCTAGCGAAATGATACATAATAAATGAAGACAGTGACATATTTTCAATAAAGAACAATGAGTTGAATGTTCATTTCAAGCTTTTGTAGTACAGCGAATTTCAGAAATGTGCGAGTGCAGCCGGAGAGTGGGCGGCAGTGTTTGATGCAGGAAACTCGATATGGACTTGAAAATCAATTTCGGAGTGGGGGTGGTTTGGAGTGGGGGTGGTTCGAAATGGCGGGCTGTCCCCCGTCAGGTTTATGCGAAAGTGACTCTGTGTGGTAGCGGTGACAGTTTTATTTCAGTCTGTAACAGAAATCTCCGGCTCGTTTGAGCTTCAGAAATGATTTTGGAAATGTAGCTTGTGTGGACGCTACCGTGCTAAGTGATCAATGAAAGAGCTACTGAGAAATGTAGTTAAACTACAAACGTCCGCTACTGTAGTGACGCTACTGCCCAACACTGATCAAGTGCTGCCCCTAGCACCAATTTGACCATGGTGATATTGTAATTGTGAGCATGTTAGCATGCTGACATTTACCTGTAGCTCAAAGCACTATTATGCAAAGTGTAGCCTCACAAAACTTTTTGTGAAGCCAAATTCCCAAATGTTAAAAACAAGGCACCAGTACAGGTCCTTTACCCATATAACGTAGTCTAAAAGTATTAAGTAGAGTGGTGCAGGATGAATGAGTCTTGAAACTCGGAATTAAGTTAGCATTTTAACACTAGTTTCCATGTCTTAAAGTCAATGGGTTTTTTGAATGGGTTTTTGGTCAGATGCTTAAAATAAGGTCTGTGGTCAACACATGCTTAAGAGACTTTTATGTTTTGTCTAATATGTTAGTAAAAACCCCACTTGTGAATTTTAAAGATTTTTCATGTCTGAAAAAAAACGTGGTTGCTAACAAGTGGCTAAATAAGACTACAGAGCATAAACATACTGAACACACTTTTACAGCCTCGTTGTTCTGGTGATGAACATTTCATTTGGCCAAGTCGATCAGTTCAAACCTTGAGGTGGAGTTCGTTAAAGTACAATGCCTGGAAATGGCACAAAAATTAAAACTAAATTGAAAATGGCTGCCTTCCTGTTGGGTTTAGAGCATGTCTCTAAGAGGTTCTTTGTAAGTCTCAGGATGTCACATGTGCCCCCCAATTTACGTACCTCTAGGTGAAACGTACCATTTGGGCTGCTTCGGTGAAATTTTGTAGGGGCGCTACTGAACCATTTTGTTAATCCCAAGCACAAGACCAATCAAGTACATACATTTTCAACAGTTCTGATGCATGTGCAACGTTTGGGGAGTTTTTGAGCATGTTAAGGCCTTCCAGTGCAATTTATTTGTAAAAAAAAAATAAAAAAATAAAAAAATCAAGTTTCAATTGGGTCCTGTCATGCAACCGTGCGTAGGTCATCTATAGCCTGATGTTAGCTTTTTACTTCTGGTGATTGCATTTACGCTTCAGAAACCATAAAAGTGGTGTTTATTTGTGAGAATGACTCCCTCAGGGAAATTAAGATTCCAGCAGCATTGGATAGCAGCACACAGGGTAAAGAGCACACAGGCTATCAAAACGTAAAAAAGTAAAAACTATTTGTAAAATATAAATCGTTATATCAAAACAACGTGCTTAAAGATACTAAAATGCTCCATACATCCAGATGGTAACTACAGATTTTGGTGATAATCCTCTGTAGGTTTGTTGTTATGACTGACACCTTTCACATCCCACGTAGTTATCTGATCCATTGTAAAATGAAAAATTTGACCTGTGCAGCTTTAACATTTTTTAACCAACCTTAAGTCAGATCAAATCAAGTTAAACGCATTGAATAAATGAAATCGTGTGAACACATGTCAGACAGGTACACACAGATTAACCCCTCCACTTTGCTGTAAATGACAGCGCTAAGCATGGATGAAGTGACCTTCATCTGCACTTGTGCACAATATAATAGATGCACATCAAGGTTATCCACGCACACAAACACCCACAGCCTTTTCAGGGTGTTATTGTTTCTCACATTACAGGAAAATGCTGACACTATTGTGCACTACTGCTGCAAAATAAAGAGCGCACAGCAGCTACATGACACAAAGGAAGCATGTGTGTATGAGCCTGTGTGTGATGAATGAAACAGTCAGAACGTGAGGTGCAAATGGCAAGCTGGTGTTCATCAGGGACTACAATATATAGATTTCTCTCTTTCATTCTTTCTCTCATTTGCTTTTATCACTGCCGCTTCATCCTCTCTCTTCTCTTTTCTCACTGTGCCTGTTCTCTGTTATTCACCCCTCTTGATCCAATGGTCATGTAGCACTTCATTATAGGAGCAGCTTTTTGCAGGCTTTGTGACAGCGAGTCCAGGTTTTGATAGATGGCTTTGTGTTACTGTAACAAGCTGAGCACCTAATGGAGCCTGTCTTCTCTCTGGGTTAGATTGCTGGGAATCTAACCCAGCAATTTATCCACCATTCTGACTGAATGATGGATAAAGAGACTCTTTGTTTTTCAGTCCAGTCATATCAATACCGTAACGATAGTCAAGGCAAGGACCACGTGCAAATATATGCAGCTGTAGTTGTGAAAGGTTTGAATTCAACTGTACAACCTGACTTATCTGTGAGCCCGGTCTCATGCCAAAGACTTTGGGCATCGGAAATTGACGAAAAAAGCCATCCTCTCACGTAAGCCCCATATGCAGCTGGTCGCAGTTATTGTTTAATGGTGCCCCGCGGCAACAAGAGGAAAAACGTTGGGACAACAATGAAAGTTGAGGTGGTGACAGTTCAAGTCGGGCGGGTGGGAGTGGTGGTGGATGGTCAAACCCTATTCTTTTTTCCCGAAGCCAGCCATGTACTTTTGTTGCCTAAACCCAACCATGTACGTCAATTTGTGGTGTTGTACTTACGATGTACATTTATTTTTAAAGAGACCGCATGCAAACTGTACATTTCCTGTGAAAATGGAAGTGTATTTTGAAAACAGACATGCATCTAATAGGCAAAAGTTGACATGGCATTCCAAAACATCAACAGACAAAGCACCAAGGGTACCCTGCACGTCATATGTCAAAGTGGAAAGTCCATGACCAAAGGTCGATACGGGATGAGGTCTGAGTGAGAATTAGTTGGATCTGGACTGAGAAGATAAAGTGTGTTTTCACACGGAATCAAATGACTTTCCATGATGTGAAGGAGATGTTAGTACTGTTGTTACCACTGAGAAGCAATATATATATACAACAACAATATGAGATTTGCACGGTACGATAACCATCTCAGAAAATATTGCGGTTTCACTGTATCACAGTGTTAAAGAATTATTATTATCATTAGTCAGAATGACCCTTAATGGAATGAAAATGGATGGGTTATTTTTGATATAGAAACATTTTATTAGTTGAAACTTGAAACCATTTTGCTAATAGGAAGTGTGTGTAAAAAGTCTCCCATTTGAAAATAATTAAAGGGGACATCATCCGTCCAGCTCCATTTTTATTGATTGTACAAATCTTCTGTGCTGTCGGGGGGACAATGGGTGTGAAGCATCGCTGTTTTCACAGACATGGATGTAAACTATAAGAGGAACTTGACTAGTACATGGAGGCATACAACCACGGGGCGGTATTTCTACTGTAGTTATGTTTATTGTATGGGCCTCAAAAATCAAATTTTGAACTACAAACATGACCAGATGGGAGGGTTGGTTTTTAGATAATCTAACCAATTACCTCAAACATCAATGCAGCACTTCATCACATTGATGCATGTTTCATACTTAATCTGCTATTTCCACAAAGCAGTTACTCTCATTGACTTGCAGGCAATGGTCAAATGCAAGCTTAGACATTCAGAGGATAGGTAGCATGGTAGAAACAGTCTTGCAAAATCTCTGTTGACTGACAGCATAATTTCGTGTCAGGGTTCATTGACCTAAGGCTATCAAGAGACTCAAGTCCTGCACTGTCATACTATGTGTGTACAAAGTGAAAAACTAATGGTGAAATGGAGTCCTGATGCTACATCACAGCTTTTTTAAGCCCAAACCTCATGTGGTGTGTCCCCTGCCTGAGGAGTGCTGGTGCAGGGACTCAAGCTGCTGTGACACAGCCGGGATAAAAGGATCTGCTAAATGATGTGTGTTTTCTTAAAGACATAGTGAGAGAACATCATCATAAGAAGAAAAATACTGAGAAATGTGAAATAGTCAATAAATGTAGTGCAATTTAAACTCTACCTTAAAAGGATCTTTGTATCTTTTCCTTTTACATCAGATTTCCCATGGAAAATGTGAAGTTATGGCAATGCAATCAATCAGTTTCATTTGTCAGATGTAATCATATAAGGTACAATTACAGTGAAATCTAATCCTGCTAGTCTCTAGATAGGGTCGTCACTTAGGATCCTTGTGGCCTGAGGGTAGAAGCTCTTCCTGAGCCTCAGAGCTTACCTTGTGTATCCGGCAACCTTCTTCCTGACCTCGACATGGAGAAAAGGCGGTTATCCAGGTGGTTGGGATCCATAATGACTTTGGCAGCAATTCATGTTTGAATTAGTATTTTCCATTAACACAAATGCTCCTAATTTCTCCTGAAGTTGGTTCAACAGAGAACAAATTTGTGCTCATGACAAACAGTGCACAGTGAGAGACAGCAGAGTCTAATGCCAAGAACAAGCTTTTTAGGAACAATTAAAATGCATCAGAGTCACGGAAACCCAGCGGAGGTGAGCAAGAACAAATATATTTATCCCACAATTCTGAAAAAAACATTGTTCTTGTACTATAAAACAGTTGAGCATCATGCTGTGTGGAACCAGATCCAAAACCCACGTTACTTTGAAAACAAATGCAACACTGCAAATCACTACAACCATCTTAAATGTCATCGAAAGGCCAAAAAAACTTCATTGGAAAATCCCCATTGGCCAACTTCTCAAACATCCACAGCAGGAATCTTCTAAAGATGCTACGATTTATGTCTTTTTAACACTCTAAAACAAGGGATTAATGCTTTGCTAGATAAACACTGCTAAATGTCTCCCTGCGACTGTTCCTCCTGTTGTACTACGTCCTCTGATGTTATACACTGTAGTGTCGAGCAGCAGTTGAGGCAGAGATGTGAAAATGCATCATGTTAAAGCAGAGTAATGGAATCATATGTGAGCCTGACAGTTTTTTTTTATGAATGATAACAGTATCATGAAGAGTCTGAGTGAACAGATTGTGAGGATCCTTGAGTATCACTCAGAACTGAAGCAGATTCTTACCCGCTGGAGTTTGGAAGTGAAAAAAATGGTTTTCTAACAATGGATCAAACATTGTGAAAGCAGTCTCCCCACATAACTGGACTAGGCCCTCATATTATGTGCTACATATGACATCGGGTGTCAGTTTCTATATTTTCTATGCTCTATTTACTTGGACTCAACGATTAACTGATTAAATTTTTGAGGCCAGAGGTGAAAGGTCAGGTCTGTGTGACCTCATCTGTCTCATTCTTGTGAATTTGATATCAAAGGAACACCATGAGGGAATTTCTTCAAATTCCAGGTCAGTGTGATCTTGCTTATGTCTCAATTATCGTGAACACAAGATCTCAACACTTGAGGAGAATTTCTTTAAATTTGAAACAAACATCCACTTGGACTAAAGTATAAACTGATTAGAATTTTGTGGTCGAAGGTCAAAGGTCAAGGTCAGTGTGACCTCACAAAATATGTCTTTGGCCATTTCTCAAGAAGTCTTGCTAATTTTGACAAAACTTCATGCAAATGTCTGATAGGATAAAATGATAAAGTGATGACATTTTATATTCAAAAGGTCAAAGGTCAAGTTCACTGTGACATCATAATGTTCTGTATAAAACACTTTTCTCCCCATTATTCACTGGCATATCTGAGGGACAGAAGGGGAGACGTTTGTTCTGATACTGAATTGGTGAAACTAATCTTCATCCACTTGAAACTATGCTGACTTTATAGATCTTCTGTGTTGTTGGGTTGACAATGTTTGTGAGGTATCTATGTTTTCACAGACATGAATGTAAATTGTAAGAAAAACTTGACTGGTGCTTGAAGGTATACAGACGTGGGGCAGTAATTCTAGTTTTAAATGCACGCTGTAGGGAGCATATCTAATGGTGCATTCCATTTGCACTGACCTCACTAACCCTGACCTTAAGATCTAAGATGTTGTCAGTGCATCTACAGTAGTGAAAGCTGTAGTAATATACTGTTTAAGAGCACGTCTGCCTTATTTGTGTCTCTTTAATCCAGTAGTTTACACAGTACCATCCAACTTTGTTAACAACTGGTATTGCTAACAATATCTTGGTTTTTCATCTTGTACTGGAACTCGGTCAACTCAGGGGTCACGGCATTCCCGGCTTTGACCTTCAAAGTCCATGGAATGCAACAGATGTTCCCAGGGTCCTACCTTTCGTAGTTCAATATTCTCCTATTATATTCTTGACACTTTCTTGTCACTCTCTTTTCCAAAAATAGCTTTCGTTTACTTATACAAACATAAGACATATGAGATGATGAGCCATGAATATATTACAATTGATGAGTAACATCATTTTTTTTTTTCTAACCATAGCCCCTTTGGAGATGGGTAGTTGTTATGGATATCTCACCTTATCCTGACCTTGACTTTAGTCTCCTAACCTAACCCCTGGAAACATAGGATCCCATTATGTGTTATTTAAATTTATCGAACATGGGACCCTAGCAGCATAGGAATGACCCCCTTGAAATAAACATTCAAAAGTGTTATAGAGAGACAGACATTATCAATTATTCTTAGATTCCCTGTTTTCTGCAGATCCATGAGTACATGTATATGAGTTGAACAGTGTGTCTTTTTCAGGTTTCTGGTTTTGACCAGAATCTGGCAGCCCCACAATTCATGAGTACAACACATGAGGAGTAGCAGTTACCCTCTACCATTTCATCAGTATCATATGTCCATATCCAGGTCCCTCAGATCAGACCTTGTCAAACAGGGGTCTGCAAAGTCTAGAGAGGCTGTAAAGTGTCTATGTAGGTTGCATGAGATATCAGCGCTTTCCGTTTTCACTGCTCTGCTCTAGCAGTGTACCTTCAGCCGACCAATGAGCTGCAGGTATGAGTCACTCAAAGCTTTTATTCTCCCATTGTATAAATGTGTGGGTGACAAGTCCATGCTTTGTCATTGAATACCAGGCATAATCACTGCAGGAGGCCCCTATACACTCATACACAGACACATTCACTCATAGTGCTGTGACAGATGTTGATTGTTCTTGACTAGTCTCATTGAAACAAGGAATTACCCATCTGGCAGGGCTTCAAATTAACTTTTTCCTTCCATAACTGTCCTGAATTCCTATTTTAACTGTCCCAGACATGCTTAACATGCTCAAATTGAAGTTTATTCATTCTGCATCATATATGTATATATATAATAAACTATTTATCAAATTAAGTTCACTTTTATATGCCATGACAGTTCTAGTTGATTTTCTCTGCACATTTATCTCAATAACAGTTTGAAATCACCCTAAAATGTCAGTCAAAGGTGATTCCTAAAGTTTAAATTAATGATGAATTTTATTACCCTACATTTACACTCCAGTTATTATTTTCCCAAATCAATAATCTTTTCATTTTATTCTAAAACATCGTGAAGCTGTTTGTAAAGTCTGTTTAAATATGAATGCACAGAGGTAAAGCTATTTACCTTCTGCAGGCCTCAATATGTTCTTTACCCATTGACTTTGTGTTTGTAAGTGTGTGTGTGTGTGATGTAGCTTAGAGCTCACAGTTGCCAGTGTCATCTCACATTTTTCAGATTTGTACACCTAATAATTAATATGATACATAGGCTCATTCCATGACACATAACTTAATAATTTAATTTACTGTGATGTGTTTCTCTGCTGTCCTAGAATTGTCCCAGACACTGTGTCTTTGTGTCCCAGGTGCTATTTTTATGGTCCCGAGGACAACAGGACAAATTAATTTTCAAGGGTGCCTGATATGTGGCTCATTAAAGTTCAGCTCACACTGGTAATAATTGCGTAAATACAACATTCATAGTATCACCTGATTAAGTTGTTGAAGTGTAGGCTACATGCTAGCAAACAGTTGCCTAATTTCACATCCAACAGACAAAACATCATTGATTGTAATTGTGTCTACCTGATGGTCTTCTCCCACTTCTTCAAAATGTTAACACTGTACGTTTCTGTGAACCATGGGTACATTACATTTGTACTCTATGATATAGTGGATACGTTCAAACTTGATGTTTCAACAACGCTGTCATTAACATGTGGTTAGGTTTAGGCACAAAAACTTCTTGGTTATTGTCAGGAAAAGTTTTGTCAGGAAAAGAATTGTCAAAAAATGTTTTGGCTTAAAATACCCAGTTTTGGTGACATAATTCCCACTGGAAACAAGCAATGTCTCTGTAACAAACAACCCGCTTTTCTTGGCACTTCCTGGCAGAAAACAGTGGTTTCTTAGTAGTACTATCCCCGATGGAAACACAGTGTGCTAAAAAAAAACATCCATGTTTGGGGGACTAAAAAGCAGCCAGAAAAACATCAACGTCTTGCTAAAAAGGAACCAGTTTTGTCGTTTGTTGGTCTCGAACTGTGAAGTGCCATCATTTTCCTGGGGCTGATAAATGAGATCTGGCTTTTTAGCTGCCAATGGCTTGATCTGCTGCTAACTTTTTCTGTCTGCTGTTGGTCATCGCTGGGTAGGCATTGTAAGAGGCATTGACTTTTCACAGCTACCTGCTGTGAAACCATGCTGATGAGAGCAGTGAGACTAAACTAAGATGTTGCAAACCTTTAAACGAAAACAAAGAGCTGAAAGACGCTAAAATGTGGTGTAGAACTGAGAGGAAAAAGTGACAATACTGTATTTGCTGTGGTTTTGTCACTACAAGTGACCCCTTACACATTGCACATAGATGTTTGATCTATTGTTGTTACAAAAATATAGACTAGAACAAGTGTAAGTTGTTTATAATGACAAGTTGCTATGCTGTTTTAATTTCAACATGATGCTAAAAGGGTTCAGCTCACCCACTTTTTTGTGTTGTGTTATCATTCCTCTGTAACACAGAGCACTACCAGATGCATGCTAATAAGCAAGATGTGTTAAGTTACCTCTTGGCTTTTTACCTTACACACTTGTAAATCATCACAGTGTACATGCAATATCATGTATGCCCTTCAGATGTAACAAAGCTCTTCTGCACTGACAGTTGAAGGTAAAGGGAGCTAAAAAAAATAAAAGCACTTTACACACACATACAGAAACACAGGTTCTGACAGAGTTCTTGCAAATAATGAGACTATCATGAGGTTCCTGTTGATACCATGAAGTCCCTGGCAGTGTCTCTGTTTAATTTAAGCCTTGATATGAATAATGAATCAACAGTAGAGCGGATCCAATATGTAACAGACTATGTGATACTTTGAACTGTGGGGGAAGACTGTGGATTACATGCTGAAGAGCAGTGAGAGATCATGTGCTGATACTGCTCTATAAGTCTGCAGGGAGTAAGGACACTTTGATGCAGCTCCTCGAACATTTAAAATCACAGAATAATTATTTCATAACCCCAGTTAGAATAATGTCACACTGAGTTCAGAATTGTATTTGTAAATGAATGTTGTGTGAGAGAAAAAGAGAGTTGATGAGTTTGTGCATGCGTTCATGTAGAAAACATTCAGAAACATCCTTGTGTTGAGCTGGTTATAAAGTGGCCACTTGGCTCATTAAGCAGCAGCCAAATCTCACTGTATGTTCAGGCTGTGAGAGGATCCTCACTAATGTTCTGTAAATATTGTATGATGCTTTATGTACCCCAGAGAAGACTGATCACCAACATGGTCAATGAGCCCCTGGGGGTCTAGGGGTCTCTTTGTGTGTGTCACTTAATTTATAGTAATTTGATGAATTGCAAATTTGTTAATGAAAATATGCACCAGTACAGTTTAATATCAACTGAAACAACAAGTACATAAACAGTGGTCTTGCAATATTCTAGAAATAAAATTAGGAGTTCATTAATCAAAAACATGATGAGCAACAGTTTCACAAATTGTTTAATTGTTTGATAAGTTGTTTTTTAAGCAAAAATGGTAAGTTAAAGCAATGGTTTCAGCTTCTCAAATGTGAATAATTACTCCATCTGGTTTATATCATTGTAAGAAGTTACATGGGGCTCTGAGGAATTGTTACGGTCATTATTCCATGTTTTTCTGATATTTTATTGACCAAACAATAAATCTAATTCACGAAAATAACGAACAGATTTATCAATACTAAAAATCATTAGTTGCAGCTCTGTCTTAAGGGCAGTCTTTGAAAGGGGCTCTGTGCCAAAATTTAGTTCTTCTTTAGTGGGTGTTCTTCTTACATGTTGTAGATTCCTAAATCAGTCATGTTATGTGTTGATTTTAGGCAAATTACCACAAACTCATTAACTCAAACAAGGTACTTAACTACAGTTTTAGTGCTGTACTTGGCAGGTCCTTAAAGGCAACAAGCTACATTACTATTGCACTGAGAAAAGGACAGATTGGGGTTAACAAGGGCCGCTGACATAACAGAATAGTGTGAACAGAATAGTATGGTATAGTATAGTGTACTATAGTATAGTATAGTATAGTATAGTATAGTACAGAATCACATGCAGACGATGTGGTTCTGTCGGCCTCATCACATGGTGACCTCCAGCATGCACTGGGGTGGTTTGCAGCCAAGTGTCAAGCGGTTGGGGTGAGAGTCAGCACCTCCAAATCTGAGGCCATGGTTCTCTGCCGGAAACCAGTGGATTGCCCCCCTGGATTGGGAGAGTGAGGGTAGAATGGAGCGTGAGATAGATTGGCGGTATGGTGTGGCTTCTGCAGTGATGCAGGCGCTGTGTCGGACCATCGTGGTAAAGATGGAGCTAAACCGGAGGGCAAAGCTTTCGATTTACTGATCCATCTATGTCCCAACCCTCAACTATGGTCATGAGCCCTGGGTAGTGACTGAAAGAATGAGATCATGGATACAAGCGGCCAGAATGAGTTTCCTCTGTCGTTACAATTCCGGTGCAATAGGTGGTGGTATATATCGTAAAGACGCACTTAATGCACCTGGTCCACCAGAAGAAGAAGAAGAAGCAGACATAGTAGCAGAACGGATCCAAAGACCTCTCGGTACAAATATGTGGGCAAACAAGTCCAAAAGTGGTCGGAACAACTCTAACTCATCATGTTATATTAGCAGCCCGTAGCAGCTCGCCCCCGTTAATCAATTACAGCGGCTGCACTGGCACCACCGTCTGTCGTGCAACAACTCTCTATTTCACGCGGCTCATCTATTTTTGTCGCGCTACGCTCCCCTACGCGACCCTCCAGCAGATAAAAACTACATGAAATAGTGTGCTAAATGAGCACAATGTGTTTTTAAATGAATAAACCATTATCAGAGGTGATATGTGATGATTTTTTTTCATGCATTTACCCATGTTTATCCATGACATTGTGTAAATGTGCATGGCGGACATTTGAAAGCGAGTAGATGACAAACAGTACAGTAAACTTGTAGATAACTCAAATATATGTAATAACTTAGGTGGGACATGCTTTAACATTTCATGCAGCCTACACGCAGCCTCTCGGCTCGGCAAACGGTAAACAACCCTGCTGGCTTCTCTACCTGTGGCTTCCGTACGCAGTCAGTGGAGCCCAAATGAATACGCCGTGACGCTACGCTGACGTGGCGCTTATGTTGCAGCCGGTGGAGCCCGGCCGTAAGTTCTCCTCGTCAGTAATTAACTCTGACGTTGGATGTTCACTCCTTCACACAGATTATTATTGAAAAATATTTTCAGGGTGGAGCTGTGGTGGAGTGACGGGTGGATCTGACTCACACAGTGCTGCAATGCTTTGCAGATGACTTGTTATTAAAGGGACCCCACCCTTAAATATGCATAACTTTGGGCCTTAATAAAATGTAAAGTCCACCTTCTTTAAGATAAGTTGTTGCAAAAAGCAAAACATGTTGGATTCAAGTTCTGTATTTTCAGACATATACATTCATCACATTGCATTACATACATATTTTTTTAGAAGGATAAAAAACATTCAAAAACATTAAATTATCAGACAAAAATTAGTCATTGTCAGCAGGCAGCAGAAGAAAAACTGACTTGCCACCACAGTATGGTATATCAATATGTCATAATAGTGATAAATGCCCATGGGAGGTTCCCAGAGTCCAAGGTGATGTCTTCAAATTGCGTATTTTGCATGACCAACATTACAAAACCCAAAGATAATATGATATTGAAACAAGCAAAGCAGCAAACCCCACAATAACTTTACCTGAAGAGCCTGAGATATTGTGTGTTTATGTGTGTGTCCCTGTCTCCTGATTGTCCCCAGTTTGTTAACAACAGCTTTATCTTTCACCCTGAGGAGTCTTTTCTCACGTGTTCATAATCCAATCATATGGACACAGAGACACACACACACTCACACACACACACACACACACACACACACACACACACACACACACACACACACACACACACACACACACACACACACAAACACGGAGCTCGGTTATGATGGATGAACAAATCTAAGCAAGGGTCAGTGAGTTTGTCTGTGGGCCATGTTCTGTATTAGATCTAGCTGTGATTAAACATTAGGAGCTATTTTCTGTCTCTCACTCTCTCTCTCTCGCCATTGCTCTCTCTCTCTAATCTTTCTCTCTCTCTTTCGCTCCCCTGCTCCCCAAATACGCCCTGGCTAATTCATCACCCAGCCCAAAGCCTATTTTAGCACCCGCCATGTGTATTCTGGGATCCTCGCACAGCTCGGAGAGACAGATGAAAGGAGGGAGAGTTGAAGAGGGGTCCATCCCTGAGGAGGAGTATGACCATTGTATAAGATTCTGTAGACCTGCTGTTGTCTTTACTTCTCTCTTTCTCTCTTCCTTTATAACTTCATGTTGTCACATCTGATCTCCTGCTCCTCCTCATAGTCTTTTAGCCTCATTGTTACAGAGTGTGTTGGTAATCATAATTGACATGAGGCTCAGTTTATGGCTTAGCACTATCATCCATTGTTGACATTTTCCGTAGTTATTGGGGGATTGAATTTCATGCTCCAAAACACAGTCCATGCAAAACAGTAAACTGAGTTTTGAAAGCTAATGGTATTTTCCCACCTGGGTCTCTGTCTCCTTATTGTGGCCATTCTGGGTACGGGTCATGCTAACTTTGCACTCACCACCTTGATTGTAGACAAGTCTAACAAAAAAGGTACATTGGGGCAAGCAGCATGAGCCAAATTAAACTTTCCAAATAAACTTAAATTTTATATCATCCAATTCAAATGCTTACACATCAGACTTAACTTTTAAAAATTCATTACCAATAGTCAGACTGAACACCTTAATGAGAATAAGACCCAGGTTGAAAAATACTGATATTTTGTGAACATGCACGTAATTCCTGGATATAATAATTTTTTTCCTTATTGCTACTTTAACTCGCAGTGTTTCTCTTGCTCACCCAAGCAGTCTTTGTCAAATTTTCATAAAGGTTTTTAATGTCATGTCCCACTGCTGTCTTAAGCTCACCTTGTAACTGTATAAAGAAAAGCATTGTAAGTTCAAATTCAAATTCAAGTTAATTTTTATGTGCGCACCAACTACAGTGAATGCTCCCTCGAACAGTGCTAATACAAATGTGTGTAGAAAATAACAAAATAAATCTTGCAAATTAAAATTTAAAAAGAATCTAAGATATAAAGACATACAATAGTGCAGCAGGAGAACAGAAAGTCTTCATTAAGCATTTGATTGAGAAACTTGGCAAAGACGTGCCATACCTCTCACTGGCCCTCTACACTCTGACTTTCTATACAGAGGAGTCCCTCCTTCTACATTAGAAATGGAACAGACCTGCTGTATTTCTAAAGGCCATGAGTCTAATTGTATTTGTTTTCTTCATAGACTTCTGCAGTGAAATGTAAATTAGTGGCTATAGATTGAAATCAAGGTTATGTGTCCTTTGGCTGTAATGTACAACAGGTTCAAACATTTGAACACCGCTGCTAAGGTTAACACACCTGAGTACTTCTGTTCCAATGTTTCAACCAGACAATAAGCCACGTTCTGTTGTTAATAGAATTTCCTTCTGTGTGGAGGTTACATTTTCCCCAGGTCCTCCAGCTTCCTCCCACAATCCAAAAACATGCAGATTTGCTTAACTGTTGTCTCTACCGTTTAAATAGTTTTGATCATGAGCAAGACTGGTTGCCTGTCTCTGTGTCAGCCCTGTGATTGCCTTGCAACCTGTGTAGGGTGTACCCCGCCTCTCACCCAACGTCTGTCTGAAATCACCTCCAGCATCCCGGGATCCTCTACAGACAGTGGATAGATGGACGACAAGTTGTCTACCATACTAGCAGCTACTGAAGGCAGTACATAGAAACAGCGTCACAGTCTTGAAGGATGGTACAGACATCCCTTGAAGCCTTTTGATATACATGTAGACTGTAATCCCTTTTTTCACTGTGGTGGTTTTTCCATTTTTTCTGTTCTGTTTTTATTCCATCTCAGGTGTGTGTTAAGCCACTTTCCCACTGGACAAGAAAAAACAACAACAACACTAACGCCCAGTGACATCTGGCTCTTGTTTTTAGTGGGAAGGGTTACAATTCATCTTTATATTAGGCATTTATCCTAGTGACGAATGACTCTACGGTAATTATGGGTACTTATCAGCTCCAGCTCCGGCATTGATGAAAACATGACACCTGGGAGGACACACTAATTTTTGCCCCTTTTCTGGGATGATGCAATGACACATCACCACAAACCCAGTCGGCCTCCATCCAAGCAACACCCGAACATTGTTCCAAATTAGTTGGCACCAAGTCTGAAAGAAAGACTGAATAAGTAACAGATGTTTAAAAAAAAAAAAAGATAACCACCATAATGTTTTCACTGGCTTCCATGCTGCTTTCTGCTGTTTATTAACCTATTTTCCAGCACGTTCGTGACTTTGAATGTGACACAACAGTAAAAACCATATGGTTTTAAAAAAGGTGTTAATGAGGCTTTACAACATCTGGCAAACTAGATTACTATCACTGAGCAACAACATCTAGACTACGTGCTCAATGTTCTTGGGGTCCTCAACAGAACAAACCTCAGCCATGAACTTAAATACAGATGTTTTTTATTTCATCCCTCGTCTGTTCCGACATCAGACAACCACCTGCATCCCCTGCCACCCCCTAACCCTTCTCCACTGATCACCTGCCTGCATTCAGGATCTGTCAGGAGGATCTATGTCAGGTCTTTCACAGACAGAAGACAAGGAAAGCACAAGGCCTTCTTCCAGCCTGAAGACTGTGTGGACAAGCTGACCTCGAACTTTATACAGATATTCAACAGATCACTTGAGCTGTGTGAAGTCCCATCCTGCTTCAGATGCTCCACTATTATCCCAGTCCCCAAGATACCATTCCATTTCATTCATTCTAGAGACTGGTGCACCCACCTAAGAGACAACGCAGGGCTCTTGCTGGACCTCCTGCATTTGGCCTACCATGCAAAGACATCAGTGGACTATGAAGTCAACATGGGACTGCACTACAACCTACCCTACACCTTGACTCCAGAGGAATATGCAAGGATACTGTTTGTGGACTTCAGATCAGTGTTTAAAACCATCATCCCAGACATCCTTCAAACCAAACTCACCTAGCTCACTGCCCCAAGCCTCTACCTGTTAGTGGATCAAAAACTGCTGCCTCTACCTGCCTCTACCTGCCCAGTTGAGTCTGGGGACAGAGAAATTATCAGTTATCGCCCTCATTCGGAACAGTGACAAGTCTGCATAGAGACAGGAGGTTAAACAAATGACCCTCTGGTGTGGTCAGAGCTACCTGAAGCTTTACGCTCTAAAACTGTGCATGAGGATGTGCCAACAACACTGCCCCCCATCACCATACTAAACAACCGTGGGCCTGCTGTGGAAAACTTCAGATTTCTGGGATCCACCAACTCCCAGGACCTCAAGTGGATTTTCAACATAGAAACAATCAGGAAAAAGGCCCAGAGACCCCATGAGTGGGCTTTATCTCTGAATTCACTGAGTGGCTCTTGTTGATGACACAGTGGGATGTGTGATTGAGCTCTCCAACAGCGATTAGCCTGCAGGGCCCTTTTGTTCCCCTGACCAAAGCAAACACAATCACAGTGCTATTCACCTGCTCTTAGCGGGGCCAGAGGAACCCACTACGCTTTTAATTAGTCCGGTCAGATTAATCATACTCTCAGATGACTCTGAATGAAATTTAACAATCTCAGTGTCAGTGTTTCTATGTATGAGTTGTGTCTGTGTGCATATGTGTGTTGTGAGACAGCTGGAGAGAGGCTTATTATGGTAGAGATTAGAAAAGCCCTTCCTATTGAAAAGACAAATATGCTGAGGATATTCATCTCCTCACTGGGAAGATAATGAGTGAAACTGTCTCCTTATCTGCAACCTGCTCTTCATCCAGAGGACTCGCTGTTTAATAGTCAGTCTGGCTGCCAGAAGCCATTCTATTCAGTCTGGCTTTATTATAAGTTTGTTTCCAAGTGGCATCAATATTGTGTAGTAGAGAACTTTGGGAGATGTACTAACAGAGGCTTTCGGAAGTTCACCGAAATGTCTTGGCTGTCCAAGTCATCTTAAGAACAGACCGAGTGACAATGGGTTGGCATGTCCTCCACCAGTAAAACACCTAACAGGTGCATCAGAAATTATATGTTGTCTATCGTAATATATTTATATTTTTTCAAAGTAGACAGGCCTATGTGCACCTTATTTATCATCATCTGAATGGGGTTGCACACTGACAGAACAAAAAAGAACAGGCTAGAATGACTCTCAATGGGTTATCGAAAAATAGCAGGTTTGTGCCTCGTTAAGCAAGAGCAGGGGTGTAGTGCTGCCGGAGCACACAGGAACAACGCATTGACATGTTTTTGTTTTTTTCAAATCATGTTAAAAATATACCGGTATTATCATGAATGTGATGATGTGGCACACCCCTAGTAACCAGTCAATGGACTGCAGTGTTTCTCGCTTGATCTTTTAGTATGGGATCAGTGTGCTAGTTACCTTAACAGAGCGGTGAGGAAAAATAGGGACGGTAAGAGTGGTTCTTTTTGTACCATCCACTATTTTTCACCATGGAAACCCAAAAAAATAACTTCTAATGTGCACCAAACTGAACTGAACTGAACTGGACATCTTGTTATCAACGAGGCTTAAGTTCCTTATTGTGGAAGTCGGACAAAGGAGTCTAACCGACACAAGAGTTGATGGGTGAAACAAAGTCTGTGACTCACAGCTCTGCAGGGTCAGGGACTTTATTGGCCTGTCAGGATGGCACCAAAGAGCAGAGCATCCAAAGGATCCAAAGATGATGAACTGTATCAGGGCAGCATAAAGCCAGAGAGGTTTCCAGTGGAAGCCTTCAGCATCATGTCATGCAAATCAGTCGTCTGACCTGGGTTAGGAGTGAAAGACTAATTGAACCATCTAGTTGACTTCTGTCTTTAAGTTGTTATGTACACAGGCTAGAACTTTTGACAACATAGAATCAGTTATTTTATCAACTCAGTCTTTTGTATTGCTTATTCAGTTCTTTGATTCATGCTTTGGAAATGCTTCAGCTATCAGTCAACCAAGTGCTCACACAAGCAGTGAAAAGAGCAACATTTTGTAATGAAAGCTAATTTACATCAAATTGCTGTGATCAAAGGATTCTCTCATAGAGGCGAAGCAAATCTACATGCACCTTTTTTGTTTCATTCAACTTTGATGACCTTTGACATGTAAATTCTCACTTTGTTGACCAATGGCAAACTGTTTTGATAGTGCTGACCCTTAAGGGGATGAAGAATCGCAGTGTCTGATAGAACATGCTCATATGTTAATATAACCTCAACAAAATCAACATGGTTTGCAAATATGTCTCTTCAATAAATTGAGAACTAACTGTCTGGTTACCTGGCTACAACTTGGAGAGCTTGTTCTTCGCTTATCAGTCACAGTTGGTCAGTTAGTTGGTCACAGACTTGCTCTTACAGTCATACACCTGCACACGACATCAACTTGTTTAGAAATATTTTCACAAATTCCTGTGAGATGGTACATTATAGAGATACTAAATTTTCACCAATACTTGTGCAAATACTGCTTAAGAAATAGCATACCAATTGGCCAGATGGGAGCGCTATAATTTAGGATCAAAATTTGAATTTTGAAAAGGCCAAAGGTTGAAACTTGACACACAAGTTCAGTTCAATGTGCGCTACAAAAAAAGCCTCAAGAACCATTAAGGTCCACCAGACTAGATTCTCCACGATTTTAATATTTTTGAGAAACACATTTTTGATGTCTCCTCTTAAGCTGTAAGTCCAATTTATACCAAATTTTCTATAGATCATCATTGGACCAAGCTTATCAAAAGTTTGTTGATATCTCTTTGCCTTTTCATTATACTGACCAACAAACAGAGAGGGCGTGGCTCAGCACATCAATGGACTTTACTCCTTAACCATAAAGCAAATCACCACAAAACTTGTAGCCCACGCAAGTACCTGAATCATTCCCTGAAAGTTTTATTCAAATCAACCACTAGGGAGCTCTACAAATGCAAAAAGTTTATATCATAATTAACTAGAGATTTGTACAAAATTCGGTGTGCACTATGTAGGATCATGTTTCAGTGGATTTATTAAATTTGGAAATGATTACTTAAAGATGTAAATCTAAATTACAGTAAATCTAAATTTTCAGACATTTTACATTCCAAACTGGCCACTAGACTTAATACAGATCAGACAGGGTATGTTAAATAATAATGATGAACCACAATTATTTTGAAATTAGTCAATAGGGAGCAGAAACAAGTGTAGTGGTGGTTCACAATATTTGGCCAGAACTCAATGAGGGTTGGTACAACCATCACTAAACTCAGGTTGTTTTTTTTAACTCTGCCATTATAGCATGTCCCCAAAATGTTTCTGCAATCGGCCAATAGAGGAAGCAACAGTGTTTCCAGAGAAGAACGTGGCCCGGCAGAGATTCCAACAGAAATGAATGAGCATCCATCTGATCTTCATAAAACCTGTTGGTAATCTTTAATGCAGGCATCGTGAACTGTCAAAGATCCTACCCAGCTTTCAAGTTTTAAAGGACCATGCTGTCTTGAACCCGGAATCTGCGCTTGGGGCAATATTTTATACTTTCTCTTGCTCAGTGGTGACTGCATCTCCTGACAGAACGGCATGGATGAATAAGAGCATGTGTGCATTTTTTTGGACTTTACATTGTTGAAAGGAAACAGCTAATGTTGCTGTGGTGCTGCAAGAAGTTTGCAGAGTGAGGTGCCTGGCCAGGCAGGTACATCATGTTTCCTAAATATTTTATCTCACAACGGCATTGTTTGCTTATGGCATATGCTTTATCTGTTGACCCGTATTTTTGCCGAGACCGAAAATATTTCCACATCCATCCATCTCGAGTAAATTGCGTTATCCTCAACGTCTTTTTCTTGACTGCTTGTCACTAGATTCCTGGCACTGTTTGACAGTGATGCAGTATTTCAAATAAAGGTGTATCCTAAAGATGATGATATGGATTGATATTGATGAATCAATACATCAATTAAGACTGATGGATTGTTGCACCCATACGTCTTCCAGTCCATTTTTGGAGGATTTTTGCAAATACACTGATAAATGCTAGAACTTTTCCACCAAATTGAGTGTTCTACCTAGTCCCACCCTACTGTGCTGTTACTATGGTCTGTGATTGGTGTGTCAAGGTTGTAGGTGGTTTTGGATAGGGCAAAGAGGTCATGGTTAGTGTTAGTACTACACAAAAACAGCACAGAAGGGTGGGACTCTGCAAAACACTGTTGTTCGGTGGGTAAATTCTAGCATCTACCAAATACACCCTGATTACATAACTGTCTTGTCTGAAGTCATTTCTGCATCGGATAGACAATTTATGCTGAAGTGTGTGTTTGTGAGTGTGTGTTCTGATCTGATCTGTCTACACAAAACATTTCCACAGTGATAATCTTCCTCTCTCGCACACAAACTCTTTCTTTTTGCTGCTCTGAAGCTCATGCATTATTTGCTTTGTGTTGCAATGTGGACAAGATTCGTGCAGAGAGGCAGTGAAAATCTCTTCAGGTTCTGGACCTGGATGTTTCGTACATCATGTGTTTGATTGACACAGGGAACATGACACTTATGTAATACATTTACACATTGTGACACATTTGACATCGTGGTGATATCATGTCGGTTATTGTATGTGACATGTATACTGGACGGGTTGCTCATTCAAAGAGACATAGATCTGCTGTGGGCCAGAAAGAAAGAGCAGATTTAGTTGATTTGTCTGCGGGAAAGGTCAGAGAAGTCAAATCAAAATGAAACAGAGTCAGAGTGAAAGTTATTAGGTATCCCCCATTTATCTTTAGGCCCCAGTGTTTCCTAAATAGGAAACAGGACTTTACTCAAGAATGTCATCACTCAGGTGATAATGTTGTCTTTTGTCTAGTCTCTTGTTTGATTTTTGTCCTTGGCTCTACTGACTATAATGCGGCTGTTTATATGCCTCCATGCCAGAGCTAGGACCGTATCAGAGGCATCATGTTTTCAGGCTGTCTGTCTGTCTCTCCGTCCCACGCGACCTTGAAGGAATTTATATAAATTTGACACAGATGTCCACAGCTTAGATTTTGATGGTCAAAGGTAGAAATGTAAAGGTATGAAAATTTCATATCACGGTTATTGTGACCAAAATTATCACAGTTATCATTATTGTCGCGGTATTGTTGAAATGTGCTTAAAATGTTCAAAAAGTACTTATACACACACTGAAATCATTTAACCAATGGAGGCTTTATTGTCTTTACAATTTCTGTGAAATAAAAGTAAATAAAAGCTTCGTTTCCGCTGAAGGAAATGGTTTCAGCTTGCAAAAGTAGACAGGAGGTCTGTGTCGCTGTGACATGCAGTTACATTTCTGGGGAGGTGCATGTCAGGCTACGGCATAGGATATGGCTGCCTCTCCTGTAGTGTGTGGAGTTTGTTGACATCATGCCCACAAGCTATCCTGGTGTGTGCAGCACGTACGGTCAGGTGACCACCCGGCGTGCAGCAGTGACCAGCACAGACGCTGAAGAAGAGCCTGACCAGGACCATGAACAGGCCGAGTTGGTGGTGAAAAAAATGCAATGTCTATTACATGGCGATACTTTGGATTCAGGTACGGCGACAAACAGAAAGACGTGCTGTGTAAAACTTTAAAAGTTAAAGTCGCCACGTCCCACGGCTGTATCACAGACTCCATAACAAACTATATAATAACAAATGAAAAATTGAGCAATTTTGCTCGGCTCCGGCCCACTTGACATGCTGCTGTATTGTGCTATGGCGTGCTGGAATTTGTCATTTACGTGACAACTCCTGAACGCAACACAGGCTCGCTTCCCTGCAGGTACAGTGCCGTGCTGCACTGCTGTGTGAGCAGCGTGTTTGACTGTGCTCAGTCTGTTGATGGTCATTTACACTCTCCATAACAATAACTATGTCAGGCCAGGTCAGTGGCCCCCTAATATAATGTAGGGGAAACATTGAATCAAGCAAGAACACTCATGATACTATTTTTTTTTTAATTATATTGTAATGGCAATCGCAAATCGCTATATTGTCCACCTAAATCGCAATCGCATATTTTTATCAAATCGTGCAGCACTACTGTAGGAACAGCGTCGATTCAATGCAGAAGTATAAATCCTTGTATAGGTTGTGCGTTGATGCAGAGCCTATTTGGTAGGTACGGTGTCGATTCTACACAGAAGTATGTATCCCGCTTAAATCTAAGAACCACTTATAACTTAGAATGTTATAGATTGAAGTTTAGGGCCCCTACCAAGCATTGGTATTTGATGAGTTAAGTGTGAGAATGTGTTTGCTATTCATAGTGTAAAAAAAACATTAGTCATCTAAAGACATCACCAGCTTCCAATATTTAGTTCTCACTCTTTCAAGATCATGTTTGTTCAGTAGCTTTGTCTTTTTAGCACAAGGGTTCTATTGTGGCAGACGATGCCACAGCCTGGTGGTAGATTAGTACTCTTCCTCTGGGTGATATCAGATCATGCTCCCTTCAGTCACACTCACATGATCACACCTGCCTTGGATTTACTGCAGGTATATCAGTTTTATCATGGCAACTGGTGCAGAAATCAGTCCTGTGACACAGGCTGTAAACAAGACAACAGACCATTTACCACCTGCAAAATTAATTTTGTCTCGAGTGTAAAAATTGTTTGGCTGAATCTGTTTTTAGCAGACAGCATACTAGAAGAAATTAGCTTTGACGCGTTAAGAGTGACAGCCAGATTTTAAAAAATGACAGCCACCATTATTGTGCTTTGAAATGTTCGTATTGGCAGACACTTGTGTAAGTTATATTTGACAGACCTTATGTGTGTGTATGAATGTCCTTTTCAAGGACACTTAGCTAATGACAGTCACCTGAAGTTGACCACAGCACGTCAGCTGAGCGTTGATAAATCTCCACAGGAGGACAGGGGGTCGTTCCACACTCAGTCCCCCTATGTGACTGCTCCTCCCTGGGCAGCAGAGAGGCTCCTCTGAACCTCCTGCCTGGGTCACATCTTCAGACAGAAAGAGAGATGAGAGTGAGAGGCGATAGGAACCGTCTGAGATGACAGCACTCTTACACACTCACAGCAGGAATGGCGTCTGACAGTGACAGCTAATGAGACCATTAACGAGCTGTCACGTTCGTTAAGCAACAATTAAAGAAAGCTTCTGACAAGTTTTGAACATATTGATCTTTAATGTACTGTACAGTACAGTAGCTGTATTTTTTACCCTAATGCATACGTTTACGAAGATATGAATAAATCCACTGGATATATGTATATATATATATATATATATATATATATATATATGTATAATAGATTATTCCCATTGACATAACAGGCAGATGCACATACAATATTTCTTTAAACACAAGGGACCAGTCTCACTCATAGTCATATTGATTTATTGATGGATAATCACACAGCAGGGCTTAGATGGTGTGTGTGTGTGTGTGTGTGTGTGTATATCTCTGAGAGAGTGAAGTGTGTGACATGCAGTTCGCAGCAGTGCCTACTGAATTTTACACAGCTCTTGCTTGGAGATATTGAGTGGATGTAGCTGAGCGCTCGCAGATAGTGTGTTTCTGAATTTCACTTGGCAGTGTGACAGTCGGGATTTGCAACAGCGCATTGACTGCTCGACTATCTGGAAAAGTAAATTCTGTGTGGAAAGGTGCTGCCACTGACAGCAGGAACTGTTGATGCTGTGTTCTTTTGTTGGCGAGAATTTTGATTCACTATTATTCAGTTCTACACAGAGAAAGATTGCGGTGATGAGTTAAACCAGAGGGCCCTGGAACAATGAAAATGCCCAAACACCAGACCTCATGTCGTTGTGGTGTTTGGTGTTAACATTTCTTCCGGAGGAAAACAATGGCTCCCACCGGCACAAAACATTCTGTAGCTCATCATGAGGGTGTCAGGGAATTTACTCAAATTCATTTCTATTTTTTTTTTTTTAACGTTGTAAGGTTAAAGCAGCATTGCATAAGTCATTATCATAGACAGTATGAATAATAGACATTGCTCCTGTGACGTCACCCATTGGCTTGTGGAGTCCCATTTTGAATCCTTGAGTTTGGCATTTTGGCCATCACCATCTTGGTTTTCTTGTGCCAGAAGTGACCATGTTTGGACAATAGGGTGAGACTGTGGAGGAGTGAGGAGTGAGGAGTGGATCTCACTCATAGAATGTAGCACCTTGCAGACAGTCAATCAAGTGGCCCTGCCTAAAATATGCTTAACTTTGGGCCTTGATAAAATGTCAATGGGTATGTTATAACTTTCTCCTCATACAGTTGTCATGAATGGGAAAGTAAGCTATAGAGACCAAAACAGTTTTTGTACCAGGCTGTAAACATGTTTATTTCTGCTGTAAAGTTGGGCATTTTTACATGGGGGTCTATGGGGATTTACTCTAATTTGGAGCCAGCCTCAAGTGGCCATTCAGTAAACAGTTTTTGGCAATTCAGTATTGGTTTCATTTTTCATCTTTTGAGGTTGCCGCATGGAGTGACACCAAAATGCTTCCTCCTTTGGCAACAAAAAAAAAGCTTTTACTTTATCCCATAATTATTTTGTACAAATATTTTGGTGTGAATCGTTAAATTCGTGCAAAATATTCTAATGCATTAGGCTACCTATCTATTACTTTGAGAGAGAGAACCCACGTTGACACGGGGAGAACATGCAACCCTTTTGCTGTGAGGCTCCCACACCCGGGATCAAACCAGCAACCCTCTTGCTGTGAGGCGACAGTGCTAACCACCACACCACCGTGCTTTACTTTTGGAATAATGGATAATCCCAGTGTATTCCAACTTTTTGAATTTTTATAGCTGTGGCATTTCTAGTGGTTTTGAGAAAACTGTCCACATGAAGGGTATTGTTTAGATCTAGGAACACAAAGCAGATAATCTAATCACTTTCTTAACAAAACTGAAGATGACTGCATTAAAGGGCCAGTGTGTAATATTTGGCATGGTTTATTATCAAATCTGAATCTGAATCTGAATATTCTCCCCATTAATATGTTCATATAAATGTATAATCGCTATAAAATAAAATTTGTTTGGTTTTCGTAGCCTTATAATTATGCTTTTACATAAATATATATAGAGGTTGCCATCTTGCGCCGCCATGTATGTACGGCAGACCGAGTGGACAATCTAGCCAACCAGAGAACGTGTGTGTGTTACGCTAGAAGAGTTTGGGACGGAGTCTTTTACCCCCTGGAGTGTTACTGGAGTTTTTGGAGTGCTCAAATAAACAGGCCTTTTTCCCGAACGCTACTCTGGTCTCCTGCTCGTGAGGGATTCATTACAATATCGTAACATGGTTTAGATTTCTAAATAAACATTCACCTCGTTGCTAGATACTCCTGAAAAACTCGTATCTGCGCAAGGCTTTTTGTCCCTACGAGGCCACCGTCATTTACCCGTCGGGAGGGATGAGTGAGTGAGCCCTGTAATCTAGAATTTGACCACTGATGTCACTGTTTTCAATGGTTTTCAACCAATTTTACACACTGGCCCTTTAACAATTGTGACAGCACTGATGATATTGCTTAGGGGTGCACAGCAATATCGGCACGTTCTCATTTTAAAGCCAATATCGATATTAACCGATATTTGGTATGGTACCAATATTTGGTTTTACTAACATTTCATGAATGAGACCAACTAATTTTATTGGGGATCCACTGCAGTACTATTCAGCACAACGTTTGACTAATAATTTTACTGTTCTTCTAATTTCCCCTCCAAAAAGGCTGACTAACCTGTTGAGTTGTTTGATAGTCTGGTTGCTTATGTCTCACCCCATTTCCTCACAAATTTCAGTGATTAACTTTTGACACTATTTTCAAAAGCCAACTTAAACTTATTATGAAAATGAAACTAAAATGTGTGACAGCACTACATTACTGGAAAAAGTAATGCAAAGACAACCTCTGGTACAGACTATGGTGCTCTGCTGAGGTATCACCTCCTCTGTCCAGCTCTCACTTTAGCTCAACATTCGACACTGAAACAGTTCTGTAGCTGTGAAGTTTTCACACACAGCTGCGCAGTGTGGCACATCATCTTCTCACATTCACTCTAATAGATACAAGACAAAGCTTGTTCCAGTGTGACATGCAATCTTTGAAGAAGTGGATAAGTAGTAGCTGTAAAGGTCCAGTGTGTACGATTTAATGGTGTAATGGTGAAGTTACAGAACTGAAACTTCTTTAGTGTATCAAGCGTGTAGAATTATGGTAGCCAATGTGGAAATGCTAATGTCCCTATCTAGAGTCAGTGTTTGGTTTGTCTGTTCTGGGCTACTGCAGAAACAACATGGCAGACTTTGCTGAAGGGGACCCCCTCCATATGTTGACATAAACAGCAAATTTTAACGAAACAAAAACACTGATATTTATTTTCAGGTGATTATACACTAAATAAAACATAGTCATGAAAATTATATTCTTATTCTGGCAACATATTTCCCTAACTCCTACACACTGGACCTTAAATTGTTTTTGACGATCAGTGGTTTATTGATTGGATGAATTTTAATGACTTTTTCAGCGGATGCAGTTTGTTCTGTTATTTAGTTCTGAAGCTGGCTTTATCTATCCTGCTGAGTGAAGGCCTGGTGGAGTAAAATTGTCAGGATAACAAAAGAGAGTAAAAATGTAATGGTGTCCCTGCCACCGCTGTCACATTTATCGAACACAAGCCACATATTTGTGGACTGACTGAATCAAAAGGTCAATTTAGGGCTTATTTTACTGTTGTTAAACATGAGTAGTGGATGTGAAGAGCCTGTGATAAATTCAGTAGTTTTGTTAATCAGTACAGAATAAAAGTGGGGTCTTAATAGACAGGGTATCTCTAAATTTACTGTGCATATTCATATTACCCAGAGGATGAACCAATTCCATTTTGATTTGGCATTTCGGCTGTTACTATCTTTTTTTTTTTTTTTTAGCCGGAAGTGACCATACTTGGATAGAAGGGTGAAGCTGTCGAGGAGCAAGGGGTGACTTATAGATTGTAGCGACACCTCACAGACAGCCTGTCACTCAAGCTGCCTTGTCCTTAAATATGCCTGACTTTGGGATCTCATAAAATGTAAATGGGTGAGTTATATACAAATTCAACCCCCGTACAGTTCTTATAAATGTTGAAATTAGCCATAGAGACTAAATTGTTTTTTTTACCAGGCTGTAAACATGTTTATTTCTTCTGTAAAGTTGGCCATTTTAACACGAAGGTCTATGGGGATATACTCTAACTTGGAGCCAGCCTCAAGTGGCCATTCAGTGAACAGTTTTTGGCAATTCAGTATTGGCTTCATTTTTCATCTTTTGAGGTTTCCGCTTGAAGTGACGCCAGAGTGCTTCCTCTTGTGGCAACAACAAAAAAAAAAAAGCTTTTACTTTATCTCATAATTATTTTGTACAAATGTTTTTGTGTGAATTATTAAATTAATGCAACATATTCTAATGCATTAGGCTACCTATCAAGAGGTTTTTTTATGCCTTCGTGTCGGTGATAGCCATAGCTGGAGGCTCTTTGTGTTTGGGTTGTCCGTACATCCATCCATATGTCTGTGTTTCGGTATGTCCATACATCCTATTCTCATGAAAGCAATATTACTTAAGAACACCTTGAAGGACTTTCTTTAAATTTGTCAACTCTGTCCCCTTAGATGCAATGATGAACTGATTAGATGTTGGTGATCAAAGGTTGAGGTAAATGTGATGTCTCATTCTCATGAACACACTATCTGAAGAAGACCTTCAGGAATTTTATTCAAATTTGACACAAACGTCCACTTGGACTGAAGAATTAGCTGATTAGATTTTGGTGATCCAAGGTCAAAGGTCAAGGTCAGTGTGACCTCAAAAAACATGTTTTTAGCCAAAACTCAAGAATTCATACACTAGTTATGACAAAATTTCACAGAAATGTCTACAACGATAAAAAGTGATGACATTTTTTATCCTAAAGATCAAAGGTCAACATCACTGTGATATCATAATATAATGCATGAAACACTTTGCTGGCTATTACTCAATGTCATATCTCAGGAAGAGAGGAGGAGACACTTGGAGTATTGGAGACACTAATTGCAGCTGTGCTGGTTGTATAGATCTTTTTTATTGCCAAGGGGAAGATGTGTGTGAATCCATGTTTTTGGCGTAGATGTAAACTTTAAGAGCAACTTGATTGATGCACTGAGGCATAAAACTGTGGGGTGGTAATTGTAGTGTTGTTGTTTTTCTTTTTGTACACAGAAACATTTTTACAGTTATGTAAGTAGGGATGGACATTTGAAGTAATTTCCATATTTGAGTACTTGTATTAAATTATTATACAGTGCTTGAGTACTAGCAAAAAGCATAAGAATTTCAAATATAAATTGGCCATAACGGAAAACAAGCGCCATGCGAACTTCATGTATTGAACAACCACGCATCAATTAGCCTATTAAACCAAAAAAGTAAAGTTAACATAAGAAAATTCGGCAAACTTTCTGTTGTTACTGTTACATAGGTTGGACACAGTACCTAAGGACCATCCTCAGAGCAGCTCTCCTCCAGTCAGTTCTAGGGCTGTCAAAATTTTTTTTTAATAAGTTCAAACCTAAATTTGATAATTCAAATGTCATTAATAATTAATTAATACTATTAATAACGTCGTATAATCCCGTGCGGACAGAAATGGCTCGCGCACAAGCCAGGCCAGAGAGGGACGCAGACCCCCAGATTCCACCAGATCCGTGTTGGTTGCGTCTGTGCACGCAGCGGATAACTAGGGCAGCTGTTCTGCAACGGACCCGCATCCAGTGGCATTCCTGCGAGAGACGGGGGGAGAGGCACGGACGGAGGACCCGCTGCGCCAACACACCCGCTGCGCTGTCCGCGATGTGTGACCTGTTCGGGGAGACATACAGGGAGAGTGGTGCACCTGCTGCCTCCCTGCCTACCCTTTTTGAAGAAGAGATGAAATGTTACCAGAATGAGACAACACTACGAGCCGACCAGGATCCACTCTTGTGGTGGAAAACTACAGGCACACTGAAGTATCCAAACATTGCGGTCAGAACGGGTGTTTTCATCCGAGTGTCACGTTCATATTGCGCCAGCAATAAGCATTTTATTCATATTTGTGTTTTGTTTTGTTTTTTGTGTTTTTTAAATAATAAAGTAATAATAATAATAATAATAATAATAATAATAATAATGATAACAAAATTTAATAAAAAAATAAAATAAATAAATTCGAATATTATTCGAACTCTACTAAATTAATTCGAAAATATTCGAACTCAATTTCATGGTGCTATTGACAGCCCTAGTCAGTTCAACATCTGCCCAGCTAGCATGAACTAACAAAGCAGCAACGCCTGACACTTGACACCGAGCCGTTTAACGACCTAAACAAACTCACACCAGCACCAGATTGGCCTGACTGTGTTGTTTAAACCTGTTTATAACTGTTAGGGAACATTAGCATAGCACATAAAATGCTATAATGTTTATATTGTGGCTTCTCACTAACTGTCCCCGGCACAGAGCTCACACTCCTGCAGCAGTAATCTTTTCATGTCTCACGATAAACCAGGAGAGCAACAGGGTGCAATATGCTGCACGCAGCTCTACAATGAACCATGATTTTACCCTCTTCTAATAGGAAAAACAAAACAAAAAAAACACATGTTCTCATGTGGGAGGTTAGTACTGTACTACTTGAGTACTCATGCCCATCCCTAACTGTTAGTCAGCTCTCCCCTGTTTTCGATGCATTTTATTGACATTATATATCCATCCAGCATAAGAGCTGCTACATGTATATTTATTTTCTCACTTTTAGGATAGTGTTAGTTGCTGTTTGTCACACAACACCACTGCATTTTGTAGTATTGTGTAATTTCCTCATGACACTATGGTACAGTATTCTGCATTCCCAACACAGAATGGAAAATATCCCTTTGATCAACACTGGTGCCAATGCTAATGAAATGAGTAATATAATCATATAATTGTGTATGTATATTTATGTATATCTGTGTATGTACTGTACAATGTATGTATTGTATAATAATGCACATAAAACAGTAACCTAGAAATTGTATGTCCTATGATGGGGAGCCAAGGATGTTCCTATCATGTGTAGCATGGTATAGCACCGTATAGTAAGAGCCATGTGCTCATGGCCTGATTTTTTTCTCTCCAGAGACAAGGTGGTAGCGAGCGCTCGCTAGAACGCACACACAGACGTGTACACACAGAGCAGTTTAACAGACAAGTAACGGCCCCGCACCAAATTATACAATGTACAGATACATACACACACCACACATGCTCCATATAGAAACATACTCTGTCACACAGATACACAAGGACTCAGATGTGTCTTCATGGAGAGAGAAATATATTCACACATTTGTACTCACATGCATACACACACATCCCTGCCAAGAGACACTAATGAAGATAAAGGAGCTAATTAAACATGACAGTGAGGAGCGATGGGCAGCCATGTTATGTGACGTTATGGGGTCGGCTTGGACATATAGATTTGGCCAATATAGGACACTGTGTTAGTGAGTGGGAGAGGGGTGGCTGGATGAATGTAGTGGGGAGAAAGATGTATAAAAATATATATCAAGACATAGATGAGTAGTTTGGAGGTTTTCTCCAGCAACCTTGGTGTTGATTCCCCTGAAGTTTTCTTTCAGTACACGCATACACACAACTCACTCGTATACACTGCTGACCTAGATGTATGAGAGGGGTAATTCCTGCAGGTGCAGCACATCTTGGCTGACTCCATACTCTCTGAAATCTGGAGGAAAATTCAGCAACATACATTTATCCAACTAGTGTTAAATTAACTGTCTTGTTATCTGTGTGTGTCTCTCTCTGTGTCACTGACTGTCTGTAAAGGTGTCAGGTTATGTGTAATTTGAGTCACTCGCATTGACAAACCCGCAGAGAGTTATCACCTGACTCTTCAGTTCCCCTCAGCTCTACAGAGTATTTTAGCACCTTTCAGCTCATTGTTTTGGCTTATGGCCTGCCATTGTTTGGTTCCTATTCACAGCTCTCATCAGTATTGTTTTTAGCAGCAGGCAGGTTTTACCAGTGAGTAAGTTCTGGTAAACTCACTGCACACTACCTGCCCAGCGTCAAACAGCAGACAGACACAGTTAGAGACTAGCTGGTGAACATAGTGGAGGCTTTAGCTGCTAAAAAGCCAAAGCTTTCACTCAGTAGGAGTTAAAACAGAGCAAGAACATAGGTTACATGATTGAGATGTGGCAAACGCATAAACAAATGGTTGCTTATCCAGCAGACACAAAGCAATATTAGCATTCATTTCATTTGAAGTCTTGTGTGGGGCCACCTGCCCAATGTAAGTCAGATATTCACTATGGCTATATCAATATCGGATATTAGTCAAATGTGTTGTTACATATTGGCATGTCGACAAAAAAAATCGAATGTCGTGCATCCCGACTGTAGAGACTTAATATGTGTGAATGTTAAAGAAGTATTAGCAGATTTTTGGGGTCACTAAAACACACAAAACAAACCTTTTATTCCCCATAAAATGAAAAATACATTTTTGCAGTCTTATTCCTGTATCCTTGTGTAAATTGATCTTTTATCTCGTATATACCAAATTTATGTCATATAATTAGTCTCAGAGTATTTTTACATCAAAACCTCTTTTTTTCTCTTTCTGTAATAAAAGGTTAAACGGTTTTAAATTGTTGATGACTCATCCTGCACTCAGGGGCACTTATGAAAGTTGAATCAGATATGACCATGAGCAACCAGCTGAGCACACTGGTCATATAAAACAGCACTTCAGTGTTTGTGGGTTGTAGTAACTAGAGATGTGTGTTTGAATACCAGTGGGCAAAACCTTTGTTTCCATTCCCAAAACAATGTTGCCGGGGTCTAATACAATCATGTGGAGCCAACAGACTGCTGTTTCCACCCTAAACTCTAAGCCTGCCCACTATTCAGCAGTCCAATCAATGTGAAGGATTTTGATTTCAGTTCCTGTTGTCACTTGCTAGAGTGTATAACCTGGGTTAATAAGCTGTAAATGTACATATGTGAAAAATTGATTATGTTTTTTATTAGGGGTGCCTGCTACTCCAAAGATGTCCATGTGTAGAGGTGGTCCAACAGGTTTGTCCACAAGGTCATTAAAGAAAAGGGTTTAAACCTTGAGAACATGAATGTGCTCAGCAAATTTGAATAGAAACAGGACATTTGCTAATTGTATCTATTATTAATTTTGCTCAAATGGAAATTTGAAATAAAATTGACAGAGGAACTATCATGGGATCACCAAAACAGTTGTTCAGAAAGTGATCTTACAGAAGTACGTGAAATTACCATGAATTCTTCCTACCGCATTAGGTGATGGTGGCATGTAATGTGATAAATTAGGTGCGGATGGCATGGTTGGGTTTAGGCACCAACGGTACTTGGTTAGGTTTAGTAAAAGATTGTGTTTTTGGTGAAAATAACTACATTTGTTACATATGGAACGAAAGTATGTTTAAAAGTGACATTTGTCTCGTAACATGACATAATTACGTGAAGGAAGTCAACAGAAGTTCATGTTGAGACATGAACAGCATTCTAATTGGTGAAAGTCCTGTGTTTTTGACTCATCCCTATGTGGACTGTCTTGCACTTTGTACTACCTATGGCTAGGGTGGGAATCGCCAGAGGACCCACAATATGATATTATCACAATACTTGGTTCATGATACGGTATTATTGCAATATGTTGACTATTGTAATGAAATATATTGCGATATTTTGCAATTTAATACCTTTTTCCAACTGCAAATTATTTCTCCAAAGGAAAACTTTTGTTAACATCAGTTTTACCTCATACAGTATAGTCTGGGGACACTTCTTTCTAAGTGTGTTTAACACACCGGAGAAAACAGCCAGCAACAAAGCAACGCCTCTTGCATTTTTGAAAAGGACACGCCCTCCCAGAAATTTGCGCTCTCCCTTTTTCTCGTCCGCAAAGAAACAAACACACAGAGAGCTTGAAAATGGATGACGAGAGATTTAACTCTGTTTTATCAAACGTGTGCTCAGTCCACAAGATTGTGGAAGGACTTACAGTGACTTTGTTTAAAACTTTTATCGCAGTCGGACTATGTTTATGAGCACATCGAGCCACCGAAGGATCGCCCTGCGGATTTACTATTGGTTCTGCAATGTAGGGAGTTTTTTTAAACTCTGAAATTGTATCCACCCATCTAAACACAAAATCAGGGAGAAAGACATCAGTCTTTAGTTAAGCAAAGCATCTAAAGACAGTCTTGTGAGTCTACATACAGAAAGATAAAGTTTTCAGTCTGTTCATCTGACTTTAATCATTGTTACTGCAGCAAAATTTGATGCAAAGCAGACAGACTGACCAACACCATCATAAAAAGTCCAAAGTAAGTCGGCGATTGGACAATTGATTTTGGTGAACTTCCTGCCAAATGCAGCTGACTGAGACCTTTGCTCACCTGACAAGGAAAAAACCCCTCAGCACCATCTAGTAGACAGAAAAATCAATTGATTTTATTATTCTGGTACCAAAAGTTGTGTTAAAATGTGGAATTGTAAAAAATAATAATGTATATAATAAAGATTGATACTTGGCTTCTGTTTATCAATACATTATTGCCGCGCAAAATATCACGGTACTCTGCTGTATTGATTTTTTTCCCCCTACCTAAGCCATGTAACATTACCCACCTCGTGTTGCGTGACATAGGTGAACAAGGAAATCAGTGTGTCCACCACAGCAGATGGTAAAGATCCTTACTGACTTTCTAGTGGAATTGTTTCCATGGTGCCAGTACATTATTAACACATTACGTGCCACTACCATTTAATATGGTGTTTAGAGGTTGTGGTCATTTCACATATTTCTGTGAGACCAGCTTGTTTTTTAAATACCACAACTGTTGCCGGAGTTTTGACCTTTTAAAAGAATTTCCTTCTCCCTACACAGTAGGTGTGACCTGATATCTCTACTCTGCTTCATCAACCAAAACAACAAAATTCATCCACGGGGACCATGAATATACAGGCAAATTTCAGGGCAATTGGGACATTAAATTTCTAAATAAGAGTTTTTCATGTGGAAATTCTGGGCTGACAATGGCACTAAACAAAGGGGCATGAATTAAAAAAAAAATCATCAGGTGTCATCCTCTGGGGATCACAAATGGTGTGAGTTTTAATTCTAAGGTTATCAGTGGTCTTACTCAGTGTTGGGGGGAATCTAAATTCTGAAAATTACATTAGTATTCCTGGGAGCTCTTCACAGACAGATATGAATATGAAAACCTGAATTTGACTTTAAAATGAATAAATATTAACATGCAAATTGAAAATATGCATTTTTAGCTACTCACATGATCCTGATCAACATGGCTTACATTCCTGTCTGCCATGTGGAACTGTTACGATAGAGAGCCTGTGGCTGCTGAGTGTGTTCACCTGTGTGACTGACGCTGTTGCACAGCACATTTTATAGCATGTGCTTGTAGTTTGGTTAGTCATTCGTGTGTGTGTGTGTGTGTGTGTGTGTGTGTGTGTGTGTGCGTGTGCGTGAGTTACTCAGTGTTATGTCACGCACCACCCACCGCCTGCATCTTATCTATTACGTCACATCACCATAGTAACCTCAGCAGTGATGATGCATTCTGCTTCAGTGGATCATCAGCCACCTAAAACACTCACCAAGGTCTGTGTGTTTAAACGTTAAGTGTGTCTGCACGCATCTCACACAGATGAGTGTGTGCGTACTTTCACTGTGTTGATTCTTGCTTGCTTGCGCGTGCGTGCATGTGTGTGTGTGTGTGTGCGTGTGCGTGTGTGTGTGTGTGTATGTGTTTGTTGGTGCTAATGGTGCACAAACTCAAATTATTAAGTAATGACAAGAGATAGAGGATTCCTGAGGAGTATGTTGATTGTATTTCAAACTTAAAAGTTGTTCAAAGTCTTCTATTAATGTCTCACACACACACACACACACACACACACACACACACACACACACACACACACACACACACACACACACACACACACACACACACACACAGAAGCATTGGCTCAGGGGAAAAGCATAAGGGCAAAAGGCGTCACAGCTGTATAGAAGCTTTGGCGCTGATGGAGCTTGGCAGATTTTACCCTTCAGTTCTCTTTGTAGAACAATACACACTGTAAACAAGTGTCACTGCACAGCTGTGCATTGTGTTTGGTTGAACATAAAATGAACATTTCTTTTGCAGCTGATATTCAAGAATCTGTTCATGGACCTCTGAATGTATCTATTCATTCAGAGGGTTTCAGTTTTATTGTCCAAGTTTTGAGAAGTCTTTGATAATCAAATACAATGATGCTGAATAAAATTTTGTTTGTGATGCTCAAAGCATTGAAAAATGACTGTACATGACATCATTTAACAGCAACATCCCTCTCCAGAAACAGAGCACACCTTCAGTTGCATTTTTTTCTAATAAGAGGGGAATATCTGTTTGGGACTAAATCAAGGATTTTATCACTTCACTGATGCAAAAAATCTTGGGCTGGGTAGGGCTGGGCACTGTGGACAAAAAAATATATCTTGGTATTTTCAGGCTGACAGGCAATACAAGGTATATATCTTGGTATTCTCTACAATATGGACTACATGTTCAGTTTCAACTCAAAGCACATTTGAGATGTCATGAGCACTTTAATAAAAACAGATTAAATCAGAATAAAATGCAAAGACAGGGATTTTTTTCCCTGTTTGAAACTATACAGCTGTACAACATGTAAATGAAAGATGATATAAGATAAATAGCAGGGCTGTACATTATATTTTTGCACAGAGCACTGGATCTACAGAGGTTGAAGGTTTGCAGCACAGGACACAAAACTATAACTTGACTATAAAAGTATTAAGTTGGTCTAAATCCATTGTAGTTTGACACAGAATGGAGTTAAAAAGTCGTTTTCCATGGCCTTTGAATAAATTAATCTAGTGCTGGGGAATTATTTACATATTTTTGTTAATTGAGGCTTTTAGTCTTATTTACTGTATTCACAGAGCATCAGCAGAGAGGCCCAGGGTGGGAAGGCGTGAGAGACGCTTTGTCCGTGTTACACACGTCTTGTATAGGAAATGTCTGTGTTGGCACTGGACGTCTGTTGCCTGCATCCAGGCACTGTCTCAGTGTCACACAATAGACTACTACCAAGAAGAACAGAGATGCGCTATGATCCACCTCACACACTAACTAGCTAACAAATGCTCACCTGACGCAATCAAGTAGCTTTGTGCTACGGTCATTGCGTCCATCTCAGACTGATTTAGCATAGCATGTGCAACATATAAACTGATGTCACGCTGTATACAAATTTACAGACAATTTAAACAGAGGGGCAGCTCTGTGTCTCTCTTAGTGTTGCTGGAGAACTTGATAGTGGATGAATGTGGCGGAGCTGTGTAAAGAGTGTGAGAGGATCGATGGACACTGTCATGGCCTATCAAGAGAACAGCATTATTTAAGGCAACTTGACTCTATATCATTATAAATGGTGCTGTCTAAATGTATATATTGCTTGGAAATATATCAATATTTTGTACATAGTTGTTGAGCCCAGCTCTAGAGGTGGGTATGGTTAAAAAAAGTGCAATACCTGTACTAATACCAGTACCAGAGAAGTGATACTGATACCAAAAGACTACTTCATTTAATACCTTCGTTTTCTATTCTCTTTCTATTAAGATACCCATCATGTGAATGGAAGCAATCAATTGTGTGAAATGCCACCATATTTTAAACAGTACCCAGCCCTACTGATCAGCAACAACTGATACAGTACATCAGTAATGTCCCAGAGGGGTTATTTGTTCAGCACAGTCAGCAGAACAAAATCTTTGCACTGTACATTTCTAAAAGTCATGATTGCATTACATTTGCATGTTTACTGTGTATCATATCAAAATATCTAAAGTGATGTATTATATGAGCGGATTTTTTCATCAGAAAGTGGAGTGGATGGTGGATGGTGTGACACCAAGGTCACGCTCCTGCAGACCACTGTTCAAGACCAACAAACAACAAAACTGCCTTTACACCCGCTTTTAGCTCCCGACCTGTTGCTGTTTTCCCAGCTGTGATAGTGGCACTGAGAGCAGTCATTGTTTTACCAAGACACTGATGCTTTTGCAGGAGGGAGTGTGCCAACAGTACTGGGCAATTTAAGCCAAAACATGAACTTTTCTTAACCATAACCACATGGTTTTTGTGCCTAACCCAAACCACACATTAACCACAGCGTTGTTTCAACATATTGGCTACATAATGATGTACAAATATAATGTATCAGTGGTTGCAGAAATATACAATGCCAACATTGATTCTATTGATTGGATTAATCTTGGTAAATAGACAGCAGTTAAAATACAATTGATACTAAAAAAGTAAAGTAAATACACTGGTTAAAGGTTGTTTGTGAAGTTTTGACCTCTAGTAGAACTAAGGTGATTTTTTTTAATGAGTCTGTCCATGTATTGTTTGTCCCATGCACATGTACAGGCACACCAAACTGGTCATGCAGTCCTGTCTAACAGTTTCATGCCATTCCACTGATCAACAGCTGTCTGTGGAGACATACAGATATGCAACAGCAAAAGCAGGCAAGAATAAGACTTCACAAGACCCACATTATTGCATTACACTGGCAATGTGGCAATAGGAAGAGGGGTAAGAGTTAAAAAAAAAAAATCAGTAATTTAATTGTACTGACCCTTTATAGTAACCGCCATGATTTAGGAATGGTGGGAATGCAACATGCAACATAACAGTTCTGCTTTTTGGCTCAGGGATGGTTGTTGGGCTACACAGTTTATTAGCCTAACATGCTTCTAAGCACAGATCCACCGTCCTACAATAACTACAATCATCACTCCAGATCATCCTGTTCGTGCTCTCTGCCTTTCTATTCTTCCTTCTGCCCATGACATAGCTGTTTGCAAACATTTTTTGTTTCTGTGTTTTGATAAATATAGTCAAGCTCGATGCTATTTATAGAAGCCCCAGCGTGCTCTGCACCTAAGTCGGGGCCTGTTGCATGGTGGGAGAGGCGATGGGTCGGAGGTGGGGCGCTTGAGGATACTGTGACCCAGATGACTGAGCTGGAATGATCGGCCCTGCGGCGCTCAGCGTGCTGCCATACTAATGCTCCCGCAGGAACGTGGTGACACAAGATGCATGTCTCATCTGCCTTTGTTCTGTTGGGAGAGGGACAGTGTGGAGTATTCAGGAATGTCAATTAACTACGGTACTGAGAACTCAGGCATCCCAGCCATTAGTGTGTTTGTGTATGTGAGTGCAGGAGGGGCATCATAGCACGCATCTGTTTGAACAATAAAAACTCACTACCTAATGGTCAGCTGTAGAAAATACGAAAAAACCCAAAAAGACATAAGGGATCGCTATGACGGTGTTACTGTTTTGTTACGTAAAACCAAGTTTCCTGAACACAATGTGATGCATTTGGTGTCTGCCTTGGGATAGAGCTGCCATTAATGGTTTGTCTGGTGGTTTGTTTGCAGTGATTACTTTGTTATTGAAACTATTCTAACCCCTCCATCATCTCTGTTTCCATCTTTTCTGACTCTATCAGGATATCATGTTTCCAGCTCGGTGGTTGAGGAGGGCGCGAGGTGGGAGAGTCGTCACCTTCTACAGGAAGTGTATGACAATGAGTCAAAGCTCTACTCTGAGCCTGAAAAAAATTGCACAGAACCAGGTAAGACTCACTGTGATGTTTGGTGTGATAAATGTAAAAGAAAATGCGTCACAGGAGCAGATGGGTCTGCTGTGAGGTTTCTGAAAGACTGAGCAGTTCAAATAACCCTGTGTGTGTGTGTGCAAGTGAGGAAGAGGCATTGATCTCAGCATCTCCGAACACAAACACCAGTGTGGGATTTAAACATTGATTAGAGCAACCAAATGATTATGTCAAGAGGCTCTCATTACTGTATGATACATACCTACTGGGTCTAATTGTGGAGTTTAAGAACTGTGCTACATCAGATCAAAAAACCCAAGAGTCCACATTCTGTCTTTATTCAGTTGGGCATAATTGGGTCAGGTGGGTGCTGGCGTCCATATTATATTCTTTTGAGATGGTTATGCAGCCCAGAAAAAATGTTGTCATTTTCCATTTCTGCAAACCACAAATATGTTATATTTGTACATTATCATCAACTAGATGTTGAAACTTTACGGTTAAACAGCACTGAAGTTACTATGGGGTTAGTAACCACTTGGTTATGGTTAGGAAAAGATCATGTTTTAGCTTAAAGTACCTGGTTTTGGTGGCGCAGTCACGGTTGTAAAAAAACAAAAAACAAAAGAAAAACAGCATCGGGTCACTAAAAAACACCCATGTTTGGTGGCAGAAAAGCTGCTGGAAACGTGCTATGACTCACGAAAAAACAACCAGTCAGTATTAATTTCATTGACTAAAACTATGATGACTGGTGGAACCTACAGCAGCAACAGCACTAAATAGTCACAGAAACGCAGGATTTATCTAAATGGGCTGATTTTTTACAGCCCATACTCCTAGAATCAGCTTCCAATCATTGTTGTCACATCGTGAGTGACAGGTGTCGTGACCAGCCCCCTTGATTTACTGTCCAGTTGGGCTAAATTCATTCAGCCCAGGCCACTGACTTTTGGCCAATGACAGTGCGTGGAAGTACAGTGAGGGCCCGCCCACTGTTACTGTAGGGTTAGAGTGAGCGTTGAGTGTTAGCATCATGCTGAACGAGGTGGATTATTTTAAATGCTGTCTATCGAGCGGGACCTCATCCAAAAATCATCAGACTTGGTGACTTGGTGATTAACCTGTTTGCATCCCAGAAAGGCCGTCATGTGAGCTTCTCTTCAAATAAGGTAGGCCCAAGTAGGGCTGGGCGGTATTCGCGGTGACGGTAACTTACCGCAGTGAACGAGAGCTGGCAAGACAAAAAAACTGTCTTGGCTGGGACTGGAACTGCCGATTCAGTCCGTGTGAATGATGAATCACTCGCGAGGCGGAGACAGCCAGGCTGCAGGGAGGGAGGCACCGCCTACCCGCCTGACGAATCACTCAGTGAACGAATCACTCGGTGAATGACACTCTCCCTGAGTGATTCAAATCATTTCCTCTCAGGGATACACTTTCATGGGGACCGTTTTCTCCAAGCTCAAGGCTAATGTAGCCAGGAGTCAAGGCACATAAACATATACACACACCTCCTCGTTGTTTTAACAGATTTAGTTTCCAGATAAACAAACTTAAAACGTTAGGCTGGCAGCAGTAATGAGAAGAGTGAGACTCACCAGTCAGTGCAGAGACAGCAGCTGCAGCGAAGGAGACTGGGGGTGAATTCAAGTGTAATAGGCATTTATTGATCTCGGAGAGAAATAACTTTTTTTTAACTTTGCTAAATTGCCACAGCAATCAACAACTCACGTACAGTATAACACAGCATGTAACAAGTAATGTATAAAACCCGCAGTTTGAGAAAACGCGTGGCTGAGACTGTCAGATCCTCTCATTACGAGGTAACTATGCAAAAGTGTGCATGTTAAGTGACTCAGTGATCTGCGGATCACTGAGTACTGTGGTACGGACTACACAGTAAGTAAACGGGAGTTCGTTCATTTCTATTAGGCACTTTAATTTAGTTCTCGGCGTGAAATAACTTTTACTTAGCCAGATTCCCACAGCAACAACACACACACAGTACAACACATCATGTAACAAGTATTGTATAAAACAAGTAGCAATAGAACAAAATATAAGTGAGTGATCAATGGCTGAAAAAAATAGTGGTAGAGCAAATGTACAAATGTCTGAGATGAGAATTGCAGCAATAAATATGAATGACAGCTAATTGCACGTCAGATTATGGCAATACATATATGAATGGAAGAACACAATTTCACTCCCGGAGCTGAAACATGAATCGTTCAGCCGTGTATCAGTTCAGTGAGTTGGAGTCGCAGGCTCCTCCCGCCAAGCATTGAACGATTCGGTGAATGAATCTTTTGAACGAATCTTTTCAGTGAACTGATTCTAGTGATTCAGTAACATCTAAAGAACTGCCGTGCCCAACACTATCACGCACCTCCCTCGCTACGTGATGGAGGTGGCCTGGCCGACCGCACCAAACCCAGGCCCAGGGAACCCAGGGACCAGGGAACCCAGGGACCAGGGAACCCAGGGACCAGGGAATGCGATACCCCTCCCACCCAATTTCACCACGAGCTGCTACTGCAAATGATAATCAGTAAGTGTGTGCTCGTATATCACCCTTTAAAGCTGTCAAACACCGCTGGAGAAATGTATGTTTGTAAGTGTGCAGACATTTTTTTGTAGTTGTAGAAAAAATGTCTAAATGAAATGTAATTGAAATGACTACAGTGTGACAAAACTAATAAGCATTTTCGACTCAAGACTAAGACTAAATCAAAAATAGCTGTCAAAATTACCACTGACAACAATGGCTTGTCTTTTCTTGGTTACTAGCAGATGACAGCATAATGACCTAAGTAAATATAAGCAATAAGAGAGAGCAAGAAAATGCTGCTGGTAGCTGTGAATCAACACTGCAAAATATGAATTAAAATAAGAAAAATTGAAACTGTTTCAGAATCAGTATTGTTAAATTGATGTTGTTTTGCGGTCAGTGTGTAAATGTGATTAGCACATTGTGAGGTTGTGTTAATTTTCAATTTTAACAATTTCAGACAAAAAATATGGACTTGGTGTGCAACAGCCTCAAGTCCTGTCATCTTGTCATATGTGGTAGTGGTTATTAAATAGGGTTGGGTATTGTTTGGATTTTACCAATTTTCATTCTGATTACAATTCTGCTTATGGATTCAGCTTCTTATCGATTCAAAGTTTCGATTCTAATATTTTATTCTTACAAGTGTTAACTAAACACTTACACCTTGTGGTCAGCAGGCAACATTACAAAAGGAAACCCACACTCAAAATGCTGGAACTAATTCAGCATAATAACAATTGCTTAAATGTTTTGTCAGATTTGACATGCAGCCTGACTTGGAGCCAATTAACTTCCCACATGCATTAAAATTTGTCTTGTGGTCTTTTTCTTCTACAAAGTAAAGCCAGGCTTTTGACCGTTTCCTGCAGTCCATTCTTCGCACTGTGACTACCACTATGACACGCTAGGCATGCTTGCTAGCTCTCCAGCTCACAGTTGTGTTTTATGCGTGACGTCACAGGTCCTGACTCCTGGCAGATGAAAAAAGGTCCTGAAAGGTAGCCAGATGAGCCATGGCCTTGGAGATATATGTAGCTATTGTTTGCGCCAATTAATTTTTTATTTCATGTATCGAAAACTTTTTTTTTTTTTTTTCTGTTGGTACCCAGTACTTGGCATTATGTACTCGGTTCTAATTTAGAACCAAGTTGCGGTTCCCAGCCCTATTATTAAATTTGTTGGGTTAGCTTCCTGTATGATGATAGAATTATCAGGTTTACAGAGAAAGAAAAAAGTACTGTGGCAACCTATCACTTCCCTTCACCTTTACACACACATAAACACACACTCTCCAGTCTCAGGAGAGCTGGCTACAGAGAAACTGAGCATGAAAAATGAACAGCACTCCCTGTGATGAGAAGCCGAAGACAAACCGAGAGAAAGTGAGGGGAATGTTGACATTAAGATAAAAGCTGATGAAAAACACAAGCTTCTCCCAGGTAGAAATCCCCTCTGCTACCCCAGACTAACGCTGCCTGTGTCACTGTGCTTGTATCCCTGTGCGTCTGCTCGTCTCTTCCTCAGTGTGTACCAAAAGCTCTCTTGCCGTATGTTTGTTTCCTCTGTGGGCTTGTCGGTGTGTATGTGTTTTCCCTGTGGCGCGGAGTGTGTGTTTTCCATGTGGAATCCTGGGGCTTTACAAGGCTGACGTCCTGCCAAGCATTTTCTTGATCTCATTGTAAACATACCGCCCCCATCTAATGCCCGCATGCACACACACACACACACACACACACTCACACATGCACACGCGCTCCTCCTGCTTGCAGTGTGGGGCACGGAGACACTGGATTCTGTGATCTGACTGAATTCGTACGGACGAGTTATATTTAGACAGCACATAGTTTATAGCCTGTTTCTGTTTAATTATGCTTTGTCTCCTGAAACACTAATTATCTTAATAGGGATTATTCCTGCTTTCCTGCACTAAAAGGGGCCTTCGCAACGTGCTCCTTACGCCTCACTCGCTCTCTCTCTGTCTCTGCCGCTCCGTTATCATCTGTTTAGCTTTCTCGTCCCCCCGGAGCACTCGCTGTCTCCTGCTTCTTCTTTGTGTTTTTCCTTCTGTCTCTCTCTCTCTGGTGTCTTTTTTTTTTACATACACAATCATCAGTTGAATTTCAAGTCATGGAGCATTCTTGTCATGCACAGGAAAAGATACTGCATACACATGCATGGTGACACAGCATGGTGACACAGCACATGCACACAGTGAGGAGATGCATGCATGAGTATCTTTGTGCATGCAGCTGATGTAGTAACGTGCACGCACATATCCAGCTAAACAAATACTAGATCTTATGTGGAGAATCTAAGGCTGTTCATTGGATTTGTTTTATTTGTTTAACGTCCTGTAAGATCTTACCCAAATTGAATTGATGGAGTTGAATGATGTTGCATGTTTGAGGTCGAATTACCGGACAAACAAGTCAACCTATTTCAACCTCCTGCCAAAGAAAAATCTGAAATGGAGGATTTGATAAGGTGAGGCTGACAGTTCTGTCAGTGTGCAGTTTTTTCCTTTGTAAGAGAGATAAGGAGAGAATTGTAAGGGAATAAGGGAGTAGGATATTTGCTGGAATGGGGTCTGTTGGGAAAATAAAATTCAGTTCTTCTTGAGCTTTTCACAGCAACAGTTTGGGAGAAATAGCCTAGGTCCTATTTTTAGTGGCGTTCGCTTGACAGCCCCTCTGCAAATACGCAACAATGGAGCTCGGACACGTGACAGCAAATTCCCCAAAATAACGTTGCTCCTTCTGCTGTCGGCTCAGGCCAGCTGGGGTCTGTGCGGCTCCGTCAAGTGAGCAAATCAATTGAACTGTGCTGAGCTGGATTCAGTTCAACAGAGATGTTGTTTGTGGGCGTTACATGTGCATCATGAGGTAGGCTTGAGAGAATATGCTGATGTTTAATCATCATCACCATGAGTCAGATGAAATGTAAAATATATATTCAGGTTCTGATATTAAGTTTATCTTGTATTATTAGATTAGACATGCCTTACTGTCTTTTTTTTGTCTAATTTGAGTTCCCAGCTTTTACAAGAAGTTTATACAGAGACATGCCAGGATCCATATTTTAAAATGTCTGCACCTTGACAAACTTTCCTGGTTGCATTTTGTGTTTTGGTGATCGCTATAAACATGTTCTAAACCTGAAAGTTAATTCCTGAGCTTGGGACAAGTGTTTGACAAAGGATACACCAGTTGAAGGTGTTTTCTGCTTTCATGTTCTCACCTTTTCAATCAATGGATTGATTTTCTTTCACCCAAATGTCCATCTTTCTAAACTCCTGGGGCCGTTCTCACAAAGCTTCCTGGCACAAAGAGTTGCTCCCTGTGACAAAATTCACAACATTCTTACAATTTTAGGGTTTTCCAAGAATTTCTCGACGAAACCCTGATAAAGATAAAAGTTTTTCAGAAAGCATCTTGGCCCTTAAAGGGCCAGTGTGTAAAATGGGTTGAAAACCGTTGAAAACAGTGACATCAGTGGTCAAATTCTAGATTGCAGGGCTCACTCGCTCACCCCTCCCGTCGGGTAAATGACGGTGGCCTCGTAGGGACAAAAAGCCTTGTGCAGACTCAAGTTTTTCAGGAGTAGGTCTATCTAGCTATGAGGTGAATGTTTATTTAGAAATCGAAACCATGTTACGATATTGTAATGAATCCCTCACGAGCAGGAGACCAGAGTAGCGTTCGGGAAAAAGGCCCGTTTATTTGAGCACTCCAAAAACTCCGGTAACACTCCAGAGGGTAAAAGACTCCGTCCCAAACTCTTCTAGTGTAACACACACACTTCATACACACATACTCGTTTACAGTACCTAGCGGGGACCCCCTCCCCTCTCTGCTCCACCAATCTCCAGCCTGCACACTGACTGACAGCGTAGCTTGTAAACAGAGCTCAGCTGTTTATTTAGCCTAGCAATATCTCCGGACTGTAGCAGCTGCAATGGACGACTTTGAACGCAATTTTGAAGAGTCTTTGTAGCGGACACAGACCCAGAGCCATACCTGTTTGAGCCGGAGTACACAGATGAGGAACTCCATTTGTTGAGCGGGTGAGGAGAGAGGCTGAATCCTCCGCTCCCATTTTGCTGCACAAAATGGGATTCACTGCCACCATCTTTGGGGAAGGAGGAAAACCGCAGCAGAGAGTGCATCACAAGGAGTGAAGTTGCGTCTTCTTTTCCTCACAGATGACGGTTCGAGTTCATTCTCTCCTGTTGTGTGGTAAGTGAGGTCCATTCGCAAACTTAATAACTACAAAAACTTTTCACTACTCTCTATCGACGAACTACTAACACTCTCTGCTGTTTCCTCCTCCTTCTTCTTTCCTTCCGCTGTCTTTGTTGGTTTATTTATACACGCGAAACGCGTTCTCTGGCTGGCTGGATTGTCCGCTCGGTCTGCCGTACATACATGGCGGCGCAAGATGGCGACCTCTCTAAAGCAAGGCCCTTGCTATATATATATATATATATATATATAAAAGTATAATTATAAGGCTACAAAAACCAAACGAATTTTATTTTATAGCGATTATACACTTATATAAACATATTAATCGGTAGAATATTCAGATTCAGATTCAGATTCAGATTTGATAATAAACCATGCCAAATATTACACACTGGCCCTTTAAGAACATCTAAGGTGAAAAACTGGCTCAGACACACCAAACTGGCTTCAAAGAACTAGCAACGATCGAACGCTCCCTGCTGTGTTGCCTGATGTTGTCGTGTCTCAGTCAAAAAGCTGCACATGAACACACCATTAGGACTACACCCGACGGCCAATCAGCACGTATGCTCTGCATCTGCACAAGAGGAAATAACTCTCCACACCAGCCGACGGTGGTAGTCTGTTATCGTCATTCAAAGAGGGAAACCGAAAAACCATCTTGACGCTAGTCAGTTACTGTAGCACATTAACAACATGATCCAGTATTGAAAAAACAAAGCATATTTACTGTGTGCTGGTGGACAAAAACACAAACCATCACAAAATGTTTTTGCTAAAGAGATCAATGGCTAAAAAAAATCTTACCTTATACCACAAGTTTGTGTGGATCTCACTCCCTCTTGACTCTCTAGTCTTCTGACCAATCAAATCGCTTTTCTACACCACAAGTCACTTTCACCAGTTCACACACACATTCACACACTGGTGGCCAATACAATACAAGGTGTTGCCTGCTACTTAGTAACACTGATGGAACAGCCATCAGGAGCACTTTGGGGTTCAAGATATTGCCCAAGGACACTTAAGCATACAGAGTGGAGAAGCTGGGGGCCGAACCGCTGAAACTTAGCAGGAACTTTCAGCCCCCTCCCTTTCCAGCTTAGCTCCCTCAAACCAGCTGACACCCTTGTTGGTTTCTGTAGTGAAATAAGGAGGCATCATGTATTTCTCAGGTCAGCTTCATGAATCAGCCATTCTTCACCTATTGCAGCACTTTCAATGCGAGCAACAGGTAGCCTATGAATAGAAACAGGCTGTCTGACAAAAGTTCAACTCTAAACGACACACCACATCACCTGCAGCCACTTAGGACATCTCTTTTGTTGGCTTAAAATCCAAAATTTTGCCATATTGGTGTAGTTTTAGTTTTTTTTTGAGGTACTCCATCATGTCTACTTTGTCACCCAAAAACACATGAACCTACTAGTAAACAACCACCACGTGTGCAACTCTGCCTCTCCCACCTCTACTGAAATCTCCTTCATGTTGCCGGTCTGGGCTCACAGCCTGTCACACACTGTTGTCTCTGTGAATCCATTCATAAGCAAACATAATAAAGTTCATAAAGTTTAAGTTGGATTCAGTACCGTGATGCTGTTAATGATATAAGCTACTGTACTTTTTCATTTGCAAGAATGTGTCATAATGATGAGAGTCAGTTCAGCTGGTACACCAGACCAGAACGTCAAAAACTGGGAATCGACGAACTCTATCACAAGTGCCTGCAGCATTTGATTGACAGTGTGAAGTACGGCACAACACACAAGCAGCACTGAGCGCTAAGCAAAACAAAAACACAATGGGAGGCCAGCAGATTAGAAAATGTCAGCACTACCTGTGCAAGTGAAGAGTAACACTGACAGCTTTACCAGACAAATTTGCAAAGCAGTCAATGTCTGGGGTTAAACTCTCGCTCTCAGCGCTCACAGCAGCAGATGCACAACTGAGAAAAGTCTCCTCTTATCAGCTGGAGAAGATGCTCCTTTGCATTCCTATGGCGGCAACTGTCTCTGCAGCACTCTGTTTGTGCTGTAATTGGTTGGATCAATGGCACTTACTTCCTCCTCTCATCTCGCCACACAAAGTATACAGACAGCGCAGACGCATACTCGTACACACAGAAGAGCTAATGTACACAGACAGGCTTCGACAGGAGCACACCCCGCAGGAAATTCATATACAAACACACAAACATAGACACACACACACACACACTGTGTATACATTTTTTTTTTCAGCTCGTGTCTGGCGTGGCTGCAACTTTTTTGTCATTTTCCATCCTTCTAAGGTCAAATACCAACACACACACACATTCAGCTATGATTACGCATTATAACAGTGGAGTGTGTTGGATTAGAGATAATCGTGTTTACAATTGCTGGCTTTCTCCTCTCTGCTCATGCACCGCAAACTACAACCTCTGCCTCATTAAAATGTGTGTATTTATTTGTCTATGTGTGTGTGTGTGTGTGTGTGTGCGTATGTGTGTGTGTGTGTGTGTCTCAGGGTAGCAATGACCTCTGTGTCTGTCTTTTACTCTGACTCATATCTGTTCTCATCTAATTCAATCAAGCTCCATCATAAAAGACAGCAGGGATAGATCTGGATGTCTGAAGTGATCGTGGTTCAGCAGAATTGTGATCTGCCTTATCAGTTACACTTTAGCTCACATTTCTGTCTGTCAAGTCTTAATCAACCCTAAAAACTACAGGACATCATCTCTCTCTTCCCTCTGCTCACTTTATCAATTACAGTAAGAACTAAAAACAAGTTTCAAATGAGTTTCCAGACAGTTGAGCTCTCTTGAAAACAACAAACAAACTAAAAAACAGAAAATGTTTTCGTCATATTCTTATTTTTGTGGATTGTACAGTATGTCAGATGATGTTAATATTGTGTGCATTGTTAATATTTATGTCATCTAAGCAATCCAGTTTCCACTTTATTTTACCAGGATGATCCACTCAATATTAGGGCTGTCACAGTAACTACTTTTGTTGGTCAATATATTGTCCCAGAAATAATTGCAAATAACAATAACAATTTTATGCCACTAATTTTAAGAATGTTTAGACATTGGAATTGGATTTTTATACTTTGACCACTTTGGTCAAAGAAAACTTTGTTTCTATTTGCAGTATTATGTTTAGCGGTATGGCTCTGTTCTGATGCCTTTCTGCCTTTCCTCGGCCTACGCAGAAAGTGTAAGGCAGAGAGGGCACACCTCTCCACCCTTCCACAAGCTTATGTGGAAAGCCATAAGGCAAAGAGAGCACACCTTTCTGCACTTCCATACGCGAACAAGGAAAGCCTGAGGCAGAGAGAGCACACCTCTCTGCTCCTCCATGCCCCTCCGTCAAAAGCCTAAGGCAGGGAGAGCAGTAGCAAAGAACCCCAAGGAAAAGTAAATCTGGTACCTCCATAATCTGGCCAGTGTGCTGCACCCAGCTCCTGGGTGTGGATGGCTTTGGAGCTGAAAACTCTGCTGGTGGTGCTTTGTGGAGTGAATCAAGTTGTTAGAGGGTAAAACTATAAACAATGGACTTCTTGGCTCTTTGCTAGGAGTCAGTTATCCATGAAATTTGCTTTAAAAAGTCAGTCCATAGAGGATCAATCCCTATGTTTCTGGTGACAATCTTACCTTTTCTGCCGCACCACCATCAGACAAAAAGCTTTTACTTTTACCTAACAAATATCACACTCTGATCATCACGTTGCCATGAAAGTCACAGAACACAGTCATCTCTATGTGTTTTCTTCATGCATTACCCCAAGGCCAAACCTAAGAGCTTTCATTAAGTCCAGTGCAGCAAAATCATAGCACCTCTAAATACAGTGTTTTTAGGGTGCATATCCACATGTAATTTTGGCATACAATATACAAAACATGCGGCTAATACACAAAAATAGATAAAAACTACCATCATACCTAGAAATTGGATGTACACCCTGTTTGTATGTGCATGTAAGATGTCTCATAATCTAACTGGCATAGAGTGTAAGGACATTTTCTAAGCACATTTTTGCTCCTGAGGGACTAAACCTTTTGATTGTAAGGCCCCTGTGGCATCACCCACAGACATTTTTGGCCCCATTACTGGTTAGGCTCTAAGAATAGCTATAGCTTACTTTAGACTTCAGAACTTTATTTCCGAGTCAGTACTGTCAGTGTGTCCTGCTGCGGTTTTCTCCAAAGTCAAATGCTTTGTAAATTCTTTTAAGAACACACGAGAAACTGCTGCCTTCACTCGCAGCATGATAAACAGCATGTGTACTGCAGGTTTTCCTAACATGCGGCTAATTATCTGCTTAATGGGACTATTTTCCCTTTTTCCATTACTGCACACTGAGGCAAAATGAACCTTAAAGACAGAGCGAGAGTCTATTTAGAGACCATTTAGAATGGAGGCTGCTAAAAATGACTTAAACTGCGTCTCTGAAAACACTCCGAGTCTTGCAGTTACAGTGAAGGAACCTGATTTTTAAGAATTTAAAATCTTCATTTACTGCTCACTATAGAGTAAACTACTGAATGTCTGTTATATATGGAGTAGTGAATGAATCAATGGGGGAGAGATTAAGGACGCAGCCATGATCATTGTGAGGATGTTAACATGCTGGCTTTAGGATTTAGCTATAACGTGTTAGCGTGGCTGTGACTGTGACAAAACATCAGGGGGTTACAAAAATTATTATGAATGGTCTAATGTATTCCTAATAGTTAAATAATAGATCACAATTGTCTGTATCAAATTTCATATCAGTGTTTATTTTGATCATTTTCCAACTTATACAACTCAAATACACACACAAAAATATATATAAACAAACATAGATACATTAGATAATTGATTAATATTAATGATTATTATAATGGTAATAATAAGTACAATCGTTTATCATTAAATATTTCTTAAATATATTAGGTGTATTACACATTTTCATGATGTTTTCAAAACTATACCATAAATAAACTTCTTACAGGGAATTTATACTTCTGCACTGAATTGAAAACATAGCTATGGCCTGCAGTGCACCTCCCCAGAATTGTAACTACTCGTGGTGATGCAGACCTCCTGTCTGTTTCTGTATACTTTTCCTCAGTGGAAACAAATCTTTTATTTACTTTTATCTCACAGATAAGAAACAATAAATTGTGAAGACTGTAAAGCCTCCACTAAAATAGCATTTTAAGGCTTGTGTGTAATTTATCCTTGAGGGATTTCTACTTCGAGATTTATCTAGGCTGTAAAATGCCATTGGCTGGCGCTAATAACGTTAGCATTTTGTATTTCTTTGGAAAACGTGTTTAGTATGACAGTTGTTTTGTCTGTGAATCTTGTGAGTTATAATGGAGCCAAATTCTGTGCCGTTACCTTTGTTAAATGTTGCTGTCGTCCCTGGCTTTATATGAGAAGAGGAAAAGATCGCTAGTTGCTAGGCTAATTCATACAATGTTAAAATGCCATAGGCTTGTGCTAATTAAGTTAGCATGTTATATTTGTGGGGAAAATGTGTCGGGTTTAACACAAGTGCTTTGTCTGTGAATTCTGTGAGTTATGGTGAAGCCAATTTGTGTACCTGCGTTTGAAATCGTCTCTATTAAGCCATATTTAATGTGTGTTTTGAATCAACTAAAGTTTACAGCACTTCACAGAAACCTCCGCTGTCGACTAGCGTTTTGGAGGTGTAAGAGAGACAGACACACCACCGCACAAGTAAAAATGCTCACAGTGCCGTAGGCGATGTGCGTAGGTGACGTGCGTAGGGTCTATGCACAACCATAAATACGCTTTTAGACTGTTATACATCTTTGTTTTAAAATTATTCTCATCTCTGTTTTTGTAAACATAAAAATCTATCTCAGGTCATACTGACTCACTCTAATTTGGAGCAACTGGATATAGTCAGGAAGCATTTTATTTATTTTCCTCTGCGTCAGTGATAGCTGTGGTCAGAGGCATTATGTTTTCGAGTTCTGTCTGTCTGACGGTCCAATACTTATGCCAAGAACACCTTAAGGGAATTTCTTCCAAAGTTTCACAAATGTTCACTTGGACTCAATGATGGACTGGTTAGATTTTGGTGATCAAATGTCAAAGGTCAAGGTCACTGTGACCCCGTTTGTCTTGTTCTTAAGAAAACGATATCTCAAGAACACCTTGAGGGAATTTCTTCACATTTGGCGCAAATGTTCTCTGCCTCATTGAGGCAGATGTCCTCTGCAAAGTTCAAGATCACTGTGACCTGTCTTATATTCTCATGAACACAAAATCTCTGAGGGCCTTGAAAGAATTTCCTTGAATTTGGCACAGACCTCGATTTGGACTACATATGACTCTGAACGGACATGGATCTCAACTGTAACTGCAACATGACTGGTTCACAGAGGCATACGACCACAACGCGGTAATTCTGGTTTACTTTATACAATACTTAAAGTACACCAGATCTCTAAAATTTGAGAGCATGTAAATTTATAAACAATTTTTTGGTTCATGATGATCAGATTTGTTTACAACTCTTATAGCTCTCCTCTCTAGCATAAAGATTGGACTTGTGATTGTCCTTTACGCAGTTGGAAATGTATGGAAGTATGAAATAATAGTACTATATATACATATATATATATGATTTGGATTGAGGATGTCTTTAGTTTTGTGCAACATTGCACTGGACTTTGACATTTTTGTCAGCATGATTTATTTGTTGTTTTTAGTACAGTTTGTCTGTTTGGTTTATAACAACTTCCAGGAATGTATTTTCATAAACACTCTCTCTTTCAACATCATCTACCATGATTTGTTCTGAATTGTTGATTTTTGATATCCCAATATGGTAAATTTCATTTTAATAACAACGTGTTAATATCAAAGTTTTGTTTTAAAGATTTCAATTCTGTTTCTACTGCGTCCAGAGGCTGCTCAAAATCTTTACGGGAACAAAATAAATTTGTATCATTTGCAAATTAAACAAACCGTGTAATTCTGGACACTGTACACTACAAACAATACAAACAAATTAGGACCTAGCACTGAACCTTGTGAAACCCCACATAGACCCTCAGCAAGCCAGATTTATCATTGTTTAATTGCACATATTGATATCTTTCATCAAGATAGTTTTCTGTTAGCTATCATGATATCTTTGGATCAAAGTTTTGGATGGATGGTCACCATCCTGTAGCTCTGCAGCCAGTGGAAAGACACGGTGGAACTGTTTTGTCCTTCAGTTATCTACCTTTGATAGCCAATGTTGGATCAGTTCTAGTTAGTCATATTGCAACATATCCATCATATCAGAGATGGACAATGCTGATTGGAGCCGACTGGATTTTTAATGAACCACAAATTTATGTAGCCACAACAACATCCACAGCTACACTGCTGAAGAAACAAACCTCTACAATCAGATTTATGTAGACATACAGCCCATCTTTGGTCCAGGCTAGCTGTCATGTGGCCTGTGGTGCTTGGTAGGGCAGGAGAACAAACAGGTTGTGAAAGGCAGGCAGGTCATGTATCCCCATGTGTGTGGAGCCCTGGGGATCCAGCCCTAAACACAGACCAAGGCAGGAGAGAGGGCACAATGCCAGCTCCATGTAGGGAATGAAGCTTGTGTGCTGACATGGGGACGATTACATGTAGTCGCCCCCCGTGTGAGTGTGTATGTATTTGTACCTCTGCGCGTGTGTGTATGATTATATGACTGTGTTTACCAAGCCATCCCCTCCTTGCCCGGGGTCCATCTGTCACTCCAAGAAAGCTCACTAGGCATGTCAGAGACTGCGGGCCAGCTGGGAGGATGTGTGTGTTTATGTGTGTATGTGATGGGGGTGGAGGATGGGGGGTTATCTCTGTCACTTCATATCGCATCATTTCCTGTTAAGGAATCCCATCAGCACGAAATAATCCAAAGTCTGAGACAGGAAAGGAGAGCATCATCAAGAAGAACAAAACTGGCCAATTTTGTGGTATACAGCACAATCAAAGCAGTTGTTTTCCCACACAGTGAATCAAACTGGCTTGGAACAAAAAAAAAAACAGTGATAAAAAAGCAACAAAAAACATGAGTAATCCAAATATATTTACATTTTTACATAATCGGCAAATAGCCATATATAACCTTTATTAATTCCACAATTGAGAAATTCCAGTGTTGCATCTGTCAAGAAGAAAAAGACTCAGATTAAAGATTTTAAAAACAAGGCATGCAAAAGATACAAAAATCAGCAATAAATAATAATAAGCATAAGCAAGTAGTGGCCTAAAAGAGAGCACATTTAGTGCAACGACTATATAGAATTCTGTTAGTTTTTTTTGGTTTTTTTGTATTAAAAAAAAAAAGATAACTTCCCGTGTATCTGCATGATGACATCACATACACCAATCAGCCAAAACATTATAACCACTGGCCAGCCCACTCCCATTATGAAGTCGTAGTATACTCCCGCCTTGTCATTGATTTTGGCATCAGACATCTGATGGTGGCTAGATTCAGCAAACCCAGGGCCTTTACCCGGGAGCCTGGTTTTCGTCTCCTGAAGGCCAAACCAAGATGTTTTTATCTAAACCTAACCATGTGCTTTTGTTGACGTCCAGACTTGGTAGTGTGTCCTGCAACATCGACAGCAGATGCAGAAGGATACCTAGCGTGCAACATGTAGACAACATGTAATGTAGGCTACTTACGAAGCAGCGATATTTGACGCCTTGGGATGAGTACGTAGTGCACTGGTTGGTACAGTAACTAAATTTATTATAACATTAACAATAACATTATTCTGACAGGAAACCTTGTGTCCCGGCGTTGAAGTAGACACAGAACCATTTGGCATTTTCTACCCAGCCAAACACAGCTGCAGACCAAGTGCACCTCCTCATGGCAACAGCGCTCCCCAGTTGTCATTTTTGTACCAGGCTGTAAACATGTTTATTTTTGCTGTAAAGTTGGGCATTTTAACATAGGGGTCCACAGGGAAGTTAGAGACCGTTCGCCATGGTACCGCTGCTGGGCAGGGTGGAAATAAGTCCTGCGGAGTTTCAGAGGACCTGGAGAATGTTTTAGGATAGTAATAACATTATATAAGATAATCATATTGCAAAGATAATATATATAAGATAATAACATTAAAGACAAAATTAAATTGCAATACTTTTTCAAAACGATGATTTTATCTTTCTGTACATTTTGTATACAAATTCATTACATAATTTTGCTTGTAAATGTCTATTTGCATCAAGTTTATTACGGAAAACACATTATTTAAACAATTTACATTGCCCCTAAAGTTATTTGTGTGCTCCTTACTTTTTCAACTTAGGAGCACATGTGCTCCTTGGGAAAAAAGTTAGCGTCAAACCCTGCTGTGGTTAAAGCAAGCTGAAGAGACTTTCATATTTTGTTCTACGACATGAAATACAGCAGTAAATTCTACACTTGTGAACTTTAAAGCTTCTGTGTGTCTATTGCTAACAAGTGGTTAAATGACACTACACAACATCATCCTGCTGAGCTGCGCCAAGCACAGCTTTACAGTCTTATTATGGTGGTGGTGTTATGTAATGTGATCATAGTGTAGTTTGTTTATAGCCTAACATTAGCTTTTTACTTCTGGAAATGGCATTCAGGCGTCACCTATCATGTTCATTTGTGAAGATTATCTTGCTGAACAAAATGTTTAAGTATCATTTTGTTTGTTTGCCACAGAGCTTATTTTCTGCAATAATCCAAACTCCCGTAGAAAAATCCCAGTGCAGTGCTAACTTCTGTGTTGGCCTACAGAAAAACATCATCCCTGGAGCACTCTATTAAAATGGTTAACTAAGTTGACCATATAGTGAGCTTTTCTAGAGCTAACATTACATTTTCTAAACTTTATAAGCTGATGTTACAAGAAAACGGAAAAGGTGTTTCAGACTTGTGCCATAACTACCACTAACTAAATGCTACCAGAATGTATAAGGTGTTTAATGCAAGCACGTGTTGGGCGCATTGTCATTAAAAAGTAGACATTATAAGCATTTTCAGACTGGAGGAATTGTTTTAGTAGTTTTAAGAACCCCCCTTTTCATAATGTCTGCACTGTAAGAACTAGGAACAGTTGTAGATCTTAGAATGCCATCTTATTTATTTATTGATTGATTTTAGCTCCCATTTCAGAGTGGGTACTGTCCCAGCACAGGAGGAACCATTAGTTACATTAAAGTGTATTACTACAGTAAAGTGTATGCTTTTGTTTGAACTGGATACAGCACCAGCAAATTTACAATATATGTAACAGTGGATAACACAATTTTGACCTGTCAAAGCCAGACTGATGGTGTTGTACCAGCCACCAGTTGGCTTACAGTACATAACTTTAGGATTTCTATTAATGGTGCAAACAGGAAAAAAAGCCCCTGAAGTTATGTAGTCCACAGGAGAGTTCCCCAGTGGAAAGTTTCTCTCAGGGAGTCCCAAGAACTGTCTGGTCCACAAACAGATAACTGTAGTTATCATATGGCTCTGGCAATATTATCAAAATGTACTTTCAGATATATTTATCATCTATAAATATTAAAGAATTTGGGCTGCTGTGCTTTTATTAAGAAACATTTTGTAGTTGAATGTAAAGTACTCACTCAGAATAAAGAATCTTTTCAGCTCCTTTCGGTTTGAAAAGACAAACTTTGGATTTTCATCCATCATGAGATGCAGCAGATTTGGTCAGCTTTGGTTCACAGCAGATACAACGAATTCCAACAGTGACCAGGATTCACTTGGGAGAAAGCATCAAAACATTCACAGAAACCTCTTGATCCACTCCTGCAGCATAATCCACTTCCTCACTCAGTGTGAATGCTCAGATGGTGAACCACTATAGTAGATACTGAACACATAGAGAAAAGGTCTGCTTGGAGGATAGTGAGCATACCCAGCATGCAATGGATGAGTGTGCAGTCTCCCAAGGATGGATTCTGTTAAAGTGCAGTTGGTAGTAAAAGAAAAAACAAAGCTGTTTTGCCTTCTGGGATGTCAAAGCACCAATGCTCAGATCTGCACTATATGAACGCATAATCTTGCAAAAGTGTGATATCCTTTTTGAACAATTGTAGCAGATTGTTGCTTCATCCTTGTTGGGCAGACTCTTATGAATGTGTGTGTGTGTGTGTGTGTGTGTGTGTGTGTGTGTGTGTGTGTGTGTGTGTGTGTGTGTGTGTGTGTGTGTGTGCTTAAATCTGCCACCTACTGCTGTGTCTCTTCACTTGTATGCAGTAGGAAGTCAAGCCACACTCTGCATAATGGTGTAATATTATGCATAGTCTGCCAGTGCACTTTCTTTTCCTCTGCACAGGAACATGTGTACACACACACACACACACACACACACTCAAACACACAAGCACAATCTTTAGACACATATGGAGAGGAAGGCTTAAATGTCATATTACTCAACAGCATAATAGCGAGGCCAGCTACACACGAGGTGTCGGATTTCATCAGTGTCTGGGAGGTGTGTGTGTTTTACTGCAGTCTGCTCGCCTGGATTATCATTGTAGCAGAACCTAGTTTGGAGCTTCGCCTTCTGCCTCACCTTTTGCTGAGCCAGGCAACACAGCACGAAGAGGTGTGAAAGTGTCAGGGAAACGTTAAGTGGCCATTTATGCGTGGTTGTGAATGTCTGTGTGTGCATTAGTCTGTACAGTACATGCTTACCCTCTAATTCCATCGGACCTTGTTGCTCCTCAACCTCGTGGTGCTTGCACTATTCACTGGCAGTCATATCAGCTGTGTCCCTTTTCATGCATGTGAAATAACAGCACAGGAAAGGAATCAATTGAATCCTGTTTCTAGAATGCAGTGGGGACATGTGGAAAGCCATGCAAAAGCACACAATGATGAGATGTTGTGAAATGCTGCACAAATACCAACGGTCTGGATTCTATTCATATGACATCATCATTTTTAATGGTGTGAGATTTGATGAAAATGCTATTAGCCCCCAAAGGACTTGACTTGAGACTTGTTGATAGTGGCTTAGGATGTGACTTGGGTCTTGTTGGTCTTGGTGTGGGACTTAAGACTTGTTAGTCTCGACCTGGGATTTGACTTGAGAGTTGTTGGGCGGCTGTGGCTGTGGCTCAGAGGTAGAGCGGTAGAGAGGTAGATCAGCAGTTCGATCCCTGGCTCCTCCTGTCTGCATGTTGAAGTATCCTTGAGCAAGATACTTAACACCAAATTGCTCCCGATGATACCTCCATTGATGTGTGTGTGTGTGTGTGTGTGTGTGTGTGTGTGTGTGTGTGTGTGTGTGTGTTAAAAACTGAGTGTATGGTTGTCGCGGCCACCAGTGTATGAATGTGTGTGTGAATGAGTGAATGTGATACGAATGCAGGTCCATTTACCATTGTTGGTCGTGGCTTGGGGCTTTTTGGTCTTGATTTAGGACTTGTCGAATGTGTCAAACAAAACAAAAAACAAAACAACAAAAAATATGATAGGAAGATATGTACTGATATGAACATGTTCCTTTTTTCACTATGCCATTTATTTCAGCACACTTAAATAAACAACGCACACTGACATAAAGGGAATATCTGACTGGAAATGCAGAGCATTTATTGCTATGTCATTCTTACTTTCCATTACATTCGCTTGCATTGATTAGATGGAGGTCTGAAGTCCAGCAGAGTTGTAAATGCAGTTTAGACACTCAGAAACCAAACTGTGTCATCCAATGTTGAGGTAACTCAATCAGAACAGAAATGAGAGGCAAATATACTGAGAAATTAATTAAAACCTGCATGCAGATAATCAGAAACATTGATACAGTTTTGATTGAATAAATAACCAGGTTGCTCATGTCCCATGCTAATATATCCTGAATAAAACAGAAACCAGCATAAGACTCAAAAGTGGGATACCAGTGTGCATATTAATGAACTCACTGATATTGCAGGACACCAGTGAAAACTTTTAGATCATGAACCTAAGTTTTGTTAACAGTCACTCTTTTTATTCAAACAGCTGTGCAAGAACTTTAAATACAGTATCAAGATTATATAGCCTAATAATGATTCAAAACAAGCACGATCTTATCAGAGTATACGCCCTACATTCAGACGCAGCATTTAGTACCTGGAAATTGTCAGTACTTTTTCATATGCATCAGGTCATTACTATTGCAGTTACAGTATTGAGGTTTGATAATTTGTTGACACCAGATTCATTGTGTTAAACATCAATTCCAGTATACAATATGTACACTATCATACCATATCATACCCATTTTGTAATATATATCGTTCTGAGACCTCAGCTTCTGTTTGGTTTGCATTTTTGATATCTCCTAGCTATTTGGGATCAGTAGGACCTAATAAGTATAAAAACTACTGCTGCTAAAATTGGTCAAATTTGTTGCCATATCAAACTATAAACATTACTTAATCATGAATAAACAGGTTTCAGCCAAAAAATTTGATCAGGTTTTATACCTTGTCCACTTTTGTGACAGGATTGGCTGCAGACTGACTTGGTGGAGATGGCTGCCATCTTTTTTCTTACATGGATTAGTGTATTGTGCTTTTGCCACTGTTAGATGGCACAAAAAGTGTCTATGAATGAGGACAACAGGTCTAAGTTAAGCAGAATGACGTAGGGAGGATATATGATGAGATATAGAATTTACCCAGCCCTAACTACACAGCAGCACACATACACCTACAGTGCCATGAAATGAACTGAATGATTGAGTTGATTTTATACCCTGTGACATTTATCGACATGTCACTATTAATTATCATCTTCAATGGCTAGTGGTCAGTGTGATCAGCCATTTTGACTGAAGAGTGACAGCAGTGATGGATGTCCGCAGGCTGACTGGATGCTGCATTTAGAAAATCCTTTGAGGTTACAGAAATGGAAATGTTACTGATGACAATGATGGCAAACCCAACTGGGGATTTCACTTTGTGATCTGGTATTCACAAAGCCAATTAATCATCCACCATACACACACACACACACACACACACACACACACACACACACACACACACACACACACACACACACACACACACACACACACACACCAGCACCACATATTTGATGCACATACACACTAACACACCCCAGTAGTCCTCCTTAGACAAAAATCAATGTTAATTGACTGTAGCTGTGCTTTAAGCATACATCTCACTGAGTGAAAATGATAAATGTCCTAGTGTGGAACCCTGCAGGACAATTCTTTCTTCTCCTCAGTTGGACTTCCCCCCTGGGCCTTTCCTCAACACCAAACATGCACATGGTTAAAATATTGAGTGAGGTGGATTTTTCTTGTCAGAGTATAATCCTCTGAGGAAATTACTGCAGAATTGAACGTCCCCTGTGACTTTGATCTGTTTTTAGTGACCATAGACACACAGTCCTCTAAAGGGTGACTTTTGACCCTTTTGGTATTTTTTCAGTCTGTTTTAACTGGTGTTTTTTTTCAATTCAGAAAGACAACATACAGCCTGTAGGCGATGCTGCATAATATATTCACAAATAACGGGTAATTATTCTATCAGTTAAATACTGTAATTCAAGAAGAATTCCACTGCTCCCAAAAGGGGTTGTTATTATTGGTTTATCTGGTAATACACTCCAGTCAACGCTCATGTAACCCATGATTTTTAACAATCACCCTGCATTCATAAGCAGAGATGCCCATCACATCATTGCTGTACCTGCTGTAGCATGTGTTTAAATTCCACCAGTTGAGTTTATTATGACGTGTGGTACAAATGCCGACATCTTGAAAAGTCAAATTTTGTACCTGTCCTGATTTATAACCAAAAATATACTGTTTCCAAGTACATGCATCAAACAAGTAGCAACCCCCGGGGCTGAAACATGAAGTCAGTGCGGAAGCGCCAAAACTGCAGTTCCTCAAACAGCCACTTGAGGCTGGTTCCAAGAGTGAATCAGTCCTCATAGACCCCCATGTTAAAATGCCCAACTTTACAGCAGAAATAAACATGTTTACAGCCTAGTACAAAAACGTTTTTGGTCTGTATATCGAATTTTCCCACTCATGACAACTGTACCAGTGTTTTTAATTTTTGTTTATTAAGCCTTAAGGTTATGAAAAATTAGGAGCGTGGATGCTTTAATTGACTGGTGGGTGCTATCTGTTGACAAGTAGCTACCACAGAGACAACGTTGGTTTGGTAATTAACCATGGCGCAAGGCCCCAGATCCACAGTATTGGTGTAGCTGTAGCTTTCACTATTTTAGTGTTTCCAGTTCATGAAAGTTAACGTTAACAAACGATTTGGCTGGCTAAAAAGTCTTGTTCAGTGTTTGATTAAACTACAAGACCAAGGAGCTGGATATTTAGTTTTTCTGGTAAGTAATGTTATGTTTTGTTTTATTTTATTGGTTTAAGAACATTTTTCGCCATGGAAAATTAGCATTAGCATTACCATGCTTCACTAGATGATATCATATTTACATATTGGTAATATCATCACTTATTAACTCAGTTTACTCTGGACATTGGCTTTATGTTAAGTTACACTAATAGTGTGCAGTTTCTTTGAATATAAAACAATTTCCACACCATATTTTACACCATTAAGGTATGTGTGTGTGTGTGTGTGTGTGTGTGTGTGTGTGTGTGTGTGTGTGTGTGTGTGCGTGTGTATGTGTGTGTTTGTGCGTGTGCATGTCCGTTTGCGCGTGTGTGTGTGTGCACGTGTGTGCGCAGAGTAATAGCCCCTCAAACTGCCTGTGCCTGCCCCTGCCACCCACCTTGCCTTTATTAACAACTGGCCTTTATTTGTTTGTGCGTGCCACATACTGGGAAAGTATTTAAAGCATGAACATAACTTAAATGCCACCTCTTTTTTGAGAATTTACAGTTGGACTCTCTGTAGATTCTCTCCAAAGCATCCTTCAACTTCAAGCTAAGAGGAGGTTCAATTAACCAGAATAAATTGAAATAGGGACACACACCACTGTAATTACACCACATTATTTGTAACAGACCAAGAAACAGAGTGGAATTCCCCTTTAACAACAGAAATGTATTACAGACGTACCAGATGCCCTCACAGCCCCAAAAGATCTGCAGCCAGCACAAACAGACTCTCAGGAGAGAGCAGTAACATGGCACCCTCACTATAACCTGGCTGAAATCACTACAGCAGAGGTGTGTGTGTGTGTGTGTGTGTGTGTGTGTGTGTGTGTGTGTGTGTGTGTGTGTGTGTAATGGAGGTACACTCTTTAGGGCCATTCTGCAGCTCAGGCAAATCTGCAAATTTTTTGCTGGTGGGAATAGACCCTCCTCCCCCTGCTGCCATGGCAACCGGTGAACTGTGTGACCTGCTAGTGGATTTTGTGTGGATGTGTGTGTACGCGTGTGTGTTCATGCAGTGGTGTGTGTTTTACAAAAAGGAAGAAGTAGCTGGAAGAGAACACACACCATGTCCAATGCATTTTTCAATATTGCAGCTTTTCCACATCTCTCTCCCTGTGCATGTCAGCTTCTTACCTGGACGCACCTACCCCTTCCTCTGTCTCTCACTCTTCTGTGTCTCTCTCTCACTGCATCTCAGTTGATAGCCAGTAACAGTGCACGATGCCAGCTGTTGGCATACCAGAGGCCTTGCAGCAGTACTTGGCTGTCTCTCGTGCCTCGGCGTGCCGCTCTGCATTCCTCAGCTCCACGGGGGATGTTTACATTTCAAAACTCTCCCGGTGGAAAGGAAAGAGCCGGAGCTGACAGAGCCAAGTCAGAGGGTTCAGGAAGAAAAAGACGGGGACATGGACACTGGAAAATAGAACAGAATAGAGAGGTTTTGTCATGGAGATTTTCTTCTGATCTCATTGCCTCCTGCAGGCAAATCGCTATGTACAGGATGCCGTATGTGTGTGCGATATCATCAGTGTTTGAATGAGGAGACTTTATTGGTTTGACTCTGTGTTCAACTCCATCCTACTGACAATAAAAGGAAACACAGGGAAGACGGACAATATTTTCAAGAGTATATCACACAATTTTCACTTTTGTATTCAGGTTTCATATGACCATTTGCTTCATATGAGTGTTTTCTGATCTGCCACCTCTGTGGTAAAGCTTTGTTAGGGCCAGTGCTGGGAGTAACGTGTTTCTAAAGTAATGTGTTACATTAGTATAGCCTGTTATTTTTAGCAGTAACAAAACAATGTGTTTCACTGCAGTAACAAAACTGTGGTAATATCATTACATTAACGATGTCAAATAATGAATTACCAATGAAAGTAAGTGTTTATTTACTCATTCATCTGTGCTGCACAATTTCACCGGCCCACCACAGAGGAGACCCGCAGCTTGTTGAAGGTCTGATTGGAGAAAGTGATTTATGATGCTGTCACCCACATGCAGCATGCTAAAAAGAAGACTGTGACTGCCATGGATGTGGCGTACGCTGTGAAGAGGTGGAGACGCATACACCCACTCGACTCAGTCACGAGTCAGTCACAGCTGTCAATCATAAAATAAATGAATAAAATAAAATAATAATGAAAATGATAATTTTATGGCATGGTCATTCATGCTTTAAATGAACATTGGCAAATACACATTACATTCACTTTCTCACAATGTGAGCCCCCCCCAGGGCTCCCCACAGTACGATACCAGTGAAAGTATCACGGTTCTGAGTAGTATCAGGATACCACGGCAAAAATGAGGCAGATGTGCCTTTTGTCATTTATAAAAAGATAAATCACTTTTCTATAATACATCACTGATATTTCAATGGAATAAATTACTTATTGACTTATTCATACTTCAAAAACAGCATCAATAAGTGATTAACATAGGGGGGATTGAAATAAAAAAATAGAATAAAAATCAACCAGCCACCCTCCTCCCCTGACAGCCCCTTCATAAGTAAAAAACAGTCCCTCCATAAGTAAAAAACAGTCCCTCCATAAGTACAGAACAGTCCCTCCATAAGTAAAGAACAGTCCCTTCATAAGTAAAGAACAGTCCCTAAAGTGCGGTGAGGTTTGTGGACCATTACCTGCCACAAAGAGAGAAATGTGAACGGCTCGTTTCTCCTCTGACACGCCACATACCTGTGTGCCGCCACGGCTCGGTTGTCCAGGTACTACTGGGCAGTCATGACACCAACGAAACAGGAAATTACTGGACCTGGAGTTGGACTTCTGTGTTGCCGGTAAGCCGTTATCTTGCGCCGCAGAGCACTATGAGCCTCCGCCATAATGTTATTCTTCTCTCTGATCCCCGTTCAACCCACAACCTCCAGGATTAGCTGTTCCTTTCTGCTGCTGGTTGAAACATGATAATAGAGGTGCCCCAGCGCCTACTCCACTAACTTGACGTGGAAATGAGCGGTAGACTAGAAAACTGGTGAGTTTTGTTTTGTTTTGTTTGTTTTTTTTGGATGAGCGCCCTCACATAGATTGCGCCCTGGGCGGTCGCCCACATTGCCCATAGCAAAACCCGTCCCTGGGTGTACAGGAAATCTAAAATAACCACTTGTCAACCAGACCTGCTGTCGACACTAACCTCGCGACAACTGCCACCCAGGCTACTGCAGGTGGCAGCTCTCGCGAGGCTAGTGACAGAGTTCAGTTTGGAGAGGCAGAGGAATGTTTTTTGTTTTTTTTTTAAAATCATATTATAATACGGGAGATAAAATACGGTAGTTTCCCGGCCAAAACGGGAGACTTGACAGATATGAGTGGGAGCATTATTTGATAGGGTGTTATTGGACTATCAAAATATGCTACCCCTGAAATATTGATTAAAATGTTAAAATGACATGTCTAAATATGCTGCCATTAATCCTACAGTGGCAGTGAGATGATTAGTAGTCTTACATGAATGCATTGAGTAGTGGGAGCATTATTTGATAAGTGTTATTGTTGTCAACCAGACCTGCTGTCGACACTAACCTCACGACAACTGCCACCCAGGTTACTGCAGGTGGCAGTTGTCGTGAGGTTAGTGACAGAGTTCAGTTTGGAGAGGCAGAGGAATGTTGTTGTTTTTTTTTTTTAATTATATTATAATACGGGAGATTTACAGGAAAATACTAATACGGGAGGTTGGCGGGAAAGAGGGGTAAAATACAGTAGTTTCCCGGACAAAACGGGAGACTTGACAGGTAAACATTGTGCTCGTTTAGCACACTGTTTCATGTAGTTTTTATCTGCCGGAGGGTCGCGTAGGGGAGTGTAGCGCGACAAAAATAGAAGAGCCTCCTAAAATAGAGAGTTGTCGCGCGACAGACAGGGGTTGTCGCACCGCTCCCGTTGCTGGTGCAGCAGCTGTAACTGATTAACAGGGGGGCGAGCTGCTACGGGACTCGTGCTGCAGACGTGTCGCACCGCTGACGTGCCCGGTGGATCTCGGACGTAATTGATTAACGGGGGCGAGCTGCTACGGGCTCGCGCTGCAGTGAACACTACTAACAGCCTGAGTTAATGTCTCTGCGCATGTTGAGCTTCCAGCTATGTTAATACAGAGACAGGCTAATATAACATGATGAGTTAGAGTTGTTCCGACCACTTTTGGACTTGTTTGCCCACATATTTGTACTGAGAGGTCTTTGGATCCCTTCTGCTACCGTGTCTGCTTCTACTTCTTCTTCTGGCGGACCAGGTGCGTTAAGTGCGTCTTTATGATGCATACCACCACCTATTGCACCGGAATTGTAACGACAAGCTACATTCTCTGGATAACGCTTCATTCAGAATTTACGAACAGTAGTGCGCTCCGGCACTTGGATGAGTATGTCTGAATCCACCACTTGTATCATCTCCTACCATTGTCTAACACAAGCCAAAAGAACTCGCTAGCTGGGGTGTCAGTGGCTTAGTGGTAGACCAGGCGCCCCATGTACAAGGCTGTTGCTGCAGTGGCCCAGGTTCGAGTCCAGCCTGTGGCCCTTTGCTGCATGTCATCCCCCTCTCTCTCCCCCTTTCACACTTAACTGTCCTGTCCATTAAAGGCAACAAATGCCCCAAAAAGATATCTTCAAAAGAAAAAAGAAATCGCTAGCTAGCTCTAGCTAATGTCTGTGAATTATTTTGCATCCAACTAAGCCCCGCCCACCAAAAAACGTCATCCTGTACAGTAAAAGGTTCTATAGCAACAATTTCAAACACAAGTACACAAATTAGCTTCATTATAACTCATAAGATTCACAGACAAAGCACTTGTCTTTTGCTGGACACATTTTCCTCACAAATACAACATGCTGATGTTATTAGGACAAGCCTAGCTGCTAGCAGAGATTTCCTCTAGTCATATGAAGCCAGGGACAACAGCAACATTTAACGAAGGTAATGTTAAAAAAATCAGCTCCGTTACTGCTCACAACATTCACAGACAAAACAACTGTTTTATACTAAACATGTTTTCCACAAATACAACATACTAACATTATTATCACAAGCCTATGGCATTTTACATTGTATAAGTTAGCCTAGCTGCTAGCGGAGATTTCCTCTAGTCATATGAACATAAATATCATATACAGTAGATACCTCGTTGACAGCTTCGGCCCGTTTCAGTGATGCATCAAAAACCAAATACTTTCTGATTGCACAGCAGCAGTCGAACGGACGCGTTTCAGCTCATAGCCGTCCTCAGCGTTAGGAAATGGCCACTTTAGAATGAAAATACAGACAGTACTTACTGACCCTCATGCCGACAAGAAGTCCAGTGTAGTTTTTTAATCCACAAAACTTGTTCAGGGTATCGGATAACACTTGAACAAACATCAGTGGGAAAAAAACTATCTAAAATGACAGAAACCATCTTCAGGAAAAATTTATTTGACATGTACTTCAATTTTTTTTTTACTCTGGCACATGTCCTATCTGCTGACATGGGGGAGACAGGGTTTAAGACCTGTACTGCTGCCAGCCACTGTGGGAGATTGAGCTGCTTTGGCTTCACTTTTGCAGAGCTGTTATGTCGTCCATCTTTATATACAGTCTATAGGGGTGACCAGGGTTTAAGTTTGGTTTCGAGTCACACTACCTACATCTCTACTTCCGAGAGACAACAGATATTATTTGCACAACCCCAAGTGACCTCTTTTCACTAGTCAGGACATGTAAGGGCACAGTGAAAGAAATGAAAAGTTGAAAAGTTTGTTTTTTAATTCTCATATAGTTTACGGCTGAATTTAATGTAGAATATGCTTTGCTTCTGTGTATATGTTGTAATGACAGCTTGTTCATCCTCTCCTCTCCTCTCCTCTCCTCTCCTCTCCTCTCCTCTCCTCTCCTCTCCTCTCCTCTCCTCTGCTCGACTCGACTCAACTCGACTCTCCTCTCTCCAACTTGGAGTTGGACACAAACATTTGAGAGAAGAAAATAACCTATGTTTATTTTCTTCTCTCAAATGTTTTTCATGCTCTAAATCAGTAAGCTGCAAGCACATTTCTATCCTGATGCTGTTGTTGCAGCAGTGTAGATATCACCAGTTAGAGGCCAGAAATTGAGGATTATATCTTGATATAAGTGACCAGCCCCCGACCCCCCACACACACACTTGTATATCTATACTTGCTACACTGGATGACAATATTGTAATTACTAAACACCTTATCCTTACTGTAACCTTCACAACCTGTAGATAAAAGGCTTGTTTTTTACTGATTTCCACTGAGAAATATGCAGACCTGATGTTTGTGTTCCCACACATCAAAAGTTCCCTGCAGCAAGAGAAGTGTCTACTGAAGTGAGGACAGCTCAAAATATACATCAGTGAAGAGAGAAATAGGAAAGGGAAAAAACTGATAATGCTACACATCAGCTAGTGTACAGTGATACTACACACACGCACACACACACACAGTGAGTCTCTGGACTGATGTCATGATTTGCAGCAGAGGTTGGATGTAAAGCAGGATCATGTTAGTCCGGAGAATAAAAGGAGCATTAAAGTAACATGGCAGTGTGTGTGTGTGTGTGTGTGTGTGTGTGTGTGTGTGTGTGTGTGTGTGTGTGTGTGTGTGTGTGTGTGTGTGTGTGTGTGTGTGATGGGATTAATATCAGGCCCATCTGTTTATGTAAACACCGATGTCATATATATGATAGAAGCACGGGCTGTGTGAACAGTACATGAGGATGAACAGTATTGTCCGGTGTTTGTGCATGTGTAGAGCAGGACTGGGGTTTTATGGAGCTCTACAGACGATAATGGTATAAAGACAATGGTGTATTCCATGTCAAGAGGGCACATGCTTAAGAGAGGGCACATGTAATCTCCACATTGGTCAGAGGGAGGATTGTGCTGTTGATTTCATGGTATTAACTCTTGTGCAGAGCATTGAGAGAGGCACTGGACTGTACAATGTACAGATGCCATAAGTGATTGAAAACAGGCCCATATTTGCAACTGATATGGGGGTTAATAGTGTTTTATGTAATGTCACGCCAAACAGAACATATATATAAAGTTATATAAAACTTATTAATATTTAATATTTAAAGTCAGCATGCAGGGTTTAAAAAGTTACTCTGTGGCCACCAAATATTGCCTGTAGGTGGCCCGCTGAGGCTATCATGTCTCATTGAGATCACCTCTCAAAGAAAGGTTGAATAAATAAAACAATCCCCACACTGCAAGCTTTAACCAACACAACATTACAGTTCCACAAACATCCCAATTCATTTGTGCCTTTTAGTTTAATTTTCTGCAAAACAGCGAACAGTACTTGTAGTAAGCTAGCCAGGGCTCAAGATGAATGGTGTTCCCTTATCCTGGAGTTGGAAAAAAAAACCCTCCCCTAGTTATGGCTTCCACGTCTTGTAATGATTCAGACACATAATTATGGCATCTTTTCCCCTCAGTTATCTTTTTTGTTTATGGTGGTTTGGGAGATGCTATAATCACACAGCCTGGTTTTAAACTGCTGGACCACAGCTTAAATTCTGTTTGTTACTCTAATAGGTCAAGTGATATTCTCACTGGGCTTAGTAGGCAAAAGTCCATGGCTAGCTTCATTCATGAAAAATAACGGCAGACAAATGGTGACAAATGTAGATGAGATTAAAATAGTTGAACAGATTGTTGTAAGTTTATCACCATAATTCTACAAATGTGAAAAACATTAACTGAGAGGATAAAATATGGAATAAGTGATCTGTTAAAGTGAGAACTTAAAGGGGAGCACCACCACCAATATGTTATTACCATGGCCGAGGAAAGTTCAATCAATATTTGTGACCATGAGCTACTCTCTCAAAACCAGAAGCCAGAGAAGGAAGTCTCAAACCTGTGAGGTCTGTGGAGCTGCTCCATAGACAGCGGATAGGAAACTGGTTTTGAGGACCCACAGAATGTTTCTTTTCTTTTTTTATACCCAATTGAGCTTCATGCTATTGTAGTGTTCTCAGTTCTTGAACAGAAAATGTACTCATATACTCAGAACATTCCCCTGGGTGCTCTCAGCCTCATCTTTCACCATTTATTGGCTCCACTTTATACCCTGTGACACCACAAATTTTGTTATAAAACTTTTGAGAGTGGTTTATCTTAACTAATATTTTTGGATGGTCTTAGACCATAGGAATAACATGTATGAATTCTGAGAATGGGCACACTTCCTTTTTTTAAAAAAAGTAGAGTATTTAACCAGCTTGGAAGCTTAAAATGGAACCTCCTATCAGAATCCAACTCTCGATGTTCCTGTCGACCTAGAGGTAGAGCCTCTGGACTTGAAAGTATTGCTATATTGCTATATTAGTTTATTACAGTTACCATGGCCAGTGAAGCTTATACGTCTAGCTTTTAAACACACAGCCATGTGCCTGAGATCATAAATGCAGCTGCTGAGTTGTTTCAGAATAAACTACACATTTAATACTCTGCCACTTAGCAAGTAAAATTACATTTCCATCGTAGAAGTTAATGTGTTTGCATTCCCAGAAGTAACATGACATATATCCATTCCACCTGTGTGGGCCCCATTGGCTGGTATGTGGGTGGATGTATAGGATTGGTTATCTTTTATATTTTCATTTTGTTGTCTGCTCTGTATCTACCCTGTTTTGAATCTTTGTCATCTGTTTTATGATGACGATGATGATGAAGGCCACAAGCTGAAACATCCTGGTCTAACAAAGCATTGTGCTAGAAATCCCTTCTCTGTCCCAGGTGAATGTTAGATTTGGATTGAACAGTCACAAACATACTTTGGATATCCAGTCATGTACTAAGGTGCAGAGGGTCTGACTGTTTCAGGGGTCAGAGGTCACAGATGCCTCATATTAAAACCAAGCTGACTAAAACAGCCATGTCCTGTTCACTGCAACCCTTTGGCAGCTTTTCTCTGTGTTTCCCTCCTGCCCTGGGACTGCGATTACGTATGCAGTGACATCTAGTGAACACACATGCACACTTGCACTGTGCGCGTGGTGTGAATCTGTAAATGCACTAAATCGTTCTCACAGTCACCACAGTTTGTCATTTGTGTTGCCGTCACAATTGTTGTATCATCTCCCTGCCTCTTTACTGCACCGCACATCTGCACATCAACACACTGTACAATTCAGGGTGTCTTTCTTTTTCACACACACACATGCATGCGTGCGCACTCACACACACACACACACACACACACACACACACACACACACACACACACACACACACACACACACACACACACACACAGGTGTGTCCTGTCTACTGTGCTGTGAGCAGCAACAGAGACAGCTGAAGAGCACTGTTGAAATAGGGCTACGTGGCGGCAGTGCATTTATACTGTGTGTACACATATACAGTGTATGTGTATATACATATATATATATATATATATATATGTATATAGATCTATTTATATTTAAAAGTCATAGTGTGTAATAAAGTATAAAACTGTTTATTTTAATGTCTGAACACTGCTGTGCAAAAACTACATTGCAAATGATGTTGAATAAATGTTTAACTTTCCTTGTTCCATACTCCAAGCAAGGAATGTCCTTTTGTCTGTAGAGACAGTCTGTCACACTTAATTGGTCCCAACATCCTCAAACAAGATGATGATAAAGTCCCAATGTCCTCAAATTAGATGATTGTAAAAGCTTGTCGTTGTGCTTAAATTGGTAAATGCAGTGCCATATCAAACTACAAACATTATGAATCATAACTAAACAAGTTTCATCCATAAAATTTGATCAGGTTTTGTATCTTGTCCTCTTTTGTGTTGGGATCGGCTGCAGACTGACTTGGCAGAGATGGCTGCCATCTTGTTTGTACATGGATTAGTGTATTATGGTTTTACTATAGCACTCAAAGTGTCCACAAATTAGGACAGAAGGTCTAAGTTAAGCAGAATGAAGTATTTGTTTTTATTGTGCCACAGTCTTTAGCCTCTGAACAGGAGGGAATTCTTACTCATTTCCTTCCCAACCTCCTAACTTGTGTTTTAATGCAAAACTGATCTGTAAACTGAGTGTAAAAGTCATGTGGAATCTCAGAGCTTGTAGCACTTTAAATCCTTAGTTATGACTTCATATTTATCAGCAGTGGTTATTTATCATAGTTTTATGGTAAGATAATTTCATGATGATTAAAATAAGAGCATTCAGTGTTTTAGGATTATGAAAGGTGAGATCAGCACCATTTCTCATGACTTCTGATGAAACAAGGTGGTGCTATACCTTTAAAATTACAAACTCAGAATTATTTAGTGAATCAGTATACTGATGTGTGTGTGTATGGATGTGAGCACAATGTGTTCCTTTCCTTCTGGAAGTATGCAGTAGATGTTTACAGATGAATACTGTCCAAAACACATTAATTCAGCAGCAGAAAGGAAAAACATGAAAAGGCTCATCTTTATTCTCTTTGTCTTCTCCTCGTCTTTGTTTCCTCTGACTGCCTCACAACCTTTTTTTTCCCTTACAAGCACCTCTGCAAATGTGTTTGTAATTAAGCAGCAGGCTCACAGTCACATGCTGTCAGAGCGGCCCATTACACCAGCGCAGGGTACTGTAAATGAGAACTAACACATACAGATTGTCTCACATTACTTCCAATTGTTTTCCATCATTGGTCCTCATGATCATTGTTCTGTACATGGGAAACATATAACATATTTTGTACATGCTGTATTGTCTTCATTGTGAAGACAATAACACTTATGTAGAGTGCCTGTCACAGCAGTGTTGGTTTAAAGCAGCTGTGCGGAACTTTATGTTTTTGTTGATTATAGTGCCCCCCTTTGGTCGAAGCGGTATGACACCCACAGCCTGGTGTCGTAAATCTATTTGTTTTGGAGAGCGAGAGGAAAATCATAAATGTTCTGGTGTAGCTCTGAATTTCTTATAAACTGAGGACAACTGCCTGCTGTATGTTTGTCTTCATGGTCACAGTCACAGATAATTTTGTGGCGTTTGTTGTAACGTTAGACAAGAGCGGTTCAGATCAGCTAACGTTACATTTAGCTTGCATATAACTTCCATGTTGTCATATATTGAACTGAAACGTCTGACAAGTTGCGGTATATTCTCTAAATAAAAACAAAACTGTCGATTAGGAAAAGGGCCAACTCGGGATCAGTTTTAAAACCTTTCAAATCTCTCAGCTCTCTCCACTTGGTGAATGCCCGACTGAGGTTTACACACGTTTGTGCTTGAGCCCTATCACTGTCCCGTTTAGCCTTCCTCTGTTCTTCTGTTCTTTTTCCTTTAGATGGTGCTCCTTGTTTATCCGCCATGACATTGAAAGTACAACCAAGTCCTTACAGATACATCTGGTAAAACTGTTTCCCTTTGCGTACCACTTACTCGAAGAACACTCTCTGTAAACACATCTCTTCTTCTTCTCTCAATTTATTGGCAGATCACAAACAACTTCCAGGTGCATACCACCACCTACTGTACGAGAGTGTGCAACATCATGTCATTTAGCCTGTTACTTAAATCCTACTCGTAAAAACGGCTCCTTCATCTTCTGTGGTTTAATGGCTGCGGGCTGCAGTGGGCGTGCAGACTTACTTCCGCCTCTGGGTGTCGTATTCTGGTTTGCTGACTTCAGCTGTGTGTCCGACCCGAGCCAGGCTACGCTAAATAGCCATATAGAGAAAGGTTTTTTTGTCGCTGTTGGGTTCAAATAAATATGCGGATCTTCAAGGGAGGGTGATACGAACTAGGGACAGTTTTATGAATGGTAAAAAGTTCCGCACAGCTGCTTTAAAGAGGTCATCAGAATCAGCTTTAATGTCCTACCATATCAGTGTGTATTCCACTACTTTGGGAATAAAAAGATAGGGCATAAGAACCCTGAAAGCGACAGTGATACCAACACAACATAACAAAATATACTGGATGTATACGGTCTCCGTCATCCACAGATGACACACTGGAGAAACATTATATTGATTTTACTATGCTGTACAATATGAGTCCCAGGTCAGCGTGGGTCATAATCTGATTTCTTGCTGCCCACGTTTGCTGCCTCACTGATTAAATGCCAGTATTACCATGTAACCTTTAGCTGGGAGGTAGCACACACACAAACACACACACACACACACACACACACACACACACACACACACACACACACACACACACACACACACACACACGACCAACAACTTTCCAGTGTGTAGTTTCCTCCATCTGCAACAAAAGTAGCTCTTGCTGTCATTCATTTCCCTCAGAGGGATACAGGCCTCCATACACACATACATTTACTCCCTCCATCCCTCTTTCTATCCTCTCTCTCTCTCTCTCTCTCTCTCTCTCTTTCTCTTCTCTCTCACGTTCTCACATGATTGCCTGTTGAGCTACAGGTGACCCTGCCTTCCTGTGGGTTAAACCTCCCCTACACCCCCCCCCCCAGCACTTTACTCAACAGCACAAGTCAAAAATCGATGCATTTTATGAATATAACGTCTGCCTGGGGGGTAAAACAAGCTCCGCAGAGATGCAGACACAGTCCTGGAGCTATTTTGACGCAGACTGTGCAGAGAGAGAGAGTCTACTGGTCAGAGCTCATTAAAAGCCTTTCACAGGGGTGGGGTCACTTTGTGGAGAGGACAGTGGTTGATCGGGAATGTGTCCCATCAGGGGGAATGTGTCAGAGTCATGTCTTGATCTGATATCTGCTGGGTTTTACTGATAAAAGATGCAAAAAAGGAAGGAACATACATAGACCAAAAGCCAGTTGGAGATGGTAATTTGTGGTGTTTTGTTCACCTGCTGTCTTTTTACCTTTTGAAATGAACTGTGGGAAACTAATTTTAAGACTATTGTAATTTGGGTCTTGTTGTAGTAGTTGTTCTTATTGTTTCTCTCGTAATCATCAAGTTAATTACTGAAAGAGAGGCTCAATTGTGAAAGAAGGGTAAAGAGGTTTGGCAGTGTACAGTTAAATTATTATCATTGTCTATTGTCAACCTATATTCATTAAAATCAGAGTATGTAGTAGTACACCAGCACTGGCCCTCGGCTTTGCTGTTTGTAGTGACAAACATCGCTGGCAGCAGATAATAGCAGCTGTAGCCTCCTACATACTGCAAGATCTTAGCAATCTTATTAGTTTAGTGTAGCTACAGTCTGTGCAACATGGATAAAGTTGGGTGTGACATCAAGTTTGATGCGTGCAGACTGTACGAGGACAGCGCCCACTGAATCACAGGCTACAGCATACGATGCAATCGCTTCCCATACTGATTGTGCAAGGATGCGGCACAGGATATTACTTCTCCAACTGTGAAGCACAACATAGAGGGTCACATTATTAAATAACCTAAAGTTTTGTGGGCACTATATACTGCAGTGTGTCTGTGTGTGTGTTTGCTAGCTGCTAGGTTGCTCACCTGGCAGCTGCAAGTCCACTGCTATTTCCTCCCATGCGTTGTCCTTCTTTAAGCAGTCATAGTAGGAGCTGGAGGACACATCATACACACAAGGCTTCTGCTGCCACAACTCCACAAGGTTTTCCTCTTCGATGGAATCCCACACATTTCTGTTAGCATGTTTTACCTCCATGGTGAGCTGCTATCCATCTGTTTGTTTGTGTTTAATGCCAATGCGTCTTTTCATGTTGCGTTGTAGTCGTCACACAGTGAGATGGTCATCCCAAATTTCTGACACTATCAGAATTTTATCCCAGGCTGTCTTTGATCACAAGACCGTGGCAATGTCTATCCTTGAACCTCTCTCACTGCGTCTTTCATGTTGGTAATCTTTCATTTGGGACAGCCCAGAATTGCATAGCGTATAGCCATAGACTGTATAGCAGTCTTAATTCATCTTAATTCCTTGAACCCCTTGAGTTTTTGGCCTCTCGAGTCAGTCACAAGATGTAAACACAACTTTGATATATTGTCATTTTTTAAATGTATGACTAATATGATAGCAAGCAGTCACCTGTTCTCTTAACTATTCACCTGGTACTGTACGCTTTTGCAAACCACAGATATGCTACATTTGCATTTGTTATTATGTAGCGGATGTGCTGTAACTTAATGTTAAACTTTTCATTTACTCAACTCTGTGGTTAACTTGAGATTAGGTTCAGGCACAAAAAAACTCTTGGTCATGGTTTAGAAAAGATCATGTTTTTTCGCTTTAAATGCCCAGTTTGAGGGGAACAATCCAGGCAGGAAAAACAGTGATGTCTCTGTTTTAAAAAAGGGAAAAAAACGCACCGTTTGGATAAACAGCAAAGACTTGCAAAGTGTTGTTTGTTGGTCTCAAACTGTGGTCTGCAGCTTATATAATGCCTACATTTCTTATTTTAACTGGGCGGCTATACACATTTAGGACACACAGAGCAACATAAACATGCAGTTGAATTTGTTTTCTGGCTACCTGACTGTTGTAAGTCCAACACTCACTTTCCCTGAAGCTCTGCTTTGGTCTCTTCCAACAAGGGACATAATTGGCTGTTTGTTCGTTAAATGCTCTGCTTTGTTTAGTTACAACCTGCCTTTCCCAAATCCCAGCCTTTCCGAAAATAGACCTCCATTCCTCGTAATGGCGGGGTTTCCCATTTTTTCTAAAGGCCCCGCTATTCTGAATATTGGGGACAACGCCCGCAGTTCGTCAACAGGTGCCTCTAATCAGCCACACACTCAACCACAGATCCGCTCCGACCAGCCTCCCCCTGCAACTACAGCTCCACTCAGCTTATTGTTGTCATGGATAGGCCTACATCGTTGCTTCTAGCTGGTGATATGCTGTGACAAAGCTTTAAAATTGTAGCCGTGGGTATATGCTCATTTAGGGTTGTGCCGATGGGCGTTCTGATCACCCATCAGCAATAGAAGGGTTGTTTCACGATGTCTTTTTTAAATGATGATGCAAAAAGAGGAGCAGCTTCAGTAGTGTGCAATAAACCATGGCATCCTGAATGTTTTATAAACATCTCCAGACTGCTCAGACTCTTTAGCATCGTACCGCTCAGAGGGAACTCATTCAGCGGCTCCTCTGGCAGCAGCACAGCGTCTCTCCCTCTCTTCTCTTGCCATGCTCACATGGGAGTCAGTGTCATCACGTGATTTTGTCGTAAACCTTTGGTAATGTATATCTGTGTGATGCTCGTGGCTTGAAAAAAAACCAACCCATATATGTGAATGTGTAAGAGTTATGGTAGCATAACAGCCTCTCACAGGTTACAGCGTGATGATTACAGAAGAAATGGCAGAGCATAAAGGCCCAGGTGGAAAACCTCAATCATCAAGGATTTTGCGAAAAGAGAAGTAAATCACCTGTTGATTTATATGTATAGATTCTAGGGTACATTGTATTTGAAGCTGTTTAAATGTGTAGTTTGTGGTAGATTTTATTTTATTGAACCATTAATATTGTACACAGAATCTGAATCTCACACTGACTCGTGTTGTTGTTTACAGACTAGAAAGAAATGAGAGATCATCTTTGTTTACTTTTTTGCTGAATATCTGAGGCCAGCTGTTAGGTTGACATGTAAAATTACATCACTTATTTTGTTGTGAGTTATGTTCTTAAATAAATAATAAATATATATATATATATATATATATATTTTTTTTTTTTTACTAATTTGTCATATTGTCATCAATATCATAATTGCAAAAATACCCTAAAATATTCAATATTATTTTAGGGCCATATCACCCACCCCTACTGAAAGATACTAAATCACAAATACTGTCTAAATGCTAAAATGAAACTCGGCTTTTGTCATTTTGCTATACTTTGTGCAAGCTGTTGTCCGTACTGAGAGTTGGTTGTTAGTGCAAAAGCACCACTCAATGATTGCAAGTGGACTGTGTTTTCCCAGTCGTTAAACTTAATCCAAGTGCCATAACAAAGAACAGAAATTAGTTTTTCCAAACTAACAAGTAGGGCAGTGCTGAGGTTAGTTGCTCAGCTACTGGAGCTCAAGGGTGGGCTAGTGTGAACCCCAGCACCTCCCTCACTGAGCCACCTCTGGTGCTAATTGTGGCCTGAGGCTGCAGACACTTAAAGGGACAGTTTATAGAGGAGCAGAGCGAAGGGCAGCTCAACCTGGACAGTCAATCTCATCTCCTTTTCTCCTCCTCCTGTCTTTTTTATCCTTTTTTATTTTTGTTTTTCCTTTTAAAGTAATTTTAGTCAGTTCCCTTTATTTTACATTTTGCACATTGCTGCAGTCATTTAGAGCCATAATAAAGACATGTTTATTTGTACACACGGATGTTAGCAGGCAATTTACAGGAAAATGTTGTAAAGAAAGTAGACCTCTCTTCCCCCTTGTTTTCTCTAATTTCTACACTTTTTTCCTGCTGACGAATGTCCGATGTGTTAGGTAATACCACCCACTTACTTGTAAGCACTTGTGGCAGAAAATAAATGCAACCACATGCTGCTGTTTTTGTGTGTATGTGTGTATGTGTGTATGTGTGTGTGTGTGTGTGTGTGTAGTTGCATGGTTTCTTATACGCTAAACTGTTAACCACTAGCAGGCGTAAGGCCACAGGGTCGAGCATTTTAAACTTACATCATATTTCTCCCTTGTAACTGCTGTGTCCATGCATGTGGTGTGCTGACTTAAGCTGCTCAGTTGAGAGAATAAATACACGAGGCAAAGACAGTTTGCATTAAACACTGAACCTAAATGACACTTTCAGGATGGCACTTTGTCAGGGTCTAAGTCTTAATGCTGTGCTTACCTCCCAATAAACTGCCGTCTTTAGGAAAAGAACAGCTGCCACAACACTGGCTGTGTGTATGTGCGTGTGTGTGTGTGTGTGTGTGTGTGAGAGAGAGGGAGAGAGAGAGCAAGAAAGGAAGGGAGGCTCACACATACTATCAAATATACTTTATCAGTAGGTAGTACAGGAAGTATGGATGATATGTATGAGACTAATGATCTAAAAAAATAATTCAGCTTAGCGTGATTTTCATGGACCCAACATTTGCTGCATATTAATGTTTAATGGTTTGGGGTAGATACTCTCCAAAAGAATGTTTCAAGACTGTCCACTGACCAATGTAATAACTGGCCGTCTGTAGCCTTAGCCATTGTTACAATTTAATTATTTATTTTTTTTCAATTTAAATTAAATTCTCTTAACGTAGACATGACGTCAACAAGAAGATCAAGGAGCAGCCTCATTCTGAAATTTTTCACATTGTTAAAATCGACTAAATATTCAGCCATGACACTAAAAATCTTTTAGATAACACTAAGCTACACTTTCTGTACTCCACCACAACAAAATCCTGGCACTCCGCTCTCCCACTCTCACTGTTCCCAACCTTGTTTTTACTGCAACAAGTCACCTCTCGTGAGATTTTGGAACGAGAATTCTCCTTGACCAAGACTTGGTTAGACATACACAGAGTCCTTGTCATAATGTTGTAGGACAATTCTAATAATTATCTGAGCCTCTCAGTAGCAAAACAAGCACTTGTAATGAACATAAATTGTTATTAACATTAGCCACATCGACACAAAACATGGTAAAATGCATGCAAAAATGCAAACATATTTCAGTTTGTAATATTAAAAAAGTGGAGAAAAAGAAAAAAATATATTATGATGTTGCATGTCAGCAGTGAGGCTAGCCGTGCTAACAGTGCTACCATTAGGGCTGTAAATAGTTAGTTTCATCAAGATGTGATAGAATTTAATTCTTGACAATGATCTGAAATTTGCTAATATCACAAAAACATCTGCCACAGTGCAATTTCAATTTAGCTGTCACATCTTTCTATTTTGCTTTTGGCATTAAAAGATAAAAAACATAAATAAAAAAAATACGAGGTCATAATGCTTTTTGGAGATACATGGATTTCACATGACAGCAGGGGCTGTTGTTTGTCTCTGACAGCGCTCTCTCTCTACGTAATGCATGTATGTATATGTGTGTGAATGTCTCCATCACCACAGACGCTAACCATGCTTTGTCATAGATGGAGGAAAAGCCATCTGTCATCTGCATAAAGCTGCGTCTTTTCTGCAGCTCTTAAAACACAGCGGCCTCCTCAGATCCCTTTAATGATGTATAGGATTTGGAGGATTCTCTCTCTCTCTCTCTCTCTCTCTCTCTCTCTCTTTCTGTGTGTCTCTGTCTCTATTGGAGCTGCAGAGCCCTTATGTAATACTTGTGGCATTACGTAAGTGTTGGGGGTGACAGCGGCCTGGGTCGGAAGGGGGGGTCAACTGTTGTTCTTCTGCCCCTGGAGTAACGAGCCGTCCGTCTCCACTCGGGTCAATCCACATTGATCTCATACAGCTTGGGGATTTGACAACTGACCGTGTGTGTGTGTGTGTGTCTGTGTGTGTGGCTGAAGCTTTGCCTCATATTTGTATCGTTCTCGGCAACAGCCAAAATTGCTGCAGGGATTCTGCAAGCTAAAAGTCTTTTCATCATATTCGGTGTGAGTACATGCGCAGATTGGAAAGAAGCATAAAATATTAAAGGACTGGTTCACCCAAATTACAAAAAAAAAAAGTCATGCAGATACTTTTGGTTTTATCTGCTCAGGCACTACTCACTGAAACTTGTTACCACCAAAGAAATATTCCTTGCTGACAAGTTCAACCAAACTATGTGCATGGTTGCATACCACCTGAGTTAAGCTAGGTAATGTATTTTTCATATTTTGGGTCAAGCAGCCTGGATTGGCTGGAAACTGAACTGTCAAGCTCATCAAAACAGAAAACCATATTCATGAACTGGCCAACACAACTGGTATTTGGATACAAATATGCAGCTATTTCTTTGCTTCTGTAATCTTCAAAGACACACATTTCAAAATCTCCAAAACCTCTATACAAAACTTGCTAAAAAGATTCCCATGTGAAATGTGTCATATGTCCATTTTTCTGACAGAAGACATTGCGTCATAGAATAACCCAGGCTATAAGGACCCATACAATTGTCAGAGGTCAATCGGAGGTAAAAACTTCTGAGGGAATAAAGTGCACAAAGATCTACACACGCCACAGAAACACACACACGTGTCAGCCATAAGTAGAACAAGAAGAGGATTGGGTTAGATAGTGTGATTAACCCTGCTCTTCCATTCACACATTCAATTAGATGGTCTTAAGCTTTCACACATCCCTGCAGCACTGAGGTATTTAACAGCCTGTGAGCTTGGTTAAGGGAAGTGATTTGAGAAAGGATTGAACGTCAAGGACTGCTCTTGTCTAAAGAGACAAACGTGACTTCCTATAAATGCTAATGTTGCCTCATGTCTCCCGGATGTGTAAATAAGAAATTGCTTGTTAACACAGTGGCCATATTAACTTTAAAACCTGAAGATACAGCATGTCAGTGTTGTGTTTACAGATTATCGTATTGCCCCGCAGTGATTATGAGGGAACTTTTTGCTTTGTTTTAGTGCAACAAATTATTTTCCAAAAACCACCAATGTTCTGACTGGGTAGTGCGTGTAGAGATAGTGCTTGTGCTGTGTATTGGCTCAGACTCTGATCACAAAACTACCAGAAATCCCAGTCTTTGTTTTTTTCTTATTTTTTAAGATTATCTCCTGGCATTTTCACCTTTGTTTGATAGGACAGATGAAGTATGAGGGGGAGAGACAGAGGGGATGGCATGTAACAAGGGGGCCATGGGCTGGAAATGAACCCACAGCCACTGTGGCAAAGATACAGCCTTTGTTCATGGGATACCTGCTCAACCTGCTGAGCAATTGGATGCCCCATCCCAGTCTTTGCCATGCTTTTTATCCTCTTCTCTCTGTGTGTTTATGCAGTCATGAAGCCTGAGGATGAGTGCAAATGTTTTGCTCAAGTTGAAACATCATGTCCTGCAGATGTATCTTCATCTCAGTTCATGGCACATGGATCAAATTTGCACCTGTTTACTTCCACTCGCACAACAAGAATAGGTCAAAAAAAGTGTTTGGCTGGACCATGTATGAAACACTAGATGGCTTTTAGTTTGAAACAGGAAGTGGTGGCATTCACTCAGTTATATGTATGGTTCAGCCCAAAACTACATGTTAAAATGAAGTACAATACAGTTAGACATTGTCATACAGCAGAAGGGACCTGCTTCTCTGGAGCTGTACCCACTGATCATTTAACACAACCCTACACTCTTTAGCTCGAGTTGGTGATGTACATCTCCCTTGACTGGCGTTGGCTGCACAGCCATTGGCCAGTATCAGAGCCAAGTTCCATCGTAGCATTTTCGCTCTCCTTGTTTCCTCGTTTTTAAGTCAATGGATTTTTTGAATGGGTTTGTTGTTTGCTTGAAAAAAGGTCTGTGGTAAACTACAACATAGTTAACATGAAATGCCTCAGTAAACACTTATTTTTAAATACAAAATTAATACAAAATTATGGGTTATGGTATTGATCATCGGTCATCGGCCATGAGATGCAGGTAATTATCAATTATCAGTATCAGTTAAAAAAATACATATCAGTGCATTCCTACTATAAAGCCCCTTTAAGTCAAGGGGAGCTCTAGATTCATAATTATCTGTAGGTTCATTATGAGCAGTGGTCCCTTAAGGAAACATCAGTCATTTAAGTGATTTAAGTGTTTTTTGTGACACTTTCAGCCTTTATCAGAGACAGTGTAAAGATAACAGGGAATAAGGGGGACAGAGAGAGAGAGAGAGAGAGAGAGAGAGAGAGACTCCCGCCGGACACAATGTGAAAAATGTCTCTGTAGCTTAGGACACTGACCATGAACTAAGTTCATATGCAGCTGCACTACCTCTAAAATCTGCCTCTGAAAGCACCTTTTGTGTCCCATGTGTTCTGTCCTCTCTTCACTACACAAATGCACCAAGGTGTTTAGGGTTAGGGCTAAACACACACTTAACAGTTCATTTAACAGTTTATTTTGGAGTTGCCCAGCAGCAGAATGGAAACCACTTATAATAACTAAAGCTGTAAATGCCAGTGGCTGAAGGTGTGGTGGGACATCCTATTCTTCTCTCTCATTTAATAATATAGTTATAAAATGTATTTCTATAGCTCAAAAGGTTATAAAATTGCATTAAACAGATTCAAAGGCTGCAAACACTTTAACTGATAGAAATAAAAAACAACAATAAAAGCAAGACAACTAGATTCTACTGTAAAGCAGTGTTATAAAGATAAATCGAAAGGAGTGCATTTGAGAGGATTTTTATGCTTCTGAGTAAATCCAAATATTGTTCAAATATTCAGCTGAAGCCAACAAGGACCCAACTGCCTTAATGGAGATGAACAACAGTCCCATCCCCTCTGACTTTTGTCCTATACTGTATGAAGCTGTTCAGAGAGGCCGCAGACTGCACTTAAACCAACAAAATACCAGATAACTCAGATTATACATGTTCAGAAACAGCTTTAATGCAGCAGCTACTGTAAAATCATATTGATTTTATTCTTTCTCTAAATCCGGATTATGCAACACTTTTGTTTCACTCACGATTTGACATCCATTTTTCACGGGATATTTAACAAGATTAGTGCAGTATGAGAGGGTGATGTCAGAGTGGACCAACCACCAGCTACCATATGACTTTGTTTAATCCTAAATCATGATGGATACTCATATATGACTGATTGTGCTTAGCATGAGGAAGAAGCATTTTGACATTTATGTTTTAAGCAGGGGCTTTTATCCAGAGTGGCAGAGGGCAACATAAATCCTCTTTGACATACAGAAACACGACATGTAGCCTAACTGAAACCACAGAAAGGTCAACAGTCAAATAAAGTTTAAAAATCACATGTTTAGGTTAATTTGGGAAATAACAATTACTTATATTAATTTACTTTTTAAAATAACTTCGTAAACGTAGCACTCTTTTTCTGCAAGTTATTTCTTTTATTCCTATTCATGTTTATTCTATAAAGAAAGGGTTGTGCAGAAACCATAACAAAGTAAGACAAAGTTCTCAAATGTTAACAAGCAGGTGCACAAGAACTTTGCCTAAGTTGTGTTAGATTTGATACGTGTTTGTTTAAAGAACAAGTAAAGTAAGGTATGAGTCTGAATATGCTTTTGATTCCTTTGTGTTTTGAATTGATAGTATTGTCTGTTTTTCGTAACATTTGTTGGTGTTATCTGTCTTTTACAGAGGCCCAAGAGCCAGGCTATTTTTGCCATGCCATTTTTCTGTAGATACATAATTTGAATTGTCCATGTGGATAGTATAATGCATAATGCCTTTGCATCAAGAGCACAGTATGCAGAACATTGGCGGGAGAGGAAGAAAAATGTAAGTTACAGGTCCTTACTGAAGACCTGCAAAAGCATTACTTAAAACCTCAGGAAGAGATTTAGTATTGTAGTCTGTCATTGTCGTTGCTGTTTTCAGATACACCCTCATGCGTAAATGCACACGGCATCTCTGTTGATGGCAACACACAGCAGCAGTGGTTAGCAGCTCGGCTCTGCTCTGTTCTCTGCTGGGCTGACATGACTGTGTTCACTTCTCACTCACTCTCTGTGTAGACTGTGTATGTGCACACATGGGTGCACAGTTCCATTATGTTTTACAGTGGAAATTTGTAGTTAGTCAACTAAGAGGATAAAATCTTTTGTTTATGCTGCAGTTAGCTGAACTTTCAATGCCCTTTGTAGTATGCACTAAGCGCTTTGTTCAGCACAGCTTTTTATTCTCAAAACAGCCTAATTAAGCAGACAACATGTGTAGGAGATAATATCTCATATGTAGGAGATATTATAAGGAGATAATATCTTGTATGCATGTGGGAAAATCTCACGAGCAGGAGATATTATTCTGTACATAGAAGATAATGTCTTTGATGCAGGAGATAATATCTTGTACATGGGAGATATCCTGTATGTAAAAGATAAACTTGGGTTTTGGCCAGCATTGTACATAGGAAAGAATATGTTGCACAGAGGTGAGAATATCTCATATGCAGGTGGTATCATCCTGTACATAGGAGATATTATTCCGTATGTAGGAGATATTTTCACCTTGTCTGTAAGCTTCTGTAGTTTTTGTAATAAAAAGATATTAGTAACTACTTAATACTGAATGTGTTTGCTAGCATGTGTGTTTGAATAGTAGATATTTTGTAGTATGTTGCCTGTCCTTCCCTCAGGAGGCATCTCAAGTGCCAGGTTGAGGAAAAGAAAGCACAGCATTGTCACACACACACACACACACACACACACACACACACACACACACACACACACACACACACACACACACACACACACATATACACACACTTACTGAGACACACACACCTCTGGCAGAGTCTGCCTGTGTTCATGCCTGCATCGGCCACGTTCAGTGAGCGTCTAATCTGTGAATTGAAAATACAAAGACTCCTCATAGACGCTCCAAACGAACCAGTCATGCCAACAGACCGACACTATTGTTGTGGTTATTTTGGGGCTGTGGAACTGGCTAAAGCGATGTCTCATCAGTATGTATAGAGTGCTGTGTGTGCTTGTGTGTATGTGTGGTGTGAGTGTGCATTTGAAATTGTATAATTGTTTCTGTGTGTATGAATATGCATACAATATGTGCCAGATGTGAGACGATACAGAAACTGAACTTAATTGTTGTCTTCCGTGCGTGTTGACAGTGTGCTGTGGCTCTCTGTTTTTGTCCATGTTTGTGTTTTGTGTTGGTGTGTGTGTGTGTGTGTGTGTGTGTGTGTGTGTGTGTGTGTGTGTGTGTGTGTGTGTGTGTGTGTGTGTGTGTGTGTGTGTGTGTTGCACTACTCTTGGCACAGGCTGTCCTTGCTGTTAAGGTTCTGTGGGAAACACATTCCGCTGCTGGCAATGGCCCCGGCAAAGAAACTGAAGTTGTTCATTTTTAAAGTAGACTGAACATCTGAGGAGTTCAGCTGATGTTCTTATACTACACAGGTTTAGTTGGGGCAGAATTTTAAGTGGTCTAAATATAAAGGGAGGAAATGTGGAAATGTTTGACTTTCGTAAAAATTTGTGGCACAAAATGCTCTTGATTTAGATTGAATTCGTTTTGTGAGGAAATGGAAATATATACAGGCTTACTGTGGTAGAGGAGATGATTCAGAGTGGTGAACAACATGTATTACTAAGTATTTGCTTCACTAGAGTAGAGCAGTGCATTTTACAGACTTCCAGCTCCAGTATTTACAGTTCTTGAATTTATTAGCTGATCTTTTTGTTGTATAATTTAACTGCTGTTTCCTTGGATGCAACCAGCAAGAAAGGCATGCAACTGCATTTCAGGAACATGTGTATTGGAATTATTAGATAAGCTCAGTAACACTGGGTTAGGGGAAAATACAGACATAGCAAAGAATCTCAATGTTTTGTGCAGCAATATATTGATAGACAGACGCCAAGTATTGATTATTTACAATATACATTGTTCATTTTTGCAAATATACATTTTAATACAACTTTTGGCACCAGAATAATAAAATCAATTGCTTTTTCAGTCCACTAGATGGTGCGTGCTAATCTTTTTGTTTTTTCTGGTGCAGTGGAGCAGAAACACAGAGCAATCTGCTGCTGTGGACAACTGTATGTCAACAGCAGAGGTACCTCAGCCATTAGCATCAAGCTAGCACAGAATATTATTTCTTCATAATGGTGGATATAAAGGAATGAAATCCACAATTTGTGACGGGGCTTTAACTTACCGCATCTGCACAGGGTACCAGCTTCACTTGAAACTGACCATATTAGAAACAGGCCTTTATTCACTATTCCCTCTGTATTTTTCTACTTTCACTTTTGATACACTCCCAGTTGCCCTGTTAAGTTAATTCACTGTGCTGCCACTTCAAACTCAACACTTCATGGATCTGTTTAAGTGAAATTTCAGTTTATTTCAACCTGTCTCCTATCGTCCTAAATTTGTTTCAGGTGACTAGTGACATAAAAATAATAGTTAGCATGTTAGCCATTAGCCTAGATACAGCCGGGGTGCATAGTAGCGTCAGACCTGTTTAAACGTAAGTGAACGGGCATACTTCAAATGCAAAGTTAATCCACTAAACAAGCTTTTTTTCCACAAAGACCACCTCATATTGTTAGGATAAATGTCAGAGAACATATAGAAAACGACATGTAAACGTGTTGTCTTACCTTACCGATGTGGTGCTATGCCTCTTTTACTTTCTAAAGAGGCTTTTATAGTGAAACATTTGCAGGAACTTGTTGTGGAGGATTCAGTGGCTTGCATAGTTTTCATCTGGTACTTCAAATGTAGCTCCTGCCATCTGGTGGCACGTTTTACATTATTATAATAACATTTCAGCTGAGTCATGAACAGCCACTGTGACTGAAATAATAGTAGTAATAATAAAAAGAGGACAAGAATAATCTGATGACATCAGGCACGATGATCAGGGATGATTGGTCGTGGATCAAGGTGTCGTCTGTTTTGTCTGTCGGCCATGTCACAGCAAGATTTTACAACTCCACAGCTGCCTAATCTGACATTGTGACTAACAGAATAGACAGAAATGTCATGTAGTCTGAACAAGGCACCTTTTAAATTGCTGGAAAATATTGTGCCATTGACTTAAGACCAGATTTTTGTCTGTCAATGGTGCAATCACTTTCTGCTGCCTTAAAATAGCAATACACCAGCAATGCACCTGGCCACACCTCATTTTAAGACCTACACGCCTATAGGTGCACAGATTGCCACAACAACATGGGCTGTGGCCATAAAAATGACAGCTGCGCCAGTCTGAAACTAACAAGGACAGCTGCATTACGCTGTGCAGCAGTTGTAAGATAGAACCCATAAATAAGAAGTAAAGGTCTATTTTAGTAATTCCATTCATTCCTTTGCTGTCCGGTTAAATTTAAACTCTTTTTAGATTTTTTTATTGGCAGCTCCAAATCATGTGAGATTCTGTCTCTTTTGTTCCCCTTCATGCTTCTCTCACTTTCTTCCTCTCTCCTTCCCTCTCTCTGCGCTGCTGTCAGTTCCTATGAGCAGACAGGCCCGTGTTGTGTTTGGGCCACACAGGGCAGGCTGAAGCTGAAGCCGCCTGACTCACAGGCTCTCGGCTGTTGAGAGAGAGAATGTCACTGCACATTGGGTTGCCTTCATGTTACACAAACGTATGCACAAACACACACAGCAAACAAACACACAATGGTAAGGTACACACACAGACTCACAGCACACAGACAGTACACACACACAGCAAGCCAAGCAAATCCCAAATACACACAGTCACACTGGGCTATTTTTAGCTCAGCCACTCGTATGCAGACTCATATGCAACAGAAACTGCACATGATGGCTCTGAATGAATATGTGGCATATTTTGGCATGTTGTGATTTGCCGCTGCTGCTGGACAATGATTGATTCATGGTGTCATCTCTGTTGAGCCAAGATGGAGGGAGAAAGTAGCGTCAAAGTGATATCTCACTCAGGACTGCTTCACACAGAGCATGTGTGGATCATTGGATTCAGACTCTCAGGAGCTTCCACCTTTGGTTCAGGTTTTTATTTTGGCCCAAGCATAGCAGTGCCATGAACCCTCAACCCAAGTAACTCGGTAACCCAAGTAACAGAGCTGTAATGTGATTCAATAGCACTGAAAACATGAGGATCTGTTCTGGTTACTGAGACAACACTCACAAGTCTGTGTTTATGTGGCAGCTCAAGCAGAAGGGGCCTAAAATCACTTACATTAACAGATATGTTCTAAAAGGGGAACTTCAGTGTTTTTCAACACAGATTCTAAGTTCTCATGTTTTTGTGTCTAAGTGGCTCATTGGAACAACAAATTTTGAAAGTGGCCCAGTAGTGATGGAGAGCACTGCAGCTGGCAGTGGCAAAACAGGCTGCAATGTAACCACTCAGGGCAGGTGTGCCCCGTCAATTTAGGTTCATCAGAAGTGCTTGTTTTTTCCACTGACGGGTACCTAAGAGAAATTAAAGTATCTTTCCATACCTTTTGCTTGTTCCTGTCCATTTTGTCTCCAAGTCTCACTTAAGAAGAGTGAGGTAAGAGTAAGATGTGCTTTCTGTACAACTCAACAAAAGCTTTTACTGGCACCCCTCTTTCCAACTCTTCCTCACATTTCCACAATTTTCTTCCTGCAACAAGTCACCTCTCATGAGCTCTAAGCCTGTGGCAAAAGCAAGCACTTTTAATGGACAGACAGCTACACTGAGCTATTGCCCCGAATGATGAGCCTACATTACAGCCTGGTTCACCTCTGCAGACTGCAGCACCCTCTCTCCATACTGGACCAACTTCAACAATTGTTGTTCCCACAAGGCGCTTAAGACCTTTTTTCTGTTTCTGTTGAAAATAACTTAATTCACTGGGACAATTACTTGTGATGATACTCAATGTGTGAGTTGACGACGTGAATACATGAACACAGCTTATATTTCAATGTGACAACTTTGACCATTCCATTTGTTTTTATTGTCTCTCTTGGGTGACATACACTTTTACAAACGAGCCTATCTTCAAGCGTTTAAAAATATATATTAATTTTGACCATAATGTGTGAACTGTATATATTTTAATCCTCATCTGGAGAAAAAAAAAGTGTTGTTCCTGTGGACTACGGCAACACTAAACCCCTGAGCTTGCCTGAGGAGGACTACATGCACAAAGCTGCTATTTTTAAATATCCAGTGGAGAGACACTCTCACTCCAGCCTGTAGTATTTTGTTCTGGAAATGTCGGCGTGCAGCCTTATTCTGTGGACGATAAACAAGGTGCAGAGTTCCATCTGCGTCACTGGTGATGAGGGAATACTGCGAGTGCTGGACGGAGCAGTGAGTGACAACAACCCCAGCTACATTTAAGAGTACTGCTTGCAGTGGAAAAGCTGAACAGACCTAGGGTCTAGGTACCATGTCTGTTACTTTTGGCTCCAGGTAAAAACATACAGGCATTCACTTTTCAGTGGCACATGCAGGTGCTTTATGAGAGCTCCCATTTACCAGCTTTTGCCTGTTTAGAAATGTTTTGATTGGTATGGCCAGATTTTAGAAGTGGTCCACACCTGTTGTAGTGGACAAGTTATGTACAGATAGTTTACTTCTACTTTTTTACAGGGGGAAACATTTGTTTGACTTAAGATTTTAAATTTAAATATGGTACCGAAACCAACTAAAAAATATCTGTTGAATATTAAATTGAACTAATACCTGAGGTTCGACAGCAAGATTTTTTTGTCTAGATTTTATGGGTATTTCAGCACAACCACTGCTGCTGACTCCTAAATATGTTTTGGTTTTGTCTGCTGATTTCAGACAGCAGAATTTGAAGCTCTGCAGACTGAGTGAATGACACCACAACAGAGGAGAAGATATAGCCTTATGTAGCGACTGAATATGCTAATGTTGACATAATTGTACTATCCCAGACTTGAACTACCAATGAGACAAATAATTTTAAGGTCTTGAAAATATTTATACATGTGATGTATCCAACTGTCTGTTTCTTGACATATTGTGGCATGTTCTTAGCCCAGTTGCCAGAAAAACAAATAATGTTGTAAGTGATGTATTATATAAGCTGGTGGATGATGGATGGTGTGATCGCTGCACTTCCAAACACGGGTGTTTTTGTAGCCAATGATAGTGCCACAAAAACAATTGTTTTTTACTGAGATGTAGACAGCTTCCCCAGCCGTGATTGTGCCACCAATATCATGTTTTTTAAGCCCAGACATGATCTTTTCCTTACCATAGCCAAGTGGTTTTAGTACCCCAAACAAATGTAACGTTCCCATGGTTTGCAAAAAGGTACAGTGCCAATATTTTTACAGGCGATAGATGGGAGTACTGTGGTACATTAGCTTCTCATTTATCTGTCTTTTCTTTCCTGTGTGACTTTTATTAATAATTGGCATTCAGAGAGTTTGAAAAATTGCTAACACAGAATGACTTCCTGAAAAAGATTAAACAGATAAAAACATGAAAAAATACATTTGTCCTTGGATTTTAATTATTGGGTTTATTTGTGTTCATTGTAGTGCTACTACTTTTTACATTTTTTATTGGATGTTATACAGATTTATTTTGTGTTTATTTTTCTGTTTGTTTTGCTGATGAGACATTCCACATGAGTCCCTCAGGATATCTTCCTCCCTCACCTGCAGCTGACAGTTAATTTTTTGTATTTCATATCCTTACAGTGTTTCAGCATATGTGTTTTTTTTTTCTCTGCAGCAATCCATGAGTTCCCCAGAGATTACTTCACCAACCAGGAGCGTGTTGATGGAGCAGTGGGCCTGCATGTCCTCTGTGTAAGTGATACCTGCAGCACTGTATACACACACACTTAGAAAAGAGTGCCATTGCTTAACAGAGCTGCTGCATTTCAAGTAGCTCCTGTTTTCTTCATTCCGTGTTTAAATCAATTGTAACATTGGACATTGGAAAAGGCCGCTGTGAAGGAAATCACAAAGCTGCTATTACAAAGCAAAAGCTCTTGAATAAAACACAGTTCAAAAGGTGATTCAAAAGATGCCAAATTGTGAATTCTGATTAGTGATTATATTTCCTGCCATGACTTCACTGGTGTTCAGACATGTCTTTCAGGCATTTGATGCAGCAAACCAGTGTGCAGGTTGCTTTTTTTGCCAAGAAATCTGTGTAGTAGATCCTGAAAAACCTGTTATATGCCTAAATATAGTTATCAAAAGGCATTAAAAAGAGTTTGTGATTTACAAAACTTAACCTTTTCAGCTAAATTTAGTCCAGATGTAACAGACAGGTAGAAATCTTTCTGTTCAGTGCTGTTATCAGCTCCTCCAACAACATACCAAGACTCTGGAGAGAAAAATGAAAAGAAAAAGCCATAAACCTTTGCTACATGAAATAAATGTACTTCCTAAATCTACATTAGTATTGATAAATGATCATGTGCTATACTACTTTTTCATTGTTATATCATATGCCATATAACATTGATTATCATTTGCAGTCTGCTTTCAGTTGTTTTTGTTTGGGTTGATTTGACTTTCTTTTTTCAACAAAAACATTTTCATTCACAGGAACACTTAATGTTTTTTTTTCTTTTTGTTATCACTCATATCTTACCATTAATGAAACATAATAGTTCAAATTAAAGCCTACCAGTAAAGGAATTATGTCCTTTGCACTGGGAGGCTTTTCATGTTGAACATCTGGAGGTGTTGAGTTTGTTGATGGTAACGTAACAGCAATTAAAAAAAAACAAACGTCAAAGAAGAAACATTTGTTATTGATTAGTGAGCGAGAACAGGATTTCTTTTAAAAAGAAGAATTTAAGAGCAGCAGTGGTGAGCACGACGTGACGGAATCGGTGCTTTCGTTAAGTATTATTTTAATTTACACTTACATTTATTAAGACAGGTAAACATAGAGTTTTAAGTTCATACCAACAGCAAACATCATCTACAGCAACTGAAACCTGGAGCAAATCAGAAAACAATGCGACTGCTCACTAAAAGATGAAAAAATATACAATCATGTATAAAACTGGATAAATAAGAAATAAGGGCCTGTGTCTAATACTGTACTTACTAATACTAACACACATGCACATGCCACACACAGAGGAGCCACCCACTGAGCCGGCTGCCAGTGTGGTGTAATGCGGAAGTGTTTGGCAGATGTTGAGCAGAGGCTTATGTGTTATGTGAGGACACTCTGACTAACTGTCTAAAGATTCAGACACCAAAACTGCAGCTTTACATGCTGAAGTTACATCATTTCCTAAAATTACATTCATCTGTGGAAGCCTGCTCTGTTTGCCTATGAATACTATGTTCATGCCAACATAAGTTTCATAACCAACAAGCATTTACTGAAGCAATTCTGAAGCAGTCTTCTGTCTCAAATATGTTAACTGTCAATGCGCAAATATCATACAGGATGGCAGAAAACAAAGTATGTATTAGAGATTGGCGTCTTACTTAGATTTCCCTGGTGTGTTTTTACAGAAACAATATCCCCAGCCAACATTTGTATGTGGGCCCATGTGGGTAGAAAATGGGCTGAAAAATGGGCCCTATATGAGATTTTACACGGGCTGTCACCACAATGTGCGCCCAACTGCTGTGATGTAACTGTGATGACCACTCCAAATTGGCCTATTGGTCCCGTACCAATTGCCCAGATGGGTGAGTTTACCCAAGTGGGCCCCAAATAAGATGCCTGTTTTGGGCCCATACCCACTTGGCACCCAGGAAGCCCCAGCATAACCCATGTGGGCCCACTTGGTTAATCCCACAGATGTAGGTCATTGGACTGGGGCCAATATGGGACCCATGGATAATCCCATGTAGGGCCCATTTTTCAGCCCATTTACTACCCGTATGGGCCCCACATACTCATGTGGCGAGGTTACTCTGTTAACCCATATGACAAGCTGTTAATAGATTCTGTAGGAACTCTTCCTTGGGTTAGAAGAAATATGTAAAATGAGTGAACTAATCCTTTGCAAATTTAGGCATGTTTGTCAGCTGACATGCCCAGTGCATGAGCTGGAATAACCAAATCACCACAAATGCATTGGGTTTTATATAGTCAAGTTGCTGTTGTAATTGAGTCAGTATTTGAATTTTGGGTTGAATTTAAAGTTTACGGATAGTTGCATGTCCAGCACTGAAGTGTTGCTTCTAGTGTAGCAAACATGTCGAGTCTTTGCCAGTTGTTGATGTAGCCAGTGTGTACATGGATTTATTTAACAATAATTCTTTAACAAGAATTAAAAACCACTCTGTCTGCTGTTGCTCCAAACATTCTTATAGCCCCAGGCTATTTAATCCTTTCACATGAAGTGTCTGTGAGAGTTAGCAGTATAAGTAGGCCTATGTGTGAGACAAAGTCGTGCCTGAAAGAAATACATCCATTTAGAGCCGAGATGTCAATCACGTCAATCGCTGGGGAGCAATGCTCCATTTACATTCGACTGTTTTCAACATGGCAACCAGGTCATAAACTTGTCATCACAGAGACTATGTGGCTCTGATTGGTTGTTTTTGTTCACATGTGGTAGTTTCTTGCAAATGCCATTAGTAGCACTTGGAAGAGCCAATGGATCAAATTTTGGGATTTTTTTTTCATAGATGATGCATTGTGTACTACTATCAGGATATAGTGATTTAGCAAATAGGGAAAAACGTTATTCGATATGTTACCAAATACAGCTTTAATGGCCTTCAGATACGCTGGATTTATTACCTTTAGACGGAGCCAGGCTAGCTTCAACTGCTTCCAGTTGTTATGCTAAGCTAAGTTAGCTCACTGCTTGAGGTAGCTTCACAGACATTTGAGTAGTGTCAGTCTTCTCATGTACCTCTAGGCATATTGCCCAAAGTATCAAACTCCTTTGATAACACACACTTGTTTACAATTAACATACTTTACAGAAAAATGGTCACCATTTTTGGCACCCAGGGTTCAAATACACGCATGCATGTTCAATACTTCAGCTCCGTGACACATCACAAAGAACCAATGGGATCACTCAAAAGGGGCTCAGTTGCTTCTCAAACCTAACCCACTGCCCTGGCAACTCCTCTCCACAATCGGGCTTTCCTCCACCACCAGGACTCTCACATTTCTGGTGTTCAGTTATCTTTATCTATATGTTTATCTTTATCTTTATCTATATGTATAAATGTGAGAGTCCTGGTGGTGGATATACATATACATATATATATATACATTTATTTATTTATTTATTTATTTTATATATATTTATTTGTTTATTTTCGGGAATCTGTATGGAGCACAACAACCTGTCACTGTCACTATATAACTCAGGACTTAAGCACCTGTCCCTCAATCCCCCCTGCTTGTCCCTTACTTTGCCCTTGACACACTATGGTGTAACACGCCCCTCTCTAGCTTATATTAGGAAGTTTTTCCAATAAAGGCTGATAGGCTAGTCTCCAGGGAGGGTGGGTGACGGTCACAATCGCGCACAGTATGGGTATAAAATACTTGGCTGCAAGACTAACAGTGCATCAATCTTCATAAAAAGCTTACACCCGTTTGTGGTGCTAAGCTACGAAGACTAATGCAGACAGGTTAAAAAGAAAAAAAAAGATAACACACACTTGTCTTTATTACTGTGGAAGGACTGCTATGCCCACAGGCGTTTCTTATGCTAGCTAAATTTGCTACTGTATGTTATCTGAGGCCTTTTTCTATGAGTAAGGTGGATAAACTGCTGCCTCTGGGAGGCTAACTGTTTTTAAGGATCCTTGGCAAACAGAAACTGTTTAAAATGTACGGGTGTATTATAGTGTCCACTGGGCACTAATGGTTAGCTAACATCAGGTGAATGATGGTAAAATGAAATAATAGAGTACAAATACTTATCAGCAGGTGTCTTTGACAGGTGTGTATTGTTCCTTACCAGTGTGTGTGTGTGTGTGTGTGTGTGTGTGTGTGTGTCTGTCTATGTTTTGCCCCTCTAGGCGGTCTATATGTTCTATGCCCTGGCCATGGTGTGTGATGACTACTTTGTCCCCTCTCTAGAGAAGATATGTGAGGTAAGAAAACACTGCAAGTTATTACTGTACCTCACTGAGCTGACATCACTTCTAAAGATGAGTGTTTTCTTTCTTTCTTTCTCTCTCTCTCCCTCTCAGCGTCTTCACCTGAGTGAAGATGTTGCAGGAGCAACCTTCATGGCAGCTGGCAGTTCAGCTCCTGAACTATTCACCTCTGTCATTGGTGAGAAGCACACACACACACACACACACACACACACACACACACGCACACACACACATTTGCATTCCCATATTCATACATCCTTTGAGGGAACAGCCACAAAACAAGTTTAAAGTAAATTTTCTGAGATAAGACTGCATTAATATTGCATTATTTCAACATATTTAACTTAAGCTAAGTGAATACAATGAAACAATGCCTAGAGGAGAGTTGCTTAAAATTGGCTATGGCAATAAGAATGAGTCAAAACTAAACCCTTTATATAAGAAGGCCCAACAGAAGGACCTATTTTAGATTTCTTTCCATCATACTATATAAAATCATAACACAATTGTTTACTGTATCATTATATATTAAGGCCCACAGTGACTTGTCGGTAGCAGCATAGTTTCAAGACTGCTGTTTATGTAATAGTTAACATCATTAAAGCTGTGTCAGTGTGTGTTTCATCCAGGGGTCAGCCATCATCAGGAGTGAATAAATTAAATTTAAAGGTTAATGGAAAATCTATCAAAAGGCTTACTGAAGTAAAATATCTCAGCCTTATTTTAGACCACCGTCTAAAATTGGTAAAATGGGTTAAAAGGAGAGAAAGGGTCAGAGGATGATGTTACGCTGCAAATGTCTTGTGCATTTCATGATTTTGTCACATTGAAGTTGCTGTACCACTTCATGATGAAGCTGCCCCCAGAACAGAAATGATGGTAACATGATTAAATTCACTTGCTTGATGTTCATGAACAAAGGACTGTACGTTGAACCACAGAACTCAGACTGGATCACCAGCCTTATTATTGTAGGTGAAGCAGTATTTGAAGAGTGATAACGTTAGCAGCTCTTATTATACTTTTGTTACAATAATTTGTATTTTCTGTTTATTGTTGGTATTTTGTATATTTTCATATCCAAAACTTGCAAACTTTAAGGCTTGTGACCCCTTAAATAAAAATGTCTAGTCATGGCCTGTCATCACAGGCGTGAGAGTTCAACAGTCTTTTGTCAGTTTTCTTATCAAGGATTTTCAAAGGACTTTATTCTTATTATGCCTCTGCGCCAGCGTTAGCTGTCAAACCTCATGCTTTCATTTTCTCTGTACCCAGTCCCAGTCTTGTGAACACCATATCTTAGGAACACCCTGGGGGAATTTCATCAAATTTGGCCCAATGCACCACTTGGACTCAACAACAAACTGGTCCCAATTTAGTGGTTGTAGGTCAAAGGTCAAGGTCAATGTGACCACATCTGTCTCAATTCTTGAGAACGCAGTATCTCAAGAACAACTTGAAGGATTTTTTTAAAAAATGTGGCACAAATGTTCACTTAAATTCAACAACAAACTGATTTTGGTGGTCAGAGGTCAAGGTCACTGTGACCTCACAAAACATGTTTTTGGCCATAATTCAAGAATTCATACAGTATCTTTGACAAAATTTCACACAGATGTCTAATACAATAAAATGATGAAGTGATTTTACATCCAAAAGGTCAAAAGCTGACCTCACTGTGACGTCATCATTTTCTGCAAGAACACCTTTCTGGCCATTATTCGGTGCCATATTTTGGGAACAGAAAGGGAGACATTTGGTCAGATACTGAATTGGTGACACTAATCTTGGGTGACCACCTTGAAACTGTGCTGATTGTATAGATCTTCTGTGCTGCACGGGGGAAGATGTGTGCAGCATTCATAGTTTTCACAAACATGGATGTAAACTGTAAGTGCAACTCGACTGGTGCACTGAGGCATACAACACCGGGGTGGTAAATCTAGTTTAAATATAACTATAAAAACTGTTAATATAACCAAGCTTTAATTTGAAATTATTGTTATTGTAATATGAACTCAATTATCATCCAGTTACCATTAGCAGGGCTAACATAGCAATCACAGAACCAAGGCATTGTGGATCAGCTGGCTCTTTGACTGCAATCACAACACAGAATCATGTCAACATCACCAAAAACACAAAACCAGAACATTTATCCCCAATATGTGAATAGTTTGTCTCGTGTGGTTATTGGTGTTTGTGTATCTGCTGCACAGGAGTTTTCATCACCAAAGGTGATGTCGGGGTCGGCACCATTGTGGGCTCAGCCGTCTTCAACATCCTCTGCATAATCGGAGTGTGTGGGATATTTGCCGTACAGGTACAATACGAAACACACATACACCTATCAGTACTGTTTTTCTGTCATTTTTCCCTCCAATAGTCACGCAAGCCTGTAGCAGGCATTTTAAACACTGTACTCTAAGTCTGCATGAGCTGATCTGTTTGTGCCAAGCCTCTGGCACTATTTGTTCTTAAAGAATTATATTTATATTACATTTCCTGCAGTATGCCTAAGCTGATACAGTTAACAAAAATTAGCACTTCACATTAAAAACCTTGGATGGAAACTATGCTTTCTTTCTCTCGTCGTAACTTAATTTATTTTGCAGCAAAAGTGTGTGTCAGAAAATGATACGTGTCCCGTTCACTGCTGTAATCCCACGAGGAAAAGAGAAACACACTTGAAAAAATTGTTTTCCTATTTAGATTACATGTTACGTAAGACCAAAACACACACACAGGCATGCACACAAGCACACACACACACACACACACACACACACACACACACACACACACACACACACACACACACACACACACACACACATACACAGAGCTTGGTTCATCTTGTTAGTAGTGCACAGCAGTGAGCACCTTGTGGGATGTGTTACTCAACAGAACAAAAAATGTAGTTCAGTGTCGGCAAGTTTTTCATCGTCTCACTTCTTCTCCCTGTCTGTCTGTCTGTCTGTCTGTCTATCTCTCCCAGACAATCCGTCTCACCCGCTGGCCTCTGCTCAGAGACTCTGTGTACTACACCATTTCTATCTCTGCTCTAATAGTGGTAAGAAACAGATAAACGCAGTCATATAAACATTACAAACACAAGGATACACCCTGGAGTGTGTTGGGTGGAGAGATATAAATAGATTTTATCATATTGTTGATTGTCCACATGTAATGTAATGTGCCTTTATGTATTGTGATTTTTTGAATTACATTTTCAAATCTGCAATTTTTACATCTCATTTTCCTCTCTCTTATTACAGTTCATATATGACGAAAAAGTGGTTTGGTGAGTCTGATTTTGTTGATTGTTAAAAATGAACCACTAGGATTAATGAGAAGATGACAGTATTAAATTACAGTTTGCTAAATAACTGGCATGGTGAACTGACCTAACTGTGTTTTCCAGGTGGGAAGCTCTTACATTGATTCTGATGTATTTCGTCTACATTTTGATCATGAAGTAAGTATTAAAACTTTAAAAATTAGAGATAAATATTGAAACACAATAAAGCGGCGCTGGATTTTAGGTGGTGTGAAGAAAACAAAAAGCCGAATACAAATGAAAGTATTTTGTGATAGAAATTCCAAGTCATGGGGCAATATCCCATCCAGTTAATTGTACATAAATGTTAGATGTGACTGAGACTTAATGTGACCTTTGTTTCAGGATGAACTCCCATGTCGTTCGTTTTCTGGAGAGGCGGAAGAAGAACTCATCCAGTTTGAGGAATGGAGCGGCTAATAACGGCGAGCTAGATGATGGCTGTGATGCTACCTCTGTTCTACTGAAGAAAGGTACATTTTCTGTTTAACAAGGGTTCAACAGCTGGGCACAGTACTGGGTAGACGGATAAACTCTTGTTTACCAGGAAAAAGTTTCAGTACAACTCCATCTTAAATCAGAAAAGGTTTGCATGTTGTGTATTTCTTTTTATTCACCACTTAAACAAAAGAAAGATGCTAATTACTGAGCTTCACACATATTGTTAACTGTATTTTTGAGCTTGTGACAGAGCATGGCTAGTTGTTTCCCTCTGCTTTTATTCTTTGGATATTGAAGGCCTCACTGCTCCATCTTCATTCTTGGCACTGAAGAAAACAGTTGTGTTTACATGGACCCTAATATTCCACTAACAATCACAATAATGGCCCAGTCAGAATAAGAATGTTTCAAGTAATCACCTCAATCAGAGGAGACGCAGCCCGATCAGAGGGAATTTCCAATCAGGTTGAGAGGGGTGGTGTAAACATTTGAAAATCTGATAGGAAAATATTAGTGCCTGATGACAATGCTTATTCTGATAGTTTCTCTCTGGTTGGAATAAATAGATTCTTTTCATGCATGTTTGCCCCACCTGGGGGTAACATTAGGTCACGCAGGAGGTGCATTCCAGGCCCTCAGGAAAGCAGCTCAGCCTTGCTTACAATTTTTTCCCAGTCCTCACTTACAGTATTTAAGCTAAAAAAAATCCCCATAGCATTTTCTCCATAGTCCACCATTGTAAAAGACACATCTGTAAAACTGTTGACAGGACACCTCAAACTGCAAATAATGTCAGTTATGAATTTATGAAGCCTTCTGTCATGATTTTTTTGTTCCATGGTGGTTTGCGGAAGCTAGCAGGTGGAGCCACTGCTGTGCATATTCAGTTCAAGAAATTCAAAAAATATTTAGCGCTTTGCTAGTACTACATTCTTAGTGCTCTGATTAGCAAGTGTATTCTTTGTTGTTACAGGATGAATTGTTGAGTTGAAGGTTATAACGATTATCTATGACTACCAGTAGCAGTAATCAAAGTGTTGAACTTTTCTTTAAGTGTCATTTCTTGACTGCAGAGTTGTATGATCAGATGTAAAGCACTGTAGCCGCCTGTGTGGAACCATTTCTATGGTTACAAACATTGTGAGAATGTATTCAGGCAACTTAGTTATATGGGATGTGAGTGTCTGCTACTGAACTACACTTAGCGGCCACTTTATTAGGTACACCTTGCTAGTACCGGGTTCGACCCCCTTTTGCCTTCAGAACTGCCTTATTTCGTCATGGTATACATTCAAAAAGGTGCTGGAAATTTTCCTCATAGATTATGGTGCACATTGACATGATAGCATCACGTAGTTGCTGCTGATTTGTCAGCTGCACATCCATGATGCGAATCTTCCATTCCAAATTTATGCCAAATCCTGACACTACCATCTGAATGTCGCAGCAGAAATCAAGACTTATCAGATCTGGCAATGTTTTTCCAATCTTCCATTGTCCAGTTTTGGTGAACTTGTTGGTGAATGTGCAGTCTTCTACTGCTGTAGCCCATCTGCTGCAAGGTTCAACATGTTTTTCATTCAGAGATGGTCTCCTGCATACCTTGGTTGTAACGAGTGGTTATTTGAGTTACTGTTGCCTTTCTTATCATCTTGAACCAGTCTGGCCATTCTCCTCTGACCTCAGGCATCAACAAGGCATTTTCGCTCAGAGAACTGCTGCTCACTGGATATTTTCTCTTTTTCAGACCATCCTCTGTAAACCCTAGAGATGGTTTTTCATGAAAATCCCAGTAGATCAGCAGTTTCTGAAATACTAAGACCAGCCCGTCTGGCACCAACAACCATGCCACCTTCAAAGTCACTTTAATCACCTTTCTTCCCCATTCTGATGCTCGGTTTGATCTTCAGCAGGTCGTCTTGACCATCTCTACATGCCTAATGCATAGAGTTGCTGCCACATTTTGGCTGATTAGCTATTTGCATCAACAAGCAGTTGAACAGGTGTACCTAATAAAGGGGCCGCTGAGTGTGTATGTTCTATCACAGATATTGCAAGGTTTAAAATACAGTAGATAGATATGTTCTCTTGCGGTCACAGGTGCATGTGTGTATTTCTGTGATTACATGCAGTGTGTGTGTTTCCTACAGCGAACCACCACAGGAAGACGTCGGTGTTGATGGTGGATGAGCTTCTGTCGGCGTACCCCCACCAGCTGTCCTTCTCCGAGGCCGGCATGAGGATCATGATCACCAGCCACTTCTCCCCGCGAACCCGCCTCACCATGGCTTCACGAATGCTCATCACTGAGGTCAGGATACACACAGGCCAGGCGCGCTACAGCTGCGCTTTTGATTGAAAAAAAGAGAGAGAGAAAAAAGATTGCTGCCACTTCCAATTTAAAGCAGACTGCAGTGTGTTTTCCTCAGAGGGAGTAGTATTTCAGACAGCCTCTTTAACAAGGTAATCTGGTGCTGCACAGAGGGTCCGGCCAACAAATCAGTTCCACCAATGAACATCCTGGGCATTACGTTTTTTAGTACATTTCTCAAGGATAAAGCAGGACATGATGTAGAAACCTGGTCAAAAAATGACAACATGTCATGCCCAGCCTCACTCTCCTTTTTGTCCACGTCATATTAAATAGTGTTTTTTTTTCAACAGCCTTCATACATTTGTGCTCTACTGATCACAGGCTGGTTGAGTTTTGAGAAAAACTGCCTTTAAAGGAAAAAAAAAAAAAGTTTTATAATGACACCCTGTCTGTGCTTACACCACCCAGAATGCCATTTATTCTCCATCTAAGTTATGAACAGCAGCATACTTGACCAGTTAGTGAAATAATAATCCCATCTGCTGTATATATTACATTGACCCCCTCATCTGCACATGTCAACAAAGAGATGACTTGTGCTTTCAGTTTGGTTTGAATTGTTTTAATTGTCTGACTGGAAAAGAGGAAAGAAATTCCCAGTAAATATTGATATGTCATCTGGTTCTCAATTTAATCTTGATGAATGAAGCTGCTATATGAAATAAATTCAGCATTTAAAGTAGTTTTTTTCTGTGTGTGTGTGTGTGTGTGTGTGTGTGTGTGTGTGCATGATACAGAGGCAGCGTCTGATCAACACACGAACTCTTACCAATGGTGACTCGGATGTTCCAGTGAAAGGAGGAAATAGGCGGGGCATAGAGAATGGGCTGTCTGGGGCTGAAAGGGGTGTTAGTGTTCGCCATGACGACCGAGAGGCGGGCAATGAGACGGAGAACGAGGACAACGAGAACAACGAGAACGATGAAGAGGAAGAAGAAGAAGATGGAGATGGACCCTTAGTGCCCTTCCAGTGCCCAGGTACCTGCTGTAGATGAATCTGTGTGGAATGTGTTTTACACACTTTTTATTTTTTAAGACAAACAAAAGTTTTTTTGTAAATGGTGTGAGCAGTTTTACGTAGGAACTTTTTTCTTTCTACCAAATTACATCAGCCAACTGTATCACTGCATGAGATACGTGCATCTTGTCATGGACAAGAGGCTGGTGACAGCGTGAGATGTAAACATTAATGGCGTCCTCCTCTGCTGAGCTGTAACATTAGCTAGCTCAGTGATGCTAGGTGAGCTAGTAGTGGATGCACGCTTCCTTCTGGGCGCTCATATGGTTGGTGGGTGTAGTTCAGTAGAAAGAAAATAGTCCCTTCATGAAACTGCTCACAACAAGGTCTGTAGTGGGTGGTATAGTATGCTGTAGGTGTTTCGTCTTAAAGCACAAGCACAGCTTAAAGGGAAAAATGTGTTTTTTCGATTTTGGGATGAGCTGTCCCTTTAAACAAAAGAGAAGTGTTTAATTAGTTGGCTTTAGAAGTGGTGGCGGGCATATTTTTGAATGTCAGGCTAGCTAATTCCCCCTGCTTTTAGTCTTAATGCTAAGCTAATCATGTCCCAACTCCACAGATGTGAGAAAATAAGCAAGAATAAGCCGATTTCCAAAAATGTTTGACTGTTCCTTTGATATATGAGCTTTGCAGTTTGGATTTGTAGCAGTGAACACTTGGTACAAACAATTCTGTTTTCAGAATTAGTAATAGCTGTAATGTTTTTAGTACATCAGGAGAAAGATTTTTCCCATAATGCAGTCACAGGTTGTTGAATGTTGGTTTGAGGTTGTTGACAGTCATGCACAAAATATGTATCCCAGTTAGCTTTTATTTTATTTTTGACACGCTTCAGTTTCCACTTAAACAGCAGACTCTGTGGTGTCGTACTCCATCAGTTTTTCTTACATCAGTGCAGTGCTCACACAAAATCTTTCAAAAAATGCTAAAGGCTTTTCATAACTGAAAATAATCACAATGAAGAGGATGATACACAAAAAATGTAATCCCAAAAAGTTGATGAAAGGTTAAACTGAACTGATAAATCTTCTTATTTAGATAAAGACATGAATCATGTGATTAAAACACAGATTAACAAAAGCAGAACCATGACGCTGTTTGCTGGGTATCTTTAAGATTTATCACTGGTGTGAGCATCTAATGTTTATCATCTGCAAGAGTAATTCTTATCTAATTAAGCGCGTTTGGATCAGACATCTTTATCAAAACAAGTAGAATTTGAAAATAGTTTATCAAGCTTTATCAAATGTATTCATTTTTATCCATTTTTATATTAACTGATTATCATAAACATTCTTACATGCATAAATCTTGTGTATTAGATACTGCAACAAAGTGCAAATTGTCTGTCCCCACATTTCAAAGCTATATAATAAGAAATGAACTTGCATAAATCTTATTTAAATTGAAATTTATTTGTAACTGTGACAACTACTTACTCTTGAAACAAAACCTCAAACACTGGTTAAAAACAAATCAGACATGTACCCATACCTTAATCTGATGCCTGTTCCCGGGGGCTTTTGGTACATTGATCTTTTTAACTCTTTAATTTGGGCTAAAAATGTTTTGTTATAATAATGTTCGTCTTGATATTGTCTGCCTGTGTTTTGTTTTGTAATTGTTTATTGTATGATTTGTAGTTGAGGTTTTAAAGTCTTACTGTGTCTGTGTTGTGTAGGTACCTGCCTTGAGACTACGGATGAAATTAAGCATCTGTGCTAAGTCTGGCGCATTTACATTGATGCTCAATGCAGTAATGTTGATTAGTGTGCATTGTCCCAACTCAATAAATAAATAAATAAATGAAATGAAAATGAAAACCGAAATAGGACAACCAACTCTTGTGGGTGGATATTATAGACTGTATACAAGAATGGACATAGCCACCATGGTGTCACTCACTAGTACTGTATGTGGACTCCCATTTTGAATTCTAAATTCTTGGAACCCTTGCAGCAAACTTTTCCTAGTGGCCACTAGCAGTAGTGCAGCAAAAAAAATCCCCTATGGCCAAAAAGCATTCTCCTCATAAACCACCACACTTAAAGGGGAAAAAGCGAAATCGTTTCACTGCTAGGTTTGCTGTTTGCACCCACTGCCTGTAGACCAAAACAAAGTGTGTCATGAGCCACACCTCCCTGTACCTCTGCTCTCCACCCCCCACCCCACTCCACACATGAACGTACGAATGTGCAGCCGGACCGGCTTGTAAACAAGGGGCTGGAGATCAACACAGAGAGAGGGTGTGTGAGATCATGCTATACTCCAGATGAAATTACACCTCTAGTTCTTCGAGAGAGGCAGGGTACACCCTGGACAGGGCGCCAGACTATCGCAGGGCTACCTCTAGTTCTTCACATAGCAATTTTTTAATTCCTTCAATGTAGAAATGATGAATTTCGCTTATTGCTCCTTTAAAGAGATGTCTGTCAAACTGTTGACAGGACACCTCCAACTGCAAACAATATCAATGATGACTCTTTCTATTATGAATTTTTAATCCATGGTGGTTTCATATTTGTAAAACATTCCTGGAGCCAGAAAGCGAACCAAATTGTTCTAATGAACTTTCATGAACTGTTACGGCTCCACCTTTACTTTTTTTTTTTTTTTACAATCTGGGGTTACACCATGTTTACATCACGTAACCAACATTGTTGCCATGGTAGTGGACAGCAGTGCCCATTAGTTATGCCTAACTTTAAGCATTAATAACATTTTAACGGGTGAGTTTTATCAAAATTCACCCCCTATACAGTTGTAATAAATGGGAAAATTAGCGAGGGAGACCAAAACTGGTTTTTTTTGGTCTATGTCTATTTCTGCTGTTAAGTTGGACATTTAAACATGGGGGTCTTTTGGGACTGACTTGCTTCTGGAGCCAGCCTCAAGTGGACATTAGAGGACCTGCAGTTTTTGGCACTTTCACATTGGCTTCAATTTTTAGCGCCGGAGGTTGCTGCATCAGTGTATACCAACAGTTTTAGAGGTCTCATATAGTATGAGGGGGCATAAGAATCTGTCTTTGTACCCTTCCTCCCTCTTGAGACAGTCCATGTATGTATGTCTTGACATTGTATGTTTCCCTGTGTGTTTTCAGCGGGTATGTGCAACAAACTCAAGTGGCTACTGGCCTGGCCTCTGTGCCTACTGCTGTACTTCACCGTCCCCAACTGCTCCACGCCTCGCTGGGACAACTACTTCATGCTATCCTTTGTCTGCTCTACCCTGTGGATCGCCGGCTTCTCCTACATCATGGTCTGGATGGTGAGAGACTGGGAGGAAAAAGATGGGAAGGGAAACTGGCAGTTATGTAAAAAAAACCAACAACTTCTCAGTGACATGCTATTCTGCCGTAGGCTGTGTGATTTTTTTAAATTTACATTTGTGGTAAATCTTTTGTGTCTCATGTAACAATTAACGTGAAATAATAAGTTATTGTCATTTAGCAGCTAAAGAGCCAGATATTTTCATCAGGAGTTGAAAACTAGGAACAATTGAATGCTAATGTCGCTTCAGAACAACTGGGTGTGTATATTGGCAAAAGTCTCTAATATGTCAAATTTGTACTGAGTTTTTCAAGTTCACCAATGTGACTAATGGCTAATGTTAGCAAACTGCTGAGTGTTAACACTTAGCAGACACATTAAAAGTGCTTAAATTAATATTTTGTTGCTTCAGGGTAGTGGAACAAGCTGGAAGTAGAAGGCTGACGTGTCATTGCCTGATAAAATTCATTAATATGTCAGCGATCCCTGGCTCATGCCCTGTTTACACAGGACTAGTATTAGCTGGGGTCCTCTGGCAATATGGAAACAATTCAGAGGTCGTCTATGATTTTAATCTCATGCGAATTTGTCATGGCCACAATTTTTCCATCACAAATCAACTACCTTATTTCACCAGACACAGAGGTTGTGTGATAATGCTAGTCCTCTGTAAATCGGCGTCTGAGTGATCTGGAGGTTGTATTTAGGTCTTCTGTTTGCTCCTCACCTTAGCCCCTTTTACACTGGCAGATTTGAATGTTGGGTCGTTTTGCCGGCAAGCTGCAAGCGTTTAGACACACAGAGCCGGATTGGCGAGTTGATTTTTCAAATCAAATGAGGTCCCCTGATAATACAAGTCTTGTGTGAATAGGGCTTTATTTACAGATTCAGCACACAGAGACAGAGCAGCATTTGGAGTCATGTCTCTCAGTAACATAAATGTAAAGGTTTCCTGTGGGGATTCTCACCTGTTGTAGTGATATGGGGCAGTTATTCTATAAGTTTTATATCGCACATGAATTGCACATGCACATGGATGAAACTGTACACAGTCCTATCAAAGGTGTCACCATATTCCATCAATCAGCAGGTGACAGTAACATGCTAAGATATACTGCAATATATTAGCAGAGGCAGGGAAGAAGAAGGCCTCAATAACAGCAATACAAACCAGAACTGTAACATTTTAATAAAGACAGTCTCATAAACTCCACTGTAAGCTAGGACTGAAACACTTGGTTTTTAGAGTGGATTTTATTTTAATTATGACAGTAATGAATGAGGACAAAACAAATACATGCATTAGTAGATTAGTAAATTAATGGTTTTGTATGTCATTGTCTATTAAAGCCTTTTTGATGAATGTAGTTTTAATATGTGATGCATTTAATTACATTTTCTAAGACAGTCAGGCCTGTGCGTACACATGATCTGAAGAAGCTCTCAATTCTTTTGCAGAGTATGAAAAAATTCAGGTTAGAAAAACCTAATGAATCCTGGACTTCTACCAAAATATTCATGCACATGGTTTCTGCACAGATTTGTGTTATGATGAGTAACACTAAATGTAAACACACATTTTCTATTTTTACAAGAAAACTAAACAGGGAACCTTAAAGTCTTACATCAGTGTTGTTGCCTTTGTCTTTCTACTTGAGGTGATGGACAGGTACTGTACACTGGGTTGGTCTGAGCTATTTTCCTCACAAAAACTGCTGCTGAAAATAAGTTTAATAAGAGTTAAGTTTTGTGAAATACTCGGACAAAGAACCAAAGAGAGGCTAACAAGCTCTATGGAGCTGAATGAATCCGACCAGTGATTCACAGCGACACAAAACCGGTTTAGAACGTCACAGAAAAAAGTTGCAGTGGTGTGAACTGGCCAGTCTAAGCACTGACTCAAGTGGACTGATGGTCTGATGGTCCGCCGGTCAGATCACCGGTGCCTGGTTTTAGAACGTAAAGCTTGTCAAGTGTTTTTACAGCCAATCAGCTTGTAGTGAAGTCCCCTGGTCAAGTCAAAATGACCGCAGATGGCGTGTTTTTATTGAATGCGAGTAGTTGCCTGTTTCAGCTCATCTCGTCGCAAATCTTTGGTCTGAAGTAATTTCATCCATTGTTGATATTGAAAAATATTGATTAGTGCATGGTTTTATTTTATATTTATCTAAGTCCAAAATGTTATTTTAAGCAGGTTGATCAAAAGTGTTTCACAGTAATTTGTGTTCAAAATTAATCTTGAGTTGTCTCATCTTTCTCCTGTCTCTCCAGTAGTAAAAAAACAAACAAAACCCACACACAGCTGCCAAACAATATGTTTCTGTGTCTGTCAGGTAACAGTGATAGGCTTCACACTCGGTATTCCAGATGTCATCATGGGCATCACCTTCCTGGCAGCCGGCACCAGTGTCCCTGATTGCATGGCCAGCCTAATAGTGGCACGACAAGGTAAACACATACACACACACACAATCACAGGTTACCAAGCTGTCATTTAACACAAACACACACACCTACAGCCCGATGGAAGCCAAACAACAGAATCAAAGTGAAGCCACTATCAAAGAGCCAGAGAGGGAAGGAGATGACAGAGATAGAGACGGCTGGGGGGGGGGGGGGGGGGGGGCAAAGACTGTGGGCCTGTCATCTTTTTCCACTGTCCCTCTTCCGTCCCTGTGGTGAGGCTGTAAGAGAAGAGGGGGGGTTGATAAGGGAAGACAGCCCGACAGGGTCTCTTCCTCCATCCTTTCATCTGTGTTTATTCTTGCTCCTGTCATCAAATATTTAAACGGCTCTGTCTGTCGGCGTGCGGGGGCTCGCTGGGAGACACACACTCGCCACTGCAGTTTAGTCGTCCATCCTTCGCTTTGTAGCTGCTGTCGCTTCATCACTGCGTTGTTTCTGTGGGATGTCAGGCAGACAGATAGCTCCACTAATCTCGCCTGTATCAACCCACCTCTGTCCCAACCGGTCGCAGCTTCTCCCCCACACACCCAGTGTAACTTCCTGTCTCCTCGTTGCCCACTCACTTTTCCTTTCATGCTGTCTCTCTGTACCTCTCTTTATCCGTTCCCTCTGCTTCTTCTGCTTTACATCTCTAACTTTATCCATCTGTTCAGGAATGGGAGACATGGCGGTGTCCAACTCCATCGGCAGTAATGTGTTTGACATCCTGGTGGGGCTCGGCCTCCCCTGGGCCCTGCAGACTCTGGCTATCAATTATGGCTCTGATGTAAGTAACACACTCCTTAATGTACTTCATCCTCTTCTTCTCAGGGTCAAACCAGAACACACAAATGTTATACACATATTTCTGAAATCAGCGCAGCTTACTCTTTCCACTGGTGATGTCTAATGCAGTCTTTGTTTTGACATAAAAAATAGTTTTGGGAAAAAATATAGGAAAAATGCAAAGTGAAAATAATCAATAAATATATAGTAAATAAATACATTTAAAAAGAAATGCTAAAATAAATACCCATTTAAAAATAATATATATATATAGATAGATAAATAAATAAAAGGAAAAGTTAAATGGTAAAGTAAATGGCGTTGGTGGTTTAGTGGTAGAGCAGGTGCCCCATGTACAAGGCTTGTTCGACTCTCGACCTTCACGCTTGTTTGTCCTATTAAATAAAGGCTAAAAATGCCCCCCAAAAATATATATATTAAAAAAAATGTTAAAATAAATAAAAATTGAATTAATAAAATCACCTGTACAGCCTACAGCTTTGCAACTTCCACTGAACTGAAGGACCAGTTGTGAAGACACACTCATCTCCAAGCTGCAAATTATGAAGTCCATCCATTTTTTTTTTTTTTTACCAAAAACTATAAAACTAATTAAACCCATCTACTCCATTTATTTTTTTTTGCTCAATTCACACCAAATATTCTACAAAGCATCTTTAGACTGTCCCACATAAACATATAGTACAGATTTTCAGTTGATCAAAAATTGAGCCCACAGTTCGTCATAATGCATCATGGTAAACAGCTTCTGCATATTCTCATTAAATGAAGTTTAAAAAAAGGGAAAAAAGACAATATTTTGCTGTAAGGGTAGATGTAGTGTATTTGATGTCAGCATTTTATGTCAAAAACTGAAATTCTACACCAGTGAGGTAGCTCAACTTGCCACTGGTGTCTAAAGGCTGTGAGTTGAGGTCCTGGGTGGTGCAGATTGATGCCTCCTCATATGTTGTGCTGTGTGGGTTAGAACAACATGTTTTCAAGGACATTTCAAGGATTGATGATATTTTTGGTTTTTCAGCCCAGAAAGCTCAACTGGATCACAATTAGTAATTGTTCTTCTTGATGCTCCTCAAAATGCCCGGCCCTGACCCCTTTTTGCACACAAGCTATAAATTATTGTTGATTTTGGCAGCTTCGACCCTTCATACCTTTCCTGTTTGTATCATTCAAAGCATGATGGGAGTTGTAGTGCTGAAACTCAGAACATATATATATATATATATATATATATTAGATTTTGACAAGAGAAGGACAAGCAATGTGAAAGTTACCTTTTTGTTTAACACTGTCAGCAGAGATGAGCACAGACATTTGGAGGGGAAGTTAAAATACACCTCTCGTCTATAAATTCATAACTACTTACCACTTTAACCAGAGATATGAAGAGAAGCATACTTTATTGGAGATAAAGTGTATATGAAGTGGATGTCAGACATTTCAATAATGATTCACCTGCTGTTTGTCTGCACACACACGCAAAATCAAACACATAAAAATTCCCGGCAAGATCGCAGAATAGGTTTGGTGAATAAGGCGTGGTGTACTGGAGAAAAGTTATGCGGCATGTTGTCATTTTGCGTTGAAGCTCAAACTGGACTGCACCTCGCTGTGTATGTACTCTCAAAATCACAAATTCTTATTTCATGGTTTAACATGCAGGCGCACTGGGAGCCATGAGCAGTATCAAACACAATCATCTTTTAAAGTGAAATCCATATTTCCGGGGTAAAGGAGTAAACAAGACAGAGCTGCGTCTAAGCAGCTGAACAGATAAGATACACATCATATTTCCTCAAGTTTACATTTGAGTTGTCTTTGTGCAGTGATAAAATACAGCCACTGATGGATGAAGTGAGAACATCTGATAAAAACTGAAAAAGATGCTATGCAGTAATCTGTGCACTTGAGATAATAAAACCCAACTGGCTTTTAAAGATCAACCCAAAAAAGTCAACGTGATAAAATGATACACAGCTTCATGAGAACACAATCTGAATAACAACACCAGCTACAAGATACAAAAGAGAAAAACAAAAAGCTATTAAGTGACAGAGAAATAAGCATGAACACAGGCTGTAATTGAGGTGAGCATGGTAATAAGCGTGTGTTTTCCTGTGTGCGTGTATGTGTGTGTAGGGAGAGAGAATAAGGAATTAGGTGATGCACTGCGCCATCCTGAATTATCATCACAAGGAAAATAAATGAGTGATTTTCTGTTGTACAAAGCAATTAGAACTCAGATTAAACAATGTGCCCTTAGCTTGAGTTGTAATTTATTGATTTTACAAAAAATAATTATTAGTTTTTGAACAAAGCATCATTTGTGTTCTGTCCCCTTTGAAGTAGAGGGCATTAGGTACTTAGACAATGTGCTTTGTAGACAAAGTGATAAAGTCTGTACTAAATTGCACCTTTTAATCTAGTCAACTCCATAGAAATGATATCCTTAAGGTCTTTTTTATGCCTCCATGCCAGCAAGAACACTGACTGAAGGCATTACATTTTTGGGTCATCTGTACGTCCCGTTCTTGTAAAGGCGATATCTCAGGAACACCTGAAGGGAATCTCTGCAAATATGGCACAAACATCTACTTGGACCCAAAATGAACTGATTAGAATTAGGTGGTCAAAGCTCAAGGTCACTGTGACCTCCTTCTTTCTGGCCATAACTCAAGAATATATACGCTAATTACGACAAAATTAGTGTATATATTGGTGTGACATAATATTGTTTTCTAGCCATGATTCAATGCCATAACTCATTTGGTCAGATAATGGATTTGTGACACTGACCTTGGGTGTTCACCTTGAAACTGTGCTGATTTTATTAATGCATTCTCATACAACAATTCGTATGATATCTTGCGAATTAGCTGTTACATACATACATATTTAACATATGGTTATGTAGGTTAGGTTTAGGCAAGTAAAGTTACTGTGGTTAGAAAAAGAAACATGGCGGAGGACATATGTACCTTGAAAAGACTCAGAGTTTACACAGTTCCAAACACTGGTTTCCGTAGTGAAAGTCCTGTGTTTTGAGACACATCCACCACCCAATCCGCTTCCTTAGGGGACAGCTTCCTTCTTTACTCCTATCAGTGCATTTGTCACCTAATCGCCGCCTTCTTTAATATGTGGGTTATACAAGTACTACTCGCTCATGATAACATGGGATATGTATAATGTGGAAAATGTATAAACAGGTCATGGGAACAACTTAGATTGTATAAATCTTGTGTGCTGCAGGTTTGAAGATCTGTGTGAAGCACCCATGTTTTCCAAAAACTAAATTTTATACCTTTTATTTAAGTCTTCACTACATATAATGTATGAGTCTGGACAGACATGGATGTAAACTGCAGCTTGACTGGTTGACAGAGGCATTTAACCACAAGGCGGTAATTCTTTAGCCTGTCAAAGTTTCACATGTGAATTTTACATAAGGTCAGAGGTACAAAACAAAAGTAGCACAGTGTACCAACAAATGAAAAACCTTAACATTCCATGAAGTTGTCCATAACACAATAACAAAAAACTCTTATGTAGAATTCTTTATTGGATTAATTTCTCTGATCGCACCAACTCCATTGCAATGAATTGATTTTGCCCCATTTTAAATCCTGGTGTGTCCATGCCATAAAACTAAGAGGTAAGAGGAAAGATACTCATTAGAACAGTGGTTCTCAACCTTAATTGTGTCAAAGACCCCTAAAATGATATACATTCGACCACAAACCCCCATTTCATTAGATCTCGCTTCATTCATCCATAGTTATCATGTGGTGATGTGATGTAATTTGTCATGAGATAACTTTGAAGGAAGTTAAATCTATGATCTGAATCAGACAATTTGGTCATTATCAGGCCATTAAATTGCCATTATCAGTGGTGATAAGTGACATAAATATGGAATGGTAGGGGCCTTTCACACCTACTATTAAGTTGAAAAGGGTTATTATCAAGTCCTGAAAGGAAACGTTCTGCCAGAAAGGGGACTGGCCCGGGACTTTTACCAAGGAGACTGGGGCTTAAGTCCCATGTGAAACCAGTATTTATGCTCAACTGTGATCTTTTTCAAAACCTATTCAAATTGTTTTGGCACCTCAACCTAAGAAAATTGAAACCTAAACTGGTAACAGGCATTGGATGGGCTTGTATCAACCTTCTGAACCTACTGGTAGGTGCAGCAGTCGCCTATTCTATGAGGCTTATAACTACAGATAACTTTTATTGAGTGGGTTGATAATGGCCTTCTGAATCTACTGACCCATAACTGTGAAGCTCAAAAGCACTGTTAACGGCCATTGAATGGGCTGGTAACATCCTGATTGGGAGCCAGAATGGACACTCTTATAACCTTTACTTACACTGCTAACCTCAAGAGTGGAGGGAAAATAAACATTCCCCCATTTTCTCGGGGACACCCTGGGACCCAGTCGAGGACCCCTGATTGAGAACAACTGAATTAGTGCATCTTTAAGTCCATGACCATAATGAAAAGATGATTCCAAAATTTATTTCTGTTCATTTTCAACTTCTTTTTCTACACACTGATATAACCGCACTAATGTGTCACACATTATCTTGTTACAGATCAAACTGAACAGTAAAGGCCTGATCTTCTCTGTGGGGCTCCTGCTGGCATCTGTGTTTATGACTGTGAGTATATGACAGCATGTCCTATCACATGTTCCTTTGACGTTCCTCTCTCCATGTGTTTGTCTCAATCTGTCTATTGATCTGTTGAGCTGCCCGTCTGTCTGTCCAGGTCCTGGGAGTTCACCTAAACAAGTGGACACTGGACAAGCGCTTGGGTTTCACGTGTCTCCTCCTCTACTCCGTCTTCCTGTGTTTCTCCTGCCTCATCGAGTACAACATCTTCACCTTTGTCAACCTGCCCACCTGCCGGGATGACTGAAGCACACACACACACACGCGTGCACGCACGCACACACACACGCACACACACACTGATATTATATGTTCACATTTACACTAGGAGTGATGTTGCAGGGAATTCTAAGTGAAGTATTAAACAGATGGTGGTTTCCGACGATAGAATGCACAAAGTATAATTTTAAATCTAAATGACACCAAGCATTATTTCTAAATACCATCTGACAGCAGTCTGATTCACACTCTGTTCCCTGCTTTTATTCTCTTTTGTGAGAAGACATCCCACTCTGCTCTGCTTTGTTTCTGAAGCCTGTCTTTCTGCTCAGTGCAATATGGAGCTGATGTTTGTTCACGACAGGAGTGTGGGATTGATTTCAGGAGCAGAGATGAAAATGACTGACTCGTTACAAGCACAGGACAGCACTGTGGACAGCCACAACAACAACAAAGAAGTCTTTGTCCGACTGCTGCTTGCTTCTGACGTGAGGACTTTTATTTTGAAACTCCCGGTATTTAGACGTAGAAGTGGTCATGTTTACTAGCTGCTATCCTTTCCTGAGAGGAAAGGCAGGTCTTTTAGATCTACTAGAGAGTAATAATTCTAAAAGCAATGATGTAAATGGATGGGTGGGAGGGTTGTAGGTTAGGGCTTTGGTGCATAATGTTTAAACAGAGTAAGGGTCAGAGTGGAAGTGTTCAGAACAGAATCTGTTATGCAGATGAGCACATTTTCCAAACGCCATTGTCTTGGAACTATTTAGATTTCCATTATGTTGTCATAATTAAGTCTATAGTTTGCTCAGAACATTTTCACACATACAGCTATAGTTCTTGGGGGGAAAATACCTAGACCCCCCTGCCTGCATAGTATCGGGGCATTATTCAGTCACCTTTTTATAAATTAACTTCAATAGCATCACAGTTGTAGCTTCTGTGTTTTGTACTGGAAAGTTATTAGCTTTATGGAGAGTTTCTGTTTTCCTTCTGTAAATAGCGTCCCACTGTACATACCCCCAGATGTCATATTTATTATTTATTCATGTCATACGCACATTTCTCCTCTGGAGGTCACGAAACACCCGGGCGGGTTTCATTTCTGGACCCGGGGGTCGCTGAAATTCACACCTAAGATCTTTTCAAATGACCACTCGTACAAACAAGCACAATTTCCTCTGAAGGTGTTTGTCTTGTTGATTTGACTTGATTTAGTTCTGTCGTGTGTGTGTGCGTGTGGATGTTAAAAACTAAAAGACTTCAAACTTGCACTGAAGAGCTTACACTAGCTTCACAGGGAGACTGTAAGTGTTTCTCCTCCTAATGCATGCTGATTATAAGGATAGCATCCTTGTAAAATGAAGCAAGTTTGTATGAAATTGTCACGTCTAGGTTTTAACAAGGCAAATGTTGTTTTTTGGGGGGGATTGTTTTGGAGAGGTGTCATTGTCTGCGCTGCCACCTATGGACAGAAACTAATGAACTGCTGCTTTTTGTTTTCTCAAACATACCGACCAAATAGACTGAAAACAGTGGTGGCATTATTTAAAGCAACAGCCGAGCATGTTGGACGAGGTACTTCCTCTCTGGTGGATGGATGTTCTGCTTCACTCCTCTGTGTTCTCACAGAGGAAGAGAGGTATAAATGTGGTAGTATTGTAGGAGTAGAATAATGATGCAATATAAAGCATCAGGACTTTTATCCCAGCTCTAATACTTCAAGGTTGGGGTTTCAACTTATTTTTATCCAGGAGTTCTTTGTATTTTGTAATGCCTAATGTCTAGATTTGTCCAGATATAGTAGGTTTGTGGTACATAAATATTCCTACTAGTTTTTAGAGCATGTACAATGTGGTTCGTGAACCCTCCGAGGGATTTTTATTCCACTGCAGGAATCGAGGCACGCTGGCAAAGTCACACTATTCCTCATAGACTTCTACCACTGCGGAAATGAACACTTTGTCTGTCAGAGCCTGTTGATTCTGACGGTATCCATCAAAATGTCAGCTGTTCCTCCACAAAGGTTCATTTGAAATGTCATGTGTTTTTTATTCATTGATGGAAGACAATTGCTAAAACACAACTAAGTCTAATTTTTTTTCAGGTACATTTTTAATTTATTGATCAGTAATATAAACTATCAAATCAGAGAAATATTGTCTTTCGAATGTACAAATAATTAATTATGTTTGTTGTTGTTTGTAAATCATACATATTTATTTATTTCAGAGACACAGGCAGAGTACTCTGTGCTATGACCGGAAAACAGGGTTTAAATGTTTTGAGTCTTATGTAATGCAATAACTATGAGCTTACAAATATGTAAATATGCCGCTTTAATGATCAAAGACAAATTTATAATAGAGTTTAACATGATGTATTCAAATAGTCAATGATGTCTTTCAATATGTGACACTGTAACGGCATCGTTTATGAAGTGATTTATCAATGACTATACACAATCAAAACCGGACTGTTATTCATATACTGAGCCCTACAACTTTAAACATTATCATGGTCAGTTCAGCATAATCACATCAGATACTTTAGATTCTAGTTACAATCTGAGGTAGTCATTTTCTTCATCACTTTAAGCATGTCTTGTAAGGAGAGAAATGTTACTGTACCTCAGTGATCACACAGACACAACTTATAAGTGTTAAGTCCCATCTTTCCTGGCAATTTCTTGGAAATTTTCCCTCATAGAACTATGTAATGTGGTTCTAATTATAGAGAAAATAGAGAAATATAATAGTACATACATATCAGGGAACTGTTACATAGGTATATGGAGTTTACAAGCAGTTGTTGATGTATAGGATTATATGGAAGCCCATTTCCACCAGAAAAAGAAAAAACATTAAATGTAACAAAAATAAAAATAATCCTCAAAGTAATATAATACTGAGTCAGTGTTTGAAGTTAAAATTATGTGCTTTAACAAAGTTGACTTCGTGAGATAGCAAGTCAAATTTATGAGGTAGTCAAAAATTTGAGAATGCACTAAAGTGATGCCAAATAATGAAATACAAAGTTGAAATTATGATATATTTTGACTACATCATTATTTTGACCTTGATTCTATGAGACCATTTCTGCCACACAAAAAAGAAACAAATACTAAATGTTACAAAGGTAATAATAATAATTACAAAAAAAGTATTGGTCAAGGTAATACTGAGTCAAAAGTTTGGTGGGTAAGTCACAATTATGAGCTTTAACAAAGTTGACATCATGAGTTAAGTCAAAATTATGATGCAGTCAAAAAATTTGAGAATATGACTTTTAAGCCACATAATACATTACTATGTTGATGTTAATATATTTTGACTATATCGTAATTTTGACTTTGAATATATTGAAGCCCATTTCTGCCAAACAAAAGGGAGGGAAAAAATATAAAACATTAAATGTAACAAAAATAAAAATAAGTATCAGTCAAAGTTATGAGATATTCAGTCAAAAGTTTGACTTTGTAAGTCAAAATTATGACCCTCAATAAAGTAAACATCATGACATAGGTCAAAATGATAAGGCAGTCAGAATGGTTAGTATGGAAGTCAAAACTTTAACCTTTGAGCCAAATAATGAAATACTAAGTTGAATATAATATTTTTTGAGAATGTCATAATTTTGACATTGATGTATGGTCTGAATCTGCCAACACTAAGATCCAGACTCAAAAGTTATACTTGGCAAGTCACAATTATGAGCTCTAACAAATAGTAGGGCAAATTTATGAGGTAGTCAACATTTTGACTTTTATGTCAATCATGAATCAAAATTAATATATTTTTGACTATGTCGTATTTTGTCTTTGATTTTGGCTAACCCAATTTATTTTATTATTGAGTATTATCATTTACCCTGACTGAGTATTTTTAAAAAACAAAATCACAATTTTATTTAGAATAAATGATGTTTGACTTTCAAAGTCATGAATTTGATTCATGAATTTCATTCATCAAAATTTTGACAAAGTATCTTAAAATGTTGAATTACTTGGAGTTATTTCATATTGTCATTCCTAGCATTGCATTTTTTTCCTGGCAGAAAAATGGGCTTTCATAAATTATTTGTAAGAACAGCTAATATCATAATGAATGGAAAGCCTGACAGAGATCATCAAACCCAAGTAAAAATGCCTTTATAAATGGAAACTAAATGAAACGTATATTATATTAAACATATGCTTGCCTTTGACAAATTAAGCATTTTTGCATATTCACCTGACCTGATGTTCCCTACTTTCACAGTTAAGGCTAAGCTATATTAGCAATTATTAATTGGAAATGTTCCAACCTGAACACTGTCTTTGTTTTAATTTTAACTTTTCCAAATTACATAGTTTACATAGTTTAGATCAGTTATTTCCAGGAAAGTGTTAGGAAATCATGGGACCAATGAAATAAACTGTATCTCTCTCAAATCCCCAAATGCTGATAATTGTTGGTTTTTGGAAAATCCACACTGTTCAGTTTGAAAACATCAACAGTTGGGGCTTTTAATGACATGGAGAAGTGGATATTTAAGCATGTGTACTGTAGCATTCCTAGCTTGGATCAGTATCTATCACTAACCACAAGCTCATCTCTGCTCATTCTTGGTAGGGTGACTAAGATACAGATATTTACACTACAGTACATCACACACTATGCTGGCTGTTGGAAGAAAAATCACTGAAATCACTCAGTCATCCTTAAATGTTTGAAGTATTATCACTATCTGTATAGCCCAGGGCATTTTCCCAGTTTATCATATATATCAGAAAATATCTGTATCATGCACTTTACCATTTAACAATTGATGCTACAGATTATTTGGTTCAATACATTCTGTGCTGCTATTTACCTGACATCTAAACAAAGGGTACTATGTCTTTGAAACTAACTACCACAAAGACGCTCACATTTTGAAAAAAAAAAAGCGTCTCGTAGAGGAGATTTCTAAATAATTTGTGATATTCACATGGGTGATATTGCTGATGTACATATGTATATAGATAGGTGTAAATGTATTTATATATTTTTTGTCTCAATCTGTATATCTGTTGAATATATTTTCATAGATCCTAGGTCTCCCTTGTACCCCCTTTGATGTGTTTGAGACCTCTAAAACTATTGTCCTTTGTTATTTGCATGGAGATATTTCAATATAATAAATTATTTATGGCAAATCTTAATGTACTTTGGGATGAGAGTCCAATAAGTTTTTAGATGACACTGGATTTAGTTTGAACTGGATATCCTAGGGGACTGCATGCTATTGCTAGTACAGGATATGAGATGGAGAGTGAGAGCATTTGCAGACGATACGTTTCTCTACGTGTCCAAGCTTTACCTCTTCATACACAAGAAACTTTTCAACAGAATGGTTTACTTTGTGTTTAGATGTTTCAAATGTAATTTTAGAGATAATTTTGCTACCTAAGCATTAATAAAGTTGTCTTTGCTTAAGGTAACACAAGCCTTGTCCTGTAGTAAGATTTTATTGGACTTACAAACTCACACATGCATGCAGAAACTTAACAGGCTGACCAGTACTGTTATATTTATCCTATAAATGGACTGCATTTATATCGCACTTCTGCGTCAAATAAATGCCGTACCTCTTATTATGGATTACACCACCCTGCAGTATATAAAGTAATTAAAATGACCTCCACCTTTATCAGTTTCAGCATCAAAGGAATGTGCAATGATTATAATCTAATAATATATTATTCTGCAGAGTGCTATTCTGCATTATAAGTATTTAGCTTTTGTACTTTTGATTTTATATATTTTGATGCCAATACTTTTGTACTTTAACTTAGGTAAGAGTTTGAATGCAGGACTTTTACATGTACTTAAATCTTTTTAGATGGTGGTGCTGCTATTTTTACCTAAGTAAAAGATCGGAGTACTTGTTCCGACACTACTTTCTTTTACACAGTTTAATTTTATATATATAGGGCTGTGTTGGATACCTAGGGCTGTGTTAGGGAAGCAGTTTCAAAATCCTGGCTATGACCCTGAGTTAAGATGATATACTTCGAAGCCAGTGTAGATGGGAGGAGAGTGACAGGCTGAGTAACACCATTTAAAGATCAGCACTCAGGAGGTGATTGGTGAGTGACAGGTTTTGAACTTGGATAGCGGACAGACAGCCTCGGAAAGTTAAAATGATGAGGTCAGGTTAATGAATATGTCAACAAATATACGGAACATTGTGATAGAAATTAAAGTGAACCTTCACAAAGGCATCATTCTCTGCTTTCATATTAATTTATAATAACTTTTAGCTAAGTCACCAAAAGATAATGTTGGAATTGTACTTTTCTGCAAACCACAGATATACTACACTTGTATGTTATATCATATCAGTGTTTCTTAAGTGATGTAGTATATGAGCTGAATATGTCATCAGGAGGTGGAGAGGGTGGTGAATGGGCGAGACATCTGCCAAGTTGCAGACCACCAATCGAGATGAACAAACAAACAAACAAACAAGGCTTTTTTTAGCGACCTGTCACTGTTTGTCCACTTGAGATAGCAGTTGTTTTTACCAAGATATCATTGCATTTCCAGCAGGGATTGTGTCCCCAGGACTGGGTATTATAGGCCAAAACAGGATCTCTTCCTAATCATAAAAAGTGGTTTGTGCCTGAACCTAACCACACATTAACCACAGTGTCATTGAAATGTACATTATAAATGAACAGTACATGTATCTGTGGTTTACAATGCCAACATTTTTTCTGGTGATTGGGTTGTCATTTCAGAGTCTGAGGGCCAAACATCAACACCTATCATCCCCTATATGAAGCTCTGAGGTCCTTCAGTGACAGACTGCAGTCCCTGCTGCCGTCACACTACTTCACCATTACGGTTCTCATTGGAGCAAAACTCAACATACATACTTTCCATCGAGCCGGGTTTCATTTAAGAGTCTGGCCAGTGGCTGATTTACACCTGGGATAATAACAAGATACAAACAGCACTCTGAACCACTGATGCAGTGTGGAAATGTGAGGTGTGAGCACCATCTAGTGGTGAAGTACTGCTAAAACAGGGCTCCTGAGAAAAGCTTTGAACACAAAGTCAGGCATGTTATTCCATTTCTAACATTTATTAAGTGCAAAAGAATATTTTTTTATATCATTCAATGACATATAATGAACAGGAATATGTCTCCTGGATGCAAATGACATTTTGACACCATAAAGAATATTACAGACATGGAAAAGCCATCTGTGAAAAATCCCCGCACAGAGACATATAAATAGTCACTTAATCAAAGAAAGTTAGATTACCAATAGCATGGCAGTACGAGTCAATTCAACTTTGAACACTTGGCCCCCAGAGATAAACACGGTGAGCTCCGTACAGGTTATACTGACCATACATGACATTAATGCCAGTCGACTCCTCCAACAGCTCTCAGGTTCCCTCTCTACTGACCACACCTCACACATTTAGACCTCATGATGCTGTAAAATGGGAATGAATGGAGTGTTACAGTTCAACACACTCAGTAAATAAACAGCACATTAATTTGATTTTCCATCTACTGGAACCTTTAAAATTCACAAGAAAATTTCAAGTATTTTTTTAACTGACATCACCAAACTCAATACTGATGTAGACTATAACATTCTCTCTCAGACCAGCTTTGAACTTCGCACATCCTTTCTATAACTGACCACAGTGTGTTTTTTTTCACCAGGATAAAAACCTTAAACATTTGTCAGTAGTACAAAGCTTTGTAATATGGCAGCCAGTCTTTCCTCCATCACATATTATCAGAATCTGAATGGAAAATATGCCCCTTAACAAGCAATAGATATCAGGTATGATACAGTATCTTTCATATCACCAGGATAATCAGTACATACATAAATGAACGTTATATGTTTTAAACACTGGCAGACCTGCCTGTATCTAACATTATACTTAAACTACATGCAATAACAAGTATTTACACATTTTAAAATGTTAATCCTTATCATATAAAAATGTCATATTATATATATTAAACCCTTCATTGATAAAGTCAGGGTCTGTCTGAACAATGCTACTTTATGCCCAGGAAATGCTGCGTGTGGCTCATCAGTAGATCTGATCGAGAAATAGACTGTTATCATCCATTGTAAAATGGAAACAGAAAATGAGGCTTGTTTGACTCCAACAAGTAAACAGAGAAAATGCCACATCTTGTCTCTCTTTTTTCCTTGTCTGCACACTTTTGGCAACAAAGTTGTTCTGACATTATGGAGCATTTGCAGCTTGGCGACATCAGTGGTTAAATTTGAAGGGTTACACATGCTGGTCTTTAGCTTAATTTTGCTACTTCCCAGTTTAGTAATAGGACAGGCACTATGCTTTAACACATCGAGAACAAAGCTAATAAGGTGTACATGCTACACTCGTCAGCTAGCTGCTCTGCACTGTGCACCAGGTGGGTTGGGTGGGAGCTAACTAGCAGTGCCGCAACACTGCATGTTGCTGTGGATACATGGTGGTTGCCCTTCGGACTCCCAGTCAGGTTGCCCAGGTGAGTAAGCATCTAATGTTCAGCCGCAAAATCCCTTTAGCACTATTAACCACTGTTAGCTCTGTCAGCATCAATGCCAGCATCAGCATAACTAGTGGTGTTAACATACCTTAGTAAACAATGCTACTGATTTTTGCAGCTCAAAATAAGAAGTGTGTCTCAAATCACATACTGCTGTACTAAACACTAAGCACTTTGAGTGCATAAGTGCGCTGAGTGTGTTCACACTGCATATTACGGGAAAATGCAAAGTACTACTGGTGCAAAACAGTCTAAAAGTTAAGTGTGGAATGATGGACACTTCTCACCCTCCACTGCATCACAAACTTCTTAACTTTTGACATGGCGGCTGGAGACAACAAGCCTGAGCTGGCTACAGTGAACACTGCTGCGTTATACAGATGTAAATTGTGCATGTTTTTTTACACTAAGTTCCAATACTGTTGTCAAATAGAAGCCGTGAGTATTGTTGTTGGGTTTATAATGATTTGGTACCGCAAACAATAGCGCTTGCTAGCTAGCTAACTTGCTCCTAGCAATGGCAACACATTTTAATCAGCATTGACACTGTAGTGTTCGTTTGGTTTGTGTGAGTGGAGATAGCGGTCAAGTGTTGGTGATAATGCTCCACCGTCTGTTTGCAATTTGCTGTTTCAAAAGAAGACAAAGAAGATGAAGAGGCGGTTAAAAAAAAAAACAAGGCTGTTGTCACTTCTGATAAATAAAAAACAGCAGAGCGTAAGATGCGACAACATTAGGCTATGTGTTGAAACTAGTGCACCGCGCAATAAGAACATTATGTACATAGTACACTTCAGTGTAGTACACTGGAAGTACGTGATTTGAGACACCTGGGGCGACCCACAGGAGACAAAAGGAAGGCCACCATGTTCCCACAGTCATACTGTCCTGCCACCATGAGTAAGGACAACATTTCTGGTAATCACCAAATGAGCAGCACTAGCTCGCTCCCACCTGATCCGGGCTCGCTATACAGTGGAGACCAGGAGCAAGTAGGCACCATGTTTCTGCAGGTTAACGCAGCTAGCTGGCCATGTGTCAGCAAAGCCAACAGAAAAATAAAAGGCAAAACATGAGCATCATAAAACATCAAAATCTCATCACCTCTGATGAATACCAGTTTGAAATGTGACGGTAAAGCTCACTGAGTCAATGGTGCGCTGGACTAAAAGGAAAGTGCCTCTTGTTTTTAATGTCATTTATATATGTCTTTTTCTTCAAAATACCCAGTTAGTAATCGCTTAATGGGTGTAGGGCTTTTAAAAGCAAAATTAAGTGTCATCCTTAGTTTGCATTGTGGGTAATGGAGGCAACAGCTTTTGACAAGGACATGTGGAATAAAAAAGGTAATATCTCTGGTTCTGTTCACTGATTTTGATCCTTTATCAAAAACTGTCCAGCTTGAGTCAAACAATGTTATGGAAGTGCAATGCTAAATGTATGGCGTACTCTTTTAATGCCTGCTGGCTTGTTAAGGTTGTATCTGTACACCTCTTTTTCTGTTAATGAGAAGTAGAAAATCTTGTTGTAGATTAGTTGCTGCAAAGTGCTGTTTCCCCCTACAAGCCATACATGTTCAGTTTCCAACACAACTCACACAGTATGTGTGTGTTTGCCACCACCAATAGCCATTTACTGTGTGTAAACAAGGTTCATATTTAATGTTCATCAATGAATCTGGAGTTAGAGGCCACAGCATAGATTTCATATACCTGGATTATCTTCTAATGTGCATTGGAAAATCATTTTTAACTTTGCTACAGCACTTTATATATATATTTTTTACATTACACGTTTTCTTCAGATAAATGTTGTTGCAGTAAGGCGTATTGTTCCCCACCTGAGACTTTGAATGTTCCATTTCAGATGGAATTCTTGCTGTGTGCACCAGCCACCACTGGGTGTCGCCAAACCCGTCAAAACATAGAAACAATCTAAAGGATAAACAGTTTCAAAACACAAACAACATACAGTTTACCAGCAACTGTACCATGAGTAAAACAAAGTTATAGCTATCACCTAAATAAACAATCTGCTGTAAATTTAAAGTGATTGATCAAACATTAGTCTCACATGGATCTGAGATCTGATTTCCCTCTATATTACCCTAAAGGTGACAACAACAGGTTACCCTGAATCTGTATGTGAAGCACCAGTATGAAGGCAGGACTGTGAACACACTTAAGTGTTCATTATCTCTGATATCACTGCTTTAACCATGCGTTTAGACTTTGAGAGTGTTGCTCGGATACCAAATATAGAGCTGAGGAAATAAAAAAAAAACCCTCTCATTTCCTTCTCTCCTTTCTTCTTTTCCTCTTTCACCCATGTCTGTCTGACAGAACTTTCCAGTGAGGGGATGTTGACTGAGACAGACGTGCCATCCAAAAGGAGAAGTCTTTGCAAAGACTGGCACGACACAGTGTTTTGCCCAGTTGAACCCTTTATGGAAGCATGTTTGTTAGAGATAATGGGCTATGCTGTCACGGCTGGGAGACAAAGACCCCGTTCAAACTTCCAGTCGGCCCTGCTGTTCCAGTCATATAGATATAGAGTTGCCATTGAGGTGGGTGGGCGGCAGGCTGAGGCTCAGAGTGGGACTGAGGCCTGAGCTGAGAGCAGGCCGGGGGGAGGGGGCTGACAGGTCCATGCTGAGGTCATTCAGGTTGGCCTGGGGGTCAGAGGTCAGGGTGAGGTCGTTGAGGTTGGGCGTAACATTGAGGGGAGCTGATGAGGAGGTGTTGCTGTTGGCTATGCGGCGGAACACGAAGTGGAAGGGTGTAGCCTGTGAGCGGCTGTGGAGCTCAGCCTTGATCTTCTGAGGGTGGGTGTCTGGTGCCAGCTGCTGGCTGCTACCCTCCATCAGCAGGAACAAGCCGTAGTTCTCAGGGTCTGACACTTTAAACTTCTGGGCGCACAGCTGACACACCTCCTCCACTGTGGCGTAAGGTCGAACCTGGAGGGTTTTGGCTGTGCAGCCGCTGTCCAGCTCCTGCAGCGCCACCCGCAGGTAGTTCTAAGGAGGACGGTCAGAAAAGAAACACTGTCAGACAAACATTTCAGCTCTGAACACAATTTCCAATATAAAAAAAAGCCCAAATCCAGGTGTGTGACTTTTTTAAATTCTAAACATGAGCTATGTCAACATAACTGATGTGACAGCTGTAAAATTAAGGCAAAGTATGACTGTGCTTCTACCTGGAAGTCATCGATGGAAGGTGCAGAGCGCAGGGTGGTGCGTCGGCGGTGCCACTGATGCAGTGTGTCTCTTGTTTCAGAACTCAGCACTCTGGCTGCCTGCTCCTCCTGGAAATTTTTGATCAAGGACATAGCTCCATACGCACTGGTCAGGTAGTAGCCACCTGGACAAACAGAGGCAGAAGGTAAACAATGTGTACGAAGACAGTCAAAAGAAAATATTCTTTTCTGTGGGGTGATTATGGTGGAGGTTTAAACAGACCTTCTCCGTGCAGCAGAGAGGGGTCCAGCAGCTCCATCATGTAAAGGATCTCGTTGTCCAGCTGGGGCATGTCGCACTGGGCCAACACATAGGTCAGCATGGGCAGGAAGTCATCAGCGCCATACAGACGACCTGAGAGGCAGACAGAGCAGGCAGGTGACATCCTGCACTTTCACTTTCATCATCTGATATCTTTAACACATCTTACATTTTATTAATTGGCTTGAGGATTTAAAGAAAACTGGCAGAATATTCTGATCTCTACCTGAGTTGTCCTCCATGATGGTGTAGATGAGTTTGCAGACTCTCAGCAGCGTGGTGACCTTTTTCTCTGGGGAGTACAGTTTACTCATGGTGTGGAACTTGTGCTTGATCTTCTCTATGGCCACGGGGTCTGGGGGCAGTGTGTCGGCCACACCCATTTCCTGTGGCTGCCGGGCCTTTGCCAATGCTAGGTTCTCTTTCAGCTCCTGCCACTCCCCGCTGCGTACCTGGAACTCCCGCAGGGCCACACTCACCACCGGTTTGAGGGGCTTCAGGACGCATTTGTGCATGGCCTTCTCCAGGACTAGGTCTGGGCAGAGGAGGAAACAGGTGAGCTTCACATCAAGCTACTGACTCTTTTTCAAATGTAATATTGTCCATGCTTTTGGTAAAGTTTTGGAAAAACAAAAACAAAAAACAAAATGGCAACTTCATATGAACTTTTTCCAGATTTTATTGTAGCCAAAGCCAACTGAAACAAATTATATAATGCCAGACAAACAAAACAATATTTTTCATATTAATAAAATAGTTGTACCTAGCCCCAGTTTGTGCATCTCATGTATTACATTTAGATTTGAGCCCCAGAGCCATGCGTCAGTTTTTATAAATAAATAATTATACTGTTTGCTGTACAGTAAAACAGTTTTAACCCCAGCAGAGGGATTTTTATTTATCCAGAAGACTCTTGAAGTATCAGATAATAGAATAGTCCATAGATCACTCTGACTACCTGTATTCCCACCTCTGAAGACATGTCTGCTAGGCTGACTTGTGACCTTAAATTGTTTATTGTTTATGTGTCAGTATTCACCTGTTTGTCGATCTGTCTACTGTCAGTCTACTGTGAGATCATTACATTTCAGAGCACAAACCAGGTAAATGTTAACATCACATTCCTTATATTATTATTATTATATTATTCCTTACATTAGTGGTATTGTTAGTCAGGACCTACAAGCTCCCTGGAGACGGCCATGGTGTGATAACTACTGTTGGACCAATACTCATGTGTGAAACCCAAGATGTCATTGTTGACCATCTGTATACATCAAAGTTCAGGGCAGCTGGGAGTGTTGTTGGAGCAGAAGAATCCAGATTCCACACAGCGACAGTGTCAACACCAGCTTTTACAAGCTCAGCTGAGTAGTCCCACCAACACCAACCATGATATCATAATACAGACAGGATGGATACAGAGAGGGAGGCCAAACCACAGCACTGCTGAATAAGGACCATGTGTGCATGCTGTCTGTGTGTGTGTGTGTGTGTGTGTTGCTGATTTTCCTCCAGAAAAAGGTGAAGTCAGCAGTTTTTTTGGCTGAGCACATCTACAGACACACATTTTACTTTTGACCACAGCCTGATGGCATCCAGCGGCTGTTATTCACAACAATCAGTCTGTCAGTCACTATGAGTTGTTGCTGGTCTTACTGGAAAACTTGTCCACACCCACATTACTGCTACCTGCTGATACCTGCTGGAACCGAACCAGACTGCACATTCTCACTTCCTCATTCTGCAACTACACACTGATAAAGAGCTGCCAGTAAGTAGGGCACCCAGCATGTTGAACCCGCATCAGCACAATTAGAGATGTTTTTTCTGCGACACAGATTATGAGACTGAGAGGACTTGTTGGTCTTTGTCTTTTAATTTTAGTGTTCCAGGATGAGACTTTATTTGACTTCATTGTTTTCAGTTACTTTGGATGAAGAAGACATCCTGTTTAATTGGAAACAACTGTCATCCTACCATTTTATATTCCCCCTGACATTCCATCACTTTCACAGAGAGACAACAATGTGACAGAACAAGATTTTGAAATATTTTGAGCTATGATTCCTGGCACAACCTGAACCAAGTAAAAGGAACAGACAAATGTTTTAACTCTCAAACTCTTCCTTCTTTCAAGGACTACAGTGAAAAAAAAAAATTAGATTCAAGACAAGATATTCAAGACAAAAAAAGCTAAACAATAGCACCAGAGCTGCAACTAACCATTTCATAAACTAATCTGCCAGTTTCTTTGCTTCCTCAATAGATTTTACATCTGATTTATAAAATCCCAATTTCCAAAAGCCCATTAAAGTTTATGTCTTCAGAAGTCTTGTTTTGTCCAGCCAACGGTCCAAAATCCAGAATAAATTCAATTAAGTATAATACAGAACTGAAAAAATCATCTAATACTCATATTAGACAAGCTGGAGCCAGTCAACTGTGAGCACATTTGTTTTAAAAGTTACTTAAATAATGAAGCAGAATAACTGATGACAAGAAAAATCTAGCTGTAGCCAAGTGGCAACCTTCAGAGCAGAAAATGAAGCCAACGCAGAAGTGCAAAAACTGCAGTTTTTCTTAATGGCCATTAGGCTGGCACCGACCTGAAAGACACTGTAAAGATAAGCAACTGGGGAGACAAGGAATTGTGCGCCCTCCTTGCCCTCGCAAACGAAGAGGTTATTTACCGGCGTCAAATGACGGGAATGGTGAAGGACGGGCCATCATTCTTATGAGAGAATTGCCAAAGGACTGACCAGCCACAGCTTCCCTCGGGGTACGTTGTTGTTTACGTCACACGCTGAGCTACACATTTGTTACTTGCTCACGCCTCCCATTGACCCGAAAAAGACACATCCTGTATAAACAAAAGTAGGCAGGCGGCATTTTGCTGCCCCCCCGATTTTGTTTTTATACTGCCAATGCTGAAAGGGGACTGACTGGGCTTTCCTGCAAATTTGCACAATTCCTATTTAAAAAGGGCTAGTGATGGCCTGAATGATGAAATAAACTAGTAATTTGAAGTCTTGAATGCACAGTATGCATCTTTTTGACTTAACAACACCTAGATACCTCTTATTTCTTGCAATTTCTTGTTCACCTAATACTTCTCCTAGACTGTCTCCTGCAGCTCAGTAATCACTGGACTCCCCGCGGGTCTGTTACAGTAATTAAAAACAGGGAACACAGTGCCAGCATTCCTCACTGTGGGCAAAAAGTTAAGAGCTCTGTTCATGTCATTCTAAAGGAGAGAAAAGTCCAGATTTACAGACAGACAAATTAGCCTCCTCAAAGAAAAGTAAAGAGTGAGTGCTGACCCCCTTCATGTTTCTGTGTCCTGCTCTGGCTTCTAAGTGAATTCATGTATTTATCTTACATGGCACTGTGACTTCACCATGGCTAAGTCACAGTCTGCCTTGTGTTGCACACATACAGATGGTAGGAAACAGAGGAGTCAGTCTGCTTAAGAGCAACTTATCAGTCAAGGTCAGCCAAAACAGGCGATCAGACATAAACACACACCTCTGGCAACAAAACAAGGCCTCTTCCCGCTTCATATAAACATCCTCTCGACCCTCTTCTGGCCTTGAACCAAGGGAATTTCAACATTAGTGTTCCTCCCCCATCACTGTGCATTCATGGTCAAGGACTGTGATGTTTTGACCTTTTTTACTATAGTTTTGAGTTCCCTTGTCACAGTCACCTTTAATGATCATTCTCCCAATGATTTAAAAAGTAATTTTATTTCCTGTGTGCCAGAGGATTTTTTTTACTTGATGGACACCAAGCATTCAGAACGGAGCTTTATGAAAAGGCCATATTCACCACGTCTCTGTAATCCATTTCTGGTCAACACTAAGCAGACAGAATCTAAGTAAAATCAACCCCACACCCATCAACCCCACACCCATACACATGTGAACATACACCGAGTGGCAGAGACATGTGGACAATGAGACTGTGGCTCCTTAAAGTAAAAATAACCTGTTGTTATCAGGAGGAGAGGTGTGTCTATCTGTGCTGTCACTGAACCAAGAAGCTCTCCTGATACACAGATTGCTTTCTTCCTGCTTTGATAATATACATCTTAAAAATAGCCTTTGTACCGATCCTTGAATCATACACACAAGCAGGTCGAGGGACCAGTTTTTAGAGGTTCCCGTATTAATCAAGCCAATTAGCAAAGAATAAAAGCAAGGAAACATCTTACATCTCAACTTCTACTACATGGATATCCAGTGGATCCAGGTGACAGGATTGTATGAGGTAGGGATGCATGATATTGGATTTTTTGCTGATATCCGATATGCCGATAAATAACTACTAATTTGGCCCACAACCAATACAGATTCATCCACTTTTCTCCCCAACTAATTTCATTGATCATCAAGTCTCTTCTGCAGTAGAATTAACATCATATTATGCACGCATACTTACTATCACTATTGTGATGGCCCACCAGCAGATGGAGACATGAAAGGCTTGAATGCTTTGCTTTTCAATATATGTAATATTCATTCATTGCAAAATAAGAAAAACCATGTCGGCCAATTCTGATAGATCATTTTAAAGCCAACACCAGCCAGTACCAATAATGTGCTGATATGATCGGGCATCCTTGGTAAGAGGTTCTCTTCAGAGGGAGAGAATGTTTAGTGATTGAATAAATCCGTTGTTTTTTCCTGACGATATTCTCTATGAGTCATACACATTAGAGAATGAATTACTCTATTAGTATTTATCACAGATAATATTCAATCAATAAAATTCATTTCACTTTGATATGGCCAAAAACTAAGTGATTTTCACCTAGGGCAGAGTGATGTGTTAAAAATCAAATATCACAATATTTCAATATGATATTGTTACAATATTGTAGGGTTGACTATTGGTGCTTTCACTAAATATTTATACAATGAGATTTTTGTTAGACTGATATATTTTTGCAGCCTTTAAAACCAGGAAAATACAATGCTTATGATACAATATCCAAAATCGATGACTATATCTAGTCTCATATCACAATATTGATATAATATCAATATACTGCCCAACCCTATGTCACGTATCCTTCTTCTCACACAATATGTCAAATTTCATAGTACACCACATAGGTCTTATCCAGCCCTTGATGTAATTATAACACATGAATAATTGGTGAAGCACCACAAACAGAGCTTCATGACGTCGTGTCATCTCAGGCTATCGCAGTGTGGGATGAGTGGAGTACAAGGAACTCTATTCTCCCCTCACCCCGCCTGAACATCCTGGACCCAAACACACACATGGTTGGGTTGCTGAGTGAGTGCTAGTGGGAAACAACAACAACAACAGCATCTTCCACATTTGAAACTCTGTGACTGCCTCCCCTTGATATCTGTACATTTGTTGTTTTCTTTGTTTCTAAGTGACCTAGAAATTTGCTTATTGTAGCAAAAGCTGCATTACTTTTCTTGGTATTTAGGGCAGTGTTATAAATGACCATACTGTGCGAGAAAACAACCACCCATCCGTCATTTACATTAAACACTGAATGAAAGCATTAAAAGTCATACCAAAATACTGACACACTACTTCAAAGCAAGGAGAGTCTAAGATAAACAAAGAAAACAAAAGAAACACAGAAACCATGAAAAAAATACAAAGAGAGTGTCAAAGAACGACAGCGTGAGACACACAGTGGAGGGGGCTCGCCTCAAATCCTCTCACTCTGATTGGATAGCTAATTTGAAAGAACTGGAGTTGGAGTAAGACAGAGATTGTCCGACTTGGCAGACAGTTACCCAAATGCATCTGGGCCGGCCGGCCTTGGAGCTAAACAGAAAACACTCTGAAGCTGCCACAACAAAATGTTGTGCAACTATTCCAAGAACTGAAACCCATGCAGTTCCCATTGTGCCATCCCTGTGAAAAACAGGTCATTCAGAAAAACAGCCAGCGCCACACGCAACACCCAAACATGAAAAAGAGACATTTTCAGTTTTTTGGTCTTCTTTTTCTTTATTTCAGAACTTATACTATTGGTAGTGGCCAATCAAACCTAAAACTTTTAATATCTGATGACCTATTCATATTTTTATACTTCATTTGGGGCATTTCATGTTTTATTACTATGGGTCAGGCTGCAAAAACACTGGATCCTACATTTTTTAAATGCAACTGGGTGGTCTTACATTAGACTTTGCCTGCTTGGTAAACAACATCTTTTAAACTTTACACCTTTTGTTTGTAATGCAGCCTTTCTCGAAAGAATTTTAAATCTGAAGCATGGGCTAAGATGACATTGACATCATCTGGGTTTTTTTCTGACTTTGGAAAGCTCCCTTCAGAGTCACATAAGGCATCACACAACTGCTTTGACTGCTTGCACTCCTCCATAGGAGTAAACTAAATTTAAGTGTATATTTGTTGAACTGCCCCTTTAATAACATGTGCTTTAAAAAAAATCACATAACAGATGCTGACATTCTATAAGTTGAGTAAAAATATAGTTACAAAATATAACTAGAAATTAAAAAGTTGTCAAAGAAGCTTGAAAATGTAAAATGTTGGCATTTAAGATAAGTTTTCATGTTATGTGATGAATGCTGATGAAATAGATTTTCACCCATTTTTTGACTTCATAATTATATCCCTGTGGTGAACTATTTGAATGGGGCCAGTAGAAACAGGTTGGTTCAACAGCCCCCTTCCTCCTCAGATAAAACCCTCTTTGTGCTCTCTGTTTACATGCCACTCTGTCCAAGGTCTAATGCAGCCACTGAGTCTTGGCCTAAATGACTCAGACCACTCTTCCGGCAGGTGTGTGTGTGTGTGTGTGCGTGTGTGTGTGTGTGTGTGTGTGTGTGTGTGTGTGTGTGTGTGTGTGTGTGTGTGTGTGTGTGTGTGTGTGTGTGTGTTCCTATGTATCTATGTGGTTGGGCTCGGTCCCCCTTTCATATTGCTGTCATGGTATTGTCGGATGCAATAAAGGATGGATATAATAAAGAGCAATAAAAGGGAAGTGCAAATGTTAGTATTGGACTATAGAAGATTTGCACTCGGTTTCAAAAGGTGAGATTGATTTTAATCCATGCTCACCTGTCTTTACTTTCTTTTTCAAATGGATACTGACTGACTGGCATGACATACAATTAACAAAAATGAGCCTGGTGGCTATGGCTTCAACAGGAACATATACATATACACACACATGCAGGTATCCAGCTGTAAACACGTGAGGACAAGTTTTCTGATGGCCTCACTGCTAAATATTGAAGTGAAACTGCTGCGTCTGCATTGAGCACGTTTTCTGTGACATAGTGTTTCCACAAAAATTAAGATTTCTCTATTAATACACCAGTCATTCACACTTCCTTAAAATAATCACTAAAACATTTGCAAACACACACAAAAATGACTCCCACTACCCTCCATGTTGAGTTGAAGACAAGGTCATAATGCTTAGAAGGTAGAAATGTTGCAATTGTGCAGCCTCAGCATTTCAACTGTTGACCAAGCTGTGTGGCAGACAACATACAGATACCCACAATTACTGTTGTTAAAGCATTAAGCTGAAATTGCTTTTCAGAATGAAGCAACAGTTACATTTGCAGTGCGTGAGCCATTGCTGGTATAGTTAGTAAAATATGGGTAACAAAACCAAGCTTGAGTAAAAGATGGAATAATTTTATTTGGTACTCACCGATCTGGTCTTCAGGAATGAGGCTCTCGATTGGTGGCTCTAGCTCGGAGCTCTGTCTCAGGTAGCTCTTCATCTGAGTGATAAACTGGCGGAGAGTCTGCAGCAGCTCCAGTCCCGAGGCATAGCCCTGCCAGGCCTGGGTGCCCGCACCCTCGCCCATGTAGCTCAGGTAGTCCTGCACCAGGCAGCCGAAATACGAGCCTTTATCCCTGGACAGCTCCACCACCTTGCGGATCGCCCTCTTCTCAGGTGTCAGCAGCGAGTTGAAAACACCACTCATTTTGCGCAGGTGCCCTCGCAGAGCCTTCTGCAGGACCAAAGCACCAGCACTGGTGCGGCGCTTGGTGCGGTGGCCTGGAGGCACCATGGTCAGGTCCTGGTCTTGGTCCTGGTCGCTCTCGAGACTAACACCGTAGTCGGGCTCGTCTTCATCCTCGTCGTCCTCATCATCGTCGTCCTCCTCCATGCTGCAGTAAGGCAGGTGGGATGGTGGGAGGGAGAGGGGGAGGTGGGTGTTAAAGTCAGCCACAGTGGGGGGGCTGGGGTCATGCAGAGGAGGAAGGAAGAAGACTGAGGACTGAGAGAAATCCAGGGAGTCTGACGAATCTGTGGAAAGGCTCATGTCACTCAGTCGCTGGCCACCACCACTGCATTCCTCGCCTGTTTCTTCTTCTTCTCCCCTTGCCACATGTGTCTGCTTGCTTGCTGTAATCAGTGAAGGGTCTGGAGGAGAGCTGGAGTCTTGGGCAGGGGTTCTGGTAGCGTTGAGCTGAGTCATTCTGGCCCTAATGAGGGCCTTCTCAATAGTCTGGTCCTCCAGCGCCAAGTGGCACTGGGCATCCTCCTGGCTGGACAATGATGATGAGGCCTTGGCCCGACGTGGAGAGGAGGAAAGCGATGATAGAGAGATGGGCAGGGAGGGCCGGGGGATGGATATCGGGGAGCTGATGCTGAGTCTCTTGGGAGGGGAGGATGAGGGGCTGATACTAAGAGAGGAGCCCAGACGAGATAGGATGCTGCTGCCTCTCTCCCTCTCCTCCACCTTCTCCTTGGGCACATTGATCCAGGAGATTTTCTCTGGCATGCTGCGCTGTCGGAGAAGAGGGGCTAAGTGTTGCGGCACAATGCGAGGCGGGGGTGGGCGTGGAGGTGGGGACCGTGGCACACTGTCTGCAGCACTTAGCCTCTGACTGCTGCTACTGGTTTGGCTGTTATCCTCCCGTAGCTCTGTGTTGCTGTGACCTGACTGGCTACTGTCGCTTTGATCTGAGCTACAGATCTGAGAATTGTCTCTACAAGTGTGTTGCGTGTCCTTGTTGTTGGTTTCTAGGCTGTCACTAACGAGCTCCTCCCTCAGACCTTGCTTTAATGTACCAGAGGGATTTGAGGCTGTGCTGTGGTCACCATCTGGCTGGTGAACCTTTATGAAGAGGGGGTTGATGAAGCAAAGTGCTCCGTTGGACTGGCAACACTCGAGCTCAGATGGGGTGCGAGTTCGAAGCCGAGGGCGCCCTGGTGTGGTTGCCAAGGAGACTGGTCTCTGAGCAGGGGGAGGTGGTCTGTCGGGAGCAGCTATTCCTGTTAAGGAGACCGAGCCCTTCCTCTTGTGGCACAACTGAGCATCCCAGAAGCCTGTGTGAGACAGTGAGAAAATTATGCTACCAATAGTGTAATACGTGGACAGGGTGTGATACAACATTTAAGTGCAAAATTAAATATGTCTGGGCCCTGTCTCATACCGGGGGTTGACATAGTAATATGTGTTTTGAAGCCAACATTAAGTTGGCCAAACCTGGGACACAGACTTTGTAGCTGCCTTACCAGCTCACCAGGTGAAGTACAATAAGTTCTCCACTGATTTAGCATTGCATCCCATAGAATTGTTGGACTCATGATGGACAGTTAAAAGAGTATTAAAATCAATACAAAGGTACCAGAGATATCGCCTTTATTCCTCTATGCATTCTTGTTCCTTGTCAAAACCCAGTGTCTGCTGAACATGAACTACAATGCAAATGGACAGCCGGCAGTTAGGTCAGAGACTTTGGTGTAGCTACCCTGCAGCAGAGATGAGCAGCAGGAGACAGAGGTCTGGTAAACTCATTTCTTTTGACCTCCACACCCCCAGGTTTTTTTCATTTTCAAACATATAGTCTTCAGCCCCAAAGGCATAGACAACATTCACATGCACAAAATAGTCACGTTTTTGCACTTATTCTGAAAAAGACAACTTTCCTACTAAGACTTCCTACTATTTTTTCAGAGTTTTCCACTGGTGGCGGAGTTGTTGACCATGCAAACACAGCCTCCCTTTTTCATTCCTTCAACCACCTTTCTTGAAAAGGTTGACATTTGGGTATTTGCACATATTCAAATTTTTCATAATCTTTTAAAGTAAGTATGTTATGAAATGTGGGCTTTTCATTTGGGCATGCATCTCCCCCCACTCGAAACTGTTAGTTTATGTAAAATGCACAGAGCTGACCATAAACATTAAAGAGGCCGTGTGTAACAAACTGTGGTAAAAATCCTTAATGAGACGCATATTCCTAATGCACTGCAGACATGTCCAAAGAATGCTCTTAAAACCTGAATAATACCAGCATATCCAATGTCTTGATTGGAAAATGCTACATTTGGAATATCCAAACGAAATATGCCGTAAACATGACCTGCATCAAATTCAGAATACTGTCATATTCTGAATAGTACTGGAATATTAGCGTGGATGTAATTGTATCCCATAACTCAAGTGACATCATCTGAGGACATTTATCAAATTTCAAACAGCTCCCTCTGAAGACACTAAAGCTTTTACACAACTTGTCTCACATACACAGTGGTACACCTCAACATCTGTAAACAGACGCTGATGTGTAAAATCGCTGAAGTTCACCTTTGACAAACACCAACTCCCGTTATTGTCAGTGCATCATGGAACATTTCTAATAGAACGGATTGTCATTGCTATTGAGGATCGACAATCAGAGGTGTAACAGGGCATTCAGCATAAATGAATCAGTAATCTTAACCTTAATCTAAATCTTAATCTTATTTTGGTTTGGTAAGCTCCATGAGCTAAATAATTATACCCTAATTAGTTTAATAGAGTCTAATACAGTAGTTAGTCTGAGTATAGTCTACTTCAGGGCACCCAAGAAAAGCAATTGAAATGTGTTCCAATCTTCCAATCATGCAAATGAGACCGGCCCAGCTCATAGCATCAAATAAGGGTCACCATTGTTGACAAAGATTTGGTTGAAAATACCTCCACTGACCACTATTATTCATATGTGATGGTATCACCTAGGAATGTCAACTACTGCAACTAAAAACAGACGGAGGTTTAAATCCCTCTGCCCGTGTTGTTGGAGCAGCCTCTCACTGCAGATTCAGACTGGGCTAAAGCTCAAGCAAATGCCACAGAAATATTTTTCCTTCACATTGTGACGACTCCTGCTCACTCTGCTTTTGTGTGTGTGTGTGTGTGTGTGTGTGTGTGTGTGTGTGTGTGTGTGTGTGTGTGTGTGTGTGTGTGTGTGTGTGTGCTGCCATAGGCTCCACAGGATATAAAAGTTCCAGCTTCTAATGTGACTCGCTCTCTCTTCCCTTCCCTCTCTTCCCTGTGTCTGCAACCCCTTTTTCTTTGCTCAGCCCTTTGTTTTTACTTCACAGCAGCTTACACTGCATTATTCACACACATCTGCATGAACACTGCTTTGTATGTGAACACAACTCACATACAAATTTACCTCTCAGTTTATCTTATTTGTTATAATAAATAACTTATATGGCACCTTGGGTACGGTCCGGTTTTAGTCATTACCGGGTTATGATGAATCAGTTTTGGAATTGGGTTGAAACAATGTTCATGTATATGTAATGTGGCTTTGTGTATTTCAATTACTTATTAAGCATATGCAAATGTTTGATTCCAACAGCATAAAAAACAGCCTGTAGGTGATTGTTTCGTGTTTTTCAGAGTTATGTGAAAAGTGACTCAATACAAGTCCTCCAATTACAACCAATCTTCAAAAACCTCTAAATGCTGCTTCTTGTAAAATCACTGCTGTTCACTTTTGCAGAGTAAGAGGCTCAGCCTGTCAGGGAGCTTTTTTACCGGCAAACAAGAAAGAAGAAAATAGCGCTAAACTTTTATAACACAATAAGTTATTGAACCTTTAGAGTCCAAGCCGTACCAGACACAGCAACACAAGACAGACACACACCAGGGGAACAATACTGCATGAGGAATATGAGTACCAGACACAGAGCAACTCCTTCACAGAACTACAGAGCAGAGAGAGCGGCAATACTCACGGTGATCCCAAAGCTCAGTGACACACAGGCAAGCTGTTGATCTCAGTCTAACGTCTCTGATAGTTTTGCGGAGGATACACCACTGTGTCGGCACAAGCTGAAACTCGACTGGCTGTGTTATGACTCACTTCTGTTAATGAGTGTGTGGGCGGGCTGTTAGCATTGTATTCCTGCCTCCCTCTCTTCCTTTCAGTGGAAGTTGCGTGGTCTCTCTTGCTCTCTGTTGCTCTCTCTCTCTCTGTGACACACTGAGACCCGTTTTTCCTATTTCCCTCCCACTCTACTCTTGTTTACTCTCTTTTCTGGTCGAATCATCTTTTTCCTCTGGTACATGCTCTGATACTCATTACTGTTTTTAATTATATGTCATCATATGCATTCTGTTTGTTGAATATATTTCAGTATTTGGTTTCATGACACTTCTAATTCCATGAATTTACTTTGATTACTCAGTTGTGCATGGCATGTTCACACAAGTATATGCAAAGCACAGCAAAAAGCTGCTGTACAGTGTTCAAACACATACACGTACTCATACATGAAGGACTTAGAGCACAGAGGAATGTGGTTTGGTGTGTTTGATGTAAGAACCGGGAAAGTCAAGGTTGAGGCAAGGGCAGCTGTTAGAGATATATGATAGCTGAACTGGAGCCAAAAATAGACAGAGCTCACACACTGTAAAGCACATGAGGTCAGTTACTTTGGTTCTTGTGCAGCTGGGAATATTTCATAAACGTAATTACTGACTGGGCTTACATATAGAACTGGGTAAAAATGGGTAGATCAAACAAATGTACTTATTACATGCTAATGTGGGCTGTAGATTTGACTTTGGTGACCACGCTGCAATACTTAAGCTGAGTGGTAAAAAGCAACAAGTGCTACCATAAAGGTCAGAAAATGAGAACTCTTATCATCTAAAAAAAAAGAGGTAACTAATTTTCACTGGTATGTGGCTGAGTCTTTCAGTTTTACTAAGCTGATTGCTCATCGCAACTATAAAACAGGCAACTGTCAAGTTTATTGTTCTTCAAACAGTCAAACTGTGTGGCTTTGTGGTGGATTATCTTTGTGAATGTCTCTGCAAACTGTTAATAGTAGATTTTGGGAAATATCAGGAGCAAATGACTTCGAGGATATGAGGCAAAGGTGCAGCAGAGCAAAGTAAGGTAGGTCTTATCGATCCCTTGGTCATAGGCATCTTGAGATTGGAGTTGCGACTTTTAAGAACTAACACATTTCTCTAACTTTCTAACCCGTCAGTATAGCCAACTCCAAACTGTGTAGTGACAGAAAATATCAGCATATCAAACTTTAGATTATGAAGCACTAATAAGTCGCTACATATGGGATGGCTTGCATGTAGTTTGGCAATGAGCAATACCAGAAACAATGCCATAAATACAGGATCCCACCTGTGCATCTACAACTGTCAACTGTCACCACTGTCAACAAGTCACTATAAACAATCAGTCATTTTACTTGTCACATGTTACCACATAAGGTACAATTTGTTTCATATAGGGTTCAATTCCAGTGAAATGCATTTAATGTATTTGTTCTACTAAACAAGCTAGAATTACCACCGTGCTGTTGTATGCCTCTGCAAACCAGTCAAGTTGTCTGTGAAAACATGGATGCTTCACTCACATCTTCCACCTGACAGCACAGAGGATCTATTCAATCGGCATAGTTTCAAGATGGACCCCAAGGATTAGAGTCACCAATTAAGTATCTGATCAAATGTCTCCCCTTCTGTTACTGAGTTATGATGTTGAATAATGGCCAGAAAAGACCTTTGAACTTTTGGATATAAAATGTCCTCACTTTATCAATATATCCTATCAGACATTTCTGTGAAATTTTGTCGAAGCGTATGGATTCTGGAGTTACAGCCAAAAACATGTTTCGTGAGGTCAAAGTGACCTTGACCTTTGACCTTCAACCACCAAATTCTAATCAGTTCATTTTTGAGTCCAAGTGGACATTTGTTCTAAAATTGGAGGAAATCCGCTTATGGTGTTCTTGAGATATTGCATTCAGAAGAATGAGATGGATGCAAGGTCACAATGCCAGCTCTAACCAGGTCATTGTTTAGTCTAAGTTAACATTTGTGCCAAATCTGAAAGCATTCGCTCAAGGTGTTCTTGAGATATTGCATTCACAAAAATGAGACAGACAAGGTCACAGTGACTTTGACCCTTAACCACCAAAATCTCAACAGTTCATCCTTGAGTCCAACAGGATGTTTGTACCAAATCTGAAGAAATTTCCATTCTTGAGATATCACGTTCACAAGAATGCAACGGACAGACAGATGAACAACCTGAAAACATAATGCTGCTAAGGCATTATAAAAATTCAACATAAGCTGGGTTTACAGTTCATTCTTGATTTAAGAATAAGTACTTTGACAAATAATCCAAAACTCCACTCACAAGCTTCTTCTGGAGATTTAAACTGCATCTTTCTGCCATCATGAAGACAACTTCATGACACTGAGTCTAGCCTTCTGAAGTTTTCCTGTTTTTTTTTTTGTTTTGTTTTTTTTCAAAAGTTTACAGGACCTAATGCCTCAAGCAAAGTTTATTCTGTCATTCAGGTTACAATACTTTTACACATTCTCTTGTAGCCTATATATTATGCTACTTAACTGATGATATGTATTTGATATTGCTTTAGAAAAGGAATGCCAAAGTAGTAAAAATGAACATCCCATCGGTTCAGTAAAAATACAGCAACTAAAAACTGTTGGTAACTGTTGCTGCAGAGACTGAATGAATGTAACTAATAGCACCAACACAGAGTTTAATGACAACAATGACAAAGAAATTGAATGTATTGACTGTGGATCAGTTACATCTTGCTGATACCTGATCCACTAAATTAGACTACTATCAGCCCTGGTGCAAATCTAGAGGACTGGATCAGTGCATCGCATGTAAAATAATCCATCAAAGCACAAATACAAACTAAATAGTATGGGTGTCTATAGTAAGGCCCTCTGTCAAAATCAAGCTTAAATATCTAATATTTTGGTTTGATGAGGGTTTATTTTAATTATGACAAACTGACCTAGAGCTGACTAATATAGCAATGCTGGTTGGTTTCTGGGAATGTCAGAGCTCCATAATGGCCAACAAGTCATTTTTTTGCACCATGATGGGTTAAACTGGCCCTGCCAAGCTTCTAATTCTCTAAATTAATAATTTTAACAAACAAGCCTTCAAAAGGCATCACAAAAGAAAACAAACTGCAGTCATTACAGGGGGGACAGCCATAAAACAGGTAATAAGACACTGTGAAGACGTCAGAGTCAACAGTACATCTTTCCCAGCCATTAATGTCGCTTGTATGTACGTCAGAACTACCTATTAGATCAACTATTCATTGCCGCTCAAGTGCCTTCATAGACACACAAAACCCACCATTGTGTCACCTCACCAAACAGCAACCCTTTTATGAATAAGAGGGAGAGAAAGAATGTATGTCTGTAGATTATTTGAGACCAAAGAGAGTCTCATCAAATCATTGTGTGTCATCTTGAACTCTTTAAGAGACTGTCAGGCTGAGGGACACTGGACGTCTGACACAGTCAGCCTAGTGTACACATGCTAGCTCAGAGCTGAGTCACAGCACAGCCTGAAAGGACACAAAGGTTACACTGACAGCTGAATTCACAAAAGGGTTGCGCGGCTTTTGCGACTTCTAGTTCTGCACAAATAAGTTAAAAAGCAACCATGTAATTCTCAAAGCACCTGCAAAGGGTGCTATCTGCATGTATTTAAATTAGGTAATACACATACATTTTACACTAAACTGAACGTTTTATGCCAATGAGACTCACTGTAAAGACAGTCCCATTAACAAAGTTATGTGCTAATAGCAACACAGAGTTACAGTGAAATTAGTAACGTCTTTTAAGAGTTGGTGGTGGTAAAACACCAACAGCACTGACAGACTGCAATATTAAATCCCAAAAATGGTTTGTCGCTGTCACGTTTAAGAATGCTGCCACACCTTGTTGGTCAGTACCTGTAGCTTGCAGCCTAAAAATGTCACTTTTCTAACCCTCTTTGCTGCTGTTCAGCCTACTGTGTTCTTGCTGCAAAGGCAGCAATTATATTTTGCTGCATGGATAATTGCAACCAGATGCAAAAAAGTTCAAACTGCACTCAGGTGCAAAACTTAATGGGTGTGTTTGTGCTAAAATATCATTAATGCGATATCTTTTGTGAATCTGGTGTTGAGATGAGGCAGATAATGGTTGCAAGTGATGCACAAGTCACGGTGCTACCAACACAACGAAATCGCCAGAAAAAAATGTTGGCATTGTACGTTTCTACAAACCACAGATGTGTTACATTTGTAAGTTATTATGAAGCGAATCATTTGAATCTTTACATTTAAACAACACTGTGGTTAACCTATGGTTATTCCTAGGTACAGTAGCCAATTGGTTATGGTTAGGAAAAGATGTTTTGGCTTAAACACTTGATTTCGGGGGCACAATCCCCGCTGGCCAAGCAGTGATGAATTGGTTAAAAAAAAACTGCTCATGTGGCAATATTCACACTAAAAAAATACAGCAACAGGTTGCTACTCTACACCCACATTTGGTGCCATAAACCCACTGGAAACAAAGCAATGATATGCTAAATCACAAAAGGTTTTGTTTTTCGTCCTGAATAGTGGTTCACAGTGGTCTGCAGCTTGGTAGATGTCCATCACCATCCACCATCTGCTCCACTTCCCGATGACAAAGTCAACTGATAGACTACGTCAGCTCAGAGAAGTTGATGTGATATTTACGAGATGTTCAAATGTAATGTATTCGTGGTTTGCAGAAACGTACAATGCCAACATTTTCTTCTGGCATCTGGGCTGATCAGTAGCTGCAATTCAGTCTTTGTAAATTTGCTTATGAGTGGGCTATGAAAAGGGTACTGAATACTTTAAAACCACTATTTTCACCTCAACTAAGTAAAAAAGTCAATAGTGTGAATAAGAAGAAGCAGGTAAAAATTAAAATAATATTTGCTCTGTTAAGAATGAAATACATAAATTAGTTTTTAATGATGACAATCCATGATCTTGTTAACAATAAAAACTGACTTCATCCTCTCTTGAGATGGTGTCAGCTTGTATCATTGCAAATGTCCAGTGTTTTGTGGTGACGGCTGTAGAAGGTTGAGGCCCTCCACAGCTGGGAGAGAGGCAGCCAGCTCTCGCCTGAGTCCTTGCCCAGCTGAGCAGCACTCATCTGGGCCTGGAAGAAGCTTTTGTCCGTGGGGTTGAGTCATTTAGCAACTGCCATGCCAGTTAATCCTTCGAGCAGGGGGGAATGTGGTTGAGATGAGCTTTACGAGTGTCACGCCTCGGGAACATTTTTTTTTTACACACAACAGATGTGGGATGGAGGAAAACACTCCACTCCACTTTTCTAAATCAGCAAGAAGCTGAGGGAAGTGCACAGATCAGTTTGACTGCAAAAGAAGTGATGCAATATCCCCAATAACTGACTGGAGAAGTGTTTCTGTTGATGCAATAAAGGAGATTTAAAGTAAACACAACTCAACATGAGACTCTGCTCACATAGATGACATGGTAACCTTTGTCTGTGGTTGTTTGCACTCATCTCTCTCTCGTACCAAGCTAAATTTTGACTACTTAATATAATCATGGGATCACCTAATGTAAATTTACACACTGGCTGCCATCAGTTCACAGTATGCCCCCAGTTGCATGCTTGTTCCCCAAATATGTATCCAAATTTTATAACAAACCTGCTCCAAGTTTAGCAACCTCCTCAAGATCAGCAGACGTTCTGGCTGAAGCAATGGCTTCTGGAAGCTTCAGAGTGAAGGGTAACACGTCCCTAAGAACAGAGAAAAACCGAGTGAAAGTGAGAAAGACTTGGTCAACAGCGAAAAGGAAAATCGAGTGAAAGAGGGCGGGACAGAAAGCCCATTCCAACAAGTGTGTGATTCACTGTGTTGGAAAAGTGGAGCGTGGCGTAGCCTGGGTGTGTGGTGTATATTCAACCACACAGCCAGAGGGGAGTGTGTGCCCACTGCTCTCCTCCCTGTGGGCCTTTTACAAGTTTTCCAAAGGCCTTAGTCAAACAAACCTGAGTGATCAAAGCTGAAAATTTTACGTACAGATTTGTGATGGAAATAATCTCTCAGTGGACACTTTAACTGAGATAAATGACTGCAGCTGTTGAACTGTTGGGTACATGACTACCAAAAGAACAGGGAGTGACATAAATGTGAAATGACATTTGGGTATTTAGGAAACAATACAAGTATTATGAAGAAATAAATACAAGTAATATAGACTGTAAGTTATTAAAACACTAAGCTCTGTTTCTGACCTCTAGCAGCACCACAGAACAGTTTTTTATGTGGCCTACCTGAAATAAAATACCTTTATCTAGAAAAACTCATCTTTGTTTTGCTATATACTGTTGGCAGGGCTTGACAGTGCGAGCATTTCACTCACATTTGGGACCACAAATAGATACGTGTGAACTGTAAATATATTTAGGAGCATGTATGTAAATAAGCTAATGCCAGGGTGTGTTCACACTTGGACACTTGCAGATGCATGGTAAGTTTCCCACCGTGGACTTTGCTACATTTCTGTTTTAATTAGTTGTCTTTTTGCTTTTGTTAATGGAGCAAACGTGGCCTTTGAGGTGGACAGTGTTTTCACTGGTAATGTTCTGTTGTGGCCGTCACAGTTAAATCTTTGCTGCCATCACACACACACACAAAAAAAAGAAATAAAAATGTAGTAACTGAATGTAACTTCAGTTCTATGAGTACAAGAACTGCGCGGAGAGGAAGCGGAAGTGAGACTAGAGATACGACTGACCAGACATTATAGTTTACAACTAGAATTAACGCCTCATGGTTATATGCCTCTGCGAACCAGTCAAGTTGCAGTTACATTTTACATCCATGCTTCGTGCAGATTTGTTCGTTGTTTTTGCCTATTACTAAAAAGCAGTTCTGTTATGTACTCTTGAGATGACGAGACTGAACTCTCTCCGCAGTCTTGCACATGTAGCTTGTATCCTGTATAAGGTTTATTGGAAAAATGTTTACCTGAATGACGCTTGGTGGTTAAACATCAAGTCAAAGTTGATTGACAGTGTTTCCCTGATGTCGAATTTTTAATGTTAAGAAGCCCAGAAATTCATCAGTGTTTTTGTTGCTGCTGTTTACATTACCTCCTGATGATTCAAAACACACTACTGTTTAAGTTGCATTTGTTGGTTTTCTTGTGTAGCATAAAGGAACTACAACTGCATTTTCTGGTGCAACCCTGTGTTGCACAATGACAATAAATTACCTTTGAACCTTCTGCAGTTTAAAGCAATTTAAAGTATAAATAATTACATAATTATCAAATAAATAAAGTTCAAAGCAGAAATGATTGACCAAATGTAGTTTTTTATACTAAAATAAATTAAATAATTTGCTTGTCTCTAAATTGTATTTATGAGGGGAAAAAACATTATTTGATAAATTTTCATTGTGCCTGTTTTTCATGTTTATCTCCTACATTTTTCAACTCATGAGCACAAGTGCTCATAAGTTAATTGTTTAGAAATCACAGTAAAAGTTAGCACTACAGCCTGACTGGTAGGTAACATTTCGATGATCTGTCACTGCTGGCCAATAAAGTAACTGTATTGAAAGAGCCTTGATGGTTCCTAGAGCTGGGCAAAATATGAACAAAAATCAATATCCCGGTATTTTCAGGCTGAATGGCGATACACGATATATATCCCGGTATTTTCTACTAAGTGGGCTACAAGTTCAGTTGCGAACTGATCCACGGCAAAAGTCCCCTGTTATTTTTGCTGCATGTGTTTTTCCACAGCAGGGCATCATCATATCAGGGTGGCTGTTTCTGCTTTCACTTTCCTCCCTGCCATATTATTAGACTTGTCTTAATTGAAGAAAAGCCACTAATAAAGTTTGGCTAATTTGGTAATGAACATATTTTAATACCTACAGAGTCTTAAAAATAAATGTCCCCCATTACTTTGTTATGTAAAAACTTTTATTGTGAAGCAGCAAAATAAGGAAATGTTGAGATTTCGAGCAACAACTTCACACAACTTCTAATACCGCGGATAGCGAACATAAACAGTAAAATAAAGCAGATATCTAAAGTAAACCACAGAGATTCAGTTAGAAGCTACAAAAGAACTGAGAGCTGAACACAGACTTTTAAAAACACGTTTCTCTCTGGTCTCCTGCAGACAGAGGTGAGGCGAGTCTCAGATCACACGCGCTTGTTTGAGGGGGAGAAAAGGGGATGGTCGGGTGTTGGCTGGGGTCGGCGAGACGCCACCGCTACCTGCTTGAGTGGACCTTTTGGACCTAATCAAGTGAAGGAGTAGGTTTGCAGCTCGGTGTGGCACCACACATCTAAACTGATAACAGAAACACAAATCGGAGCAACATGGCTTGACTGGCCATGGCTAAAAGTTACAGAGGCAAAGGCTCACAATATTGTGCGGTAACTTCATCCATCTCACAGACTGATTTAGCATAACTTGTGCAACATATAGACCGATGTTGCTCTGTAGACTAATGAACAGACAGATTAAACAGAGGAGCAGCTGTGTCTCTCTGAACGTTAATGGAGAACCTGTGAGTGAGTGAGGGGGGCAGAGCTGTACGGAGTGTGAGGGAGGAGAGATGCACACTGCATTATGTGGCGCAACTTAACCCTATAACGATATAAACAGTATTAAAATCTATCTATCTAAATCTATGTCTTGCTTGAAAATATATCGATATATTGCAAAAAATCAATATACCGCCCAGCCCTAGTGTCTCCAATCATAATGCTGAAATCTAAATCCTACTTTCAAAAGTAACAAGGCTCATTGTCTGTGCTGTTTGAATGACACAACAATGACTAAAGATATGACAAATGTGCAAGAAAAAAAGTCTTCTTGCTCTGGCACCAGTGACACTACATTCAATGGAACAGTTGTACACTAGTCATGTATTTCTATTTTAACTGTGTATCCATCTAAAAATGAATCTCTGCTTCCTTGTTTAGATGAAGGTTAAAGGTGGAATTCTTTGTGGAGTGCTTTTTTACTTGACACTTCCTTCTTTGCCTTTGTTATGATTTGTAGTGTTGGTGAGTTGTATTCGGACCAAATTTAGACTGTTTCCTCCTCATAAAAACAACATATCTGTAAGAGTTAAACTGTAAAAAAAAAAAAAGAAAAGAAAAAGTTTATATACAACGTAGATTTTATTTCATACATTAATATACTTACATGATGTATTGTGTATATTGTAGTGTCCAAAACTATGAATATATTTATATGCACAAGTTGTCAACACATCACAAATATGTGTAAATGAAGGGATCGAGCAGAGTCTCAGTGTTCCACATATATAACAATCATGTTGATAGAACATTCTGAGCCTTAGTAATATATTAAAATACTGACAGTGCAACTTTTTGCAAATTAGCACCATTATAACGATATCAAATTACCTATTAGCAGTTCCTATTTTTAGTGTTGCCATGAATGTACAGACAACTATCACTGATTTACTCTGATACTGAAGAAAATGTGTTGATTCTCAGGGAAAGGTCTGGAGTTCTTTTTTCTATGATTTCCTAACAGATTCATGGATGTTTATATGAAGGATCTTCTACAAGTGTGAGCCCTACTGAATCCTAAAATATGTGGATCATGTCTGTGTGTTCAGATTTGATGACTCAGGGGGGGGGAATGGATAACTAGACAGTGGTTTATGTAATATAATCTATTCTACTGAACCTACTCTACTCTACTGTATTGGACATATTGATGAAACATGGATTACATCAGTGTGGTTTGCATGTCTTTCTGTGATCATGAGTAATTCTAAATGCTCAACTCACCTGCTGATGCAGCAGAATGCCACCAGACGGAAAAGGTCTGCAAAGCTCAGCCCTGATCCCACCAAAGAGAAAGCTGTAAGAGCAGAGAACAACATGATCAAAACACAGGAGGCTGTCAGTGGAAAATAATAAAAAAAAAAACTGTGTCTAATTGAACCATGTGACTGAGCAGTTAAGTTCTAAATACCACCAAGCTATGCTTTGCATCAATATTTTTGATTTTCAGGTTAAAAGAAATCCTGTGATGAGGATCAAAAACTGGAACTCCTTAGATACAAAATAATGCTGATTCTGCATGTATCATGTTTTAACTTATTTCACTGGCAAAGGATGGATAAAACATAGCTGAGAAACAAGCACAATAACCACAGCCAAGTTTTAAACCAATACATACAAAGAAATGGATTTTATCTTTATAATCCCTAAACTGACTTGACTTCCCCTGGGTTTAAAAGAATAAGACTGCTATTATAGGTGTCATATAAATAATCAGAACAAATAGTAATGAGAGTGACTGTGGTGGTAACCACTTTCCCCATGTGGACTCAAACTGTTGTTTAATAGATGTGTAAAAGACATTTTGCTGGAAAACAGATCACGTAATAGTTGGGAGGAGGAAAACTTCTGCATGTGTCTTGCCTGTAATAGACTGTAGTGAGAACGTTAATGCTCACAACTTGGGGCACAGGTACAACAGCTTCCAGTCAAGCCCTCCTACAAAGAACTGAACACAACCAAGATCTGAGTATAGGCAGAGATAACAGGCATTTAGCGTATCCCAGCTGACACTGGGTGAGAGGCAGGCTACACCCTGGACAGGTCGCCAGACTATCACAGGCTGACACATAGAGACAGACAACCACACCTACGGACAATTCAGAGTTATCAATTAACCTAGTCCCCAACCTGCATGTCTTTGGACTGTGGGAGGAAGCTGGAGTACCAGCAGAAAACCCATGCTGACACGGGGAGAACATGCAAACTCTGCAAAGAAGGGCTCCCACACCCGGGATCGAATGAGGAACCCTCTTGTTGTGAGGCGACGGTGCTAACCAACACACAACCGTGCTGCCCGTGCTATGAATTGAATTCTCAAAATGTATTGCTGTTCCATATCTAAAGTCTAGCACAAGATGTACAAGGTGCGATGAAATAGTCAGTTCCCCGTCAGAAACAGCTCAAAAATTAACCATGTGATTTAGCAGTTATAAAACGACCAACCAATACTGTGCTTTGAGATTTTTAATGTGGCACATGGCACATTTGCCAATCAGCAGGCCCACATGGATTCTCTCTGCTTGACATTGAACCTTCCATTTTAATGGCTGAGTGTCTCACATTTTGTTGACTAACTTTATAAAAATATTCATGATTGAATCAAATTTCTGATTCAAAGTTTCTACTATCTACTGAGTAGTTCTTTTAGTCTGCTTGAGGTAATTTTAGGTTTAAACTATTGTGTGAGGTTATTTTTGTTCAAAAACTATTGTTATCATAAACTAATATTGTCTATCACATTACGGGCAAAAAAACAAAACAAAACATTTAGCAGAATTCTGCAGATTTTCATTTTGGATCACCGCTGAAAACAATCTAAAAAATCCGCAGATTCCGTTTGGGCCTGCCAATCGGTCTTCTTTGTGTCATCTGCACAGAGTATGTCTCAATATCTGGAACACTCACAAAACTCAATACAACTCATAACAACAAGCTCAAACAGGCCGCAGCACACTTTAATCAAGTTGCCAAGTGAAATGAGTCACATAGAGTGAAACAGAAATTCACGTCAGTAAGGGAAGGTCAAGGTTTTAATATTGCAACATATTGCATGGTTGAGTTAAGTGATGTGGCTTTGTTCGTGTGGTGATACAAAAACAAATGTGAACAAAGCTTGATTCAGCGACCCCCCTGAAAAGAACCTTTGAATTAACGTGAACATACAGAAAAAAGCATTCTAAAACCATAACCAGTAACCAGATTATTAATCATCTGACATTTGTCACATAGTCATAGTCAGTCCTGGATGGATCGCAGCAAAATGTGGTATCCAGTCAAGTTCTCCAATACTTAATACTTATTACTGTCAAAAAACTGCAAATCTAATGACATTACCATCAGCTGAGGCTCAGGTGAGCTAGTGGTAGATGCATGCTTCCTTTTGCGAGGAGATTCGGTTGCTGGGTGCAGTTTGGAAGAAAGATAATAGATACATGGAACTGCTCACAACAAGGTCTATGGATTATCTTGAGTGACTGGATCATGATTTGTGGAAAAAGACACTGATGTTGATTTTTTCACATGCATTTTTTCAGCACTTTGGGCACCACAAGTCGATTGCCATCTAGTTCCATTATATTGAAATGAAGGTAGAGATCTCTATGGCCAATATCTCGAACACTTGACATCTCACACCAAAACAATCAAGATAGATCAAATTCATCAGGACTCTGATCCAGAATGGTGCAGTGCATGCATTGACAGAGCTAGGAAAAGAGATCATATTTCTACTGTATTGGGCATTTTCACTGGCTTCCAGAATTGAATTTAAAATATTTCTCCTCACCTACAAAATGCTTTATGATCAAGCAACAAGATATCTTAAAGGACTCATTATCCCATTGTCCTAGAACACTGTGCTCCTAGAGTGAAGTTCCTAAAGTCTCCGAAAGTAGAATGGGAACAAGAGCCCTAAGCTATCAATCTCCTCATCTATGGAAGCATCTTCTTGTTTGGGTGTGGGAGGCAGTCAGCTTCTTCACATTTAAGAGAAGGCTCAAGACTTTACTCTTTGATAAAGCTTATAGTCAGGGCTGGCCCTGAACCGTCCCTTAGTTATGCTGCTATAGGCCTAGACTGCCTTGAAACACTGAGCCCCTCTCTCCTCCTCTTCCTCTCCATCTGCACACATTCATGTCTGTTCATAACTTGTCCTTCACAATCTTCCCTGGAGTCTTTGTGCTTTCTAGTCATGCAGGTTTTTAGTGGGTCGTGGTTGCATGTGCTGCAATGGTCCTGTTTGATGCCCATTTCTACTATTCTTATTAGTAAGAGTTCTATTATCATCATTATAGTTGCTATTATCGTTGTTGCTGTGCATCTCTCTCTCGCTCGCTTTGTTTCTCTCAAGCCGGTTGGTAGTGAGATAAAAGCATACATGTAAAAACTGTAGTAAGAAATAGATCCAAGCTATTTGAAGATTTATCAGACACCAAAACAGTACAAAGTGGGTTATAATACTGAGATGTATGAATTGATAATTCTGTATAGATGTCACAGGGACCATAGTTTTATCCAGGGTAAACAGGAATGTGCACTTGTTAGTTTGCATGTTTGATTTGCCAACACAGCGCCTTGCAAGATGACATTGCATTAAACTGAGTCAACTTTTTGCCAGCCAACTCTGTGTCTTTCTGCTGCAGCCCTCTACATCAGCACCTCCACTGCGCCATGCAATAGGCTTGCGGAAATGGCTGTGTATTTTTCTCACACTACTGTTGTTGGAGTGAACATGGGCATGCTGCTGTAAAATCCCTGTTAGATTAGAGCTCTGATCTGATTAAACCTTTACCCATCCAAAACAGGAACAAATGTCCCGTGTATAACTGTAAACTAATATGAACTGTGTAGAATGAGTCACTTAACTTAGTTTATCATCATACTGTTGTCTTACCTGTGAATCAAACAAAGACTTTAGTGGTGCAACTGATTGTATTCCTCCATTTGATTTCCAGTGTGACATAATTTACAAACACACTTATCTAATCTTTAAGTTTAAATGGATGGGTAAATGGGGTTCTGGAGAGTCTATCCATGTTAAACAGATTATTCTTAATCCAAACTAAAGGTTTTGCATTCATGTTTCCTCCTCAAATCAAACTGAACTGCTGCAGAAAAAAAATCTAAAGAATCCCTGTCATTTCACTTAAGGAGACGTTCCATGTTGGGAGTGACTATGACTTATACAGAGACTAGCAGGTTTTACATGACACATTTCTCAGTGAATTGAGCACTATTTATTGTTGCGTGTCTTCAGTCTACACCTTTACCACCTGTCAGAGAAAAAAGGGAAAGGGGAATAGAGGCTGCGGTGATTCACACGCAAGACATACTTTCACTGGGTAAGCATTTGGAAATCCCACTCTGGTGTCAGCACACACAGGTAAAAGAACAAGACACTACACATTCACAGCAGTGTGATATTTGCTCAAACCTTCAGGAAAATCCCTGATTATCAGGTAACTGAAAATAGAGCGAAACAAAGAAGAAGAACAGGGGATTTAGTGGTATGGGGTGATTGAAGAGGAGGAAGTTGAAAAGTAAAGCTTCCACGTCACCAAACGTCTCACAGACAGAGATACAGTACATCAAAGAGTCTGACAATTACACGAGATATCTCTCTGACTGGAACAAAGCCTCAAGAGGAATACTGTGCAGACAACAGGAGGTCAATCAAATCTAAGGTTACCAATGATGTTGACCAGAACTATTTATTGGTTATGATGTTTTTGCAAACTATTCACACTCACAAGGGTTTGACTGTTGAGTTACTTGGAGCAAATCTAAGATGCTGCAAATTTTCCTATTTCTGTGAAATGTGTACCATGATCCAAAAATATCTCACTATCCACAAACATGATTTTTTTTTTTGTTGTTGTTGTTGTTGTTGTTGTTGTGTGATGTCACATCCACAAAAATACAATCTGCCAATACACATAACTTGCTTATAAACACATATTTTAATTTAACATAAAAATGATAAAGGTTTTACAAACATAAATATTTTTGCCACAACAAATCATATTGCACATTTGTGGATACAGACTGGGAGGACAGAATGCAGCAAGATCGTGGCCAGCAGCAGTGCTGGGTCTAACCTGTATAAAGGCAGCAACTCAAAAATTTGCTGATCTGACAGGGGAGCGGGGCAGTCCAGGATCAGGATCAGACACCCAGCTTCAGGGGTTGCGCCAGCTGAATTCAAGTTTCTACAGCTACTAACTGAAGGTCTGTCTCCATTGCCATCCACTGCCATCCACTCTCCTCCTTGTGAATTATTCTCCTAGCGGTGGGGAGTGACACGGAGTGACTGGGGTGCGCGAACAAACTAATTCTTGTCTCATTTGTGGCCTGATAAACAGTCCCTATTTTTCAAACTGCGTGAGTGGGGTTTCCATGACTTTTCATGTCATTGGCCCTTTTTCCATTGCTTGTTCAAGGTGGGAATCCGTGCTGTTATTGTGCCTCGTTGTTCTTTATGAAAGGTACAATTGCAGAATGGGGGGACAGAGTTGTCTTGCCTTTAAGTCAGCAGCAGAGGTAGTAACAGTGCTAAATCAATATCTGTGTAAGAGCAACAACCAGCATGATGGAATCAGGGATGGGACAGGTGTGACGTTTTGAAGACATGTTGTGTGTGACCCACTGTCAGAAGAAAAAAGACAGAGAATGTCCGCAAATTAGGAAAACAATGAGCCCTGGGCGCTCTTTACCCTCCATGCAGAGGATCAGCCGCCATATGACAGAGACGGGTAAATGATTGTTATTGCAATGGTATGCCATTGCTATTATTTATAAAGCGCTGCTGATGTGTATGATATTTGTCACACTAGAGGCTGACACTGTTGTGTTACATGCCTGTCACACCTCTTTTGCTTCCAGGATGCCGACATGCTGTCTGAAACCAGACACCGGCACAGCATGATGTCGCACCCATTTAGTTCTGTGTAAAAACACAAAGGTGGCTATACAGGGTTGGCGTAGTTTCATCTAAAGTAGGCAGACTCTTGTTTTAGCCATCTCCCAGTACAGACTGTAGCTCTGCTGACGCAGTTACAAACTGCACCTTACATCTGTAGATTTTTTTCTACAGATCTGCTGCGGTATGAAATGGACAGAAATTCGCAAACAAGCCTGTTTAACAGGTACTAGTGGTTTCACAAGTGTGTAAATATGACCTCACATGTATTTTTTGTGTATTTGAAATTTACATTTGTAAAACCTAAAACATTTTTATGTGAGATTAAAATACATGTTTACAGATAAGTTATGCATATTTTTTAAATTGCTCTGTAGACTTGTGGACACTTTACATAACACAAATACAAAGAATACATGTTTGTGAGATATTTGTGGATTTTGGGACACAAATATGGATTGACTTCTGTTACAACTATTAAAGTCCAATAAAAACTTCTGTGTGTGTATTCTGTGTTTATATTGTATGTGGGTCATGATGATTCAAGCCGGTATGATAATTGCAGGTTTCTGCACACACAAAACATGACTAGTCAAGTGCTTTGGCCAAAATCTAGGCTGCATAATTACAGCTGAGCTACTGAGACAATTTTTTGTTAATACTGACAGTCAACCCCTGAGGACTGGTCACGCATTTATTTTGCCACCAGGTAGGTGTGGTAATCCCCGTGATAGCCTTGTCCATTTCATTCCACTGTCTAATAGTTTGTGTTGCTGGGGGAGGACTGAGAAACCGGACTGGCAGCTTTATGCATTTCAAAGTAAAAAACAAACATTCCCAGATGCTTACTGTATTGGCTCTCCTTGACAGGGAAGTCTTTGACGGGAACAGCAGAGTCTTTGTTCATGCGAAGAGATATGACTTTCCTCTGCAGGCTGGTTGACTTCCTCACCACGAATGTCTGCAGGCCAGGGGAGGAAACATCCAATCAGACACATACTTACTGTGAGCTCTAAAACTGCGTCATTCTTTATGAAGTTTTGCTTACTAAGTGTCTTGAATGATTAAGGTCATAGAGTTTTTGTCTGTGTGCCCACTAGTTGGGAAAAGGTTTTGCCATGTACCTCTAGACACCAAACAGTGTTTAGCATTATCTATATAACAACAGGATAATAACTGTGGAGTTGTTTGAGTAATTGTAAGCAAAGTAAATCAAACATCAAACTTCTGATGACACAAATTGTTTTGCGTGTTATACTCTTTTGCAGACAATACTTGTTAAAACGTTCTGAGTGGTACTTGAAGTGATGTGATTATATTTTAATACGGTTCAGTAAAATAAATCACAACACCTGTGACTGTATGACTGTATGATTTATATAAAAGTTTAAGTTGTCTTAATACAGAGCGGCAGTTTTGTGAACATTTTATTTTTAGTTCAGAGGATGGTCGGTAGGGTTGAAACAACTGATAACCTGTACAATGGACCCAAATGGTGAGCACAAAAACTGCAGAAAGTCTGTGTTAAACTAGTGATTTTCAGGAACGTTTTATTCAATTCTCTGTCTATACCATGCATATTTTTTTTTAATTTTAACAGTGTTGATTAATTAATGTCTTCTTCTCCACGACTCTTGGCCAGTGTTCTATTAGCGCTTTGGTTGCTTTAACTGCATACTTGTCTAATGCAGGACGAGGTTGTATGGAAGAAATTGACAGCTCTGTCAGTATAGCTTTCATTCAGGTCTTCACTGTGCCCTTATATGTATATATATGTATATGTATATGTATATATACATATACATATATATAGGCTCTCTCTCTCTATAGATATATATACATACAATGTGGCAGGATATTTTCAGGTCAAGAAAAAGAAATGCCAATTAAGATTAACTGTCATGTATAAAAGAAAACAGCTGATGTGAGTTCAGTGTACCATCATTCATGAGCCTTCAAAAACATAGGAAGGCCTACAAGGCCTAAAAAGGTGCTGAATCTTGACTATAAACAAATAGACTTTCTATATTTCTTTTTTAGGTGATCAATCCCTGCATCCCTTATCTCTACAGAACTACCCATCATATACGATGTGTTCTCATCATAGTAATCTACACAAATGTACCTATTCATAGGCTGACACAGTGCCTGGTTCAGTTTATAGTGCAGTTTTTTTTAAGACTGCAGTTTGTCATCATAAAACACTCACACTTTGGTTGGCTTAAAGCTGAGTTATTTGGTAGTAATTACTTTGAAAGCAGTAGTTTGTGGTGCATCATATTGAATTATCCTGAGGAGGTGCTGTAATGTTCTGCCCGTCTTGTTGGGCTAGGAAGTTCAACTTTTACACCAAAGTGGAAGCTTTAAGTCAACGGTGTGGATAAAAGGATTCAAAGTTGCCGATGTTCCCTCACCCCAGTCGGTTGGTTCTGCAGTATTCGTACGGCATCCTGGTGGCTGAGGCCCAGTTGTAGCCACACAGCATGCGTATGCACCAGTCTGTCCAGAACACTGAGCCTCCGATGGAGGGAGTCGTAGCCTGAATCTCTGGCTCCAGCCAGCCCCGCTCCGATCCCAGCACGAGGGGAGGCCTGCAGGAAAAGACCTCCAACCTCTTCACCCAGTCTAAGAACAAATCACACAAATATAAAATATACAACAACTCCTGTAAAGTACTTTCTTATGTCACCACAGAATGTTGTAACAAACACTTTCACTTTTTTACGAATTCAGCTGAACGCCAGTGTGATTGGAATATCTTTATTAAAAAGGAGACTTATTCAAGCTTATTCATCATTAAAGCCCACATGTTTAGACACACCACGCCGCCACCATAATGTCTTACTTCACCAAAAGACATTGCAGCCACAAAGAACACACAGTGAATGACTGAGTAAATACATTATGATAGGTAGACACGAGAGTCACGACGTCAGAGAACCTGAATTCTTGCATGTCACTGTGCCAACAGAATAGAGTAAAAAGAGTTTCAAATAGTTTTTTTCCTGCAATCTGAGCAGAGAAGGGAGAGAAATTGATGAAAAAAAGCTAATTAACTGGATGGAGAGATCCACCGTGGATGTTTGCTTGCATGTATTTGATTGGCCAATGCAGCACCTTCATAATGACCTACCGTTATGTTGCAGCCAAAGTATTTTACTGTTGGAAAGATGTTCTTTCTATAAAACAAGGCAGTCTATGCAGTAAAAAGATACAAATACTTTTTCAATAGGTGCTACATAACAAGAAAAAAAAACAGGGAAACAGGGCTGTTGCGTTTGCTGAAGAGGTAGAAAATCTGCAACTACCAGAATGCACTGTGCTGCACCAGATCAATAAAAGCTTTTGCTGGTAGGTGAGGCAATGTGAGCTTGGCTGTTTTTGGCACAGGAAACAATATGTCGGCCAGCTGGTAACAAACAATCTCGCATTCCAGTTCCTGCCTGTATCCCATCCGACCAATCGTGAGCAACACCACTGATCCAGAGTACCACAATTGGCACACACAGCCGTAAATCCTGATGTCAATCCCCCTTTTCATAGCATCAAATAACTAATTAAGACCAAACTTATCAGAAAAAAAAAATACTTAAACAAACATCAGCGTGTAAGAACCACCTAAAATGACAGAAACCATCTTTGGGAAAAATGTATTCCTGCACTTTGATATTTTAGTTTTGCCCAAGTCCCAGGGGGCAGGGTTTATGACCTATACTGCCACCAGCCACCAGGGGGAGATTGAGATGCTCTGCTTCACTTTTGGGGAGCCGTGATGTCATCCAACTTTATAAACAGTCTAAAGTGTACACAAAATAGCAGGCTAGTGTGCAGGAATGTTTATATGTTGCTTAGCAACAGTCCAGCTGTGAAACTTTATTGTGTCTGCGAAGCTAAATAAATGATTAAACAAAATCTGTTGCTGCTCATTACTGCTAACTAATAAATGGTTCTTGTAGAAGAAATTTTGTGTAAAATGTGTTTTATGTGATATTGTGTAAATATTACATCATTAGATCATTGTTACTGATGCATTTTTGTGTGAGTAGCATTTTATTAGTGAAGTAGGTTGGGGCTGAGCTAATCTTTAAGTACTTTATACACTGTTGGTTAGTTATTCTTTTGACAATGCATCATAGTTTAGAAGCTCATTATATTTTTGTATGTAAAAACTTCATTTGTTAAGAAACTCTTTACTACAGCTAATGGACTAATAATCCACTGATTATAATAATCACAATTCTTTCCACGCCACAGCAAGTACTGACTTGACACACACACACACACACACACACACACACACACACACACACACACACACACACACACACACACACACACACACAAAGAGAGACTTTTACATGTGTGGGCAGCACAAATATGTTTCGAGTGCAGCAAAAAAAACATTAGACAGCGTATGACTAAGTCAGTGCCTTTAAAGATAATTCAAAAGCAGATGAACTAACTGGAACTGATCACAGTGACTTCATACTGCCAGCCCCTGTCACACTTCCTTCAACATGTAACAGGTACTTTCTGGATTACACAGAAAAGATGTCTGAGAAAATAATTACCAGAACTGCAAACCAAACATTCCAGTTCCTGGGCATGTTGTGAAACCTTTTCGAGATTATTTACACACACACACACACTTTATATAGCTGATGTCTCTTCATCAGAGGATTATCTGGGATCTAGATTTTCTACAGGTTGAAGATGTTGTCCAGGTTCACAGACTTATGGTCCGCACACGCACTACATAACAGTTCCCGGACAGCTTATCAGTTTGTCATGCTATCCTCTGATTCCTGACATAGCTTGGTGACAGCTTTGTGTCAGTATGTTGTCTTCACATTTCACATAACACAACATTAAAGGTCTTTTAAGAGTGCCCTCTGCTGGTAGCTACGGGGAACTTAAATTTAATGGCAATACTGGCTGGCACATGAAAAGAAAGGTATCAATGAACACACAGACACACACACAGTCAAAACCAGAAAACTATCTTATGTGCAGACACATAATGAGCTCACCCATCAAGTGTATCTGTCTCATGGCCTCCTTCTGCAGGCTTCGTCTTTTTCCCCATCTCCTTCTTTAATGTGCCGATCTCCCAGGCAAATGAGTCAATCAGCTACAAAGAGACACACGCAACAATACATAACAATACAAAACAATTTGTTTAGTTAAAAATAAAACAGGTCAGGGATCAGCTTAGAAAGAAAGAATACGTATTTCTGTGGAGGTCGTTTCAGGCTTTCTACTGGATTTCTTATTAACTGGTTCTCATTGATGAACATTGTGTGTGTGTGTGTGTGTCTGTGTGTGGGTGTGGGTGTGTGTGTGTGTGTGTGCGGCTGTTTGCGAGACAGTCTACCCCCCACCTGACCACTTCCCACTGATCAGAGTTACTACAGAGGAACACTGGCAGGAAACAATTGGTACAAGCCTGTCTGTGAATGATCCTTCATGTATGGGTCACATAACACTGTTAAAAACACATGATTATTTCACAGAAAAAAACTTTCATTTGTAAAACCATTTACAGAATTCGTATTGGTAAATCACATCATACAATTTAATGAATCTGTAAATTAAGTTCATGAAGCTTGATTTGGTTGCTATTATTAAATAACAAGATTCAGTTATTATCTGTTCAATCTTTCTTAATTCATTGTATTGATGAGCCTCTTTGCCTGTGGCCCGTCAGAGTCTAGGCTTGTCACAGTGTTTGTGTCACAGTCCTGGGAGTGTGAGCACAGTGCTACCAAAAGGAGTTGCGACATTCTGATGCCGTCACCACAGTGTGTGCAGCCTGACCAGTTCACCAGCCCTGAATGTGACTCCTTTTGCAACCTTTTTTGCACAGCTTTTCTGGGTTGAAGGCTTTCAGTTAAGAAACATTTGGATTATGTCTGCTCCCAATTAAACTCACAAGCTACTCCCACTGAAGTGGAGACCATAATCAGCTTTTCGGATCAAGTCTAGTGAGATCATTCTGTTGAGTTATAAAAAAAAAAACTAAACTAAAACTGTAGTTGGTAATTTGCTGTTACATTTGCTGAAGCTGTCACTGCATCCACAGCATGATACATGGGAGAGATAATCTGTGAAAAGAATTTACCTTCATGTGTAAAATTAGAAAGTTTGTGACCCAGACTCCATGTTGAAAACAGTCGAGACGAAGACTGAGCACTGCCCACTGGCTGGAGCAAATACTCTCATGATACAGCTAAACAGTATACACAGTAGCATAATCTTGATTCACATTGATCAGCCTAGTTTGACAGTTTGACTGCAGTTCACAAGCAATGATTGACATGATTGACAGCTGTTTTAGAGACTCCTCCAATCTTATTCTAGCAAATGCCATTGGAAGCACAGGGAGTGAGAGGAGGAGCATGATTTTTTTTCACAGACTATCTGTCTCATGTGCCTCTGTGCAGATGTACTGACAGTCATCAAACATGACAAAAACTTTTTTATATAAAAGTCACCAACTGTAGCTATAAAGGAACAGTTCAAAATTGCTTTTATAAATATGCCAGTTTGTCTTTATGGTAAACTTGAAGCTACAGTCAGAAGCAGGTTAGCTTGGTTTAGCGTAAAGACTGGAGATAGGGGGAAACAGCTCACCTAGCTTTGTTGGAAGGTAACAAAATAAGCCTACCAGCCCCTTGAAACATGTTATATCTCTTTTATTTAATGCATAAGCAAACTAGGCTTGGTTGGTATCATGGTAATATGGTATACTGAGGTTTAAAAAAAAATTCCAAAAGTAAGATTTTAAATACCATCAAAACAGTTTATTAGCCACATAATTTTATTCAACACATCATGTCCAACAGGTGTCATCAGGTCCTCCAGCAAGAGAGGTGCCTATTCATGTATTCATTTTTCTATGGGCCATAAGTATTTAAACCCAGCAGAACTTATCTACCTCATAGACCATATATCAAGAAGGATGAATGTCTCTACTTACCCCCACTATACTGAAGTGAAGCTAAAATATACTATAACAGGTATGTTGGCTGCCATTTTGCTCTGGTGGCATCATTTGGAGCCAGAGTCTGCTCAGCAGCAATCAAGTATCAAGTTTTTCATCCACACACCTGTCCGATCAATCACGAGCAGCACAACTGACTACAAGCCCACCGGATGGCTCACATTTTATAGCATTAAATAACAAACCTACTAGAAAAAGAAACACTTGAACATACAGCAGCATGATAAGAACTACCTAAAATGACAGAAACATCCTTGGAAAAATCTATTTGATGCACACTTTTTAGTTTTTTAGTTTGGCCCATGTCCCATCTGCTAACATGAGGGGCCAGGCTTTATGACCTGTACTGCAACCAGCCACCAGGGGGTGATGGAGATGTTTTGGCTTCACTTTTGGGGAGCTGGCATGTTGTCCAAAGCCTGACACAAACCAAGCCATGAAAAAATAAAGTAAAAACAACAAATTGTGGTTTTACTGAGGGTGGGAAGTTATGTGCTGAACTATATTTTGTCCAAGAGCAGTGACTTCCTGAGTCTCAATCTCAATCTCTTTTTCTACCTCTGGCCAAAATGCAAATTATACTTTTAATTTCAAATGTATTACATACAGCTAGAAGAACTTTATTATCATCATTAGTTCTTATGATATATTCATACATGCAATATTTGGCCTCTCTTTGAAATTAGGCTTCATCACTGCTCCTTGAACTGTGTGCTCTCATCATTGCTCCATTGATGTTTTAGAATCTCGATGTTTTAGTCTCTCCAAATCTTTGTTTGATAGTATTAGACCTGCCTTATTTATTATTTTTTTGGTTTTTAATGGCTCTTGGGATCTTAGGGTCCCATTTTTGTTCAATTCTTATTTAGTCATATAGTTTGTGTTATTACTTAATGTCTGTAACTCACAGTTATTGCTGATTTCCTTGGCCACAACAAAAATAGATTTTTAATTTCGGCAAGACTTTCCTTCTTAAACAAACAAAAAACAGATATGTGAATTTCTCTAGTATGAGTAGTTAATTTTTTAAATCTGCTGCCAAAATATCAAATATCCAAATAAATCAGCATATTTTGATCTCTTAGGCAAACTTGAGCACTACTTTCCAGCAGAGGTCTCCATTTCTATCCGCACATCTACTGTGCATTGTATGAAACCTGTTGGCCTCCTCCTAACCCCTCTGTTAGTTCCATTAAAGCCATGCTGAATCGGTGCATTTACTACCCTTTACCACTCCTGAGGCTCTGAGCAAGCTTTTCTAAAAACTACTCACAAGGCTGCACGTTTGACCCTGACTCAACCCCTTTAAGTCAAACAGCTACCTAGTGGCAATGCACTGACAAGAAAATGTGAGCTCACACACTCTCATACAGATATGAGCCTAACAGTTGAATAAAAAACAGGCACAGAAAGCCAAAAAAACAGCATGAGCTAGCAACCTTTACCACTATGACACCCTGGTCTGATCAACATCTCCATCTAGAAAAGTTTCATTTTGAAAATGTTAAGTTGTCGTACTTCACCTTTTTGTTTTTTTCTTTTCCTTTGGATGATTTTAGGGCTGAATAATAATGCCATATTTTAAGGCTATATCGCAATGCCTGACATATATCTTGGAATTTTTACATTTCCTCTAAACCACTGTAGACTACTAAAATACTATACTGCCAAATAAACTACTGTTAAGTCGTAGTACTGTTAGACTACTTTAAAGTTAAATTAAGTACTGTTACTGTATATTTGATTGAATAAAGTACTGTTATAGTGAAATAAATCAAAGCACTTGAAGCTTCCTTTCACACTGGTGCTCCATATTTGCAGAATGATGACTAAATGGTCCCAGTCTCGAGCCCTGCAGACACAAAAACACACTCCTCATCTGCTCACACACTTTCGCCCAGGACAGTGGCTGATTGGTCTGTATGGGCGGGGAGGTGTGTGTGACGTACCACGTTTGCCTTTTTTATTTTCTTCTTCTTTTCTTGAGTCCTGCATTAACTCTCCCAGTTAAAGCTGCTAAGCTTTCTATATATTTCAGTATGGTTATTGCAGTTCATGGAGTTCATGGATTCATGGATTGTGGAGAATGTGGTCATTGAATGCATTTTGGGTAAGAGCAATGAAAAAAGCATTTAAAGTTTGGTCCACATAGACTTCTGTTTCACTGACTGTGTGAGGAGTTTTGACAGTGTGACTTCAGTTCTAAGTGCATGTTTGCACTGTTTGTAAAAGCTTTAAACTGGTGAAACACAGGGTGGTTTTCATTGTGACAAGCCACAGAAAACTCAAGTTTTTGTCACTGAAGTTAGCAGTGACTCCAGTTTTTCAGCAAAAATGCACCCAGAACAGAGACATGGTCATTTTTTTGTCAGCAGACCAGTCAAATATTACTGGGAGTAATGAAGCAAGCTCAATGAGTTGAATGAGAAAGAACAAGAGAGTTAACAAGTTCAGACAGCTTTTGTTCTGTAAAAATACTAAATACTGGAATTTAGATGACCCTGCTTCTTGTCAGTGTGACACTGCCGTCATTTGTTTCGTTTCCCAATTATCTGTCTAGTTGGGCAATGCTTCCATTGGGTAACATCACATCAGCGGCTCGAGTGGAGCAAGGAAACAATTAGCTCAGCTGTTTCAAAGGAAATCGTAAACGTTGACTCATTTAATTTGCCAAAGGCACATTTGAAGATTGAAACCTCAAATACTAAAACGTCAGGATTGCTTTCTAAAATAAGTCCTTGACATGATTTTTTTCCTTTAGACATATGGCCTCCACTTCAGAAAATGTGTTGGATTTTAAGGATTGGCGTTTCATTTTATAGGAACTCTATTCTAAATTCAAAGAGCTTTATTGGCCTAACCACTCAGATGCAGTACAAACTTCATTGTGTTATTAATATGCTGGGAAATATTTGAAACACTAATTGAAAAACTACAAAAACATGAGTGTTTGAGATGAATGCCTGCAAGCAACAGGCTAAACCAAGAAAAACATGATTGCAAGGTAGAGGGTTAAAAAAAGCATACACAAACATTTACTTATGTAGATATTGTGAGTATATAAGAGCAAGAGTTGGTGGTGAAATCATGCTAAGTTTTACAAGGAAACTGGAGCTAGAAACCTATAGCTAGCTATATTTGGCAAGTAGACTGCAGCTGACGCAAAATGGTATACAGTGTGGCACTGCTGAAAATTCCACAAGGTCAAGTGCCCACTGCATGCAATAAAACCACCTTAAACTAACAAAGTCATCCTTCAGGCATCATGAGGAAAGTATGTGTGCTTGGCATTGGGACTGGCCAGATGCCAAATGGGGCAGAAAAAACATTAAGAAAGTAGCTGGAAAATGCTGTCTCTACATCCATGACTGGTATGGCTGTAATAATATGTATGGTAAAATCTGAGGATATTATAGTGCCTGACGTTGTACTATAAATACAGTTTTGTATAGAGGAGTCAAAACTGCCTTGCCACCATGTTTCCAACCACCTACTTTGCTGTGGGGAGTTACATTGACTTGCTGTCAGCCAACTCTCTGTGTGACTTTTCTATATAATTTGCAAAAACTATTAGATAGCTACACTGAAATTCAACTTTTGTACATGGTGTTAGCTTAAATTGGCACATCTATTTTATGTTCTACAGTATATTTATTAACTTCTCATGAGGCACACAAGCCTGTATTTGTACTGATCGCTCCATTTTATCTCTTGACTGGTCTGTATTGGTAGATTCCTGAACTTACTGACTCTTCTATTATTAGCTCTTTTTCTGGCCCCCCTTTATTTTACGTTTTCCCTCAGGCTCGCTTGCTGTGAGGTGTGGTTACACTTCAGGGCCATGTGTGTTTAAGCCAGGCCTGTAATTATTACATGCTGCAGATAAACAGTGACACAGCCTTTACACTAAAGATGGGCGAGGATCAGTCTTTGAACTCTTTCTATCAGGCAGTTAAGCACACTAAGCAAGTGAACCACAGTATAAGGTGATACTAAGCTTTGACTATTGCTTCTTTTGTGTTTCATATAGAGACCCAATGCATGCCATTAATACTATACCTTATACCTATACTACTTGTGAATAATTTTAATACAATTTAATTGATTGATTAATGTGTTGGTCAAAGTGCTGAGCAGTAGTCACAGTAACAAAGCAACAACATTTTCCTTGGATTACCCAAAGCAAATAACGTAATATATTGACTTACAGATATTGACACTATTTTACACTTAGGATGAGGATATGCAGCTGTGCAGTGGTACGCATGTCTATAAAATACACACAAATGTACAAGAACCAGCAATGGATACTGATCAGTCAAGCGTGAGAGACAGGACATGTTACTAGTGGATATGGCAACTTTGATTACTACATAGCTACAATCATATAATATCAGCTGGTGTGGTCTGATGTATACAGTCAGTTCCTGTATTGTCATTTCTTGACTTGGTGAGGTGCGAATATTTGATGAGAGTCCTACTTCTCATTTTCTGATGAATATGACGCCCACTATTACTCCTTCCTTAAAAACAAATCTCTGTTAAGCAATCTAGGAGAAACTGAGCTTTAGCAAAACAAGCAGAGATGAAAAGGCTGACCGTTAAAACAAGCCACAGAGCTGTACTCAGGCCAGCTCCACCTCTCTCTTCCTCTTTAATCTTCCTCAGGATTTAGCCCGTAACTGAAAGGTTTGTTGCCCTCCACCCACAACTCCCTATGTGGACTTAAAACAGATTTGTTGAGGGTCTTCATGTAAACGGCTTATCCCTACTGCCCTTACAGGTCTGTGTGCAAAATTGATTTTGCCCTGCACAGATATAATTATTGGAGTGGCACGTACCTTGAAGAAACTGCCTTTCCTTTCCTGCTTGCAGGGTTGACTGGTGGTGATGGACATGTTGTCTGTAGAGCCTTTTCTGTCTAGCTGTCTGCTGAACTGTCTGTGAAAGACAAAGGACATTAGAGCTACATGTAAGACAGACAAAAACAAGGCAGCTCAGTTTTGTCCACTCAAGATCAGCGTCAGAGGAGATTTCTGACAAGAGTGGATTGAAAAAGATATTATTGAACCTCCTCCAAACACTTCTTAATAAATAAATGCTGATTGTGTGAAGAGGAAAAGAAGACAAAAGACTCCTACAATCAAAACTAGTTCCTTATTTGTTCAGCCAAGCCAAATGGTATAACTTGTCCACTGATCATTAGGTAGTTTAATTAATTGTCAACTACTGCCTCCAAGGACACAAGTGAACTCTAAAGCTCAGCAATAATGCCAAACTGGACAAGAGGTCTTAAATTGCAGCTGCCTGAGCTGATTGCGGCCACTCTCAACAAATCCAGCAGATGTGCTGAAGCGTGTTTCTGAAACACGGCACAGCTGCACCATGTGGCATTGTCCCTCCTAGCTCCCTTACAGTCAAGATGGTGGCAACACAATAACAACAAATTATTCATCTCTGTAGATGCTCAAGACCAAACCTTTTCTATCAATGTCAGTTTTTGAGCCATGATGGAGGCAACAATGTGCCCAGCAACAGACTTGTTGTTTTTAGTAGATTTCCAGAGAGTTTGTAGCCCCTACCGGCCAGTTAAGAGGGGTGTGGAGTCAGCAGTCAATGACGATGTAAAACAGTCAATGAAATAGGTTTTTTAACAATTGTGAATCACCGCCACAGAGTATATGGACGACATGTCTTTATTACCCCCACTGTACAAAAATGAAGCCAAAATATTCCAGGTATGGCTGCTGCCATCTTGCACTGGTGACATCAATTGAAGCCAGTTTGTGCAGTAGCAATATCCACCCATAGCAACCCAACCCTGAGCAGCACCACTGATTGTGAGCACAACAATTAGCTAACTATCAAATGATCGAAACCAAACTTACCAAAAACACTTGAACATACAGCAGTGTGATAAAAAAAACTACCTTAAATGACAGTAACAACCTTTAAGAAAAATGTATCTGAGGTGTACTTTGAGCTTTTAGTTTGGCTCATGTCCCATCCACTAACATGGACAGGGCAGGCTTTACGACCTGTACTACAGCCAGCCACCAGGGGGCAATCCCGAAGTTTTGGCTTCACTCATGAGCAGCTGAACTACTACTAAGTCCTTACACATACAGTCACCAATGTGCAACCCATATATTAAGCTGTTAGATCTAGTAATTTGCAAGATCAGTGGTGGACAGACAGAAACGCACATGCACACATGACCAAATGCAAAATTCCCTCCAGGCTTCCAAATGTAAATTTGAACTTCAACAATTCCAGCTGGGCAGACTCCCTCTACTGATATGACATGATTAAAAGAGCCTTGAGGGGAGACTGTATTGTCAGCTGCTGTTTTCAAGGTCACAAATAAACTCTGAAGCTTAGCCATGCCCAGCTCTCTTTCTCCACTTGTCAGAACACAAATGAGACAAGCTAAATGACACAAGCTATCTAGCCCACCCGGTGGTCCCTGTTGAGGAGAATACTGCGGATCAAATGCCTGGCTCATTGTTATTTTTCACGTCATCAAAGTACAACTATTTGATTTTTTGATTGAGAGACCCCCACCGGCAGAAATAACTTTAAGAGACCTTCAACAATGTGAAAACAGTATGACAATATGAAAGGGGTCACTCATAGTGATGAACCTACAGAGAATTATAATCTGAATCTAAGGCTTCCCTTTCCAGTGAGTTTAAGTTCTTTGATTAGCTATACGGCCCGCAACTTTACTGTTCTTGTTCACTCTCACTGCCCTTATAGTGTCATTTTTGACTGCAGCAGCCAGCTGATTTTATCAAAAATGCTCTAAAAACTTAATGCACACTACCTACACATCATCAAACAGCAAACAAATAATGTTAGCAACTAACCAGTGCACATAGTGGAGCATTTAGCAGCTAAAGCGCCAGATATTTCCATCAGGAGTGCTTAGTGGCCAAATACAGACCTAAAAGAGAGTGAATATTGGTCTGACATTCACTCAGACTCCAAGTGAGTATTTCAGTTCCTCTTTTACATCACTGCAGAACCTTGACTACTGGAGGTCAGAAGAAAAAACAAAAAAAGGTTTCACCTAGTGTTATCGTAAAGTCTACATTTTCATCTTCAGAATCATTGCTTTGTAACAATACTCTTTAAAGACCCGGGTCACTTGCAGTGACAAGAATCATTTCTTTGTTACTTCTTCGATGAAGGTCTGACAGCAATTTCATTCAAAACAATGAAGGCTCCATCAATGTGGTTCCTACAAAACAGTTCCTTCACTGAACACAAGCACAAATACACACAGGCAAGTTTGACCCAGATGTTTCGGCGGATCTTATTACAGCAGCTGATATGAGCCAGCTGTGTAAAGGCATGCAAACACCTCCCAGACCTCCCTATTATGAAAGGCACATGAAGAGGAAAATGCCATCAGCATCCATCTACTGACAACAAATTCATATCCTGACACAACAGTGCTTTGCCAGAAGATTGTTGTGGAAGCAAAGTCTTGTGGGTATTGTCAGACAGACTGGCATGTTTGGTATCTGACTCATTAAAGAGCAAAAACATTTGCTGTTCAGAGCCAGCTCTCTGAACATATCCACATTCTATATGCATCTTGCTGGCACACACTTTGGCTTAGATCCAATATACTGTATATCAGTTTGCCTACAGATGATGGCTGACACTCATTTCAGTGGCTTCAGGCGGATTTCTGAAGCAGCAATGTGGGTGTTGTACTGTTGTCATGCAAGAGTAAGCTGAGCCTGAAAAAAAATTATCAATCAACCAATCTACATTCTTGTTACTCTAAGTTATCTTTAGGTTGTGAAAAAATAAAAAATAAAACTGTGGATACAAGTGACTGAAATGAGTATCCTTTGACAGGTGGCAGCTGGGCTCACCCTTAGAGTCAGGGTAAGGAGTTCAGCCACCTTGAAGAAACTTCTATTAGCACAGCTATTCCTTTCACATCAACCAGGACCCCCAGGACTCTTTACAGCAGCAATGCTGAAGTGCACAAGTTTTGTTTTGCGCCACTGTGACATACTTAGCCCCTCCACGAACATGAGAAGGGTTTTGGACACCTATTTGTACGGAGTTGTAGATGTCGATTTATGTTTAATACAATGCTTCCCATACCCTATATGCTGTTAACATTGCTCCTGCATGTGGGGGCAGATGTAGCATTTGACATCAAGTGTTTCAATCAATACTGTGACTTTAACATTGCCTGTATAACCAGTTGATGACTGTTCACAAGTAGAACCACAGGCCTCTAGTTTCGCAGACCGGAGGTGCAGCGCACCTGTGCTTCGCCAACTGGGTGTGGCCAGGCGGATTTTGCAAGTTTGGCACACAGTACACCCTGGCGCAGCTACTCCTCTTTCCCACCTCCGTCCCTCCTACCTGCGCAAGTCGGAAAGAGGGAGGAGAGAAGGCGTGGAGTGGGTTTTACACACATCACACCAATCAAATGAGCCCCTCTCCTCGCCCTTAAATGCGCCGTGCGAAGGCGTAATGAGAGTTTACTCAATTCGCCATGGCAGAAGAGAGCAGCAGCGTCAGACAGCCAAACTTCTCCCAGGAGGAAACTAAAGTTTTGGTCCGGGAGGTCCAAGCTCACAGTGTCCAAATATACAGAACTGCGAGCAGACCTCCACGGGCTGATGATGCAAAGGTAGCCCGGGAGGAGGTCACCACAATTGTAAATCAATGTTGGGTTTCTCTCGTGCGCGTGTGCGCTCTCTCTTTCTCTCTCGCAGTCTCACTCTGTTTCTTTTCTTTTGACTTTTTTAAGATGACAGATGCTGAATATATACTCCCTATCTGATGCTGTGGCTGCTTGTGATTGGCTGAGAGGGATGTGAACTAATTAGTTTGCAACTGTGTTAATCAAATCAGGCTGGATTTCCATTACGTGTGCCAAACGGTGCCAATCCCCTTTGATCTGACATCAGATGTGACGTGTGTGCACTGTCCGCCGGTCAGCCAAACTTCGGCTTACACCGGCTGCGCTCCACCTGCACTGACAGTAGACGTGATTTCAGTTGGCGAGCTTTTAGCGCACCTTCGGCGAAGCCTTTTGGCACGAAACCTTCACTGCGCCAAGCTGGATCTGTCGACACGTCCCCCTGCTGCGCCGCCACACCCATCTCAGCGCACCTCGGTCTGCCAAAATACCAAACTGAGCGCGTCTCGGGTTGCGCTGCTCGAAACTAGCTCTGCGCAGGGTTCGGCACCCTGCACCACCCTGCACTGCGCCAGGAAACTAGAGCCCATAGACTGTAAATAACAATGGACAACACATCTCCACTCCCACTGTACAAAAATTAAGCCAAAGCATCCTGGACACAGCCACTGCCATATTGCATTGGTGACATCATTTGGAGCCAGAGCTGCCTTCACAGTATTTAGTTCTAGTCCATACACTCATCCGACATTATCTCTAGCAGCACCACTGGTCGCGTCAAATCCTGCTTTTTCAGCATTAAATAGCCTAAGTAATTCAAAACAAACTTAGCGGAAAAATAAACGCCTAAACAAACATCAGCCTAATAAAAACTACCTAAAAGGACAGAAACCATCTTTCAGAAAACAATTATTTGATGTGTACTTTGGTTTCTTATTTTGGCTCATGTCCCATCTGCTAACATGGAGAGGGCTGAGGTTTGTGACCTGCTCTGCAGCAGGCCACCAGGGGCGATCGTGTTTTGGCTTCACTTCAAGAGAGCTGTCATGTTGTCCACCTTTATTTACCAGTCTATGAGTAGAACACAGATACAACTCACCTACATAAAAATTGTTTCCAAATAGTTCAGGAGACCAAAAACTGTTAAAATTGCCGCAGTCTCCCCTAATCAACCCTGTGTTTCCAGTGGTAGAGACAAAATGGCTGGAATTAGGACTGGGTAATATGGCTTTAAAAAAAGGCTATGTCACACAATATAGGCTATATCTCAATATTTTGAAATCCCAGCTGAACTACTATAGACTACTAAAATACAAAATTATTATATGAACTACAGTCACAATAAAGTAAAACAAAGTGGCTACTGTCATATAATTACGTTCAATGACGTACTGTTAAAATAAAGTTGAATAGAGTACTGTTGTAATGAAGATAAATAAAGTATTGTTATAATTGTGGAACCACTGGTGCTTTTATTTTAAGAACCTGGAGCCTCTTGGGCTGGAAGTGTTGATGTTTTTGTCATGGACTGTTTGTGTAATGAATTTTTGTCATGAACTTCAGTTTTCCACTCAACAGTTGTTGTGAGCAGTTAGCAGAAAGTTACTGCTAACTGTTAACCATGGCACCTTAAATGTGAGGATTTACTCACTGTAAGCTGGTAACAAACTAACAGCTCTCCAGGTCATATATTAGTAGTGTTTGCAAATGGCACTAGTGCTCTGTGGTCGCAAAATGCAACTGTGAGTCGCTGTTTGGAGCCCTGCAGGTACAAAAACAAACATTTCACCTGCTCACACTATCATTAAACTCAGTGAGTTAAACTGTTACAGCAGCGCCGTTAAAGGTGGATGGTTTATTCACTGGAAACTGGAAAACAACATATGAGGGGATTTTTATATAACAAATTTATACATGCCATTCAATGGGAAACACTGGACTAGGGAACAACAGAAAAATCAAACAGCTCGCACACTGCAGGGCTCCAATGCTCAAGTCGAAATTTATTCAGGTAACGTAACCTGAGTAACTGATGAAGAGCTTGACGCTCGAAACGTTAAGTAACGCTCGAAATGTTAAGTACCGTTTCGAGCATCAGGCTCTTCATCAGTTACTCAGGTTACGTTACCTAAACCGGTACTAGCTATTACAGAAGCAAACTGCCCCAACTAATCACACACATTCGAACATGTACAGTATTTGCCTAAAAGGCCTCTAGCTTTTGAACTGAGGAAAACAATATTTGGAAAAATAGAGAAACAGAGGGGGAAACAGGTATATTTCCTAGAAAGCAACAGACGCCACAAAGAGACATAAGGCACGCAGCCTCGCTGTTTTTTTTTACCAACTGTCTCTCTCACTCTTCTTTCCTCCACATATCTCTAGTGGTGCTTGTTGGGCCAGCCCCTCGTGTCAAAACAAAGCAGCAGAGTGGGCTTTTAGACTTGTTTTGATTTCAGCAAGATGTGTGTGTGCGCGTGTCTGTGTGTTTTCGTGTGTGTGACTGCAAGATTGTGTGTAAATCACAGTCCTTGCCTGGTAAACAGGAAAGCCCCTGTGGTTGTCAGTCAGGGAAAAATAAACACTGGACTGTCAGTTGTCCAATGAGACACCAAATAGTCTCAGAGACACACAAGCCCCTTTTACACATGCAGTCTATCCCTGAAATGTTCAGGAATATTTCCTGCATGGGGTCGTGTGAATGGGAGCAGGGACTGATACTCAGGGATATCTGTACTACCAATTTTCTACCTCAAGACATTGTAGGGAAAATGCCGGTGTTGTGAATGAAAGCAGTAACACTGCAGGGACAAATCCGTAAAGGGTTTCCTCTGCCTGACAAAAGACTTGGGTTTTAAAGTTCTGATGGGTTGTTCGATTGATTGGTTGTTATGCTCTTGTCCAACCAAATTCTCATTGGTCAGACAGTCGCTGGTGTTACTTTAATAAGGCTGTGTATCCACCAAAGGTTTCTTTACCCAGCTGAAAAATGAAAGCTGTTCCTATTCAGCGCTTCTGTTTGTCCTCTGTGATGATTGGTCTATGTTGTGCTTGTCCCATCCCTTCTTTGCTGTGATTGGCCAGCTGGTGACAGTGTGTGCAGCATTTTACCCAAACATTTTTCAACTCTCATCTTTAATCGGAAAATGGATACATAATCACAGAGGAAATTCAATATCGGATTCCACAGCTCAAAATTGGATTACAAAACCTCCGAAAGTGATACAATCACACCACAGACCTTTTTGGCACTAAATTAACTGCAAGTTGACATCTCATGATCGCCAACATCTGTCTACTCTGAGCACATCCACTGTAACATCACTCTCTTTCTTGTACTCAACTGGCATACACTGTGTTGATGTTTTTGTCATGAACTTGATGCTTCATGTAAATAAACTTAAAGTAAATAAACTTAAACTTAAACTTCAAAAACTTACTTCCAGTCAACAGCTGTTGTGAGTAGTTAGCAGAAATTTAAACTGTTACCATGGCATCTTTAAACGTGAGGATATACTCACTAAGCTGGTAACAAACTAACAGCGCTCCAGGTCATCGATTAGTAGTGTTTGCAAATAGCACCTGGAGCCCCACTACACCCTGAGTCATTATTTCAGACAAAACTGACATGTGAGGTAGTAACAATGACTGGGTGTGTGCATGTTTTTACTGATGGTTATCAGTTAGAATTCTTTGAACTTCAATCAAAGCAAATAAGGTCTATGGCCAATGGCATTGCTTTTATATAGATGTGTCTTTCTGTTTAGCATTTTCTCTGTCCCCCAAATTTTACACACCACAGCTAACAATTTGCCAGTGTTTGGCAGGTGGCTGATGCTAATTTCATAACATGAATATGTGTGAAAGAGAATACTGGCTGCATAGTATATAATTTATGGCCCTCTGACAACGGGCAAAAGTTTTTAAAAGGCAACTTTACCAAGAAAAAAATAAACAACAATTAACGCCCCGCAGTTGTATCAGTCAAGTTCCTCTTACAGTTTACATCTACATCAGTGAAATCATGGATGCTTCACACACCTCTTCCCCCCTGCATCACAGAAGGTCTATAAAATTAGCACAGTTTCAAGGTGGACATCCAAGATTAGTGTCACTAATTCAGTGTCTGACCAAATGTCTCTCCTTCTGTTCCTGAGTAATGACACTGAATAATGGCCAGTTGAGCATATGAATTCTTGAGTTATGGCCAAAAACACATTTTGCAAGGTCACGCTGACCTTGACCTTTATCTTTCAACCACAAAATTCTAACCGTTCACGAGAATGAAACAGATGCAGCGTCACATTGTCCTTGACCTTTGGCCACCGAAATCCAATCAGTTCATTGTTGAGTTCAAGTGAACATTTGTGCCACATTTGGAGAAATTCCCTCACAGTATTCTTGAGATATCGCGTTCATGAGTATAAGACAGACAAGGTCACAGTGATCTTGACCTTTGGTGCGTATGTATGGATGGAAGGACAACCTAAAAACATAATGCCTCTGGCCACAGCTATCATAGGTGCGGTGGTGTTAAGAAAAAACATATTAAAATGTTTCCCCACCTATGTACACACACATCTTCAACACAGTAGCATAGAAGATCTATACAAACAGATCAATTTCAAGGTGGACACCCAAGATTAGTGTCACCAAATCAGTATCTGACCAAATGTCTCCCCTTCTGTTCCTGAGATATGATATTGAAAAATGATTTTGCAGAACATTATGATGTCACAGTGAAGTTGACCTGTGACCTTTTGTATATATAAGAAATAAAAAGAATTTGACCTATTAGATATTTGTGGGGAATTCTGTCACAATTAGTTATAGTCAAAAACATGTTTTGTGAGGTCACCACCAAAATTTTATCAATTAATTTTCGAGTCGAAGTGGATATTTGTGCCAAATTTGATGAAATTCCTTCAAGGTGTTTCTGAGATATTGCATTCATGAGAAAGGGACGTCCACACTGACAACCCGATACTGCCTCCAGCCACAGCTGTCGCTGGTGCTGAGTCATAAAAACAGGCAGGTGCAGGTTCCAGATTTCAGGGTTACAGTCACTGGTCTAGGTGACTCGAAAACAAGGGCATGAAGCAACATTTGCAACCTGTCAGGGAATGGGTGGAACAGGGCTGGTGCAAGGCTGATAAGGGAAAGTGGAAACAGGTGAGCAAGAATCTCAGGTAACTGGGACAGGTGGGGAAGGTCTGAGAGCATCAGGTGGATGAATGAAGAATGGCAGTGTAGGGGACTGGGCAAGTGAGAATGAGCCTAAAGGAAGGGACAGAGGCAGAGCATGAAGGTGGACTTTGTGACATTCTTTTGGTTTTTCCTTTTATTTGTCATCCATCTATACATACAAGGGGATTATACTGTGTGTGCACACTGTGACCATTAGTCATACACTGAATGGCCCTCATTAAGCTTAAACTCAACAAAGGTGGTTGGTCACTACAGTTGAAATACTAACAATACAAAATGGGGAAATGGGAAATTGAATCATGTCTGTGTGTGTGTCATTCTGTTGTTCTCACAATAAAGCAGCCACTGGTTAAGCAGGGGCAGTATCTACAGTCTCCCAGGAGTTTTCTTTGTAATTTTTTAACTGTGAGGTATATCTTATTGCTTAATGAATATCCAAAGTGACAGGTAAAATATTGAGTAATTCCAACTTCCAGTAGTTTAGAGTTTGGTACAGGTGGTTTTCGTGTTTCCATTGTCTGTAGAAAACCCAGCACGTAAGAGATGTCAACAAATGAGCCTCTTCAAAACAAAAGGAAACCTGTTGTCTCTACAATCATGGCCTGGCAGGAGGATGTGAGATGAGTTGGATCCTCCAACCTACAAGCCAAATCCTCTTTACAACTCAGACTTATAGTGCATCATGCATCGTACTGGAAAATGGGTGAAAATTAGCTCTTCCATCTGGGTCTCGTATATCTATCACTGACGCTCGGAGCTGCTCTGAGCTGGAGCCAATAAATACCCATGACTACTGCAGAGTCATTTGTCCTGGGAATGAATGTTGATTGTAACCTTTCTCTCTAAATACAAAGCCAGATGTTAGTGGGTGTTAGTGGGGATTTTTTTTGCACAGAGGGAATGAGGCTACAGAAAATAAGGATGCCTACTTAATCTCATTAATCTCCAGGCATGACATAAAGTTAAGATAGTGGCATCTTATTTAATAAATTCTAATATTGAGAGAGGTTAACTATACCACAACTAACTGAACAAGACTGGAATTGGATTTAATATTTATTTTGTAGCCTAATATGTTACCATTTCAATTATTTAAACTATTATGTCATTATATGCACATGTTGGGTTGTGGAAGACATACTAATGCCTGGTTTAAAGTATAGCCACATTTGGCATTTGTCATATTAAGGTTAATTTGCAGTCCAGCCTCACTTTCATCACGTCCTGCTCTGAGGTTAGTTTTTCCATTGGTTCCTCTCATTTATTCTTAGTTTCCTGTTTTATTTTGTAGTACTCAATTCTTTCTCATTAAGAAACTTCTCATCCTGTCTTTGTGTGTTTCTTGGCTAGATGTGATTGTCTGCCCATCATCAACCCTGCTGTCACCTGTCACTTGTTATCACCCTCCTTTTCCTTTATTTAATATTTAAAGTGCACAAGTGTGCTAAGTTTGTTCACACTGCACATGGGAAAATGCAGTGTACTAGTGGCACACTCAAAATGGTTAAAAAGTGAGGAATAATGGACACTTGTCACCCTCTGCTACCCGACAAACTTCTCAACTGACATGGCGGCTGGGGACGACAAGAAGCCTGAGCCGGCTACAGTGAACACCACTGTATTATACAGATATAAGTTAAATATGTTTTTTGCACTAAGTACCAATACCGCTGTCAAACAGAAGGCGTCGGTAAAGTTAGGTCTGTCAGACTTCAGACTGATGTTACTACCCAAAATTCATTACAATATGGATGTGATGTAGGTTTTTTTCAACTGCAGACTAAAGAAACAAAACTTCTGAATGTGTAAAATAGTTATGGATAGTTATTAAAACTTGAAACTACTTAAACCGTGTGGGCCAGAAACAATATCAACCACATCATGATACAGAAATGTTATAGCCTATAGAAGTAATGAAAATGAATTCTATTACCGCAGCCTGAGCAGTGTTAAGCCAAATTTATAGGATAGAAAATTAATAACAATAATGCATTTTATTTACAGGTGCCTTTCAAAGCTCTCAAGTACACCTTCCAAGACAAAGTAAAAAAAGGCAGATATGTGTCCATAGACTATAAAGTCAAATAATTCAGTAATATAGAGTAACAAGTTAATAAAATAACTTGACAAAATCATCATACAATTAAGTATAAAATCATCATCATAAAGTCATCATCAGTGCAAGTCTCGATGTGTGTGTCACCATTAAATTAGACTGAATATGCCAGCTTGAAAAGGTGTGTTTTCAGATGGGATTTGAGAGTGGAGAGGGAGTCAACATTGCGAATTTCATGGGGTAGAGAGTTCCTGAGGTGGGGGGCAGAACGGCTGAAGGCTCTAGAGCCCACAGAAGTCAAGAGGCTGAAAAACAACAACAAAAAGGTCTTGTAATGTAAGTAATATCCAATTTATTTAGTTATTGTCCTGTCCTTACTGACAAACACTTCTGTATTTGAATGTGTGTGTATATGTTATATGGAGATGTATGAATATATATTTTTTTTAGTCACAAAAAAAGCCTAGGCCTATACATGGCAGGCAATAATCTATCAACTAGCGTAAGGAATATAACAGCAGTGATCACCATGTACCTGACTGTAGATGCAGGATGTTACTGTACACAGTGTAATGAGTCTGTAAAGATTGTGACATTCCCACAGTCACACTTTTTACCATTTTTAAAAGTTAGTTTTCTTTTCCCTTCAGATGAGCCTAGCACATGGCATGTACAACAGGAAAGTTTTCAGCATTCTTTGTTCTGTGGAACTCTTACTCCTAAAATAACTGTCCTGGTATATAAGAGTTTAGTAAAAAAAAAATATATATACATATATATAGTGGAGACACACACAAATTCCCACCCCAATACAAACTTTTACCATCTATTGTGCAACTCATGACTTAAGTACCACACATCTCTACTTCTGACTATAGAACTGAATTATCCCCTATGCTTTAGGCCAATATGTGAGCATCTTTTGCATATTTTAGTTATCATGCTTGTAGGTGATGATACTTAAATTGCTTATTTTCCATCAAGATACCTCTCCAGATTATGTTTGATCTATGACCCCTATAATTCTATCACGCCACCTGAGCAAAGAGTGGGCTTGACATACAAAAGAAGGCGGTCAAACAAACCAGGCAGCCAGACCAATGCACCCCTCTTGAATTCCTGACCTGTGACTCAGGTTTGAAGTAGACATAAGCACTAGTCTGCCTAGGTCCAGAAACTGAGCACTAAGCACATTAGCAGATTTCTGAGGAGATTGAAAAACCAGGGTCTTGAGCCTGTACCAAGAAATACTTTGTATTTTCCTAAGAAAAAGGAAGGGAGATGATATGGTGTTCGAGGCTGGTGATAATAGTATAGGTTACGGTCCGAGAACCCTGCAAAAGCCTGGCAGCAACTTTTCAACAGCAGTCCAATTACCATGCAAACAATAGATGACACACCAATCTGTGAGCTGGAAACTCAGAGGCAAAAGAAAGCCAAGTCCTGGGTCACCAGATACAAAACACCCCTGCAGACAAGTGGATTTCTAGGATGAACTGGAATTTCACACTCCTCATATATCAGCAGATGCTCCAGGCTATGAGACACTGAGGATAAGCTTATGCTAATATGTTTTCTTGACACTATATAAGTTACTCTCTTGTGACAATCCTCACTATAAACACACATTCTGTAAAGTTGGGTATGTTGAGTAATTAAGTGTAAAGTGTGTTAAAAGAATGAAGTAGTTATAAATCACCAAGTGCAATTATTTACATCACTGATCCCTGACTTACAGTCCATGGACCAATGCTGGCCCACAATGGGGTTCCAAGTTGCCCACCGACCATTTACCAATGCATAATAACAAAAAATAAATTCACACTGGGAATTTTTTTCAGCTTTGAGTGTTAATACCGGGCATAAAAAGGCATCAAAATAAAGCTTATTATATATGATTATCACTGCCTTTATTTAGCCAGGAAGTGCCATTGAGATTTAAAATCTCTTTTACAAGAGAGACCTGCCCAAAGTAGTAGCCAATCAAAACACATTAAAATGCAGCAAATACAACATATGATACAAAAATCCACAATAAAACAACAACATCTATTCAAACATAGTGGCCTCCCTAGAAAAACAAGAACATGTCTCCATCACCAATTTTTTTATGATGCCCTTAAATTCATCAATGGATATAAGTGTTTGTAATTTTAAATCTTTTGAGGACTGTTCCATACCCATGGTGCATTGAAGGAACATGCAGTTTTCCCCAGATCTGTTAAAACCCACAGATGGTACAATAAAAAGCAACCACTTGGAGGAGTGTAGCTGGTAACTACCAGAGCTGACACACAGAAGGTTGCAGAGGTAGGCTGGAAAAGTAGCTTCCACAAGTTTTTTTTTTCTTCGCACTGAAGGTAAAACAGGACTTATTTCTAAAATAAAAGCCCATCTTCACTTTAAGCTTCCTCACTAGAGAGGCAATATATACATTAAATGAAAGCTTGTCATCTATCCATATACCCACACAGGCTACATGTATGAGGGCACCCTGTCAATGGATATACAGTCAGAAGTGATAGTAGGACTGTAACAACTTCTGCTTCTCAGAGGACAAATAGCCAACTATTTGGCTGGTGCTAATTCCCAACCATGACTGCATGGAACAGGGAAAAAAAACACTTCATAAAATGTAAGGTGTCGACAGACGTCTTCAGATGCCTTAACGTTACACCACAGCCTACTGTCTCTACTGTCTCGGCTTGTTAAAATGAACTGGGTGTTTGCATAGCCTATGTTAGGTCATTTATTCATGCTACATGCCGAATATATGATTGGTTCGCAATAAATCTTAAATCACAGCATATGTTGATTGTGACCGTGCAGGACATTTATTTTTTATTGTTAGGTGTCTAATTGTTGCGGCAGCAGGGTAAACACTGACGCCGCGCAACAGGTGGTGATAACATGTACAACACGTCCCGCAGGATTCCTGCTGATTATTAATGACGCCCTTACAACTAGTAGTGACCCTATGGCTGGAAGTTTCGTTTTCTCACGAGACTGAGGTAAACACCAGTGTGGAAGTTAACGAAAGACGACAAAAACACGGTAAAATGTCAAGAATGTCAACACAAAGGATAGCTGAGTTAAACGGTACTTGCCTGTTACGGTGTGAATGTTAATCCAGTTTGGCAAAAGAAAAGTTGTTGGAAATATACATTATATTATAACGCCATGTCGGGTGATGTTACCTTCGGTTGTGATAATTAATAAGTATTTCTGATACTTTCAGGTGAGGAAAAACAAGTGAACAGAGTTCGTCCTGCGCCGGGTGCCTCCATGGTCCGAAACTCTGAGAAGCTCCTCGCTGGCTGCGTTGTTGTCTTTCTGTAAAGTACGACACAAGAAGGGAGGACTTCCGTTTGTGCTTTTCAAAATAAAATACCTATCCCTGTAACGCAGGCGCCCACTCCGCGTAAAATTGAATACATGAATTTAAGAGTTGATTTTCGGCTGTTTCCGCAACAGAGTTCATACCATCTAAACGACAGTAACCTATAGATGAAATGCTTTAAATAACTCAGATGACATCTTTTGACTATAGCTAAGGGTGAGAATCACCGGGATCCACCATCATATGATATTAGGACGATATTGAAGTCATAATATGATATTATTGTGATAATTATTGTGATAATATATTTAAATATGTTGCCATATGCTGAATATTGCGGTGCCATTTATATTGTGATTAATTACCTTTTTTCAATTCTAATTTATGTCCCCAAAGTAAAACTTTGTCAACACTGTTTTTATCTAATGAGATAAAGTTTTCTGTCTGTTCATTTTACTTCTGCAATTTCTAGTAGACTTCTAGTAGACTGAAAAAACAACTGAAAACATTATTCTTGTAGCCTATCTACAGTCTAATTTATACTGGTCATAATAAAACTGTATATAATTTTTTTAAAAAATCAATACGTGGCATTGTGTGACAATATGATATTGCTCCACAAAAATATTGCAGTGCTGTGCAGTATTGATCCCCCCCAATCCCTAATAATAGCTTGCTCCAAAGTATTCTTATCCAATGCAACATAGTCAGCTCAGTTAACCAGTCCAATTGGTTTTTAATTTAACTGGCCAGTAAAGTTCATTATTATTATTCTTATCATTGATAATAATAATACTAATACTAATAGTACAACTTTCCTAGTGTGTATTTGAGCTGTGTAAGTTGGAAAATGTTTGAAATAATCTAAACAGAAGATTTAGCACATCACAATAGAAAAAAAAAAAAAATTCTAAACAGATAAAGCTTCTGAGTGGTCTGGGTAAAATGCTGTCTTGTTATTTAGATCTGTAACACTTTGTCCATGCTTTTACAAGTTCCCAAATATTTTCAAAAATGGTTTAAGGTTTGAAAGCATTTTTAGAACAAAGCACTTCCCAAATGTACCCTGGTGTGTTGGCCGACTGACGCAGGTCTGCCATGACACATTTTTCAAAGGATCAAATTCCATGCTTTTAATTTGAATGCAACGCCACACAACTTCCGCAGGTTTTCTACCTCTAACTGTCTCGCTTGGTGTCGCTGCCTCCTTCCCCCCACAGCACTGCGAAGGAACAACAACACACTGCATTTACTTTCATATCACGTGTCCCGACTGGGAAAATGTTACAGGTCCCTCCATAAAGCCTGAGGCTTTACCAAATAACAGCATATTTAGATGCCCTTTCAAAAAATGACTCCAGCCGATACACAATCACTCTTAGAATAAGGCCATATATATATATTTTCACCGTAATAATGACAAAGCAACAAACCTAAACAATCTTATTTATCTTATGTTTGTCATTTTTCAATGCATTTCAGGTGATTACATATACTAGCATTATTATCAGAAATTGGAAGAGGAACAGAAAAAGAAAAAAATCACACTTATAGAAACTGTAATTGTGTAGAAGAAAAGCATAGGGCAGTAGTATGTAAAATTAGTTTAATCTGAGTGGGAGTGCATTTAGCTTGATCCCTGTCATGCTTCTCCCTGAGATGTCATTACACTTCAAAGCCAGTTTAAACTATGTTAGTAGGTTATTTATTATTCTATTAATGTGGAGTCATTATTAGGACTAACTGTGGCCATATGCATGTGACACTTTTAGCATCCAAGTGTCAGAGATTTGTACACAAGTTTCTCAACAAATACAAAACTTCCTGCATTCATGACACTCACGTCTCTGCAGACATTTTGTTCTGGGGCAGGTAAACAATGGCTACATTCATTTAAATGTATTAATTTAGTGTACACTTATGTCAATAGCAACCTACAAATGAGGTACAATCCAAATGATTCAAAGGAATAAAAAGCGATGACTGTCCCAGCTTACTCAGTGTAGAGATACATAGTGTGGGCTGGCAGTCTAAGAGGGCATCTAAGGCACTCTGATCACGGTTTAAAAATTCCTTATTCACTTACGGATGGACCTGTACATTCTGACTTTAGACCGTTTTCAAGTCCTTGGTGCCTCCTTAGAGGTTTTCCAGGCACGTCCAACTGCTGGAGGCCCCAGGGCTGACCCAGAACACCATGGAGGTCTCATTTGGCCTGGGAATGCCGTGGGATCCCCCAGGATAGGGGTATGCAACCAGCGGCTCTGGAGCCACATGCAGTTCTTTGGCCCCTCTCCAGGGGCTCTCCTCAACTTTGGCATGAAAAAAAATCATATGGGAATTAATAACAAAATTTTAAACTATTTCAGTTTTCATTTATCAGTGCTGTAGGCCTAAAGTGATTCTTACATTCTCCACTTGTTAAACTGTGTAGTCTATAGACCGAATTAAAAAAGTTTTGAAACAACATTTTGGACACCAAAATATGCATCAATCGTCCTCGGCCCAGCGCCTTTACATTTTGCCAAATCTAACTGGTTCATGCTTGAGTCCAGGTCGAAGTTTGTGCCACACAAATTCCCTCTGGGTGATTTTGAGCTTTTAGGTATCCATGAATAAAATGGACAGACAAACCCAAAAACATACTGTCACCAGCCACAGCTGTCACCACTGGCATGGAGAAATAAAAATCACACAGACACACATTTCATTTAGTTTAGCTTGGTTTATACTTGAAAACACATACACAGAACCAGCTGAGTTTCCTTCACCCTGGGATTAAGAATAGTGTGCAACTTTACTGCAGCTAAAAACAACTGTTTTGTCACCTGAATTAATAGCAAGAATATTAGAAGTGAAGCACATCATAAAGACCTATATTTTACAAGGTTAACATACTTGCATTACAAAAACTAACCAAATAACTGAAACAACAGTCTAGTTTCTATTTACATTCTTTAACCCCATATGCTGTCAAGTGTCATCTATATGTGCTGTTGGCCTGCTTCGGGGAAAACAATTTAAATTTAGACCTTTAACTAGATTTCTTAATCAAAGATTAGGTCAATCCTAAGTGTTTTACTTTGTCTTTCTTATTCAACTCATGTATTCCCAGCTTATATACAGAGAAGCCTTGTTATTACTGTATGTGCTTATGACATCTGCTTTCTTCTTCAAACCTACTAAATTCTAGCAGCTTCTAGTAATTTAACCTACAAGTTACTGTTAAAAGCTGTTAAACAAACACCTCAAAACTGAGCATGTGATAAGCTAGTTATTTCATGCATTCCTAAATGGTATAAACATTACATCAGTTATTACTCTGCAGGAAGACCTCTCCACTGTGTAATTATATGAATAAAATACATCTCATAATACATTTTCTTTAATAAGTGAGTCATTATTCACATCTTAATGACAAAGGCAGCTTTTGCAGCACAATGTGCCTGGAGGTCTTCAGGACTGATTCCACCACAGAGCACATATTTCCATCTTCCATTAGTGCTGCAAGGTTATTAAAATGGATTGTACCTTTCCTGAACTCTTTGCAGTCACTCATGTAATCAATGTTACAACAAAGTTTCAGAGAATATATATCACCTACTCATCACTAGAACAGACCTGCCAACCTTGAAGAAAGGTTATGAGTACCACCTTACCCAACACTTGCATAGACTAAAACCGGCAAAATGCGAGATCAAGTGATATGCGTACTTTTAAAACATCAAATCGTACCAGCATACTTTGATGTCAAAATGCGTGCCTGATACGCAAAATGCGTACAGGTTGGCAGTCTGCTAAAAGCACTTTCCACCTGTGTAGCTGGAGGCATAACCAAATGAGACACAAGAACATGTGGAAAAGGTCTTTTCTGGGAAACATCATCATTTGGCCGACATGATAAGGATGACAGAAAACAACCTTTAACCTCTTTAAGACAAATGCTTTGATTTTAGTACCCTCTACAGTATAAACTGTGAACATCCACTGTACAAAGTCTCACATAACCTCAGTAGACTGTTAACACTGCATTAGGCAATAAAAAAGGGGGGAAAGAATTGGTAGAAAAAAATCATACAATAGATGGTTTGATTCTAAGACATTATATATCCTCCTATAAACAATGGGCTCTGTGCACCAGCTGCACTACTTCAGGAAATAGTGCAGGAAGTGGTGCACAGAGCCCATTGTGACTGATGACACGGACCAATGAAATGTTTGTATTTTTAAGTGAAAGGCACACCATTGTCAGATTTAGGTTCTCTAACACAGCTCACTGAAACAGACAAAGTATCTTGTCATTAATTTACAGTGCACAGGGTCTTTAAGAAATTGCAATATTGGTGTTATAACAGCCATCTTTTCATATACAGTGTTGTTGTTTTTTTTACATGTGGATATTTACCAGTGGATATAATTTCCGAGTGGAAACCCTAATGTTTATCTATCTCGCGATACCTATTAAGAGAGATAAATGTCAGTTTGTGCAACTTTGAGTAAAAATGTCTTTTTCCTCAGAATCTGGAAACTCAACAGGAGGTTTGTAGCAGCGACGGCCGGTCCCTCCCTGCCTGAATGGAGCAAACCGCAGCCATTTCTTCACCACATCAGCGTACTGGTGATGTGTGGCCTCCTTACCCACCGGTGTTCGTTTCAGAGCACCTATGAGGGGAAGCAAGAGATTACCCTTTGGACAGTGTGGTTTTATTTATTTACCATCCTTGTAGACCCTTTACGGTATGTTGATTTTGGGTGGGTGGGGCTTAGCTGGAGGCAAAACAATTCTCCACAGACATTAGCTAGCGCTAGCTAGCAAGTTCTGTTGGCTTGTTTTCAACAATGGAGGAAGATGATCAATTGAAAATATTGCATTTGTTGGGGTCTATTTTCAGACGTGGAGTATTTGAGGCAGCAGGCGGTACTAACAGTCAAAGTAGTGCACATTTATTACTAAATTGCAAATAAACGACCTAGCTTACAACAAAAAATAAGATAAAAATATTTGCCAATTTGCTTTCAGTAACATGTTAAATGTGTTACAATAATCATATAATTCAATAATCAATAAAAAAAATTAACTCGTTCAGAAGAATAAACAACAAAGTAATATCTGACATTATAAAATAATAATGTATAAATTAACTTTCTAATTGAACTCGGGATGCATTTTTCAATTCCTGGTCGATAGTGACACCAATTTCTAAAATAACAATTTGGCCAATAGCTGATGCCAATGTTTTTATATTGGTGTTTCTTTTGTTTTTTGTTGTTTTTTATTCTTCTTTTGTGCCAGGGAAACACAAGAAATGTACACTTCTTTCCCGTGAAAAACATCTTTAAAAATAAAAGCAAAAAGCCTTTTTACTATAATACAATTCCCTCTTTAATATCTATTTCATAGTGCTGTGAAAACATTAACAAATTTCTTCTTCAAACAGCTGTATTTATTCAGGTTTCTCACCAAAAGCTACTACTACACTACATTGAACCCCTCATGAGAACAATATATGTCACGTACGTTCACCCAATACTACTTTTTACTAAATAGACCTTGAACGCTTCACAATGTAAATCAATGCAACCTCTGTGAGCTATTTGTTGCAGCCACCAGCTGCTTAGATGAAACAATAACTAGCTCTGCTCCTGCTGATTTCAACACGAATTTGTTGGTTTGGTTTGAATTTTTTCCATGTTCTGTCTCCTCACATCCACTCCTCTCAGCAGTGCATGGGTAGTTTAGTGGGCACCAGAGAGTTTTTGTCATTTTGACATGATAGCTTTACAGTTTATTTCAGGGTTCACATGACATCAGATGACTCAACCATCTCCCCCAGAGAGCAGGTAAAGTGTAACAAGCTGAAGAGGGGGGCCGGGGGGGCGGCAGGAACCCAGAAAAAGGACCTGTAGGCTTTGCTATGTAGTTATGTTGTGGCCTTGTGTAGTAATTCAAAATAATAGTAGTAACAGTATTAGTAAAAAATAGTAAGAGGTAAGCGTGATTTTTTTTTTCTTCCCCCATTTGTGGCGCCCCCTATGGATGACAGCGCCCTTAACATTTGCCAATACTGCCATACTGTGTATGTGGAATTGTATCACAAAATACCACGGTGTGTTTGTTAATGGTAGTGAATGAACATGTTGCACAGTGCAACATAACTGTTTTTTTTGGAGCACTATGGCACAAAGGAATAAGATATATCAGGCTTTGGATACAAATCCAGTACTTGCTAGCAGGGTCACTAGAAAATCAGCATTAACTGTTTTTCCCTGAGTCCCTTTTTGAGGCTTCTGCTCGAAAATGACATGCTCAGAATAAATAGGGCATATCTCTGTAATTACAAGCTTTATGTGCATTATCTTGGTATCACAACAAAATTAACACTTGTGAGATTCCATCAGAAGTGTCAGCATCACTATTGATGCAATTGTGTCAGAGTAAATGCAGATGGAACACAGCATAAATGGAAGAATTTCTTCCCTTGCCTAAAAAAAAAATGTCATTTTATAGCAAATACCCCTGTGAAAATAATGCCACAGTAGCCTAAAAAGTCAATAAAGCCATGGAACAACATCTGGACATCACCTGTGAGAAGACTCATGCTATTGAAATAAAGCAGAGAAAAATTACAGAGGTTCTAGTAAAGAAATGCCTAGGCGTCCATAAGTTTGGCACCATTAGTGCCATTTGAGATTTCTTAGGTACCAAGTTGTAAAATTCATTTTATTTCATTTAAATGTCATTATGGGTCTAAGCCCCCCCCCAAAGAAACCCTACAAAAGGACTACATTTGTCTCCAACAAGAGCAGATTTATTTATTCACTATAATAATACAACAATAACTGTAATAATATAATAATAATAGTAGGAAAATAGTGTGACATTCAAGCATTTGGCAGCTCGTCATGCCACTGCTCAAAACAGTTTTTTTTTGGAGTGAGGCACAGGGGGACATTGCATTGCATGTTCATCCTCACTGTTGACATAAACATAGACAATATATTTATATATTGACCTACAACTGCACTGGGGTATACACACACACACGCCAACGCCTTGTTATCCTCTTTGATGGCTGGCTAGGTGGAGGTGGAGGTGGAGGGGGAGGGGGAGCAGAAGCACCTTGGGAGCCAGAGGTAGAGGGCCCTGGGTCATCCTCACTGTTGACATAAACATAGACAATATATTTATATATTGACCTACAACTGCACTGGGGTATTGAACAAAAATACACTTATCCCCCCCGTATAAATAATTGCGGTAATATAAATAACTATGTCGCACTGGAGTATTAGTGGCATCTATCAAAAAAATACGTCACGAAGAGGGGAAAAACCATGATAAGTCTACTGCGTCTCTTTTATTTTGAAACGCACTAGCCAGGTCTCATATAATGGCTGGGGCTTTGTTTACAAGAACAAATAAAGGTCGGCACCAGTGTGATGACATGACACCGAATTCCACAAAAAATAATTCTGTAAATGTATTTATAAGTACAATTGAGATTACATACCTTGAATCAGAGTGCTCCAGCTGTATCAGGCTGTCGTCGTCAGAAGACGAGTCCTCAACAGCAACATTTGCCCCACTGTCCAAAAATATGAAGGCCAAAGCTTCTTCTCGGCTGTATTTGTGCTTATCACTTGACATTTTGTCAAGGAGATAAAATAAATAAAAGCAGCAGAACAGTGCTCTGTGTCAACAGCAGTGGTGCGTCGCTAGCCTCCAGTACGTCTCTGTGCGTAATGAGCTTTCAGTTCAACAGAGCCCCGTTCTTGTTACGAGCGGCGATATCTTTGGTCCCCATTGGTCAATCTTGACACATGGCACCTTGTTGGAATCGTAAGAGCCAATAGAATCAAGTTCTGCGCATTTTTTTCAGGTAAACCACACGACTAGCGAATCACAAAGCGATAAGGATGAGTGACGCTCCGTGACGGACAGACGCTTTGACCCAATCAGAGCCTTTGAAAAGCGGGCCAAGCATGTCAAAGAAGCCGGAAAGACTCCCAAAGTATGCTGGGAGATGTAGTCCTTCCATTTCAGTGGTTTTTATTTCTGTGGATTATACTTTTCGCTGTGATACTACAAAGGTAAGACAGCATTTCTGGTTTTGTTTTTCAAAGGCACTTGTTGTTTTTTGTCATATTTGGCTGCTGGATCAGTGAAACTTGGTCGTAGAGGGATAAAAATGGTATTGTTGGAACATGTGGAGACTCTGCTATCAAGTGGATGCAGTGAAACCATGCTGACATCAGAGCAGCCGCTGTGCCGGCTTTATTTGCCTGTGTCGCTCGTATTTCTGTGTTTTCGCCTCGCATTGTTTGATCGCTCAGTGTTGTAACTGTGTTTGTTGGTCATACGAATGGTTTATATGAGCGTGTAGCAGAGATTCTGAGCTTTCTGTGGGTATGCAGCATGTGTGTGTGTGTGCAAGTTACATGTTGCTGCTGAGGGGGAAGTTGTTATACTGTCTGATAGCCCCCCGCCGGCGGGGGCTTCAGGGAATAACAGGTTTTAATAAGTATTTCAATGAATATCTTAACAATATAAAACAGAGAATATTACCAGACTTATGCTTTAAGCTTGCAGACCTACAGTATATGTATGACATTTCATTCTCCCTGTGAGGGATCAATAGAGTTTATCACATGTTACTTACGGAAAAGAACCCCTTGGAGGCGAGTCTTCCCAAAGCTTCTCTTTTGTCCGCGGCCGACCCAGTTAAGCTCAGAACCCACAGCGAATGAAAGCACAGCCTGCATAAGACGTCTCACTGCATCGTCAATCGTAGCTCCGCCCATCCGTGACAGGTAAGACACCTTGAAATTGGACAAGGCATCAAAAACTGATTCTCAGAATCAGATACTGAGCATTCACACAGCAAACAGTTTAAGGTACTCAGAGCACTAAGCATCACATGACACATAAACTGCACTATTTTAACCACCATTCTCTTCTGTACTCCTGCATCATCTAGCTGTCTCTCCACGTCATCCAGCTGCTCGAGGGTCCTCAGGGGGATATCCATGTCCAGAGCCTCCACATCCTCTTCCTCGCAGCTGGTTTGACCTTGCAGTCTGGCTTGAAGATCCCTCAACACAGTCCACTGCCTCCGCTGCTCCTCTTTGATCTCCACCAACAGGGCGATGATCTTCCGCTGAGCAGCAGTCTCTAGAGAGCAAGAGTTGGAGGGAAGTTCAGTCTGACAGGATGGAGTGACGGCAAAGATTATTGTTCAAGTTAGGTGACATAATCTAAACAGTGCTGTGGACAACATACCGAAGAAGACCATCATGTGATATTTATGTGACAGATGTCGTGAAGAATGGAAAGGTCATGACATAACACACAGCAGAAGTTCTGTATGAAATAAAGTTGAGTGTAACTAAGGTATCATGAAGCCATTAGAAGTGCCAGTGTCTGGCATGGGGCATTTCATTCTTATAAAAATTCTTGTGTTCATGTGCTTTACTGGGCTACCAGTTGTAGAAGTAGTGATAAAAGTTAGCTGAATGCCTTACTTCCTGACTGTTGTCTTGAGTTAGCCTATCTGGCTAACAGAGCAACAATGTATTCATAATATGGAATATATACTAAAAATCAATTCACCTAAGTATCAAAATCAATTATTAATGTTTGAATTGATATCATTCAAATATGAAGATTGGAAAGAAGTTATGGCTTTCATTTTGGTAATCCATAAGTAATGTGAGGTCCTAGCCATTTCAAGATAAACAATGGCAAATCGAGAAAGCAGGAAATGATGATTGGTCTGAGGGACAGACCTTCAGCTGCGCGTTTAAGAAAACTCTGCCGGATTAGCAAACTCTCTGTTGCTGCCATTACTAGTGATGTTCCTAGCAAATAATTTCCCTGTCGACTAAATGAAGATTTTAATTAAGACTAGTCGACTAGTCTAAAAAAGGTTAAAAAAAAAACTAAAAAAAAAAACAGTCAAAATTTAGCACAATTTATTGTTAAGTATTTGAAACATTGTGTACATTTAGAGCCCTTTGAAGCCTTTAATCACAATCATCAACAACCATGTCAGATTTTAAAAGCCACTTAAATACACGCCACGTGGTATGAATGTGAACATGACAGCAACTCAGTCAAAAGTTAACCACTAAAATAACATCTAAAATAAATAAACTGCCTCTGAAATGTGAGGCACAATGAACCTTGCAGATTTTCCGACAGAAATGACAGCAATTCACTTTAAAGTTTATAAAACAACATCTAAACTATAATTAAATTTCAGCTGAAATGAGAGGGCATTTTGCGCCATGTACATTATCTGACAAAAACTCCCTTAAAGTTAACATTAATATAACATCTCAAAAAAGATTAATTGCTGCTGAATTTATTTACTTGAACAAAGTACTGCAAAACCCTGCTGATTTTGTGAGAGGACATCTCTCCAGTTTTCCACTGTGCTGTTTTAAAACTCCAGTCTACTGGGGCATTACCACAGGGAGGGGGACTGCTGTCTGACAGCTCTGTAGCACCCACTAGTGGCGGGCGGCTGCATGACAGTTAAGCAACCTTGTACATGAATAAAACAGTAATAGGTTTTAACCGACTAATATTTCTGGTGCCTACTAGCGAGGGAGCAGACGTTTAATCGTTTAGACATCTAATTGAGCTCATCCCTAGCCATTACACAGATTAATAATAATAATTATAATAATAATAATAATAAACTTTATTTATATAGCACCTTTCATACAGGGAGGTGTAGCTCAAAGTGCTTTACAACAAAATAAAAACAGACAAATACGATTAAAAAACAAACAAACAAACAAAAAAAAAAACAAGTGCAAATCGTGCACAATGACACCAAGAACAATATAATATGTAAAAGATAAAAGTAAAACAGCGGAATGCATAGAAGCAGATAAAAAATGTGAAGGATGGGGATAAAAACCAGGGAATAGTGACAGTTAGTTGAATAAATAAGTTTTCAATTGTCATTTGAAAATGTTCACACAGCTTGTATCTCTTCTATCCTTGGGTAGTGAGTTCCATAATTTTGGTGTATAGTTAAAAAAGGCTGAGCTGCTGATTTTCTTATTAGAGTAGTTTGTATTTAAAAAGTCGGCAGCAGAGGATCTAAGATGCCGTGAAGAATTATAAAATGACAAAGAATTAGTAATGGAGGCTGGTTCCAACCCATTAAGAGGTTTAGGGTTAGGGTTAGCTAAAACTGGGGTGATATGCTCTCTCTTTCTTGTTCTAGTTAACAGCCTGGCAGCAGAGTTCTGAATTAATTGTAATTTGTCAATGGATTGCTTTGGTGAAGAGAGCATTACAGTAGTCAAGTCTGCTTGAAATGGATGCATGTACCAGTTTTTCGGCATCTTGTTGGGATAGGAATGGTTGCACCTTTGAAATATTTCGTAAGTGAAAAAAAAGCTGTTTTGGTCACCTTCTTTATGTGAGATTTAAAATTTAGGTCTGAGTCAAGGATAACACCCAGGGTTGCACAGCCAAACTGCCAAGTTTGGAAAGAATTATCTCCCGTTTTGCTTGGAGACCAACTAATAAGATTTCGGTTTTGTCACCATTTAATTTAAGAAAATTGGTTTGCATCCACTTGTCTACTGCAGCCAATCCAGATGTTAGATGACAGATGGATTGGTCATCACTTGGGTCCAGTGAAATATATAGTTGGGTGTCATCTGCATAGCTGTGGAACTTGAGGTTATGTTCTCTGATGAAATCACCTAATGGAAGCATGTACAGTGAAAAAAGCAGAGGACCAAGGCAGCTACCCTGAGCAACACCAAACATTAATTCATGTATCCCTGATACATGATCTCCCATAGTAACAAAAAACTTCCTTCCCGTTATATATGAGCGGAACCAATTTAAAACACACCCAGAGAGGCCATCCCAGTTCTCAAGTCAGTCAATAAGAATATTGTGGTCTATGGTGTCAAAGGCAGCACTTATGACTAGTAAGACTAGAATGGAGACCTTGTTAGCATCAGTGCTAGTTCTGAGATCACTGACAACTTTGGTGAGGACTGCCTCACTACTGTGATTTGCCCTGAACCCTAACTGAAACTTTTCAACAATATTATTTTTGTTCAGGAAATACATAATTTGGTTAAAGACAACTCTTTATAATATCTAATTTAAGAATGGGAGATTTGATATAGGTCTGTAGTTATTTAAAACATTAGCATCTAGGTTTGTTTTTTTTTCAGCAGAGGTTTTATAGCTGCAATTTTAAAAGAATCTGTGAAAAAAACGGTTTCAAGGGACATATTAATAATCTTACCGACAGAGTGAAGCACACTGTTAAAACAATTCTTAAAAAGTATGGAGGGGACTGGGTCAAGACAGCACGTTGAAGTCTTACTCTAACTCATGAGCTTATAAAGTTCCTGATCAGAGAGTAGTGAATTTCGAGAGGCTTTCGAGATTTTTGCTGGGCTGATTAATGCTGTTGTCAGCATTTATGACAACAGTCACTCTTATGGAGGTAATTTTGACAGAAAAGAAGGTTGCCAATTCCTCACATCTAGTGGAGGACATTTGATCCAGAATGTCATTGGCAGGGATAGCATTTAGTAACCGGTTTATAGTTGAGAACAATGTTCTTGGATCATTGTTACTCTCAGTAATCAACTTGGAGAAATGAGCTCTTCTTGCAGAGCATATGGCACAGTTAAAAGATAATATTTGTTCCTTGTAAATATTACGATGGACCTCTAGACCAGTTTTCCTCCACTTTCTCTCTGCTGCTCTATACAATTGCTTTCACTCAAACAAAATCTGTCATCTATGGTGATATTTTATCTGATGTTCTCTTTCTTTCCCTGAGTGGCGTAACTGTATTTAAAATGTTAGTCAGGTTGGTATTGAAAAAGTCAACCATTTCATTTACTGGGCCATTTAAGTCAGTTTAGTTGGACACAGTAACCAACTCTGAGAATTTGCGCTGGGTTTCGTTATCTAGTGACCTTTTGCAAACAATAATTTCTTTGGTGTTTGTGGGTGGAGTCTAGGTTCTCTAGTAAGGTTTTGAATTCAGTTGTCATGGAGTCACTGTGTGAGACTATTAAAATGGATGTACCAGTAATAACAATCCTGTCATGGCTCATTATGATAGAGGATAAGAATTCAGAGAATTCAGATAAAAAACGAGGATTAAGCTTGGGAGGACAGTAAATAACAGCACAGAGGACAGGATCTGTTCGTGTCCCCGAACAGGTCACAGGACCTGTTCGGGGAGACATACAGGAAGAGTGTTGCACCTTCTGCCTCCCTGCCTACCCTTTTTGAAGAAGAGATGAAATGTTACCAGAATGAGACACCACTACGAGCCGACCAGGATCCACTCTTGTGGTGGAAAACTACGCACTGAATCATCCAAACATTGCTCAGATAGCGAGGCAGAAGTTGGTCATACCTGGCACTTCAGTGAGGTCAGAACGGGTGTTTTCATCCGCGTGTCCCGTTCATATTGTGCCAGCAATAAGCATATTATTTTTTGTAGGTTTTTTATAAAAATAATAATAATAATAATAAATTCTAATATTATTTGAACTCTAAAAAATTAATTCGAAAATATTCGAACTCAATTTCATGGTGCTTTTGACAGTCCTATCATACACACATGACGGCAGGAGGGGACAGCTGTGCGTGAATGGATTTACCCCTCCCACTTGTGGTAGTTTTACTGATATTTCTTATCCCGTGCAAATCGGCCATCAATATTACTGACGTCCTGTGGTAAAGTGACATTACCCCACATGCCCATGTAAAACAAATCTCGTCCGAATAGTGCTTAATAAACAGAAAGAGACTGGGGCAAGGAGGAGCTGGTGAATCAATGCTCTGTGTGCAGCTTTACAATAGAACAAGGTTTTAGTCATTATAAGTACTAAAAAAAAACAACAACAAAAAACAACAAAAAAAACACTGAAAATCAACACAGGGTGGTAACCACAAATATATCAATGAAAGGAAACATGGCAGGGACAAGTGAATGTAGCACTTTAAGTTTACTTCAAAAATATTTTATTTTCATGCTATTATACATTCTGGCTATATCTTAAGTAAGTAAGGTTTACTTAATATAACACAAAGTTCTTCACTAGAAGAAAAATCTTCAAAATAAGACCATTAAAATAGTGACTAGTTTAAAAACCACTTTTCTATGCAGTATATGATGCTGATGACATAAAAATCAGAAAGACTGACTGACATGATGTGCATTTTTGGAAAAATATCTCATGATATACGGCCTCTAGAAATATACAATGCAACTTTACTCCCCATGGCAAAGTAAAGAAAAAGTGCAACACATTGTAATATGGAATCCCAGTACTTAAAAATTACATTACAACTGGGAATCAGCATCCAATATCCTGATAGTATTGAATTAGGAGATAAGCATTACATCTTATCCCGATGCACTGACAAACATGATCCTTGCTTCTTATACCCAATGCTGGGCTATATCCAACATAACTGTACATAATCAGAGAAAAAATATCATTAGGATACAGCTGCATGCAAACGTTTGGGCTCCCCATGGGAAAAATTTCATTTACTGTGAATAGTTAGATGAGAAGATATTACTTCCAGATATTACTTATTAAACGATGATGGTGATGAAACCATAGGCCTAAATGATATTAAAAAATAAAAACAATTGATAATGATGCTGGTACATGGTTTTCAAATTAAAACAAATTTTACCTTTGGAAATCATATTAAAAAATGGGATGCAGTTCAATAGATAATATACAATAATCAGAAGCAGTAAATGTAGGCCTACGCAGAATAGCAGAAACAGTATTCTGATAATGACATAAATTGTACAGTGTGACAGAGTCTTGTTTTAAATTCTCTAAAGCATTCATGTTCACGTGCGTTTTTAATTCACTTGGGGCGAGTTTAAGGCCAACATTAACTTTTGTCCATCTTCCCTGTGGACCATTCTGACACATTAGGACTACCCCATGGTTGTGCGGCGGTGTGAAGTGTTTACCTGTGGATGGGACAGAAAGTAACTTGTCAGCAGCTCCAGGGTCGCAGGCGGAGGAGAGCGGCGGCTCCACACCGAAGTTAACGTCCCCTCGCCGGGTCTCGTCTTTGAACTCTTCCCCCGAGCGTCTGGAAACATGTTGAGTCAGACTGTGCACCTCCTCAGACACAGCAGTCAGTCTCTGCTGGAGGGTTTCCAGAGCAACGTCTGCCATATGTTGGCTCACAATACCCTCCAACCGGCGGTGCATCGGCCAGTCGTGGTTTTCTGCATCACCATGCTCCATTTAAGTTAAAGCTCCTGACAGCGATGCGATGAAACGTTCCCGAGAACCTTTCTGAACCGTTTGATAACGTTTCTCTACTCTCGTCACTGCAGAGGAGAAGCGGAAGTTGAATTTTACAGCGGACGATATCACGTTGCACAAACGTCACCAAAATGTTGAAAGAACATTGGGGGCTGATACAAAACAACATTTCCCACAAGGCAAGCGGTGCGCTGCCTACATCCACAGCAGATGACCGCTATTTTATTGAGCTCATGGGGGATAGCCTATATTGTAACAAAAACAAACGGCGAGCTATGTGAGCAAGGGCGCAGGTTTCATTTCAACAATGCTGGGGACATTAATAATAATAACAACAACAATAATAACAATAACAAGTTTTATTCATTCATTCAAACTTTCATAAAGTGCTGTGCAATAAAAGTAGGCCTAAACACATTTAAAAGGCAAGGAGAATAAAACAAATAAGGTGTCGTAAATTGTTATCTAGGTAAGATAAAATGAAGAAGGCCAAAATTACATTGATGGATCAAAATAATAATTGGGAAACATCAATAAGATAGAAATAAAATAGACAGACAGCTCAGACAAAGTCAAGATATTCTTTCTGGTAGAGACAGGTCATCCTCAGATAAGTCAATAGATATATTTGAGTAAAAAGTTGTAATATTACAAAATAAACATATAATTTAATGAGAATAGTCATAATGTTTCAAGACAAAAAATCTACCTGCACAATCTGCTTTACATTACATTATTGCTCTGCTGATACAGTAGTTTCCCCTTCAAACCCTCTGACAGATACAGAACCCCATTTGGGACTCTCTCCCGAGAAGGCAAACTTACAGTTTTTTTGGATTGCATAAACACTAAAATCAAAAGTCGTACACAATTATAAAAACCTTACACTCAAGGAGCAAAACTCCGGACCAGATTAGCACAACTATAAGCACAATGTCAGCTTCATACTTTTTGCAAATGACTGCACACAGTAAAATGCAAAACACTAAACACACTTGTATACATTAGACACAGATGCATATCATGATGTCACTTCCTTGCAAATTCCAAAGCACTGACTTTCAAATGACCACACTCATTATCTAATTGGTTAAACACAACACTCAGGTGCACCAACACATGATTGCTTAATTGTAGACACACCAATCAGGATCAAGCACTACAAAAAGGCAGCAGGTGAGTTCACCTGTCTTCTACCACCATGGAACGAGTAAGACGAGGAAGAGTAAGAATGAGAGGAGGAATTCAAAGAGAAGGAGAAGGAGAAGGAGGTGAAGGCAGAGGCCATGCCAGAGGTCAAGGCCGAGGTGGAGGTAGAGGAAGAGGACGAGGCAGAGGCAGAGGCAGAGGCAGAGGAAGACCGGAAGCAGGAATACATGCCCTAAGAAGGAGAGGACCAAATTTATCAAATGAAATTCGGGCAACATTAGTTGACCATGTGGTGAACCACGGACTGACGCTGAGGGAGGCTGGACTGAGAGTTCAGCCAAATCTAAGCAGATATACGGTGGCATCTGTGATCAGGACATTTCGACAAGAAAACAGGTAAAAACAAATCTTTCTACAAAAGTAATCAACTGCTTAGTATGTACCATATCAGCACTGTTCATACTGGTTCTTGTGAGATCCTATGTATTTCTTTCCACATAGGATTCAGGGGCGAGAGCGACAAGGAGGGAGGGGGCCTATTTTCACACAAGAACAAGAAAGAGCAATCATAAACATGGTTCTGGCCAATAATGCAATAACTCTCAGAGGAATTCAAGTCAACATCATTGGCCACAATGGCATTTTCAATAATGTTCATCAGGTATCTCTCTCAACACTGGCACGCATCATGAAAAAAAATCAACTTCAAATGAAACAACTGTATCGAGTGCCTTTTGAGCGGAATTCGGAGAGGGTCAAACAACTGCGGCATGCATATGTGCAGGTATGTATTGTTCACTTTAGCACTGTTATGTTACACACTGCAAGCTAAATTCACTGTGTATTAGATCCGTGCTAAACTATACAATCTTGTCTTTCACTGTATTACAGAGCGTTTTACAGATGGATGCTGAAGAAATCCCACACGAGTTTATCTACATCGATGAGGCAGGGTTTAACCTCACAAAATCAAGGAGAGGCAGAACCATCATTGGCCACAGGGCTATAATCAACGTCCCAGGACAGCGTGGGGGTAACATCACCCTCTGCGCTGCCATTACACAGAATGGGGTCGTCCTCCGTCATGCCAATATGGGCCCTTATAACACAGCTCACATTCTGACATTTCTGGACCAACTGCACAACATCCTCACAGTGAACCAAATACAACAGATGCAATACATTGTCATCTGGGACAATGTATCATTCCACCGCTCTGCACAGGTCCACAACTGGTTTCAGCACAATCCTCAATTATCTGTGCTATACCTTCCACCATACTCTCCATTTCTCAATCCAATCGAGGAGTTCTTCTCAACGTGGCGGTGGAAGGTGTATGATCTGCAGCCCCAGGCTCAAGTGCCCCTCATTGAGGCCATGGAGGAGGCCTGTGACCAAATTGACGCCATAGCCATTCAAGGATGGATTCAACATGCACGACGGTTCTTCCCTCGTTGCCTTGCTAATGAAGATATCGCCTGTGATGTTGACGAAATTCTCTGGCCTGATCCAGCTCGGCGAAGAGATAATCCCTAATATTTTCCCTATTTTCTTTTCTTTTTTTGGTCAGTCCCCCCTCCCCCTTTCTTTTTTTTGGTGTTATGCACAGTACTGTTGTAGCATGGAAATCTTTTGATGAAATTTTGACTGATTTAGATAAATAAATTATATTTTCATCACTCTTCAGCATTGGTCTTGTGTTGTATTTGGTGAATTTTTAGTATTGTGTATTTGCACTTTCTCTGTGTACTTCACTTACATTACTCAAGTAACTGAGGAGCAGAATTGCTAAAAGTGTTTTAGGTTAAGCGCAGCAGTGTGTAACTGGTTCAGACAGAATTAAGTCATATGAAACGTGTGTGTTTTCATATGGTAACAAAATATCATTTTTATAAAGTAGTGTATAGTTTTTACAAGAGTGTTTCATTTTGCAAAGGATGTGAGGTGTTCTGCTAATTGTGTGTATGGTTGTGCTAATTGTCTGTAGTGTTTTGAAAAACCGGGCCCTCTATTCGAAATCGTGCTTAAGCAATTGAGAAAAACTGTAATACAGATGGGCGCTGCTCTTCATTGGCCCGAATACCAAAACTAAATGAAAACAGCTTTGATCAGGTATAATAATCCAGTGATGGCAGTGTAGGTAGCTAGAATCAGGCCAGCTGATTTAGTCCGATTCTGGGGCATCAGTGTTTGTTGGCAGTTCTTATGGCCCAGGGGTAGAAACTATTGCAAAGTCTGGAGGTGTGTGATTTAATTGACCTGTAGCGCCACCTGGAGGGGCATCAGTTCAAACAGGTGATGGGCTGGATGTGAGGGGTCTGTTGTTGTGGATGTGATCCTGTTGTGACAGCGGGATTTGGATATGTCATCCAGTGTGGGCAGAGGGCAACCAATTATTTTTTGTGCTGAGTTGATCACTCTTTGGAGGGTTTTCTTGTCAGCTGCCTTGGAGCCAGCGTACACAGACAGTATGTGAGGATGCTCTCTAGAAGGCCAGCAGCAGCCTCTTCAAGTTGTTTTTCTTGAGAACTCTCACGAAGTACAGCCACTGCTGTGCCTTTTTCACCCTAGCTTTTTTCTTTTTTCACCATAGCTATGACTTTATTATAGAAAGTATTAATGGAGTTTGTGTCTGCACACACATAATGTTACATATATAATGATACAGATACAGTTATCAGTAGCAGAACAGCATTGTGTTCTGTCTAACAACCTGAGTTCTGTATTTATAATCTGTCCATAATCACTATGTGTTTATATGATTTATTCATTATCATTATTATTATTATTATTATTATTATTATTATTCGTAAATTCATTATTTAATAACCCAGATTACGATGACGATATCTTTGAACACTGGAAATAATTTATTAGGCCAAATGTTTCAGGGAAAATTAAAATTCTGTAACTCATCAACTTGACGCTCAGGAATGATCAGCCTCAGTGTGACTGAATGGAAATGATGATCATTGATGTTAAGGGGTTTCTTGCTGGTAGACAGACTGTCTGACAGACAGACTCTCTGACTTTGATTATATCCATAATCGTGAAGAGCACAAACTTTCTCATAAATGAAGAAAGTAGTTTGTTTCCTTTTCTTGTTCATATTTTTAACTCGATGGTGAATCAGAGAACAAATAAAATATATAACACACCCTCCCTCTTTCATTTCTTAACCATCTCCTTGAAAAGCTCAGCATTGTGATAATGCATACATCTAAAAATCTGTTGATATCCAAGTCTTTCATAACGTTGTAAAGTAGATGTGTTTCCTCTTCCGACCAGAAATATGGGCTTTTTTTGGGGCATGCATCTCTACATCAGCTTTCCAAACTGTTGGCAAGTTCATTAGTGTACAATGTATCCCTGACAACGCACAGAGCCATCTTTGAACAGACGAGAGGCATGTGTTGCAAACTACAGTAAAAACCCTATCTGAGACATATTTTGAATGTGCTGTATATTTGTCTGAAGAATGCTGCTAAAACCTGAATAATATCGGCATATCCCACATCTTAATAAGAAAATGCAAAATTTGGCAAAAGGCCTCCCCACCCCAGAGCCACTATAGTGGTTTAGTCAAAGATCTAAAAACATTTTCTAGACACACAAAAGACCATTTCCTTCAAATATTGTTCACAAATCTGTTTAAATCTGTGTTAGTGAGCACTTCTCCTTTGCCAAGGTAATCCATCCCACCTCACAGGTGTGGCATATCAAGATGCTGATTAGACAGCATGAATATTGCACAGGTGTGCCTTAGGCTGGCCACAATAAAAGGCCACTCTAAAATGTTCAGTTTTATCACACAGCACAATGCCACAGATGTTGCAAGTTTTGAGGGAGCGTGCAATTGGCATGCTGACTGCAGGAATGTTCACCAGAGCTGTTGCCCGTGAATTGAATGTTCATTTCTCTACCATAAGCCGTCTCCAAAGGCGTTTCAGACAATTTGGCAGTACATCCAACCGGCCTCACAACTGCAGACCACGTGTAACCACACCAGCCCAGGACCTCTACATCCAGCATGTTCACCTCCAAGATCGTCTGAGACCTGCAACCCGGACAGCTGCTGCAACAATCGGTTTGCACAACCAAAGAATTTCTGCACAAACTGTCAGAAACCGTCTCAGGGAAGCTCATCTGCATGCTCGTCGTCCTCATTGGGGTTTCGACCTGACTGCAGTTTGTCGTCGTAACCGACTTGAGTGGGCAAATGCTCACATTCGATGGCGTCTGGCACGTTGGAGAGGTGTTCTCTTCACGGATGAATCCCAGTTTTCACTGTTCAGGGCAGATGGCAGACAGCGTGTGTGGTGTCGTGTGGGTGAGCGGTTTGCTGATGTGGACGTTGTGGATCGAGTGGCCCATGGTGGCGATGGGGTTATGGTATTGACAGGCATATGTTATGGACAACGAATGTAAGGAAAATGCTCAACTTCAGCAAACACTGAAATAAAGAGACTCGGAGAACCACGGAGAAAAGTTACAGCCAACGGGGTTACTTTAATCGCAGAACAAATCAACAACAAATCAGTTGGACAACAGCCCTGAACAATCACATTTCAATTGCCTTTATACTCGGCGTCTGCTCGTTCATGTGTGTGTGTGTGTGTATATCTGTGTGTGTGTGTAAGCTTGGGTCATATTTCCTGGGAATCCAAAGTTCTCTGGATTTCCTTTGTTTGTTCCTAAAGCTGGACTTCGTGCGCTAATATTTCCTGTCCTCTTTGTCTTTCTCTCAGAACTGGCAAAAACAATTCCCTATTGCCAAAATTGGCACATCTGTTCGACCTGTTAGGTCACCCTAACCCAGCACGTTCTACCTCATTTGACCTCCCAAGGCTTGACTTACGCACAAACTACTCAAATGATCAAAACACCTCTTACGGGTCCTTTTTGTTGCCAAATCTGATATTTGACTAGCTGCTTCCTAAAAGTTGTGTAACTGATGTTGTGTATCTTTCACTTTTAGTATAAAATGATACATTATCTGCCTCTACACGAACACAGGTGCATTTTATTGATGGCATTTTGAATGCACAGAGATACCGTGACAAGATCCTGAGGCCCATTGTTGTGCCATTCATCCACGACCATCACCTCATGTTGCAGCATGATAATGCACGGCCCCATGTTGCAAGGATCTGTACACAATTCCTGGAAGCTGAAATGTTCTTGCATGGCCAGCACACTCACCGGACATGTCACCCATTGAGCATGTTTGGGATGCTCTGGATCGGCGTATACGACAGCGTGTTCAACTTCCTACCAATATCCAGCAACTTTGCACAGCCATTGAAGAGGAGTGGACCAACATTCCACAGGCCACAATCAACAACCTGATCAACTCTATGCGAAGGAGATGTGTTGCACTGCGTGAGGCAAATCGTGGTCACAACAAATACTGACTGGTTTTCCCCCAGACCCCCCAAGTAAAGCAAAACTGCACATTTCAGAGTGGCCTTTTATTGTGGCCAGCCTAAGGCACACCTGTGCAATAATCATGCTGTCTAATCAGCATCTTGATATGCCACACCTGTGAGGTGGGGCATATCAAGATGCAAATAAACTTTAGCATTGACTTGACTGTTAAATCAGTAAGTGCTACTTGTTGGGGCAGTTTTACTTGACAAATTCACCTGAATGTATTGGAAGCTATATGTTCACTCTCGGATCACCTCAAATCGAGACACTGATGATTCTTGTCTTCATAAGTGCTTCACTTTGGGGTTGTCTTAGTTGTGAGTGCTTCAACAGAAATTTCTCTCCAAGCTGTGGAAAAAAATAATATTCCATCTTTTTCACACGACCTGTCAAAGGCGTAAAATCGGCACCAACATTACCCAAACACAAGCACTGACTTGAATCCTGAATGCAGTAAGTGCTTCTTGTTGGGGTAGTGTTGCTGACCTCTGCATCTTCAAGTGGGTTAGCTGTATGTCTTTTGAGAATTTCAAATATGCATTTGGGGTTTGGGGAAAATAAAGGAAGTGTTTTGGGGTTGGGAAATTTGTGCCTACTGCCTGCATGAATTTAATATACATTAATTTTTAAAAACAAGCAGCAAGTCCCACTGTCTCTTTAATTGTTTAGGGATCTTTTGGAAGATTGTGACTTTTGGAGGACATCTTCAGTGCCAACTGCTCTTCTTTGTATTGCTTTGAAGTACTTTTGATGGAGTTGCAACTGGAGGTCATTGTGTGGGAATGAGTTGCATCAGTAAAACTCTTTGGATTCTAATTGACCACTCATCAACTGTAAATGGTATGCATACATGTAAGTACCCATGATGGTCGTCTGAACATCCTGTACAAATAGTGCCATTGTTTATTTACAATACTAAAGACCATTGAAACTTCATTTGAAGGCGGGCGGAGCTGGATGGAAGTGGCTGCTATCAGTATTTAAGAAAGGCAAATCTCTGCAAGGAGCACAACTTCCTCTGCTGCTGTGGCACAACACAGAAGATGCAAGAAGGAAAGATTCTGCACTACAGAGAAACTCGTAAGAAAAGAAGAATGTTCACTGCACATCTTTGACTTTGGCGCAACTCTAGGATTGACAGAAGTTTGAATTCAGTAAGTGCTTATTTTTGAGGCGGTTGAACAAGACATATGTTGAAGACTGAGGGTAGCTATCATTGCAATCACATTCAGATCACCTCAAATAGAGACACTGATGATTCTTGTGCTCATAAGTGCTTCACTTTGGGGTTGTCTTGGTTGTGAGTACTTCAAGAGAAATTGTACTGGACAGCTGCAGAAGAAGTCAGTTTACATCATGGTGATATGAACAGAGGAATGAATAAAGTTGGCATTAACATTACCCAAACACAAGCACTGACTTGAATCCTGAATGCAGTAAGTGCTTCTTGTTGGGGTAGTGTTGCTGACCTGTCATTTCCCAGATAAGGCATTCTACATTGTGTGTTGCAGGTTGAAGAATAGTAGTAGTGACTTGACGGTTAAATCAGTAAGTGCTACTTGTTGGGGCAGTTTTACTTGACAAAATCACCTGAATGTATTGGAAGCTATATGTTCACTCTCGGATCACCTCAAATCGAGACACTGATGATTCTTGTCTTCATAAGTGCTTCACTTTGGGGTTGTCTTAGTTGTGAGTGCTTCAACAGAAATTTCTCTCCAAGCTGTGGAAAAAAATAATATTCCATCTTTTTTACACGACCTGTCAAACGCGTAAAATCGGCACCAACATTACCCAAACACAAGCACCGTCTTGACTTCTGAATGCAGTAAGTGCTTCTTGTTGGGGTAGTGTTGCTGACCTCTGCATCTTCAAGTGGGTTAGCTGTATGTCTTTTGAGAATTTCAAATATGTTTTGGGGTTTGGGGAAAATAAAGGAAGTGTTTTGGGGTTGGGAAATTTGTGCCTACTGCCTGCATGAATTTAATATACATTAATTTTTAAAAACAAGCAGCAAGTCCCACTGTCTCTTTAATTGTCTAGGGATCTTTTGGAAGAATGTGACTTTTGGAGGACATCTTCAGTGCCAACTGCTCTTCTTTGTATTGCTTTGAAGTACTTTTGAACACCTGAATGTATTGGAAGCTATATGTTCACTCTAGGATCACCTCAAATCGAGACACTGATGATTCTTGTGCTCATAAGTGCTTCACTTTGGGGTTGTCTTAGTTGTGAGTGCTTCAACAGAAATTTCTCTCCAAGCTGTGGAAAAAAATAATATTCCATCTTTTTCACACGACCTGTCAAACGCGTAGAATCGGCACCAACATTACCCAAACACAAGCACCGTCTTGACTTCTGAATGCAGTAAGTGCTTCTTGTTGGGGTAGTGTTGCTGACCTGTCATTTCCCAGATAAGGCATTCTACATTGTGTGTTGCAGGTTGAAGAATATGGACATTCTTTCAAGTCATGACTATTACCCTAACTTTAGCATTGACTTGACTGTTAAATCAGTAAGTGCTACTTGTTGGGGCAGTTTTACTTGACAAAATCACCTGAATGTATTGGAAGCTGTATGTTCACTCTCGGATCACCTCAAATCGAGACACTGATGATTCTTGTCTTCATAAGTGCTTCACTTTGGGGTTGTCTTGGTTGTGAGTACTTCAAGAGAAATTTCTCTCCAAGCTGTGGAAAAAAATAATATTCCATCTTTTTCACACGACCTGTCAAACGCGTAAAATCGGCACCAACATTACCCAAACACAAGCACCGTCTTGACTTCTGAATGCAGTAAGTGCTTCTTGTTGGGGTAGTGTTGCTGACCTCTGCATCTTCAAGTGGGTTAGCTGTATGTCTTTTGAGAATTTCAAATATGTTTTGGGGTTTGGGGAAAATAAAGGAAGTGTTTTGGGGTTGGGAAATTTGTGCCTACTGCCTGCATGAATTTAATATACATTATACAACACAGAAGATGCAAGAAGGAAAGATTCTGCATTACAGAGAAACTCATAAGAAAAGAAGAATGTTCACTGCACATCTTTGACTTTGGCGCAACTCTAGGATTGACAGAAGTTTGAATTCAGTAAGTGCTTTTTTTTGAGGCGGTTGAACAAGACATATGTTGAAGACTGAGGGTAGCTATCATTGGAATCACATTCAGATCACCTCAAATAGAGACACTGATGATTTGTGTGCTCATAAGTGCTTCACTTTGGGGTTGTCTTGGTTGTGAGTACTTCAACAGAAATTGTACTGGACAGCTGCAGAAGAAGTCAGTTTACATCATGGTGATATGACCAGAGGAATGAATAAAGTTGGCATTAACATACCCAAACACAAGCACTGACTTGAATCCTGAATGCAGTAAGTGCTTCTTGTTGGGGTAGTGTTGCTGACCTGTCATTTCCCTATATTGTGTGTACATTGTGTGTTGCAGGTTGAAGAATATGGACATTCTTTCAAGTCATGACTATTACCCTAACTTTAGCATTGACTTGACTGTTAAATCAGTAAGTGCTACTTGTTGGGGCAGTTTTACTTGACAAAATCACCTGAATGTATTGGAAGCTATATGTTCACTCTCGGATCACCTCAAATCGAGACACTGATGATTCTCGTCTTCATAAGTGCTTCACTTTGGGGTTGTCTTAGTTGTGAGTGCTTCAACAGAAATTTCTCTCCAAGCTGTGGAAAATAATAATATTCCATCTTTTTCACACGACCTGTCAAACGCGTAAAATCGGCACCAACATTACCCAAACACAAGCACCGTCTTGACTTCTGAATGCAGTAAGTGCTTCTTGTTGGGGTAGTGTTGCTGACCTCTGCATCTTCAAGTGGGTTAGCTGTATGTCTTTTGAGAATTTCAAATATGCGTTTGGGGTTCGGGGAAAATAAAAGAAGTGTTTTGGGGTTGGGAAATTTGTGCCTACTGCCTGCATGAATTTAATATACATTAATTTTTAAAAAACAAGCAGCAAGTTCCACTGTCCCTTTAATTGTCTAGGGATCTTTTGGAAGAATGTGACTTTTGGAGGACATCTTCAGTGCCAACTGCTCTTCTTTGTATTGCTTTGAAGTACTTTTGATGGAGTTGCAACTGGAGGTCATTGTGTGGGAATGAGTTGCATCAGTAAAACTCTTTGGATTCTAATTGACCACTCATCAACTGTAAATGGTATGCATACATGTAAGTACCCATGATGGTCGTCTGAACATACTGTACAAATAGTGCCATTGTTTACTTACAATACTAAAGACCATTGAAACTTCATTTGAAGGCGGGCAGAGCTGGATGGAAGTGGCTGCTATCAGTATTTAAGACAGGCAAATCTCTGCAAGGAGCACAACTTCTTCTGCTGCGGCACAACACAGAAGATGCAAGAAGGAAAGATTCTGCACTACGATGAAACTCGTAAGAAAAGAAGAATGTTCACTGCACATCTTTGACTTTGGCGCAACTCTAGGATTGACAGAAGTTTGAATTCAGTAAGTGCTTATTTTTGAGGCGGTTGAACAAGACATATGTTGAAGACTGAGGGTAGCTATCATTGGAATCACATTCAGATCACCTCAAATAGAGACACTGATGATTTGTGTGCTCATAAGTGCTTCACTTTGGGGTTGTCTTGGTTGTGAGTACTTCAAGAGAAATTGTACTGGACAGCTGCAGAAGAAGTCAGTTTACATCATGGTGATATGACCAGAGGAATGAATAAAGTTGGCATTAACATTACCCAAACACAAGCACTGACTTGAATCCTGAATGCAGTAAGTGCTTCTTGTTGGGGTAGTGTTGCTGACCTGTCATTTCCCAGATACGGCATTCTACATTGTATGTTGCAGGTTGAAGAATATGGACATTCTTTCAAGTCATTACTATTACCCTAACTTTAGCATTGACTTGACTGTTAAGTCAGTAAGTGCTACTTGTTGGGGCAGTTTTACTTGACAAAAACACCTGAATGTATTGGAAGCTATATGTTCACTTTCGGATCACCTCAAATCGAGACACTGATGATTCTTGACTTCATAAGTGCTTCACTTTGGGGTTGTCTTAGTTGTGAGTGCTTCAACAGAAATTTCTCTCCAAGCTGTGGAAAAAAATAATATTCCATCTTTTTCACACGACCTGTCAAACGCGTAAAATCGGCACCAACATTACCCAAACACAAGCACCGTCTTGACTTCTGAATGCAGTAAGTGCTTCTTGTTGGGGTAGTGTTGCTGACCTCTGCATCTTCAAGTGGGTTAGCTGTATGTCTTTTGAGAATTTCAAATATGCATCTGGGGTTTGGGGAAAATAAAGGAAGTGTTTTGGGGTTGGGAAATTTGTGCCTACTGCCTGCATGAATTTAATATACATTAATTTTTAAAAACAAGCAGCAAGTCCCACTGTCTCTTTAATTGTCTAGGGATCTTTTGGAAGAATGTGACTTTTGGAGGACATCTTCAGTGCCAACTGCTCTTCTTTGTATTGCTTTGAAGTACTTTTGATGGAGTTGCAACTGGAGGTCATTGTGTGGGAATGAGTTGCATCAGTAAAACTCTTTGGATTCTAATTGACCACTCATCAACTGTAAATGGTATGCATACATGTAAGTACTCATGATGGTCGTCTGAACATACTGTACAAATAGAGCCATTGTTTTCTTACAACACTAAAGACCATTGAAACTTCATTTGAAGGCGGGCGGAGCTGGATGGAAGTGGCTGCTATCAGTATTTAAGAAAGGCAAATCTCTGCAAGGAGCACAACTTCTTCTGCTGCTGTGGCACAACACAGAAGATGCAAGAAGGAAAGATTCTGCACTACAGAGAAACTCGTAAGAAAAGAAGAATGTTCACTGCACATCTTTGACTTTGGTGTAACTCTAGGATTGACAGAAGTTTGAATTCAGTAAGTGCTTATTTTTGAGGCGGTTGAACAAGACATATGTTGAAGACTGAGGGAAGCTATCATTGGAATCACATTCAGATCACCTCAAATAGAGACACTAATGATTTGTGTGCTCATAAGTGCTTCACTTTGGGGTTGTCTTGGTTGTGAGTACTTCAAGAGAAATTGTACTGGACAGCTGCAGAAGAAGTCAGTTTACATCATGGTGATATGACCAGAGGAATGAATAAAGTTGGCATTAACATTACCCAAACACAAGCATTAACTTGAATCCTGAATGCAGTAAGTGCTTCTTGTTGGGGTAGTGTTGCTGACCTGCCATTTCCCAGATAAGGCATTCTACATTGTGTGTTGCAGGTTGAAGAATATGGACATTCTTTGAAGTCATGACTATTACCCTAACTTTAGCATTGACTTGACTGTTAAATCAGTAAGTGCTACTTGTTGGGGCAGTTTTACTTGACAAAATCACCTGAATGTATTGGAAGCTATATGTTCACTCTCGGATCACCTCAAATCGAGACACTGATGATTCTTGTGCTCATAAGTGCTTCACTTTGGGGTTGTCTTGGTTGTGAGTACTTCAACAGAAATTGTACTGGGCAGTTGCAGAAGAAGTCAGTTTACATCATGGTGATATGACCAGAGGAATGAATAAAGTTGGCATTAACATTACCCAAACACAAGCATTAACTTGAATCCTGAATGCAGTAAGTGCTTCTTGTTGGGGTAGTGTTGCTGACCTGCCATTTCCCAGATAAGGCATTCTACATTGTGTGTTGCAGGTTGAAGAATATGGACATTCTTTGAAGTCATGACTATTACCCTAACTTTAGCATTGACTTGACTGTTAAATCAGTAAGTGCTACTTGTTGGGGCAGTTTTACTTGACAAAAACACCTGAATGTATTGGAAGCTATATGTTCACTCTCGGATCACCTCAAATCGAGACACTGATGATTCTTGACTTCATAAGTGCTTCACTTTGGGGTTGTCTTAGTTGTGAGTGCTTCAACAGAAATTTCTCTCCAAGCTGTGGAAAAAAATAATATTCCATCTTTTTCACACGACCTGTCAAACGCGTAAAATCGGCACCAACATGACCCAAACACAAGCACCGTCTTGACTTCTGAATGCAGTAAGTGCTTCTTGTTGGGGTAGTGTTGCTGACCTCTGCATCTTCAAGTGGGTTAGCTGTATGTCTTTTGAGAATTTCAAATATGTTTTTGGGGTTTGGGGAAAATAAAGGAAGTGTTTTGGGGTTGGGAAATTTGTGCCTACTGCCTGCATGAATTTAATATACATTAATTTTTAAAAACAAGCAGCAAGTCCCACTGTCTCTTTAATTGTCGAGGGATCTTTTGGAAGAATGTGACTTTTGGAGGACATCTTCAGTGTCAACTGCTCTTCTTTGTATTGCTTTGAAGTACTTTTGATGGAGTTGCAACTGGAGGTCATTGTGTGGGAATGAGTTGCATCAGTAAAACTCTTTGGATTCTAATTGACCACTCATCAACTGTAAATGGTATGCATACATGTAAGTACCCATGATGGTCGTCTGAACATACTGTACAAATAGTGCCATTGTTTGCTTACAATACTAAAGACCATTGAAACTTCATTTAAAGGCGGGCGAAGCTGGATGGAAGTGGCTGCTATCAGTATTTAAGAAAGGCAAATCTCTGCAAGGAGCACAACTTCTTCTGCTGTGACACAACACAGAAGATGCAAGAAGGAAAGATTCTGCACTACAGAGAAACTCGTAAGAAAAGAAGAATGTTCACTGCACATCTTTGACTTTGGCGCAACTCTAGGATTGACAGAAGTTTGAATTCAGTAAGTGCTTATTTTTGAGGCGGTTGAACACGACATGTGTTGAAGACTGAGGGTAGCTATCATTGGAATCACATTCAGATCACCTCAAATAGAGACACTGATGATTCTTGTGCTCATAAGTGCTTCACTTTGGGGTTGTCTTGGTTGTGAGTACTTCAAGAGAAATTGTACTGGACAGCTGCAGAAGAAGTCAGTTTACATCATGGTGATATGACCAGAGGAATGAATAAAGTTGGCATTAACATTACCCAAACACAAGCACTGACTTGGATCCTGAATGCAGTAAGTGCTTCTTGTTGGGGTAGTGTTGCTGACCTTTCATTTCCCAGATAAGGCATTCTACATTGTGTGTTGCAGGTTGAAGAATATGGACATTCTTTCAAGTCATTACTATTACCCTAACTTTAGCATTGACTTGACTGTTAAATCAGTAAGTGCTACTTGTTGGGGCAGTTTTACTTGACAAAAACACCTGAATGTATTGGAAGCTATATGTTCACTCTCGGATCACCTCAAATCGAGACACTGATGATTCTTGTCTTCATAAGTGCTTCACTTTGGGGTTGTCTTGGTTGTGAGTGCTTCAACAGACATTGTACTGTGCAGTTGCAGAAGAAGTCAGTTTACATCATGGTGATATGACCAGAGGAATGAATAAAGTTGGCATTAACATACCCAAACACAAGCACTGACTTGAATCCTGAATGCAGTAAGTGCTTCTTGTTGGGGTAGTGTTGCTGACCTGTCATTTCCCAGATATTGTGTGTACATTGTGTGTTGCAGGTTGAAGACTATGGACATTCTTTCAAGTCATTACTATTACCCTAACTTTAGCATTGACTTGACTGTTAAGTCAGTAAGTGCTACTTGTTGGGGCAGTTTTACTTGACAAAAACACCTGAATGTATTGGAAGCTATATGTTCACTCTCGGATCACCTCAAATCGAGACACTGATGATTCTTGTCTTCATAAGTGCTTCACTTTGGGGTTGTCTTAGTTGTGAGTGCTTCAACAGAAATTTCTCTCCAAGCTGTGGAAAAAAATAATATTCCATCTTTTTGACACGACCTGTCAAACGCGTAAAATCGGCACCAACATTACCCAAACACAAGCACCGTCTTGACTTCTGAATGCAGTAAGTGCCTCTTGTTGGGGTAGTGTTGCTGACCTCTGCATCTTCAAGTGGGTTAGCTGTATGTCTTTTGAGAATTTCAAATATGCGTTTGGGGTTCGGGGAAAATAAAGGAAGTGTTTTGGGGTTGGGAAATTTGTGCCTACTGCCTGCATGAATTTAATATACATTAATTTTTAAAAAACAAGCAGCAAGTCCCACTGTCCCTTTAATTGTCTAGGGATCTTTTGGAAGAATGTGACTTTTGGAGGACATCTTCAGTGCCAACTGCTCTTCTTTGTATTGCTTTGAAGTACTTTTGATGGAGTTGCAACTGGAGGTCATTGTGTGGGAATGAGTTGCATCAGTAAAACTCTTTGGATTCTAATTGACCACTCATCAACTGTAAATGGTATGCATACATGTAAGTACCCATGATGGTCGTCTGAACATACTGTACAAATAGTGCCATTTTTTACTTACAAAACTAAAGACCATTGAAACTTCATTTAAAGGCGGGCGGAGCTGGATGGAAGTGGCTGCTATCAGTATTTAAGAAAGGCAAATCTCTGCAAGGAGCACAACTTCTTCTGCTGCTGTGGACCAACACAGAAGATGCAAGAAGGAAAGATTCTGCACTACAGAGAAACTCGTAAGAAAAGAAGAATGTTCACTGCACATCTTTGACTTTGGCGCAACTCTAGGATTGACAGAAGTTTGAATTCAGTAAGTGCTTATTTTTGAGGCGGTTGAACAAGACATATGTTGAAGACTGAGGGTAGCTATCATTGGAATCACATTCAGATCACCTCAAATAGAGACACTAATGATTTGCGTGCTCATAAGTGCTTCACTTTGGGGTTGTCTTGGTTGTGAGTACTTCAAGAGAAATTGTACTGGACAGCTGCAGAAGAAGTCAGTTTACATCATGGTGATATGACCAGAGGAATGAATAAAGTTGGCATTAACATGGCCCAAACACAAGCGCTGACTTGAATCCTGAATGCAGTAAGTGCTTCTTGTTGGGGTAGTGTTGCTGACCTGTCATTTCCCAGATATTGTGTGTACATTGTGTGTCGCAGGTTGAAGAATATGGACATTCTTTCAAGTCATTACTATTACCCTAACTTTAGCATTGACTTGACTGTTAAATCAGTAAGTGCTACTTGTTGGGGCAGTTTTACTTGACAAAAACACCTGAATGTATTGGAAGCTATATGTTCACTCTCGGATCACCTCAAATCGAGACACTGATGATTCTTGTGCTCATAAGTGCTTCACTTTGGGGTTGTCTTGGTTGTGAGTGCTTCAAGAGAAATTGTACTGGGCAGTTGCAGAAGAAGTCAGTTTACATCATGGTGATATGACCAGAGGAATGAATAAAGTTGGCATTAACATGACCCAAACACAAGCACTGACTTGAATCCTGAATGCAGTAAGTGCTTCTTGTTGGGGTAGTGTTGCTGACCTGTCATTTCCCAGATAAGGCATTCTACATTGTGTGTTGCAGGTTGAAGAATATGGACATTCTTTCAAGTCATTACTATTACCCTAACTTTAGCATTGACTTGACTGTTAAATCAGTAAGTGCTACTTGTTGGGGCAGTTTTACTTGACAAAATCACCTGAATGTATTGGAAGCTATATGTTCACTCTCGGATCACCTCAAATCGAGACACTGATGATTCTTGTCTTCATAAGTGCTTCACTTTGGGGTTGTCTTAGTTGTGAGTGCTTCAACAGAAATTTCTCTCCAAGCTGTGGAAAAAAAATAATATTCCATCTTTTTCACACGACCTGTCAAACGCGTAAAATCGGCACCAACATGACCCAAACACAAGCACCGTCTTGACTTCTGAATGCAGTAAGTGCTTCTTGTTGGGGTAGTGTTGCTGACCTCTGCATCTTCAAGTGGGTTAGCTGTATGTCTTTTGAGAATTTTCAAATATGCATTTGGGGTTTGGGGAATATAAAGGAAGTGTTTTGGGGTTGGGAAATTTGTGCCTACTGCCTGCATGAATTTAATATACATTAATTTTTAAAAACAAGTAGCAAGTCCCACTGTCTCTTTAATTGTCTAGGGATATTTTGGAAGAATGTGACTTTTGGAGGACATCTTCAGTGCCAACTGCTCTTCTCTGTATTGCTTTGAAGTACTTTTGATGGAGTTGCAACTGGAGGTCATTGTGTGGGAATGAGTTGCATCAGTAAAACTCTTTGGATTCTAATTGACCACTCATCAACTGTAAATGGTATGCATACATGTAAGTACCCATGATGGTCGTCTGAACATACTGTACAAATAGTGCCATTGTTTACTTACAATACTAAAGACCATTGAAACTTCATTTGAAGGCGGGCGGAGCTGGATGGAAGTGGCTGCTATCAGTATTTAAGAAAGGCAAATCTCTGCAAGGAGCACAACTTCTTCTGCTGCTGTGGCACAACACAGAAGATGCAAGAAGGAAAGATTCTGCACTACAGAGAAACTCGTAAGAAAAGAAGAATGTTCACTGCACATCTTTGACTTTGGCGCAACTCTAGGATTGACAGAAGTTTGAATTCAGTAAGTGCTTATTTTTGAGGCGGTTGAACAAGACATATGTTGAAGACTGAGGGTAGCTATCATTGAAATCACATTCAGATCACCTCAAATAGAGACACTAATGATTTGTGTGCTCATAAGTGCTTCACTTTGGGGTTGTCTTGGTTGTGAGTACTTCAACAGAAATTGTACTGGGCAGTTGCAGAAGAAGTCAGTTTACATCATGGTGATATGACCAGAGGAATGAATAAAGTTGGCATTAACATTACCCAAACACAAGCATTAACTTGAATCCTGAATGCAGTAAGTGCTTCTTGTTGGGGTAGTGTTGCTGACCTGTCATTTCCCAGATAAGGCATTCTACATTGTGTGTTGCAGGTTGAAGAATATGGACATTCTTTGAAGTCATGACTATTACCCTAACTTTAGCATTGACTTGACTGTTAAATCAGTAAGTGCTACTTGTTGGGGCAGTTTTACTTGACAAAATCACCTGAATGTATTGGAAGCTGTATGTTCACTCTCGGATCACCTCAAATCGAGACACTGATGATTCTTGTCTTCATAAGTGCTTCACTTTGGGGTTGTCTTAGTTGTGAGTGCTTCAACAGAAATTTCTCTCCAAGCTGTGGAAAAAAATAATATTCCATCTTTTTCACACGACCTGTCAAACGCGTAAAATCGGCACCAACATTACCCAAACACAAGCACCGTCTTGACTTCTGAATGCAGTAAGTGCTTCTTGTTGGGGTAGTGTTGCTGACCTCTGCATCTTCAAGTGGGTTAGCTGTATGTCTTTTGAGAATTTCAAATATGTTTTGGGGTTTGGGGAAAATAAAGGAAGTGTTTTGGGGTTGGGAAATTTGTGCCTACTGCCTGCATGAATTTAATATACATTAATTTTTAAAAACAAGCAGAAAGTCCCACTGTCTCTTTAATTGTCGAGGGATCTTTTGGAAGAATGTGACTTTTGGAGGACATCTTCAGTGTCAACTGCTCTTCTTTGTATTGCTTTGAAGTACTTTTGATGGAGTTGCAACTGGAGGTCATTGTGTGGGAATGAGTTGCATCAGTAAAACTCTTTGGATTCTAATTGACCACTCATCAACTGTAAATGGTATGCATACATGTAAGTACCCATGATGGTCGTCTGAACATACTGTACAAATAGTGCCATTTTTTACTTACAAAACTAAAGACCATTGAAACTTCATTTAAAGGCGGGCGGAGCTGGATGGAAGTGGCTGCTATCAGTATTTAAGAAAGGCAAATCTCTGCAAGGAGCACAACTTCTTCTGCTGCTGTGGCACAACACAGAAGATGCAAGAAGGAAAGATTCTGCACTACAGAGAAACTCGTAAGAAAAGAAGAATGTTCACTGCACATCTTTGACTTTGGCGCAACTCTAGGATTGACAGAAGTTTGAATTCAGTAAGTGCTTATTTTTGAGGCGGTTGAACAAGACATATGTTGAAGACTGAGGGTAGCTATCATTGGAATCACATTCAGATCACCTCAAATAGAGACACTAATGATTTGTGTGCTCATAAGTGCTTCACTTTGGGGTTGTCTTGGTTGTGAGTACTTCAAGAGAAATTGTACTGGACAGCTGCAGAAGAAGTCAGTTTACATCATGGTGATATGACCAGAGGAATGAATAAAGTTGGCATTAACATTACCCAAACACAAGCACTGACTTGAATCCTGAATGCAGTAAGTGCTTCTTGTTGGGGTAGTGTTGCTGACCTGTCATTTCCCAGATATTGTGTGTACATTGTGTGTCGCAGGTTGAAGAATATGGACATTCTTTGAAGTCATTACTATTACCCTAACTTTAGCATTGACTTGACTGTTAAATCAGTAAGTGCTACTTGTTGGGGCAGTTTTACTTGACAAAAACACCTCAATGTATTGGAAGCTATATGTTCACTCTTGGATCACCTCAAATCGAGACACTGATGATTCTTGTGCTCATAAGTGCTTCACTTTGGGGTTGTCTTGGTTGTGAGTGCTTTAAGAGAAATTGTACTGGGCAGTTGCAGAAGAAGTCAGTTTACATCATGGTGATATGACCAGAGGAATGAATAAAGTTGGCATTAACATGACCCAAACACAAGCACTGACTTGAATCCTGAATGCAGTAAGTGCTTCTTGTTGGGGTAGTGTTGCTGACCTGTCATTTCCCAGATATTGTGTGTACATTGTGTGTTGCAGGTTGAAGACTATGGACATTCTTTCAAGTCATTACTATTACCCTAACTTTAGCATTGACTTGACTGTTAAATCAGTAAGTGCTACTTGTTGGGGCAGTTTTACTTGACAAAATCACCTGAATGTATTGGAAGCTATATGTTCACTCTCGGATCACCTCAAATCGAGACACTGATGATTCTTGTCTTCATAAGTGCTTCACTTTGGGGTTGTCTTAGTTGTGAGTGCTTCAACAGAAATTTCTCTCCAAGCTGTGGAAAAAAAATAATATTCCATCTTTTTGACACGACCTGTCATACGCGTAAAATCGGCACCAACATTACCCAAACACAAGCACCGTCTTGACTTCTGAATGCAGTAAGTGCTTCTTGTTGGGGTAGTGTTGCTGACCTCTGCATCTTCAAGTGGGTTAGCTGTATGTCTTTTGAGAATTTCAAATATGCATTTGGGGTTTGGGGAAAATAAAGGAAGTGTTTTGGGGTTGGGAAATTTGTGCCTACTGCCTGCTTGAATTTAATATACATTAATTTTTAAAACAAGCAGCAAGTCACACTGTCTCTTTAATTGTCTAGGGATCTTTTGGAAGAATGTGACTTTTGGAGGACATCTTCAGTGCCAACTGCTCTTCTTTGTATTGCTTTGAAGTACTTTTGATGGAGTTGCAACTGGAGGTCATTGTGTGGGAATGAGTTGCATCAGTAAAACTCTTTGGATTCTAATTGACCACTCATCAACTGTAAATGGTATGCATACATGTAAGTACCCATGATGGTCGTCTGAACATACTGTACAAATAGTGCCATTGTTTACTTACAATACTAAAGACCATTGGAACTTCATTTGAAGGCGGGTGGAGCTGGATGGAAGTGGCTGTTATCAGTATTTAAGAAAGGCAAATCTCTGCAAGGAGCACAACTTCTTCTGCTGCTGTGGCACAACACAGAAGATGCAAGAAGGAAAGATTCTGCACTACAGAGAAACTCATAAGAAAAGAAGAATGTTCACTGCACATCTTTGACTTTGGCGCAACTCTAGGATTGACAGAAGTTTGAATTCAGTAAGTGCTTATTTTTGAGGTGGTTGAACAAGACATATTTTGAAGACTGAGGGTAGCTATCATTGGAATCACATTCAGATCACCTCAAATAGAGACACTGATGATTCTTATGCTCATAAGTGCTTCACTTTGGGGTTGTCTTAGTTGTGAGTGCTTCAACAGAAATTGTACTGGGCAGTTGCAGAAGAAGTCAGTTTACATCATGGTGATATGACCAGAGGAATGAATAAAGTTGGCATTAACATGACCCAAACACAAGCACTGACTTGAATCCTGAATGCAGTAAGTGCTTCTTGTTGGGGTAGTGTTGCTGACCTGTCATTTCCCAGATAAGGCATTCTACATTGTGTGTTGCAGGTTGAAGAATATGGACATTCTTTCAAGTCATTACTATTACCCTAACTTTAGCATTGACTTGACTGTTAAATCAGTAAGTGCTACTTGTTGGGGCAGTTTTACTTGACAAAAACACCTGAATGTATTGGAAGCTATATGTTCACTCTCGGATCACCTCAAATCGAGACACTGATGATTCTTGTCTTCATAAGTGCTTCACTTTGGGGTTGTCTTGGTTGTGAGTGCTTCAGGAGACATTGTACTGTGCAGTTGCAGAAGAAGTCAGTTTACATCATGGTGATGAGACCAGAGGAATGAATAACGTTGGCATTAACATTACCCAAACACAAGCACTGACTTGAATCCTGAATGCAGTAAGTGCTTCTTGTTGGGGTAGTGTTGCTGACCTGTCATTTCCCAGATATTGTGTGTACATTGTGTGTTGCAGGTTGAAGACTATGGACATTCTTTCAAGTCATTACTATTACCCTAACTTTAGCATTGACTTGACTGTTAAGTCAGTAAGTGCTACTTGTTGGGGCAGTTTTACTTGACAAAAACACCTGAATGTATTGGAAGCTATATGTTCACTCTCGGATCACCTCAAATCGAGACACTGATGATTCTTGTCTTCATAAGTGCTTCACTTTGGGGTTGTCTTAGTTGTGAGTGCTTCAACAGAAATTTCTCTCCAAGCTGTGGAAAAAAATAATATTCCATCTTTTTGACACGACCTGTCATACGCGTAAAATCGGCACCAACATTACCCAAACACAAGCACCGTCTTGACTTCTGAATGCAGTAAGTGCTTCTTGTTGGGGTAGTGTTGCTGACCTCTGCATCTTCAAGTGGGTTAGCTGTATGTCTTTTGAGAATTTCAAATATGCATTTGGGGTTTGGGGAAAATAAAGGAAGTGTTTTGGGGTTGGGAAATTTGTGCCTACTGCCTGCTTGAATTTAATATACATTAATTTTTAAAACAAGCAGCAAGTCACACTGTCTCTTTAATTGTCTAGGGATCTTTTGGAAGAATGTGACTTTTGGAGGACATCTTCAGTGCCAACTGCTCTTCTTTGTATTGCTTTGAAGTACTTTTGATGGAGTTGCAACTGGAGGTCATTGTGTGGGAATGAGTTGCATCAGTAAAACTCTTTGGATTCTAATTGACCACTCATCAACTGTAAATGGTATGCATACATGTAAGTACCCATGATGGTCGTCTGAACATACTGTACAAATAGTGCCATTGTTTACTTACAATACTAAAGACCATTGGAACTTCATTTGAAGGCGGGTGGAGCTGGATGGAAGTGGCTGTTATCAGTATTTAAGAAAGGCAAATCTCTGCAAGGAGCACAACTTCTTCTGCTGCTGTGGCACAACACAGAAGATGCAAGAAGGAAAGATTCTGCACTACAGAGAAACTCATAAGAAAAGAAGAATGTTCACTGCACATCTTTGACTTTGGCGCAACTCTAGGATTGACAGAAGTTTGAATTCAGTAAGTGCTTATTTTTGAGGTGGTTGAACAAGACATATTTTGAAGACTGAGGGTAGCTATCATTGGAATCACATTCAGATCACCTCAAATAGAGACACTGATGATTCTTATGCTCATAAGTGCTTCACTTTGGGGTTGTCTTGGTTGTGAGTACTTCAACAGAAATTGTACTGGGCAGTTGCAGAAGAAGTCAGTTTACATCATGGTGATATGACCAGAGGAATGAATAAAGTTGGCATTAACATGACCCAAACACAAGCACTGACTTGAATCCTGAATGCAGTAAGTGCTTCTTGTTGGGGTAGTGTTGCTGACCTGTCATTTCCCAGATAAGGCATTCTACATTGTGTGTTGCAGGTTGAAGAATGTGGACATTCTTTCAAGTCATTACTATTACCCTAACTTTAGCATTGACTTGACTGTTAAATCAGTAAGTGCTACTTGTTGGGGCAGTTTTACTTGACAAAAACACCTGAATGTATTGGAAGCTATATGTTCACTCTCGGATCACCTCAAATCGAGACACTGATGATTCTTGTGCTCATAAGTGCTTCACTTTGGGGTTGTCTTGGTTGTGATTGCTTCAACAGAAATTGTACTGGGCAGTTGCAGAAGAAGTCAGTTTACATCATGGTGATATGACCAGAGGAATGAATAAAGTTGGCATTAACATGTCCCAAACACAAGCACTGACTTGAATCCTGAATGCAGTAAGTGCTACTTGTTGGGGTAGTTTTACTTGACAAAATCACCTGAATGTATTGGAAGCTATATGTTCACTCTCGGATCACCTCAAATCGAGACACTGATGATTCTTGTCTTCATAAGTGCTTCACTTTGGGGTTGTCTTAGTTGTGAGTGCTTCAACAGAAATTTCTCTCCAAGCTGTGGAAAAAAATAATATTCCATCTTTTTCACACGACCTGTCAAACGCGTAAAATCGGCACCAACATGACCCAAACACAAGCACCGTCTTGACTTCTGAATGCAGTAAGTGCTTCTTGTTGGGGTAGTGTTGCTGACCTCTGCATCTTCAAGTGGGTTAGCTGTATGTCTTTTGAGAATTTCAAATATGTTTTGGGTTTTGGGGAAAATAAAGGAAGTGTTTTGGGCTCGGGAAATTTGTGCCTACTGCCTGCATGAATTTAATATACATTAATTTTTAAAAACAAGCAGCAAGTCCCACTGTCTCTTTGATTGTCGAGGGATCTTTTGGAAGAATGTGACTTTAGGAGGACATCTTCAGTGCCAACTGCTCTTCTTTGTATTGCTTTGAAGTACTTTTGATGGAGTTGCAACTGGAGGTCATTGTGTGGGAATGAGTTGCTCAGTAAAACTCTTTGGATTCTAATTGACCACTCATCAACTGTAAATGGTATGCATACATGTAAGTACCCATGATGGTCGTCTGAACATACTGTACAAATAGTGCCATTGTTTACTTACAATACTAAAGACCATTGAAACTTCATTTGAAGGCGGGCTGAGCTGGATGGAAGTGGCTGCTATCAGTATTTAAGAAAGGCAAATCTCTGCAAGGAGCACAACTTCTTCTGCTGCTGTGGAACAACACAGAAGATGCAAGAAGGAAAGATTCTGCACTACAGAGAAACTCGTAAGAAAAGAAGAATGTTCACTGCACATCTTTGACTTTGGCGCAACTCTAGGATTGACAGAAGTTTGAATTCAGTAAGTGCTTATTTTTGAGGCAGTTGAACAAGACATATGTTGAAGACTGAAGTTAGCTATCATTGGAATCACATTCAGATCACCTCAAATAGAAACACTGATGATTCTTGTGCTCATAAGTGCTTCACTTTGGGGTTGTCTTGGTTGTGAGTACTTCAACAGAAATTGTACTGGACAGCTGCAGAAGAAGTCAGTTTACATCATGGTGATATGACCAGAGGAATGAATAAAGTTGGCATTAACATGACCCAAACACAAGCACTGACTTGAATCCTGAATGCAGTAAGTGCTTCTTATTGGGGTAGTGTTGCTGACCTGTCATTTCCCAGATAAGGCATTCTACATTGTGTGTTGCAGGTTGAAGAATATGGACATTCTTTCAAGTCATTACTATTACCCTAACTTTAGCATTGACTTGACTGTTAAATCAGTAAGTGCTACTTGTTGGGGCAGTTTTACTTGACAAAATCACCTGAATGTATTGGAAGCTATATGTTCACTCTCGGATCACCTCAAATCGAGACACTGATGATTCTTGTCTTCATAAGTGCTTCACTTTGGGGTTGTCTTAGTTGTGAGTGCTTCAACAGAAATTTCTCTCCAAGCTGTGGGAAAAAATAGTATTCCATCTTTTTCACACGACCTGTCAAACGCGTAAAATCGGCACCAACATTACCCAAACACAAGCACCGTCTTGACTTCTGAATGCAGTAAGTGCTTCTTGTTGGGGTAGTGTTGCTGACCTCTGCATCTTCAAGTGGGTTAGCTGTATGTCTTTTGAGAATTTCAAATATGCATTTGGGGTTTGGGGAAAATAAAGTAAGTGTTTTGGGGTTGGGAAATTTGTGCCTACTGCCTGCATGAATTTAATATACATTAATTTTTTAAAACAAGCAGCAAGTCCCACTGTCTCTTTGATTGTCGAGGGATCTTTTGGAAGAATGTGACTTTTGGAGGACATCTTCAGTGCCAACTGCTCTTCTTTGTATTGCTTTGAAGTACTTTTGATGGAGTTGCAACTGGAGGTCATTGTGTGGGAATGAGTTGCATCAGTAAAACTCTTTGGATTCTAATTGACCACTCATCAACTGTAAATGGTATGCATACATGTAAGTACCCATGATGGTCGTCTGAACATACTGTACAAATAGTGCCATTGTTTACTTACAATACTAAAGACCATTGAAACTTCATTTGAAGGCAGGCGGAGCTGGATGGAAGTGGCTGCTATCAGTATTTAAGAAAGGCAAATCTCTGCAAGGAGCACAACTTCTTCTTCTGTGGAACAACACAGAAGATGCAAGAAGGAAAGATTCTGCACTACAGAGAAACTCGTAAGAAAAGAAGAATGTTCACTGCACATCTTTGACTTTGGCGCAACTCTAGGATTGACAGAAGTTTGAATTCAGTAAGTGCTTATTTTTGAGGCGGTTGAACAAGACATATGTTGAAGACTGAGGGTAGCTATCATTGGAATCACATTCAGATCACCTCAAATAGAGACACTAATGATTCTTGTGCTCATAAGTGCTTCACTTTGGGGTTGTCTTGGTTGTGAGTACTTCAACAGAAATTGTACTGGACAGCTGCAGAAGAAGTCAGTTTACATCATGGTGATATGACCAGAGGAATGAATAAAGTTGGCATTAACATGACCCAAACACAAGCACTGACTTGAATCCTGAATGCAGTAAGTGCTTCTTGTTGGGGTAGTGTTGCTGACCTGTCATTTCCCAGATATTGTGTGTACATTGTGTGTTGCAGGTTGAAGAATATGGACATTCTTTCAAGTCATTACTATTACCCTAACTTTAGCATTGACTTGACTGTTAAATCAGTAAGTGCTACTTGTTGGGGCAGTTTTACTTGACAAAAACACCTGAATGTATTGGAAGCTATATGTTCACTCTAGGATCACCTCAAATCGAGACACTGATGATTCTTGTGCTCATAAGTGCTTCACTTTGGGGTTGTCTTAGTTGTGAGTGCTTCAACAGAAATTGTACTGGGCAGTTGCAGAAGAAGTCAGTTTACATCATGGTGATATGACCAGAGGAATGAATAAAGTTGGCATTAACATTACCCAAACACAAGCACTGACTTGAATCCTGAATGCAGTAAGTGCTTCTTGTTGGGGTAGTGTTGCTGACCTGTCATTTCCCAGATAAGGCATTCTACATTGTGTGTTGCAGGATGAAGAATATGGACATTCTTTCAGGTCATTACTATTACCCTAACTTTAGCATTGACTTGACTGTTAAATCAGTAAGTGCTACTTGTTGGGGCAGTTTTACTTGACAAAATCACCTGAATGTATTTGAAGCTATATGTTCACTCTCGGATCACCTCAAATCGAGACACTGATGATTCTTGTCTTCATAAGTGCTTCACTTTGGGGTTGTCTTAGTTGTGAGTGCTTCAACAGAAATTTCTCTCCAAGCTGTGGAAAAAAATAATATTCCATCTTTTTCACACGACCTGTCAAACGCGTAAAATCGGCACCAACATTACCCAAACACAAGCACCGTCTTGACTTCTGAATGCAGTAAGTGCTTCTTGTTGGGGTAGTGTTGCTGACCTCTGCATCTTCAAGTGGGTTAGCTGTATGTCTTTTGAGAATTTCAAATATGCATTTGGGGTTTGGGGAAAATAAAGGAAGTGTTTTGGGGTTGGGAAATGTGTGCCTACTGCTTGCATGAATTTAATATACATTAATTTTTTAAAACAAGCAGCAAGTCCCACTGTCTCTTTGATTGTCGAGGGATCTTTTGGAAGAATGTGACTTTAGGAGGACATCTTCAGTGCCAACTGCTCTTCTTTGTATTGCTTTGAAGTACTTTTGATGGAGTTGCAACTGGAGGTCATTGTGTGGGAATGAGTTGCATCAGTAAAACTCTTTGGATTCTAATTGACCACTCATCAACTGTAAATGGTATGCATACATGTAAGTACCCATGATGGTCGTCTGAACAGACTGTACAAATAGTGCCATTGTTTACTTACAATACTAAAGACCATTGAAACTTCATTTGAAGGCGGGCTGAGCTGGATGGAAGTGGCTGCTATCAGTATTTAAGAAAGGCAAATCTCTGCAAGGAGCACAACTTCTTCTTCTGCTGTGGAACAACACAGAAGATGCAAGAAGGAAAGATTCTGCACTACAGAGAAACTCGTAAGAAAAGAAGAATGTTCACTGCACATCTTTGACTTTGGCGCAACTCTAGGATTGACAGAAGTTTGAATTCAGTAAGTGCTTATTTTTGAGGCGGTTGAACAAGACATATGTTGAAGACTGAGGGTAGCTATCATTGGAATCACATTCAGATCACCTCAAATAGAGACACTAATGATTCTTGTGCTCATAAGTGCTTCACTTTGGGGTTGTCTTGGTTGTGAGTACTTCAACAGAAATTGTACTGGACAGCTGCAGAAGAAGTCAGTTTACATCATGGTGATATGACCAGAGGAATGAATAAAGTTGGCATTAACATGACCCAAACACAAGCACTGACTTGAATCCTGAATGCAGTAAGTGCTTCTTGTTGGGGTAGTGTTGCTGACCTGTCATTTCCCAGATATTGTGTGTACATTGTGTGTTGCAGGTTGAAGAATATGGACATTCTTTCAAGTCATTACTATTACCCTAACTTTAGCATTGACTTGACTGTTAAATCAGTAAGTGCTACTTGTTGGGGCAGTTTTACTTGACAAAAACACCTGAATGTATTGGAAGCTATATGTTCACTCTAGGATCACCTCAAATCGAGACACTGATGATTCTTGTGCTCATAAGTGCTTCACTTTGGGGTTGTCTTAGTTGTGAGTGCTTCAAGAGAAATTGTACTGGGCAGTTGCAGAAGAAGTCAGTTTACATCATGGTGATATGACCAGAGGAATGAATAAAGTTGGCATTAACATTACCCAAACACAAGCACTGACTTGAATCCTGAATGGAGTAAGTGCTTCTTGTTGGGGTAGTGTTGCTGACCCGTCATTTCACAGATAAGGCATTCTACATTGTGTGTTGCAGGTTGAAGAATATGGAAAATCTTTCAAGTCAGTACTATTACCCTAACTTTAGCATTGACTTGACTGTTAAATCAGTAAGTGCTACTTGTTGGGGCAGTTTTACTTGACAAAAACACCTGAATGTATTGGAAGCTATATGTTCACTCTCGGATCACCTCAAATCGAGACACTGATGATTCTTGTCTTCATAAGTGCTTCACTTTGGGGTTGTCTTGGTTGTGAGTGCTTCAACAGAAATTTCTCTCCAAGCTGTGGAAAAAAATAATATTCCATCTTTTTCACACGACCTGTCAAACGCGTAAAATCGGCACCAACATTACCCAAACACAAGCACCGTCTTGACTTCTGAATGCAGTAAGTGCTTCTTGTTGGGGTAGTGTTGCTGACCTCTGCATCTTCAAGTGGGTTAGCTGTATGTCTTTTGAGAATTTCAAATATGCATTTGGGGTTTGGGGAAAATAAAGGAAGTGTTTCGGGGTTGGGAAATTTGTGCCTACTGCCTGCATGAATTTAATATACATTAATTTTTAAAAACAAGCAGCAAGTCCCACTGTCTCTTTAATTGTCGAGGGATCTTTTGGAAGAATGTGACTTTAGGAGGACATCTTCAGTGCCAACTGCTCTTCTTTGTATTGCTTTGAAGTACTTTTGATGGAGTTGCAACTGGAGGTCATTGTGTGGGAATGAGTTGCATCAGTAAAACTCTTTGGATTCTAATTGACCACTCATCAACTGTAAATGGTATGCATACATGTAAGTACCCATGATGGTCGTCTGAACATACTGTACAAATAGTGCCATTGTTTACTTACAACACTAAAGACCATTGAAACTTCATTTAAAGGCGGGCGGAGCTGGATGGAAGTGGCTGCTATCAGTATTTAAGACAGGCAAATCTCTGCAAGGAGCACAACTTCTTCTGCTGCTGTGGAACAACACAGAAGATGCAAGAAGGAAAGATTCTGCACTACAGAGAAACTCGTAAGAAAAGAAGAATGTTCACTGCACATCTTTGACTTTGGCGCAACTCTAGGATTGACAGAAGTTTGAATTCAGTAAGTGCTTATTTTTAAGGCGGTTGAACAAGACATATGTTGAAGACTGAGGGAAGCTATCATTGGAATCACATTCAGATCACCTCAAATAGAGACACTAATGATTTGTGTGCTCATAAGTGCTTCACTTTGGGGTTGTCTTGGTTGTGAGTACTTCAAGAGAAATTGTACTGGACAGCTGCAGAAGAAGTCAGTTTACATCATGGTGATATGACCAGAGGAATGAATAAAGTTGGCATTAACATGGCCCAAATACAAGCGCTGACTTGAATCCTGAATGCAGTAAGTGCTTCTTGTTGGGGTAGTGTTGCTGACCTGTCATTTCCCAGATATTGTGTGTACATTGTGTGTCGCAGGTTGAAGAATATGGACATTCTTTCAAGTCATTACTATTACCCTAACTTTAGCATTGACTTGACTGTTAAATCAGTAAGTGCTACTTGTTGGGGCAGTTTTACTTGACAAAAACACCTGAATGTATTGAAAGCTATATGTTCACTCTCGGATCACCTCAAATCGAGACACTGATGATTCTTGTCTTCATAAGTGCTTCACTTTGGGGTTGTCTTGGTTGTGAGTGCTTCAACAGAAATTTCTCTCCAAGCTGTGGAAAAAAATAATATTCCATCTTTTTCACACGACCTGTCAAACGCGTAAAATCGGCACCAACATTACCCAAACACAAGCACCGTCTTGACTTCTGAATGCAGTAAGTGCTTCTTGTTGGGGTAGTGTTGCTGACCTCTGCATCTTCAAGTGGGTTAGCTGTATGTCTTTTGAGAATTTCAAATATGCATTTGGGGTTTGGGGAAAATAAAGGAAGTGTTTCGGGGTTGGGAAATTTGTGCCTACTGCCTGCATGAATTTAATATACATTAATTTTTAAAAACAAGCAGCAAGTCCCACTGTCTCTTTAATTGTCGAGGGATCTTTTGGAAGAATGTGACTTTAGGAGGACATCTTCAGTGCCAACTGCTCTTTGTATTGCTTTGAAGTACTTTTGATGGAGTTGCAACTGGAGGTCATTGTGTGGGAATGAGTTGCATCAGTAAAACTCTTTGGATTCTAATTGACCACTCATCAACTGTAAATGGTATGCATACATGTAAGTACCCATGATGGTCGTCTGAACATACTGTACAAATAGTGCCATTGTTTACTTACAACACTAAAGACCATTGAAACTTCATTTAAAGGCGGGCGGAGCTGGATGGAAGTGGCTGCTATCAGTATTTAAGACAGGCAAATCTCTGCAAGGAGCACAACTTCTTCTGCTGCTGTGGAACAACACAGAAGATGCAAGAAGGAAAGATTCTGCACTACAGAGAAACTCGTAAGAAAAGAAGAATGTTCACTGCACATCTTTGACTTTGGCGCAACTCTAGGATTGACAGAAGTTTGAATTCAGTAAGTGCTTATTTTTAAGGCGGTTGAACAAGACATATGTTGAAGACTGAGGGAAGCTATCATTGGAATCACATTCAGATCACCTCAAATAGAGACACTAATGATTTGTGTGCTCATAAGTGCTTCACTTTGGGGTTGTCTTGGTTGTGAGTACTTCAAGAGAAATTGTACTGGACAGCTGCAGAAGAAGTCAGTTTACATCATGGTGATATGACCAGAGGAATGAATAAAGTTGGCATTAACATGGCCCAAATACAAGCGCTGACTTGAATCCTGAATGCAGTAAGTGCTTCTTGTTGGGGTAGTGTTGCTGACCTGTCATTTCCCAGATATTGTGTGTACATTGTGTGTCGCAGGTTGAAGAATATGGACATTCTTTCAAGTCATTACTATTACCCTAACTTTAGCATTGACTTGACTGTTAAATCAGTAAGTGCTACTTGTTGGGGCAGTTTTACTTGACAAAAACACCTGAATGTATTGGAAGCTATATGTTCACTCTCGGATCACCTCAAATCGAGACACTGATGATTCTTGTGCTCATAAGTGCTTCACTTTGGGGTTGTCGTGGTTGTGAGTGCTTCAAGAGAAATTGTACTGGGCAGTTGCAGAAGAAGTCAGTTTACATCATGGTGATATGACCAGAGGAATGAATAAAGTTGGCATTAACATGACCCAAACACAAGCACTGACTTGAATCCTGAATGCAGTAAGTGCTTCTTGTTGGGGTAGTGTTGCTGACCTGTCATTTCCCAGATAAGGCATTCTACATTGTGTGTTGCAGGTTGAAGAATATGGACATTCTTTCAAGTCATTACTATTACCCTAACTTTAGCATTGACTTGACTGTTAAATCAGTAAGTGCTACTTGTTGGGGCAGTTTTACTTGACAAAATCACCTGAATGTATTGGAAGCTATATGTTCACTCTCGGATCACCTCAAATCGAGACACTGATGATTCTTGTCTTCATAAGTGCTTCACTTTGGGGTTGTCTTAGTTGTGAGTGCTTCAACAGAAATTTCTCTCCAAGCTGTGGAAAAAAAATAATATTCCATCTTTTTCACACGACCTGTCAAACGTGTAAAATCGGCACCAACATTACCCAAACACAAGCACTGACTTGAATCCTGAATGCAGTAAGTGCTTCTTGTTGGGGTAGTGTTGCTGACCTCTGCATCTTCAAGTGGGTTAGCTGTATGTCTTTTGAGAATTTCAAATATGCATTTGGGGTTTGGGGAAAATAAAGGAAGTGTTTTGGGGTTGGGAAATTTGTGCCTACTGCCTGCATGAATTTAATATACATTAATTTTTAAAAATAAGCAGCAAGTCACACTGTCTCTTTAATTGTCGAGGGATCTTTTGGAAGAATGTGACTTTTGGAGGACATCTTCAGTGCCAACTGCTCTTCTTTGTATTGCTTTGAAGTACTTTTGATGGAGTTGCAACTGGAGGTCATTGTGTGGGAATGAGTTGCATCAGTAAAACTCTTTGGATTCTAATTGACCACTCATCAACTGTAAATGGTATGCATACATGTAAGTACCCATGATGGTCGTCTGAACATACTGTACAAATAGTGCCATTGTTTACTTACAATACTAAAGACCATTGAAACTTCATTTGAAGGCGGGCGGAGCTGGATGGAAGTGGCTGCTATCAGTATTTAAGAAAGGCAAATCTCTGCAAGGAGCACAACTTCTTCTGCTGCTGTGGCACAACACAGAAGATGCAAGAAGGAAAGATTCTGCACTACAGAGAAACCCGTAAGAAAAGAAGAATGTTCACTGCACATCTTTGACTTTGGCGCAACTCTAGGATTGACAGAAGTTTGAATTCAGTAAGTGCTTATTTTTGAGGCAGTTGAACAAGACATATGTTGAAGACTGAGGGTAGCTATCATTGGAATCACATTCAGATCACCTCAAATAGAGACACTGATGATTTGTGTGCTCATAAGTGCTTCACTTTGGGGTTGCCTTGGTTGTGAGTACTTCAAGAGAAATTGTACTGGACAGCTGCAGAAGAAGTCAGTTTACATCATGGTGATATGACCAGAGGAATGAATAAAGTTGGCATTAACATGACCCAAACACAAGCACTGACTTGAATCCTGAATGCAGTAAGTGCTTCTTGTTGGGGTAGTGTTGCTGACCCGTCATTTCCCAGATATTGTGTGCACATTGTGTGTTGCAGGTTGAAGAATATGGACATTCTTTCAAGTCATTACTATTACCCTAACTTTAGCATTGACTTGACTGTTAAATCAGTAAGTGCTACTTGTTGGGGTAGTTTTACTTGACAAAATCACCTGAATGTATTGGAAGCTATATGTTCACTCTCGGATCACCTCAAATCGAGACACTGATGATTCTTGTGTTCATAAGTGCTTCACTTTGGGGTTGTCTTAGTTGTGAGTGCTTCAAGAGAAATTTCTCTCCAAGCTGTGGAAAAAAATAATATTCCATCTTTTTCACACGACCTGTCAAACGCGTAAAATCGGCACCAACATTACCCAAACACAAGCACCGTCTTGACTTCTGAATGCAGTAAGTGCTTCTTGTTGGGGTAGTGTTGCTGACCTCTGCATCTTCAAGTGGGTTAGCTGTATGTCTTTTGAAAATTTCAAATATGCATTTGGGGTTTGGGGAAAATAAAGGAAGTGTTTTGGGGTTGGGGAATTTGTGCCTACTGCCTGCATGAATTTAATATACATTAATTTTTAAAAACAAGCAGCAAGTCCCACTGTCTCTTTGATTGTCTAGGGATCTTTTGGAAGAATGTGACTTTTGGAGGACATCTTCAGTGCCAACTGCTCTTCTTTGTATTGCTTTGAAGTACTTTTGATGGAGTTGCAACTGGAGGTCATTGTGTGGGAATGAGTTGCTCAGTAAAACTCTTTGGATTCTAATTGACCACTCATCAACTGTAAATGGTATGCATACATGTAAGTACCCATGATGGTCGTCTGAACATACTGTACAAATAGTGCCATTGTTTACTTACAATACTAAAGACCATTGAAACTTCATTTGAAGGCGGGCTGAGCTGGATGGAAGTGGCTGCTATCAGTATTTAAGAAAGGCAAATCTCTGCAAGGAGCACAACTTCTTCTGCTGCTGTGGCACAACACAGAAGATGCAAGAAGGAAAGATTCTGCACTACAGAGAAAGTCGTAAGAAAAGAAGAATGTTCACTGCACATCTCTGACTTTGGCGCAACTCTAGGATTGACAGAAGTTTGAATTCAGTAAGTGCTTATTTTTGAGGCGGTTGAACAAGACATATGTTGAAGACTGAGAGTAGCCATCATTGGAATCACATTCAGATCACCTCAAATAGAGACACTGATGATTCTTGTCTTCATAAGTGCTTCACTTTGGGGTTGTCTTGGTTGTGAGTGCTTCAACAGAAATTGTACTGGACAGCTGCAGAAGAAGTCAGTTTACATCATGGTGATATGACCAGAGGAATGAATAAAGTTGGCATTAACATGACCCAAACACAAGCGCTGACTTGAATCCTGAATGCAGTAAGTGCTTCTTGTTGGGGTAGTGTTGCTGACCTGTCATTTCCCAGGTAAGGCATTCTACATTGTGTGTTGCAGGTTGAAGAATATGGACATTCTTTCAAGTCATTACTATTACCCTAACTTTAGCATTGACTTGACTGTTAAATCAGTAAGTGCTACTTGTTGGGGCAGTTTTACTTGACAAAATAACCTGAATGTATTGGAAGCTATATGTTCACTCTCGGATCACCTCAAAATGAGACACTGATGATTCTTGTCTTCATAAGTGCTTCACTTTGGGGTTGTCTTAGTTGTGATTGCTTCAACAGAAATTTCTCTCCAAGCTGTGGAAAAAAATAATATTCCATCTTTTTCATATGACCTGTCAAATGCGTAAAATCGGCACCAACATTACCCAAACAAAAGCACCGTCTTGACTTCTGAATGCAGTAAGTGCTTCTTGTTGGGGTAGTGTTGCTGACCTCTGCATCTTCAAGTGGGTTAGCTGTATGTCTTTTGAGAATTTCAAATATGCATTTGGGGTTTGGGGAAAATAAAGTAAGTGTTTTGGGGTTGGGAAATGTGTGCCTACTGCCTGCATGAATTTAATATACATTAATTTTTTAAAACAAGCAGCAAGTCCCACTGTCTCTTTGATTGTCGAGGGATCTTTTGGAAGAATGTGACTTTTGGAGGACATCTTCAGTGCCAACTGCTCGTCTTTGTATTGCTTTGAAGTACTTTTGATGGAGTTGCAACTGGAGGTCATTGTGTGGGAATGAGTTGCATCAGTAAAACTCTTTGGATTCTAATTGACCACTCATCAACTGTAAATGGTATGCATACATGTAAGTACCCATGATGGTCGTCTGAACAGACTGTACAAATAGTGCCATTGTTTACTTACAATACTAAAGACCATTGGAACTTCATTTGAAGGCGGGCTGAGCTGGATGGAAGTGGCTGCTATCAGTATTTAAGAAAGGCAAATCTCTGCAAGGAGCACAACTTCTTCTGCTGCTGTGGCACAACACAGAAGATGCAAGAAGGAAAGATTCTGCACTACAGAGAAACTCGTAAGAAAAGAAGAATGTTCACTGCACATCTTTGACTTTGGCGCAACTCTAGGATTGACAGAAGTTTGAATTCAGTAAGTGCTTATTTTTGAGGCGGTTGAACAAGACATATTTTGAAGACTGAGGGTAGCTATCATTGCAATCACATTCAGATCACCTCAAATAGAGACACTAATGATTCTTGTGCTCATAAGTGCTTCACTTTGGGGTTGTCTTGGTTGTGAGTACTTCAACAGAAATTGCACTGGACAGCTGCAGAAGAAGTCAGTTTACATCATGGTGATATGACCAGAGGAATGAATAAAGTTGGCATTAACATGACCCAAACACAAGCACTGACTTGAATCCTGAATGCAGTAAGTGCTTCTTGTTGGGGTAGTGTTACTGACCTGTCATTTCCCAGATATTGTGTGTACATTGTGTGTTGCAGGTTGAAGAATATGGACATTCTTTCAAGTCATTACTATTACCCTAACTTTAGCATTGACTTGACTGTTAAATCAGTAAGTGCTACTTGTTGGGGCAGTTTTACTTGACAAAAACACCTGAATGTATTGGAAGCTATATGTTCACTCTAGGATCACCTCAAATCGAGACACTGATGATTCTTGTGCTCATAAGTGCTTCACTTTGGGGTTGTCTTAGTTGTGAGTGCTTCAACAGAAATTGTACTGGGCAGTTGCAGAAGAAGTCAGTTTACATCATGGTGATATGACCAGAGGAATGAATAAAGTTGGCATTAACATGACCCAAACACAAGCACTGACTTGAATCCTGAATGCAGTAAGTGCTTCTTGTTGGGGTAGTGTTGCTGACCTGTCATTTCCCAGATAAGGCATTCTACATTGTGTGTTGCAGGATGAAGAATATGGACATTCTTTCAAGTCATTACTATTACCCTAACTTTAGCATTGACTTGACTGTTAAATCAGTAAGTGCTACTTGTTGGGGCAGTTTTACTTGACAAAATCACCTGAATGTATTTGAAGCTATATGTTCACTCTCGGATCACCTCAAATCGAGACACTGATGATTCTTGTCTTCATAAGTGCTTCACTTTGGGGTTGTCTTAGTTGTGAGTGCTTCAACAGAAATTTCTCTCCAAGCTGTGGAAAAAAATAATATTCCATCTTTTTCACACGACCTGTCAAACGCGTAAAATCGGCACCAACATTACCCAAACACAAGCACCGTCTTCACTTCTGAATGCAGTAAGTGCTTCTTGTTGGGGTAGTGTTGCTGACCTCTGCATCTTCAAGTGGGTTAGCTGTATGTCTTTTGAGAATTTCAAATATGCATTTGGGGTTTGGGGAAAATAAAGGAAGTGTTTTGGGGTTGGGAAATTTGTGCCTACTGCCTGCATGAATTTAATATACATTAATTTTTTAAAAACAAGCAGCAAGTCCCACTGTCTCTTTAATTGTCGAGGGATCTTTTGGAAGAATGTGACTTTTGGAGGACATCTTCAGTGCCAACTGCTCTTCTTTGTATTGCTTTGAAGTACTTTTGATGGAGTTGCAACTGGAGGTCATTGTGTGGGAATGAGTTGCATCAGTAAAACTCTTTGGATTCTAATTGACCACTCATCAACTGTAAATGGTATGCATACATGTAAGTACCCATGATGGTCGTCTGAACATACTGTACAAATGGTGCCATTGTATACTTACAATACTAAAGACCATTGAAACTTCATTTGAAGGCGGGCTGAGCTGGATGGAAGTGGCTGCTATCAGTATTTAAGAAAGGCAAATCTCTGCAAGGAGCACAACTTCTTCTGCTGTGGCACAACACAGAAGATGCAAGAAGGAAAGATTCTGCACTACAGAGAAACTCGTAAGAAAAGAAGAATGTTCACTGCACATCTTTGACTTTGGCGCAACTCTAGGATTGACAGAAGTTTGAATTCAGTAAGTGCTTATTTTTGAGGCAGTTGAACAAGACATATGTTGAAGACTGAGGGTAGCTATCATTGGAATCACATTCAGATCACCTCAAATCGAGACACTGATTCTTGTGCTCATAAGTGCTTCACTTTGGGGTTGTCTTGGTTGTGAGTGCTTCAACAGAAATTGTACTGGGCAGTTGCAGAAGAAGTCAGTTTACATCATGGTGATATGACCAGAGGAATGAATAAAGTTGGCATTAACATGACCCAAACACAAGCATTAACTTGAATCCTGAATGCAGTAAGTGCTTCTTGTTGGGGTAGTGTTGCTGACCCGTCATTTCCCAGATATTGTGTGCACATTGTGTGTTGCAGGTTGAAGAATATGGACATTCTTTCAAGTCATTACTATTACCCTAACTTTAGCATTGACTTGACTGTTAAATCAGTAAGTGCTACTTGTTGGGGCAGTTTTACTTGACAAAAACACCTGAATGTATTGGAAGCTATATGTTCACTCTCGGATCACCTCAAATCAAGACACTGATGATTCTTGTGCTCATAAGTGCTTCACTTTGGGGTTGTCTTAGTTGTGAGTGCTTCAACAGAAATTTCTCTCCAAACTGTGGAAAAAAATAATATTCCATCTTTTTCAAACGACCTGTCAAACGCGTAAAATCGGCACCAACATTACCCAAACACAAGCACCGTCTTGACTTCTGAATGCAGTAAGTGCTTCTTGTTGGGGTAGTGTTGCTGAGCTCTGCATCTTCAAGTGGGTTAGCTGTATGTCTTTTGCGAATTTCAAATGTGCATTTGGGGTTTGGGGAAAATAAAGGAAGTGTTTTGGGGTTGGGAAATTTGTGCCTACCGCCTGAATGAATTTAATATACATTAATTTTTTAAAACAAGCAGCAAGTCCCACTGTCTCTTTGATTGTCTTGGGATCTTTTGGAAGAATGTGACTTTTGGAGGACATCTTCAGTGCCAACTGCTCTTCTTTGTATTGCTTTGAAGTACTTTTGATGGAGTTGCAACTGGAGGTCATTGTGTGGGGATGAGTTGCATCAGTAAAACTCTTTGGATTCTAATTGACCACTCATCAACTGTAAATGGTATGCATACATGTAAGTACCCATGATGGTCGTCTGAACATACTGTACAAATAGTGCCATTGTTTACTTACAATACTAAAGACCATTGAAACTTCATTTGAAGGCGGGCGGAGCTGGATGGAAGTGGCTGCTATCAGTATTTAAGAAAGGCAAATCTCTGCAAGGAGCACAACTTCTTCTGCTGCTGCACTGAAAAAAGGAAAGTGTTGGATGTACTTATTTCAATAATGGAAAGTGGTTGCACACAAATTTTTTGCTTTGGCATAAACCCTAACAATTGAGTTAAATTAACACAAATTGTTCATGTTCATTCAACCTATGTATTTTGAGTTGATCCAAAGTGATTAAAACATGTTTTAATAAAGTAATTTGAATTTTTGAACATTTTCAATCTTCATAATTTCATCACTTTATTTCAACACTATTCAATAACTTTCACTCCAATACTATTTAATACTTAAATACTACATGTTACTTTCATACTAAAAGTTAGTATTATATTCTAGTGTTAATTAAGTGTTAACTTTACAATGGAGGCCTATAACCTTAAGTAACCTTTCAAAAAAAATGTCTACTTTCACTGATAGTACTGTAGGTAGAGAATTGAACTAACACTGTTGTTCCAAATCTACTAAATATGAAAAATCATTTGTCCAGTGTTTATCAAGATTAAGATCAATAACAAATGTAAATGTATACAACTCAATGTACCTATAGAATGGATTTAAAATGCAAAAACACTAGCTACCATGGCCATGCCAGCAATCATTCATTTTAATGTCTATGTACCTTTCAATTAACTCTTAATCGTTACCATTACCCATCACAATTAATGTAAAATATCAGTTGCATGTCAAAACTTTTATTAGGAAAAAAGTCTTCTCACTTCAACAGAAATAAAAACTTAAATGGAAGATTATTTCCAAAAATGTACAAAAGATTTAAGTTTTATCTCAGATCCCACATGAAGGGCCTATATGAACACTGTTCACGCATCTCAATCGTGCTCAAACATATTTTACGTGAATACATAAAATGTTTAACAACAGTCACACTGTCAGAAACCTTAACATTGTAAACATAGCATGTCTCCTCCATGTTGAATTACAACAGAGAACTATAGTTCAGGCTCAGAGCCACACAGAGTTAACAAGAATAATTGTTGGGCTTTCTTTTAAGCAGGATTGAAGCTCTTGCTAAAACCAAACTCTTGCCTTTCACTCCAGCTTATTATATATTAAACATGAATGCATAAAATAACAACAAAGGCATACTGTTAGAACACAATGTAAACATGGCATGTATCCCCCATTTTTTGAGCAGGTTACATAAAGACATGCCATTAGTGCTGCCAACAGCTCCTGTATGACATGAGCACACTTCAGATAATGCCAAACGAGTATAGATGAAATTCAAAGATTGTTTGAGGCAATATGGCAAGTGAGCAAAATGCACACCCTCTTAACAAATACAGTGACTACATTCACACAATCAACAGTGGGCATCCTCACAATTTTCCTTTAAGATCTCCATCAACAAGGGAGCAGTTATAATCTCTCTTGTTGTCTTGTGGATTGTGAGGAGGAGAACAGTAAAAAAATGAACCTAAGTGCAGGATCGTAACACCTGTCAGCGTCTTGCCTGAGAGCCCTGATGGTGCACAGCAATGTTCTTACTGGAGCATTTTGAATTTCAGGGCTCGGACTTTCCTTGAGAGTTGAGTCGCATCTAACTCCATAATCACTTTTCGGAGCACTTCAAATGTATAGCGGAGCTGTGGAGGATACTTCATGTTGAGTGCATAAAAAAAGCCGAAGAGCATGGCAGTAGCAAGTGCCACATTATCCAGATCTTGGAGAACCACCTCCCCCTCGATGATAATTCCTACATCTGGACTGTCACTGCCTGACGACTCTCTGCAAATGAAGACTCCAATCGTTGTGCTCTGTATGGCGCTCAGTGTAGTGGCCTCAGTCATGTCCTGGTTTAAGACAAAAAAAGAGCAATTAAAATAGTTTATTCAAATGCATATAAAAAGCAATTTCTGAGAGAAAAAATAAAGGGAAGCTTTAATACTTTACAACTGCATTCAAGACTGAATTGTCCTCCTCTTTTATTTATCCAAAGTGTTTTTCTGTTCCTGTATGATAGGCTGACCAAACGTCCTCTTTTGCCCGGACATGTCCACTTTTCACGTCCCGTCCGGGGCGTCCGGGTTTTTTTTATAAACTGATGATAAAGTCCGGTTTTCCGTGTGTTTGTGTGTGTGAGTGCGGCACGGGCCGCGCATTTCTGTCCGAACCCGACCCGAGCCCGACATTATTTAATACTAAAGCACTGAGTTTGTGTCACACAGTTGTTATGGTTACAGGGTATTTAACAGGACGGGCTTGCGCCGTGGGTGCTCAGCCTGTGTTTGAGACGGGAGCGGGAGGCGGGAGGTCCGACGCTTCCAGCGAGAGGAGAGGGAGACATAAAACAAAATAAGATAAAATAGGAAAAACCTGTCTCCCTCTTTTATTTTATTTTCTGTGTTTAATCAAGGCGGATGGTGGAAGGTCCGAGACTTCCAGCGTGGGGAGAGGTAGAAACAAACAGCCAATGTGTGTCTGTGTGTGTTATGTTCAGGTGTTGTCACGTAAATAACAGTGCCCAAGCAATAAACAGGACAGACAATAGGATTTTATTTATTTTTACACTACATTTTCACTGAAAGCTGACCGAATCCGACTCCAGCCCAAATACAATTTATAGCTACATTTTTGACCAAACCCGGCCCGACCGGTCGGGTACCGTCGGGCTCGGATCGCCACAATCTCGTGTGTGTATGTGTCCCCTATTGGGGCCTATCTGAATTTCTGTCTTTGAGAGATATTATTTTGTAATATAACTGAATTTTCTATCCATACATATACATTTTAAATATATTAAAATGATAAGCCATCTTTGAGTAAACTGCGAGTATCATTTAAATAGGCTATGTCGTGGCCGGGCAGAGTGTCCTCTTTTTTGGAAATCAAAATATGGTCACCCTACTGTATGATTGTTATCATTAACCTACCCTAAGGTAAGTGTCAGTGCAGTTTGAGAAGATTATGAATTTTTTACTTGAATCACTTTTGCAGTGTGACAAGGAAGACCTAAACAGTCTCAGACTGTCATATCACATCTTAAGACTCGTGTTCAAAGTCTTAAGTCTCAGACTTGTCTTTGATGAGATTTTACAAAGACTGAGGGTCACTAGTTACAAGACTACAACAAGATTATTTTAGGCTTTCTTTCCCACCATGCAATTTTTTCCCATCATGCACAGCAGATATCAACAATGGAGGAGAAACAACTTTTAGCTACATCTGCTCTTGTCTGTGCAGTGGTTTGTAGTGGAAAAAAAACCCTAAAAGAAGATAAGACATGGCCCACACTGTATGGACATCCCCATTGCTTTTGATCACAAAACACTCACCGTGTACTCCTGCACCAGGACGTCTGGATTCTCATTCATATAGATACAGATTCCTTTAATCAAGGACTCCCTTCTGGCATCACTGTCATCCTGAAGAATTGTAACAAAGAAAAAGACAATTGAAATCTAATTTTTAGTAGCATGGAAGAAAGTGATCAAAGACAAAACAGACATTTAAGCAGTCACACCAGCATCTACATAACATTATCTGTTTGGAATAGACTTCATAATCTGCATAGATTATATTAAAAAAAAAAAGATAAATATCTCACAGTGGAACAGTGGGTATACAAAGAAATGACTGGGTCATTTCATTTTATCAGAGCCCTGTTCCTGAAAGCAGGATTTTTGTAAACTTCAAGTAGCTATGATCAGTCACTATGGCAACATACTCCATGAAGCAAACCTGCTCCTTGGCAGGTTTGATCCATCTAATCCGCCCACAGAGTGTGGAGCAGGAAGGAGAGACATCATTGAATACATCTTTTACTGACCTAGTGTAATTTATATACACAAAAAGTTCTTACTGTCATCATAGCGGCCATTTCTTTCAACTTTTGGCCTTGCTCCCCGGACCGCTTCGCAAACACCCATAGTAGACTTTCAGAGAGAAGGTCCAGCTGTGACAAAAACCTCGATTGGAGAGGCATCGTTGTGATGCGTTTGAACTCTGTGTTGATCTGAAAAAAGATGAAAATAGTTTTGAATAACACAGGTGACAGATTTTAGAAGACATTTATAACACTATCTCTGCACAACATATCATGGCATGCACTGTGCATGGTACTCATCTGGGTTATGCAATAGAATATTTGTAAACATCCAAATGAAGTCAGCTTTACTTTTACACATGAACACAATCCACTTTTTTTTAATCATCTTTCTTAAAATTACCTCCATAGAATCAAAAAGAGCTGGCGCTGGCCATCTCTCTTGTACGTCATTGATCATGGGAGCATCTCTAATGACTTCCTGTCTTCTTAACGAAAACGTTCTGTCCATCTTAGCCCTAATGGTGTCTCTGTTGTTGCGCTTCTTGACATCTTCCAGGAGTTCGACCCTCATCTTCTCCAGCGACTGAGCACATTCTCCAAGTGGAAAAGGGGGACAAAATTCCACTTCACCCCTCTTTGGATTCTTAACATTATAAGCAGGGGAACATTTCCCGGATGGTTTGTTTCTCAAAGAATTCACGCATACTTCTGGACATCCGACTTTGCGGAGGTGTGTGCGGTAGTTTGATAATTTGTATTTAAGGCTCATCTTCCATCCTTCGTAGCCGAGGGGGGACACATTTTCTCTTAAGCATGGATGCTTCAGGATGAGTGCTTCAGCAACCTCATCAAATTTACTGTCTGTGAGATACACTGTGTGCTTCACTATCTCCTGGATTAACCCCTCTAAGATATCAGACTTTAGCTTTGGATCAGGGATCAGCAGCGTCCCATTTTGTTTGAAATTTGTGTGGGCTTTCTCAAGCTTCAATTCTGCGTCATACGTGAAACGGGGAACAGAGAACAATTCTGGCCAGGAAGACCGTGACGATGTAGACGATGTAGACTCAGGAGATGAAAGAAGGATTGTGCTGTCACCAGAACAAGATCCAGTGTCATCAAGAGCATTTTCATCACCTGGGCATTGAGGTTGGCTGGATGTGGACGTGTACACCACTTTGAGTGTCGCTTTGTCTTGTATTTCGCTTACTGCTGTTAAGTTCACAAAGTCATTGTCAAAAAGTGTGTCCATGAACTGCAGGCGGAAGGGTTCCACTACTTTACACTGCGTCTTAATGCCAGTCTCTAACTCAGCCAAAGTGGATGGCAGACCACCAGAAAAAACAACCCTCTGGCTGCTGTCTGGTCCAAGGATCACTCTTAATACTGCAGGACTTGTCATGGTTGCACTTGAGTATCTATTAAGAAAGAATAAGAAAATGTAATTAGAATCAGTTTGATAACATGTAGGCATTGTTAATGACAAAATGCTTTAAATACTTAAAGAAACTGACAAGTTGAATCTAAAAACACAAGCTTTTCAAAAGTATAATACAAAAACAAACAAACAATAAATTAAGTTAATTTAAAAGAAAGAAAGTGTTATCATTTCCCACAACCACACCAACACATGGTTAAACACAGAGTACAACAAACATATCCATGATAGAGGGTGAGGAAAGCACAGGACCAGGAATACCAGAGGACTTGAGGTGTACAAAAGGCGTAAAAAAAAAAAAAAAAAAAACCTCTCTGGGGTTTCCATATATTAATATTTCAAACTTTCCATAACATTCTTAAATCTTTATTGAATTTTCTTGATTTACTTCACATGCAAAACTTAAAATGTTTTATTATTAGTAGTTAGTATTTAGTAGTAGTACGCTTACATTATCTTACCAAAACACACAGATCGCTCTCTTTAAGGTCACCATCTTCACACCCCCAACAACATAGGCAGCCAGTGGATACTCATCAACCAGTTCAGAGACTGCCACAAGAGAGAGTTCTCGTGCTGGAGATGGAGTCAGCTGAAAGGCTCCATAATGCTCACAAAACCACCCACACAGCAGTTTTAACACAAAAAATAGTCTCTGCTGCAAAATGCAGATTTGGTGGATTTCCCCAAATTCAGGCAAGCCACCCTCAGAACCATATGCCACTACCATACCTGGTCTGTAGTTAATTCCCTTGCTCCATACATTTTTTGCTAGGTTTATTTCAGACACATCAGGATCTCTCTCTTTAAAAGCTTGAGCTAGTTCTTCCTTCAACATATCTATTGGAACAGTAGATACATCTGATACATCCAGCTCTGGTTTATCAATATTTGGAGATGACAAGTGGTATCCAATCATAATCTGATGTTTCACAGCAAGAGACAAAGGCATGTTTTTAAAGCAACTGGTGTGTTTAATAACTTTTTAAAAAAAACTATGCTTTGCTTCGAACCGGAGGGTCCAAAGTCCCACAAGTGGCCCAAAGAACTTTATGAGTTCTGCGTAATGCTCTATGTAATGGTGTTTAGGGAGCAATTTTTTGTTAGGAAACACCTCTTGATACCTTTGTCGGTGATCGGAAATTTTGCTTTCAAGGTAAGCAACAGACTCGTCACTGTGAACTGGGGCAACCACTAGCTCAACAATCTGCTTTAAATCCAACAATACCTGCCACACTGGTTCATGTTCGGGAATCTTGGGGCCAATCAGACTTTGGCGCAACTCTAGGATTGACAGAAGTTTGAATTCAGTAAGTGCTTATTTTTGAGGCGGTTGAACAAGACATATGTTGAAGACTGAGGGTAGCTATCATTGGAATCACATTCAGATCACCTCAAATAGAGACACTGATGATTCTTGTGCTCATAAGTGCTTCACTTTGGGGTTGTCTTGGTTGTGAGTACTTCAAGAGAAATTGTACTGGACAGCTGCAGAAGAAGTCAGTTTACATCATGGTGATATGACCAGAGGAATGAATAAAGTTGGCATTAACATGACCCAAACACAAGCACTGACTTGAATCCTGAATGCAGTAAGTGCTTCTTGTTGGGGTAGTGTTGCTGACCTCTGCATCTTCAAGTGGGTTAGCTGTATGTCTTTTGAGAATTTCAAATATGCATTTGGGGTTTGGGGAAAATAAAGGAAGTGTTTTGGGGTTGGGAAATTTGTGCCTACTGCCTGCATGAATTTAATATACATTAATTTTTAAAAACAAGCAGCAAGTCCCACTGTCTCTTTAATTGTCGAGGGATCTTTTGGAAGAATGTGACTTTTGGAGGACATCTTCAGTGCCAACTACTCTTCTTTGTATTGCTTTGAAGTACTTTTGATGGAGTTGCAACTGGAGGTCATTGTGTGGGAATGAGTTGCATCAGTAAAACTCTTTGGATTCTAATTGACCACTCATCAACTGTAAATGGTATGCATATGTGGCAAGACTACGAGGGTTAAAGTTACTTTGATTAGTTAGCAATATCCGACAACGCCACCTAGGGGAATTTCACCCCCAGGAAATCTATTAAAACACAAAACACTCTAGCTCTGACAAAAAGGTCACACAGGTACGAGCAACACAAGAGACAAACGTGATTCCCAGATAAATTATACACAATATAGTTTTATTAATAACATTTTAAAACTTTCAATCTTGGGCAAGATCTCTTGGTGGATGTGTGCGCAGCATAAAATAGTAAGTGGCCAAATATTGCACAGTCTCCCGGGGCCTTCTAGCGGTTTGATTAAGTTTGTGTAATAGAGTACAGGAAGGACGGGCACAGGGCTGAGGGCTCACCTGGCAGAGATGACTAACTGAGGGAAAGGGGGAAGGGTCCTGATGCTGCACACCACACGTGAAGAAAAAAATAACCCACACTGTTGAATAACACCCAAGTGCACTACTGTACAGGAAGTGAAGGGACCACCACCACGGGGATCAGTCAGTCACTCGCACACACCGGCCCAACAGCTCCTGTCCAAAACAAACAAAAGATTCAAACTGTTAGTCAGGGCAAAAAGGGGCAAACCAAATAAAATAAGCTGCCCCGACACCATACTATTCCAGGCCCAATAGCTTACCACCAAAGTAAACTGTGCTGCTAAATGCCACTTACCCACACACACAGTTAACCCAGTAAACAAAACACAAGAAAAGAAAAGAAAGAAAGAAAACAGTTTCTACCAAAGAAAATCACTAAATAACTAAACCCAAAACCTACAGAAAATAATCAATTGATAACAAATTACAAACTCTAAAAGGAAAAAAAACAATTTCTGCAAAAAAAATAACTAAATAACCAAAATCCAAAACCTAAAGAAAATAAATTGGTAAAGAATCACAACACTATCCACAATAACAACAAATGTAAATACAATACCAAAAAAAAGATTAACCAAGGGCTACTAGGTTAGTTGATGCGGATCAGTCTCAATGGTGCAGCTTTAAATCACACACTACATTAAATTCCGCTGCAGAGAACAGCACCACATGCGATGCCACGCTCAGTTCTCGTCCTAGAGAAGTTACTCCGGGTGTATTAAAGCAACACGCACACCTAAGGTTTGGTTTAAAAGAACCAAACCCGGAACACCATAACAATCTTTTAAAAGAACAGATGCAAATGCGCTTGCCGCGATGAACCCATTGACAGAACAGCAGTAGCGCAGCGGCCCACGTCAAAGATGGAGCCACCTGCAGTCAGTTGAGGCTCAGCTGTACAGGCAACAGGGGAGGTAGCGGTAAACGGCTGCAGCTTAACTCGGGGATCCGACGCAGCGCGTGGATTATTACGCCTGGCTCCGAGGCCGCCACTCCCGACTCCAACCTCTGGCCCAAATACAAACTGGCTCTGCTGGCAAAAATCAACGGAGGAAGTCCGACAACCAGCGTCTCAAGACAGCCACATGGATCCAACACGCCACGCCAAACACGCTGCCGACGCACACACAGGCCTCCAGAAAAGGTAGGATGACGCACACCCGAGCCGCGCAACTCTCCTCCAAATAAAGCCTTCCACAGCGCCGCCCAGTAATCAAGGTGGAATAGCCCACACCGCTGCTCACCCTGATCCCACACACACACACACACACCAGGAGTGGAGACTGGCTGTGCCATCCTACCACACATACATGTAAGTACCCATGATGGTCGTCTGAACATACTGTACAAATAGTGCCATTGTTTACTTACAATACTAAAGACCATTGGAACTTCATTTGAAGGCGGGCTGAGCTGGATGGAAGTGGCTGCTATCAGTATTTAAGAAAGGCAAATCTCTGCAAGGAGCACAACTTCTTCTGCTGCTGTGGCACAACACAGAAGATGCAAGAAGGAAAGATTCTGCACTACAGAGAAACTCGTAAGAAAAGAAGAATGTTCACTGCACATCTTTGACTGGCGCAACTCTAGGATTGACAGAAGTTTGAATTCAGTAAGTGCTTATTTTTGAGGCAGTTGAACAAGACATATGTTGAAGACTGAGGGTAGCTATCATTGGAATCACATTCAGATCACCTCAAATAGAGACACTGATGATTCTTGTGCTCATAAGTGCTTCACTTTGGGGTTGTCTTGGTTGTGAGTACTTCAAGAGAAATTGTACTGGACAGCTGCAGAAGAAGTCAGTTTACATCATGGTGATATGACCAGAGGAATGAATAAAGTTGGCATTAACATGACCCAAACACAAGCACTGACTTGAATCCTGAATGCAGTAAGTGCTTCTTGTTGGGGTAGTGTTGCTGACCTGTCATTTCCCAGATAAGGCATTCTACATTGTGTGTTGCAGGATGAAGAATATGGACATTCTTTCAGGTCATTACTATTGCTCTAACTTTAGCATTGACTTGACTGTTAAATCAGTAAGTGCTACTTGTTGGGGCAGTTTTACTTGACAAAATCACCTGAATGTATTGGAAGCTATATGTTCACTCTCGGATCACCTCAAATCGAGACACTGATGATTCTTGTCTTCATAAGTGCTTCACTTTGGGGTTGTCTTAGTTGTGAGTGCTTCAACAGAAATTTCTCTCCAAGCTGTGGAAAAAAATAATATTCCATCTTTTTCACACGACCTGTCAAACGCGTAAAATCGGCACCAACATTACCCAAACACAAGCACTGTCTTGGTTGTGAGTACTTCAAGAGAAATTGTACTGGACAGCTGCAGAAGAAGTCAGTTTATATCATGGTGATATGACCAGAGGAATGAATAAAGTTGGCATTAACATGACCCAAACACAAGCACTGACTTGAATCCTGAATGCAGTAAGTGCTTCTTGTTGGGGTAGTGTTGCTGACCTGTCATTTCCCAGATAAGGCATTCTACATTGTGTGTTGCATGATGAAGAACATGGACATTCTTTCAAGTCATTACTATTACCCTAACTTTAGCATTGACTTGACTGTTAAATCAGTAAGTGCTACTTGTTGGGGTAGTGTTGCTGACCTCTGCATCTTCAAGTGGGTTAGCTGTATGTCTTTTGAGAATTTCAAATATGCATTTGGGGTTTGGGGAAAATAAAGGAAGTGTTTTGGGGTTGGGAAATGTGTGCCTACTGCCTGCATGAATTTAATATACATTATTTTTTTAAAACAAGCAGCAAGTCCCACTGTCTCTTTGATTGTCGAGGGATCTTTTGGAAGAATGTGACTTTTGGAGGACATCTTCAGTGCCAACTGCTCTTCTTTGTATTGCTTTGAAGTACTTTTGATGGAGTTGCAACTGGAGGTCATTGTGTGGGAATGAGTTGCATCAGTAAAACTCTTTGGATTCTAATTGACCACTCATCAACAGTAAATGGTATGCATACATGTAAGTACCCATGATGGTCGTCTGAACATACTGTACAAATAGTGCCATTGTTTACTTACAATACTAAAGACCATTGAAACTTCATTTGAAGGCAGGCGGAGCTGGATGGAAGTGGCTGCTATCAGTATTTAAGACAGGCAAATCTCTGCAAGGAGCACAACTTCTTCTGCTGTGGAACAACACAGAAGATGCAAGAAGGAAAGATTCTGCACTACAGAGAAACTCGTAAGAAAAGAAGAATGTTCACTGCACATCTTTGACTTTGGCGCAACTCTAGGATTGACAGAAGTTTGAATTCAGTAAGTGCTTATTTTTGAGGCGGTTGAACAAGACATATGTTGAAGACTGAGGGTAGCTATCATTGGAATCACATTCAGATCACCTCAAATAGAGACACTGATGATTTGTGTGCTCATAAGTGCTTCACTTTGGGGTTGTCTTGGTTGTGAGTGCTTCAAGAGAAATTGTACTGTGCAGTTGCAGAAGAAGTCAGTTTACATCATGGTGATATGACCAGAGGAATGAATAAAGTTGGCATTAACATTACCCAAACACAAGCACTGACTTGAATCCTGAATGCAGTAAGTGCTTCTTGTTGGGGTAGTGTTGCTGACCCGTTTTTTCCCAGATATTGTGTGCACATTGTGTGTTGCAGGTTGAAGAATATGGACATTCTTTCAAGTCATTACTATTACCCTAACTTTAGCATTGACTTGACTGTTAAATCAGTAAGTGCTACTTGTTGGGGCAGTTTTACTTGACAAAATCACCTGAATGTATTGGAAGCTATATGTTCACTCTCGGATCACCTCAAATCGAGACACTGATGATTCTTGTCTTCATAAGTGCTTCACTTTGGGGTTGTCTTAGTTGTGAGTGCTTCAACAGAAATTTCTCTCCAAGCTGTGGAAAAAAATAATATTCCATCTTTTTCATATGACCTGTCAAATGCGTAAAATCGGCACCAACATTACCCAAACACAAGCACCGTCTTGACTTCTGAATGCAGTAAGTGCTTCTTGTTGGGGTAGTGTTGCTGACCCCTGCATCTTCAAGTGGGTTAGCTGTATGTCTTTTGAGAATTTCAAATATGCATTTGGGGTTTGGGGAAAATAAAGGAAGTGTTTTGGGGTTGGGAAATTTGTGCCTACTGCCTGCATGAATTTAATATACATTAATTTTTAAAAACAAGCAGCAAGTCCCACTGTCTCTTTGATTGTCTAGGGATCTTTTGGAAGAATGTGACTTTTGGAGGACATCTTCAGTGCCAACTGCTCTTCTTTGTATTGCTTTGAAGTACTTTTGATGGAGTTACAACTGGAGGTCACTGTGTGGGAATGAGTTGCATCAGTAAAACTCTTTGGATTCTAATTGACCACTCATCAACTGTAAATGGTATGCATACATGTAAGTACCCATGATGGTCGTCTGAACATACTGTGCAAATAGTGCCATTGTTTACTTACAATACTAAAGACCATTGGAACTTCATATAAAGGAGGGCAGAGCTGGATGGAAGTGGCTGCTATCAGTATTTAAGACAGGCAAATCTCTGCAAGGAGCACAACTTCTTCTGCTACTGTGGCACAACACAGAAGATGCAAGAAGGAAAGATTCTGCACTACAGAGAAACTCGTAAGAAAAGAAGAATGTTCACTGCACATCTTTGACTTTGGCGCAACTCTAGGATTGACAGAAGTTTGAATTCAGTAAGTGCTTATTTTTGAGGCGGTTGAACAAGACATATGTTGAAGACTGAGGGTAGCTATCATTGGAATCACATTCAGATCAGCTCAAATAGAGACACTAATGATTTGTGTGCTCATAAGTGCTTCACTTTGGGGTTGTCTTGGTTGTGAGTACTTCAAGAGAAATTGTACTGGACAGCTGCAGAAGAAGTCAGTTTACATCATGGGGATATGACCAGAGGAATGAATAAAGTTGGCATTAACATGACCCAAACACAAGCACTGACTTGAATCCTGAATGCAGTAAGTGCTTCTTGTTGGGGTAGTGTTGCTGACCCGTCATTTCACAGATAAGGCATTCTACATTGTGTGTTGCAGGATGAAGAATATGGACATTCTTTCAAGTCATTACTATTACCCTAACTTTAGCATTGACTTGACTGTTAAATCAGTAAGTGCTACTTGTTGGGGCAGTTTTACTTGACAAAATCACCTGAATGTATTGGAAGCTATATGTTCACTCTCGGATCACCTCAAATCGAGACACTGATGATTCTTGTCTTCATAAGTGCTTCACTTTGGGGTTGTCTTAGTTGTGAGTGCTTCAACAGAAATTTCCCTCCAAGCTGTGGAAAAAAATAATATTCCATCTTTTTCATACGACCTGTCAAACGCGTAAAATCGGTAGCAACATTACCCAAACACAAGCACCATCTTGACTTCTGAATGCAGTAAGTGCTTCTTGTTGGGGTAGTGTTGCTGACCTCTGCATCTTCAAGTGGGTTAGCTGTATGTCTTTTGAGAATTTCAAATATGCATTTGGGGTTTGGGGAAAATAAAGGAAGTGTTTTGGAGTTGGGAAATTTGTGCCTACTGCCTGCATGAATTTAATATACATTAATTTTTAAAAACAAGCAGCAAGTCCCACTGTCTCTTTAATTGTCGAGGGATCTTTTGGAAGAATGTGACTTTTGGAGGACATCTTCAGTGCCAACTGCTCTTCTTTGTATTGCTTTGAAGTACTTTTGATGGAGTTGCAACTGGAGGTCATTGTGTGGGAATGAGTTGCATCAGTAAAACTCTTTGGATTCTAATTGACCACTCATCAACTGTAAATGGTATGCATACATGTAAGTACCCATGATGGTCGTCTGAACATACTGTACAAATAGTGCCATTGTTTACTTACAATACTAAAGACCATTGAAACTTCATTTGAAGGCGGGCTGAGCTGGATGGAAGTGGCTGCTATCAGTATTTAAGAAAGGCTAATCTCTGCAAGGAGCACAACTTCTTCTGCTGCTGTGGCACAACACAGAAGATGCAAGAAGGAAAGATTCTGCACTACAGAGAAACTCGTAAGAAAAGAAGAATGTTCACTGCACATCTTTGACTTTGGCGCAACTCTAGGATTGACAGAAGTTTGAATTCAGTAAGTGCTTATTTTTGAGGCGGTTGAACAAGACATATGTTGAAGACTGAGGGTAGCTATCATTGGAATCACATTCAGATCACCTCAAATAGAGACACTGATGATTCTTGTGCTCATAAGTGCTTCACTTTGGGGTTGTCTTGGTTGTGAGTGCTTCAAGAGAAATTGTACTGGGCAGCTGCAGAAGAAGTCAGTTTACATCATGGTGATATGACCAGAGGAATGAATAAAGTTGGCATTAACATGACCCAAACACAAGCACTGACTTGAATCCTGAATGCAGTAAGTGCTTCTTGTTGGGGGAGTGTTGCTGACCTGTCATTTCCCAGATAAGGCATTCTACATTGTGTGTTGCAGGTTGAAGAATATGGACATTCTTTCAAGTCATTACTATTACCCTAACTTTAGCATTGACTTGACTGTTAAATCAGTAAGTGCTACTTGTTGGGGCAGTTTTACTTGACAAAATCACCTGAATGTATTTGAAGCTATATGTTCACTCTCGGATCACCTCAAATCGAGACACTGATGATTCTTGTCTTCATAAGTGCTTCACTTTGGGGTTGTCTTAGTTGTGAGTGCTTCAACAGAAATTTCTCTCCAAACTGTGGAAAAAAATAATATTCCATCTTTTTCACACGACCTGTCAAACGCGTAAAATCGGCACCAACATTACCCAAACACAAGCACCGTCTTGACTTCTGAATGCAGTAAGTGCTTCTTGTTGGGGTAGTGTTGCTGACCTCTGCATCTTCAAGTGGGTTAGCTGTATGTCTTTTGAGAATTTCAAATATGTTTTGGGGTTTGGGGAAAATAACGGAAGTGTTTTGGGGTTGGGAAATTTGTGCCTACTGCCTGCATGAATTTAATATACATTAATTTTTAAAAACAAGCAGCAAGTCCCACTGTCTCTTTAATTGTCGAGGGATCTTTTGGAAGAATGTGACTTTTGGAGGACATCTTCAGTGCCAACTACTCTTCTTTGTATTGCTTTGAAGTACTTTTGATGGAGTTGCAACTGGAGGTCATTGTGTGGGAATGAGTTGCATCAGTAAAACTCTTTGGATTCTAATTGACCACTCATCAACTGTAAATGGTATGCATACATGTAAGTACCCATGATGGTCGTCTGAACATACTGTACAAATAGTGCCATTGTTTACTTACAATACTAAAGACCATTGAAACTTCATTTGAAGGCGGGCTGAGCTGGATGGAAGTGGCTGCTATCAGTATTTAAGAAAGGCAAATCTCTGCAAGGAGCACAACTTCTTCTGCTGCTGTGGCACAACACAGAAGATGCAAGAAGGAAAGATTCTGCACTACAGAGAAACTCGTAAGAAAAGAAGAATGTTCACTGCACATCTTTGACTTTGGCGCAACTCTAGGATTGACAGAAGTTTGAATTCAGTAAGTGCTTATTTTTGAGGCAGTTGAACAAGACATATGTTGAAGACTGAGGGTAGCTATCATTGGAATCACATTCAGATCACCTCAAATAGAGACACTGATGATTTGTGTGCTCATAAGTGCTTCACTTTGGGGTTGTCTTGGTTGTGAGTGCTTCAAGAGAAATTGTACTGAACAGCTGCAGAAGAAGTCAGTTTACATCATGGTGATATGACCAGAGGAATGAATAAAGTTGGCATTAACATGACCCAAACACAAGCACTGACTTGAATCCTGAATGCAGTAAGTGCTTCTTGTTGGGGTAGTGTTGCTGACCCGTCATTTCACAGATAAGGCATTCTACATTGTGTGTTGCAGGATGAAGAATATGGACATTCTTTCAAGTCATTACTATTACCCTAACTTTAGCATTGACTTGACTGTTAAATCAGTAAGTGCTACTTGTTGGGGCAGTTTTACTTGACAAAATCACCTGAATGTATTGGAAGCTATATGTTCACTCTCAGATCACCTCAAATCGAGACACTGATGATTCTTGTCTTCATAAGTGCTTCACTTTGGGGTTGTCTTAGTTGTGAGTGCTTCAACAGAAATTTCCCTCCAAGCTGTGGAAAAAAATAATATTCCATCTTTTTCATACGACCTGTCAAACGCGTAAAATCGGCAGCAACATTACCCAAACACAAGCACCATCTTGACTTCTGAATGCAGTAAGTGCTTCTTGTTGGGGTAGTGTTGCTGACCTCTGCATCTTCAAGTGGGTTAGCTGTATGTCTTTTGAGAATTTCAAATATGCATTTGGGGTTTGGGGAAAATAAAGGAAGTGTTTTGGAGTTGGGAAATTTGTGCCTACTGCCTGCATGAATTTAATATACATTAATTTTTAAAAACAAGCAGCAAGTCCCACTGTCTCTTTAATTGTCGAGGGATCTTTTGGAAGAATGTGACTTTTGGAGGACATCTTCAGTGCCAACTGCTCTTCTTTGTATTGCTTTGAAGTACTTTTGATGGAGTTGCAACTGGAGGTCATTGTGTGGGAATGAGTTGCATCAGTAAAACTCTTTGGATTCTAATTGACCACTCATCAACTGTAAATGGTATGCATACATGTAAGTACCCATGATGGTCGTCTGAACATACTGTACAAATAGTGCCATTGTTTACTTACAATACTAAAGACCATTGAAACTTCATTTGAAGGCGGGCTGAGCTGGATGGAAGTGGCTGCTATCAGTATTTAAGAAAGGCTAATCTCTGCAAGGAGCACAACTTCTTCTGCTGCTGTGGCACAACACAGAAGATGCAAGAAGGAAAGATTCTGCACTACAGAGAAACTCGTAAGAAAAGAAGAATGTTCACTGCACATCTTTGACTTTGGCGCAACTCTAGGATTGACAGAAGTTTGAATTCAGTAAGTGCTTATTTTTGAGGCGGTTGAACAAGACATATGTTGAAGACTGAGGGTAGCTATCATTGGAATCACATTCAGATCACCTCAAATAGAGACACTGATGATTTGTGTGCTCGTAAGTGCTTCACTTTGGGGTTGTCTTGGTTGTGAGTACTTCAAGAGAAATTGTACTGAACAGCTGCAGAAGAAGTCAGTTTACATCATGGTGATATGACCAGAGGAATGAATAAAGTTGGCATTAACATTACCCAAACACAAGCACTGACTTGAATCCTGAATGCAGTAAGTGCTTCTTGTTGGGGTAGTGTTGCTGACCCGTCATTTCCCAGATAAGGCATTCTACATTGTGTGTTGCAGGTTGAAGAATATGGAAAATCTTTCAAGTCAGTACTATTACCCTAACTTTAGCATTGACTTGACTGTTAAATCAGTAAGTGCTACTTGTTGGGGCAGTTTTACTTGACAAAATCACCTGAATGTATTGGAAGCTATATGTTCACTCTCGGATCACCTCAAATCGAGACACTGATGATTCTTGTCTTCATAAGTGCTTCACTTTGGGGTTGTCTTAGTTGTGAGTGCTTCAACAGAAATTTCTCTCCAAGCTGTGGAAAAAAATAATATTCCATCTTTTTCACACGACCTGTCAAACGCGTAAAATCGGCACCAACATGACCCAAACACAAGCACTGACTTGAATCCTGAATGCAGTAAGTGCTTCTTGTTGGGGTAGTGTTGCTGACCCGTCATTTCCCAGATATTGTGTGTACATTGTGTGTTGCAGGTTGAAGAATATGGACATTCTTTCAAGTCATTACTATTACCCTAACTTTAGCATTGACTTGACTGTTAAATCTGTAAGTGCTATTTGTTGGGGCAGTTTTACTTGACAAAAACACCTGAATGTATTTGAAGCTATATGTTCACTCTCGGATCACCTCAAATCGAGACACTGATGATTCTTGTGCTCATAAGTGCTTCACTTTGGGGTTGTCTTGGTTGTGAGTGCTTCAAGAGAAATTGTACTGAACAGCTGCAGAAGAAGTCAGTTTACATCATGGTGATATGACCAGAGGAATGAATAAAGTTGGCATTAACATTACCCAAACACAAGCACTGACTTGAATCCTGAATGCAGTAAGTGCTTCTTGTTGGGGTAGTGTTGCTGACCCGTCATTTCACAGATAAGGCATTCTACATTGTGTGTTGCAGGTTGAAGAATATGGAAAATCTTTCAAGTCAGTACTATTACCCTAACTTTAGCATTGACTTGACTGTTAAATCAGTAAGTGCTACTTGTTGGGGCAGTTTTACTTGACAAAATCACCTGAATGTATTGGAAGCTATATGTTCACTCTCGGATCACCTCAAATCGAGACACTGATGATTCTTGTCTTCATAAGTGCTTCACTTTGGGGTTGTCTTAGTTGTGAGTGCTTCAACAGAAATTTCTCTCCAAGCTGTGGAAAAAAATAATATTCCATCTTTTTCACACGACCTGTCAAACGCGTAAAATCGGCACCAACATTACCCAAACACAAGCACTGACTTGAATCCTGAATGCAGTAAGTGCTTCTTGTTGGGGTAGTGTTGCTGACCCGTCATTTCCCAGATATTGTGTGTACATTGTGTGTTGCAGGTTGAAGAATATGGACATTCTTTCAAGTCATTACTATTACCCTAACTTTAGCATTGACTTGACTGTTAAATCAGTAAGTGCTATTTGTTGGGGCAGTTTTACTTGACAAAAACACCTGAATGTATTGGAAGCTATATGTTCACTCTCGGATCACCTCAAATCGAGACACTGATGATTCTTGTCTTCATAAGTGCTTCACTTTGGGGTTGTCTTAGTTGTGAGTGCTTCAACAGAAATTTCTCTCCAAGCTGTGGAAAAAAATAATATTCCATCTTTTTCACACGACCTGTCAAACGCGTAAAATCGGCACCAACATTACCCAAACACAAGCACCGTCTTGACTTCTGAATGCAGTAAGTGCTTCTTGTTGGGGTAGTGTTGCTGACCTCTGCATCTTCAAGTGGGTTAGCTGTATGTCTTTTGAGAATTTCAAATATGTTTTGGGGTTTGGGGAAAATAAAGGAAGTGTTTTGGGGTTGGGAAATTTGTGCCTACTGCCTGCATGAATTTAATATACATTAATTTTTAAAAACAAGCAGCAAGTCCCACTGTCTCTTTAATTGTCTAGGGATCTTTTGGAAGAATGTGACTTTTGGAGGACATCTTCAGTGCCAACTGCTCTTCTTTGTATTGCTTTGAAGTACTTTTGATGGAGTTGCAACTAGAGGTCATTGTGTGGGAACGAGTTGCATCAGTAAAACTCTTTGGATTCTAATTGACCACTCATCAACTGTAAATGGTATGCATACATGTAAGTACCCATGATGGTCGTCTGAACATACTGTACAAATAGTGCCATTGTTTACTTACAATACTAAAGACCATTGAAACTTCATTTAAAGGCGGGCGGAGCTGGATGGAAGTGGCTGCTATCAGTATTTAAGAAAGGCAAATCTCTGCAAGGAGCACAACTTCTTCTGCTGCTGTGGCACAACACAGAAGATGCAAGAAGGAAAGATTCTGCACTACAGAGAAACTCGTAAGAAAAGACGAATGTTCACTGCACATCTTTGACTTTGGCGCAACTCTAGGATTGACAGAAGTTTGAATTCAGTAAGTGCTTATTTTTGAGGCGGTTGAACAAGACATATTTTGAAGACTGAGGGTAGCTATCATTGGAATCACATTCAGATCACCTCAAATAGAGACACTGATGATTCTTATGCTCATAAGTGCTTCACTTTGGGGTTGTCTTGGTTGTGAGTACTTCAAGAGAAATTGTACTGGACAGCTGCAGAAGAAGTCAGTTTACATCATGGTGATATCAATCAATCAATCAATCAATCAACTTTATTTGTAGAGCGCTTTTCCTGCATGGACATGCAACACAAAGTGCTTTGCAGAATTAAAAACAATTAACACAAGAAAGAAAAACAGTTACAAAGAAAGCCCCTCCCTCCCACCCTCCATACTACACACACACACACACAATCTCACACACAATAGGGAGACATGGCACTGAGGATCAAGGGAACGCCACCTTTGGGGTCGTCCACACTGGGAGGAGCAGCAGGCCGTGCCATCGGGGGGACCAGCACCCAGGCCCCCGGACTCCGACAGACAGGTGGACCCCCACATCGAAGGGAGGAACCACCAGCCGGCCGGGCCGAAGGGACCCAAGGACAGCACCCCCACTAGCAGACCCGACACAGCTCCCAGCGTGGAGGACCCCCCTGATATGACCAGAGGAATGAATAAAGTTGGCATTAACATGACCCAAACACAAGCACTGACTTGAATCCTGAATGCAGTAAGTGCTTCTTGTTGGGGTAGTGTTGCTGACCTGTCATTTCCCAGATATTGTGTGTACATTGTGTGTTGCAGGTTGAAGAATATGGACATTCTTTCAAGTCATTACTATTACCCTAACTTTAGCATTGACTTGACTGTTAAATCAGTAAGTGCTACTTGTTGGGGCAGTTTTACTTGACAAAATCACCTGAATGTATTGGAAGCTATATGTTCACCCTCTGATCACCTCAAATCGAGACACTGATGATTCTTGTCTTCATAAGAGCTTCACTTTGGGGTTGTCTTGGTTGTGAGTGCTTCAACAGAAATTTCTCTCCAAGCTGTGGAAAAAAATAATATTCCATCTTTTTCACACGACCTGTCAAACGCGTAAAATCGGCACCAACATTACCCAAACACAAGCACCATCTTGACTTCTGAATGCAGTAAGTGCTTCTTGTTGGGGTAGTGTTGCTGACCTGTCATTTCCCAGATAAGGCATTCTACATTGTGTGTTGCATGATGAAGAACATGGACATTCTTTCAAGTCATTACTATTACCCTAACTTTAGCACTGACTTGACTGTTAAATCAGTAAGTGCTACTTGTTGGGGTAGTGTTGCTGACCTCTGCATCTTCAAGTGGGTTAGCTGTATGTCTTTTGAGAATTTCAAATATGCATTTGGGGTTTGGGGAAAATAAAGGAAGTGTTTTGGGGTTGGGAAATTTGTGCCTACTGCCTGCATGAATTTAATATACATTAATTTTTTAAAACAAGCAGCAAGTCCCACTGTCTCTTTGATTGTCGAGGGATCTTTTGGAAGAATGTGACTTTTCGAGGACATCTTCAGTGCCAACTGCTCTTCTTTGTATTGCTTTGAAGTACTTTTGATGGAGTTGCAACTGGAGGTCATTGTGTGGGAATGAGTTGCATCAGTAAAACTCTTTGGATTCTAATTGACCACTCATCAACAGTAAATGGTATGCATACATGTAAGTACCCATGATGGTCGTCTGAACATACTGTACAAATAGTGCCATTGTTTACTTACAATACTAAAGACCATTGAAACTTCATTTGAAGGCAGGCGGAGCTGGATGGAAGTGGCTGCTATCAGTATTTAAGACAGGCAAATCTCTGCAAGGAGCACAACTTCTTCTGCTGTGGAACAACACAGAAGATGCAAGAAGGAAAGATTCTGCACTTCAGAGAAACTCGTAAGAAAAGAAGAATGTTCACTGCACATCTTTGACTTTGGCGCAACTCTAGGATTGACAGAAGTTTGAATTCAGTAAGTGCTTATTTTTGAGGCGGTTGAACAAGACATATGTTGAAGACTGAGGGTAGCTATCATTGGAATCACATTCAGATCACCTCAAATAGAGACACTGATGATTTGTGTGCTCATAAGTGCTTCACTTTGGGGTTGTCTTGGTTGTGAGTGCTTCAAGAGAAATTGTACTGTGCAGTTGCAGAAGAAGTCAGTTTACATCATGGTGATATGACCAGAGGAATGAATAAAGTTGGCATTAACATTACCCAAACACAAGCACTGACTTGAATCCTGAATGCAGTAAGTGCTTCTTGTTGGGGTAGTGTTGCTGACCCGTTTTTTCCCAGATATTGTGTGCACATTGTGTGTTGCAGGTTGAAGAATATGGACATTCTTTCAAGTCATTACTATTACCCTAACTTTAGCATTGACTTGACTGTTAAATCAGTAAGTGCTACTTGTTGGGGCAGTTTTACTTGACAAAATCACCTGAATGTATTGGAAGCTATATGTTCACTCTCGGATCACCTCAAATCGAGACACTGATGATTCTTGTCTTCATAAGTGCTTCACTTTGGGGTTGTCTTAGTTGTGAGTGCTTCAACAGAAATTTCTCTCCAAGCTGTGGAAAAAAATAATATTCCATCTTTTTCATATGACCTGTCAAATGCGTAAAATCGGCACCAACATTACCCAAACACAAGCACCGTCTTGACTTCTGAATGCAGTAAGTGCTTCTTGTTGGGGTAGTGTTGCTGACCCCTGCATCTTCAAGTGGGTTAGCTGTATGTCTTTTGAGAATTTCAAATATGCATTTGGGGTTTGGGGAAAATAAAGGAAGTGTTTTGGGGTTGGGAAATTTGTGCCTACTGCCTGCATGAATTTAATATACATTAATTTTTAAAAACAAGCAGCAAGTCCCACTGTCTCTTTGATTGTCTAGGGATCTTTTGGAAGAATGTGACTTTTGGAGGACATCTTCAGTGCCAACTGCTCTTCTTTGTATTGCTTTGAAGTACTTTTGATGGAGTTACAACTGGAGGTCATTGTGTGGGAATGAGTTGCATCAGTAAAACTCTTTGGATTCTAATTGACCACTCATCAACTGTAAATGGTATGCATACATGTAAGTACCCATGATGGTCGTCTGAACATACTGTACAAATAGTGCCATTGTTTACTTACAATACTAAAGACCATTGAAACTTCATTTGAAGGCGGGCGGAGCTGGATGGAAGTGGCTGCTATCAGTATTTAAGATAGGCAAATCTCTGCAAGGAGCACAACTTCTTCTGCTGCTGTGGCACAACACAGAAGATGCAAGAAGGAAAGATTCTGCACTACAGAGAAACTCGTAAGAAAAGAAGAATGTTCACCGCACATCTTTGACTTTGGCGCAACTCTAGGATTGACAGAAGTTTGAATTCAGTAAGTGCTTATTTTTGAGGCGGTTGAACAAGACATATGTTGAAGACTGAGGGTAGCTATCATTGGAATCACATTCAGATCACCTCAAATAGAGACACTGATGATTCTTGTGCTCATAAGTGCTTCACTTTGGGGTTGTCTTGGTTGTGAGTACTTCAAGAGAAATTGTACTGGACAGCTGCAGAAGAAGTCAGTTTACATCATGGTGATATGACCAGAGGAATGAATAAAGTTGGCATTAACATTACCCAAACACAAGCGCTGACTTGAATCCTGAATGCAGTAAGTGCTTCTTGTTGGGGTAGTGTTGCTGACCTGTCATTTCCCAGATGAGGCATTCTACATTGTGTGTTGCAGGTTGAAGAATATGGACATTCTTTCAAGTCATTACTATTACCCTAACTTTAGCATTGACTTGACTGTTAAATCAGTAAGTGCTACTTTTTGGGGCAGTTTTACTTGACAAAATCACCTGAATGTATTGGAAGCTATATGTTCACTCTCGGATCACCTCAAATCGAGACACTGATGATTCTTGTCTTCATAAGTGCTTCATTTTGGGGTTGTCTTAGTTGTGAGTGCTTCAACAGAAATTTCTCTCCAAGCTGTGGAAAAAAATAATATTCCATCTTTTTCATATGACCTGTCAAATGCGTAAAATCGGCACCAACATTACCCAAACACAAGCACCGTCTTGACTTCTGAATGCAGTAAGTGCTTCTTGTTGGGGTAGTGTTGCTGACCTCTGCATCTTCAAGTGGGTTAGCTGTATGTCTTTTGAGAATTTCAAATATGTTTTGGGGTTGGGAAATTTGTGCCTACTGCCTGCATGAATTTAATATACATTAATTTTTAAAAACAAGCAGCAAGTCCCACTGTCTCTTTGATTGTCTAGGGATCTTTTGGAAGAATGTGACTTTTGGAGGACATCTTCAGTGCCAACTGCTTTGAAGTACTTTTGATGGAGTTGCAACTGGAGGTCATTGTGTGGGAATGAGTTGCATCAGTAAAACTCTTTGGATTCTAATTGACCACTCATCAACTGTAAATGGTATGCATACATGTAAGTACCCATGATGGTCGTCTGAACATACTGTGCAAATAGTGCCATTGTTTACTTACAATACTAAAGACCATTGGAACTTCATATAAAGGAGGGCAGAGCTGGATGGAAGTGGCTGCTATCAGTATTTAAGAAAGGCAAATCTCTGCAAGGAGCACAACTTCTTCTGCTGCTGTGGCACAACACAGAAGATGCAAGAAGGAAAGATTCTGCACTACAGAGAAACTCGTAAGAAAAGAAGAATGTTCACTGCACATCTTTGACTTTGGCGCAACTCTAGGATTGACAGAAGTTTGAATTCAGTAAGTGCTTATTTTTGAGGCGGTTGAACAAGACATATGTTGAAGACTGAGGGTAGCTATCATTGCAATCACATTCAGATCACCTCAAATCAAGACACTGATGATTCTTGTGCTCATAAGTGCTTCACTTTGGGGTTGTCTTGGTTGTGAGTGCTTCAACAGAAATTATACTGTGCAGTTGCAGAAGAAGTCAGTTTACATCATGGTGATATGACCAGAGGAATGAATAAAGTTGGCATTAACATGACCCAAACACAAGCACTGACTTGAATCCTGAATGCAGTAAGTGCTTCTTGTTGGGGTAGTGTTGCTGACCTGTCATTTCCCAGGTTAGGCATTCTACATTGTGTGTTGCAGGATGAAGAATATGGACATTCTTTCAAGTCATTACTATAACCCTAACTTTAGCATTGACTTGACTGTTAAATCAGTAAGTGCTACTTGTTGGGACAGTTTTACTTGACAAAATCACCTGAATGTATTGGAAGCTATATGTTCACTCTCGGATCACCTCAAATCGAGACACTGATGATTCTTGTGCTTCACTTTGGGGTTGTCTTGGTTGTGAGTGCTTCAAGAGAAATTGTACTGGGCAGTTGCAGAAGAAGTCAGTTTACATCATGGTGATATGACCAGAGGAATGAATAAAGTTGGCATTAACATGACCCAAACACAAGCACTGACTTGAATCCTGAATGCAGTAAGTGCTTCTTGTTGGGGTAGTGTTACTGACCCGTCATTTCCCAGATATTGTGTGTACATTGTGTGTTGCAGGTTGAAGAATATGGACATTCTTTCAAGTCATTACTATTACCCTAACTTTAGCATTGACTTGACTGTTAAATCAGTAAGTGCTACTTGTTGGGGCAGTTTTACTTGACAAAAACACCTGAATGTATTGGAAGCTATATGTTCACTCTCGGATCACCTCAAATCGAGACACTGATGATTCTTGTCTTCATAAGTGCTTCACTTTGGGGTTGTCTTAGTTGTGAGTGCTTCAACAGAAATTTCTCTCCAAGCTGTGGAAAAAAATAATATTCCATCTTTTTCACACGACCTGTCAAACGCGTAAAATCGGCAGCAACATTACCCAAACACAAGCACTGACTTGAATCCTGAATGCAGTAAGTGCTTCTTGTTGGGGTAGTGTTGCTGACCTCTGCATCTTCAAGTGGGTTAGCTGTATGTCTTTTGAGAATTTCAAATATGCATTTGGGGTTTGGGGAAAATAAAGGAAGTGTTTTGGGGTTGGGAAATGTGTGCCTACTGCCTGCATGAATTTAATATACATTAATTTTTAAAAACAAGCAGCAAGTCCCACTGTCTCTTTGATTGTCTAGGGATCTTTTGGAAGAATGTGAGTTTTGGAGGACATCTTCAGTGCCAACTGCTCTTCTTTGTATTGCTTTGAAGTACTTTTGATGGAGTTACAACTGGAGGTCATTGTGTGGGAATGAGTTGCATCAGTAAAACTCTTTGGATTCTAATTGACCACTCATCAACTGTAAATGGTATGCATACATGTAAGTACCCATGATGGTCGTCTGAACATACTGTACAAATAGTGCCATTGTTTACTTACAATACTAAAGACCATTGAAACTTCATTTGAAGGCGGGCTGAGCTGGATGGAAGTGGCTGCTATCAGTATTTAAGACAGGCAAATCTCTGCAAGGAGCACAACTTCTTCTGCTACTGTGGCACAACACAGAAGATGCAAGAAGGAAAGATTCTGCACTACAGAGAAACTCGTAAGAAAAGAAGAATGTTCACTGCACATCTTTGACTTTGGCGCAACTCTAGGATTGACAGAAGTTTGAATTCAGTAAGTGCTTATTTTTGAGGCGGTTGAACAACACATGTTGAAGACTGAGGGTAGCTATCATTGCAATCACATTCAGATCACCTCAAATAGAGACACTGATGATTCTTGTGCTCATAAGTGCTTCACTTTGGGGTTGTCTTGGTTGTGAGTACTTCAAGAGAAATTGTACTGGACAGCTGCAGAAGAAGTCAGTTTACATCATGGTGATATGACCAGAGGAATGAATAAAGTTGGCATTAACATACCCAAACACAAGCACTGACTTGAATCCTGAATGCAGTAAGTGCTTCTTGTTGGGGTACTGTTGCTGACCTGTGATTTCCCAGATAAGGCATTCTACATTGTGTGTTGCAGGATGAAGAATATGGACATTCTTTCAAGTCATTACTATTACCCTAACTTTAGCATTGACTTGACTGTTAAACCAGTAAGTGCTACTTGTTGGGGCAGTTTTACCTGACAAAATCACCTGAATGTATTGGAAGCTATATGTTCACTCTCGGATCACCTCAAATCGAGACACTGATGATTCTTGTCTTCATAAGTGCTTCACTTTGGGGTTGTCTTAGTTGTGAGTGCTTCAACAGAAATTTCTCTCCAAGCTGTGGGAAAAAATAATATTCCATCTTTTTCACACGACCTGTCAAACGCGTAAAATCGGCACCAACATTACCCAAACACAAGCACCGTCTTGACTTCTGAATGCAGTAAGTGCTTCTTGTTGGGGTAGTGTTGCTGACCTCTGCATCTTCAAGTGGGTTAGCTGTATGTCTTTTGAGAATTTCAAATATGCATTTGGGGTTTGGGGAAAATAAAGGAAGTGTTTTGGGGTTGGGAAATTTGTGCCTACTGCCTGCATGAATTTAATATACATTAATTTTTAAAACAAGCAGCAAGTCCCACTGTCTCTTTAATTGTCTAGGGATCTTTTGGAAGAATGTGACTTTTGGAGGACATCTTCAGTGCCAACTGCTCTTCTTTGTATTGCTTTGAAGTACTTTTGATGGAGTTGCAACTGGAGGTCATTGTGTGGGAATGAGTTGCATCAGTAAAACTCTTTGGATTCTAATTGACCACTCATCAACTGTAAATGGTATGCATACATGTAAGTACCCATGATGGTCGTCTGAACATACTGTACAAATAGTGCCATTGTTTACTTACAATACTAAAGACCATTGAAACTTCATTTGAAGGCGGGCTGAGCTGGATGGAAGTGGCTGCTATCAGTATTTAAGACAGGCAAATCTCTGCAAGGAGCACAACTTCTTGTGCTACTGTGGCACAACACAGAAGATGCAAGAAGGAAAGATTCTGCACTACAGAGAAACTCGTAAGAAAAGAAGAATGTTCACTGGACATCTTTGACTTTGGCGCAACTCTAGGATTGACAGAAGTTTGAATTCAGTAAGTGCTTATTTTTGAGGCGGTTGAACAACACATGTTGAAGACTGAGGGTAGCTATCATTGCAATCACATTCAGATCACCTCAAATAGAGACACTGATGATTCTTGTGCTCATAAGTGCTTCACTTTGGGGTTGTCTTGGTTGTGAGTACTTCAAGAGAAATTGTACTGGACAGCTGCAGAAGAAGTCAGTTTACATCATGGTGATATGACCAGAGGAATGAATAAAGTTGGCATTAACATACCCAAACACAAGCACTGACTTGAATCCTGAATGCAGTAAGTGCTTCTTGTTGGGGTACTGTTGCTGACCTGTGATTTCCCAGATAAGGCATTCTACATTGTGTGTTGCAGGATGAAGAATATGGACATTCTTTCAAGTCATTACTATTACCCTAACTTTAGCATTGACTTGACTGTTAAACCAGTAAGTGCTACTTGTTGGGGCAGTTTTACCTGACAAAATCACCTGAATGTATTGGAAGCTATATGTTCACTCTCGGATCACCTCAAATCGAGACACTGATGATTCTTGTCTTCATAAGTGCTTCACTTTGGGGTTGTCTTAGTTGTGAGTGCTTCAACAGAAATTTCTCTCCAAGCTGTGGGAAAAAATAATATTCCATCTTTTTCACACGACCTGTCAAACGCGTAAAATCGGCACCAACATTACCCAAACACAAGCACCGTCTTGACTTCTGAATGCAGTAAGTGCTTCTTGTTGGGGTAGTGTTGCTGACCTCTGCATCTTCAAGTGGGTTAGCTGTATGTCTTTTGAGAATTTCAAATATGCATTTGGGGTTTGGGGAAAATAAAGGAAGTGTTTTGGGGTTGGGAAATTTGTGCCTACTGCCTGCATGAATTTAATATACATTAATTTTTAAAACAAGCAGCAAGTCCCACTGTCTCTTTAATTGTCTAGGGATCTTTTGGAAGAATGTGACTTTTGGAGGACATCTTCAGTGCCAACTGCTCTTCTTTGTATTGCTTTGAAGTACTTTTGATGGAGTTGCAACTGGAGGTCATTGTGTGGGAATGAGTTGCATCAGTAAAACTCTTTGGATTCTAATTGACCACTCATCAACTGTAAATGGTATGCATACATGTAAGTACCCATGATGGTCGTCTGAACATACTGTGCAAATAGTGCCATTGTTTACTTACAATACTAAAGACCATTGGAACTTCATATAAAGGAGGGCAGAGCTGGATGGAAGTGGCTGCTATCAGTATTTAAGAAAGGCAAATCTCTGCAAGGAGCACAACTTCTTCTGCTACTGTGGCACAACACAGAAGATGCAAGAAGGAAAGATTCTGCACTACAGAGAAACTCGTAAGAAAAGAAGAATGTTCACTGCACATCTTTGACTTTGGCGCAACTCTAGGATTGACAGAAGTTTGAATTCAGTAAGTGCTTATTTTTGAGGCGGTTGAACAAGACATATGTTGAAGACTGAGGGTAGCTATCATTGGAATCACATTCAGATCACCTCAAATAGAGACACTGATGATTTGTGTGCTCATAAGTGCTTCACTTTGGGGTTGTCTTGGTTGTGAGTGCTTCAAGAGAAATTGTACTGGGCAGTTGCAGAAGAAGTCAGTTTACATCATGGTGATATGACCAGAGGAATGATTAAAGTTGGCATTAACATGACCCAAACACAAGCACTGACTTGAATCCTGAATGCAGTAAGTGCTTCTTGTTGGGGTAGTGTTGCTGACCCGTCATTTCCCAGATAAGGCATTCTACATTGTGTGTTGCAGGATGAAGAATATGGACATTCTTTCAAGTCATTACTATTACCCTAACTTTAGCATTGACTTGACTGTTAAATCAGTAAGTGCTACTTGTTGGGGCAGTTTTACTTGACAAAATCACCTGAATGTATTGGAAGCTATATGTTCACTCTCGGATCACCTCAAATCGAGACACTGATGATTCTTGTCTTCATAAGTGCTTCACTTTGGGGTTGTCTTAGTTGTGAGTGCTTCAACAGAAATTTCTCTCCAAGCTGTGGGAAAAAATAATATTCCATCTTTTTCACACGACCTGTCAAACGCGTAAAATCGGCACCAACATTACCCAAACACAAGCACCGTCTTGACTTCTGAATGCAGTAAGTGCTTCTTGTTGGGGTAGTGTTGCTGACCTCTGCATCTTCAAGTGGGTTAGCTGTATGTCTTTTGAGAATTTCAAATATGCATTTGGGGTTTGGGGAAAATAAAGGAAGTGTTTTGGGGTTGGGAAATTTGTGCCTACTGCCTGCATGAATTTAATATACATTAATTTTTAAAACAAGCAGCAAGTCCCACTGTCTCTTTAATTGTCTAGGGATCTTTTGGAAGAATGTGACTTTTGGAGGACATCTTCAGTGCCAACTGCTCTTCTTTGTATTGCTTTGAAGTACTTTTGATGGAGTTGCAACTGGAGGTCATTGTGTGGGAATGAGTTGCATCAGTAAAACTCTTTGGATTCTAATTGACCACTCATCAACTGTAAATGGTATGCATACATGTAAGTACCCATGATGGTCGTCTGAACATACTGTACAAATAGTGCCATTGTTTACTTACAATACTAAAGACCATTGAAACTTCATTTGAAGGCGGGCTGAGCTGGATGGAAGTGGCTGCTATCAGTATTTAAGACAGGCAAATCTCTGCAAGGAGCACAACTTCTTCTGCTACTGTGGCACAACACAGAAGATGCAAGAAGGAAAGATTCTGCACTACAGAGAAACTCGTAAGAAAAGAAGAATGTTCACTGCACATCTTTGACTTTGGCGCAACTCTAGGATTGACAGAAGTTTGAATTCAGTAAGTGCTTATTTTTGAGGCGGTTGAACAACACATGTTGAAGACTGAGGGTAGCTATCATTGCAATCACATTCAGATCACCTCAAATAGAGACACTGATGATTCTTGTGCTCATAAGTGCTTCACTTTGGGGTTGTCTTGGTTGTGAGTACTTCAAGAGAAATTGTACTGGACAGCTGCAGAAGAAGTCAGTTTACATCATGGTGATATGACCAGAGGAATGAATAAAGTTGGCATTAACATACCCAAACACAAGCACTGACTTGAATCCTGAATGCAGTAAGTGCTTCTTGTTGGGGTACTGTTGCTGACCTGTGATTTCCCAGATAAGGCATTCTACATTGTGTGTTGCAGGATGAAGAATATGGACATTCTTTCAAGTCATTACTATTACCCTAACTTTAGCATTGACTTGACTGTTAAACCAGTAAGTGCTACTTGTTGGGGCAGTTTTACCTGACAAAATCACCTGAATGTATTGGAAGCTATATGTTCACTCTCGGATCACCTCAAATCGAGACACTGATGATTCTTGTCTTCATAAGTGCTTCACTTTGGGGTTGTCTTAGTTGTGAGTGCTTCAACAGAAATTTCTCTCCAAGCTGTGGGAAAAAATAATATTCCATCTTTTTCACACGACCTGTCAAACGCGTAAAATCGGCACCAACATTACCCAAACACAAGCACCGTCTTGACTTCTGAATGCAGTAAGTGCTTCTTGTTGGGGTAGTGTTGCTGACCTCTGCATCTTCAAGTGGGTTAGCTGTATGTCTTTTGAGAATTTCAAATATGTTTTGGGGTTTGGGGAAAATAAAGGAAGTGTTTTGGGGTTGGGAAATTTGTGCCTACTGCCTGCATGAATTTAATATACATTAATTTTTAAAAACAAGCAGCAAGTCCCACTGTCTCTTTAATTGTCTAGGGATCTTTTGGAAGAATGTGACTTTTGGAGGACATCTTCAGTGCCAACTGCTCTTCTTTGTATTGCTTTGAAGTACTTTTGATGGAGTTGCAACTGGAGGTCATTGTGTGGGAATGAGTTGCATCAGTAAAACTCTTTGGATTCTAATTGACCACTCATCAACTGTAAATGGTATGCATACATGTAAGTACCCATGATGGTCGTCTGAACATACTGTACAAATAGTGCCATTTTTTACTTACAAAACTAAAGACCATTGAAACTTCATTTAAAGGCGGGCGGAGCTGGATGGAAGTGGCTGCTATCAGTATTTAAGAAAGGCAAATCTCTGCAAGGAGCACAACTTCTTCTGCTGCTGTGGCACAACACAGAAGATGCAAGAAGGAAAGATTCTGCACTACAGAGAAACTCGTAAGAAAAGAAGAATGTTCACTGCACATCTTTGACTTTGGCGCAACTCTAGGATTGACAGAAGTTTGAATTCAGTAAGTGCTTATTTTTGAGGCGGTTGAACAAGACATATGTTGAAGACTGAGGGTAGCTATCATTGGAATCACATTCAGATCACCTCAAATAGAGACACTAATGATTTGTGTGCTCATAAGTGCTTCACTTTGGGGTTGTCTTGGTTGTGAGTACTTCAAGAGAAATTGTACTGGACAGCTGCAGAAGAAGTCAGTTTACATCATGGTGATATGACCAGAGGAATGAATAAAGTTGGCATTAACATGGCCCAAACACAAGCGCTGACTTGAATCCTGAATGCAGTAAGTGCTTCTTGTTGGGGTAGTGTTGCTGACCTGTCATTTCCCAGATATTGTGTGTACATTGTGTGTCGCAGGTTGAAGAATATGGACATTCTTTGAAGTCATTACTATTACCCTAACTTTAGCATTGACTTGACTGTTAAATCAGTAAGTGCTACTTGTTGGGGCAGTTTTACTTGACAAAAACACCTGAATGTATTGGAAGCTATATGTTCACTCTCGGATCACCTCAAATCGAGACACTGATGATTCTTGTGCTCATAAGTGCTTCACTTTGGGGTTGTCTTGGTTGTGAGTGCTTCAAGAGAAATTGTACTGGGCAGTTGCAGAAGAAGTCAGTTTACATCATGGTGATATGACCAGAGGAATGAATAAAGTTGGCATTAACATGACCCAAACACAAGCACTGACTTGAATCCTGAATGCAGTAAGTGCTTCTTGTTGGGGTAGTGTTGCTGACCTGTCATTTCCCAGATAAGGCATTCTACATTGTGTGTTGCAGGTTGAAGAATATGGACATTCTTTCAAGTCATTACTATTACCCTAACTTTAGCATTGACTTGACTGTTAAATCAGTAAGTGCTACTTGTTGGGGCAGTTTTACTTGACAAAAACACCTGAATGTATTGGAAGCTATATGTTCACTCTCGGATCACCTCAAATCGAGACACTGATGATTCTTGTCTTCATAAGTGCTTCACTTTGGGGTTGTCTTAGTTGTGAGTGCCTCAACAGAAATTTCTCTCCAAGCTGTGGAAAAAAATAATATTCCATCTTTTTGACACGACCTGTCAAACGCGTAAAATCGGCACCAACATTACCCAAACACAAGCACCGTCTTGACTTCTGAATGCAGTAAGTGCTTCTTGTTGGGGTAGTGTTGCTGACCTCTGCATCTTCAAGTGGGTTAGCTGTATGTCTTTTGAGAATTTCAAATATGCGTTTGGGGTTCGGGGAAAATAAAGGAAGTGTTTTGGGGTTGGGAAATTTGTGCCTACTGCCTGCATGAATTTAATATACATTAATTTTTAAAAACAAGCAGAAAGTCCCACTGTCCCTTTAATTGTCGAGGGATCTTTTGGAAGAATGTGACTTTTGGAGGACATCTTCAGTGTCAACTGCTCTTCTTTGTATTGCTTTGAAGTACTTTTGATGGAGTTGCAACTGGAGGTCATTGTGTGGGAATGAGTTGCATCAGTAAAACTCTTTGGATTCTAATTGACCACTCATCAACTGTAAATGGTATGCATACATGTAAGTACCCATGATGGTCGTCTGAACATACTGTACAAATAGTGCCATTTTTTACTTACAAAACTAAAGACCATTGAAACTTCATTTAAAGGCGGGCGGAGCTGGATGGAAGTGGCTGCTATCAGTATTTAAGAAAGGCAAATCTCTGCAAGGAGCACAACTTCTTCTGCTGCTGTGGCACAACACAGAAGATGCAAGAAGGAAAGATTCTGCACTACAGAGAAACTCGTAAGAAAAGAAGAATGTTCACTGCACATCTTTGACTTTGGCGCAACTCTAGGATTGACAGAAGTTTGAATTCAGTAAGTGCTTATTTTTGAGGCGGTTGAACAAGACATATGTTGAAGACTGAGGGTAGCTATCATTGGAATCACATTCAGATCACCTCAAATAGAGACACTAATGATTTGTGTGCTCATAAGTGCTTCACTTTGGGGTTGTCTTGGTTGTGAGTACTTCAAGAGAAATTGTACTGGACAGCTGCAGAAGAAGTCAGTTTACATCATGGTGATATGACCAGAGGAATGAATAAAGTTGGCATTAACATTACCCAAACACAAGCACTGACTTGAATCCTGAATGCAGTAAGTGCTTCTTGTTGGGGTAGTGTTGCTGACCTGTCATTTCCCAGATAAGGCATTCTACATTGTGTGTTGCAGGTTGAAGAATAGTAGTAGTGACTTGACTGTTAAATCAGTAAGTGCTACTTGTTGGGGCAGTTTTACTTGACAAAATCACCTGAATGTATTGGAAGCTATATGTTCACTCTCGGATCACCTCAAATCGAGACACTGATGATTCTTGTCTTCATAAGTGCTTCACTTTGGGGTTGTCTTAGTTGTGAGTGCTTCAACAGAAATTTCTCTCCAAGCTGTGGAAAAAAATAATATTCCATCTTTTTCACACGACCTGTCAAACGCGTAAAATCGGCACCAACATTACCCAAACACAAGCACCGTCTTGACTTCTGAATGCAGTAAGTGCTTCTTGTTGGGGTAGTGTTGCTGACCTCTGCATCTTCAAGTGGGTTAGCTGTATGTCTTTTGAGAATTTCAAATATGTTTTGGGGTTTGGGGAAAATAAAGGAAGTGTTTTGGGGTTGGGAAATTTGTGCCTACTGCCTGCATGAATTTAATATACATTAATTTTTAAAAACAAGCAGCAAGTCCCACTGTCTCTTTAATTGTCTAGGGATCTTTTGGAAGAATGTGACTTTTGGAGGACATCTTCAGTGCCAACTGCTCTTATTTGTATTGCTTTGAAGTACTTTTGAACACCTGAATGTATTGGAAGCTATATGTTCACTCTAGGATCACCTCAAATCGAGACACTGATGATTCTTGTGCTCATAAGTGCTTCACTTTGGGGTTGTCTTAGTTGTGAGTGCTTCAACAGAAATTTCTCTCCAAGCTGTGGAAAAAAATAAAATTCCATCTTTTTCACACGACCTGTCAAACGCGTAGAATCGGCACCAACATTACCCAAACACAAGCACCGTCTTGACTTCTGAATGCAGTAAGTGCTTCTTGTTGGGGTAGTGTTGCTGACCTGTCATTTCCCAGATAAGGCATTCTACATTGTGTGTTGCAGGTTGAAGAATATGGACATTCTTTCAAGTCATGACTATTACCCTAACTTTAGCATTGACTTGACTGTTAAATCAGTAAGTGCTACTTGTTGGGGCAGTTTTACTTGACAAAATCACCTGAATGTATTGGAAGCTGTATGTTCACTCTCGGATCACCTCAAATCGAGACACTGATGATTCTTGTCTTCATAAGTGCTTCACTTTGGGGTTGTCTTAGTTGTGAGTACTTCAAGAGAAATTTCTCTCCAAGCTGTGGAAAAAAATAATATTCCATCTTTTTCACACGACCTGTCAAACGCGTAAAATCGGCACCAACATTACCCAAACACAAGCACCGTCTTGACTTCTGAATGCAGTAAGTGCTTCTTGTTGGGGTAGTGTTGCTGACCTCTGCATCTTCAAGTGGGTTAGCTGTATGTCTTTTGAGAATTTCAAATATGTTTTGGGGTTTGGGGAAAATAAAGGAAGTGTTTTGGGGTTGGGAAATTTGTGCCTACTGCCTGCATGAATTTAATATACATTAATTTTTAAAAACAAGTAGCAAGTCACACTGTCTCTTTAATTGTCTAGGGATATTTTGGAAGAATGTGACTTTAGGAGGACATCTTCAGTGCCAACTGCTCTTCTCTGTATTGCTTTGAAGTACTTTTGATGGAGTTGCAACTGGAGGTCATTGTGTGGGAATGAGTTGCATCAGTAAAACTCTTTGGATTCTAATTGACCACTCATCAACTGTAAATGGTATGCATACATGTAAGTACCCATGATGGTCGTCTGAACATACTGTACAAATAGTGCCATTTTTTACTTACAAAACTAAAGACCATTGAAACTTCATTTAAAGGCGGGCGGAGCTGGATGGAAGTGGCTGCTATCAGTATTTAAGAAAGGCAAATCTCTGCAAGGAGCACAACTTCTTCTGCTGCTGTGGCACAACACAGAAGATGCAAGAAGGAAAGATTCTGCACTACAGAGAAACTCGTAAGAAAAGAAGAATGTTCACTGCACATCTTTGACTTTGGCGCAACTCTAGGATTGACAGAAGTTTGAATTCAGTAAGTGCTTATTTTTGAGGCGGTTGAACAAGACATATGTTGAAGACTGAGGGTAGCTATCATTGGAATCACATTCAGATCACCTCAAATAGAGACACTAATGATTTGTGTGCTCATAAGTGCTTCACTTTGGGGTTGTCTTGGTTGTGAGTACTTCAAGAGAAATTGTACTGGACAGCTGCAGAAGAAGTCAGTTTACATCATGGTGATATGACCAGAGGAATGAATAAAGTTGGCATTAACATGGCCCAAACACAAGCGCTGACTTGAATCCTGAATGCAGTAAGTGCTTCTTGTTGGGGTAGTGTTGCTGACCTGTCATTTCCCAGATATTGTGTGTACATTGTGTGTCGCAGGTTGAAGAATATGGACATTCTTTGAAGTCATTACTATTACCCTAAATTTAGCATTGACTTGACTGTTAAATCAGTAAGTGCTACTTGTTGGGGCAGTTTTACTTGACAAAAACACCTGAATGTATTGGAAGCTATATGTTCACTCTCGGATCACCTCAAATCGAGACACTGATGATTCTTGTGCTCATAAGTGCTTCACTTTGGGGTTGTCTTGGTTGTGAGTGCTTCAAGAGAAATTGTACTGGGCAGTTGCAGAAGAAGTCAGTTTACATCATGGTGATATGACCAGAGGAATGAATAAAGTTGGCATTAACATGACCCAAACACAAGCACTGACTTGAATCCTGAATGCAGTAAGTGCTTCTTGTTGGGGTAGTGTTGCTGACCTGTCATTTCCCAGATAAGGCATTCTACATTGTGTGTTGCAGGTTGAAGAATATGGACATTCTTTCAAGTCATTACTATTACCCTAACTTTAGCATTGACTTGACTGTTAAATCAGTAAGTGCTACTTGTTGGGGCAGTTTTACTTGACAAAATCACCTGAATGTATTGGAAGCTATATGTTCACTCTCGGATCACCTCAAATCGAGACACTGATGATTCTTGTCTTCATAAGTGCTTCACTTTGGGGTTGTCTTAGTTGTGAGTGCTTCAACAGAAATTTCTCTCCAAGCTGTGGAAAAAAAATAATATTCCATCTTTTTCACACGACCTGTCAAACGTGTAAAATCGGCACCAACATTACCCAAACACAAGCACTGACTTGAATCCTGAATGCAGTAAGTGCTTCTTGTTGGGGTAGTGTTGCTGACCTCTGCATCTTCAAGTGGGTTAGCTGTATGTCTTTTGAGAATTTCAAATATGCATTTGGGGTTTGGGGAAAATAAAGGAAGTGTTTTGGGGTTGGGAAATTTGTGCCTACTGCCTGCATGAATTTAATATACATTAATTTTTAAAAACAAGCAGCAAGTCCCACTGTCTCTTTAATTGTCGAGGGATCTTTTGGAAGAATGTGACTTTTGGAGGACATCTTCAGTGCCAACTACTCTTCTTTGTATTGCTTTGAAGTACTTTTGATGGAGTTGCAACTGGAGGTCATTGTGTGGGAATGAGTTGCATCAGTAAAACTCTTTGGATTCTAATTGACCACTCATCAACTGTAAATGGTATGCATATGTGGCAAGACTACGAGGGTTAAAGTTACTTTGATTAGTTAGCAATATCCGACAACGCCACCTAGGGGAATTTCACCCCCAGGAAATCTATTAAAACACAAAACACTCTAGCTCTGACAAAAAGGTCACACAGGTACGAGCAACACAAGAGACAAACGTGATTCCCAGATAAATTATACACAATATAGTTTTATTAATAACATTTTAAAACTTTCAATCTTGGGCAAGATCTCTTGGTGGATGTGTGCGCAGCATAAAATAGTAAGTGGCCAAATATTGCACAGTCTCCCGGGGCCTTCTAGCGGTTTGATTAAGTTTGTGTAATAGAGTACAGGAAGGACGGGCACAGGGCTGAGGGCTCACCTGGCAGAGATGACTAACTGAGGGAAAGGGGGAAGGGTCCTGATGCTGCACACCACACGTGAAGAAAAAAATAACCCACACTGTTGAATAACACCCAAGTGCACTACTGTACAGGAAGTGAAGGGACCACCACCACGGGGATCAGTCAGTCACTCGCACACACTGGCCCAACAGCTCCTGTCCAAAACAAACAAAAGATTCAAACTGTTAGTCAGGGCAAAAAGGGGCAAACCAAATAAAATAAGCTGCCCCGACACCATACTATTCCAGGCCCAATAGCTTACCACCAAAGTAAACTGTGCTGCTAAATGCCACTTACCCACACACACAGTTAACCCAGTAAACAAAACACAAGAAAAGAAAAGAAAGAAAGAAAACAGTTTCTACCAAAGAAAATCACTAAATAACTAAACCCAAAACCTACAGAAAATAATCAATTGATAACAAATTACAAACTCTAAAAGGAAAAAAAACAATTTCTGCAAAAAAAATAACTAAATAACCAAAATCCAAAACCTAAAGAAAATAAATTGGTAAAGAATCACAACACTATCCACAATAACAACAAATGTAAATACAATACCAAAAAAAAGATTAACCAAGGGCTACTAGGTTAGTTGATGCGGATCAGTCTCAATGGTGCAGCTTTAAATCACACACTACATTAAATTCCGCTGCAGAGAACAGCACCACATGCGATGCCACGCTCAGTTCTCGTCCTAGAGAAGTTACTCCGGGTGTATTAAAGCAACACGCACACCTAAGGTTTGGTTTAAAAGAACCAAACCCGGAACACCATAACAATCTTTTAAAAGAACAGATGCAAATGCGCTTGCCGCGATGAACCCATTGACAGAACAGCAGTAGCGCAGCGGCCCACGTCAAAGATGGAGCCACCTGCAGTCAGTTGAGGCTCAGCTGTACAGGCAACAGGGGAGGTAGCGGTAAACGGCTGCAGCTTAACTCGGGGATCCGACGCAGCGTGTGGATTATTACGCCTGGCTCCGAGGCCGCCACTCCCGACTCCAACCTCTGGCCCAAATACAAACTGGCTCTGCTGGCAAAAATCAACGGAGGAAGTCCGACAACCAGCGTCTCAAGACAGCCACATGGATCCAACACGCCACGCCAAACACGCTGCCGACGCACACACAGGCCTCCAGAAAAGGTAGGATGACGCACACCCGAGCCGCGCAACTCTCCTCCAAATAAAGCCTTCCACAGCGCCGCCCAGTAATCAAGGTGGAATAGCCCACACCGCTGCTCACCCTGATCCCACACACACACACACACACCAGGAGTGGAGACTGGCTGTGCCATCCTACCACACATACATGTAAGTACCCATGATGGTCGTCTGAACATACTGTACAAATAGTGCCATTGTTTACTTACAATACTAAAGACCATTGACACTTCATTTGAAGGCGGGCTGAGCTGGATGGAAGTGGCTGCTATCAGTATTTAAGAAAGGCAAATCTCTGCAAGGAGCACAACTTCTTCTGCTGCTGTGGCACAACACAGAAGATGCAAGAAGGAAAGATTCTGCACTACAGAGAAACTCGTAAGAAAAGAAGAATGTTCACTGCACATCTTTGACTGGCGCAACTCTAGGATTGACAGAAGTTTGAATTCAGTAAGTGCTTATTTTTGAGGCAGTTGAACAAGACATATGTTGAAGACTGAGGGTAGCTATCATTGGAATCACATTCAGATCACCTCAAATAGAGACACTGATGATTCTTGTGCTCATAAGTGCTTCACTTTGGGGTTGTCTTGGTTGTGAGTACTTCAAGAGAAATTGTACTGGACAGCTGCAGAAGAAGTCAGTTTACATCATGGTGATATGACCAGAGGAATGAATAAAGTTGGCATTAACATGACCCAAACACAAGCACTGACTTGAATCCTGAATGCAGTAAGTGCTTCTTGTTGGGGTAGTGTTACTGACCTGTCATTTCCCAGATAAGGCATTCTACATTGTGTGTTGCAGGATGAAGAATATGGACATTCTTTCAAGTCATTACTATTACTCTAACTTTAGCATTGACTTGACTGTTAAATCAGTAAGTGCTACTTGTTGGGGCAGTTTTACTTGACAAAATCACCTGAATGTATTGGAAGCTATATGTTCACTCTCGGATCACCTCAAATCGAGACACTGATGATTCTTGTCTTCATAAGTGCTTCACTTTGGGGTTGTCTTAGTTGTGAGTGCTTCAACAGAAATTTCTCTCCAAGCTGTGGAAAAAAATAATATTCCATCTTTTTCACACGACCTGTCAAACACGTAAAATCGGCACCAACATTACCCAAACACAAGCACTGTCTTGGTTGTGAGTACTTCAAGAGAAATTGTACTGGACAGCTGCAGAAGAAGTCAGTTTATATCATGGTGATATGACCAGAGGAATGAATAAAGTTGGCATTAACATGACCCAAACACAAGCACTGACTTGAATCCTGAATGCAGTAAGTGCTTCTTGTTGGGGTAGTGTTGCTGACCTGTCATTTCCCAGATAAGGCATTCTACATTGTGTGTTGCATGATGAAGAACATGGACATTCTTTCAAGTCATTACTATTACCCTAACTTTAGCACTGACTTGACTGTTAAATCAGTAAGTGCTACTTGTTGGGGTAGTGTTGCTGACCTCTGCATCTTCAAGTGGGTTAGCTGTATGTCTTTTGAGAATTTCAAATATGCATTTGGGGTTTGGGGAAAATAAAGGAAGTGTTTTGGGGTTGGGAAATGTGTGCCTACTGCCTGCATGAATTTAATATACATTAATTTTTTAAAACAAGCAGCAAGTCCCACTGTCTCTTTGATTGTCGAGGGATCTTTTGGAAGAATGTGACTTTTGGAGGACATCTTCAGTGCCAACTGCTCTTCTTTGTATTGCTTTGAAGTACTTTTGATGGAGTTGCAACTGGAGGTCATTGTGTGGGAATGAGTTGCATCAGTAAAACTCTTTGGATTCTAATTGACCACTCATCAACTGTAAATGGTATGCATACATGTAAGTACCCATGATGGTCGTCTGAACATACTGTGCAAATAGTGCCATTGTTTACTTACAATACTAAAGACCATTGGAACTTCATATAAAGGAGGGCAGAGCTGGATGGAAGTGGCTGCTATCAGTATTTAAGAAAGGCAAATCTCTGCAAGGAGCACAACTTCTTCTGCTGCTGTGGAACAACACAGAAGATGCAAGAAGGAAAGATTCTGCACTACAGAGAAACTCGTAAGAAAAGAAGAATGTTCACTGCACATCTTTGACTTTGGCGCAACTCTAGGATTGACAGAAGTTTGAATTCAGTAAGTGCTTATTTTTGAGGCGGTTGAACAAGACATATTTTGAAGACTGAGGGTAGCTATCATTGCAATCACATTCAGATCACCTCAAATAGAGACACTGATGATTCTTGTGCTCATAAGTGCTTCACTTTGGGGTTGTCTTGGTTGTGAGTACTTCAACAGAAATTGTACTGGACAGCTGCAGAAGAAGTCAGTTTACATCATGGTGATATGACCAGAGGAATGAATAAAGTTGGCATTAACATGACCCAAACACAAGCACTGACTTGAATCCTGAATGCAGTAAGTGCTTCTTGTTGGGGTAGTGTTGCTGACCTGTCATTTCCCAGGTAAGGCATTCTACATTGTGTGTTGCAGGATGAAGAATATGGACATTCTTTCAAGTCATTACTATTACCCTAACTTTAGCATTGACTTGACTGTTAAATCAGTAAGTGCTACTTGTTGGGACAGTTTTACTTGACAAAATCACCTGAATGTATTGGAAGCTATATGTTCACTCTCGGATCACCTCAAATCGAGACACTGATGATTCTTGTGCTTCACTTTGGGGTTGTCTTGGTTGTGAGTGCTTCAAGAGAAATTGTACTGGGCAGTTGCAGAAGAAGTCAGTTTACATCATGGTGATATGACCAGAGGAATGAATAAAGTTGGCATTAACATGACCCAAACACAAGCACTGACTTGAATCCTGAATGCAGTAAGTGCTTCTTGTTGGGGTAGTGTTACTGACCCGTCATTTCCCAGATATTGTGTGTACATTGTGTGTTGCAGGTTGAAGAATATGGACATTCTTTCAAGTCATTACTATTACCCTAACTTTAGCATTGACTTGACTGTTAAATCAGTAAGTGCTACTTGTTGGGGCAGTTTTACTTGACAAAAACACCTGAATGTATTGGAAGCTATATGTTCACTCTCGGATCACCTCAAATCGAGACACTGATGATTCTTGTCTTCATAAGTGCTTCACTTTGGGGTTGTCTTAGTTGTGAGTGCTTCAACAGAAATTTCTCTCCAAGCTGTGGAAAAAAATAATATTCCATCTTTTTCACACGACCTGTCAAACGCGTAGAATCGGCACCAACATTACCCAAACACAAGCACCGTCTTGACTTCTGAATGCAGTAAGTGCTTCTTGTTGGGGTAGTGTTGCTGACCTCTGCATCTTCAAGTGGGTTAGCTGTATGTCTTTTGAGAATTTCAAATATGCATTTGGGGTTTGGGGAAAATAAAGGAAGTGTTTTGGGGTTGGGAAATTTGTGCCTACTGCCTGCATGAATTTAATATACATTAATTTTTAAAAACAAGCAGCAAGTCCCACTGTCTCTTTGATTGTCTAGGGATCTTTTGGAAGAATGTGAGTTTTGGAGGACATCTTCAGTGCCAACTGCTCTTCTTTGTATTGCTTTGAAGTACTTTTGATGGAGTTGCAACTGGAGGTCATTGTGTGGGAATGAGTTGCATCAGTAAAACTCTTTGGATTCTAATTGACCACTCATCAACTGTAAATGGTATGCATACATGTAAGTACCCATGATGGTCGTCTGAACATACTGTACAAATAGTGCCATTGTTTACTTACAATACTAAAGACCATTGAAACTTCATTTGAAGGCGGGCTGAGCTGGATGGAAGTGGCTGCTATCAGTATTTAAGACAGGCAAATCTCTGCAAGGAGCACAACTTCTTCTGCTACTGTGGCACCACACAGAAGATGCAAGAAGGAAAGATTCTGCACTACAGAGAAACTCGTAAGAAAAGAAGAATGTTCACTGCACATCTTTGACTTTGGCGCAACTCTAGGATTGACAGAAGTTTGAATTCAGTAAGTGCTTATTTTTGAGGCGGTTGAACAACACATGTTGAAGACTGAGGGTAGCTATCATTGCAATCACATTCAGATCACCTCAAATAGAGACACTGATGATTCTTGTGCTCATAAGTGCTTCACTTTGGGGTTGTCTTGGTTGTGAGTACTTCAAGAGAAATTGTACTGGACAGCTGCAGAAGAAGTCAGTTTACATCATGGTGATATGACCAGAGGAATGAATAAAGTTGGCATTAACATACCCAAACACAAGCACTGACTTGAATCCTGAATGCAGTAAGTGCTTCTTGTTGGGGTACTGTTGCTGACCTGTGATTTCCCAGATAAGGCATTCTACATTGTGTGTTGCAGGATGAAGAATATGGACATTCTTTCAAGTCATTACTATTACCCTAACTTTAGCATTGACTTGACTGTTAAACCAGTAAGTGCTACTTGTTGGGGCAGTTTTACCTGACAAAATCACCTGAATGTATTGGAAGCTATATGTTCACTCTCGGATCACCTCAAATCGAGACACTGATGATTCTTGTCTTCATAAGTGCTTCACTTTGGGGTTGTCTTAGTTGTGAGTGCTTCAACAGAAATTTCTCTCCAAGCTGTGGGAAAAAATAATATTCCATCTTTTTCACACGACCTGTCAAACGCGTAAAATCGGCACCAACATTACCCAAACACAAGCACCGTCTTGACTTCTGAATGCAGTAAGTGCTTCTTGTTGGGGTAGTGTTGCTGACCTCTGCATCTTCAAGTGGGTTAGCTGTATGTCTTTTGAGAATTTCAAATATGCATTTGGGGTTTGGGGAAAATAAAGGAAGTGTTTTGGGGTTGGGAAATTTGTGCCTACTGCCTGCATGAATTTAATATACATTAATTTTTAAAACAAGCAGCAAGTCCCACTGTCTCTTTAATTGTCTAGGGATCTTTTGGAAGAATGTGACTTTTGGAGGACATCTTCAGTGCCAACTGCTCTTCTTTGTATTGCTTTGAAGTACTTTTGATGGAGTTGCAACTGGAGGTCATTGTGTGGGAATGAGTTGCATCAGTAAAACTCTTTGGATTCTAATTGACCACTCATCAACTGTAAATGGTATGCATACATGTAAGTACCCATGATGGTCGTCTGAACATACTGTGCAAATAGTGCCATTGTTTACTTACAATACTAAAGACCATTGGAACTTCATATAAAGGAGGGCAGAGCTGGATGGAAGTGGCTGCTATCAGTATTTAAGAAAGGCAAATCTCTGCAAGGAGCACAACTTCTTCTGCTGCTGTGGCACAACACAGAAGATGCAAGAAGGAAAGATTCTGCACTACAGAGAAACTCGTAAGAAAAGAAGAATGTTCACTGCACATCTTTGACTTTGGCGCAACTCTAGGATTGACAGAAGTTTGAATTCAGTAAGTGCTTATTTTTGAGGCGGTTGAACAAGACATATGTTGAAGACTGAGGGTAGCTATCATTGGAATCACATTCAGATCAGCTCAAATAGAGACACTAATGATTTGTGTGCTCATAAGTGCTTCACTTTGGGGTTGTCTTGGTTGTGAGTACTTCAAGAGAAATTGTACTGGACAGCTGCAGAAGAAGTCAGTTTACATCATGGGGATATGACCAGAGGAATGAATAAAGTTGGCATTAACATGACCCAAACACAAGCACTGACTTGAATCCTGAATGCAGTAAGTGCTTCTTGTTGGGGTAGTGTTGCTGACCCGTCATTTCACAGATAAGGCATTCTACATTGTGTGTTGCAGGATGAAGAATATGGACATTCTTTCAAGTCATTACTATTACCCTAACTTTAGCATTGACTTGACTGTTAAATCAGTAAGTGCTACTTGTTGGGGCAGTTTTACTTGACAAAATCACCTGAATGTATTGGAAGCTATATGTTCACTCTCGGATCACCTCAAATCGAGACACTGATGATTCTTGTCTTCATAAGTGCTTCACTTTGGGGTTGTCTTAGTTGTGAGTGCTTCAACAGAAATTTCCCTCCAAGCTGTGGAAAAAAATAATATTCCATCTTTTTCATACGACCTGTCAAACGCGTAAAATCGGTAGCAACATTACCCAAACACAAGCACCATCTTGACTTCTGAATGCAGTAAGTGCTTCTTGTTGGGGTAGTGTTGCTGACCTCTGCATCTTCAAGTGGGTTAGCTGTATGTCTTTTGAGAATTTCAAATATGCATTTGGGGTTTGGGGAAAATAAAGGAAGTGTTTTGGAGTTGGGAAATTTGTGCCTACTGCCTGCATGAATTTAATATACATTAATTTTTAAAAACAAGCAGCAAGTCCCACTGTCTCTTTAATTGTCGAGGGATCTTTTGGAAGAATGTGACTTTTGGAGGACATCTTCAGTGCCAACTGCTCTTCTTTGTATTGCTTTGAAGTACTTTTGATGGAGTTGCAACTGGAGGTCATTGTGTGGGAATGAGTTGCATCAGTAAAACTCTTTGGATTCTAATTGACCACTCATCAACTGTAAATGGTATGCATACATGTAAGTACCCATGATGGTCGTCTGAACATACTGTACAAATAGTGCCATTGTTTACTTACAATACTAAAGACCATTGAAACTTCATTTGAAGGCGGGCTGAGCTGGATTGAAGTGGCTGCTATCAGTATTTAAGAAAGGCTAATCTCTGCAAGGAGCACAACTTCTTCTGCTGCTGTGGCACAACACAGAAGATGCAAGAAGGAAAGATTCTGCACTACAGAGAAACTCGTAAGAAAAGAAGAATGTTCACTGCACATCTTTGACTTTGGCGCAACTCTAGGATTGACAGAAGTTTGAATTCAGTAAGTGCTTATTTTTGAGGCGGTTGAACAAGACATATGTTGAAGACTGAGGGTAGCTATCATTGGAATCACATTCAGATCACCTCAAATAGAGACACTGATGATTCTTGTGCTCATAAGTGCTTCACTTTGGGGTTGTCTTGGTTGTGAGTGCTTCAAGAGAAATTGTACTGGGCAGCTGCAGAAGAAGTCAGTTTACATCATGGTGATATGACCAGAGGAATGAATAAAGTTGGCATTAACATGACCCAAACACAAGCACTGACTTGAATCCTGAATGCAGTAAGTGCTTCTTGTTGGGGGAGTGTTGCTGACCTGTCATTTCCCAGATAAGGCATTCTACATTGTGTGTTGCAGGTTGAAGAATATGGACATTCTTTCAAGTCATTACTATTACCCTAACTTTAGCATTGACTTGACTGTTAAATCAGTAAGTGCTACTTGTTGGGGCAGTTTTACTTGACAAAATCACCTGAATGTATTTGAAGCTATATGTTCACTCTCGGATCACCTCAAATCGAGACACTGATGATTCTTGTCTTCATAAGTGCTTCACTTTGGGGTTGTCTTAGTTGTGAGTGCTTCAACAGAAATTTCTCTCCAAACTGTGGAAAAAAATAATATTCCATCTTTTTCACACGACCTGTCAAACGCGTAAAATCGGCACCAACATTACCCAAACACAAGCACCGTCTTGACTTCTGAATGCAGTAAGTGCTTCTTGTTGGGGTAGTGTTGCTGACCTCTGCATCTTCAAGTGGGTTAGCTGTATGTCTTTTGAGAATTTCAAATATGTTTTGGGGTTTGGGGAAAATAAAGGAAGTGTTTTGGGGTTGGGAAATTTGTGCCTACTGCCTGCATGAATTTAATATACATTAATTTTTAAAAACAAGCAGCAAGTCCCACTGTCTCTTTAATTGTCGAGGGATCTTTTGGAAGAATGTGACTTTTGGAGGACATCTTCAGTGCCAACTACTCTTCTTTGTATTGCTTTGAAGTACTTTTGATGGAGTTGCAACTGGAGGTCATTGTGTGGGAATGAGTTGCATCAGTAAAACTCTTTGGATTCTAATTGACCACTCATCAACTGTAAATGGTATGCATACATGTAAGTACCCATGATGGTCGTCTGAACATACTGTACAAATAGTGCCATTGTTTACTTACAATACTAAAGACCATTGAAACTTCATTTGAAGGCGGGCTGAGCTGGATGGAAGTGGCTGCTATCAGTATTTAAGAAAGGCAAATCTCTGCAAGGAGCACAACTTCTTCTGCTGCTGTGGCACAACACAGAAGATGCAAGAAGGAAAGATTCTGCACTACAGAGAAACTCGTAAGAAAAGAAGAATGTTCACTGCACATCTTTGACTTTGGCGCAACTCTAGGATTGACAGAAGTTTGAATTCAGTAAGTGCTTATTTTTGAGGCAGTTGAACAAGACATATGTTGAAGACTGAGGGTAGCTATCATTGGAATCACATTCAGATCACCTCAAATAGAGACACTGATGATTTGTGTGCTCATAAGTGCTTCACTTTGGGGTTGTCTTGGTTGTGAGTGCTTCAAGAGAAATTGTACTGAACAGCTGCAGAAGAAGTCAGTTTACATCATGGTGATATGACCAGAGGAATGAATAAAGTTGGCATTAACATGACCCAAACACAAGCACTGACTTGAATCCTGAATGCAGTAAGTGCTTCTTGTTGGGGTAGTGTTGCTGACCCGTCATTTCACAGATAAGGCATTCTACATTGTGTGTTGCAGGATGAAGAATATGGACATTCTTTCAAGTCATTACTATTACCCTAACTTTAGCATTGACTTGACTGTTAAATCAGTAAGTGCTACTTGTTGGGGCAGTTTTACTTGACAAAATCACCTGAATGTATTGGAAGCTATATGTTCACTCTCAGATCACCTCAAATCGAGACACTGATGATTCTTGTCTTCATAAGTGCTTCACTTTGGGGTTGTCTTAGTTGTGAGTGCTTCAACAGAAATTTCCCTCCAAGCTGTGGAAAAAAATAATATTCCATCTTTTTCATACGACCTGTCAAACGCGTAAAATCGGCAGCAACATTACCCAAACACAAGCACCATCTTGACTTCTGAATGCAGTAAGTGCTTCTTGTTGGGGTAGTGTTGCTGACCTCTGCATCTTCAAGTGGGTTAGCTGTATGTCTTTTGAGAATTTCAAATATGCATTTGGGGTTTGGGGAAAATAAAGGAAGTGTTTTGGAGTTGGGAAATTTGTGCCTACTGCCTGCATGAATTTAATATACATTAATTTTTAAAAACAAGCAGCAAGTCCCACTGTCTCTTTAATTGTCGAGGGATCTTTTGGAAGAATGTGACTTTTGGAGGACATCTTCAGTGCCAACTGCTCTTCTTTGTATTGCTTTGAAGTACTTTTGATGGAGTTGCAACTGGAGGTCATTGTGTGGGAATGAGTTGCATCAGTAAAACTCTTTGGATTCTAATTGACCACTCATCAACTGTAAATGGTATGCATACATGTAAGTACCCATGATGGTCGTCTGAACATACTGTACAAATAGTGCCATTGTTTACTTACAATACTAAAGACCATTGAAACTTCATTTGAAGGCGGGCTGAGCTGGATGGAAGTGGCTGCTATCAGTATTAAAGAAAGGCTAATCTCTGCAAGGAGCACAACTTCTTCTGCTGCTGTGGAACAACACAGAAGATGCAAGAAGGAAAGATTCTGCACTACAGAGAAACTCGTAAGAAAAGAAGAATGTTCACTGCACATCTTTGACTTTGGCGCAACTCTAGGATTGACAGAAGTTTGAATTCAGTAAGTGCTTATTTTTGAGGCGGTTGAACAAGACATATGTTGAAGACTGAGGGTAGCTATCATTGGAATCACATTCAGATCACCTCAAATAGAGACACTGATGATTTGTGTGGTCGTAAGTGCTTCACTTTGGGGTTGTCTTGGTTGTGAGTACTTCAAGAGAAATTGTACTGAACAGCTGCAGAAGAAGTCAGTTTACATCATGGTGATATGACCAGAGGAATGAATAAAGTTGGCATTAACATTACCCAAACACAAGCACTGACTTGAATCCTGAATGCAGTAAGTGCTTCTTGTTGGGGTAGTGTTGCTGACCCGTCATTTCCCAGATAAGGCATTCTACATTGTGTGTTGCAGGTTGAAGAATATGGAAAATCTTTCAAGTCAGTACTATTACCCTAACTTTAGCATTGACTTGACTGTTAAATCAGTAAGTGCTACTTGTTGGGGCAGTTTTACTTGACAAAATCACCTGAATGTATTGGAAGCTATATGTTCACTCTCGGATCACCTCAAATCGAGACACTGATGATTCTTGTCTTCATAAGTGCTTCACTTTGGGGTTGTCTTAGTTGTGAGTGCTTCAACAGAAATTTCTCTCCAAGCTGTGGAAAAAAATAATATTCCATCTTTTTCACACGACCTGTCAAACGCGTAAAATCGGCACCAACATGACCCAAACACAAGCACTGACTTGAATCCTGAATGCAGTAAGTGCTTCTTGTTGGGGTAGTGTTGCTGACCCGTCATTTCCCAGATATTGTGTGTACATTGTGTGTTGCAGGTTGAAGAATATGGACATTCTTTCAAGTCATTACTATTACCCTAACTTTAGCATTGACTTGACTGTTAAATCAGTAAGTGCTATTTGTTGGGGCAGTTTTACTTGACAAAAACACCTGAATGTATTTGAAGCTATATGTTCACTCTCGGATCACCTCAAATCGAGACACTGATGATTCTTGTGCTCATAAGTGCTTCACTTTGGGGTTGTCTTGGTTGTGAGTGCTTCAACAGAAATTGTACTTGGCAGTTGCAGAAGAAGTCAGTTTACATCATGGTGATATGACCAGAGGAATGAATAAAGTTGGCATTAACATTACCCAAACACAAGCACTGACTTGAATCCTGAATGCAGTAAGTGCTTCTTGTTGGGGTAGTGTTGCTGACCTGTCATTTCCCAGATAAGGCATTCTACATTGTGTGTTGCAGGTTGAAGAATATGGACATTCTTTCAAGTCATTACTATTACCCTAACTTTAGCATTGACTTGACTGTTAAATCAGTAAGTGCTACTTGTTGGGGCAGTTTTACTTGACAAAAACACCTGAATGTATTTGAAGCTATATGTTCACTCTCGGATCACCTCAAATCGAGACACTGATGATTCTTGTCTTCATAAGTGCTTCACTTTGGGGTTGTCTTAGTTGTGAGTGCTTCAACAGAAATTTCTCTCCAAGCTGTGGAAAAAAATAATATTCCATCTTTTTCACACGACCTGTCAAACGCGTAAAATCGGCACCAACATTACCCAAACACAAGCACCGTCTTGACTTCTGAATGCAGTAAGTGCTTCTTGTTGGGGTAGTGTTGCTGACCTCTGCATCTTCAAGTGGGTTAGCTGTATGTCTTTTGAGAATTTCAAATATGCATTTGGGGTTTGGGGAAAATAAAGGAAGTGTTTTGGGGTTGGGAAATTTGTGCCTACTGCCTGCATGAATTTAATATACATTAATTTTTAAAAACAAGCAGCAAGTCCCACTGTCTCTTTAATTGTCGAGGGATCTTTTGGAAGAATGTGACTTTAGGAGGACATCTTCAGTGCCAACTGCTCTTCTTTGTATTGCTTTGAAGTACTTTTGATGGAGTTGCAACTGGAGGTCATTGTGTGGGAATGAGTTGCATCAGTAAAACTCTTTGGATTCTAATTGACCACTCATCAACTGTAAATGGTATGCATACATGTAAGTACCCATGATGGTCGTCTGAACATACTGTACAAATAGTGCCATTGTTTACTTACAACACTAAAGACCATTGAAACTTCATTTAAAGGCGGGCGGAGCTGGATGGAAGTGGCTGCTATCAGTATTTAAGACAGGCAAATCTCTGCAAGGAGCACAACTTCTTCTGCTGCTGTGGAACAACACAGAAGATGCAAGAAGGAAAGATTCTGCACTACAGAGAAACTCGTAAGAAAAGAAGAATGTTCAATGCACATCTTTGACTTTGGCGCAACTCTAGGATTGACAGAAGTTTGAATTCAGTAAGTGCTTATTTTTAAGGCGGTTGAACAAGACATATGCTGAAGACTGAGGGAAGCTATCATTGGAATCACATTCAGATCACCTCAAATAGAGACACTGATGATTTGTGTGCTCATAAGTGCTTCACTTTGGGGTTGTCTTGGTTGTGAGTGCTTCAAGAGAAATTGTACTGAACAGCTGCAGAAGAAGTCAGTTTACATCATGGTGATATGACCAGAGGAATGAATAAAGTTGGCATTAACATTACCCAAACACAAGCACTGACTTGAATCCTGAATGCAGTAAGTGCTTCTTGTTGGGGTAGTGTTGCTGACCCGTCATTTCACAGATAAGGCATTCTACATTGTGTGTTGCAGGTTGAAGAATATGGAAAATCTTTCAAGTCAGTACTATTACCCTAACTTTAGCATTGACTTGACTGTTAAATCAGTAAGTGCTACTTGTTGGGGCAGTTTTACTTGACAAAATCACCTGAATGTATTGGAAGCTATATGTTCACTCTCGGATCACCTCAAATCGAGACACTGATGATTCTTGTCTTCATAAGTGCTTCACTTTGGGGTTGTCTTAGTTGTGAGTGCTTCAACAGAAATTTCTCTCCAAGCTGTGGAACAAAATAATATTCCATCTTTTTCACACGACCTGTCAAACGCGTAAAATCGGCACCAACATTACCCAAACACAAGCACTGACTTGAATCCTGAATGCAGTAAGTGCTTCTTGTTGGGGTAGTGTTGCTGACCTCTGCATCTTCAAGTGGGTTAGCTGTATGTCTTTTGAGAATTTCAAATATGCATTTGGGGTTTGGGGAAAATAAAGGAAGTGTTTTGGGGTTGGGAAATGTGTGCCTACTGCCTGCATGAATTTAATATACATTAATTTTTTAAAACAAGCAGCAAGTCCCACTGTCTCTTTGATTGTCTAGGGATCTTTTGGAAGAATGTGAGTTTTGGAGGACATCTTCAGTGCCAACTGCTCTTCTTTGTATTGCTTTGAAGTACTTTTGATGGAGTTGCAACTGGAGGTCATTGTGTGGGAATGAGTTGCATCAGTAAAACTCTTTGGATTCTAATTGACCACTCATCAACTGTAAATGGTATGCATACATGTAAGTACCCATGATGGTCGTCTGAACATACTGTACAAATAGTGCCATTGTTTACTTACAATACTAAAGACCATTGAAACTTCATTTGAAGGCGGGCTGAGCTGGATGGAAGTGGCTGCTATCAGTATTTAAGACAGGCAAATCTCTGCAAGGAGCACAACTTCTTCTGCTACTGTGGCACAACACAGAAGATGCAAGAAGGAAAGATTCTGCACTACAGAGAAACTCGTAAGAAAAGAAGAATGTTCACTGCACATCTTTGACTTTGGCGCAACTCTAGGATTGACAGAAGTTTGAATTCAGTAAGTGCTTATTTTTGAGGCGGTTGAACAACACATGTTGAAGACTGAGGGTAGCTATCATTGCAATCACATTCAGATCACCTCAAATAGAGACACTGATGATTCTTGTGCTCATAAGTGCTTCACTTTGGGGTTGTCTTGGTTGTGAGTACTTCAAGAGAAATTGTACTGGACAGCTGCAGAAGAAGTCAGTTTACATCATGGGGATATGACCAGAGGAATGAATAAAGTTGGCATTAACATGACCCAAACACAAGCACTGACTTGAATCCTGAATGCAGTAAGTGCTTCTTGTTGGGGTAGTGTTGCTGACCCGTCATTTCACAGATAAGGCATTCTACATTGTGTGTTGCAGGATGAAGAATATGGACATTCTTTCAAGTCATTACTATTACCCTAACTTTAGCATTGACTTGACTGTTAAAACAGTAAGTGCTACTTGTTGGGGCAGTTTTACTTGACAAAATCACCTGAATGTATTGGAAGCTATATGTTCACTCTCGGATCACCTCAAATCGAGACACTGATGATTCTTGTCTTCATAAGTGCTTCACTTTGGGGTTGTCTTAGTTGTGAGTGCTTCAACAGAAATTTCCCTCCAAGCTGTGGAAAAAAATAATATTCCATCTTTTTCATACGACCTGTCAAACGCGTAAAATCGGCACCAACATTACCCAAACACAAGCACCATCTTGACTTCTGAATGCAGTAAGTGCTTCTTGTTGGGGTAGTGTTGCTGACCTCTGCATCTTCAAGTGGGTTAGCTGTATGTCTTTTGAGAATTTCAAATATGCATTTGGGGTTTGGGGAAAATAAAGGAAGTGTTTTGGAGTTGGGAAATTTGTGCCTACTGCCTGCATGAATTTAATATACATTAATTTTTAAAAACAAGCAGCAAGTCCCACTGTCTCTTTAATTGTCGAGGGATCTTTTGGAAGAATGTGACTTTTGGAGGACATCTTCAGTGCCAACTGCTCTTCTTTGTATTGCTTTGAAGTACTTTTGATGGAGTTGCAACTGGAGGTCATTGTGTGGGAATGAGTTGCATCAGTAAAACTCTTTGGATTCTAATTGACCACTCATCAACTGTAAATGGTATGCATACATGTAAGTACCCATGATGGTCGTCTGAACATACTGTACAAATAGTGCCATTGTTTACTTACAATACTAAAGACCATTGAAACTTCATTTGAAGGCGGGCTGAGCTGGATTCGAAGTGGCTGCTATCAGTATTTAAGAAAGGCTAATCTCTGCAAGGAGCACAACTTCTTCTGCTGCTGTGGCACAACACAGAAGATGCAAGAAGGAAAGATTCTGCACTACAGAGAAACTCGTAAGAAAAGAAGAATGTTCACTGCACATCTTTGACTTTGGCGCAACTCTAGGATTGACAGAAGTTTGAATTCAGTAAGTGCTTATTTTTGAGGCGGTTGAACAAGACATATGTTGAAGACAGAGGGTAGCTATCATTGGAATCACATTCAGATCACCTCAAATAGAGACACTGATGATTCTTGTGCTCATAAGTGCTTCACTTTGGGGTTGTCTTGGTTGTGAGTGCTTCAAGAGAAATTGTACTGGGCAGCTGCAGAAGAAGTCAGTTTACATCATGGTGATATGACCAGAGGAATGAATAAAGTTGGCATTAACATGACCCAAACACAAGCACTGACTTGAATCCTGAATGCAGTAAGTGCTTCTTGTTGGGGTAGTGTTGCTGACCTGTCATTTCCCAGATAAGGCATTCTACATTGTGTGTTGCAGGTTGAAGAATATGGACATTCTTTCAAGTCATTACTATTACCCTAACTTTAGCATTGACTTGACTGTTAAATCAGTAAGTGCTACTTGTTGGGGCAGTTTTACTTGACAAAATCACCTGAATGTATTTGAAGCTATATGTTCACTCTCGGATCACCTCAAATCGAGACACTGATGATTCTTGTCTTCATAAGTGCTTCACTTTGGGGTTGTCTTAGTTGTGAGTGCTTCAACAGAAATTTCTCTCCAAACTGTGGAAAAAAATAATATTCCATCTTTTTCACACGACCTGTCAAACGCGTAAAATCGGCACCAACATTACCCAAACACAAGCACCGTCTTGACTTCTGAATGCAGTAAGTGCTTCTTGTTGGGGTAGTGTTGCTGACCTCTGCATCTTCAAGTGGGTTAGCTGTATGTCTTTTGAGAATTTCAAATATGTTTTGGGGTTTGGGGAAAATAAAGGAAGTGTTTTGGGGTTGGGAAATTTGTGCCTACTGCCTGCATGAATTTAATATACATTAATTTTTAAAAACAAGCAGCAAGTCCCACTGTCTCTTTAATTGTCGAGGGATCTTTTGGAAGAATGTGACTTTTGGAGGACATCTTCAGTGCCAACTACTCTTCTTTGTATTGCTTTGAAGTACTTTTGATGGAGTTGCAACTGGAGGTCATTGTGTGGGAATGAGTTGCATCAGTAAAACTCTTTGGATTCTAATTGACCACTCATCAACTGTAAATGGTATGCATACATGTAAGTACCCATGATGGTCGTCTGAACATACTGTACAAATAGTGCCATTGTTTACTTACAATACTAAAGACCATTGAAACTTCATTTGAAGGCGGGCTGAGCTGGATGGAAGTGGCTGCTATCAGTATTTAAGAAAGGCAAATCTCTGCAAGGAGCACAACTTCTTCTGCTGCTGTGGCACAACACAGAAGATGCAAGAAGGAAAGATTCTGCACTACAGAGAAACTCGTAAGAAAAGAAGAATGTTCACTGCACATCTTTGACTTTGGCGCAACTCTAGGATTGACAGAAGTTTGAATTCAGTAAGTGCTTATTTTTGAGGCAGTTGAACAAGACATATGTTGAAGACTGAGGGTAGCTATCATTGGAATCACATTCAGATCACCTCAAATAGAGACACTGATGATTTGTGTGCTCATAAGTGCTTCACTTTGGGGTTGTCTTGGTTGTGAGTGCTTCAAGAGAAATTGTACTGAACAGCTGCAGAAGAAGTCAGTTTACATCATGGTGATATGACCAGAGGAATGAATAAAGTTGGCATTAACATGACCCAAACACAAGCACTGACTTGAATCCTGAATGCAGTAAGTGCTTCTTGTTGGGGTAGTGTTGCTGACCCGTCATTTCACAGATAAGGCATTCTACATTGTGTGTTGCAGGATGAAGAATATGGACATTCTTTCAAGTCATTACTATTACCCTAACTTTAGCATTGACTTGACTGTTAAATCAGTAAGTGCTACTTGTTGGGGCAGTTTTACTTGACAAAATCACCTGAATGTATTGGAAGCTATATGTTCACTCTCAGATCACCTCAAATCGAGACACTGATGATTCTTGTCTTCATAAGTGCTTCACTTTGGGGTTGTCTTGGTTGTGAGTGCTTCAACAGAAATTTCTCTCCAAGCTGTGGAAAAAAATAATATTCCATCTTTTTCACACGACCTGTCAAACGCGTAAAATCGGCACCAACATTACCCAAACACAAGCACTGACTTGAATCCTGAATGCAGTAAGTGCTTCTTGTTGGGGTAGTGTTGCTGACCCGTCATTTCCCAGATATTGTGTGTACATTGTGTGTTGCAGGTTGAAGAATATGGACATTCCTTCAAGTCATTACTATTACCCTAACTTTAGCATTGACTTGACTGTTAAATCAGTAAGTTCTATTTGTTGGGGCAGTTTTACTTGACAAAAACACCTGAATGTATTTGAAGCTATATGTTCACTCTCGGATCACGTCAAATCGAGACACTGATGATTCTTGTGCTCATAAGTGCTTCACTTTGGGGTTGTCTTGGTTGTGAGTGCTTCAACAGAAATTGTACTGGGCAGTTGCAGAAGAAGTCAGTTTACATCATGGTGATATGACCAGAGGAATGAATAAAGTTGGCATTAACATTACCCAAACACAAGCACTGACTTGAATCCTGAATGCAGTAAGTGCTTCTTGTTGGGGTAGTGTTGCTGACCTGTCATTTCCCAGATAAGGCATTCTACATTGTGTGTTGCAGGTTGAAGAATATGGACATTCTTTCAAGTCATTACTATTACCCTAACTTTAGCATTGACTTGACTGTTAAATCAGTAAGTGCTACTTGTTGGGGCAGTTTTACTTGACAAAAACACCTGAATGTATTGGAAGCTATATGTTCACTCTCGGATCACCTCAAATCGAGACACTGATGATTCTTGTCTTCATAAGTGCTTCACTTTGGGGTTGTCTTAGTTGTGAGTGCTTCAACAGAAATTTCTCTCCAAGCTGTGGAAAAAAATAATATTCCATCTTTTTCACACGACCTGTCAAACGCGTAGAATCGGCACCAACATTACCCAAACACAAGCACCGTCTTGACTTCTGAATGCAGTAAGTGCTTCTTGTTGGGGTAGTGTTGCTGACCTCTGCATCTTCAAGTGGGTTAGCTGTATGTCTTTTGAGAATTTCAAATATGCATTTGGGGTTTGGGGAAAATAAAGGAAGTGTTTTGGGGTTGGGAAATTTGTGCCTACTGCCTGCATGAATTTAATATACATTAATTTTTAAAAACAAGCAGCAAGTCCCACTGTCTCTTTGATTGTCTAGGGATCTTTTGGAAGAATGTGAGTTTTGGAGGACATCTTCAGTGCCAACTGCTCTTCTTTGTATTGCTTTGAAGTACTTTTGATGGAGTTGCAACTGGAGGTCATTGTGTGGGAATGAGTTGCATCAGTAAAACTCTTTGGATTCTAATTGACCACTCATCAACTGTAAATGGTATGCATACATGTAAGTACCCATGATGGTCGTCTGAACATACTGTACAAATAGTGCCATTGTTTACTTACAATACTAAAGACCATTGAAACTTCATTTGAAGGCGGGCTGAGCTGGATGGAAGTGGCTGCTATCAGTATTTAAGACAGGCAAATCTCTGCAAGGAGCACAACTTCTTCTGCTACTGTGGCACCACACAGAAGATGCAAGAAGGAAAGATTCTGCACTACAGAGAAACTCGTAAGAAAAGAAGAATGTTCACTGCACATCTTTGACTTTGGCGCAACTCTAGGATTGACAGAAGTTTGAATTCAGTAAGTGCTTATTTTTGAGGCGGTTGAACAACACATGTTGAAGACTGAGGGTAGCTATCATTGCAATCACATTCAGATCACCTCAAATAGAGACACTGATGATTCTTGTGCTCATAAGTGCTTCACTTTGGGGTTGTCTTGGTTGTGAGTACTTCAAGAGAAATTGTACTGGACAGCTGCAGAAGAAGTCAGTTTACATCATGGTGATATGACCAGAGGAATGAATAAAGTTGGCATTAACATACCCAAACACAAGCACTGACTTGAATCCTGAATGCAGTAAGTGCTTCTTGTTGGGGTACTGTTGCTGACCTGTGATTTCCCAGATAAGGCATTCTACATTGTGTGTTGCAGGATGAAGAATATGGACATTCTTTCAAGTCATTACTATTACCCTAACTTTAGCATTGACTTGACTGTTAAACCAGTAAGTGCTACTTGTTGGGGCAGTTTTACCTGACAAAATCACCTGAATGTATTGGAAGCTATATGTTCACTCTCGGATCACCTCAAATCGAGACACTGATGATTCTTGTCTTCATAAGTGCTTCACTTTGGGGTTGTCTTAGTTGTGAGTGCTTCAACAGAAATTTCTCTCCAAGCTGTGGGAAAAAATAATATTCCATCTTTTTCACACGACCTGTCAAACGCGTAAAATCGGCACCAACATTACCCAAACACAAGCACCGTCTTGACTTCTGAATGCAGTAAGTGCTTCTTGTTGGGGTAGTGTTGCTGACCTCTGCATCTTCAAGTGGGTTAGCTGTATGTCTTTTGAGAATTTCAAATATGCATTTGGGGTTTGGGGAAAATAAAGGAAGTGTTTTGGGGTTGGGAAATTTGTGCCTACTGCCTGCATGAATTTAATATACATTAATTTTTAAAACAAGCAGCAAGTCCCACTGTCTCTTTAATTGTCTAGGGATCTTTTGGAAGAATGTGACTTTTGGAGGACATCTTCAGTGCCAACTGCTCTTCTTTGTATTGCTTTGAAGTACTTTTGATGGAGTTGCAACTGGAGGTCATTGTGTGGGAATGAGTTGCATCAGTAAAACTCTTTGGATTCTAATTGACCACTCATCAACTGTAAATGGTATGCATACATGTAAGTACCCATGATGGTCGTCTGAACATACTGTGCAAATAGTGCCATTGTTTACTTACAATACTAAAGACCATTGGAACTTCATATAAAGGAGGGCAGAGCTGGATGGAAGTGGCTGCTATCAGTATTTAAGAAAGGCAAATCTCTGCAAGGAGCACAACTTCTTCTGCTGCTGTGGCACAACACAGAAGATGCAAGAAGGAAAGATTCTGCACTACAGAGAAACTCGTAAGAAAAGAAGAATGTTCACTGCACATCTTTGACTTTGGCGCAACTCTAGGATTGACAGAAGTTTGAATTCAGTAAGTGCTTATTTTTGAGGCGGTTGAACAAGACATATGTTGAAGACTGAGGGTAGCTATCATTGGAATCACATTCAGATCAGCTCAAATAGAGACACTAATGATTTGTGTGCTCATAAGTGCTTCACTTTGGGGTTGTCTTGGTTGTGAGTACTTCAAGAGAAATTGTACTGGACAGCTGCAGAAGAAGTCAGTTTACATCATGGGGATATGACCAGAGGAATGAATAAAGTTGGCATTAACATGACCCAAACACAAGCACTGACTTGAATCCTGAATGCAGTAAGTGCTTCTTGTTGGGGTAGTGTTGCTGACCCGTCATTTCACAGATAAGGCATTCTACATTGTGTGTTGCAGGATGAAGAATATGGACATTCTTTCAAGTCATTACTATTACCCTAACTTTAGCATTGACTTGACTGTTAAATCAGTAAGTGCTACTTGTTGGGGCAGTTTTACTTGACAAAATCACCTGAATGTATTGGAAGCTATATGTTCACTCTCGGATCACCTCAAATCGAGACACTGATGATTCTTGTCTTCATAAGTGCTTCACTTTGGGGTTGTCTTAGTTGTGAGTGCTTCAACAGAAATTTCCCTCCAAGCTGTGGAAAAAAATAATATTCCATCTTTTTCATACGACCTGTCAAACGCGTAAAATCGGTAGCAACATTACCCAAACACAAGCACCATCTTGACTTCTGAATGCAGTAAGTGCTTCTTGTTGGGGTAGTGTTGCTGACCTCTGCATCTTCAAGTGGGTTAGCTGTATGTCTTTTGAGAATTTCAAATATGCATTTGGGGTTTGGGGAAAATAAAGGAAGTGTTTTGGAGTTGGGAAATTTGTGCCTACTGCCTGCATGAATTTAATATACATTAATTTTTAAAAACAAGCAGCAAGTCCCACTGTCTCTTTAATTGTCGAGGGATCTTTTGGAAGAATGTGACTTTTGGAGGACATCTTCAGTGCCAACTGCTCTTCTTTGTATTGCTTTGAAGTACTTTTGATGGAGTTGCAACTGGAGGTCATTGTGTGGGAATGAGTTGCATCAGTAAAACTCTTTGGATTCTAATTGACCACTCATCAACTGTAAATGGTATGCATACATGTAAGTACCCATGATGGTCGTCTGAACATACTGTACAAATAGTGCCATTGTTTACTTACAATACTAAAGACCATTGAAACTTCATTTGAAGGCGGGCTGAGCTGGATTGAAGTGGCTGCTATCAGTATTTAAGAAAGGCTAATCTCTGCAAGGAGCACAACTTCTTCTGCTGCTGTGGCACAACACAGAAGATGCAAGAAGGAAAGATTCTGCACTACAGAGAAACTCGTAAGAAAAGAAGAATGTTCACTGCACATCTTTGACTTTGGCGCAACTCTAGGATTGACAGAAGTTTGAATTCAGTAAGTGCTTATTTTTGAGGCGGTTGAACAAGACATATGTTGAAGACTGAGGGTAGCTATCATTGGAATCACATTCAGATCACCTCAAATAGAGACACTGATGATTCTTGTGCTCATAAGTGCTTCACTTTGGGGTTGTCTTGGTTGTGAGTGCTTCAAGAGAAATTGTACTGGGCAGCTGCAGAAGAAGTCAGTTTACATCATGGTGATATGACCAGAGGAATGAATAAAGTTGGCATTAACATGACCCAAACACAAGCACTGACTTGAATCCTGAATGCAGTAAGTGCTTCTTGTTGGGGGAGTGTTGCTGACCTGTCATTTCCCAGATAAGGCATTCTACATTGTGTGTTGCAGGTTGAAGAATATGGACATTCTTTCAAGTCATTACTATTACCCTAACTTTAGCATTGACTTGACTGTTAAATCAGTAAGTGCTACTTGTTGGGGCAGTTTTACTTGACAAAATCACCTGAATGTATTTGAAGCTATATGTTCACTCTCGGATCACCTCAAATCGAGACACTGATGATTCTTGTCTTCATAAGTGCTTCACTTTGGGGTTGTCTTAGTTGTGAGTGCTTCAACAGAAATTTCTCTCCAAACTGTGGAAAAAAATAATATTCCATCTTTTTCACACGACCTGTCAAACGCGTAAAATCGGCACCAACATTACCCAAACACAAGCACCGTCTTGACTTCTGAATGCAGTAAGTGCTTCTTGTTGGGGTAGTGTTGCTGACCTCTGCATCTTCAAGTGGGTTAGCTGTATGTCTTTTGAGAATTTCAAATATGTTTTGGGGTTTGGGGAAAATAAAGGAAGTGTTTTGGGGTTGGGAAATTTGTGCCTACTGCCTGCATGAATTTAATATACATTAATTTTTAAAAACAAGCAGCAAGTCCCACTGTCTCTTTAATTGTCGAGGGATCTTTTGGAAGAATGTGACTTTTGGAGGACATCTTCAGTGCCAACTACTCTTCTTTGTATTGCTTTGAAGTACTTTTGATGGAGTTGCAACTGGAGGTCATTGTGTGGGAATGAGTTGCATCAGTAAAACTCTTTGGATTCTAATTGACCACTCATCAACTGTAAATGGTATGCATACATGTAAGTACCCATGATGGTCGTCTGAACATACTGTACAAATAGTGCCATTGTTTACTTACAATACTAAAGACCATTGAAACTTCATTTGAAGGCGGGCTGAGCTGGATGGAAGTGGCTGCTATCAGTATTTAAGAAAGGCAAATCTCTGCAAGGAGCACAACTTCTTCTGCTGCTGTGGCACAACACAGAAGATGCAAGAAGGAAAGATTCTGCACTACAGAGAAACTCGTAAGAAAAGAAGAATGTTCACTGCACATCTTTGACTTTGGCGCAACTCTAGGATTGACAGAAGTTTGAATTCAGTAAGTGCTTATTTTTGAGGCAGTTGAACAAGACATATGTTGAAGACTGAGGGTAGCTATCATTGGAATCACATTCAGATCACCTCAAATAGAGACACTGATGATTTGTGTGCTCATAAGTGCTTCACTTTGGGGTTGTCTTGGTTGTGAGTGCTTCAAGAGAAATTGTACTGAACAGCTGCAGAAGAAGTCAGTTTACATCATGGTGATATGACCAGAGGAATGAATAAAGTTGGCATTAACATGACCCAAACACAAGCACTGACTTGAATCCTGAATGCAGTAAGTGCTTCTTGTTGGGGTAGTGTTGCTGACCCGTCATTTCACAGATAAGGCATTCTACATTGTGTGTTGCAGGATGAAGAATATGGACATTCTTTCAAGTCATTACTATTACCCTAACTTTAGCATTGACTTGACTGTTAAATCAGTAAGTGCTACTTGTTGGGGCAGTTTTACTTGACAAAATCACCTGAATGTATTGGAAGCTATATGTTCACTCTCAGATCACCTCAAATCGAGACACTGATGATTCTTGTCTTCATAAGTGCTTCACTTTGGGGTTGTCTTAGTTGTGAGTGCTTCAACAGAAATTTCCCTCCAAGCTGTGGAAAAAAATAATATTCCATCTTTTTCATACGACCTGTCAAACGCGTAAAATCGGCAGCAACATTACCCAAACACAAGCACCATCTTGACTTCTGAATGCAGTAAGTGCTTCTTGTTGGGGTAGTGTTGCTGACCTCTGCATCTTCAAGTGGGTTAGCTGTATGTCTTTTGAGAATTTCAAATATGCATTTGGGGTTTGGGGAAAATAAAGGAAGTGTTTTGGAGTTGGGAAATTTGTGCCTACTGCCTGCATGAATTTAATATACATTAATTTTTAAAAACAAGCAGCAAGTCCCACTGTCTCTTTAATTGTCGAGGGATCTTTTGGAAGAATGTGACTTTTGGAGGACATCTTCAGTGCCAACTGCTCTTCTTTGTATTGCTTTGAAGTACTTTTGATGGAGTTGCAACTGGAGGTCATTGTGTGGGAATGAGTTGCATCAGTAAAACTCTTTGGATTCTAATTGACCACTCATCAACTGTAAATGGTATGCATACATGTAAGTACCCATGATGGTCGTCTGAACATACTGTACAAATAGTGCCATTGTTTACTTACAATACTAAAGACCATTGAAACTTCATTTGAAGGCGGGCTGAGCTGGATGGAAGTGGCTGCTATCAGTATTAAAGAAAGGCTAATCTCTGCAAGGAGCACAACTTCTTCTGCTGCTGTGGAACAACACAGAAGATGCAAGAAGGAAAGATTCTGCACTACAGAGAAACTCGTAAGAAAAGAAGAATGTTCACTGCACATCTTTGACTTTGGCGCAACTCTAGGATTGACAGAAGTTTGAATTCAGTAAGTGCTTATTTTTGAGGCGGTTGAACAAGACATATGTTGAAGACTGAGGGTAGCTATCATTGGAATCACATTCAGATCACCTCAAATAGAGACACTGATGATTTGTGTGGTCGTAAGTGCTTCACTTTGGGGTTGTCTTGGTTGTGAGTACTTCAAGAGAAATTGTACTGAACAGCTGCAGAAGAAGTCAGTTTACATCATGGTGATATGACCAGAGGAATGAATAAAGTTGGCATTAACATTACCCAAACACAAGCACTGACTTGAATCCTGAATGCAGTAAGTGCTTCTTGTTGGGGTAGTGTTGCTGACCCGTCATTTCCCAGATAAGGCATTCTACATTGTGTGTTGCAGGTTGAAGAATATGGAAAATCTTTCAAGTCAGTACTATTACCCTAACTTTAGCATTGACTTGACTGTTAAATCAGTAAGTGCTACTTGTTGGGGCAGTTTTACTTGACAAAATCACCTGAATGTATTGGAAGCTATATGTTCACTCTCGGATCACCTCAAATCGAGACACTGATGATTCTTGTCTTCATAAGTGCTTCACTTTGGGGTTGTCTTAGTTGTGAGTGCTTCAACAGAAATTTCTCTCCAAGCTGTGGAAAAAAATAATATTCCATCTTTTTCACACGACCTGTCAAACGCGTAAAATCGGCACCAACATGACCCAAACACAAGCACTGACTTGAATCCTGAATGCAGTAAGTGCTTCTTGTTGGGGTAGTGTTGCTGACCCGTCATTTCCCAGATATTGTGTGTACATTGTGTGTTGCAGGTTGAAGAATATGGACATTCTTTCAAGTCATTACTATTACCCTAACTTTAGCATTGACTTGACTGTTAAATCAGTAAGTGCTATTTGTTGGGGCAGTTTTACTTGACAAAAACACCTGAATGTATTTGAAGCTATATGTTCACTCTCGGATCACCTCAAATCGAGACACTGATGATTCTTGTGCTCATAAGTGCTTCACTTTGGGGTTGTCTTGGTTGTGAGTGCTTCAACAGAAATTGTACTTGGCAGTTGCAGAAGAAGTCAGTTTACATCATGGTGATATGACCAGAGGAATGAATAAAGTTGGCATTAACATTACCCAAACACAAGCACTGACTTGAATCCTGAATGCAGTAAGTGCTTCTTGTTGGGGTAGTGTTGCTGACCTGTCATTTCCCAGATAAGGCATTCTACATTGTGTGTTGCAGGTTGAAGAATATGGACATTCTTTCAAGTCATTACTATTACCCTAACTTTAGCATTGACTTGACTGTTAAATCAGTAAGTGCTACTTGTTGGGGCAGTTTTACTTGACAAAAACACCTGAATGTATTTGAAGCTATATGTTCACTCTCGGATCACCTCAAATCGAGACACTGATGATTCTTGTCTTCATAAGTGCTTCACTTTGGGGTTGTCTTAGTTGTGAGTGCTTCAACAGAAATTTCTCTCCAAGCTGTGGAAAAAAATAATATTCCATCTTTTTCACACGACCTGTCAAACGCGTAAAATCGGCACCAACATTACCCAAACACAAGCACCGTCTTGACTTCTGAATGCAGTAAGTGCTTCTTGTTGGGGTAGTGTTGCTGACCTCTGCATCTTCAAGTGGGTTAGCTGTATGTCTTTTGAGAATTTCAAATATGCATTTGGGGTTTGGGGAAAATAAAGGAAGTGTTTTGGGGTTGGGAAATTTGTGCCTACTGCCTGCATGAATTTAATATACATTAATTTTTAAAAACAAGCAGCAAGTCCCACTGTCTCTTTAATTGTCGAGGGATCTTTTGGAAGAATGTGACTTTAGGAGGACATCTTCAGTGCCAACTGCTCTTCTTTGTATTGCTTTGAAGTACTTTTGATGGAGTTGCAACTGGAGGTCATTGTGTGGGAATGAGTTGCATCAGTAAAACTCTTTGGATTCTAATTGACCACTCATCAACTGTAAATGGTATGCATACATGTAAGTACCCATGATGGTCGTCTGAACATACTGTACAAATAGTGCCATTGTTTACTTACAACACTAAAGACCATTGAAACTTCATTTAAAGGCGGGCGGAGCTGGATGGAAGTGGCTGCTATCAGTATTTAAGACAGGCAAATCTCTGCAAGGAGCACAACTTCTTCTGCTGCTGTGGAACAACACAGAAGATGCAAGAAGGAAAGATTCTGCACTACAGAGAAACTCGTAAGAAAAGAAGAATGTTCAATGCACATCTTTGACTTTGGCGCAACTCTAGGATTGACAGAAGTTTGAATTCAGTAAGTGCTTATTTTTAAGGCGGTTGAACAAGACATATGCTGAAGACTGAGGGAAGCTATCATTGGAATCACATTCAGATCACCTCAAATAGAGACACTGATGATTTGTGTGCTCATAAGTGCTTCACTTTGGGGTTGTCTTGGTTGTGAGTGCTTCAAGAGAAATTGTACTGAACAGCTGCAGAAGAAGTCAGTTTACATCATGGTGATATGACCAGAGGAATGAATAAAGTTGGCATTAACATTACCCAAACACAAGCACTGACTTGAATCCTGAATGCAGTAAGTGCTTCTTGTTGGGGTAGTGTTGCTGACCCGTCATTTCACAGATAAGGCATTCTACATTGTGTGTTGCAGGTTGAAGAATATGGAAAATCTTTCAAGTCAGTACTATTACCCTAACTTTAGCATTGACTTGACTGTTAAATCAGTAAGTGCTACTTGTTGGGGCAGTTTTACTTGACAAAATCACCTGAATGTATTGGAAGCTATATGTTCACTCTCGGATCACCTCAAATCGAGACACTGATGATTCTTGTCTTCATAAGTGCTTCACTTTGGGGTTGTCTTAGTTGTGAGTGCTTCAACAGAAATTTCTCTCCAAGCTGTGGAACAAAATAATATTCCATCTTTTTCACACGACCTGTCAAACGCGTAAAATCGGCACCAACATTACCCAAACACAAGCACTGACTTGAATCCTGAATGCAGTAAGTGCTTCTTGTTGGGGTAGTGTTGCTGACCTCTGCATCTTCAAGTGGGTTAGCTGTATGTCTTTTGAGAATTTCAAATATGCATTTGGGGTTTGGGGAAAATAAAGGAAGTGTTTTGGGGTTGGGAAATGTGTGCCTACTGCCTGCATGAATTTAATATACATTAATTTTTTAAAACAAGCAGCAAGTCCCACTGTCTCTTTGATTGTCTAGGGATCTTTTGGAAGAATGTGAGTTTTGGAGGACATCTTCAGTGCCAACTGCTCTTCTTTGTATTGCTTTGAAGTACTTTTGATGGAGTTGCAACTGGAGGTCATTGTGTGGGAATGAGTTGCATCAGTAAAACTCTTTGGATTCTAATTGACCACTCATCAACTGTAAATGGTATGCATACATGTAAGTACCCATGATGGTCGTCTGAACATACTGTACAAATAGTGCCATTGTTTACTTACAATACTAAAGACCATTGAAACTTCATTTGAAGGCGGGCTGAGCTGGATGGAAGTGGCTGCTATCAGTATTTAAGACAGGCAAATCTCTGCAAGGAGCACAACTTCTTCTGCTACTGTGGCACAACACAGAAGATGCAAGAAGGAAAGATTCTGCACTACAGAGAAACTCGTAAGAAAAGAAGAATGTTCACTGCACATCTTTGACTTTGGCGCAACTCTAGGATTGACAGAAGTTTGAATTCAGTAAGTGCTTATTTTTGAGGCGGTTGAACAACACATGTTGAAGACTGAGGGTAGCTATCATTGCAATCACATTCAGATCACCTCAAATAGAGACACTGATGATTCTTGTGCTCATAAGTGCTTCACTTTGGGGTTGTCTTGGTTGTGAGTACTTCAAGAGAAATTGTACTGGACAGCTGCAGAAGAAGTCAGTTTACATCATGGGGATATGACCAGAGGAATGAATAAAGTTGGCATTAACATGACCCAAACACAAGCACTGACTTGAATCCTGAATGCAGTAAGTGCTTCTTGTTGGGGTAGTGTTGCTGACCCGTCATTTCACAGATAAGGCATTCTACATTGTGTGTTGCAGGATGAAGAATATGGACATTCTTTCAAGTCATTACTATTACCCTAACTTTAGCATTGACTTGACTGTTAAAACAGTAAGTGCTACTTGTTGGGGCAGTTTTACTTGACAAAATCACCTGAATGTATTGGAAGCTATATGTTCACTCTCGGATCACCTCAAATCGAGACACTGATGATTCTTGTCTTCATAAGTGCTTCACTTTGGGGTTGTCTTAGTTGTGAGTGCTTCAACAGAAATTTCCCTCCAAGCTGTGGAAAAAAATAATATTCCATCTTTTTCATACGACCTGTCAAACGCGTAAAATCGGCACCAACATTACCCAAACACAAGCACCATCTTGACTTCTGAATGCAGTAAGTGCTTCTTGTTGGGGTAGTGTTGCTGACCTCTGCATCTTCAAGTGGGTTAGCTGTATGTCTTTTGAGAATTTCAAATATGCATTTGGGGTTTGGGGAAAATAAAGGAAGTGTTTTGGAGTTGGGAAATTTGTGCCTACTGCCTGCATGAATTTAATATACATTAATTTTTAAAAACAAGCAGCAAGTCCCACTGTCTCTTTAATTGTCGAGGGATCTTTTGGAAGAATGTGACTTTTGGAGGACATCTTCAGTGCCAACTGCTCTTCTTTGTATTGCTTTGAAGTACTTTTGATGGAGTTGCAACTGGAGGTCATTGTGTGGGAATGAGTTGCATCAGTAAAACTCTTTGGATTCTAATTGACCACTCATCAACTGTAAATGGTATGCATACATGTAAGTACCCATGATGGTCGTCTGAACATACTGTACAAATAGTGCCATTGTTTACTTACAATACTAAAGACCATTGAAACTTCATTTGAAGGCGGGCTGAGCTGGATTCGAAGTGGCTGCTATCAGTATTTAAGAAAGGCTAATCTCTGCAAGGAGCACAACTTCTTCTGCTGCTGTGGCACAACACAGAAGATGCAAGAAGGAAAGATTCTGCACTACAGAGAAACTCGTAAGAAAAGAAGAATGTTCACTGCACATCTTTGACTTTGGCGCAACTCTAGGATTGACAGAAGTTTGAATTCAGTAAGTGCTTATTTTTGAGGCGGTTGAACAAGACATATGTTGAAGACAGAGGGTAGCTATCATTGGAATCACATTCAGATCACCTCAAATAGAGACACTGATGATTCTTGTGCTCATAAGTGCTTCACTTTGGGGTTGTCTTGGTTGTGAGTGCTTCAAGAGAAATTGTACTGGGCAGCTGCAGAAGAAGTCAGTTTACATCATGGTGATATGACCAGAGGAATGAATAAAGTTGGCATTAACATGACCCAAACACAAGCACTGACTTGAATCCTGAATGCAGTAAGTGCTTCTTGTTGGGGTAGTGTTGCTGACCTGTCATTTCCCAGATAAGGCATTCTACATTGTGTGTTGCAGGTTGAAGAATATGGACATTCTTTCAAGTCATTACTATTACCCTAACTTTAGCATTGACTTGACTGTTAAATCAGTAAGTGCTACTTGTTGGGGCAGTTTTACTTGACAAAATCACCTGAATGTATTTGAAGCTATATGTTCACTCTCGGATCACCTCAAATCGAGACACTGATGATTCTTGTCTTCATAAGTGCTTCACTTTGGGGTTGTCTTAGTTGTGAGTGCTTCAACAGAAATTTCTCTCCAAACTGTGGAAAAAAATAATATTCCATCTTTTTCACACGACCTGTCAAACGCGTAAAATCGGCACCAACATTACCCAAACACAAGCACCGTCTTGACTTCTGAATGCAGTAAGTGCTTCTTGTTGGGGTAGTGTTGCTGACCTCTGCATCTTCAAGTGGGTTAGCTGTATGTCTTTTGAGAATTTCAAATATGTTTTGGGGTTTGGGGAAAATAAAGGAAGTGTTTTGGGGTTGGGAAATTTGTGCCTACTGCCTGCATGAATTTAATATACATTAATTTTTAAAAACAAGCAGCAAGTCCCACTGTCTCTTTAATTGTCGAGGGATCTTTTGGAAGAATGTGACTTTTGGAGGACATCTTCAGTGCCAACTACTCTTCTTTGTATTGCTTTGAAGTACTTTTGATGGAGTTGCAACTGGAGGTCATTGTGTGGGAATGAGTTGCATCAGTAAAACTCTTTGGATTCTAATTGACCACTCATCAACTGTAAATGGTATGCATACATGTAAGTACCCATGATGGTCGTCTGAACATACTGTACAAATAGTGCCATTGTTTACTTACAATACTAAAGACCATTGAAACTTCATTTGAAGGCGGGCTGAGCTGGATGGAAGTGGCTGCTATCAGTATTTAAGAAAGGCAAATCTCTGCAAGGAGCACAACTTCTTCTGCTGCTGTGGCACAACACAGAAGATGCAAGAAGGAAAGATTCTGCACTACAGAGAAACTCGTAAGAAAAGAAGAATGTTCACTGCACATCTTTGACTTTGGCGCAACTCTAGGATTGACAGAAGTTTGAATTCAGTAAGTGCTTATTTTTGAGGCAGTTGAACAAGACATATGTTGAAGACTGAGGGTAGCTATCATTGCAATCACATTCAGATCACCTCAAATAGAGACACTGATGATTTGTGTGCTCATAAGTGCTTCACTTTGGGGTTGTCTTGGTTGTGAGTGCTTCAAGAGAAATTGTACTGAACAGCTGCAGAAGAAGTCAGTTTACATCATGGTGATATGACCAGAGGAATGAATAAAGTTGGCATTAACATGACCCAAACACAAGCACTGACTTGAATCCTGAATGCAGTAAGTGCTTCTTGTTGGGGTAGTGTTGCTGACCCGTCATTTCACAGATAAGGCATTCTACATTGTGTGTTGCAGGATGAAGAATATGGACATTCTTTCAAGTCATTACTATTACCCTAACTTTAGCATTGACTTGACTGTTAAATCAGTAAGTGCTACTTGTTGGGGCAGTTTTACTTGACAAAATCACCTGAATGTATTGGAAGCTATATGTTCACTCTCAGATCACCTCAAATCGAGACACTGATGATTCTTGTCTTCATAAGTGCTTCACTTTGGGGTTGTCTTGGTTGTGAGTGCTTCAACAGAAATTTCTCTCCAAGCTGTGGAAAAAAATAATATTCCATCTTTTTCACACGACCTGTCAAACGCGTAAAATCGGCACCAACATTACCCAAACACAAGCACTGACTTGAATCCTGAATGCAGTAAGTGCTTCTTGTTGGGGTAGTGTTGCTGACCCGTCATTTCCCAGATATTGTGTGTACATTGTGTGTTGCAGGTTGAAGAATATGGACATTCCTTCAAGTCATTACTATTACCCTAACTTTAGCATTGACTTGACTGTTAAATCAGTAAGTTCTATTTGTTGGGGCAGTTTTACTTGACAAAAACACCTGAATGTATTTGAAGCTATATGTTCACTCTCGGATCACGTCAAATCGAGACACTGATGATTCTTGTGCTCATAAGTGCTTCACTTTGGGGTTGTCTTGGTTGTGAGTGCTTCAACAGAAATTGTACTGGGCAGTTGCAGAAGAAGTCAGTTTACATCATGGTGATATGACCAGAGGAATGAATAAAGTTGGCATTAACATTACCCAAACACAAGCACTGACTTGAATCCTGAATGCAGTAAGTGCTTCTTGTTGGGGTAGTGTTGCTGACCTGTCATTTCCCAGATAAGGCATTCTACATTGTGTGTTGCAGGTTGAAGAATATGGACATTCTTTCAAGTCATTACTATTACCCTAACTTTAGCATTGACTTGACTGTTAAATCAGTAAGTGCTACTTGTTGGGGCAGTTTTACTTGACAAAAACACCTGAATGTATTGGAAGCTATATGTTCACTCTCGGATCACCTCAAATCGAGACACTGATGATTCTTGTCTTCATAAGTGCTTCACTTTGGGGTTGTCTTAGTTGTGAGTGCTTCAACAGAAATTTCTCTCCAAGCTGTGGAAAAAAATAATATTCCATCTTTTTCACACGACCTGTCAAACGCGTAAAATCGGCACCAACATTACCCAAACACAAGCACCGTCTTGACTTCTGAATGCAGTAAGTGCTTCTTGTTGGGGTAGTGTTGCTGACCTCTGCATCTTCAAGTGGGTTAGCTGTATGTCTTTTGAGAATTTCAAATATGTTTTGGGGTTTGGGGAAAATAAAGGAAGTGTTTTGGGGTTGGGAAATTTGTGCCTACTGCCTGCATGAATTTAATATACATTAATTTTTAAAAACAAGCAGCAAGTCCCACTGTCTCTTTAATTGTCTAGGGATCTTTTGGAAGAATGTGACTTTTGGAGGACATCTTCAGTGCCAACTGCTCTTCTTTGTATTGCTTTGAAGTACTTTTGATGGAGTTGCAACTAGAGGTCATTGTGTGGGAACGAGTTGCATCAGTAAAACTCTTTGGATTCTAATTGACCACTCATCAACTGTAAATGGTATGCATACATGTAAGTACCCATGATGGTCGTCTGAACATACTGTACAAATAGTGCCATTGTTTACTTACAATACTAAAGACCATTGAAACTTCATTTAAAGGCGGGCGGAGCTGGATGGAAGTGGCTGCTATCAGTATTTAAGAAAGGCAAATCTCTGCAAGGAGCACAACTTCTTCTGCTGCTGTGGCACAACACAGAAGATGCAAGAAGGAAAGATTCTGCACTACAGAGAAACTCGTAAGAAAAGACGAATGTTCACTGCACATCTTTGACTTTGGCGCAACTCTAGGATTGACAGAAGTTTGAATTCAGTAAGTGCTTATTTTTGAGGCGGTTGAACAAGACATATTTTGAAGACTGAGGGTAGCTATCATTGGAATCACATTCAGATCACCTCAAATAGAGACACTGATGATTCTTATGCTCATAAGTGCTTCACTTTGGGGTTGTCTTGGTTGTGAGTACTTCAAGAGAAATTGTACTGGACAGCTGCAGAAGAAGTCAGTTTACATCATGGTGATATCAATCAATCAATCAATCAATCAACTTTATTTGTAGAGCGCTTTTCCTGCATGGACATGCAACACAAAGTGCTTTGCAGAATTAAAAACAATTAACACAAGAAAGAAAAACAGTTACAAAGAAAGCCCCTCCCTCCCACCCTCCATACTACACACACACACACACAATCTCACACACAATAGGGAGACATGGCATGGCACTGAGGATCAAGGGAACGCCACCTTTGGGGTCGTCCACACTGGGAGGAGCAGCAGGCCGTGCCATCGGGGGGACCAGCACCCAGGCCCCCGGACTCCGACAGACAGGTGGATCCCCACATCGGAGGGAGGAACCACCAGCCGGCCGGGCCGAAGGGACCCAAGGACAGCACCCCCACTAGCAGACCCGACACAGCTCCCAGCGTGGAGGACCCCCCTGATATGACCAGAGGAATGAATAAAGTTGGCATTAACATGACCCAAACACAAGCACTGACTTGAATCCTGAATGCAGTAAGTGCTTCTTGTTGGGGTAGTGTTGCTGACCTGTCATTTCCCAGATATTGTGTGTACATTGTGTGTTGCAGGTTGAAGAATATGGACATTCTTTCAAGTCATTACTATTACCCTAACTTTAGCATTGACTTGACTGTTAAATCAGTAAGTGCTACTTGTTGGGGCAGTTTTACTTGACAAAATCACCTGAATGTATTGGAAGCTATATGTTCACCCTCGGATCACCTCAAATCGAGACACTGATGATTCTTGTCTTCATAAGAGCTTCACTTTGGGGTTGTCTTGGTTGTGAGTGCTTCAACAGAAATTTCTCTCCAAGCTGTGGAAAAAAATAATATTCCATCTTTTTCACACGACCTGTCAAACGCGTAAAATCGGCACCAACATTACCCAAACACAAGCACCATCTTGACTTCTGAATGCAGTAAGTGCTTCTTGTTGGGGTAGTGTTGCTGACCTCTGCATCTTCAAGTGGGTTAGCTGTATGTCTTTTGAGAATTTCAAATATGCATTTGGGGTTTGGGGAAAATAAAGGAAGTGTTTTGGGGTTGGGAAATTTGTGCCTACTGCCTGCATGAATTTAATATACATTAATTTTTAAAAACAAGCAGCAAGTCCCACTGTCTCTTTAATTGTCGAGGGATCTTTTGGAAGAATGTGACTTTTGGAGGACATCTTCAGTGCCAACTACTCTTCTTTGTATTGCTTTGAAGTACTTTTGATGGAGTTGCAACTGGAGGTCATTGTGTGGGAATGAGTTGCATCAGTAAAACTCTTTGGATTCTAATTGACCACTCATCAACTGTAAATGGTATGCATACATGTAAGTACCCATGATGGTCATCTGAACATACTGTACAAATAGTGCCATTGTTTACTTACAATACTAAAGACCATTGAAACTTCATTTGAAGGCGGGCGGAGCTGGATGGAAGTGGCTGCTATCAGTATTTAAGAAAGGCAAATCTCTGCAAGGAGCACAACTTCTTCTGCTGCTGTGGCACAACACAGAAGATGCAAGAAGGAAAGATTCTGCACTACAGAGAAACCCGTAAGAAAAGAAGAATGTTCACTGCACATCTTTGACTTTGGCGCAACTCTAGGATTGACAGAAGTTTGAATTCAGTAAGTGCTTATTTTTGAGGCAGTTGAACAAGACATATGTTGAAGACTGAGGGTAGCTATTATTGGAATCACATTCAGATCACCTCAAATAGAGACACTGATGATTTGTGTGCTCATAAGTGCTTCACTTTGGGGTTGCCTTGGTTGTGAGTGCTTCAAGAGAAATTGTACTGGACAGCTGCAGAAGAAGTCAGTTTACATCATGGTGATATGACCAGAGGAATGAATAAAGTTGGCATTAACATACCCAAACACAAGCACTGACTTGAATCCTGAATGCAGTAAGTGCTTCTTGTTGGGGTAGTGTTGCTGACCTGTCATTTCCCAGATATTGTGTGTACATTGTGTGTTGCAGGTTGAAGAATATGGACATTCTTTCAAGTCATTACTATTAACCTAACTTTAGCATTGACTTGACTGTTAAATCAGTAAGTGCTATTTGTTGGGGCAGTTTTACTTGACAAAAACACCTGAATGTATTTGAAGCTATATGTTCACTCTCGGATCACCTCAAATCGAGACACTGATGATTCTTGTGCTCATAAGTGCTTCACTTTGGGGTTGTCTTGGTTGTGAGTGCTTCAACAGAAATTGTACTGGGCAGTTGCAGAAGAAGTCAGTTTACATCATGGTGATATGACCAGAGGAATGAATAAAGTTGGCATTAACATGACCCAAACACAAGCACTGACTTGAATCCTGAATGCAGTAAATGCTTCTTGTTGGGGTAGTGTTGCTGACCTGTCATTTCCCAGATAAGGCATTCTACATTGTGTGTTGCATGATGAAGAACATGGACATTCTTTCAAGTCATTACTATTACCCTAACTTTAGCATTGACTTGACTGTTAAATCAGTAAGTGCTACTTGTTGGGGCAGTTTTACTTGACAAAATCACCTGAATGTATTGGAAGCTATATGTTCACTCTCGGATCACCTCAAATCGAGACACTGATGATTCTTGTCTTCATAAGTGCTTCACTTTGGGGTTGTCTTAGTTGTGAGTGCTTCAACAGAAATTTCTCTCCAAGCTGTGGAAAAAAATAATATTCCATCTTTTTCACACGACCTGTCAAACGCGTAAAATCGGCACCAACATTACCCAAACACAAGCACCGTCTTGACTTCTGAATGCAGTAAGTGCTTCTTGTTGGGGTAGTGTTGCTGACCTCTGTATCTTCAAGTGGGTTAGCTGTATGTCTTTTGAGAATTTCAAATATGCATTTGGGGTTTGGGGAAAATAAAGGAAGTGTTTTGGGGTTGGGAAATTTGTGCCTACTGCCTGCATGAATTTAATATACATTAATTTTTAAAAACAAGCAGCAAGTCCCACTGTCTCTTTGATTGTCTAGGGATCTTTTGGAAGAATGTGACTTTTGGAGGACATCTTCAGTGCCAACTGCTCTTCTTTGTATTGCTTTGAAGTACTTTTGATGGAGTTGCAACTGGAGGTCATTGTGTGGGAATGAGTTGCATCAGTAAAACTCTTTGGATTCTAATTGACCACTCATCAACTGTAAATGGTATGCATACATGTAAGTACCCATGATGGTCGTCTGAACATACTGTACAAATAGTGCCATTGTTTACTTACAATACTAAAGACCATTGAAACTTCATTTGAAGGCGGGCTGAGCTGGATGGAAGTGGCTGCTATCAGTATTTAAGAAAGGCAAATCTCTGCAAGGAGCACAACTTCTTCTGCTGCTGTGGCACAACACAGAAGATGCAAGAAGGAAAGATTCTGCACTACAGAGAAAGTCGTAAGAAAAGAAGAATGTTCACTGCACATCTTTGACTTTGGTGCAACTCTAGGATTGACAGAAGTTTGAATTCAGTAAGTGCTTATTTTTGAGGCAGTTGAACAAGACATATGTTGAAGACTGAAGTTAGCTATCATTGGAATCACATTCAGATCACCTCAAATAGAGACACTGATGATTCTTGTGCTCATAAGTGCTTCACTTTGGGGTTGTCTTGGTTGTGAGTACTTCAACAGAAATTGTACTGGACAGCTGCAGAAGAAGTCAGTTTACATCATGGTGATATGACCAGAGGAATGAATAAAGTTGGCATTAACATGACCCAAACACAAGCACTGACTTGAATCCTGAATGCAGTAAGTGCTTCTTATTGGGGTAGTGTTGCTGACCTGTCATTTCCCAGATAAGGCATTCTACATTGTGTGTTGCAGGTTGAAGAATATGGACATTCTTTCAATCATTACTATTACCCTAACTTTAGCATTGACTTGACTGTTAAATCAGTAAGTGCTACTTGTTGGGGCAGTTTTACTTGACAAAATCACCTGAATGTATTAGAAGCTATATGTTCACTCTCGGATCACCTCAAATCGAGACACTGATGATTCTTGTCTTTATAAGTGCTTCACTTTGGGGTTGTCTTAGTTGTGAGTACTTCAACAGAAATTTCTCTCCAAGCTGTGGAAAAAAATAATATTCCATCTTTTTCACACGACCTGTCAAACGCGTAAAATCGGCACCAACATTACCCAAACACAAGCACCGTCTTGACTTCTGAATGCAGTAAGTGCTTCTTGTTGGGGTAGTGTTGCTGACCTGTCATTTCCCAGATAAGGCATTCTACATTGTTTGTTGCAGGATGAAGAATATGGACATTCTTTCAAGTCATTACTATTACCCTAACTTTAGCATTGACATGACTGTTAAATCAGTAAGTGCTTCTTGTTGGGGTAGTGTTGCTGACCCGTCATTTCCCAGATATTGTGTGTACATTGTGTGTTGCAGGTTGACGAACATGGACATTCTTTCAAGTCATTACTATTACCCTAACTTTAGCATTGACATGACTGTTAAATCAGTAAGTGTTACTTGTTGGGGCAGTTTTACTTGACAAAAACACCTGAATGTATTGGAAGCTATATGTTCACTCTCGGATCACCTCAAATCGAGACACTGATGATTCTTGTCTTCATAAGTGCTTCACTTTGGGGTTGTCTTGGTTGTGAGTGCTTCAACAGAAATTGTACTGGACAGCTGCAGAAGAAGTCAGTTTACATCATGGTGATATGACCAGAGGAATGAATAAAGTTGGCATTAACATTACCCAAACACAAGCACTGACTTGAATCCTGAATGCAGTAAGTGCTTCTTGTTGGGGTAGTGTTGCTGACCCGTCATTTCCCAGATATTGTGTGCACATTGTGTGTTGCAGGTTGAAGAATATGGACATTCTTTCAAGTCATTACTATTACCCTAACTTTAGCATTGACTTGACTGTTAAATCAGTAAGTGCTACTTGTTGGGGCAGTTTTACTTGACAAAATCACCTGAATGTATTGGAAGCTATATGTTCACTCTCGGATCACCTCAAATCGAGACACTGATGATTCTTGTCTTCATAAGTGCTTCACTTTGGGGTTGTCTTAGTTGTGAGTGCTTCAACAGAAATTTCTCTCCAAGCTGTGGGAAAAAATAATATTCCATCTTTTTCACACGACCTGTCAAACGCGTAAAATCGGCACCAACATTACCCAAACACAAGCACCGTCTTGACTTCTGAATGCAGTAAGTGCTTCTTGTTGGGGTAGTGTTGCTGACCTCTGCATCTTCAAGTGGGTTAGCTGTATGTCTTTTGAGAATTTCAAATGTGCATTTGGGGTTTGGGGAAAATAAAGTAAGTGTTTTGGGGCTGGGAAATTTGTGCCTACTGCCTGCATGAATTTAATATACATTAATTTTTTAAAACAAGCAGCAAGTCCCACTGTCTCTTTGATTGTCGAGGGATCTTTTGGAAGAATGTGACTTTTGGAGGACATCTTCAGTGCCAACTGCTCTTCTTTGTATTGCTTTGAAGTTCTTTTGATGGAGTTGCAACTGGAGGTCATTGTGTGGGAATGAGTTGCATCAGTAAAACTCTTTGGATTCTAATTGACCACTCATCAACTGTAAATGGTATGCATACATGTAAGTACCCATGATGGTCGTCTGAACATACTGTACAAATAGTGTCATTGTTTACTTACAATACTAAAGACCATTGAAACTTCATTTGAAGGCAGGCGGAGCTGGATGGAAGTGGCTGCTATCAGTATTTAAGAAAGGCAAATCTCTGCAAGGAGCACAACTTCTTCTGCTGCTGTGGAACAACACAGAAGATGCAAGAAGGAAAGATTCTGCACTACAGAGAAACTCGTAAGAAAAGAAGAATGTTCACTGCACATCTTTGACTTTGGCGCAACTCTAGGATTGACAGAAGTTTGAATTCAGTAAGTGCTTATTTTTGAGTCATTACTATTACCCTAACTTTAGCATTGACTTGACTGTTAAATCAGTAAGTGCTACTTGTTGGGGCAGTTTTACTTGACAAAAACACCTGAATGTATTGGAAGCTATATGTTCACTCTCGGATCACCTCAAATCAAGACACTGATGATTCTTGTGCTCATAAGTGCTTCACTTTGGGGTTGTCTTAGTTGTGAGTGCTTCAACAGAAATTTCTCTCCAAACTGTGGAAAAAAATAATATTCCATCTTTTTCACACGACCTGTCAAACGCGTAAAATCGGCACCAACATTACCCAAACACAAGCACCGTCTTGACTTCTGAATGCAGTAAGTGCTTCTTGTTGGGGTAGTGTTGCTGACCTCTGCATCTTCAAGTGGGTTAGCTGTATGTCTTTTGAGAATTTCAAATGTGCATTTCGGGTTTGGGGAAAATAAAGTAAGTGTTTTGGGGTTGGGAAATTTGTGCCTACTGCCTGCATGAATTTAATATACATTAATTTTTAAAAACAAGCAGCAAGTCCCACTGTCTCTTTGATTGTCTAGGGATCTTTTGGAAGAATGTGACTTTTGGAGGACATCTTCAGTGCCAACTACTCTTCTTTGTATTGCTTTGAAGTACTTTTGATGGAGTTGCAACTGGAGGTCATTGTGTGGGGATGAGTTGCATCAGTAAAACTCTTTGGATTCTAATTGACCACTCATCAACTGTAAATGGTATGCATACATGTAAGTACCCATGATGGTCGTCTGAACATACTGTACAAATAGTGCCATTGTTTACTTACAATACTAAAGACCATTGAAACTTCATTTGAAGGCGGGCGGAGCTGGATGGAAGTGGCTGCTATCAGTATTTAAGAAAGGCAAATCTCTGCAAGGAGCACAACTTCTTCTGCTGCTGCACTGAAAAAAGGAAAGTGTTGGATGTACTTATTTCAATAATGGAAAGTGGTTGCACACAAATTTTTTGCTTTGGCATAAACCCTAACAATTGAGTTAAATTAACACAAATTGTTCATGTTCATTCAACCTATGTATTTTGAGTTGATCCAAAGTGATTAAAACATGTTTTAATAAAGAAATTTGAATTTTTGAACATTTTCAATCTTCATAATTTCATCACTTTATTTCAACACTGTTCAATAACTTTCACTCCAATACTATTTAATACTTAAATACTACATGTTACTTTCATACTAAAAGTTAGTATTATATTCTAGTGTTAATTAAGTGTTAACTTTACAATGGAGGCCTATAACCTTAAGTAACCTTTCAAAAAAAATGTCTACTTTCACTGATAGTACTGTAGGTAGAGAATTGAACTAACACTGTTGTTCCAAATCTACTAAATATGAAAAATCATTTGTCCAGTGTTTATCAAGATTAAGATCAATAACAAATGTAAATGTATACAACTCAATGTACCTATAGAATGGATTTAAAATGCAAAAACACTAGCTACCATGGCCATGCCAGCAATCATTCATTTTAATGTCTATGTACCTTTCAATTAACTCTTAATCGTTACCATTACCCATCACAATTAATGTAAAATATCAGTTGCATGTCAAAACTTTTATTAGGAAAAAAGTCTTCTCACTTCAACAGAAATAAAAACTTAAATGGAAGATTATTTCCAAAAATGTACAAAAGATTTAAGTTTTATCTCAGATCCCACATGAAGGGCCTATATGAACACTGTTCACGCATCTCAATCGTGCTCAAACATATTTTACGTGAATACATAAAATGTTTAACAACAGTCACACTGTCAGAAACCTTAACATTGTAAACATAGCATGTCTCCTCCATGTTGAATTACAACAGAGAACTATAGTTCAGGCTCAGAGCCACACAGAGTTAACAAGAATAATTGTTGGGCTTTCTTTTAAGCAGGATTGAAGTTCTTGCTAAAACCAAACTCTTGCCTTTCACTCCAGCTTATTATATATTAAACATGAATGCATAAAATAACAACAAAGGCATACTGTTAGAACACAATGTAAACATGGCATGTATCCCCCATTTTTTGAGCAGGTTACATAAAGACATGCCATTAGTGCTGCCAACAGCTCCTGTATGACATGAGCACACTTCAGATAATGCCAAACGAGTATAGATGAAATTCAAAGATTGTTTGAGGCAAAATGGCAAGTGAGCAAAATACACACCCTCTTAACAAATACAGTGACTACATTCACACAATCAACAGTGGGCATCCTCACAATTTTCCTCTAAGATCTCCATCAACAAGGGAGCAGTTATAATCTCTCTTGTTGTCTTGTGGATTGTGAGGAGGAGAACAGTAAAAAAATGAACCTAAGTGCAGGATCGTAACACCTGTCAGCGTCTTGCCTGAGAGCCCTGATGGTGCACAGCAATGTTCTTACTGGAGCATTTTGAATTTCAGGGCTCGGACTTTCCTTGAGAGTTGAGTCGCATCTAACTCCATAATCACTTTTCGGAGCACTTCAAATGTATAGCGGAGCTGTGGAGGATACTTCATGTTGAGTGCATAAAAAAAGCCGAAGAGCATGGCAGTGGCAAGTGCCACATTATCCAGATCTTGGAGAACCACCTCCCCCTCGATGATAATTCCTACATCTGGACTGTCACTGCCTGACGACTCTCTGCAAATGAAGACTCCAATCGTTGTGCTCTGTATGGCGCTCAGTGTAGTGGCCTCAGTCATGTCCTGGTTTAAGACAAAAAAAGAGCAATTAAAATAGTTTATTCAAATGCATATAAAAAGCAATTTCTGAGAGAAAAAATAAAGAGAAGCTTTAATACTTTACAACTGCATTCAAGACTGTATTGTCCTCCTCTTTTATTTATCCAAAGTGTTTTTCTGTTCCTGTATGATAGGCTGACCAAACGTCCTCTTTTGCCCGGACATGTCCACTTTTCACGTCCCGTCCGGGGCGTCCGGGTTTTTTTTATAAACTGATGATAAAGTCCGGTTTTCCGTGTGTTTGTGTGTGTGAGTGCGGCACGGGCCGCGCATTTCTGTCCGAACCCGACCCGAGCCCGACATTATTTAATACTAAAGCACTGAGTTTGTGTCACACAGTTGTTATGGTTACAGGGTATTTAACAGGACGGGCGTGCGCCGTGGGTGCTCAGCCTGTGTTTGAGACGGGAGCGGGAGGCGGGAGGTCCGACGCTTCCAGCGAGAGGAGAGGGAGACATAAAACAAAATAAGATAAAATAGGAAAAACCTGTCTCCCTCTTTTATTTTATTTTCTGTGTTTAATCAAGGCGGATGGTGGAAGGTCCGAGACTTCCAGCGTGGGGAGAGGTAGAAACAAACAGCCAATGTGTGTCTGTGTGTGTTATGTTCAGGTGTTGTCACGTAAATAACAGTGCCCAAGCAATAAACAGGACAGACAATAGGATTTTATTTATTTTTACACTACATTTTCACTGAAAGCTGACCGAATCCGACTCCAGCCCAAATACAATTTATAGCTACATTTTTGACCAAACCCGGCCCGACCGGTCGGTTACCGTCGGGCTCGGATCGCCACACTCTAGTGTGTGTATGTGTCCCCTATTGGGGCCTATCTGAATTTCTGTCTTTGAGAGATATTATTTTGTAATATAACTGAATTTTCTATCCATACATATACATTTTAAATATATTAAAATGATAAGGCATCTTTGAGTAAACTGCGAGTATCATTTAAATAGGCTATGTCGTGGCCGGGCAGAGTGTCATCTTTTTTGGAAATCAAAATATGGTCACCCTACTGTATGATTGTTATCATTAACCTACCCTAAGGTAAGTGTCAGTGCAGTTTGAGAAGATTATGAATTTTTTACTTGAATCACTTTTGCAGTGTGACAAGGAAGACCTAAACAGTCTCAGACTGTCATATCACATCTTAAGACTCGTGTTCAAAGTCTTAAGTCTCAGACTTGTCTTTGATGAGATTTTACAAAGACTGAGGGTCACTAGTTACAAGACTACAACAAGATTATTTTAGGCTTTCTTTCCCACCATGCAATTTTTTCCCATCATGCACAGCAGATATCAACAATGGAGGAGAAACAACTTTTAGCTACATCTGCTCTTGTCTGTGCAGTGGTTTGTAGTGGAAAAAAAACCCTAAAAGAAGATAAGACATGGCCCACACTGTATGGACATCCCCATTGCTTTTGATCACAAAACACTCACCGTGTACTCCTGCACCAGGACGTCTGGATTCTCATTCATATAGATACAGATTCCTTTAATCAAGGACTCCCTTCTGGCATCACTGTCATCCTGAAGAATTGTAACAAAGAAAACAGACAATTGAAATCTAATTTTTAGTAGCATGGAAGAAAGTGATCAAAGACAAAACAGACATTTAAGCAGTCACACCAGCATCTACATAACATTATCTGTTTGGAATAGACTTCATAATCTGCATAGATTATATTAAAAAAAAAAAGATAAATATCTCACAGTGGAACAGTGGGTATACAAAGAAATGACTGGGTCATTTCATTTTATCAGAGCCCTGTTCCTGAAAGCAGGATTTTTGTAAACTTCAAGTAGCTATGATCAGTCACTATGGCAACATACTCCATGAAGCAAACCTGCTCCTTGGCAGGTTTGATCCATCTAATCCGCCCACAGAGTGTGGAGCAGGAAGGAGAGACATCATTGAATACATCTTTTACTGACCTAGTGTAATTTATATACACAAAAAGTTCTTACTGTCATCATAGCGGCCATTTCTTTCAACTTTTGGCCTTGCTCCCCGGACCGCTTCGCAAACACCCATAGTAGACTTTCAGAGAGAAGGTCCAGCTGTGACAAAAACCTCGATTGGAGAGGCATCGTTGTGATGCGTTTGAACTCTGTGTTGATCTGAAAAAAGATGAAAATAGTTTTGAATAACACAGGTGACAGATTTTAGAAGACATTTATAACACTATCTCTGCACAACATATCATGGCATGCACTGTGCATGGTACTCATCTGGGTTATGCAATAGAATATTTGTAAACATCCAAATGAAGTCAGCTTTACTTTTACACATGAACACAATCCACTTTTTTTTAATCATCTTTCTTAAAATTACCTCCATAGAATCAAAAAGAGCTGGCGCTGGCCATCTCTCTTGTACGTCATTGATCATGGGAGCATCTCTAATGACTTCCTGTCTTCTTAACGAAAACGTTCTGTCCATCTTAGCCCTAATGGTGTCTCTGTTGTTGCGCTTCTTGACATCTTCCAGGAGTTCGACCCTCATCTTCTCCAGCGACTGAGCACATTCTCCAAGTGGAAAAGGGGGACAAAATTCCACTTCACCCCTCTTTGGTTTCTTAACATTATAAGCAGGGGAACATTTCCCGGATGGTTTGTTTCTCAAAGAATTCACGCATACTTCTGGACATCCGACTTTGCGGAGGTGTGTGCGGTAGTTTGATAATTTGTATTTAAGGCTCATCTTCCATCCTTCGTAGCCGAGGGGGGACACATTTTCTCTTAAGCATGGATGCTTCAGGATGAGTGCTTCAGCAACCTCATCAAATTTACTGTCTGTGAGATACACTGTGTGCTTCACTATCTCCTGGATTAACCCCTCTAAGATATCAGACTTTAGCTTTGGATCAGGGATCAGCAGCGTCCCATTTTGTTTGAAATTTGTGCGGGCTTTCTCAAGCTTCAATTCTGCGTCATACGTGAAACGGGGAACAGAGAACAATTCTGGCCAGGAAGACCGTGACGATGTAGACGATGTAGACTCAGGAGATGAAAGAAGGATTGTGCTGTCACCAGAACAAGATCCAGTGTCATCAAGAGCATTTTCATCACCTGGGCATTGAGGTTGGCTGGATGTGGACGTGTACACCACTTTGAGTGTCGCTTTGTCTTGTATTTCGCTTACTGCTGTTAAGTTCACAAAGTCATTGTCAAAAAGTGTGTCCATGAACTGCAGGCGGAAGGGTTCCCCTACTTTACACTGCGTCTTAATGCCAGTCTCTAACTCAGCCAAAGTGGATGGCAGACCACCAGAAAAAACAACCCTCTGGCTGCTGTCTGGTCCAAGGATCACTCTTAATACTGCAGGACTTGTCATGGTTGCATCTATTAAGTATCTATTAAGAAAGAATAAGAAAATGTAATTAGAATCAGTTTGATAACATGTAGGCATTGTTAATGACAAAATGCTTTAAATACTTAAAGAAACTGACAAGTTGAATCTAAAAACACAAGCTTTTCAAAAGTATAATACAAAAACAAACAAACAATAAATTAAGTTAATTTAAAAGAAAGAAAGTGTTATCATTTCCCACAACCACACCAACACATGGTTAAACACAGAGTACAACAAACATATCCATGATAGAGGGTGAGGAAAGCACAGGACCAGGAATACCAGAGGACTTGAGGTGTACAAAAGGCGTAAAAAAAAAAAAAAAAAAACCTCTCTGGGGTTTCCATATATTAATATTTCAAACTTTCCATAACATTCTTAAATCTTTATTGAATTTTCTTGATTTACTTCACATGCAAAACTTAAAATGTTTTATTATTAGTAGTTAGTATTTAGTAGTAGTACGCTTACATTATCTTACCAAAACACACAGATCGCTCTCTTTAAGGTCACCATCTTCACACCCCCAACAACATAGGCAGCCAGTGGATACTCATCAACCAGTTCAGAGACTGCCACAAGAGAGAGTTCTCGTGCTGGAGAGTCAGCTGAAAGGCTCCATAATGCTCACAAAACCACCCACACAGCAGTTTTAACATAAAAAATAGTCTCTGCTGCAAAATGCAGATTTGATGGATTTCCCCAAATTCAGGCAAGCCACCCTCAGAACCATATGCCACTACCATACCTGGTCTGTAGTTAATTCCCTTGCTCCATACATTTTTTGCTAGGTTTATTTCAGACACATCAGGATCTCTCTCTTTAAAAGCTTGAGCTAGTTCTTCCTTCAACATATCTATTGGAACAGTAGATACATCTGATACATCCAGCTCTGGTTTATCAATATTTGGAGATGACAAGTGGTATCCAATCATAATCTGATGTTTCACAGCAAGAGACAAAGGCATGTTTTTAAAGCAACTGGTGTGTTTCATAACTTTTTAAAAAAAAACTATGCTTTGCTTCGAACCGGAGGGTCCAAAGTCCCACAAGTGGCCCAAAGAACTTTATGAGTTCTGCGTAATGCTCTATGTAATGGTGTTTAGGGAGCAATTTTTTGTTAGGAAACACCTCTTGATACCTTTGTCGGTGATCGGAAATTTTGCTTTCAAGGTAAGCAACAGACTCGTCACTGTGAACTGGGGCAACCACTAGCTCAACAATCTGCTTTAAATCCAACAATACCTGCCACACTGGTTCATGTTCGGGAATCTTGGGGCCAATCAGAAATGGAAGCAACCTTAACAAGTTCCAGTTTTCGTGGGCATTGCCCCCTAGGGTTTTTCTGCTTGAAAGATTTTGAGGCAAAGTATGAGGCTTATTGGTTTTATCTGTCCACTTAAGAAGGAAAGATTCTGCACTACAGAGAAACTCTTAAGAAAAGAAGAATGTTCACTGCACATCTTTGACTTTGGCGCAACTCTAGGATTGACAGAAGTTTGAATTCAGTAAGTGCTTATTTTTGAGGCGGTTGAACAAGACATATGTTGAAGACTGAGGGTAGCTATCATTGGAATCACATTCAGATCACCTCAAATAGAGACACTGATGATTCTTGTGCTCATAAGTGCTTCACTTTGGGGTTGTCTTGGTTGTGAGTACTTCAAGAGAAATTGTACTGGACAGCTGCAGAAGAAGTCAGTTTACATCATGGTGATATGACCAGAGGAATGAATAAAGTTGGCATTAACATGACCCAAACACAAGCACTGACTTGAATCCTGAATGCAGTAAGTGCTTCTTGTTGGGGTAGTGTTGCTGACCTGTCATTTCCCAGATAAGGCATTCTACATTGTCAATCAATCAATCAATCAACTTTATTTGTAGAGCGCTTTTCCTGCATGGACATGCAACACAAAGTGCTTTGCAGAATTAAAAACAATTAACACAAGAAAGAAAAACAGTTACAAAGAAAGCCCCTCCCTCCCACCCTCCATACCACACACACACACACACACACACACACAATCTCACACACAATAGGGAGACATGGCATGGCACTGAGGATCAAGGGAACGCCACCTTTGGGGTCGTCCACACTGGGAGGAGCAGCAGGCCGTGCCATCGGGGGGACCAGCACCCAGGCCCCCGGACTCCAACAGACAGGTGGACCCCCACATCGAAGGGAGGAACCACCAGCCGGCCGGGCCGAAGGGACCCAAGGACAGCACCCCTACTAGCAGACCCGACACAGCTCCCAGCGTGGAGGACCCTCCTGAGGAAACACTGGAGTTAAAAGCTAAAGACTAAAAGCATAAACAAAATAAAATAAATACAGTACCAAAAATAAAATACGTAAAATTATAAATAAAATAGAATAAATAAAGTACCAGTGATAAATAAAAACAGAAAATTATTAAGATTAATATCATCATCATGTGTTGCAGGTTGAAGAATATGGACAGGTTGAAGGTTGAAGAATATGGACATTCTTTCAAGTCATTACTATTACCCTAACTTTAGCATTGACTTGACTGTTAAATCAGTAAGTGCTACTTGTTGGGGCAGTTTTACTTGACAAAATCACCTGAATGTATTGGAAGCTATATGTTCACTCTCGGCTCACCTCAAATCGAGACACTGATGATTCTTGTCTTCATAAGTGCTTCACTTTGGGGTTGTCTTAGTTGTGAGTGCTTCAACAGAAATTTCTCTCCAAGCTGTGGAAAAAAAATAATATTCCATCTTTTTCACACGACCTGTCAAACGCGTAAAATCTGCACCAACATTACCCAAACACAAGCACCGTCTTGACTTCTGAATGCAGTAAGTGCTTCTTGTTGGGGTAGTGTTGCTGACCTCTGCATCTTCAAGTGGGTTAGCTGTATGTCTTTTGAGAATTTCAAATATGCATTTGGGGTTTGGGGAAAATAAAGGAAGTGTTTTGGGGTTGGGAAATTTGTGCCTACTGCCTGCATGAATTTAATATACATTAATTTTTAAAAACAAGCAGCAAGTCCCACTGTCTCTTTAATTGTCTAGGGATCTTTTGGAAGAATGTGACTTTTGGAGGACATCTTCAGTGCCAACTGCTCTTCTTTGTATTGCTTTGAAGTACTTTTGATGGAGTTGCAACTGGAGGTCATTGTGTGGGAATGAGTTGCATCAGTAAAACTCTTTGGATTCTAATTGACCACTCGTCAACTGTAAATGGTATGCATACATGTAAGTACCCATGATGGTCGTCTGAACATATTGTACAAATAGTGCCATTGTTTACTTACAACACTAAAGACCATTGGAACTTCATTTGAAGGCGGTCGGAGCTGGATGGAAGTGGCTGCTATCAGTATTTAAGAAAGGCAAATCTCTGCAAGGAGCACAACTTCTTCTGCTGCTGTGGCACAACACAGAAGATGCAAGAGGGAAAGATTCTGCACTACAGAGAAACTCTTAAGAAAAGAAGAATGTTCACTGCACATCTTTGACTTTGGCGCAACTCTAGGATTGACAGAAGTTTGAATTCAGTAAGTGCTTATTTTTGAGGCGGTTGAACAAGACATATGTTGAAGACTGAGGGTAGCTATCATTGGAATCACATTCAGATCACCTCAAATAGAGACACTGATGATTCTTGTGCTCATAAGTGCTTCACTTTGGGGTTGTCTTGGTTGTGAGTACTTCAAGAGAAATTGTACTGGACAGCTGCAGAAGAAGTCAGTTTACATCATGGTGATATGACCAGAGGAATGAATAAAGTTGGCATTAACATGACCCAAACACAAGCACTGACTTGAATCCTGAATGCAGTAAGTGCTTCTTGTTGGGGTAGTGTTGCTGACCTGTCATTTCCCAGATAAGGCATTCTACATTGTCAATCAATCAATCAACTTTATTTGTAGAGCGCTTTTCCTGCATGGACATGCAACACAAAGTGCTTTGCAGAATTAAAAACAATTAACACAAGAAAGAAAAACAGTTACAAATAAAGCCCCTCCCTCCCACCCTCCATACCACACACACACACACACACACACACAATCTCACACACAATAGGGAGACATGGCATGGCACTGAGGATCAAGGGAACGCCACCTTTGGGGTCGTCCACACTGGGAGGAGCAGCAGGCCGTGCCATCGGGGGGACCAGCACCCAGGCCCCCGGACTCCAACAGACAGGTGGACCCCCACATCGAAGGGAGGAACCACCAGCCGGCCGGGCCGAAGGGACCCAAGGACAGCACCCCCACTAGCAGACCCGACACAGCTCCCAGCGTGGAGGACCCTCCTGAGGAAACACTGGAGTTAAAAGCTAAATACTAAAAGCATAAACAAAATAAAATAAATACAGTACCAAAAATAAAATACGTAAAATTATAAATAAAATAGAATAAATAAAGTACCAGTGATAAATAAAAACAGAAAATTATTAAGATTAATATCATCATCATGTGTTGCAGGTTGAAGAATATGGACAGGTTGAAGGTTGAAGAATATGGACATTCTTTCAAGTCATTACTATTACCCTAACTTTAGCATTGACTTGACTGTTAAATCAGTAAGTGCTACTTGTTGGGGCAGTTTTACTTGACAAAATCACCTGAATGTATTGGAAGCTATATGTTCACTCTCGGCTCACCTCAAATCGAGACACTGATGATTCTTGTCTTCATAAGTGCTTCACTTTGGGGTTGTCTTAGTTGTGAGTGCTTCAACAGAAATTTCTCTCCAAGCTGTGGAAAAAAAATAATATTCCATCTTTTTCACACGACCTGTCAAACGCGTAAAATCGGCACCAACATTACCCAAACACAAGCACCGTCTTGACTTCTGAATGCAGTAAGTGCTTCTTGTTGGGGTAGTGTTGCTGACCTCTGCATCTTCAAGTGGGTTAGCTGTATGTCTTTTGAGAATTTCAAATATGCATTTGGGGTTTGGGGAAAATAAAGGAAGTGTTTTGGGGTTGGGAAATTTGTGCCTACTGCCTGCATGAATTTAATATACATTAATTTTTAAAAACAAGCAGCAAGTCCCACTGTCTCTTTGATTGTCGAGGGATCTTTTGGAAGAATGTAACTTTTGGAGGACATCTTCAGTGCCAACTGCTCTTCTTTGTATTGCTTTGAAGTACTTTTGATGGAGTTGCAACTGGAGGTCATTGTGTGGGAATGAGTTGCATCAGTAAAACTCTTTGGATTCTAATTGACCACTCATCAACTGTAAATGGTATGCATACATGTAAGTACCCATGATGGTCGTCTGAACATACTGTACAAATAGTGCCATTGTTTACTTACAATACTAAAGATCATTGGAACTTCATTTGAAGGCGGGCGGAGCTGGATGGAAGTGGCTGCTATCAGTATTTAAGAAAGGCAAATCTCTGCAAGGAGCACAACTTCTTCTGCTGCTGTGGCACAACACAGAAGATGCAAGAAGGAAAGATTCTGCACTACAGAGAAACTCGTAAGAAAAGAAGAATGTTCACTGCACATCTTTGACTTTGGCGCAACTCTAGGATTGACAGAAGTTTTAATTCAGTAAGTGCTTATTTTTGAGGAAGTTGAACAAGACATATGTTGAAGACTGAGGGTAGCTATCATTGGAATCACATTCAGATCACCTCAAATAGAGACACTGATGATTCTTGTGCTCATAAGTGCTTCACTTTGGGGTTGTCTTGGTTGTGAGTACTTCAAGAGAAATTGTACTGGACAGCTGCAGAAGAAGTCAGTTTACATCATGGTGATATGACCAGAGGAATGAATAAAGTTGGCATTAACATGACCCAAACACAAGCACTGACTTGAATCCTGAATGCAGTAAGTGCTTCTTGTTGGGGTAGTGTTGCTGACCCGTCATTTCCCAGATATTGTGTGTACATTGTGTGTTGCAGGTTGAAGAATATGGACATTCTTTCAAGTCATTACTATTACCCTAACTTTAGCATTGACTTGACTGTTAAATCAGTAAGTGCTACTTGTTGGGGCAGTTTTACTTGACAAAATCACCTGAATGTATTGGAAGCTATATGTTCACTCTCTGCTCACCTCAAATGAGACACTGATGATTCTTGTCTTCATAAGTGCTTCACTTTGGGGTTGTCTTAGTTGTGAGTGCTTCAACAGAAATTTCTCTCCAAGCTGTGGAAAAAAATAATATTCCATCTTTTTCACACGACCTGTCAAACGCGATAAAATCGGCACCAACATTACCCAAACACAAGCACCGTCTTGACTTCTGAATGCAGTAAGTGCTTCTTGTTGGGGTAGTGTTGCTGACCTCTGCATCTTCAAGTGGGTTAGCTGTATGTCTTTTGAGAATTTCAAATATGCATTTGGGGTTTGGGGAAAATAAAGGAAGTGTTTTGGGGTTGGGAAATTTGTGCCTACTGCCTGCATGAATTTAATATACATTAATTTTAAAAACAAGCAGCAAGTCCCACTGTCTCTTTGATTGTCGAGGGATCTTTTGGAAGAATGTGACTTTTGGAGGACATCTTCAGTGCCAACTGCTCTTCTTTGTATTGCTTTGAAGTACTTTTGATGGAGTTGCAACTGGAGGTCATTGTGTGGGAATGAGTTGCATCAGTAAAACTCTTTGGATTCTAATTGACCACTCATCAACTGTAAATGGTATGCATACATGTAAGTACCCATGATGGTCGTCTGAACATACTGTACAAATAGTGCCATTGTTTACTTACAACACTAAAGACCATTGGAACTTCATTTGAAGGCGGGCGGAGCTGGATGGAAGTGGCTGCTATCAGTATTTAAGAAAGGCGAATCTCTGCAAGGAGCACAACTTCTGCTGCTGCTGTGGCACAACACAGAAGATGCAAGAAGGAAAGATTCTGCACTACAGAGAAACTCGTAAGAAAAGAAGAATGTTCACTGCACATCTTTGACTTTGGCGCAACTCTAGGATTGACAGAAGTTTGAATTCAGTAAGTGCTTATTTTTGAGGCGGTTGAACAAGACATATGTTGAAGACTGAGGGTAGCTATCATTGGAATCACATTCAGATCACCTCAAATAGAGACACTAATGATTTGTGTGCTCATAAGTGCTTCACTTTGGGGTTGTCTTGGTTGTGAGTACTTCAAGAGAAATTGTACTGGACAGCTGCAGAAGAAGTCAGTTTACATCATGGTGATATGACCAGAGGAATGAATAAAGTTGGCATTAACATGACCCAAACACAAGCACTAACTTGAATCCTGAATGCAGTAAGTGCTTCTTGTTGGGGTAGTGTTGCTGACCTGTCATTTCCCAGATAAGGCATTCTACATTGTGTGTTGCAGGATGAAGAATATGGACATTCTTTCAAGTCATTACTATTACCCTAACTTTAGCATTGACTTGACTGTTAAATCAGTAAGTGCTACTTGTTGGGGCAGTTTTACTTGACAAAATCACCTGAATGTATTGGAAGCTATATGTTCACTCTCGGATCACCTCAAATCGAGACACTGATGATTCTTGTCTTCATAAGTGCTTCACTTTGGGGTTGTCTTAGTTGTGAGTGCTTCAACAGAAATTTCTCTCCAAGCTGTGGGAAAAAATAATATTCCATCTTTTTCACACGACCTGTCAAACGCGTAAAATCGGCACCAACATTACCCAAACACAAGCACCGTCTTGACTTCTGAATGCAGTAAGTGCTTCTTGTTGGGTAGTGTTGCTGACCTCTGCATCTTCAAGTGGGTTAGCTGTATGTCTTTTGAGAATTTCAAATATGTTTTGGGGTTTGGGGAAAATAAAGGAAGTGTTTTGGGGTTGGGAAATTTGTGCCTACTGCCTGCATGAATTTAATATACATTAATTTTTAAAAACAAGCAGCAAGTCCCACTGTCTCTTTAATTGTCTAGGGATCTTTTGGAAGAATGTGACTTTTGGAGGACATCTTCAGTGCCAACTGCTCTTCTTTGTATTGCTTTGAAGTACTTTTGATGGAGTTGCAACTGGAGGTCATTGTGTGGGAATGAGTTTGTGGTGGCAAAATCTCTGATCAATATACAATCCAATAAGGAGTCTTCACACGTCGGCTGTCTTTCTTGAGTTTTAATGAGCATTCATGAATGGAGTCTCACAAACAGTTCAAACTGCATGAACAGTCAGTCAGAGTGAGAGCTGGCGAATGTCTTCCAGCCCTCTATCTTTATAGTTACACAAAACACATGCACATCAACAGTCAACTATGTGACGCCTTGACATTCCTAAAGGACAACATCTCTTGAGACGGACAAGGACACCTGGCTCATAATCTTGGTGTCTGGGCCTCCCTGGCTCGTGACCTTGCTGCCTCTCATTGCTGTCACAGTAGGTGTTAGTGAGCAACACACATTGTTCATCGTAACATTCAAACACCAGAATTTTCCATCACATTCCTCCCTTTTAGCATTCTCATGCTAACTCATACACGAACATGGAAAATTCACATCAATCTTGCTACCCTATGTCCTGTGAGTTCTACCTGCACCAGCCAAACGCTGGTACCCCCAGTCCTCCCTGAACATCAGAGAGGTAGAAAAACAGGCAGAGGTCACAGGTCATAAGTATGGACAAGCCAAACATCCCCCCTCCCTTTTGACGCAGGAGAAAGCTAAAAGACTTGACCATCTAGCTGCACTATCTAAGAAGGGAAAAAACCTCTATATGGTGAGGGTAAAAAAATCCCTTATACTACATGCTAATCTAAAGCATAGTAAGCATAACACATAAAAGGTAGCAACACAGTTAAGGGAACTTGACTGTCATGTACATGAATGAGTGAGAACCAAAAAATGAAAAGTAAAGGAAAAGGTGTGTATATGCTGTATACTAAAGTGACGTTAAATGTGAAAAGTGATTTAAAACTAATGTGCATATCAACCTGTCATGAGCACTAACCCCACAAGCCAGAAAGGAACTGTTTGTTTCTTTAGAGAATGTGCAACGTCAAAAGATCACTTTCTGGGGACATCTGCCTGTACGCAGGTAGTTGAAGCGACGTGTGGGGTGATGTGGACTCATAGCATGAAGGACATGCGCAGGGAAAGTCTTTTCCACCTGTTGTGATAGGTTGGCAGACGTGTCAGGCACCGTTTCTGGGAAATTGAGTGCAGGAAAAGTGTGAGCTCAGTTTAGGTCAGGGACCTAAGTTAGTGTAGGTTGAGAACCTAACACGACACCTGATTTCTCAGCTGTCAGGGACAGAGGGAAAGGGTGGTAAGCAGTGAAGGGGGAAAGCCAGACACTTGCTATCAGAACGGAACAGACAGAGTGGTAAATCTGTTTTTTGTTCATAAATTTGATATTCACTTAAAGGTAAAAGAAATTAAGAAATTCATTTTGCAAATTTGGCTTATTCTGTGTTGAAAAAACCTGAGATTTTGATTACAATGGGGTCACACACCACGACCGCAAGGAGGATAATTGAGCCTGATTATGGCGCTCCCAATGTGAAGTTCATGAGGAACAAGTATGGGGAGGAGAGCGTGGCTCAGTTAGATCTGTGGGTTGAGGAGTGTTGTTTTCCAGAGGGAGGTAGCCTGAGTGTTAAACAACTTGAGGCGTTGGAGGTAAGGTTAGATTTTTTAGAAAAAAGAGGTTTAGTGGGAAGATTTGGAGGTAAGGTTAAGTTTGAGGCAAATTGGTCAGCATTTAATGAGTGGATGAAGGAGGCCAAGCATAGGCAGGGCCCTAAAGGTCTCCCGGGACAGTGTGTGAAACTGGATTCGGACCTCGACTCGGCTCCACCTGCACCTGCACGGCCCCCACCGTACGTACGCGACAGGGACGCCAAACTTGTGGTGGCAAAATCTCTGATCAATATACAATCCAATAAGGAGTCTTCACACGTCGGCTGTCTTTCTTGAGTTTTAATGAGCATTCATGAATGGAGTCTCACAAACAGTTCAAACTGCATGAACAGTCAGTCAGAGTGAGAGCTGGCGAATGTCTTCCAGCCCTCTATCTTTATAGTTACACAAAACACATGCACATCAACAGTCAACTATGTGACGCCTTGACATTCCTAAAGGACAACATCTCTTGAGACGGACAAGGACACCTGGCTCATAATCTTGGTGTCTGGGCCTCCCTGGCTCGTGACCTTGCTGCCTCTCATTGCTGTCACAGTAGGTGTTAGTGAGCAACACACATTGTTCATCGTAACATTCAAACACCAGAATTTTCCATCACAAGTTGCATCAGTAAAACTCTTTGGATTCTAATTGACCACTCATCAACTGTAAATGGTATGCATACATGTAAGTACCCATGATGGTCGTCTGAACATACTGTACAAATAGTGCCATTGTTTACTTACAACACTAAAGACCATTGAAACTTCATTTAAAGGCGGGCGGAGCTGGATGGAAGTGGCTGCTATCAGTATTTAAGACAGGCAAATCTCTGCAAGGAGCACAACTTCTTCTGCTGCTGTGGCACAACACAGAAGATGCAAGAAGGAAAGATTCTGCACTACAGAGAAACTCGTAAGAAAAGAAGAATGTTCACTGCACATCTTTGACTTTGGCGCAACTCTAGGATTGACAGAAGTTTGAATTCAGTAAGTGCTTATTTTTGAGGCGGTTGAACAAGACATATGTTGAAGACTGAGGGTAGCTATCATTGGAATCACATTCAGATCACCTCAAATAGAGACACTGATGATTTGTGTGCTCATAAGTGCTTCACTTTGGGGTTGTCTTGGTTGTGAGTACTTCAAGAGAAATTGTACTGGACAGCTGCAGAAGAAGTCAGTTTACATCATGGTGATATGACCAGAGGAATGAATAAAGTTGGCATGAACATGACCCAAACACAAGCACTGACTTGAATCCTGAATGCAGTAAGTGCTTCTTGTTGGGGTAGTGTTGCTGACCCGTCATTTCCCAGATAAGGCATTCTACATTGTGTGTTGCAGGATGAAGAATATGGACATTCTTTCAAGTCATTACTATTACCCTAACTTTAGCATTGACTTGACTGTTAAATCAGTAAGTGCTTCTTGTTGGGGTAGTGTTGCTGACCTCTGCATCTTCAAGTGGGTTAGCTGTATGTCTTTTGAGAATTTCAAATATGTTTTGGGGTTTGGGGAAAATAAAGGAAGTGTTTTGGGGTTGGGAAATTTGTGCCTACTGCCTGCATGAATTTAATATACATTAATTTTTAAAAACAAGCAGCAAGTCCCACTGTCTCTTTGATTGTCTAGGGATCTTTTTGGAAGAATGTGACTTTTGGAGGACATCTTCAGTGCCAACTGCTCTTCTTTGCTTTGCTCTTTGGGGTTGTCTTGGTTGTGAGTACTTCAAGAGAAATTGTACTGGGCAGTTGCAGAAGAAGTCAGTTTACATCATGGTGATATGACCAGAGGAATGAATAAAGTTGGCATTAACATGACCCAAACACAAGCACCGACTTGAATCCTGAATGCAGTAAGTGCTTCTTGTTGGGGTAGTGTTGCTGACCTGTCATTTCCCAGATAAGGCATTCTACATTGTGTGTTGCAGGTTGAAGAATATGGACATTCTTTCAAGTCATTACTATTACCCTAACTTTAGCATTGAATTGACTGTTAAATCAGTAAGTGCTACTTGTTGGGGCAGTTTTACTTGACAAAATCACCTGAATGTATTGGAAGCTATATGTTCACTCTCGGATCACCTCAAATCGAGGCACTGATGATTCTTGTCTTCATAAGTGCTTCACTTTGGGGTTGTCTTAGTTGTGAGTGCTTCAACAGAAATTTCTCTCCAAGCTGTGGGAAAAAATAATATTCCATCTTTTTCACACGACCTGTCAAACGCGTAAAATCTGCACCAACATTACCCAAACACAAGCACCGTCTTGACTTCTGAATGCAGTAAGTGCTTCTTGTTGGGGTAGTGTTGCTGACCTCTGCATCTTCAAGTGGGTTAGCTGTATGTCTTTTGAGAATTTCAAATATGCATTTGGGGTTTGGGGAAAATAAAGGAAGTGTTTTGGGGTTGGGAAATTTGTGCCTACTGCCTGCATGAATTTAATATACATTAATTTTTAAAAACAAGCAGCAAGTCCCACTGTCTCTTTAATTGTCTAGGGATCTTTTGGAAGAATGTGACTTTTGGAGGACATCTTCAGTGCCAACTGCTCTTCTTTGTATTGCTTTGAAGTACTTTTGATGGAGTTGCAACTGGAGGTCATTGTGTGGGAATGAGTTGCATCAGTAAAACTCTTTGGATTCTAATTGACCACTCGTCAACTGTAAATGGTATGCATACATGTAAGTACCCATGATGGTCGTCTGAACATACTGTACAAATAGTGCCATTGTTTACTTACAACACTAAAGACCATTGGAACTTCATTTGAAGGCGGGCGGAGCTGGATGGAAGTGGCTGCTATCAGTATTTAAGAAAGGCAAATCTCTGCAAGGAGCACAACTTCTTCTGCTGCTGTTGCACAACACAGAAGATGCAAGAGGGAAAGATTCTGCACTACAGAGAAACTCGTAAGAAAAGAAGAATGTTCACTGCACATCTTTGACTTTGGCGCAACTCTAGGATTGACAGAAGTTTGAATTCAGTAAGTGCTTATTTTTGAGGCGGTTGAACACGACATATGTTGAAGACTGAGGGTAGCTATCATTGGAATCACATTCAGATCACTTCAAATAGAGACACTGATGATTCTTGTGCTCATAAGTGCTTCACTTTGGGTTGTCTTGGTTGTGAGAACTTCAAGAGAAATTGTACTGGACAGCTGCAGAAGAAGTCAGTTTACATCATGGTGATATGACCAGAGGAATGAATAAAGTTGGCATTAACATGACCCAAACACAAGCACTGACTTGAATCCTGAATGCAGTAAGTGCTTCTTGTTGGGGTAGTGTTACTGACCCGTCATTTCCCAGATATTGTGTGTACATTGTGTGTTGCAGGTTGAAGAATATGGACATTCTTTCAAGTCATTACTATTACCCTAACTTTAGCATTGACTTGACTGTTAAATCAGTAAGTGCTACTTGTTGGGGCAGTTTTACTTGACAAAATCACCTCAATGTATTGGAAGCTATATGTTCACTCTCGGATCACCTCAAATCGAGACACTGATGATTCTTGTGCTCATAAGTGCTTCACTTTGGGGTTGTCTTAGTTGTGAGTGCTTCAACAGAAATTTCTCTCCAAGCTGTGGGAAAAAATAATATTCCATCTTTTTCACACGACCTGTCAAACGCGTAAAATCTGCACCAACATTACCCAAACACAAGCACCGTCTTGACTTCTGAATGCAGTAAGTGCTTCTTGTTGGGGTAGTGTTGCTGACCTCTGCATCTTCAAGTGGGTTAGCTGTATGTCTTTTGAGAATTTCAAATATGTTTTGGGGTTGGGAAATTTGTGCCTACTGCCTGCATGAATTTAATATACATTCATTTTTAAAAACAAGCAGCAAGTCCCACTGTCTCTTTAATTGTCGAGGGATCTTTTGGAAGAATGTGACTTTTGGAGGAAATCTTCAGTGCCAACTACTCTTCTTCTTGCTTTGAAGTACTTTTGATGGAGTTGCAACTGGAGGTCATTGTGTGGGAATGAGTTGCATCAGTAAAACTCTTTGGATTCTAATTGACCACTCATCAACTGTAAATGGTATGCATACATGTAAGTACCCATGATGGTCGTCTGAACATACTGTACAAATAGTGCCACTGTTTACTTAACACACTAAAGACCATTGACACTTCATTTAAAGGCGGGCGGAGCTGGATGGAAGTGGCTGCTATCAGTATTTAAGACAGGCAAATCTCTGCAAGGAGCACAACTTCTTCTGCTGCTGTGGCACAACACAGAAGATGCAAGAAAGAAAGATTCTGCACTACAGAGAAACTCGTAAGAAAAGAAGAATGTTCAATGCACATCTTTGACTTTGGCGCAACTCTAGGATTGACAGAAGTTTGAATTCAGTAAGTGCTTATTTTTGAGGCGGTTGAACAAGACATATTTTGAAGACTGAGGGTAGCTATCATTGGAATCACATTCAGATCACCTCACATAGAGACACTGATGATTCTTATGCTCATAAGTGCTTCACTTTGGGGTTGTCTTGGTTGTGAGTACTTCAAGAGAAATTGTACTGGACAGCTGCAGAAGAAGTCAGTTTACATCATGGTGATATGACCAGAGGAATGAATAAAGTTGGCATGAACATGACCCAAACACAAGCACTGACTTGAATCCTGAATGCAGTAAGTGCTTCTTGTTGGGGTAGTGTTGCTGACCTGTCATTTCCCAGATGAGGCATTCTACATTGTGTGTTGCAGGATGAAGAATATGGACATTCTTTCAAGTCATTACTATTACCCTAACTTTAGCATTGACTTGACTGTTAAATCAGTAAGTGCTACTTGTTGGGGCAGTTTTACTTGACAAAATCACCTGAATGTATTTGAAGCTATATGTTCACTCTCGGATCACCTCAAATCGAGACACTGATGATTCTTGTCTTCATAAGTGCTTCACTTTGGGGTTGTCTTAGTTGTGAGTGCTTCAACAGAAATTTCTCTCCAAGCTGTGGAAAAAAATAATATTCCATCTTTTTCACACGACCTGTCAAACGCGTAAAATCGGCACCAACATTACCCAAACACAAGCACCGTCTTGACTTCTGAATGCAGTAAGTGCTTCTTGTTGGGGTAGTGTTGCTGACCTCTGCATCTTCAAGTGGGTTAGCTGTATGTCTTTTGAGAATTTCAAATATGTTTTGGGGTTTGGGGAAAATAAAGGAAGTGTTTTGGGGTTGGGAAATTTGTGCCTACTGCCTGCATGAATTTAATATACATTAATTTTTAAAAACAAGCAGCAAGTCCCACTGTCTCTTTAATTGTCTAGGGATCTTTTGGAAGAATGTGACTTTTGGAGGACATCTTCAGTGCCAACTGCTCTTCTTTGTATTGCTTTGAAGTACTTTTGAACACCTGAATGTATTGGAAGCCATATGTTCACTCTAGGATCACCTCAAATCGAGACACTGATTATTCTTGTGCTCATAAGTGCTTCACTTTTGTGTTGTCTTGGTTGTGAGTGCTTCAACAGAAATTGTACTGGGCAGTTGCAGAAGAAGTCAGTCTACATCATGGTGATATGACCAGAGGAATGAATAAAGTTGGCATTAACATGACCCAAACACAAGAGACGTGCTGACGTGCTGACGTATTGCGGTAAGCAAGTTGTGTCATTTCCGGTGTTTCTGTGGCAGCGTCTCTGTACTCTCTGTGCTCTGGTGAATTCTACTAGCCTGCTTTCTGCTTTCTCACTTCAGTTGCTTAAAACGTCTACTCCAAGTCTTAACCCACACTAGTTCTGTTGAAGCACTCATAGCTCTCCTCCTTTCTACGACTTTCTCGCTAATCTCTTAGCTGTTGTTTGCACGTTACTAGCCTTGGTAGTTACATTAGCTTTACTGCTAGCGATGGCTTCTCCCTCTGCTCTCTCTTGCCCGGTGTGCCACATGTTCAGTTATGCCTCTGCCTCCTTTAGTGACAGTGGTAATTGTAACAAGTGTAGCTTATTTGCTGCGTTGGAGGCGAGGCTTAGTGAATTAGAAGTGCGGCTCCGCACCATGGAAAATCACTCTGCAACTGCGGTAGTTAGCCAGTCCCCTGTAGCCGGTGCGGAGCCACATAGCATAGCCTTAGCTCCTGCTAGCGGTCCTCCGGTAACTCCCGTTCAGCCGGGTCGTTGGATAAGTGTGCGCCAGAAGCGTAGCTCCAAGCTGAAGCCCACGGTTCACCACCAGCCTGTTCACGTCTCCAACCGCTTTTCCCCACTCAGCGACACACCCGCTGAGGATAAAACTCTGGTTATTGGCAGCTCTATTTTGCGGAACGTGAAGTTCGCAACACCAGCGGCCATAGTCAAATATATCCCTGGGGCCAGAGCGGGCGACATCGAATCAAATTTAAAACTGCTGGCTAAAGATAAACGTAGATTCAGTAAGATTGTTATTCACGTCGGCGGCAATGACACCCGGTTACGCCAATCGGAGGTCACTAAAATTAATGTTGCCTCGGTGTGTGAATATGCAAAAACGATGTCGGACTCCGTAGTTTTCTCTGGACCCCTCCCAAATCTGACCACTGATAACATGTTTAGCCGCATGTCATCATTTAATCGCTGGCTGTCCAGGTGGTGTCCAGCAAACGATGTGGGTTTCGTTAATAATTGGCAAACTTTCTGGGGAAAACCTGGTCTCATTAGGAGAGACGGCATTCATCCCACTTTGGATGTAGCTGCTCTCATTTCTAGGAACCTGGAAAATTTTATTAGCAAATTAAATCCCTGACAACCCAGAGTTGAGACCAGGACAGAGAGCTGCAGTCCTATACGCCTCTCTGAGCTTCTAGTTCACTTACCCAGCCATAGTTTCCATAGTTTTATACCAACGGTGTCTGTCCCCCGACCACCTAAATTATTTAAATCTAAAATTAAACAAAGAGGAGTTGTGCAAAACGACCTCATAAAAATTAAAACCTCTTCTGTGACAGAAAGACAAAACAGGAGAATTAAATGCGGACTGTTAAATATCAGGTCTCTTTCGTCTAAAGCAGTGTTAGTAAACGAATTAATATCAGATAATCATATTGATTTACTCAGTCTCACTGAAACCTGGCTGTGTCAAGATGAATATGTCAGTCTAAATGAATCCACTCCTCCCAGTCATAATAATACCCACATTCCTCGCGGCAGCGGCCGAGGAGGGGGAGTTTCAGTCATTTTTAACTCTAGTCTGTTAATCAGCCCTAAACCTAAACTAGATTATAATTCTTTTGAAAGCCTTGTTCTTAGTCTTTTACATCCAACCTGGAAAACCTCGCAGCCACTTTTATTTGTTATTGTGTACCGTGCTCCTGGCCCGTATTCTGAATTTATATCTGAATTCTGAGTCTGAACTGAGTTTTTATCCAGTCTAGTTCTTAAATCAGATAAAGTTATTATTGTAGGCGACTTTAACATTCATGTCGACGTTGATAATGACTCCCTGGCTACCGCGTTTATCACATTATTAGACTCCATTGGCTTCAGTCAGGGTGTACATGAACCCACTCACTGTTTTAACCATACCCTCGATCTAGTTCTGACGTATGGAACTGAATTGATAACCTAACAGTCTTTCCACAGAATCCCTCGCTATCGGATCATTATTTGATTACTTTTGATTTCTTTTTACTCGATTACACGCCACTTAGCAACAGTTACTATACCAGATGTTTATCAGATAGTGCTGTCGCAAAATTTAAAGAAATGATTACTCCGTCGTTAAATTCAATCCCAAGTCCTTCAGTAACAGAAGTTTCCCGTACCGACGTTAACCTCTCCCGAATTGATCAATTTGTTGATAGCGCCGTAAGCTCGCTGTGAACAACACTTGACTCTGTAGCTCCTCTTAAAAAGAAGTTAACAAAACAAAGAAAGTTCGCTCCTTGGTATAACTCTGAAACCCGTAAGTTAAAGCAAATATCGCGAAAGTTTGAAAGGAATTGGCGATTAACCAAACTGGAAGAATCTCGTGTAATCTGGGCAGACAGTCTCAAAACTTATAAGAGGGGCCTCCCCAATGCCAGAGCAAACTATTACTCAGCTTTAATAGAAGAAAACAAAAATAACCCCAGGTTTCTTTTCAGCACTGTAGCCAGGCTGACTGAGAGTCAAAGCTCTATTGAGCCTTGTATTCCTTTAACCCTTAGCAGTAATGATTTTATGAGCTTCTTTAATGACAAAATCCTAGCTATTAGAGGCAAAATTCATGACCTCCTGTCCTCAGATAGTACCTATCTAACCTCAAACACAGCTGTAACACCTAATATTTATTTAGATTCCTTCTCCCCAATTTCTCTTCAAGAATTGACCGCAGTGATTTCTTCATCTAAATCATCAACTTGTCTCTTAGACCCCATCCCAACTAGGCTACTCAAGGAGGTCTTACCTTTAGTTAACACCCATATATTAGATATGATCAATATATCCCTATTAACAGGCTATGTACCACAGTCTTTTAAGGTAGCTGTAATTAAACCTCTACTAAAAAAGCCCACCCTGGATCCAGAGGTGTTAGCCAACTATAGACCAATATCTAATCTTACCTTTATGTCAAAGATCCTTGAGAAAGTAGTTGCAGACCAGCTGTGTGATTTTCTCCAGGATAATAATTTATTTGAGGAATTACAGTCAGGATTTAGAGCGCATCATAGCACTGAGACAGCTCTAGTTAAAATTACAAATGACCTTCTGATTGCTTCAGACAAAGGACTTGTCTCTGTACTTGTTTTATTAGATCTTAGTGCAGCGTTTGACACTGTTGACCATGAAATTCTGTTACAGAGACTGGAACACTTAATTGGCCTAAAAGGTTCTGCACTAAGCTGGTTTAAATCTTATTTATCTGATCGTTTTCAATTTGTTCACGTTCATAATGAATCATCCTTACGTACTAAAGTTTGTTTTGGAGTTCCGCAAGGTTCTGTGCTTGGACCAATCCTATTTATTCTATATATGCTTCCTTTAGGTAACATCATTAGAAATCACTCTATAAATTTCCATTGTTATGCGGATGATACACAGTTGTATTTATCGATGAAGCCAGAAGAAAGGGATCAATTAACTAAACTTCATAATTGTCTTAAAGACATAAAAACCTGGATGAGCACCAATTTCCTGATGTTAAATTCAAACAAAACTGAAGTAATTGTTCTTGGCCCCAAACAACTCAGAGACTCTTTATCTGATGACATAGTTTCTCTCGATGGCATTGCTCTGGCCTCTACCACTACCGTAAGAAACCTCGGAGTAACATTTGATCAAGATCTGTCTTTCAATTCTCATTTAAAACAAACCTCACGGACTTCATTTTTTCATCTGCGTAATATTGCGAAAATTAGGCCTATCTTGACCCAAAGAGATGCAGAAAAATTGGTCCACGCTTTTGTTACCTCAAGGCTGGATTACTGTAACTCTCTACTATCAGGTAGCTCTAGTAAATCATTAAAAACTCTTCAGCTAATTCAGAGTACAGCAGCTTCATTTGAAGGCGGGCTGAGCTGGATGGAAGTGGCTGCTATCAGTATTTAAGAAAGGCAAATCTCTGCAAGGAGCACAACTTCTTCTGCTGCTGTGGCACAACACAGAAGATGCAAGAAGGAAAGATTCTGCACTACAGAGAAACTCGTAAGAAAAGAAGAATGTTCACTGCACATCTTTGACTTTGGCGCAACTCTAGGATTGACAGAAGTTTGAATTCAGTAAGTGCTTATTTTTGAGGCAGTTGAACAAGACATATGTTGAAGACTGAGGGTAGCTATCATTGGAATCACATTCAAAGTGAGTACTTCAACAGAAATTGTACTGGACAGCTGCAGAAGAAGTCAGTTTACATCATGGTGATATGACCAGAGGAATGAATAAAGTTGGCATTAACATGACCCAAACACAAGCACTGACTTGAATCCTGAATGGAGTAGTGTTGCTGACCCGTCATTTCACAGATAAGGCATTCTACATTGTGTGTTGCAGGTTGAAGAATATGGAAAATCTTTCAAGTCAGTACTATTACCCTAACTTTAGCATTGACTTGACTGTTAAATCAGTAAGTGCTACTTGTTGGGGCAGTTTTACTTGAGAAAATCACCTCAATGTATTGGAAGCTATATGTTCACTCTCGGATCACCTCAAATCGAGACACTGATGATTCTTGTCTTCATAAGTGCTTCACTTTGGGGTTGTCTTAGTTGTGAGTGCTTCAACAGAAATTTCTCTCCAAGCTGTGGAAAAAAATAATATTCCATCTTTTTCACACGACCTGTCAAACGCGTAAAATCGGCACCAACATGACCCAAACACAAGCACTGACTTGAATCCTGAATGCAGTAAGTGCTTCTTGTTGGGGTAGTGTTGCTGACCTCTGCATCTTCAAGTGGGTTAGCTGTATGTCTTTTGAGAATTTCAAATATGCATTTGGGGTTTGGGGAAAATAAAGGAAGTGTTTTGGGGTTGGGAAATTTGTGCCTACTGCCTGCATGAATTTAATATACATTAATTTTTAAAAACAAGCAGCAAGTCCCACTGTCTCTTTAATTGTCGAGGGATCTTTTGGAAGAATGTGACTTTTGGAGGACATCTTCAGTGCCAACTGCTCTTCTTTGTATTGCTTTGAAGTACTTTTGATGGAGTTGCAACTGGAGGTCATTGTGTGGGAATGAGTTGCATCAGTAAAACTCTTTGGATTCTAATTGACCACTCATCAACTGTAAATGGTATGCATACATGTAAGTACCCATGATGGTCGTCTGAACATACTGTACAAATAGTGCCATTGTTTACTTACAACACTAAAGACCATTGAAACTTCATTTAAAGGCGGGCGGAGCTGGATGGAAGTGGCTGCTATCAGTATTTAAGACAGGCAAATCTCTGCAAGGAGCACAACTTCTTCTGCTGCTGTGGAACAACACAGAAGATGCAAGAAGGAAAGATTCTGCACTACAGAGAAACTCGTAAGAAAAGAAGAATGTTCACTGCACATCTTTGACTTTGGCGCAACTCTAGGATTGACAGAAGTTTGAATTCAGTAAGTGCTTATTTTTAAGGCGGTTGAACAAGACATATGTTGAAGACTGAGGGAAGCTATCATTGGAATCACATTCAGATCACCTCAAATAGAGACACTAATGATTTGTGTGCTCATAAGTGCTTCACTTTGGGGTTGTCTTGGTTGTGAGTACTTCAAGAGAAATTGTACTGGACACCTGCAGAAGAAGTCAGTTTACATCATGGTGATATGACCAGAGGAATGAATAAAGTTGGCATTAACATGGCCCAAACACAAGCACTGACTTGAATCCTGAATGCAGTAAGTGCTTCTTGTTGGGGTAGTGTTGCTGACCTGTCATTTCCCAGATATTGTGTGTACATTGTGTGTCGCAGGTTGAAGAATATGGACATTCTTTCAAGTCATTACTATTACCCTAACTTTAGCATTGACTTGACTGTTAAATCAGTAAGTGCTACTTGTTGGGGCAGTTTTACTTGACAAAATCACCTGAATGTATTGGAAGCTATATGTTCACTCTCGGATCACCTCAAATAGAGACACTGATGATTCTTGTGCTCATAAGTGCTTCACTTTGGGGTTGTCTTGGTTGTGAGTGCTTCAACAGAAATTGTACTGGGCAGTTGCAGAAGAAGTCAGTTTACATCATGGTGATATGACCAGAGGAATGAATAAAGTTGGCATTAACATTACCCAAACACAAGCACTGACTTGAATCCTGAATGCAGTAAGTGCTTCTTGTTGGGGTAGTGTTGCTGACCTGTCATTTCCCAGATAAGGCATTCTACATTGTGTGTTGCAGGTTGAAGAATATGGACATTCTTTCAAGTCATTACTATTACCCTAACTTTAGCATTGACTTGACTGTTAAATCAGTAAGTGCTACTTGTTGGGGCAGTTTTACTTGACAAAATCACCTGAATGTATTGGAAGCTATATGTTCACTCTCGGATCACCTCAAATCGAGACACTGATGATTCTTGTCTTCATAAGTGCTTCACTTTGGGGTTGTCTTAGTTGTGAGTGCTTCAACAGAAATTTCTCTCCAAGCTGTGGAAAAAAATAATATTCCATCTTTTTCACACGACCTGTCAAACGCGTAAAATCGGCACCAACATTACCCAAACACAAGCACCGTCTTCACTTCTGAATGCAGTAAGTGCTTCTTGTTGGGGTAGTGTTGCTGACCTCTGCATCTTCAAGTGGGTTAGCTGTATGTCTTTTGAGAATTTCAAATATGTTTTGGGGTTGGGAAATTTGTGCCTACTGCCTGCATGAATTTAATATACATTAATTTTTAAAAACAAGCAGCAAGTCCCACTGTCTCTTTAATTGTCGAGGGATCTTTTGGAAGAATGTGACTTTTGGAGGACATCTTCAGTGCCAACTGCTCTTCTTTGTATTGCTTTGAAGTACTTTTGATGGAGTTGCAACTGGAGGTCATTGTGTGGGAATGAGTTGCATCAGTAAAACTCTTTGGATTCTAATTGACCACTCATCAACGGTAAATGGTATGCATACATGTAAGTACCCATGATGGTCGTCTGAACATACTGTACAAATGGTGCCATTGTATACTTACAATACTAAAGACCATTGAAACTTCATTTGAAGGCGGGCAGAGCTGGATGGAAGTGGCTGCTATCAGTATTTAAGAAAGGCAAATCTCTGCAAGGAGCACAACTTCTTCTGCTGCTGTGGCACAACACAGAAGATGCAAGAAGGAAAGATTCTGCACTACAGAGAAACTCGTAAGAAAAGAAGAATGTTCACTACACATCTTTGACTTTGGCGCAACTCTAGGATTGACAGAAGTTTGAATTCAGTAAGTGCTTATTTTTGAGGCAGTTGAACAAGACATATGTTGAAGACTGAGGGTAGCTATCATTGGAATCACATTCAGATCACCTCAAATAGAGACACTGATGATTCTTGTGCTCATAAGTGCTTCCCTTTGGGGTTGTCTTGGTTGTGAGTACTTCAAGAGAAATTGTACTGGACAGCTGCCGAAGAAGTCAGTTTACATCATGCTGATATGACCAGAGGAATGAATAAAGTTGGCATTAACATTACCCAAACACAAGCACTGACTTGAATCCTGAATGCAGTAAGTGCTTCTTGTTGGGGTAGTGTTACTGACCCGTCATTTCCCAGATAAGGCATTCTACATTGTGTGTTGCATGATGAAGAACATGGAAAATCTTTCAAGTCATTACTATTACCCTAACTTTAGCATTGACTTGACTGTTAAATCAGTAAGTGCTACTTGTTGGGGCAGTTTTACTTGACAAAAACACCTGAATGTATTTGAAGCTATATGTTCGCTCTCGGATCACCTCAAATCGAGACACTGATGATTCTTGTCTTCATAAGTGCTTCACTTTGGGGTTGTCTTAGTTGTGAGTGCTTCAAGAGAAATTATACTGTGCAGTTGCATAAGAAGTCAGTTTACATCATGGTGATATGACCAGAGGAATGAATAAAGTTGGCATTAACATGACCAAAACACAAGCACTGACTTGAATCCTGAATGCAGTAAGTGCTTCTTGTTGGGGTAGTGTTGCTGACCCGTCATTTCCCAGATATTGTGTGTACATTGTGTGTTGCATGATGAAGAACATGGACATTCTTTCAAGTCATTACTATTACCCTAACTTTAGCATTGACTTGACTGTTAAATCAGTAAGTGCTACTTGTTGGGGCAGTTTTACTTGACAAAATCACCTGAATGTATTGGACGCTATATGTTCACTCTCGGATCACCTCAAATCGAGACACTGATGATTCTTGTCTTCATAAGTGCTTCACTTTGGGGTTGTCTTAGTTGTGAGTACTTCAACAAAATTTCTCTCCAAGCTGTGGGAAAAAATAATATTCCATCTTTTTCACACGACCTGTCAAACGCGTAAAATCGGCACCAACATTACCCAAACACAAGCACCGTCTTGACTTCTGAATGCAGTAAGTGCTTCTTGTTGGGGTAGTGTTGCTGACCTCTGCATCTTCAAGTGGGTTAGCTGTATGTCTTTTGAGAATTTCAAATATGCATTTGGGGTTTGGGGAAAATAAAGGAAGTGTTTTGGGGTTGGGAAATTTGTGCCTACTGCCTGCATGAATTTAATATACATTAATTTTTAAAAACAAGCAGCAAGTCCCACTGTCTCTTTAATTGTCGAGGGATCTTTTGGAAGAATGTGACTTTTGGAGGACATCTTCAGTGCCAACTACTCTTCTTTGTATTGCTTTGAAGTACTTTTGATGGAGTTGCAACTGGAGGTCATTGTGTTGGAATGAGTTGCATCAGTAAAACTCTTTGGATTCTAATTGACCACTCATCAACTGTAAATGGTATGCATACATGTAAGTACCCATGATGGTCGTCTGAACATACTGTACAAATAGTGCCATTGTTTACTTACAATACTAAAGACCATTGGAACTTCATTTGAAGGCGGGCAGAGCTGGATGGAAGTGGCTGCTATCAGTATTTAAGAAAGGCAAATCTCTGCACGGAGCACAACTTCTTCTGCTGCTGTGGCACAACACAGAAGATGCAAGAAGGAAAGATTCTGCACTACAGAGAAACTCGTAAGAAAAGAAGAATGTTCACTGCACATCTTTGACTTTGGCGCAACTCTAGGATTGACAGAAGTTTGAATTCAGTAAGTGCTTATTTTTGAGGCGGTTGAACAAGACATATGTTGAAGACTGAGGGTAGCTATCATTGGAATCACATTCAGATCACCTCAAATAGAGACACTGATGATTTGTGTGCTCATAAGTGCTTCACTTTGGGGTTGTCTTGGTTGTGAGTACTTCAAGAGAAATTGTACTGGACAGCTGCAGAAGAAGTCAGTTTACACCATGGTGATATGACCAGAGGAATGAATAAAGTTGGCATTAACATGACCCAAACACAAGCACTGACTTGAATCCTGAATGCAGTAAGTGCTTCTTGTTGGGGTAGTGTTGCTGACCTGTCATTTCCCAGATAAGGCCTTCTACATTGTGTGTTGCAGGTTGAAGAATATGGACATTCTTTCAAGTCATTACTATTACCCTAACTTTAGCATTGACTTGACTGTTAAATCAGTAAGTGCTACTTGTTGGGGCAGTTTTACTTGACAAAATCACCTGAATGTATTGGAAGCTATATGTTCACTCTCGGATCACCTCAAATCGAGACACTGATGATTCTTGTCTTCATAAGTGCTTCACTTTGGGGTTGTCTTAGTTGTGAGTGCTTCAACAGAAATTTCTCTCCAAGCTGTGGGGAAAAATAATATTCCATCTTTTTCACACGACCTGTCAAACGCGTAAAATCGGCACCAACATTACCCAAACACAAGCACCGTCTTGACTTCTGAATGCAGTAAGTGCTTCTTGTTGGGGTAGTGTTGCTGACCTCTGCATCTTCAAGTGGGTTAGCTGTATGTCTTTTGAGAATTTCAAATATGTTTTGGGGTTTGGGGAAAATAAAGGAAGTGTTTTGGGGTTGGGAAATTTATGCCTACTGCCTGCATGAATTTAATATACATTAATTTTTAAAACAAGCAGCAAGTCCCACTGTCTCTTTAATTGTCAAGGGATCTTTTGGAAGAATGTGACTGGGAAGAATGGGACATCTTCAGTGCCAACTGCTCTTCTTTGTATTGCTTTGAAGTACTTTTGAACACCTGAATGTATTTGAAGCTATATGTTCACTCTCGGATCACCTCAAATCGAGACACTAATGATTCTTGTGCTCATAAGTGCTTCACTTTTGGGTTGTCTTGGTTGTGAGTACTTCAACAGAAATTGTACTGGGCAGTTGCAGAAGAAGTCAGTTTACATCATGGTGATATGACCAGAGGAATGAATAAAGTTGGCATTAACATGACCCAAACACAAGAGACGTGCTGACGTGCTGACGTATTGCGGTAAGCAAGTTGTGTCATTTCCGGTGTTTCTGTGGCAGCGTCTTTGTACTGTCTGTGCTCTGGTGAATTCTACTAGCCTGCTTTCTGCTTTCTCACTTCAGTTGCTTAAAACGTCTACTCCAAGTCTTAACCCACACTAGTTCTGTTGAAGCACTCATTGCTCTCCTCCTTTCTACGACTTTCCTCGCTAATCTCTTAGCTGTTGTTTGCACGTTACTAGCCTTGGTAGCTACATTAGCTTTACTGCTAGCGATGGCTTCTCCTTCTGCTCTCTCTTGCTCGGTGTGCCACATGTTCAGTTATGCCTCTGCCTCCTTTAGTGACAGTGGTAATTGTAACAAGTGTAGCTTATTTGCTGCGTTGGAGGCGAGGCTTAGTGAATTAGAAGTGCGGCTCCGCACCATGGAAAATCACTCTGCAACTGGGGTAGTTAGCCAGTCCCCTGTAGCCGGTGCGGAGCCACATAGCATAGCCTTAGCTCCTGCTAGCGGTCCTCCGGTAACTGCCGTTCAGCCGGGTCGTTGGATAAGTGTGCGCCAGAAGCGTAGCTCCAAGCTGAAGCCCACGGTTCACCACCAGCCTGTTCACGTCTCCAACCGCTTTTCCCCACTCAGCGACACAGCGAGGATAAAACTCTGGTTATTGGCAGCTCTATTTTGCGGAACGTGAAGTTAGCAACACCAGCGGCCATAGTCAAATGTATCCCTGGGGCCAGAGCGGGCGACATCGAATCAAATTTAAAACTGCTGGCTAAAGATAAACGTAGATTCAGTAAGATTGTTATTCACGTCGGCGGCAATGACACCCGGTTACGCCAATCGGAGGTCACTAAAATTAATGTTGCCTCGGTGTGTGAATATGCAAAAACGATGTCGGACTCCGTAGTTTTCTCTGGACCCCTCCCAAATCTGACCTCTGATGACATGTTTAGCCGCATGTCATCATTTAATCGCTGGCTGTCCAGATGGTGTCCAGCAAACGATGTGGGTTTCGTTAATAATTGGCAAACTCTCTGGGGAAAACCTGGTCTCATTAGGAGAGACGGCATTCATCCCACTTTGGATGGAGCTGCTCTCATTTCTAGGAACCTGGAAAATTTTATTAGCAAATTAAATCCCTGACAACCCAGAGGTGAGACCAGGACAGAGAGCTGCAGTCCTATACGCCTCTCTGAGCTTCTAGGTCACTTACCCAGCCATAGTTTCCATAGTTTTATACCAACGGTGTCTGTCCCCCGACCACCTAAATTATTTAAATCTTAAATTAAACAAAGAGGAGTTGTGCAAAACAACCTCATAAAAATTAAAACCTCTTCTGTGACAGAAAGACAAAACAGGAGAATTAAATGCGGACTGTTAAATATCAGGTCTCTTTCGTCTAAAGCAGTGTTAGTAAACGAATTAATATCAGATAATCATATTGATTTACTCAGTCTCACTAAAACCTGGCTGTGTCAAGATGAATATGTCAGTCTAAATGAATCCACTCCTCCCAGTCATAATAATACCCACATTCCTCGAGGCAGCGGCCGATTCCACAGAATCCCTCGCTATCGGATCATTATTTGATTACTTTTGATTTCTTTTTACTCGATTACACGCCACTTAGCAACAGTTACTATACCAGATGTTTATCAGATAGTGCTGTCGCAAAATTTAAAGAAATGATTACTCCGTCGTTAAATTCAATCCCAAGTCCTTCAGTAACAGAAGTTTCCCGTACCGACTTTAACCTCTCCCGAATTGATCAATTTGTTGATAGCGCCGTAAGCTCGCTGTGAACAACACTTGACTCCGTAGCTCCTCTTAAAAAGAAGTTAACAAAAAAAAGAAAGTTCGCTCCTTGGTATAACTCTGAAACCCGTAAATTAAAGCAAATATCGCGAAAGTTTGAAAGGAATTGGCGATTAACCAAACTGGAAGAATCTCGTGTAATCTGGGCAGACAGTCTCAAAACTTATAAGAGGGGCCTCCGCAATGCCAGAGCAAACTATTACTCAGCTTTAATAGAAGAAAACAAAAATAACCCCAGGTTTCTTTTCAGCACTGTAGCCAGGCTGACTGAGAGTCAAAGCTCTATTGAGCCTTGTATTCCTTTAACCCTTAGCAGTAATGATTTTATGAGCTTCTTTAATGACAAAATCCTAGCTATTAGAGGCAAAATTCATGACCTCCTGTCCTTAGATAGTACCTATCTAACCTCAAACACAGCTGTAACACCTAATATTTATTTAGATTCCTTCTCCCCAATTTCTCTTCAAGAATTGACCGCAGTGATTTCTTCATCTTAATCATCAACGTGTCTCTTAGACCCCATCCCAACTAGGCTACTCAAGGAGGTCTTACCTTTAGTTAACACCCATATATTAGATATGATCAATATATCCCTATTAACAGGCTATGTACCACAGTCTTTTAAGGTAGCTGTAATTAAACCTCTACTAAAAAAGTCCACCCTGGATCCAGAGGTGTTAGCCAACTATAGACCAATATCTAATCTTACCTTTATGTCAAAGATCCTTGAGAAAGTAGTTGCAGACCAGCTGTGTGATTTTCTCCAGGATAATAATTTATTTGAGGAATTACAGTCAGGATTTAGAGCGCATCATAGCACTGAGACAGCTCTAGTTAAAATTACAAATGACCTTCTGATTGCTTCAGACAAAGGACTTGTCTCTGTACTTGTTTTATTAGATCTTAGTGCAGCGTTTGACACTGTTGACCATGAAATTCTGTTACAGAGACTGGAACACTTAATTGGCCTAAAAGGTTCTGCACTAAGCTGGTTTAAATCTTATTTATCTGATCGTTTTCAATTTGTTCACGTTCATAATGAATCATCCTTACGTACTAAAGTTTGTTTTGGAGTTCCGCAAGGTTCTGTGCTTGGACCAATCCTATTTATTCTATGCTTCCTTTAGGTAACATCATTAGAAATCACTCTATAAATTTCCATTGTTATGCGGATGATACACAGTTGTATTTATCGATGAAGCCAGAAGAAAGGGATCAATTAACTAAACTTCATAATTGTCTTAAAGACATAAAAACCTGGATGAGCACCAATTTCCTGATGTTAAATTCAAACAAAACTGAAGTAATTGTTCTTGGCCCCAAACAACTCAGAGACTCTTTATCTGATGACATAGTTTCTCTCGATGGCATTGCTCTGGCCTCTACCACTACCGTAAGAAACCTTGGAGTAACATTTGATCAAGATCTGTCTTTCAATTCTCATTTAAAACAAACCTCACGGACTGCATTTTTTCATCCGCGTAATATTGCGAAAATTAGGCCTATCTTGACCCAAAGAGATGCAGAAAAATTGGTCCACGCTTTTGTTACCTCGAGGCTGGATTACTGTAACTCTCTACTATCAGGTAACTCTAGTAAATCATTAAAAACTCTTCAGCTAATTCAGAATGCAGCAGCACGTGTACTAACAGGAACTAAGAAACGAGATCATATTTCTCCTGTTTTAGCTTCTCTGCACTGGCTCCCTGTAAAATCCAGAATTGAATTTAAAATCCTACTGTTAACTTATAAAGCTCTAAATGGTCAAGCTCCGTCATATCTTAGAGAGCTCATAGTGCCATATTATCCCACCAGAACTCTGCGCTCTGAGAACGCAGGGTTACTCGTGGTCCCTAAAGTCTCCAAAAGTAGATCAGGAGCCAGAGCCTTCAGCTATCAGGCTTCTCTCCTGTGGAATCATCTTCCTGCTACGGTCCGGGAGGCAGACACCGTCTCCACATTTAAGACTAGACTTAAGACCTTCCCCTTTGATAAAGCTTATAGTTAGGGCTGGCTCAGACTTGCCTTGTACCAGCCCCTAGTTAGGCTGACTTAGGCCTAGTCTGCCGGAGGACCACCTATAATACACCGGGCACCTTTTCTCTCTCTCTCTCTCTCCCTCTCTCTCTCGTATCCTATTACTGTATCTTTTTTTACTCTGCCATTCTGGATGTCACTAACTCGGCTTCTTCTCCAGAGCCTTTGTGCTCCACTATCTCTCAGGTTAACTCGTATTGCAACGGTGCCTGGATAGTGTGACGTGTGTGGTTGTGCTGCTGCCGTGGTCCTGCCAGATGCCTCCTGCTGCTGCTGCTGCCATCATTAATCATTAGTCATACTTCTACTGCTATTATAGACATATGATATTATCATACATGTATACTGCCTGATACTAATATATACTTTCAACATGTTGTACCACAGTAGCCAGAACTATATCGACAGTATTATTACTTTCATGAATGTTGTTGTAAGCTACTGTCATTACCGAGGATGTCATACAGATTACTGTATTGTGTCATACAGATTACTGTTAATTTGTTATGCTGATCTGTTCTGTACGACATCTACTGCACGTCTGTCCGTCCTGGAAGAGGGATCCCTCCTCAGTTGCTCTTCCTGAGGTTTCTACCATTTTTTTTCCCCGTTAAAGGGTTTTTTTTGGGGAGTTTTTCCTTATCCGCTGTGAGGGTCTAAAGGACAGAGGGATGTCGTATGCTGTAAAGCCCTGTGAGGCAAATTGTATTTGTGAAATTGGGCTTTATAAATAAAATTGATTGATTGATTGATTGAATTGAAGCACTGACTTGAATCCTGAATGCAGTAAGTGCTTCTTGTTGGGGTAGTGTTGCTGACCTTTCATTTCCCAGATAAGGCATTCTACATTGTGTGTTGCATGATGAAGAACATGGACATTTTTTCAAGTCATTACTATTACCCTAACTTTAGCATTGACTTTACTGTTAAATCAGTAAGTGCTACTTGTTGGGGCAGTTTTACTTGACAAAAACACCTGAATGTATTGGAAGCTATATGTTCACTCTCGGATCACCTCAAATCGAGACACTGATGATTCTTGTGCTCATAAGTGCTTCACTTTGGGGTTGTCTTGGTTGTGAGTGCTTCAAGAGAAATTATACTGGACAGTTGCAGAAGAAGTCAGTTTACATCATGGTGATATGACCAGAGGAATGAATAAAGTTGGCATTAACATGACCCAAACACAAGCACTGACTTGAATCCTGAATGCAGTAAGTGCTTCTTGTTGGGGTAGTGTTGCTGACCTGTCATTTCCCAGATAAGGCATTCTACATTGTGTGTTGCAGGTTGAAGAATATGGAAAATCTTTCAAGTCAGTACTATTACCCTAACTTTAGCATTGACTTGACTGTTAAATCAGTAAGTGCCACTTGTTGGGGCAGTTTTACTTGACAAAAACACCTGAATGTATTGGAAGCTATATGTTCACCCTCGGATCACCTCAAATCGAGACACTGATGATTCTTGTCTTCATAAGTGCTTCACTTTGGGGTTGTCTTGGTTGTGAATGCTTCAACAGACATTGTACTGTGCAGTTGCAGAAGAAGTCAGTTTACATCATGGTGATATGACCAGAGGAATGAATAAAGTTGGCATTAACATGACCCAAACACAAGCACTGACTTGAATCCTGAATGCGGTAAGTGCTTCTTGTTGGGGTAGTGTTGCTGACCTGTCATTTCCCAGATAAGGCATTCTACATTGTGTGTTGCAGGTTGAAGAATATGGACATTCTTTCAAGTCATTACTATTACCCTAACTTTAGCATTGACTTGACTGTTAAATCAGTAAGTGCTACTTGTTGGGGCAGTTTTACTTGACAAAATCACCTGAATGTATTGGAACCTATATGTTCACTCGCGGATCACCTCAAATCAAGACACTGATGATTCTTGTCTTCATAAGTGCTTCACTTTGGGGTTGTCTTAGTTGTGAGTGCTTCAACAGAAATTTCTCTCCAAGCTGTGGAAAAAAATAATATTCCATCTTTTTCATACGACCTGTCAAATGCGTAAAATCGGCACCAACATTACCCAAACACAAGCACCGTCTTGACTTCTGAATGCAGTAAGTGCTTCTTGTTGGGGTAGTGTTGCTGACCTCTGCATCTTCAAGTGGGTTAGCTGTATGTCTTTTGAGAATTTCAAATATGCATTTGGGGCTTGGGTAAAAATAATGTAAGTGTTTTGGGGTTGGGAAATTTGTGCCTACTGCCTGCATGAATTTAATATACATTAATTTTTTAAAACAAGCAGCAAGTCCCACTGTCTCTTTGATTGTCGAGGGATCTTTTGGAAGAATGTGACTTTTGGAGGACATCTTCAGTGCCAACTGCTCTTCTTTGTAGTGCTTTGAAGTACTTTTGATGGAGTTGCAACTGGAGGTCATTGTGTGGGAATGAGTTGCATCAGTAAAACTCTTTGGATTCTAATTGACCACTCATCAACTGTAAATGGTATGCATACATGTAAGTACCCATGATGGTCGTCTGAACATACTGTACAAATAGTGCCATTGTTTACTTACAATACTAAAGACCATTGAAACTTCATTTGAAGGCGGGCGGAGCTGGATGGAAGTGGCTGCTATCAGTATTTAAGAAAGGCAAATCTCTGCAAGGAGCACAACTTCCTCTACTGCTGTGGCACAACACAGAAGATGCAAGAAGGAAAGATTCTGCACTACAGAGAAACTCGTAAGAAAAGAAGAATGTTCACTGCACATCTTTGACTTTGGCGCAACTCTAGGATTGACAGAAGTTTGAATTCAGTAAGTGCTTATTTTTGAGGCGGTTGAACAAGACATATGTTGAAGACTGAGGGTAGCTATCATTGGAATCACATTCAGATCACCTCAAATCGAGACACTGATGATTTGTGTGCTCATAAGTGCTTCACTTTGGGGTTGTCTTGGTTGTGAGTACTTCAAGAGAAATTGTACTGGACAGCTGCAGAAGAAGTCAGTTTACATCATGGTGATATGACCAGAGGAATGAATAAAGTTGGCATTAACATGACCCAAACACAAGCGCTGACTTGAATCCTGAATGCAGTAAGTGCTTCTTGTTGGGGTAGTGTTGCTGACCTGTCATTTCCCAGATAAGGCATTCTACATTGTGTGTTGCAAGTTGAAGAATATGGACATTCTTTCAAGTCATTACTATTACCCTAACTTTAGCATTGACTTGACTGTTAAATCAGTAAGTGCTACTTGTTGGGGCAGTTTTACTTGACAAAATCACCTGAATGTATTGGAAGCTATATGTTCACTCTCGGATCACCTCAAATGAGACACTGATGATTCTTGTCTTCATAAGTGCTTCACTTTGGGGTTGTCTTAGTTGTGAGTGCTTCAACAGAAATTTCTCTCCAAGCTGTGGAAAAAAATAATATTCCATCTTTTTCAAACGACCTGTCAAACGTGTAAAATCGGCACCAACATTACCCAAACACAAGCACCGTCTTGACTTCTGAATGCAGTAAGTGCTTCTTGTTGGGGTAGTGTTGCTGACCTCTGCATCTTCAAGTGGGTTAGCTGTATGTCTTTTGAGAATTTCAAATATGTTTTGGGGTTGGGAAATTTGTGTCTACTGCCTGCATGACTTTAATATACATTAATTTTTAAAAACAAGCAGCAAGTCCCACTGTCTCTTTAATTGTCTAGGGATCTTTTGGAAGAATGTGACTTTTGGAGGACATCTTCAGTGCCAACTGCTCTTCTTTGTATTGCTTTGAAGTACTTTTGATGGAGTTGCAACTGGAGGTCATTGTGTGGGAATGAGTTGCATCAGTAAAACTTTGGATTCTAATTGACCACTCATCAACTGTAAATGGTATGCATACATGTAAGTACCCATGATGGTCGTCTGAACATACTGTACAAATAGTGCCATTGTTTACTTATAATACGAAAGACCATTGAAACTTCATTTGAAGGCGGGCAGAGCTGGATGGAAGTGGCTGCTATCAGTATTTAAGAAAGGCAAATCTCTGCAAGGAGCACAACTTCTTCTGCTGCTGTGGCACAACACAGAAGATGCAAGAAGGAAAGATTCTGCACTACAGAGAAACTCGTAAGAAAAGAAGAATGTTCACTGCACACCTTTGACTTTGGCGCAACTCTAGGATTGACAGAAGTTTGAATTCAGTAAGTGCTTATTTTTGAGGCAGTTCAACAAGACATATGTTGAAGACTGAGGGTAGCTATCATTGGAATCACATTCAGATCACCTCAAATAGAGACACTGATGATTTGTGTGCTCATAAGTGCTTCACTTTGGGGTTGTCTTGGTTGTGAGTACTTCAAGAGAAATTGTACTGGACAGCTGCAGAAGAAGTCAGTTTACATCATGGTGATATGACCAGAGGAATGAATAAAGTTGGCATTAACATGACCCAAACACAAGCGCTGACTTGAATCCTGAATGCAGTAAGTGCTTCTTGTTGGGGTAGTGTTGCTGACCTGTCATTTCCCAGATAAGGCATTCTACATTGTGTGTTGCAAGTTGAAGAATATGGACATTCTTTCAAGTCATTACTATTACCCTAACTTTAGCATTGACTTGACTGTTAAATCAGTAAGTGCTACTTGTTGGGGCAGTTTTACTTGACAAAATCACCTGAATGTATTGGAAGCTATATGTTCACTCTCGGATCACCTCAAATGAGACACTGATGATTCTTGTCTTCATAAGTGCTTCACTTTGGGGTTGTCTTAGTTGTGAGTGCTTCAACAGAAATTTCTCTCCAAGCTGTGGAAAAAAATAATATTCCATCTTTTTCAAACGACCTGTCAAACGTGTAAAATCGGCACCAACATTACCCAAACACAAGCACCGTCTTGACTTCTGAATGCAGTAAGTGCTTCTTGTTGGGGTAGTGTTGCTGACCTCTGCATCTTCAAGTGGGTTAGCTGTATGTCTTTTGAGAATTTCAAATATGTTTTGGGGTTGGGAAATTTGTGTCTACTGCCTGCATGACTTTAATATACATTAATTTTTAAAAACAAGCAGCAAGTCCCACTGTCTCTTTAATTGTCTAGGGATCTTTTGGAAGAATGTGACTTTTGGAGGACATCTTCAGTGCCAACTGCTCTTCTTTGTATTGCTTTGAAGTACTTTTGATGGAGTTGCAACTGGAGGTCATTGTGTGGGAATGAGTTGCATCAGTAAAACTTTGGATTCTAATTGACCACTCATCAACTGTAAATGGTATGCATACATGTAAGTACCCATGATGGTCGTCTGAACATACTGTACAAATAGTGCCATTGTTTACTTATAATACGAAAGACCATTGAAACTTCATTTGAAGGCGGGCAGAGCTGGATGGAAGTGGCTGCTATCAGTATTTAAGAAAGGCAAATCTCTGCAAGGAGCACAACTTCTTCTGCTGCTGTGGCACAACACAGAAGATGCAAGAAGGAAAGATTCTGCACTACAGAGAAACTCGTAAGAAAAGAAGAATGTTCACTGCACACCTTTGACTTTGGCGCAACTCTAGGATTGACAGAAGTTTGAATTCAGTAAGTGCTTATTTTTGAGGCAGTTCAACAAGACATATGTTGAAGACTGAGGGTAGCTATCATTGGAATCACATTCAGATCACCTCAAATAGAGACACTGATGATTTGTGTGCTCATAAGTGCTTCACTTTGGGGTTGTCTTGGTTGTGAGTACTTCTTCTTCTTCTTCTCGTATTCCGGCAGGCTGTATGCTTTCAAGCGTAATGCTGCCCTCCACCGGTTATAAATAAAACTACTGACTAAATCCTCCCATAGAGCCCAGTAGAGTGCAGGAACCTGAGCACTGCCCTCCCAAAGGAGTCTGATTTTTCTCCTGATGTTAAAATACCTTGCAAGGAGAATACAGTAAGACCCTGATCACACAATTCCATAAACAACTGCCGTCTCTGACTGGCATAGAGGTTACAAGAAATAAACACATGAGCCACCGTCTCTACCTCTCCACACTCACACAATCCATTCTCATGCTTACCTACTATTTTTAGACAACTAGCCAGACAACAATGCCCCAGCCTCAACCTAGTTAAAACTACTTCATCTTTCCTCCCCAATGTACTTTTCCATTTTTTCCTCTTGACTGAGGGTTGCAAACAATAATAATGCCTTCCCCTCTGCTCATGATTCCACTAAACCTGCCACTGCTGCTCAAGCTTTTCATTACAAATACTAACACATTCGCTCTTACCCATGATGACACTCAGGTCTATATTTTCTTTAGACAGCGACTCTTTAGCCAAACTGTCAGCGACTTCATTTCCCTCGACCCCAAAGTGACCAGGCACCCACATAAAACACACATGGCTACCTAGCCTCTCAATTCTCAGGAGACAACACAAAATCTCCATTACCAGATCAGGTCGGGCACACGAGGAACCTACTTCTAGAGCCAACAATGCGGCTGCAGAATCTGAGCAAATAACACTGTACTGAGGCTTATTTTGTTCTATCCACTCCAAAGCTTTTAAAATTGCCACCAGTTCAGCTGAAAAAACAGATAAATTATTTGATAAACGAATGCTGAACTTAATATTCTCATCTGCAACAAAAACCCCAGCCCCAGTTTTCCCAGAGATAGGATCCTTTGATCCATCAGTATAAATTTTCACGAATCCTTCATATTGACTCAAGATCATTCTCACATCTCTAATTTGACTATTTCTCCCTTCTTCAAGGAGAGACAGCAATACCTCAGGTTCAGGAAGAAACCACGGTGGTACAGGTGACCACACATGCCCAGCCATTCTCTGCCCCTCTACCCCAAAATCCCCTGCCAACTTCTTAATGCTATGCAAAAAATTAACCTTCTTCCCATTACCCGAGAACTCCCAGGAACTTTCGAGCAGACACCTTGAGGCAAAACTAAAACTTGAGCCACTCAACTTAGCCCAGTAATGGAGCCCTAGCTTTTTCCTCCTGATTTCAAGTGGCATTTCACTCCTTTCTATAAGTAAAGCAGGAATAGGAGTCGTCCTAAAGGCACCATTACAGATTCTCAAGGCCTTAGCCTGAACCCGGTCCAGTTTACATAGCACAGACTTGGCAGCTGAACCAAAAACCACACAACCATAATTCAGAACAGATCTAATCATGGCACGATAAATCATAGTTAGAGTATCTCGATCAGCACCCCAATCACTCCCAGCCAGACAGCGAAGGATATTAATCACCTTTTCACACTTACTCACAACTTTCTTAATATGGCTTTTCCATGTTAGTCTTTCATCCATCCATAGACCAAGAAACTTAAATTCTTTAACTCTTTCTACTGGACTGTCATACAACAAAATACTTAAGTCAGGAATTTTCCTCTTATTCCCAAAGATCATATATTTACTTTTAGATGACGAAATTCTAAAACCCCAATCATTTGCCCACTGAACAACCTGGTCCAGAGCCTTTTGTATCTGCTGGAAAAGAACACGCAAGTTCCTCCCCCTCTTCCAGACAGCCCCATCATCTGCAAACAAAGACTTCCCAAAATGATTGGGAACACTTGAAAATATATCATTTATCATTATACTGAAGAGGACAGGACTAATAACTGAACCTTGAGGAGTTCCATTTACAATGTTAACAGTCTCAGAAAGATCTCCCCCAATTTTAACTTGAATAGTTCTATTATTAAGGAAATCCTTAATCCAATAGAACATCCTACCTTTAACACCTGCATCATGAAGCTTAATTAGTAACCCGTCCTTCCACATAGAATCATATGCTTTTTCAATGTCTAAAAACACAGCAATTACCCCCTCTTTATTAATTACGGCCTTTTTAACATCTTGATCTAGCACAGCATTGGAGTCCATAGTATTTCTTCCAATTCTAAATCCATTCTGATAATTCACAAAAAACCCTTTAGTCTCTAGGAGATAAACCAACCTATTAGTCACCATTCTTTCCATTACTTTACATAAGACAGCTGTTAAAGCTATAGGCCGATATGACGACGGACAAGAGGGATCTTTCCCAGGTTTCAGAACAGGAACCACAACAGCATGCTTCCACACCTTAGGTAGAACACCTGCCTCCCATACATAATTACACAAAGCCAGAACTTCCTCCAAAGCTACATCATCTAAATGTTTAAGCAATTCATAACTGATACCATCTTGTCCAGGAGTGGTCTTAGCTCCTGCTTGAACTGCTTGCCTAAGCTCCTTCACAGAGAAGAATACATTATAAAATTCATTTTCCGAAGATACAACATTCAACTTCCACCCTTCAGTTCTCAAAATTTCTTCCCTCCTCAACAAACCATAATCCCCTAGAGACTTGGAGTTATGTACCTCTTGAAAAACTTTGACACACATGTTCGCTTTTTCCTTATTATTGACTGCTTCACTGCTTCCATCAGACAGGGCTGGCATTAGTGACCTCACCATTTTCCCCGACATTTTATGAATCCTTGACCAGACCTGCCCAACAGGAGTGTCCGGCCCCAGGGTCCCACAGAAATCCCTCCAACACTTTCTTTTAGCATCTTTTATTATTTTCCTTGCCTTTGCCCTACTTCGTTTGAAATTTATACTGTTTCTCTGTGTAGGGTTACTGCGCAGAAGCTTAAAAGCTTGCTTTCTCTCTTTCACTGCCCTATTACACTCACTATTCCACCACGGAACAATTACTCGATCCCTTGGGACCCCCTTACACGGAATTGTCCTTAAAGCCACATCAAAAATCATTTTACTTAAGGAATCATTAAACTCATCAACAGAAACTTCACTATTAATTTCTCCTAAACTTTTCCCAATTTCTACCCCAAACTTACCCCATTCAGCCCGAGAAAAATCAAACCTTTTACCTGAATCCCCCTGAACCACTATTAATGACCTTCCAAACTTACTTAAGACAGGAAAATGGTCACTTCCCATTGAGTGTTTCCTTAGTACATCCCACTCACCTACTCGTGCCAGGGCTGGAGAAGCAAGAGTTAAATCAAGATGGGACATTTTAAGAGTATGAATGTCAAATCGAGTGGGTCTGTAATCATTCATAACTACTAACCCGCAGTTAACTAACAATTCTTCAACCACAACTCCATTCCCATCCCTTATCTGACTTCCCCACAAAGGATTATGGGCATTAAAATCACCTACCCAAATGACAGGGGAAGAAACCTTATTTAATAACTCTTCAAGTTCAGTCAAGACTAAAGGTTTACAGGGATTATAGAAATTTACTAAACTTAATTTGCCCTGATGACTCCACACTTCGACTATTAGGCATTCAAAAGATACCTCATACTCGCAAACTTTATATTGGATCCCTGATTTGACAAAAGTTGCACATCCACCCCCTGATTGATCAGCCCTATCTTTGCGCAGGCAAATGTATCCTGGAACTACAAAATCAAGATGTGGTTTTAACCACGTCTCCTGAACACACAAAAAATCAGGCTTATCTTCAAAATCTCTGATTAGCCTCTTAAACTCCTGTCCGTTAGCTATAAGACTTCTTGCATTCCACTGGAGGATGCAAAACACCATGAAAAGATTAAACATCATCTATATCTTCGAACAAGGCACCATCATCCATGTCTTCCCCTTCCTCCTCCTCCCTCTCAGGCTGGCTGCTAGACTCCTGCACTACTTGCTCCTGATTTATCCTCATATACTCATGCAGTGACTGAGGGGAATAGTCCTTTACTCCCAGAAATCTCACCGCAGCTTCAGACACAAACTTAATCACATCTGACCTCGATTTCTTTTCCCGAGCACCATAGATCACATCAACCATAAATGCCAGAAGGGCCTCCTTATTGATTACAACTTCTTGTCTAGAAAGAACCTGAGAAGGTTGCTGCCTAGACACTGTCGGCCCGCTTACAGGCATTCTCACAACCGGGCCTGGGGCCCTTGACCCTTCCACTTTCTTTAATGCTTCTGCATAAGAGATTTTATGTTGATCTCTGACCTCCTGAACTTGCCTCGCTTTTAGAAAGTGTCCACACTCTTTGAATGAAGCCATATGATTTCCTCCACAATTGCAACATTTAGAAGCCACTTGGTCACATTTCAGGATGTCATGATCTTTTCCACATTTAGCACAACGCCTGTTCCCCCTACAGGAAGCCGCCATATGGCCAAATCTCTGGCACTTGAAACACCGCAAAGGAGGTCTTTGATAGGGCCTGACTTGGAAAGACAAACATCCTAAGAAGACACGAGCTGGAAGAGCACTTCCATCAAAACTTATCAGCACAGGGGTATTTATGTTTCCACCTTCCTTGGCCTTAAACCGCTTCACATCTGTTGCTTTCCCCCCTCTAATATTTTCCTTAATTTCTTCCTCTGAAATGTCAGCACACACTCCATAAATGACTCCTTTCAACTCACTTTTCTTCTCAGGAATGATCACCTCCACTCTTTTCCCTAATATTTTCCCAACTTTCATTGCTCTCCCTACTTGATCCATATTCCTGCACAACAGAAGCATTGCACCATTAGGCAAGATCCGAGCATCTAGCCCTTCCCCTACACACCTTAGAGACTCAGCAACTTTAAGAGGATTCATAGCTCTAAACCCTCCTCCCACCTGGTCTTTCAACTTGAAAATAACCCGAAAGTCCTCTTCAGCCCTCACCATTTTCACCACCCTATCTCCTTCCTTCTCCGCAGAGCGACCGCGTTTCCCTCTCTCCACCTTTTCCCAACCCTGCCTACTTCCTCCGTTCTCCTCCGAATCAACAGCCATACACTACACAACTCTCGCACCACACAACCACAAACTTAACCAACTTATCCCTGGCACACCAGCCAGGAAGAAGCAGAGCAAAAGCACTGTATACCGGACCTGTACAGGCCGTCGGCCGGCACCCCCGCACCTACTCTCCCAGACCTAGTACCTGAGACACAAAGCACAATACACACACACACGCTATACACAAAAGAAAGAACGCTGCTTCTGCTAACTCCAGGACGACGAGCCTACCCGCTATTTGTTCCCACCTGAGGATGAGCCCGGGTCACCCGGAGACCTCAACGACCGCCAGGTCCGTCAGCTCTCCTCTCTGCTCCAGTCCTTGTGAGTACTTCAAGAGAAATTGTACTGGACAGCTGCAGAAGAAGTCAGTTTACATCATGGTGATATGACCAGAGGAATGAATAAAGTTGGCATTAACATGACCCAAACACAAGCACTGACTTCAATCCTGAATGCAGTAAGTGCTTCTTGTTGGGGTAGTGTTGCTGACCCGTCATTTCCCAGATAAGGCATTCTACATTGTGTGTTGCAGGTTGAAGAATATGGACATTCTTTCAAGTCATTACTATTACCCTAACTTTAGCATTGACTTGACTGTTAAATCAGTAAGTGCTACTTGTTGGGGCAGTTTTACTTGACAAAATCACCTGAATGTATTGGAAGCTATATGTTCACTCTCGGATCACCTCAAATCGAGACACTGATGATTCTTGTCTTCATAAGTGCTTCACTTTGGGGTTGTCTTAGTTGTGAGTGCTTCAACAGAAATTTCTCTCCAAGCTGTGGAAAAAAATAATATTCCATCTTTTTCACACGACCTGTCAAACGCGTAAAATCGGCACCAACATTACCCAAACACAAGCACCGTCTTGACTTCTGAATGCAGTAAGTGCTTCTTGTTTGGGTAGTGTTGCTGACCTCTGCATCTTCAAGTGGGTTAGCTGTATGTCTTTTGAGAATTTCAAATATGTTTTGGGGTTGGGAAATTTGTGCCTACTGCCTGCATGAATTTAATATACATTAATTTTTAAAAACAAGCAGCAAGTCCCACTGTCTCTTTAATTGTCTAGGGATCTTTTGGAAGAATGTGACTTTTGGAGGACATCTTCAGTGCCAACTGCTCTTCTTTGTATTGCTTTGAAGTACTTTTGATGGAGTTGCAACTGGAGGTCATTGTGTGGGAATGAGTTGCATCAGTAAAACTCTTTGGATTCTAATTGACCACTCATCAACTGTAAATGGTATGCATACATGTAAGTACCCATGATGGTCGTCTGAACATACTGTACAAATAGTGCCATTGTTTACTTACAATACTAAAGACCATTGGAACTTCATTTGAAGGCGGGCGGAGCTGGATGGAAGTGGCTGCTATCAGTATTTAAGAAAGGCAAATCTCTGCAAGGAGCACAACTTCTTCTGCTGCTGTGGAACAACACAGAAGATGCAAGAAGGAAAGATTCTGCACTACAGAGAAACTCTTAAGAAAAGAAGAATGTTCACTGCACATCTTTGACTTTGGCGCAACTCTAGGATTGACAGAAGTTTGAATTCAGTAAGTGCTTATTTTTGAGGCGGTTGAACAAGACATATGTTGAAGACTGAGGGTAGCTATCATTGGAATCACATTCAGATCACCTCAAATAGAGACACTGATGATTCTTGTGCTCATAAGTGCTTCACTTTGGGGTTGTCTTGGTTGTGAGTACTTCAAGAGAAATTGTACTGGACAGCTGCAGAAGAAGTCAGTTTACATCATGGTGATATGACCAGAGGAATGAATAAAGTTGGCATTAACATGACCCAAACACAAGCACTGACTTGAATCCTGAATGCAGTAAGTGCTTCTTGTTGGGGTAGTGTTGCTGACCTGTCATTTCCCAGATAAGGCATTCTACATTGTATGTTGCATGATGAAGAACATGGACATTCTTTCAAGTCATTACTATTACCCTAACTTTAGCATTGACTTGACTGTTAAATCAGTAAGTGCTACTTGTTGGGGCAGTTTTACTTGACAAAATCACCTGAATGTATTGGAAGCTATATGTTCACTCTCGGATCACCTCAAATCGAGACACTGATGATTCTAGTCTTCATAAGTGCTTCACTTTTGGGTTGTCTTGGTTGTGAGTGCTTCAAGAGAAATTGTACTGGACAGTTGCAGAAGAAGTCAGTTTACATCATGGCGATATGACCAGAGGAATGAATAAAGTTGGCATTAACATTACCCAAACACAAGCACTGACTTGAATCCTGAATGCAGTAAGTGCTTCTTGTTGGGGTAGTGTTGCTGACCTGTCATTTCCCAGATAAGGCATTCTACATTGTGTGTTGCAGGATGAAGAATATGGACATTCTTTCAAGTCATTACTATTACCCTAACTTTAGCATTGACTTGACTGTTAAATCAGTAAGTGCTACTTGTTGGGGCAGTTTTACTTGACAAAAACACCCGAATGTATTGTAAGCTATATGTTCACTCTAGGATCACCTCAAATAGAGACACTGATGATTTGTGTGCTCATAAGTGCTTCACTTTGGGGTTGTCTTGGTTGTGAGTACTTCAAGAGAAATTGTACTGGACAGCTGCAGAAGAAGTCAGTTTACATCATGGTGATATGACCAGAGGAATGAATAAAGTTGGCAAATTTTTAAAACAAGCAGCAAGTCCCACTGTCTCTTTAATTGTCGAGGGATCTTTTGGAAGAATGTGACTTTTGGAGGACATCTTCAGTGCCAACTGCTCTTCTTTGCTTTGCTCTTTGGGGTTGTCTTGGTTGTGAGTACTTCAAGAGAAATTGTACTGGGCAGTTGCAGAAGAAGTCAGTTTACATCATGGTGATATGACCAGAGGAATGAATAAAGTTGGCATTAACATGACCCAAACACAAGCACTGACTTGAATCCTGAATGCAGTAAGTGCTTCTTGTTGGGGTAGTGTTGCTGACCTCTGCATCTTCAAGCCGGTTAGCTGTATGTCTTTTGAGAATTTCAAATATGTTTTGGGGTTTGGGGAAAATAAAGGAAGTGTTTTGGGGTTGGGAAATTTGTGCCTACTGCCTGCATGAATTTAATATACATTAATTTTTAAAAAAAAGCAGCAAGTCCCACTGTCTCTTTGATTGTCTAGGGATCTTTTGGAAGAATGTGACTTTTGGAGGACATCTTCAGTGCCAACTGCTCTTCTTTGTATTGCTTTGAAGTACTTTTGATGGAGTTGCAACTGGAGGTCATTGTGTGGGAATGAGTTGCATCAGTAAAACTCTTTGGATTCTAATTGACCACTCATCAACTGTAAATGGTATGCATACATGTAAGTACCCATGATGGTCATCTGAACAGACTGTACAAATAGTGCCATTGTTTACTTACAATACTAAAGACCATTGAAACTTCATTTGAAGGCGGGCGGAGCTGGATGGAAGTGGCTGCTATCAGTATTTAAGAAAGGCAAATCTCTGCAAGGAGCACAACTTCTTCTGCTGCTGTGGAACAACACAGAAGATGCAAGAAGGAAAAATTCTGCACTACAGAGAAACTCGTAAGAAAAGAAGAATGTTCACTGCACATCTTTGACTTTGGCGCAACTCTAGGATTGACAGAAGTTTGAATTCAGTAAGTGCTTATTTTTGAGGCAGTTGAACAAGACATATGTTGAAGACTGAGGGTAGCTATCATTGGAATCACATTCAGATCACCTCAAATAAAGACACTGATGATTCTTGTGCTCATAAGTGCTTCACTTTGGGGTTGTCTTGGTTGTGAGTGCTTCAACAGAAATTGTACTGGGCAGTTGCAGAAGAAGTCAGTTTACATCATGGTGATATGACCAGAGGAATGAATAAAGTTGGAATTAACATGACCCAAACACAAGCACTGACTTGAATCCTGAATGCAGTAAGTGCTTCTTGTTGGGGTAGTGTTGCTGACCTCTGCATCTTCAAGTGGGTTAGCTGTATGTCTTTTGAGAATTTCAAATATGCGTTTGGGGTTTGGGGAAAATAAAGGAAGTGTTTTGGGGTTGGGAATTTTGTGCCTACTGCCTGCATGTATTTAATATACATTAATTTTTAAAAACAAGCAGCAAGTCCCACTGTCTCTTTGATTGTCTAGGGATCTTTTGGAAGAATGTGACTTTTGGAGGACATCTTCAGTGCCAACTGCTCTTCTTTGTATTGCTTTGAAGTACTTTTGATGGAGTTGCAACTGGAGGTCATTGTGTGGGAATGAGTTGCATCAGTAAAACTCTTTGGATTCTAATTGACCACTCATCATCTGTAAATGGTATGCATACATGTAAGTACCCATGATGGTCGTCTGAACATACTGTACAAATAGTGCCATTGTTTACTTACAATACTAAAGACCATTGAAACTTCATTTAAAGGCGGGCAGAGCTGGATGGAAGTGGCTGCTATCAGTATTTAAGAAAGGCAAATCTCTGCAAGGAGCACAACTTCTTCTGCTGCTGTGGCACAACACAGAAGATGCAAGAAGGAAAGATTCTGCACTACAGAGAAACTCGTAAGAGAAGAAGAATGTTCACTGCACATCTTTGACTTTGGCGCAACTCTAGGATTGACAGAAGTTTGAATTCAGTAAGTGCTTATTTTTGAGGTGGTTGAACAAGACATATGTTGAAGACTGAGGGTAGCTATCATTGGAATCACATTCAGATCACCTCAAATAGAGACACTAATGATTCGTGTGCTCATAAGTGCTTCACTTTGGGGTTGTCTTGGTTGTGAGTACTTCAAGAGAAATAGTACTGGACAGCTGCAGAAGAAGTCAGTTTACATCATGTTGATATGACCAGAGGAATGAATAAAGTTGGCATTAACATGACCCAAACACAAGCACTGACTTGAATCCTGAATGCAGTAAGTGCTTCTTGTTGGGGTAGTGTTACTGACCCGTCATTTCCCAGATAAGGCATTCTACATTGTGTGTTGCAGGTTGAAGAACATGGACATTCTTTCAAGTCATTACTATTACCCTAACTTTAACATTGACTTGACTGTTAAATCAGTAAGTGCTACTTGTTGGGGCAGTTTTACTTGACAAAATCACCTGAATGTATTGGAAGCTATATGTTCACCCTCGGATCACCTCAAATCGAGACACTGATGATTCTTGTCTTCATAAGTGCTTCACTTTGGGGTTGTCTTGGTTGTGAGTGCTTCAACAGAAATTTCTCTCCAAGCTGTGGAAAAAAATAATATTCCATCTTTTTCACACGACCTGTCAAACGCGTAAAATCTGCACCAACATTACCCAAACACAAGCACCGTCTTGACTTCTGAATGCAGTAAGTGCTTCTTGTTGGGGTAGTGTTGCTGACCTCTGCATCTTCAAGTGGGTTAGCTGTATGTCTTTTGAGAATTTCAAATATGCATTTGGGGTTTGGGGAAAATAAAGGAAGTGTTTTGGGGTTGGGAAATTTGTGCCTACTGCCTGCATGAATTTAATATACATTAATTTTTAAAAACAAGCAGCAAGTCCCACTGTCTCTTTAATTGTCGAGGGATCTTTTGGAAGAATGTGACTTTTGGAGGACATCTTCAGTGCCAACTACTCTTCTTTGTATTGCTTTGAAGTACTTTTGATGGAGTTGCAACTGGAGGTCATTGTGTGGGAATGAGTTGCATCAGTAAAACTCTTTGGATTCTAATTGACCACTCATCAACTGTAAATGGTATGCATACATGTAAGTACCCATGAGCTGGATGGAAGTGGCTGCTATCAGTATTTAAGAAAGGCAAATCTCTGCACGGAGCACAACTTCTTCTGCTGCTGTGGCACAACACAGAAGATACAAGAAGGAAAGATTCTGCACTACAGAGAAACTCGTAAGAAAAGAAGAATGTTCACTGCACATCTTTGACTTTGGCGCAACTCTAGGATTGACAGAAGTTTGAATTCAGTAAGTGCTTATTTTTGAGGCAGTTGAACAAGACATATGTTGAAGACTGAGGGTAGCTATCATTGGAATCACATTCAGATCACCTCAAATAGAAACACTGATGATTCTTGTGCTGACAAGTGCTTCACTTTGGGGTTGTCTTGGTTGTGAGTACTTCAAGAGAAATTGTACTGGACAGCTGCAGAAGAAGTCAGTTTACATCATGGTGATATGACCAGAGGAATGAATAAAGTTGGCATTAACATACCCAAACACAAGCACTGACTTGAATCCTGAATGCAGTAAGTGCTTCTTGTTGGGGTAGTGTTACTGACCCGTCATTTCCCACATATTGTGTGTACATTGTGTGTTGCAGGTTGAAGAATATGGACATTCTTTCAAGTCATTACTATTACCCTAACTTTAGCATTGCCTTGACTATTAAATCAGTAAGTGCTACTTGTTGGGGCAGTTTTACTTGACAAAAACACCTGAATGTATTGGAAGCTATATGTTCACTCTCGGATCACCTCAAATCGAGACACTGATGATTCTTGTGCTCATAAGTGCTTCACTTTGGGGTTGTTTTGGTTGTGAGTGCTTCAACAGAAATTGTACTGTGCAGTTGCAGAAGAAGTCAGTTTACATCATGGTGATATGACCAGAGGAATGAATAAAGTTGGCATTAACATGACCCAAGCACTGACTTGAATCCTGAATGCAGTAAGTGCTTCACTTTGGGGTTGTCTTGGTTGTGAGTACTTCAAGAGAAATTGTACTGGACAGCTGCAGAAGAAGTCAGTTTACATCATGGTGATATGACCAGAGGAATGAATAAAGTTGGCATTAACATACCCAAACACAAGCACTGACTTGAATCCTGAATGCAGTAAGTGCTTCTTGTTGGGGTAGTGTTACTGACCCGTCATTTCCCACATATTGTGTGTACATTGTGTGTTGCAGGTTGAAGAATATGGACATTCTTTCAAGTCATTACTATTACCCTAACTTTAGCATTGACTTGAGTGTTAAATCAGTAAGTGCTACTTGTTGGGGCAGTTTTACTTGAGAAAATCACCTGAATGTATTGGAAGCTATATGTTCACTCTCGGATCACCTCAAATCGAGACACTGATGATTCTTGTCTTCATAAGTGCTTCACTTTGGGGTTGTCTTAGTTGTGAGTGCTTCAACAGAAATTTCTCTCCAAGCTGTGGAAAAAAACAATATTCCATCTTTTTCACACGACCTGTCAAACGCGTAAAATCGGCACCAACATTACCCAAACACAAGCACCGTCTTGACTTCTGAATGCAGTAAGTGCTTCTTGTTGGGGTAGTGTTGCTGACCTCTGCATCTTCAAGTCGGTTAGCTGTATGTCTTTTGAGAATTTCAAATATGTTTTGGGGTTTGGGGAAAATAAAGGAAGTGTTTTGGGGTTGGGAAATTTGTGCCTACTGCCTGCATGAATTTAATATACATTAATTTTTAAAAACAAGCAGCAAGTCCCACTGTCTCTTTAATTGTCTAGGGATCTTTTGGAAGAATGTGACTTTTGGAGGACATCTTCAGTGCCAACTGCTCTTCTTTGTATTGCTTTGAAGTACTTTTGATGGAGTTGCAACTGGAGATCATTGTGTGGGAATGAGTTGCATCAGTAAAACTCTTTGGATTCTAATTGACCACTCATCAACTGTAAATGGTATGCATACATGTAAGTACCCATGATGGTCGTCTGAACATACTGTACAAATAGTGCCATTGTTTACTTACAATACTAAAGACCATTGAAACTTCATTTAAAGGCGGGCGGAGCTGGATGGAAGTGGCTGCTATCAGTATTTAAGAAAGGCAAATCTCTGCAAGGAGCACAACTTCTTCTGCTGCTGTGGCACAACACAGAAGATGCAAGAAGGAAAGATTCTGCACTACAGAGAAACTCGTAAGAAAAGAAGAATGTTCACTGCACATCTTTGACTTTGGCGCAACTCTAGGATTGACAGAAGTTTGAATTCAGTAAGTGCTTATTTTTGAGGCGGTTGAACAAGACATATTTTGAAGACTGAGGGTAGCTATCATTGCAATCACATTCAGATCACCTCAATTAGAGACACTAATGATTTGTGTGCTCATAAGTGCTTCACTTTGGGGATGTCTTGGTTGTGAGTACTTAAAGAGAAATTGTACTGGACAGCTGCAGAACAAGTCAGTTTACATCATGGTGATATGACCAGAGGAATGAATAAAGTTGGCATTAACATGACCCAAACACAAGTGCTGACTTGAATCCTGAATGCAGTAAGTGCTTCTTGTTGGGGTAGTGTTGCTGACCTGTCATTTCCCAGATAAGGCATTCTACATTGTGTGTTGCAGGTTGAAGAATATGGACATTCTTTCAAGTCATTACTATTACCCTAACTTTAGCATTGACTTGACTGTTAAATCAGTAAGTGCTACTTGTTGGGGCAGTTTTACTTGACAAAATCACCTGAATGTATTTGAAGCTATATGTTCACTCTCGGATCACCTCAAATCGAGACACTGATGATTCTTGTCTTCATAAGTGCTTCACTTTGGGGTTGTTTTAGTTGTGAGTGCTTCAACAGAAATTTCTCTCCAAGCTGTGAGAAAAAATAATATTCCATCTTTTTCACACGGCCTGTCAAACGCGTAAAATCGGCACCAACATTACCCAAACACAAGCACCGTCTTGACTTCTGAATGCAGTAAGTGCTTCTTGTTGGGGTAGTGTTGCTGACCTCTGCATCTTCAAGTGGGTTAGCTGTATGTCTTTTGAGAATTTCAAATATGTTTTGGGGTTTGGGGAAAATAAAGGAAGTGTTTTGGGGTTGGGAAATTTGTGCCTACTGCCTGCATGAATTTAATATACATTAATTTTTAAAAACAAGCAGCAAGTCCCACTGTCTCTTTAATTGTCTAGGGATCTTTTGGAAGAATGTGACTTTTGGAGGACATCTTCAGTGCCAACTGCTCTTCTTTGTATTGCTTTGAAGTACTTTTGATGGAGTTGCAACTGGAGGTCATTGTGTGGGAATGAGTTGCATCAGTAAAACTCTTTGGATTCTAATTGACCACTCATCAACTGTAAATGGTATGCATACATGTAAGTACCCATGATGGTCGTCTGAACATACTGTACAAATAGTGCCATTGTTTACTTACAATACTAAAGACCATTGAAACTTCATTTGAAGGCGGGCTGAGCTGGATGCTATCAGTATTTAAGAAAGGCAAATCTCTGCAAGGAGCACAACTTCTTCTGCTGCTGTGGCACAACACAGAAGATGCAAGAAGGAAAGATTCTGCACTACAGAGAAACTCGTAAGAAAAGAAGAATGTTCACTGCACATCTTTGACTTTGGCGCAACTCTAGGATTGACAGAAGTTTGAATTCGGTAAGTGCTTATTTTTGAGGCGGTTGAACAAGACATATTTTGAAGACTGAGGGTAGCTATCATTGCAATCACATTCAGATCACCTCAATTAGAGACACTAATGATTTGTGTGCTCATAAGTGCTTCACTTTGGGGTTGTCTTGGTTGTGAGTGCATCAACAGAAATTTCTCTCCAAACTGTGGAAAAAAATAATATTCCATCTTTTTCACACGACCTGTCAAACGCGTACAATTGGCACCAACATTACCCAAACACAAGCACTGTCTTGGTTGTGAGTACTTCAAGAGAAATTGTACTGGACAGCTGCAGAAGAAGTCAGTTTATATCATGGTGATATGACCAGAGGAATGAATAAAGTTGGCATTAACATGACCCAAACACAAGCACTGACTTGAATCCTGAATGCAGTAAGTGCTTCTTGTTGGGGTAGTGTTGCTGACCTGTCATTTCCCAGATAAGGCATTCTACATTGTGTGTTGCATGATGAAGAACATGGACATTCTTTCAAGTCATTACTATTACCCTAACTTTAGCATTGACTTGACTGTTAAATCAGTAAGTGCTACTTGTTGGGGCAGTTTTACTTGACAAAATCACCTGAATGTATTGGAAGCTATATGTTCACTCTCGGATCACCTCAAATCGAGACACTGATGATTCTTGTCTTCATAAGTGCTTCACTTTGGGGTTGTCTTAGTTGTGAGTGCTTCAACAGAAATTTCTCTCCAAGCTGTGGAAAAAAAATAATATTCCATCTTTTTCACACGACCTGTCAAACGCGTAAAATCGGCACCAACATTACCCAAACACAAGCACCGTCTTGACTTCTGAATGCAGTAAGTGCTTCTTGTTGGGGTAGTGTTGCTGACCTCTGCATCTTCAAGTGGGTTAGCTGTATGTCTTTTGAGAATTTCAAATATGCATTTGGGGTTTGGGGAAAATAAAGGAAGTGTTTTGGGGTTGGGAAATTTGTGCCTACTGCCTGCATGAATTTAATATACATTAATTTTTAAAAACAAGCAGCAAGTCCCACTGTCTCTTTGATTGTCGAGGGATCTTTTGGAAGAATGTGACTTTTGGAGGACATCTTCAGTGCCAACTGCTCTTCTTTGTATTGCTTTGAAGTACTTTTGATGGAGTTGCAACTGGAGGTCATTGTGTGGGAATGAGTTGCATCAGTAAAACTCTTTGGATTCTAATTGACCACTCATCAACTGTAAATGGTATGCATACATGTAAGTACCCATGATGGTCGTCTGAACATACTGTACAAATAGTGCCATTGTTTACTTACAATACTAAAGATCATTGGAACTTCATTTGAAGGCGGGCAGAGCTGGATGGAAGTGGCTGCTATCAGTATTTAAGACAGGCAAATCTCTGCAAGGAGCACAACTTCTTCTGCTGCTGTGACACAACACAGAAGATGCAAGAAGGAAAGATTCTGCACTACAGAGAAACTCGTAAGAAAAGAAGAATGTTCACTGCACATCTTTGACTTTGGCGCAAATCTAGGATTGACAGAAGTTTGAATTCAGTAAGTGCTTATTTTTGAGGCGGTTGAACAAGACATATGTTGAAGACTGAGGGTAGCTATCATTGGAATCACATTCAGTTCACTTCAAATAGAGACACTGATGATTTGTGTGCTCATAAGTGCTTCACTTTGGGGTTGTCTTAGTTGTGAGTGCATCAACAGAAATTTCTCTCCAAACTGTGGAAAAAAATAATATTCCATCTTTTTCACACGACCTGTCAAACGCGTACAATCGGCACCAACATTACCCAAACACAAGCACTGTCTTGGTTGTGAGTACTTCAAGAGAAATTGTACTGGACAGCTGCAGAAGAAGTCAGTTTACATCATGGTGATATGACCAGAGGAATGAATAAAGTTGGCATTAACTTGACCCAAACACAAGCGCTGACTTAAATCCTGAATGCAGTAAATGCTTCTTGTTGGGGTAGTGTTGCTGACCTGTCATTTCCCAGATAAGGCATTCTACATTGTGTGTTGCAGGTTGAAGAATATGGACATTCTTTCAAGTCATTACTATTACCCTAACTTTAGCATTGACTTGACTGTTAAATCAGTAAGTGCTACTTGTTGGGGCAGTTTTACTTGACAAAATCACCTGAATGTATTGGAAGCTATATGTTCACTCTCGGATCACCTCAAATCGAGACACTGATGATTCTTGTCTTCATAAGTGCTTCACTTTGGGGTTGTCTTAGTTGTGAGTGCTTCAACAGAAATTTCTCTCCAAGCTGTGGAAAAAAATAATATTCCATCTTTTTCACACGACCTGTCAAACGCGTAAAATCGGCACCAACATGACCCAAACACAAGCACCGCCTTGACTTCTGAATGCAGTAAGTGCTTCTTGTTGGGGTAGTGTTGCTGACCTCTGCATCTTCAAGTGGGTTAGCTGTATGTCTTTTGAGAATTTCAAATATGCGTTTGGGGTTTGGGGAAAATAAAGGAAGTGTTTTGGGGTTGGGAAATTTGTGCCTACTGCCTGCATGAATTTAATGTACATTAATTTTTAAAAACAAGCAGCAAGTCCCACTGTCTCTTTAAGTGTCGAGGGATCTTTTGGAAGAATGTGACTTTTGGAGGACATCTTCAGTGCCAACTGCTCTTCTTTGTATTGCTTTGAAGTACTTTTGATGGAGTTGCAACTGGAGGTCATTGTGTGGGAATGAGTTGCATCAGTAAAACTCTTTGGATTCTAATTGACCACTCATCAACTGTAAATGGTATGCATACATGTAAGTACCCATGATGGTCGTCTGAACATACTGTACAAATAGTGCCATTGTTTACTTACAAAACTAAAGACCATTGAAACTTCATTTAAAGGCGGGCAGAGCTGGATGGAAGTGGCTGCTATCAGTATTTAAGAAAGGCAAATCTCTGCAAGGAGCACAACTTCTTCTGCTGCTGTGGCACAACACAGAAGATGCAAGAAGGAAAGATTCTGCACTACAGAGAAACTCGTAAGAAAAGAAGAATGTTCACTGCACATCTTTGACTTTGGCGCAACTCTAGGATTGACAGAAGTTTGAATTCAGTAAGTGCTTATTTTTGAGTCATTACTATTACCCTAACTTTAGCATTGACTTGACTGTTAAATCAGTAAGTGCTACTTGTTGGGGCAGTTTTACTTGACAAAAACACCTGAATGTATTGGAAGCTATATGTTCACTCTCGGATCACCTCAAATCAAGACACTGATGATTCTTGTGCTCATAAGTGCTTCACTTTGGGGTTGTCTTAGTTGTGAGTGCTTCAACAGAAATTTCTCTCCAAACTGTGGAAAAAAATAATATTCCATCTTTTTCACATGACCTGTCAAACGCGTAAAATCGGCACCAACATTACCCAAACACAAGCACCGTCTTGACTTCTGAATGCAGTAAGTGCTTCTTGTTGGGGTAGTGTTGCTGACCTCTGCATCTTCAAGTGGGTTAGCTGTATGTCTTTTGAGAATTTCAAATGTGCATTTGGGGTTTGGGGAAAATAAAGTAAGTGTTTTGGGGTTGGGAAATTTGTGCCTACTGCCTGCATGAATTTAATATACATTAATTTTTTAAAACAAGCAGCAAGTCCCACTGTCTCTTTGATTGTCTAGGGATCTTTTGGAAGAATGTGACTTTTGGAGGACATCTTCAGTGCCAACTGCTCTTCTTTGTATTGCTTTGAAGTACTTTTGATGGAGTTGCAACTGGAGGTCATTGTGTGGGAATGAGTTGCATCAGTAAAACTCTTTGGATTCTAATTGACCACTCATCAACTGTAAATGGTATGCATACATGTAAGTACCCATGATGGTCGTCTGAACATACTGTACAAATAGTGCCATTGTTTACTTACAATACTAAAGACCATTGAAACTTCATTTGAAGGCGGGCGGAGCTGGATGGAAGTGGCTGCTATCAGTATTTAAGAAAGGCAAATCTCTGCAAGGAGCACAACTTCTTCTGCTGCTGCACTGAAAAAAGGAAAGTGTTGGATGTACTTATTTCAATAATGGAAAGTGGTTGCACACAAATTTTTTGCTTTGGCATAAACCCTAACAATTGAGTTAAATTAACACAAATTGTTCATGTTCATTCAACCTATGTATTTTGAGTTGATACAAAGTGATTAAAACATGTTTTAATAAAGTAATTTGAATTTTTGAACATTTTCAATCTTCATAATTTCATCACTTTATTTCAACACTATTCAATAACTTTCACTCCAATACTATTTAATACTTAAATACTACATGTTACTTTCATACTAAAAGTTAGTATTATATTCTAGTGTTAATTAAGTGTTAACTTTACAATGGAGGCCTATAACCTTAAGTAACCTTTCAAAAAAAATGTCTACTTTCACTGATAGTACTGTAGGTAGAGAATTGAACTAACACTGTTGTTCCAAATCTACTAAATATGAAAAATCATTTGTCCAGTGTTTATCAAGATTAAGATCAATAACAAATGTAAATGTATACAACTCAATGTACCTATAGAATGGATTTAAAATGCAAAAACACTAGCTACCATGGCCATGCCAGCAATCATTCATTTTAATGTCTATGTACCTTTCAATTAACTCTTAATCGTTACCATTACCCATCACAATTAATGTAAAATATCAGTTGCATGTCAAAACTTTTATTCGGAAAAAAGTCTTCTCACTTCAACAGAAATAAAAACTTAAATGGAAGATTATTTCCAAAAATGTACAAAAGATTTAAGTTTTATCTCAGATCCCACATGAAGGGCCTATATGAACACTGTTCACGCATCTCAATCGTGCTCAAACATATTTTACGTGAATACATAAAATGTTTAACAACAGTCACACTGTCAGAAACCTTAACATTGTAAACATAGCATGTCTCCTCCATGTTGAATTACAACAGAGAACTATAGTTCAGGCTCAGAGCCACACAGAGTTAACAAGAATAATTGTTGGGCTTTCTTTTAAGCAGGATTGAAGCTCTTGCTAAAACCAAACTCTTGCCTTTCACTCCAGCTTATTATATATTAAACATGAATGCATAAAATAACAACAAAGGCATACTGTTAGAACACAATGTAAACATGGCATGTATCCCCCATTTTTTGAGCAGGTTACATAAAGACATGCCATTAGTGCTGCCAACAGCTCCTGTATAACATGAGCACACTTCAGATAATGCCAAACGAGTATAGATGAAATTCAAAGATTGTTTGAGGCAATATGGCAAGTGAGCAAAATACACACCCTCTTAACAAATACAGTGACTACATTCACACAATCAACAGTGGGCATCCTCACAATTTTCCTTTAAGATCTCCATCAACAAGGGAGCAGTTATAATCTCTCTTGTTGTCTTGTGGATTGTGAGGAGGAGAACAGTAAAAAAATGAACCTAAGTGCAGGATCGTAACACCTGTCAGCGTCTTGCCTGAGAGCCCTGATGGTGCACAGCAATGTTCTTACTGGAGCATTTTGAATTTCAGGGCTCGGACTTTCCTTGAGAGTTGAGTCGCATCTAACTCCATAATCACTTTTCGGAGCACTTCAAATGTATAGCGGAGCTGTGGAGGATACTTCATGTTGAGTGCATAAAAAAAGCCGAAGAGCATGGCAGTGGCAAGTGCCACATTATCCAGATCTTGGAGAACCACCTCCCCCTCGATGATAATTCCTACATCTGGACTGTCACTGCCTGACGACTCTCTGCAAATGAAGACTCCAATCGTTGTGCTCTGTATGGCGCTCAGTGTAGTGGCCTCAGTCATGTCCTGGTTTAAGACAAAAAAAGAGCAATTAAAATAGTTTATTCAAATGCATATAAAAAGCAATTTCTGAGAGAAAAAATAAAGAGAAGCTTTAATACTTTACAACTGCATTCAAGACTGAATTGTCCTCCTCTTTTATTTATCCAAAGTGTTTTTCTGTTCCTGTATGATAGGCTGACCAAACGTCCTCTTTTGCCCGGACATGTCCACTTTTCACGTCCCGTCCGGGGCGTCCGGGTTTTTTTTATAAACTGATGATAAAGTCCGGTTTTCCGTGTGTTTGTGTGTGTGAGTGCGGCACGGGCCGCGCATTTCTGTCCGAACCCGACCCGAGCCCGACATTATTTAATACTAAAGCACTGAGTTTGTGTCACACAGTTGTTATGGTTACAGGGTATTTAACAGGACGGGCGTGCGCCGTGGGTGCTCAGCCTGTGTTTGAGACGGGAGCGGGAGGCTGGAGGTCCGACGCTTCCAGCGAGAGGAGAGGGAGACATAAAACAAAATAAGATAAAATAGGAAAAACCTGTCTCCCTCTTTTATTTTATTTTCTGTGTTTAATCAAGGCGGATGGTGGAAGGTCCGAGACTTCCAGCGTGGGGAGAGGTAGAAACAAACAGCCAATGTGTGTCTGTGTGTGTTATGTTCAGGTGTTGTCACGTAAATAACAGTGCCCAAGCAATAAACAGGACAGACAATAGGATTTTATTTATTTTTACACTACATTTTCACTGAAAGCTGACCGAATCCGACTCCAGCCCAAATACAATTTATAGCTACATTTTTGACCAAACCCGGCCCGACCGGTCGGGTACCGTCGGGCTCGGATCGCCACACTCTAGTGTGTGTATGTGTCCCCTATTGGGGCCTATCTGAATTTCTGTCTTTGAGAGATATTATTTTGTAATATAACTGAATTTTCTATCCATACATATACATTTTAAATATATTAAAATGATAAGGCATCTTTGAGTAAACTGCGAGTATCATTTAAATAGGCTATGTCGTGGCCGGGCAGAGTGTCCTCTTTTTTGGAAATCAAAATATGGTCACCCTACTGTATGATTGTTATCATTAACCTACCCTAAGGTAAGTGTCAGTGCAGTTTGAGAAGATTATGAATTTTTTACTTGAATCACTTTTGCAGTGTGACAAGGAAGACCTAAACAGTCTCAGACTGTCATATCACATCTTAAGACTCGTGTTCAAAGTCTTAAGTCTCAGACTTGTCTTTGATGAGATTTTACAAAGACTGAGGGTCACTAGTTACAAGACTACAACAAGATTATTTTAGGCTTTCTTTCCCACCATGCAATTTTTTCCCATCATGCACAGCAGATATCAACAATGGAGGAGAAACAACTTTTAGCTACATCTGCTCTTGTCTGTGCAGTGGTTTGTAGTGGAAAAAAAACCCTAAAAGAAGATAAGACATGGCCCACACTGTATGGACATCCCCATTGCTTTTGATCACAAAACACTCACCGTGTACTCCTGCACCAGGACGTCTGGATTCTCATTCATATAGATACAGATTCCTTTAATCAAGGACTCCCTTCTGGCATCACTGTCATCCTGAAGAATTGTAACAAAGAAAACAGACAATTGAAATCTAATTTTTAGTAGCATGGAAGAAAGTGATCAAAGACAAAACAGACATTTAAGCAGTCACACCAGCATCTACATAACATTATCTGTTTGGAATAGACTTCATAATCTGCATAGATTATATTAAAAAAAAAAAGATAAATATCTCACAGTGGAACAGTGGGTATACAAAGAAATGACTGGGTCATTTCATTTTATCAGAGCCCTGTTCCTGAAAGCAGGATTTTTGTAAACTTCAAGTAGCTATGATCAGTCACTATGGCAACATACTCCATGAAGCAAACCTGCTCCTTGGCAGGTTTGATCCATCTAATCCGCCCACAGAGTGTGGAGCAGGAAGGAGAGACATCATTGAATACATCTTTTACTGACCTAGTGTAATTTATATACACAAAAAGTTCTTACTGTCATCATAGCGGCCATTTCTTTCAACTTTTGGCCTTGCTCCCCGGACCGCTTCGCAAACACCCATAGTAGACTTTCAGAGAGAAGGTCCAGCTGTGACAAAAACCTCGATTGGAGAGGCATCGTTGTGATGCGTTTGAACTCTGTGTTGATCTGAAAAAAGATGAAAATAGTTTTGAATAACACAGGTGACAGATTTTAGAAGACATTTATAACACTATCTCTGCACAACAAATCATGGCATGCACTGTGCATGGTACTCATCTGGGTTATGCAATAGAATATTTGTAAACATCCAAATGAAGTCAGCTTTACTTTTACACATGAACACAATCCACTTTTTTTTAATCATCTTTCTTAAAATTACCTCCATAGAATCAAAAAGAGCTGGCGCTGGCCATCTCTCTTGTACGTCATTGATCATGGGAGCATCTCTAATGACTTCCTGTCTTCTTAACGAAAACGTTCTGTCCATCTTAGCCCTAATGGTGTCTCTGTTGTTGCGCTTCTTGACATCTTCCAGGAGTTCGACCCTCATCTTCTCCAGCGACTGAGCACATTCTCCAAGTGGAAAAGGGGGACAAAATTCCACTTCACCCCTCTTTGGTTTCTTAACATTATAAGCAGGGGAACATTTCCCGGATGGTTTGTTTCTCAAAGAATTCACGCATACTTCTGGACATCCGACTTTGCGGAGGTGTGTGCGGTAGTTTGATAATTTGTATTTAAGGCTCATCTTCCATCCTTCGTAGCCGAGGGGGGACACATTTTCTCTTAAGCATGGATGCTTCAGGATGAGTGCTTCAGCAACCTCATCAAATTTACTGTCTGTGAGATACACTGTGTGCTTCACTATCTCCTGGATTAACCCCTCTAAGATATCAGACTTTAGCTTTGGATCAGGGATCAGCAGCGTCCCATTTTGTTTGAAATTTGTGTGGGCTTTCTCAAGCTTCAATTCTGCGTCATACGTGAAACGGGGAACAGAGAACAATTCTGGCCAGGAAGACCGTGACGATGTAGACGATGTAGACTCAGGAGATGAAAGAAGGATTGTGCTGTCACCAGAACAAGATCCAGTGTCATCAAGAGCATTTTCATCACCTGGGCATTGAGGTTGGCTGGATGTGGACGTGTACACCACTTTGAGTGTCGCTTTGTCTTGTATTTCGCTTACTGCTGTTAAGTTCACAAAGTCATTGTCAAAAAGTGTGTCCATGAACTGCAGGCGGAAGGGTTCCACTACTTTACACTGCGTCTTAATGCCAGTCTCTAACTCAGCCAAAGTGGATGGCAGACCACCAGAAAAAACAACCCTCTGGCTGCTGTCTGGTCCAAGGATCACTCTTAATACTGCAGGACTTGTCATGGTTGCACTTGAGTATCTATTAGAAAGAATAAGAAAATGTAATTAGAATCAGTTTGATAACATGCAGGCATTGTTAATGACAAAATGCTTTAAATACTTAAAGAAACTGACAAGTTGAATCTAAAAACACAAGCTTTTCAAAAGTGTAATACAAAAACAAACAAACAATAAATTAAGTTAATTTAAAAGAAAGAAAGTGTTATCATTTCCCACAACCACACCAACACATGGTTAAACACAGAGTACAACAAACATATCCATGATAGAGGGTGAGGAAAGCACAGGACCAGGAATACCAGAGGACTTGAGGTGTACAAAAGGCGTAAAAAAAAAAAAAAAAAAAAAAAAAAACCTCTCTGGGGTTTCCATATATTAATATTTCAAACTTTCCATAACATTCTTAAATCTTTATTGAATTTTCTTGATTTACTTCACATGCAAAACTTAAAATGTTTTATTATTAGTAGTTAGTATTTAGTAGTAGTACGCTTACATTATCTTACCAAAACACACAGATCGCTCTCTTTAAGGTCACCATCTTCACACCCCCAACAACATAGGCAGCCAGTGGATACTCATCAACCAGTTCAGAGACTGCCACAAGAGAGAGTTCTCGTGCTGGAGATGGAGTCAGCTGAAAGGCTCCATAATGCTCACAAAACCACCCACACAGCAGTTTTAACACAAAAAATAGTCTCTGCTGCAAAATGCAGATTTGATGGATTTCCCCAAATTCAGGCAAGCCACCCTCAGAACCATATGCCACTACCATACCTGGTCTGTAGTTAATTCCCTTGCTCCATACATTTTTTGCTAGGTTTACTTCAGACACATCAGGATCTCTCTCTTTAAAAGCTTGAGCTAGTTCTTCCTTCAACATATCTATTGGAACAGTAGATACATCTGATACATCCAGCTCTGGTTTATCAATATTTGGAGATGACAAGTGGTATCCAATCATAATCTGATGTTTCACAGCAAGAGACAAAGGCATGTTTTTAAAGCAACTGGTGTGTTTAATAACTTTTTAAAAAAAACTATGCTTTGCTTCGAACCGGAGGGTCCAAAGTCCCACAAGTGGCCCAAAGAACTTTATGAGTTCTGCGTAATGCTCTATGTAATGGTGTTTAGGGAGCAATTTTTTGTTAGGAAAAACCTCTTGATACCTTTGTCGGTGATCGGAAATTTTGCTTTCAAGGTAAGTAACAGACTCGTCACTGTGAACTGGGGCAACCACTAGCTCAACAATCTGCTTTAAATCCAACAATACCTGCCACACTGGTTCATGTTCGGGAATCTTGGGGCCAATCAGAATTTGGCGCAACTCTAGGATTGACAGAAGTTTGAATTCAGTAAGTGCTTATTTTTGAGGCGGTTGAACAAGACATATGTTGAAGACTGAGGGTAGCTATCATTGGAATCACATTCAGATCACCTCAAATAGAGACACTGATGATTCTTGTGCTCATAAGTGCTTCACTTTGGGGTTGTCTTGGTTGTGAGTACTTCAAGAGAAATTGTACTGGACAGCTGCAGAAGAAGTCAGTTTACATCATGGTGATATGACCAGAGGAATGAATAAAGTTGGCATTAACATTACCCAAACACAAGCACTGACTTGAATCCTGAATGCAGTAAGTGCTTCTTGTTGGGGTAGTGTTGCTGACCTCTGCATCTTCAAGTGGGTTAGCTGTATGTCTTTTGAGAATTTCAAATATGTTTTGGGGTTTGGGGAAAATAAAGGAAATGTTTTGGGGTTGGGAAATTTGTGCCTACTGCTTGCATGAATTTAATATACATTCATTTTTAAAAACAAGCAGCAAGTCCCACTTTCTCTTTAATTGTCGAGGGATCTTTTGGAAAAATGTGACTTTTGGAGGACATCTTCAGTGCCAACTGCTCTTCTTTGTATTGCTTTGAAGTACTTTTGATGGAGTTGCAACTGGAGGTCATTGTGTGGGAATGACCTGTCATTTCCCAGATAAGGCATTCTACATTGTGTGTTGCAGGTTGAAGAATATGGACATTCTTTCAAGTCATTACTATTACCCTAACTTTAGCATTGACTGACTGTTAAATCAGTAAGTGCTACTTGTTGGGGCAGTTTTACTTGACAAAATCACCTGAATGTATTGGAAGCTATATGTTCACTCTCGGATCACCTCAAATCGAGACACTGATGATTCTTGTCTTCATAAGTGCTTCACTTTGGGGTTGTCTTAGTTGTGAGTGCTTCAACAGAAATTTCTCTCCAAGCTGTGGAAAAAAATAATATTCCATCTTTTTCACACGACCTGTCAAACGCGTAAAATCGGCACCAACATTACCCAAACACAAGCACCGTCTTGACTTCTGAATGCAGTAAGTGCTTCTTGTTGGGGTAGTGTTGCTGACCTCTGCATCTTCAAGTGGGTTAGCTGTATGTCTTTTGAGAATTTCAAATATGCATTTGGGGTTTGGGGAAAATAAAGGAAGTGTTTTGGGGTTGGGAAATTTGTGCCTACTGCCTGCATGAATTTAATATACATTAATTTTTAAAAACAAGCAGCAAGTCCCACTGTCTCTTTGATTGTCTAGGGATCTTTTGGAAGAATGTGACTTTTGGAGGACATCTTCAGTGCCAACTGCTCTTCTTTGTATTGCTTTGAAGTACTTTTGATGGAGTTGCAACTGGAGGTCATTGTGTGGGAATGAGTTGCATCAGTAAAACTCTTTGGATTCTAATTGACCACTCATCAACTGTAAATGGTATGCATACATGTAAGTACCCATGATGGTCGTCTGAACATACTGTACAAATAGTGCCATTGTTTACTTACAATACTAAAGACCATTGAAACTTCATTTGAAGGCGGGCTGAGCTGGATGGAAGTGGCTGCTATCAGTATTTAAGAAAGGCAAATCTCTGCAAGGAGCACAACTTCTTCTGCTGCTGTGGCACAACACAGAAGATGCAAGAAGGAAAGATTCTGCACTACAGAGAAACTCGTAAGAAAAGAAGAATGTTCACTGCACATCTTTGACTTTGGCGCAACTCTAGGATTGACAGAAGTTTGAATTCAGTAAGTGCTTATTTTTGAGGCGGTTGAACAAGACATATGTTGAAGACTGAGGGTAGCTATCATTGGAATCACATTCAGATCACCTCAAATAGAGACACTAATGATTTGTGTGCTCATAAGTGCTTCACTTTGGGGTTGTCTTGGTTGTGAGTACTTCAACAGAAATTGCACTGGACAGCTGCAGAAGAAGTCAGTTTACATCATGGTGATATGACCAGAGGAATGAATAAAGTTGGCATTAACATGACCCAAACACAAGCACTGACTTGAATCCTGAATGCAGTAAGTGCTTCTTGTTGAGGTAGTGTTGCTGACCTGTCATTTCCCAGATAAGGCATTCTACATTGTGTGTTGCAGGATGAAGAATATGGACATTCTTTCAAGTCATTACTATTACCCTAACTTTAGCATTGACTTGACTGTCAAATCAGTAAGTGCTACTTGTTGGGGCAGTTTTACTTGACAAAAACACCTGAATGTATTGGAAGCTATATGTTCACTCTAGGATCACCTCAAATCGAGACACTGATGATTCTTGTCTTCATAAGTGCTTCACTTTGGGGTTGTCTTAGTTGTGAGTGCTTCAACAGAAATTTCTCTCCAAGCTGTGGGAAAAAATAATATTCCATCTTTTTCACACGACCTGTCAAACGCGTAAAATCGGCACCAACATTACCCAAACACAAGCACCGTCTTGACTTCTGAATGCAGTAAGTGCTTCTTGTTGGGGTAGTGTTGCTGACCTCTGCATCTTCAAGTGGGTTAGCTGTATGTCTTTTGAGAATTTCAAATATGCATTTGGGGTTTGGGGAAAATAAAGGAAGTGTTTTGGAGTTGGGAAATATGTGCCTACTGCCTGCATGAATTTAATATACATTAATTTTTAAAAACAAGCAGCAAGTCCCACTGTCTCTTTGATTGTCTAGGGATCTTTTGGAAGAATGTGACTTTTGGAGGACATCTTCAGTGCCAACTGCTCTTCTTTGTATTGCTTTGAAGTACTTTTGATGGAGTTGCAACTGGAGGTCATTGTGTGGGAATGAGTTGCATCAGTAAAACTCTTTGGATTCTAATTGACCACTCATCAACTGTAAATGGTATGCATACATGTAAGTACCCATGATGGTCGTCTGAACATACTGTACAAATAGTGCCATTGTTTACTTACAATACTAAAGACCATTGAAACTTCATTTGAAGGCGGGCTGAGCTGGATGGAAGTGGCTGCTATCAGTATTTAAGAAAGGCAAATCTCTGCAAGGATCACAACTTCTTCTGCTGCTGTGGCACAACACAGAAGATGCAAGAAGGAAAGATTCTGCACTACAGAGAAACTCGTAAGAAAAGAAGAATGTTCACTGCACATCTTTGACTTTGGCGCAAATCTAGGATTGACAGAAGTTTGAATTCAGTAAGTGCTTATTTTTGAGGCAGTTGAACAAGACATGTTGAAGACTGAAGTTAGCTATCAATGGAATCACATTCAGATCACCTCAAATAGAGACACTGATGATTCTTGTGCTCATAAGTGCTTCACTTTGGGGTTGTCTTGGTTGTGAGTACTTAAAGAGAAATTGTACTGGACAGCTGCAGAAGAAGTCAGTTTACATCATGGTGATATGACCAGAGGAATGATTAAAGTTGGCATTAACATGACCCAAACACAAGCACTGACTTGAATCCTGAATGCAGTAAGTGCTTCTTGTTGGGGTAGTGTTGCTGACCCGTCATTTCCCAGATAAGGCATTCTACATTGTGTGTTGCAGGATGAAGAATATGGACATTCTTTCAAGTCATTACTATTACCCTAACTTTAGCATTGACTTGACTGTTAAATCAGTAAGTGCTACTTGTTGGGGCAGTTTTACTTGACAAAATCACCTGAATGTATTGGAAGCTATATGTTCACTCTCGGATCACCTCAAATCGAGACACTGATGATTCTTGTCTTCATAAGTGCTTCACTTTGGGGTTGTCTTAGTTGTGAGTGCTTCAACAGAAATTTCTCTCCAAGCTGTGGGAAAAAATAATATTCCATCTTTTTCACACGACCTGTCAAACGCGTAAAATCGGCACCAACATTACCCAAACACAAGCACCGTCTTGACTTCTGAATGCAGTAAGTGCTTCTTGTTGGGGTAGTGTTGCTGACCTCTGCATCTTCAAGTGGGTTAGCTGTATGTCTTTTGAGAATTTCAAATATGCATTTGGGGTTTGGGGAAAATAAAGGAAGTGTTTTGGGGTTGGGAAATTTGTGCCTACTGCCTGCATGAATTTAATATACATTAATTTTTAAAACAAGCAGCAAGTCCCACTGTCTCTTTAATTGTCTAGGGATCTTTTGGAAGAATGTGACTTTTGGAGGACATCTTCAGTGCCAACTGCTCTTCTTTGTATTGCTTTGAAGTACTTTTGATGGAGTTGCAACTGGAGGTCATTGTGTGGGAATGAGTTGCATCAGTAAAACTCTTTGGATTCTAATTGACCACTCATCAACTGTAAATGGTATGCATACATGTAAGTACCCATGATGGTCGTCTGAACATACTGTGCAAATAGTGCCATTGTTTACTTACAATACTAAAGACCATTGGAACTTCATATAAAGGAGGGCAGAGCTGGATGGAAGTGGCTGCTATCAGTATTTAAGAAAGGCAAATCTCTGCAAGGAGCACAACTTCTTCTGCTGCTGTGGCACAACACAGAAGATGCAAGAAGGAAAGATTCTGCACTACAGAGAAACTCGTAAGAAAAGAAGAATGTTCACTGCACATCTTTGACTTTGGCGCAACTCTAGGATTGACAGAAGTTTGAATTCAGTAAGTGCTTATTTTTGAGGCGGTTGAACAAGACATATGTTGAAGACTGAGGGTAGCTATCATTGCAATCACATTCAGATCACCTCAAATCAAGACACTGATGATTCTTGTGCTCATAAGTGCTTCACTTTGGGGTTGTCTTGGTTGTGAGTGCTTCAACAGAAATTATACTGTGCAGTTGCAGAAGAAGTCAGTTTACATCATGGTGATATGACCAGAGGAATGAATAAAGTTGGCATTAACATGACCCAAACACAAGCACTGACTTGAATCCTGAATGCAGTAAGTGCTTCTTGTTGGGGTAGTGTTGCTGACCTGTCATTTCCCAGGTAAGGCATTCTACATTGTGTGTTGCAGGATGAAGAATTTGGACATTCTTTCAAGTCATTACTATTACCCTAACTTTAGCATTGACTTGACTGTTAAATCAGTAAGTGCTACTTGTTGGGGCAGTTTTACTTGACAAAATCACCTGAATGTATTGGAAGCTATATGTTCACTCTCGGATCACCTCAAATCGAGACACTGATGATTCTTGTCTTCATAAGTGCTTCACTTTGGGGTTGTCTTAGTTGTGAGTGCTTCAACAGAAATTTTCTCCAAGCTGTGGAAAAAAATAATATTCCATCTTTTTCACACGACCTGTCAAACGCGTAAAATCGGCACCAACATTACCCAAACACAAGCACTGACTTGAATCCTGAATGCAGTAAGTGCTTCTTGTTGGGGTAGTGTTGCTGACCTCTGCATCTTCAAGTGGGTTAGCTGTATGTCTTTTGAGAATTTCAAATATGTTTTGGGGTTTGGGGAAAATAAAGGAAGTGTTTTGGGGTTGGGAAATTTGTGCCTACTGCCTGCATGAATTTAATATACATTAATTTTTAAAAACAAGCAGCAAGTCCCACTGTCTCTTTGATTGTCTAGGGATCTTTTGGAAGAATGTGACTTTTGGAGGACATCTTCAGTGCCAACTGCTCTTCTTTGTATTGCTTTGAAGTACTTTTGATGGAGTTGCAACTGGAGGTCATTGTGTGGGAATGAGTTGCATCAGTAAAACTCTTTGGATTCTAATTGACCACTCATCAACTGTAAATGGTATGCATACATGTAAGTACCCATGATGGTCGTCTGAACATACTGTACAAATAGTGCCATTGTTTACTTACAATACTAAAGACCATTGAAACTTCATTTGAAGGCGGGCGGAGCTGGATGGAAGTGGCTGCTATCAGTATTTAAGAAAGGCAAATCTCTGCAAGGAGCACAACTTCTTCTGCTGCTGTGGCACAACACAGAAGATGCAAGAAGGAAAGATTCTGCACTACAGAGAAACTCGTAAGAAAAGAAGAATGTTCACTGCACATCTTTGACTTTGGCGCAACTCTAGGATTGACAGAAGTTTGAATTCAGTAAGTGCTTATTTTTGAGGCGGTTGAACAACACATGTTGAAGACTGAGGGTAGCTATCATTGGAATCACATTCAGATCACCTCAAATAGAGACACTGATGATTTGTGTGCTCATAAGTGCTTCACTTTGGGGTTGTCTTGGTTGTGAGTACTTCAAGAGAAATTGTACTGGACAGCTGCAGAAGAAGTCAGTTTACATCATGGTGATATGACCAGAGGAATGAATAAAGTTGGCATTAACATGACCCAAACACAAGCACTGACTTGAATCCTGAATGCAGTAAGTGCTTCTTGTTGGGGTAGTGTTGCTGACCTGTCATTTCCCAGATATTGTGTGTGCATTGTGTGTTGCAGGTTGAAGAATATGGACATTCTTTCAAGTCATTACTATTACCCTAACTTTAGCATTGACTTGACTGTTAAATCAGTAAGTGCTACTTGTTGGGGCAGTTTTACTTGACAAAAACACCTGAATGTATTTGAAGCTATATGTTCACTCTCGGATCACCTCAAATCGAGACACTGATGATTCTTGTGCTTCACTTTGGGGTTGTCTTGGTTGTGAGTGCTTCAAGAGAAATTGTACTGGGCAGTTGCAGAAGAAGTCAGTTTACATCATGGTGATATGACCAGAGGAATGAATAAAGTTGGCATTAACATGACCCAAACACAAGCACTGACTTGAATCCTGAATGCAGTAAGTGCTTCTTGTTGGGGTAGTGTTGCTGACCTGTCATTTCCCAGATATTGTGTGTACATTGTGTGTTGCAGGTTGAAGAATATGGACATTCTTTCAAGTCATTACTATTACCCTAACTTTAGCATTGACTTGACTGTTAAATCAGTAAGTGCTACTTGTTGGGGCAGTTTTACTTGACAAAAACACCTGAATGTATTGGAAGCTATATGTTCACTCTCGGATCACCTCAAATCGAGACACTGATGATTCTTGTCTTCATAAGTGCTTCACTTTGGGGTTGTCTTAGTTGTGAGTGCTTCAACAGAAATTTCTCTCCAAGCTGTGGAAAAAAATAATATTCCATCTTTTTCACACGACCTGTCAAACGCGTAAAATCGGCACCAACATTACCCAAACACAAGCACTGACTTGAATCCTGAATGCAGTAAGTGCTTCTTGTTGGGGTAGTGTTGCTGACCTCTGCATCTTCAAGTGGGTTAGCTGTATGTCTTTTGAGAATTTCAAATATGCATTTGGGGTTTGGGGAAAATAAAGGAAGTGTTTTGGGGTTGGGAAATGTGTGCCTACTGCCTGCATGAATTTAATATACATTAATTTTTAAAAACAAGCAGCAAGTCCCACTGTCTCTTTGATTGTCTAGGGATCTTTTGGAAGAATGTGACTTTTGGAGGACATCTTCAGTGCCAACTGCTCTTCTTTGTATTGCTTTGAAGTACTTTTGATGGAGTTGCAACTGGAGGTCATTGTGTGGGAATGAGTTGCATCAGTAAAACTCTTTGGATTCTAATTGACCACTCATCAACTGTAAATGGTATGCATACATGTAAGTACCCATGATGGTCGTCTGAACATACTGTACAAATAGTGCCATTGTTTACTTACAATACTAAAGACCATTGAAACTTCATTTGAAGGCGGGCTGAGCTGGATGGAAGTGGCTGCTATCAGTATTTAAGAAAGGCAAATCTCTGCAAGGAGCACAACTTCTTCTGCTGCTGTGGAACAACACAGAAGATGCAAGAAGGATAGATTCTGCACTACAGAGAAACTCGTAAGAAAAGAAGAATGTTCACTGCACATCTTTGACTTTGGCGCAACTCTAGGATTGACAGAAGTTTGAATTCAGTAAGTGCTTATTTTTGAGGCGGTTGAACAACACATGTTGAAGACTGAGGGTAGCTATCATTGCAATCACATTCAGATCACCTCAAATAGAGACACTGTTGATTCTTGTGCTCATAAGTGCTTCACTTTGGGGTTGTCTTGGTTGTGAGTACTTCAAGAGAAATTGTACTGGACAGCTGCAGAAGAAGTCAGTTTACATCATGGTGATATGACCAGAGGAATGAATAAAGTTGGCATTAACATACCCAAACACAAGCACTGACTTGAATCCTGAATGCAGTAAGTGCTTCTTGTTGGGGTAGTGTTGCTGACCTGTGATTTCCCAGATAAGGCATTCTACATTGTGTGTTGCATGATGAAGAACATGGACATTCTTTCAAGTCATGACTATTACCCTAACTTGAGCATTGACTTGACTGTTAAATCAGTAAGTGCTACTTGTTGGGGCAGTTTTACTTGACAAAATCACCTGAATGTATTGGAAGCTATATGTTCACTCTCGGATCACCTCAAATCGAGACACTGATGATTCTTGTCTTCATAAGTGCTTCACTTTGGGGTTGTCTTAGTTGTGAGTGCTTTAACAGAAATTTCTCTCCAAGCTGTGGAAAAAAAATAATATTCCATCTTTTTCACACGACCTGTCAAACGCGTAAAATCGGCACCAACATTACCCAAACACAAGCACTGACTTGAATCCTGAATGCAGTAAGTGCTTCTTGTTGGGGTAGTGTTGCTGACCTCTGCATCTTCAAGTGGGTTAGCTGTATGTCTTTTGAGAATTTCAAATATGCATTTGGGGTTTGGGGAAAATAAAGGACGTGTTTTGGGGTTGGGAAATTTGTGCCTACTGCCCGCATGAATTTAATATACATTAATTTTTAAAAACAAGCAGCAAGTCCCACTGTCTCTTTGATTGTCTAGGGATCTTTTGGAAGAATGTGACTTTTGGAGGACATCTTCAGTGCCAACTGCTCTTCTTTGTATTGCTTTGAAGTACTTTTGATGGAGTTGCAACTGGAGGTCATTGTGTGGGAATGAGTTGCATCAGTAAAACTCTTTGGATTCTAATTGACCACTCATCAACTGTAAATGGTATGCATACATGTAAGTACCCATGATGGTCGTCTGAACATACTGTACAAATAGTGCCATTGTTTACTTACAATACTAAAGACCATTGAAACTTCATTTGAAGGCGGGCTGAGCTGGATGGAAGTGGCTGCTATCAGTATTTAAGAAAGGCAAATCTCTGCAAGGAGCACAACTTCTTCTGCTGCTGTGGCACAACACAGAAGATGCAAGAAGGAAAGATTCTGCACTACAGAGAAACTCGTAAGAAAAGAAGAATGTTCACTGCACATCTTTGACTTTGGCGCAACTCTAGGATTGACAGAAGTTTGAATTCAGTAAGTGCTTATTTTTGAGGCGGTTGAACAAGACATATGTTGAAGACTGAGGGTAGCTATCATTGGAATCACATTCAGATCACCTCAAATAGAGACACTAATGATTTGTGTGCTCATAAGTGCTTCACTTTGGGGTTGTCTTGGTTGTGAGTACTTCAACAGAAATTGCACTGGACAGCTGCAGAAGAAGTCAGTTTACATCATGGTGATATGACCAGAGGAATGAATAAAGTTGGCATTAACATGACCCAAACACAAGCACTGACTTGAATCCTGAATGCAGTAAGTGCTTCTTGTTGGGGTAGTGTTGCTGACCTGTCATTTCCCAGATAAGGCATTCTACATTGTGTGTTGCAGGATGAAGAATATGGACATTCTTTCAAGTCATTACTATTACCCTAACTTTAGCATTGACTTGACTGTCAAATCAGTAAGTGCTACTTGTTGGGGCAGTTTTACTTGACAAAAACACCTGAATGTATTGGAAGCTATATGTTCACTCTAGGATCACCTCAAATCGAGACACTGATGATTCTTGTCTTCATAAGTGCTTCACTTTGGGGTTGTCTTAGTTGTGAGTGCTTCAACAGAAATTTCTCTCCAAGCTGTGGGAAAAAATAATATTCCATCTTTTTCACACGACCTGTCAAACGCGTAAAATCGGCACCAACATTACCCAAACACAAGCACCGTCTTGACTTCTGAATGCAGTAAGTGCTTCTTGTTGGGGTAGTGTTGCTGACCTCTGCATCTTCAAGTGGGTTAGCTGTATGTCTTTTGAGAATTTCAAATATGCATTTGGGGTTTGGGGAAAATAAAGGAAGTGTTTTGGAGTTGGGAAATATGTGCCTACTGCCTGCATGAATTTAATATACATTAATTTTTAAAAACAAGCAGCAAGTCCCACTGTCTCTTTGATTGTCTAGGGATCTTTTGGAAGAATGTGACTTTTGGAGGACATCTTCAGTGCCAACTGCTCTTCTTTGTATTGCTTTGAAGTACTTTTGATGGAGTTGCAACTGGAGGTCATTGTGTGGGAATGAGTTGCATCAGTAAAACTCTTTGGATTCTAATTGACCACTCATCAACTGTAAATGGTATGCATACATGTAAGTACCCATGATGGTCGTCTGAACATACTGTACAAATAGTGCCATTGTTTACTTACAATACTAAAGACCATTGAAACTTCATTTGAAGGCGGGCTGAGCTGGATGGAAGTGGCTGCTATCAGTATTTAAGAAAGGCAAATCTCTGCAAGGATCACAACTTCTTCTGCTGCTGTGGCACAACACAGAAGATGCAAGAAGGAAAGATTCTGCACTACAGAGAAACTCGTAAGAAAAGAAGAATGTTCACTGCACATCTTTGACTTTGGCGCAAATCTAGGATTGACAGAAGTTTGAATTCAGTAAGTGCTTATTTTTGAGGCAGTTGAACAAGACATGTTGAAGACTGAAGTTAGCTATCAATGGAATCACATTCAGATCACCTCAAATAGAGACACTGATGATTCTTGTGCTCATAAGTGCTTCACTTTGGGGTTGTCTTGGTTGTGAGTACTTAAAGAGAAATTGTACTGGACAGCTGCAGAAGAAGTCAGTTTACATCATGGTGATATGACCAGAGGAATGATTAAAGTTGGCATTAACATGACCCAAACACAAGCACTGACTTGAATCCTGAATGCAGTAAGTGCTTCTTGTTGGGGTAGTGTTGCTGACCCGTCATTTCCCAGATAAGGCATTCTACATTGTGTGTTGCAGGATGAAGAATATGGACATTCTTTCAAGTCATTACTATTACCCTAACTTTAGCATTGACTTGACTGTTAAATCAGTAAGTGCTACTTGTTGGGGCAGTTTTACTTGACAAAATCACCTGAATGTATTGGAAGCTATATGTTCACTCTCGGATCACCTCAAATCGAGACACTGATGATTCTTGTCTTCATAAGTGCTTCACTTTGGGGTTGTCTTAGTTGTGAGTGCTTCAACAGAAATTTCTCTCCAAGCTGTGGGAAAAAATAATATTCCATCTTTTTCACACGACCTGTCAAACGCGTAAAATCGGCACCAACATTACCCAAACACAAGCACCGTCTTGACTTCTGAATGCAGTAAGTGCTTCTTGTTGGGGTAGTGTTGCTGACCTCTGCATCTTCAAGTGGGTTAGCTGTATGTCTTTTGAGAATTTCAAATATGCATTTGGGGTTTGGGGAAAATAAAGGAAGTGTTTTGGGGTTGGGAAATTTGTGCCTACTGCCTGCATGAATTTAATATACATTAATTTTTAAAACAAGCAGCAAGTCCCACTGTCTCTTTAATTGTCTAGGGATCTTTTGGAAGAATGTGACTTTTGGAGGACATCTTCAGTGCCAACTGCTCTTCTTTGTATTGCTTTGAAGTACTTTTGATGGAGTTGCAACTGGAGGTCATTGTGTGGGAATGAGTTGCATCAGTAAAACTCTTTGGATTCTAATTGACCACTCATCAACTGTAAATGGTATGCATACATGTAAGTACCCATGATGGTCGTCTGAACATACTGTGCAAATAGTGCCATTGTTTACTTACAATACTAAAGACCATTGGAACTTCATATAAAGGAGGGCAGAGCTGGATGGAAGTGGCTGCTATCAGTATTTAAGAAAGGCAAATCTCTGCAAGGAGCACAACTTCTTCTGCTGCTGTGGCACAACACAGAAGATGCAAGAAGGAAAGATTCTGCACTACAGAGAAACTCGTAAGAAAAGAAGAATGTTCACTGCACATCTTTGACTTTGGCGCAACTCTAGGATTGACAGAAGTTTGAATTCAGTAAGTGCTTATTTTTGAGGCGGTTGAACAAGACATATGTTGAAGACTGAGGGTAGCTATCATTGCAATCACATTCAGATCACCTCAAATCAAGACACTGATGATTCTTGTGCTCATAAGTGCTTCACTTTGGGGTTGTCTTGGTTGTGAGTGCTTCAACAGAAATTATACTGTGCAGTTGCAGAAGAAGTCAGTTTACATCATGGTGATATGACCAGAGGAATGAATAAAGTTGGCATTAACATGACCCAAACACAAGCACTGACTTGAATCCTGAATGCAGTAAGTGCTTCTTGTTGGGGTAGTGTTGCTGACCTGTCATTTCCCAGGTAAGGCATTCTACATTGTGTGTTGCAGGATGAAGAATTTGGACATTCTTTCAAGTCATTACTATTACCCTAACTTTAGCATTGACTTGACTGTTAAATCAGTAAGTGCTACTTGTTGGGGCAGTTTTACTTGACAAAATCACCTGAATGTATTGGAAGCTATATGTTCACTCTCGGATCACCTCAAATCGAGACACTGATGATTCTTGTCTTCATAAGTGCTTCACTTTGGGGTTGTCTTAGTTGTGAGTGCTTCAACAGAAATTTTCTCCAAGCTGTGGAAAAAAATAATATTCCATCTTTTTCACACGACCTGTCAAACGCGTAAAATCGGCACCAACATTACCCAAACACAAGCACTGACTTGAATCCTGAATGCAGTAAGTGCTTCTTGTTGGGGTAGTGTTGCTGACCTCTGCATCTTCAAGTGGGTTAGCTGTATGTCTTTTGAGAATTTCAAATATGTTTTGGGGTTTGGGGAAAATAAAGGAAGTGTTTTGGGGTTGGGAAATTTGTGCCTACTGCCTGCATGAATTTAATATACATTAATTTTTAAAAACAAGCAGCAAGTCCCACTGTCTCTTTGATTGTCTAGGGATCTTTTGGAAGAATGTGACTTTTGGAGGACATCTTCAGTGCCAACTGCTCTTCTTTGTATTGCTTTGAAGTACTTTTGATGGAGTTGCAACTGGAGGTCATTGTGTGGGAATGAGTTGCATCAGTAAAACTCTTTGGATTCTAATTGACCACTCATCAACTGTAAATGGTATGCATACATGTAAGTACCCATGATGGTCGTCTGAACATACTGTACAAATAGTGCCATTGTTTACTTACAATACTAAAGACCATTGAAACTTCATTTGAAGGCGGGCGGAGCTGGATGGAAGTGGCTGCTATCAGTATTTAAGAAAGGCAAATCTCTGCAAGGAGCACAACTTCTTCTGCTGCTGTGGCACAACACAGAAGATGCAAGAAGGAAAGATTCTGCACTACAGAGAAACTCGTAAGAAAAGAAGAATGTTCACTGCACATCTTTGACTTTGGCGCAACTCTAGGATTGACAGAAGTTTGAATTCAGTAAGTGCTTATTTTTGAGGCGGTTGAACAACACATGTTGAAGACTGAGGGTAGCTATCATTGGAATCACATTCAGATCACCTCAAATAGAGACACTGATGATTTGTGTGCTCATAAGTGCTTCACTTTGGGGTTGTCTTGGTTGTGAGTACTTCAAGAGAAATTGTACTGGACAGCTGCAGAAGAAGTCAGTTTACATCATGGTGATATGACCAGAGGAATGAATAAAGTTGGCATTAACATGACCCAAACACAAGCACTGACTTGAATCCTGAATGCAGTAAGTGCTTCTTGTTGGGGTAGTGTTGCTGACCTGTCATTTCCCAGATATTGTGTGTGCATTGTGTGTTGCAGGTTGAAGAATATGGACATTCTTTCAAGTCATTACTATTACCCTAACTTTAGCATTGACTTGACTGTTAAATCAGTAAGTGCTACTTGTTGGGGCAGTTTTACTTGACAAAAACACCTGAATGTATTTGAAGCTATATGTTCACTCTCGGATCACCTCAAATCGAGACACTGATGATTCTTGTGCTTCACTTTGGGGTTGTCTTGGTTGTGAGTGCTTCAAGAGAAATTGTACTGGGCAGTTGCAGAAGAAGTCAGTTTACATCATGGTGATATGACCAGAGGAATGAATAAAGTTGGCATTAACATGACCCAAACACAAGCACTGACTTGAATCCTGAATGCAGTAAGTGCTTCTTGTTGGGGTAGTGTTGCTGACCTGTCATTTCCCAGATATTGTGTGTACATTGTGTGTTGCAGGTTGAAGAATATGGACATTCTTTCAAGTCATTACTATTACCCTAACTTTAGCATTGACTTGACTGTTAAATCAGTAAGTGCTACTTGTTGGGGCAGTTTTACTTGACAAAAACACCTGAATGTATTGGAAGCTATATGTTCACTCTCGGATCACCTCAAATCGAGACACTGATGATTCTTGTCTTCATAAGTGCTTCACTTTGGGGTTGTCTTAGTTGTGAGTGCTTCAACAGAAATTTCTCTCCAAGCTGTGGAAAAAAATAATATTCCATCTTTTTCACACGACCTGTCAAACGCGTAAAATCGGCACCAACATTACCCAAACACAAGCACTGACTTGAATCCTGAATGCAGTAAGTGCTTCTTGTTGGGGTAGTGTTGCTGACCTCTGCATCTTCAAGTGGGTTAGCTGTATGTCTTTTGAGAATTTCAAATATGCATTTGGGGTTTGGGGAAAATAAAGGAAGTGTTTTGGGGTTGGGAAATGTGTGCCTACTGCCTGCATGAATTTAATATACATTAATTTTTAAAAACAAGCAGCAAGTCCCACTGTCTCTTTGATTGTCTAGGGATCTTTTGGAAGAATGTGACTTTTGGAGGACATCTTCAGTGCCAACTGCTCTTCTTTGTATTGCTTTGAAGTACTTTTGATGGAGTTGCAACTGGAGGTCATTGTGTGGGAATGAGTTGCATCAGTAAAACTCTTTGGATTCTAATTGACCACTCATCAACTGTAAATGGTATGCATACATGTAAGTACCCATGATGGTCGTCTGAACATACTGTACAAATAGTGCCATTGTTTACTTACAATACTAAAGACCATTGAAACTTCATTTGAAGGCGGGCTGAGCTGGATGGAAGTGGCTGCTATCAGTATTTAAGAAAGGCAAATCTCTGCAAGGAGCACAACTTCTTCTGCTGCTGTGGAACAACACAGAAGATGCAAGAAGGATAGATTCTGCACTACAGAGAAACTCGTAAGAAAAGAAGAATGTTCACTGCACATCTTTGACTTTGGCGCAACTCTAGGATTGACAGAAGTTTGAATTCAGTAAGTGCTTATTTTTGAGGCGGTTGAACAACACATGTTGAAGACTGAGGGTAGCTATCATTGCAATCACATTCAGATCACCTCAAATAGAGACACTGTTGATTCTTGTGCTCATAAGTGCTTCACTTTGGGGTTGTCTTGGTTGTGAGTACTTCAAGAGAAATTGTACTGGACAGCTGCAGAAGAAGTCAGTTTACATCATGGTGATATGACCAGAGGAATGAATAAAGTTGGCATTAACATACCCAAACACAAGCACTGACTTGAATCCTGAATGCAGTAAGTGCTTCTTGTTGGGGTAGTGTTGCTGACCTGTGATTTCCCAGATAAGGCATTCTACATTGTGTGTTGCATGATGAAGAACATGGACATTCTTTCAAGTCATGACTATTACCCTAACTTGAGCATTGACTTGACTGTTAAATCAGTAAGTGCTACTTGTTGGGGCAGTTTTACTTGACAAAATCACCTGAATGTATTGGAAGCTATATGTTCACTCTCGGATCACCTCAAATCGAGACACTGATGATTCTTGTCTTCATAAGTGCTTCACTTTGGGGTTGTCTTAGTTGTGAGTGCTTTAACAGAAATTTCTCTCCAAGCTGTGGAAAAAAAATAATATTCCATCTTTTTCACACGACCTGTCAAACGCGTAAAATCGGCACCAACATTACCCAAACACAAGCACTGACTTGAATCCTGAATGCAGTAAGTGCTTCTTGTTGGGGTAGTGTTGCTGACCTCTGCATCTTCAAGTGGGTTAGCTGTATGTCTTTTGAGAATTTCAAATATGCATTTGGGGTTTGGGGAAAATAAAGGACGTGTTTTGGGGTTGGGAAATTTGTGCCTACTGCCCGCATGAATTTAATATACATTAATTTTTAAAAACAAGCAGCAAGTCCCACTGTCTCTTTGATTGTCTAGGGATCTTTTGGAAGAATGTGACTTTTGGAGGACATCTTCAGTGCCAACTGCTCTTCTTTGTATTGCTTTGAAGTACTTTTGATGGAGTTGCAACTGGAGGTCATTGTGTGGGAATGAGTTGCATCAGTAAAACTCTTTGGATTCTAATTGACCACTCATCAACTGTAAATGGTATGCATACATGTAAGTACCCATGATGGTCGTCTGAACATACTGTACAAATAGTGCCATTGTTTACTTACAATACTAAAGACCATTGAAACTTCATTTGAAGGCGGGCGGAGCTGGATGGAAGTGGCTGCTATCAGTATTTAAGACAGGCAAATCTCTGCAAGGAGCACAACCTCTTCTGCTGCTGTGGAACAACACAGAAGATGCAAGAAGGAAAGATTCTGCACTACAGAGAAACTCGTAAGAAAAGAAGAATGTTCACTGCACATCTTTGACTTTGGCGCAACTCTAGGATTGACAGAAGTTTGAATTCAGTAAGTGCTTATTTTTGAGGCGGTTGAACAACACATGTTGAAGACTGAGGGTAGCTATCATTGGAATCACATTTAGATCACCTCAAATAGAGACACTGATGATTTGTGTGCTCATAAGTGCTTCACTTTGGGGTTGTCTTGGTTGTGAGTGCTTCAACAGAAATTGTACTGGACAGCTGCAGAAGAAGTCAGTTTACATCATGGTGATATGACCAGAGGAATGAATAAAGTTGGCATTAACATGACCCAAACACAAGCACCGTCTTGACTTCTGAATGCAGTAAGTGCTTCTTGTTGGGGTAGTGTTGCTGACCTCTGCATCTTCAAGTGGGTTAGCTGTATGTCTTTTGAGAATTTCAAATATGTTTTGGGGTTTGGGGAAAATAAAGGAAGTGTTTTGGGGTTGGGAAATTTATGCCTACTGCCTGCGTGAATTTAATATACATTAATTTGCTATTGGGGCAGTTTTACTTGACAAAAACACCTGAATGTATTGGAAGCTATATGTTCACTCTCGGATCACCTCAAATCGAGACACTGATGATTCTTGTGCTCATAAGTGCTTCACTTTGGGGTTGTCTTGGTTGTGAGTGCTTCAACAGAAATTGTACTGGACAGTTGCAGAAGAAGTCAGTTTACATCATGGTGATATCAATCAATCAATCAATCAATCAACTTTATTTGTAGAGCGCTTTTCCTGCATGGACATGCAACACAAAGTGCTTTGCAGAATTAAAAACAATTAACACAAGAAAGAAAAACAGTTACAAAGAAAGCCCCTCCCTCCCACCCTCCATACTACACACACACACACACACACACAATCTCACACACAATAGGGAGACACCTTTGGGGTCGTCCACACTGGGAGGAGCAGCAGGCCGTGCCATCGGGGGGACCAGCACCCAGGCCCCCGGACTCCGACAGACAGGTGGACCCCCACATCGAAGGGAGGAACCACCAGCCGGCCGGGCCGAAGGGACCCAAGGACAGCACCCCCACTAGCAGACCCGACACAGCTCCCAGCGTGGAGGACCCCCCTGATATGACCAGAGGAATGAATAAAGTTGGCATTAACATGACCCAAACACAAGCACTGACTTGAATCCTGAATGCAGTAAGTGCTTCTTGTTGAGGTAGTGTTGCTGACCTGTCATTTCCCAGATAAGGCATTCTACATTGTGTGTTGCAGGTTGAAGAATATGGACATTCTTTCAAGTCATTACTATTACCCTAACTTTAGCATTGACTTGACTGTTAAATCAGTAAGTGCTACTTGTTGGGGCAGTTTTACTTGACAAAAACACCTGAATGTATTGGAAGCTATATGTTCACTCTCGGATCACCTCAAATCGAGACACTGATGATTCTTGTGCTCATAAGTGCTTCACTTTGGGGTTGTCTTAGTTGTGAGTGCTTCAACAGAAATTTCTCTCCAAGCTGTGGAAAAAAATAATATTCCATCTTTTTCACACGACCTGTCAAACGCGTAGAATCGGCACCAACATTACCCAAACACAAGCACCGTCTTGACTTCTGAATGCAGTAAGTGCTTCTTGTTGGGGTAGTGTTGCTGACCTCTGCATCTTCAAGTGGGTTAGCTGTATGTCTTTTGAGAATTTCAAATATGTTTTGGGGTTGGGAAATTTGTGCCTACTGCCTGCATGAATTTAATATACATTCATTTTTAAAAACAAGCAGCAAGTCCCACTGTCGCTTTAATTGTCGAGGGATCTTTTGGAAGAATGTGACTTTTGGAGGAAATCTTCAGTGCCAACTACTCTTCTTGCTTTGAAGTACTTTTGATGGAGTTGCAACTGGAGGTCATTGTGTGGGAATGAGTTGCATCAGTAAAACTCTTTGGATTCTAATTGACCACTCATCAACTGTAAATGGTATGCATACATGTAAGTACCCATGATGGTCGTCTGAACATACTGTACAAATAGTGCCATTGTTTACTTACAACACTAAAGACCATTAAAACTTCATTTAAAGGCGGGCGGAGCTGGATGGAAGTGGCTGCTATCAGTATTTAAGACAGGCAAATCTCTGCAAGGAGCACAACTTCTTCTGCTGCTGTGGCACAACACAGAAGATGCAAGAAGGAAAGATTCTGCACTACAGAGAAACTCGTAAGAAAAGAAGAATGTTCACTGCACATCTTTGACTTTGGCGCAACTCTAGGATTGACAGAAGTTTGAATTCAGTAAGTGCTTATTTTTGAGGCGGTTGAACAAGACATATTTTGAAGACTGAGGGTAGCTATCATTGGAATCACATTCAGATCACCTCAAATAGAGACACTGATGATTCTTATGCTCATAAGTGCTTCACTTTGGGGTTGTCTTGGTTGTGAGTACTTCAAGAGAAATTGTACTGGACAGCTGCAGAAGAAGTCAGTTTACATCATGGTGATATGACCAGAGGAATGAATAAAGTTGGCATTAACATGACCCAAACACAAGCACTGACTTGAATCCTGAATGCAGTAAGTGCTTCTTGTTGGGGTAGTGTTGCTGACCTGTCATTATCCAGATAAGGCATTCTACATTGTGTGTTGCAGGTTGAAGAATATGGACATTCTTTCAAGTCATTACTATTACCCTAACTTTAGCATTGACTTGACTGTTAAATCAGTAAGTGCTACTTGTTGGGGCAGTTTTACTTGACAAAATCACCTGAATGTATTGGAAGCTATATGTTCACTCTCGGATCACCTCAAATCGAGACACTGATGATTCTTGTGCTCATAAGTGCTTCACTTTGGGGTTGTCTTAGTTGTGAGTGCTTCAACAGAAATTTCTCTCCAAGCTGTGGAAAAAAATAATATTCCATCTTTTTCACACGACCTGTCAAACGCGTAAAATCGGCACCAACATTACCCAAACACAAGCACCGTCTTGACTTCTGAATGCAGTAAGTGCTTCTTGTTGGGGTAGTGTTGCTGACCTCTGCATCTTCAAGTGGGTTAGCTGTATGTCTTTTGAGAATTTCAAATATGTTTTGGGGTTGGGAAATTTGTGCCTACTGCCTGCATGAATTTAATATACATTCATTTTTAAAAACAAGCAGCAAGTCCCACTGTCGCTTTAATTGTCGAGGGATCTTTTGGAAGAATGTGACTTTTGGAGGAAATCTTCAGTTCCAACTACTCTTCTTGCTTTGAAGTACTTTTGATGGAGTTGCAACTGGAGGTCATTGTGTGGGAATGAGTTGCATCAGTAAAACTCTTTGGATTCTAATTGACCACTCATCAACTGTAAATGGTATGCATACATGTAAGTACCCATGATGGTCGTCTGAACATACTGTACAAATAGTGCCATTGTTTACTTACAACACTAAAGACCATTGAAACTTCATTTAAAGGCGGGCGGAGCTGGATGGAAGTGGCTGCTATCAGTATTTAAGACAGGCAAATCTCTGCAAGGAGCACAACTTCTTCTGCTGCTGTGGCACAACACAGAAGATGCAAGAAGGAAAGATTCTGCACTACAGAGAAACTCGTAAGAAAAGAAGAATGTTCACTGCACATCTTTGACTTTGGCGCAACTCTAGGATTGACAGAAGTTTGAATTCAGTAAGTGCTTATTTTTGAGGCGGTTGAACAAGACATATTTTGAAGACTGAGGGTAGCTATCATTGGAATCACATTCAGATCACCTCAAATAGAGACACTGATGATTCTTATGCTCATAAGTGCTTCACTTTGGGGTTGTCTTGGTTGTGAGTACTTCAAGAGAAATTGTACTGGACAGCTGCAGAAGAAGTCAGTTTACATCATGGTGATATGACCAGAGGAATGAATAAAGTTGGCATTAACATGACCCAAACACAAGCACTGACTTGAATCCTGAATGCAGTAAGTGCTTCTTGTTGGGGTAGTGTTGCTGACCTGTCATTATCCAGATAAGGCATTCTACATTGTGTGTTGCAGGTTGAAGAATATGGACATTCTTTCAAGTCATTACTATTACCCTAACTTTAGCATTGACTTGACTGTTAAATCAGTAAGTGCTACTTGTTGGGGCAGTTTTACTTGACAAAATCACCTGAATGTATTGGAAGCTATATGTTCACTCTCGGATCACCTCAAATCGAGACACTGATGATTCTTGTGCTCATAAGTGCTTCACTTTGGGGTTGTCTTAGTTGTGAGTGCTTCAACAGAAATTTCTCTCCAAGCTGTGGAAAAAAATAATATTCCATCTTTTTCACACGACCTGTCAAACGCGTAAAATCGGCACCAACATTACCCAAACACAAGCACCGTCTTGACTTCTGAATGCAGTAAGTGCTTCTTGTTGGGGTAGTGTTGCTGACCTCTGCATCTTCAAGTGGGTTAGCTGTATGTCTTTTGAGAATTTCAAATATGTTTTGGGGTTTGGGGAAAATAAAGGAAGTGTTTTGGGGTTGGGAAATTTGTGCCTACTGCCTGCATGAATTTAATATACATTAATTTTTAAAAACAAGCAGCAAGTCCCACTGTCTCTTTAATTGTCTAGGGATCCTTTGGAAGAATGTGACTTTTGGAGGAAATCTTCAGTGCCAACTGCTCTTCTTCTTGCTTTGAAGTACTTTTGATGGAGTTGCAACTGGAGGTCATTGTGTGGGAATGAGTTGCATCAGTAAAACTCTTTGGATTCTAATTGACCACTCATCAACTGTAAATGGTATGCATACATGTAAGTACCCATGATGGTCGTCTGAACATACTGTACAAATAGTGCCATTGTTTACTTACAATACTAAAGACCATTGAAACTTCATTTGAAGGCGGGCTGAGCTGGATGGAAGTGGCTGCTATCAGTATTTAAGAAAGGCAAATCTCTGCAAGGAGCACAACTTCTTCTGCTGCTGTGGCACAACACAGAAGATGCAAGAAGGAAAGATTCTGCACTACAGAGAAACTCGTAAGAAAAGAAGAATGTTCACTGCACATCTTTGACTTTGGCGCAACTCTAGGATTGACAGAAGTTTGAATTCAGTAAGTGCTTATTTTTGAGGCGGTTGAACAACACATGTTGAAGACTGAGGGTAGCTATCATTGGAATCACATTCAGATCACCTCAAATAGAGACACTGATGATTTGTGTGCTCATAAGTGCTTCACTTTGGGGTTATCTTGGTTGTGAGTACGTCAAGAGAAATTGTACTGGACAGCTGCAGAAGAAGTCAGTTTACATCATGGTGATATGACTAGAGGAATGAATAAAGTTGGCATTAACATGACCCAAACACAAGCACTGACTTGAATCCTGAATGCAGTAAGTGCTTCTTGTTGGGGTAGTGTTACTGACCTGTCATTTCCCAGATAAGGCATTCTACATTGTGTGTTGCAGGTTGAAGAATATGGACATTCTTTCAAGTCATTACTATTGCCCTAACTTTAGCATTGACTTGACTGTTAAATCAGTAAGTGCTACTTGTTGGGGCAGTTTTACTTGACAAAATCACCTGAATGTATTGGAAGCTATATGTTCACCCTCGGATCACCTCAAATCGAGACACTGATGATTCTTGTCTTCATAAGTGCTTCACTTTGGGGTTGTCTTAGTTGTGAGTGCTTCAACAGAAATTTCTCTCCAAGCTGTGGAAAAAAATAATATTCCATCTTTTTCACACGACCTGTCAAACGCGTAAAATTGGCACCAACATTACCCAAACACAAGCACCGTCTTGACTTCTGAATGCAGTAAGTGCTTCTTGTTGGGGTAGTGTTGCTGACCTCTGCATCTTCAAGTGGGTTAGCTGTATGTCTTTTGAGAATTTCAAATATGCATTTGGGGTTTGGGGAAAATAAAGGAAGTGTTTTGGGGTTGGGAAATTTGTGCCTACTGCCTGCATGAATTTAATATACATTAATTTTTTAAAACAAGCAGCAAGTCCCACTGTCTCTTTGATTGTCTAGGGATCTTTTGGAAGAATGTGACTTTTGGAGGACATCTTCAGTGCCAACTGCTCTTCTTTGTATTGCTTTGAAGTACTTTTGATGGAGTTGCAACTGGAGGTCATTGTGTGGGAATGAGTTGCATCAGTAAAACTCTTTGGATTCTAATTGACCACTCATCAACTGTAAATGGTATGCATACATGTAAGTACCCATGATGGTCGTCTGAACATACTGTACAAATAGTGCCATTGTTTACTTACAATACTAAAGACCATTGAAACTTCATTTGAAGGCGGGTGGAGCTGGATGGAAGTGGCTGCTATCAGTATTTAAGAAAGGCAAATCTCTGCAAGGAGCACAACTTCTTCTGCTGCTGTGGCACAACACAGAAGATGCAAGAAGGAAAGATTCTGCACTACAGAGAAACTCATAAGAAAAGAAGAATGTTCACTGCACATCTTTGACTTTGGCGCAACTCTAGGATTGACAGAAGTTTGAATTCAGTAAGTGCTTATTTTTGAGGCCGTTGAACAAGACATATATTGAAGACTGAGGGTAGCTAAGTGCTACTTGTTGGGGCAGTTTTACTTGACAAAAACACCTGAATGTATTGGAAGCTATATGTTCACTCTAGGATCACCTCAAATAGAGACACTGATGATTCTTGTCTTCATAAGTGCTTCACTTTGGGGTTGTCTTAGTTGTGAGTGCTTCAACAGAAATTTCTCTCCAAGCTGTGGAAAAAAATAATATTCCATCTTTTTCACACGACCTGTCAAACGCGTAGAATCGGCACCAACATTACCCAAACACAAGCACCGTCTTGACTTCTGAATGCAGTAAGTGCTTCTTGTTGGGGTAGTGTTGCTGACCTCTGCATCTTCAAGTGGGTTAGCTGTATGTCTTTTGAGAATTTCAAATATGTTTTGGGGTTGGGAAATTTGTGCCTACTGCCTGCATGAATTTAATATACATTCATTTTTAAAAACAAGCAGCAAGTCCCACTGTCGCTTTAATTGTCGAGGGATCTTTTGGAAGAATGTGACTTTTGGAGGAAATCTTCAGTGCCAACTACTCTTCTTGCTTTGAAGTACTTTTGATGGAGTTGCAACTGGAGGTCATTGTGTGGGAATGAGTTGCATCAGTAAAACTCTTTGGATTCTAATTGACCACTCATCAACTGTAAATGGTATGCATACATGTAAGTACCCATGATGGTCGTCTGAACATACTGTACAAATAGTGCCATTGTTTACTTACAATACTAAAGACCATTGAAACTTCATTTAAAGGCAGGTGGAGCTGGATGGAAGTGGCTGCTATCAGTATTTAAGAAAGGCAAATCTCTGCAAGGAGCACAACTTCTTCTGCTGCTGTGGCACAACACAGAAGATGCAAGAAGGAAAGATTCTGCACTACAGAGAAACTCGTAAGAAAAGAAGAATGTTCACTGCACATCTTTGACTTTGGCGCAACTCTAGGATTGACAGAAGTTTGAATTCAGTAAGTGCTTATTTTTGAGGCAGTTGAACAAGACATATATTGAAGACTGAGGGTAGCTATCATTGGAATCACATTCAGATCACCTCAAATAGAGACACTGATGATTTGTGTGCTCATAAGTGCTTCACTTTGGGGTTGCCTTGGTTGTTAGTACTTTAAGAGAAATTGTACTGGACAGCTGCAGAAGAAATCAGTTTACATCATGGTGATATGACCAGAGGAATGAATAAAGTTGGCATTAACATGACCCAAACACAAGCACTGACTTGAATCCTGAATGCAGTAAGTGCTTCTTGTTGGGGTAGTGTTGCTGACCTGTCATTTCCCAGATAAGGCATTCTACATTGTGTGTTGCAGGTTGAAGAATATGGACATTCTTTCAAGTCATTACTATTGCCCTAACTTTAGCATTGACTTGACTGTTAAATCAGTAAGTGCTACTTGTTGGGGCAGTTTTACTTGACAAAAACACCTGAATGTATTGGAAGCTATATGTTCACTCTAGGATCACCTCAAATCGAGACACTGATGATTCTTGTGCTCATAAGTGCTTCACTTTGGGGTTGTCTTGGTTGTGAGTGCTTCAAGAGAAATTGTACTGGACAGCTGCAGAAGAAGTCAGTTTACATCATGGTGATATGACCAGAGGAATGAATAAAGTTGGCATTAACATGACCCAAACACAAGCACTGACTTGAATCCTGAATGCAGTAAGTGCTTCTTGTTGGGGTAGTGTTGCTGACCTGTCATTTCCCAGATAAGGCATTCTACATTGTGTGTTGCAGGATGAAGAATATGGACATTCTTTCAAGTCATTACTATTACCCTAACTTTAGCATTGACTTGACTGTTAAATCAGTAAGTGCTACTTGTTGGGGCAGTTTTACTTGACAAAAACACCTGAATGTATTGGAAGCTATATGTTCACTCTAGGATCACCTCAAATCGAGACACTGATGATTCTTGTGCTCATAAGTGCTTCACTTTGGGGTTGTCTTAGTTGTGAGTGCTTCAACAGAAATTTCTCTCCAAGCTGTGGAAAAAAATAATATTCCATCTTTTTCACACGACCTGTCAAACGCGTAGAATCGGCACCAACATTACCCAAACACAAGCACCGTCTTGACTTCTGAATGCAGTAAGTGCTTCTTGTTGGGGTAGTGTTGCTGACCTCTGCATCTTCAAGTGGGTTAGCTGTATGTCTTTTGAGAATTTCAAATATGTTTTGGGGTTGGGAAATTTGTGCCTACTGCCTGCATGAATTTAATATACATTCATTTTTAAAAACAAGCAGCAAGTCCCACTGTCGCTTTAATTGTCGAGGGATCTTTTGGAAGAATGTGACTTTTGGAGGAAATCTTCAGTTCCAACTACTCTTCTTGCTTTGAAGTACTTTTGATGGAGTTGCAACTGGAGGTCATTGTGTGGGAATGAGTTGCATCAGTAAAACTCTTTGGATTCTAATTGACCACTCATCAACTGTAAATGGTATGCATACATGTAAGTACCCATGATGGTCGTCTGAACATACTGTACAAATAGTGCCATTGTTTACTTACAACACTAAAGACCATTGAAACTTCATTTAAAGGCGGGCGGAGCTGGATGGAAGTGGCTGCTATCAGTATTTAAGAAAGGCAAATCTCTGCAAGGAGCACAACTTCTTCTGCTGCTGTGGCACAACACAGAAGATGCAAGAAGGAAAGATTCTGCACTACAGAGAAACTCGTAAGAAAAGAAGAATGTTCACTGCACATCTTTGACTTTGGCGCAACTCTAGGATTGACAGAAGTTTGAATTCAGTAAGTGCTTATTTTTGAGGCGGTTGAACAAGACATATTTTGAAGACTGAGGGTAGCTATCATTGGAATCACATTCAGATCACCTCAAATAGAGACACTGATGATTCTTATGCTCATAAGTGCTTCACTTTGGGGTTGTCTTGGTTGTGAGTACTTCAAGAGAAATTGTACTGGACAGCTGCAGAAGAAGTCAGTTTAAATCATGGTGATATGACCAGAGGAATGAATAAAGTTGGCATTAACATGACCCAAACACAAGCACTGACTTGAATCCTGAATGCAGTAAGTGCTTCTTGTTGGGGTAGTGTTGCTGACCTGTCATTTCCCAGATAAGGCATTCTACATTGTGTGTTGCAGGATGAAGAATATGGACATTCTTTCAAGTCATTACTATTACCCTAACTTTAGCATTGACTTGTCTGTTAAATCAGTAAGTGCTACTTGTTGGGGCAGTTTTACTTGACAAAATCACCTGAATGTATTGTAAGCTATATGTTCACTCTAGGATCACCTCAAATCGAGACACTGATGATTCTTGTGCTCATAAGTGCTTCACTTTGGGGTTGTCTTAGTTGTGAGTGCTTCAACAGAAATTTCTCTCCAAGCTGTGGAAAAAAATAATATTCCATCTTTTTCACACGACCTGTCAAACGCGTAAAATCGGCACCAACATTACCCAAACACAAGCACCGTCTTGACTTCTGAATGCAGTAAGTGCTTCTTGTTGGGGTAGTGTTGCTGACCTCTGCATCTTCAAGTGGGTTAGCTGTATGTCTTTTGAGAATTTCAAATATGCATTTGGGGTTTGGGGAAAATAAAGGAAGTGTTTTGGGGTTGGGAAATTTGTGCCTACTGCCTGCATGAATTTAATATACATTAATTTTTAAAAACAAGCAGCAAGTCCCACTGTCTCTTTAATTGTCTAGGGATCTTTTGGAAGAATGTGACTTTTGGAGGAAATCTTCAGTGCCAACTACTCTTCTTCTTGCTTTGAAGTACTTTTGATGGAGTTGCAACTGGAGGTCATTGTGTGGGAATGAGTTGCATCAGTAAAACTCTTTGGATTCTAATTGACCACTCATCAACTGTAAATGGTATGCATACATGTAAGTACCCATGATGGTCGTCTGAACATACTGTACAAATAGTGCCATTGTTTACTTACAATACTAAAGACCATTGAAACTTCATTTGAAGGCGGGCTGAGCTGGATGGAAGTGGCTGCTATCAGTATTTAAGAAAGGCAAATCTCTGCAAGGAGCACAACTTCTTCTGCTGCTGTGGCACAACACAGAAGATGCAAGAAGGAAAGATTCTGCACTACAGAGAAACTCGTAAGAAAAGAAGAATGTTCACTGCACATCTTTGACTTTGGCGCAACTCTAGGATTGACAGAAGTTTGAATTCAGTAAGTGCTTATTTTTGAGGCGGTTGAACAACACATGTTGAAGACTGAGGGTAGCTATCATTGGAATCACATTCAGATCACCTCAAATAGAGACACTGATGATTTGTGTGCTCATAAGTGCTTCACTTTGGGGTTGTCTTGGTTGTGAGTACTTCAAGAGAAATTGTACTGGACAGCTGCAGAAGAAGTCAGTTTACATCATGGTGATATGACCAGAGGAATGAATAAAGTTGGCATTAACATGACCCAAACACAAGCACTGACTTGAATCCTGAATGCAGTAAGTGCTTCTTGTTGGGGTAGTGTTGCTGACCTGTCATTTCCCAGATAAGGCATTCTACATTGTGTGTTGCAGGTTGAAGAATATGGACATTCTTTCAAGTCATTACTATTACCCTAACTTTAGCATTGACTTGACTGTTAAATCAGTAAGTGCTACTTGTTGGGGCAGTTTTACTTGACAAAAACACCTGAATGTATTGGAAGCTATATGTTCACTCTCGGATCACCTCAAATCGAGACACTGATGATTCTTGTCTTCATAAGTGCTTCACTTTGGGGTTGTCTTAGTTGTGAGTGCTTCAACAGAAATTTCTCTCCAAGCTGTGGAAAAAAATAATATTCCATCTTTTTCACACGACCTGTCAAACGCGTAGAATCGGCACCAACATTACCCAAACACAAGCACCGTCTTGACTTCTGAATGCAGTAAGTGCTTCTTGTTGGGGTAGTGTTGCTGACCTCTGCATCTTCAAGTGGGTTAGCTGTATGTCTTTTGAGAATTTCAAATATGCATTTGGGGTTTGGGGAAAATAAAGGAAGTGTTTTGGGGTTGGGAAATTTGTGCCTACTGCCTGCATGAATTTAATATACATTAATTTTTAAAAACAAGCAGCAAGTCCCACTGTCTCTTTAATTGTCGAGGGATCTTTTGGAAGAATGTGACTTTTGGAGGACATCTTCAGTGCCAACTACTCTTCTTTGTATTGCTTTGAAGTACTTTTGATGGAGTTGCAACTGGAGGTCATTGTGTGGGAATGAGTTGCATCAGTAAAACTCTTTGGATTCTAATTGACCACTCATCAACTGTAAATGGTATGCATACATGTAAGTACCCATGATGGTCGTCTGAACATACTGTACAAATAGTGCCATTGTTTACTTACAATACTAAAGACCATTGAAACTTCATTTAAAGGCGGGTGGAGCTGGATGGAAGTGGCTGCTATCAGTATTTAAGAAAGGCAAATCTCTGCAAGGAGCACAACTTCTTCTGCTGCTGTGGCACAACACAGAAGATGCAAGAAGGAAAGATTCTGCACTACAGAGAAACTCGTAAGAAAAGAAGAATGTTCACTGCACATCTTTGACTTTGGCGCAACTCTAGGATTGACAGAAGTTTGAATTCAGTAAGTGCTTATTTTTGAGGCAGTTGAACAAGACATATATTGAAGACTGAGGGTAGCTATCATTGGAATCACATTCAGATCACCTCAAATAGAGACACTGATGATTTGTGTGCTCATAAGTGCTTCACTTTGGGGTTGCCTTGGTTGTGAGTACTTTAAGAGTAATTGTATTGTGCAGTTGCAGAAGAAGTCAGTTTACATCATGGTGATATGACCAGAGGAATGAATAAAGTTGGCATTAACATTACCCAAACACAAGCACTGACTTGAATCCTGAATGCAGTAAGTGCTTCTTGTTGGGGTAGTGTTACTGACCTGTCATTTCCCAGATAAGGCATTATACATTGTGTGTTGCAGGTTGAAGAATATGGACATTCTTTCAAGTCATTACTATTACCCTAACTTTAGCATTGACTTGACTGTTAAATCAGTAAGTGCTACTTGTTGGGGCAGTTTTACTTGACAAAAACACCTGAATGTATTGGAAGCTATATGTTCACTCTAGGATCACCTCAAATCGAGACACTGATGATTCTTGTGCTCATAAGTGCTTCACTTTGGGGTTGTCTTGGTTGTGAGTGCTTCAAGAGAAATTGTACTGGACAGCTGCAGAAGAAGTCAGTTTACATCATGGTGATATGACCAGAGGAATGAATAAAGTTGGCATTAACATGACCCAAACACAAGCACTGACTTGAATCCTGAATGCAGTAAGTGCTTCTTGTTGGGGTAGTGTTGCTGACCTGTCATTTCCCAGATAAGGCATTCTACATTGTGTGTTGCAGGATGAAGAATATGGACATTCTTTCAAGTCATTACTATTACCCTAACTTTAGCATTGACTTGACTGTTAAATCAGTAAGTGCTACTTGTTGGGGCAGTTTTACTTGACAAAAACACCTGAATGTATTGGAAGCTATATGTTCACTCTAGGATCACCTCAAATCGAGACACTGATGATTCTTGTGCTCATAAGTGCTTCACTTTGGGGTTGTCTTAGTTGTGAGTGCTTCAACAGAAATTTCTCTCCAAGCTGTGGAAAAAAATAATATTCCATCTTTTTCACACGACCTGTCAAACGCGTAGAATCGGCACCAACATTACCCAAACACAAGCACCGTCTTGACTTCTGAATGCAGTAAGTGCTTCTTGTTGGGGTAGTGTTGCTGACCTCTGCATCTTCAAGTGGGTTAGCTGTATGTCTTTTGAGAATTTCAAATATGTTTTGGGGTTGGGAAATTTGTGCCTACTGCCTGCATGAATTTAATATACATTCATTTTTAAAAACAAGCAGCAAGTCCCACTGTCGCTTTAATTGTCGAGGGATCTTTTGGAAGAATGTGACTTTTGGAGGAAATCTTCAGTGCCAACTACTCTTCTTGCTTTGAAGTACTTTTGATGGAGTTGCAACTGGAGGTCATTGTGTGGGAATGAGTTGCATCAGTAAAACTCTTTGGATTCTAATTGACCACTCATCAACTGTAAATGGTATGCATACATGTAAGTACCCATGATGGTCGTCTGAACATACTGTACAAATAGTGCCATTGTTTACTTACAACACTAAAGACCATTGAAACTTCATTTGAAGGCGGGCGGAGCTGGATGGAAGTGGCTGCTATCAGTATTTAAGACAGGAAAATCTCTGCAAGGAGCACAACTTCTTCTGCTGCTGTGGCACAACACAGAAGATGCAAGAAGGAAAGATTCTGCACTACAGAGAAACTCGTAAGAAAAGAAGAATGTTCACTGCACATCTTTGACTTTGGCGCAACTCTAGGATTGACAGAAGTTTGAATTCAGTAAGTGCTTATTTTTGAGGCGGTTGAACAAGACATATTTTGAAGACTGAGGGTAGCTATCATTGGAATCACATTCAGATCACCTCAAATAGAGACACTGATGATTCTTATGCTCATAAGTGCTTCACTTGGGGTTGTCTTGGTTGTGAGTACTTCAAGAGAAATTGTACTGGACAGCTGCAGAAGAAGTCAGTTTACATCATGGTGATATGACCAGAGAAATGAATAAAGTTGGCATTAACATTACCCAAACACAAGCACTGACTTGAATCCTGAATGCAGTAAGTGCTTCTTGTTGGGGTAGTGTTACTGACCTGTCATTTCCCAGATATTGTGTGTTGCAGGTTGAAGAATATGGACATTCTTTCAAGTCATTACTATTACCCTAACTTTAGCATTGACTTGACTGTTAAATCAGTAAGTGCTACTTGTTGGGGCAGTTTTACTTGACAAACACACCTGAATGTATTGGAAGCTATATGTTCACTCTAGGATCACCTCAAATCGAGACACTGATGATTCTTGTGCTCATAAGTGCTTCACTTTGGGGTTGTCTTGGTTGTGAGTGCTTCAACAGAAATTGTACTGGGCAGTTGCAGAAGAAGTCAGTTTACATCATGGTGATATGACCAGAGGAATGAATAAAGTTGGCATTAACATTACCCAAACACAAGCACTGACTTGAATCCTGAATGCAGTAAGTGCTTCTTGTTGGGGTAGTGTTGCTGACCTGTCATTTCCCAGATAAGGCATTCTACATTGTGTGTTGCAGGTTGAAGAATATGGACATTCTTTCAAGTCATTACTATTACCCTAACTTTAGCATTGACTTGACTGTTAAATCAGTAAGTGCTACTTGTTGGGGCAGTTTTACTTGACAAAATCACCTGAATGTATTGGAAGCTATATGTTCACTCTCGGATCACCTCAAATCGAGACACTGATGATTCTTGTCTTCATAAGTGCTTCACTTTGGGGTTGTCTTAGTTGTGAGTGCTTCAACAGAAATTTCTCTCCAAGCTGTGGAAAAAATAATATTCCATCTTTTTCACACGACCTGTCAAACGCGTAGAATCGGCACCAACATTACCCAAACACAAGCACCGTCTTGACTTCTGAATGCAGTAAGTGCTTCTTGTTGGGGTAGTGTTGCTGACCTCTGCATCTTCAAGTGGGTTAGCTGTATGTCTTTTGAGAATTTCAAATATGCATTTGGGGTTTGGGGAAAATAAAGGAAGTGTTTTGGGGTTGGGAAATTTGTGCCTACTGCCTGCATGAATTTAATATACATTAATTTTTAAAAACAAGCAGCAAGTCCCACTGTCTCTTTAATTGTCTAGGGATCTTTTGGAAGAATGTGACTTTTGGAGGACATCTTCAGTGCCAACTGCTCTTCTTTGTATTGCTTTGAAGTACTTTTGATGGAGTTGCAACTGGAGGTCATTGTGTGGGAATGAGTTGCATCAGTAAAACTCTTTGGATTCTAATTGACCACTCATCAACTGTAAATGGTATGCATACATGTAAGTACCCATGATGGTCGTCTGAACATACTGTACAAATAGTGCCATTGTTTACTTACAACACTAAAGACCATTGAAACTTCATTTGAAGGCGGGCGGAGCTGGATGGAAGTGGCTGCTATCAGTATTTAAGAAAGGCAAATCTCTGCAAGGAGCACAACTTCTTCTGCTGCTGTGGAACAACACAGAAGATGCAAGAAGGAAAGATTCTGCACTACAGAGAAACTCGTAAGAAAAGAAGAATGTTCACTGCACATCTTTGACTTTGGCGCAACTCTAGGATTGACAGAAGTTTGAATTCAGTAAGTGCTTATTTTTGAGGCAGTTGAACAAGACATATATTGAAGACTGAGGGTAGCTATCATTGGAATCACATTCAGATCACCTCAAACAGAGACAATGATGATTTGTGTGCTCATAAGTGCTTCACTTTGGGGTTGTCTTGGTTGTGAGTACTTCAAGAGAAATTGTACTGGACAGCTGCAGAAGAAGTCAGTTTACATCATGGTGATATGACCAGAGGAATGAATAAAGTTGGCATTAACATGACCCAAACACAAGCACTGACTTGAATCCTGAATGCAGTAAGTGCTTCTTGTTGGGGTAGTGTTGCTGACCTGTCATTTCCCAGGTAAGGTATTCTACATTGTGTGTTGCAGGTTGAAGAATATGGACATTCTTTCAAGTCATTACTATTACCCTAACTTTAGCATTGACTTGACTGTTAAATCAGTAAGTGCTACTTGTTGGGGCAGTTTTACTTGACAAAATCACCTGAATGTATTGGAAGCTATATGTTCACTCTCGGATCACCTCAAATCGAGACACTGATGATTCTTGTCTTCATAAGTGCTTCACTTTGGGGTTGTCTTAGTTGTGAGTGCTTCAACAGAAATTTCTCTCCAAGCTGTGGGAAAAAATAATATTCCATCTTTTTCACACGATCTGTCAAACGCGTAGAATCGGCACCAACATTACCCAAACACAAGCACCGTCTTGACTTCTGAATGCAGTAAGTGCTTCTTGTTGGGGTAGTGTCGCTGACCTCTGCATCTTCAAGTGGGTTAGCTGTATGTCTTTTGAGAATTTCAAATATGCATTTGGGGTTTGGGGAAAATAAAGGAAGTGTTTTGGGGTTGGGAAATTTGTGCCTACTGCCTGCATGAATTTAATATACATTAATTTTTAAAAACAAGCAGCAAGTCCCACTGTCTCTTTAATTGTCGAGGGATCTTTTGGAAGAATGTGACTTTTGGAGGACATCTTCAGTGCCAACTGCTCTTCTTTGTATTGCTTTGAAGTACTTTTGATGGAGTTGCAACTGGAGGTCATTGTGTGGGAATGAGTTGCATCAGTAAAACTCTTTGGATTCTAATTGACCACTCATCAACAGTAAATGGTATGCATACATGTAAGTACCCATGATGGTCGTCTGAACATACTGTACAAATAGTGCCATTGTTTACTTACAATACTAAAGACCATTGAAACTTCATTTGAAGGCGGGTGGAGCTGGATGGAAGTGGCTGCTATCAGTATTTAAGAAAGGCAAATCTCTGCAAGGAGCACAACTTCTTCTGCTGCTGTGGAAAAACACAGAAGATGCAAGAAGGAAAGATTCTGCACTACAGAGAAACCCATAAGAAAAGAAGAATGTTCACTGCACATCTTTGACTTTGGCGCAACTCTAGGATTGACAGAAGTTTGAATTCAGTAAGTGCTTATTTTTGAGGCGGTTGAACAAGACATATGTTGAAGACTGAGGGTAGCTATCATTGGAATCACATTCAGATCACCTCAAATAGAGACACTAATGATTTGTGTGCTCATAAGTGCTTCACTGTGGGGTTGTCTTGGTTGTGAGTACTTCAAGAGAAATTTTACTGGACAGCTGCAGAAGAAGTCAGTTTACATCATGGTGATATGACCAGAGGAATGAATAAAGTTGGCATTAACATTACCCAAACACAAGCACTGACTTGAATCCTGAATGCAGTAAGTGCTTCTTGTTGGGGTAGTGTTGCTGACCTGTCATTTCCCAGATATTGTGTGTACATTGTGTGTTGCAGGTTGAAGAATATGGACATTCTTTCAAGTCATTACTATTACCCTAACTTTAGCATTGACTTGACTGTTAAATCAGTAAGTGCTACTTGTTGGGGCAGTTTTACTTGACAAAATCACCTGAATGTATTGGAAGCTATATGTTCACTCTCGGATCACCTCAAATCGAGACACTGATGATTCTTGTCTTCATAAGTGCTTCACTTTGGGGTTGTCTTAGTTGTGAGTGCTTCAACAGAAATTTCTCTCCAAGCTGTGGAAAAAATAATATTCCATCTTTTTCACACGACCTGTCAAACGCGTAGAATCGGCACCAACATTACCCAAACACAAGCACCGTCTTGACTTCTGAATGCAGTAAGTGCTTCTTGTTGGGGTAGTGTTGCTGACCTCTGCATCTTCAAGTGGGTTAGCTGTATGTCTTTTGAGAATTTCAAACATGCATTTGGGGTTTGGGGAAAATAAAGGAACAGTTTTGGGGTTGGGAAATTTGTGCCTACTGCCTGCATGAATTTAATATACATTAATTTTTAAAAACAAGCAGCAAGTCCCACTGTCTCTTTAATTGTCTAGGGATCTTTTGGAAGAATGTGACTTTTGGAGGACATCTTCAGTGCCAACTGCTCTTCTTTGTATTGCTTTGAAGTACTTTTGATGGAGTTGCAACTGGAGGTCATTGTGTGGGAATGAGTTGCATCAGTAAAACTCTTTGGATTCTAATTGACCACTCATCAACTGTAAATGGTATGCATACATGTAAGTACCCATGATGGTCGTCTGAACATACTGTACAAATAGTGCCATTGTTTACTTACAACACTAAAGACCATTGAAACTTCATTTGAAGGCGGGCGGAGCTGGATGGAAGTGGCTGCTATCAGTATTTAAGACAGGCAAATCTCTGCAAGGAGCACAACTTCTTCTGCTGCTGTGGCACAACACAGAAGATGCAAGAAGGAAAGATTCTGCACTACAGAGAAACTCGTAAGAAAAGAAGAATGTTCACTGCACATCTTTGACTTTGGCGCAACTCTAGGATTGACAGAAGTTTGAATTCAGTAAGTGCTTATTTTTGAGGCAGTTGAACAAGACATATATTGAAGACTGAGGGTAGCTATCATTGGAATCACATTCAGATCACCTCAAACAGAGACACTGATGATTTGTGTGCTCATAAGTGCTTCACTTTGGGGTTGTCTTGGTTGTGAGTACTACAAGAGAAATTGTACTGGACAGCTGCAGAAGAAGTCAGTTTACATCATGGTGATATGACCAGAGGAATGAATAAAGTTGGCATTAACATGACCCAAACACAAGCACTGACTTGAATCCTGAATGCAGTAAGTGCTTCTTGTTGGGGTAGTGTTACTGACCTGTCATTTCCCAGATAAGGCATTCTACATTGTGTGTTGCAGGTTGAAGAATATGGACATTCTTTCAAGTCATTACTATTACCCTAACTTTAGCATTGACTTGACTGTTAAATCAGTAAGTGCTACTTGTTGGGGCAGTTTTACTTGACAAAATCACCTGAATGTATTGGAAGCTATATGTTCACTCTCGGATCACCTCAAATCGAGACACTGATGATTCTTGTCTTCATAAGTGCTTCACTTTGGGGTTGTCTTAGTTGTGAGTGCTTCAACAGAAATTTCTCTCCAAGCTGTGGAAAAAAATAATATTCCATCTTTTTCACACAACCTGTCAAACGTGTAAAATCGGCACCAACATTACCCAAACACAAGCACCGTCTTGACTTCTGAATGCAGTAAGTGCTTCTTGTTGGGGTAGTGTTGCTGACCTCTGCATCTTCAAGTGGGTTAGCTGTATGTCTTTTGAGAATTTCAAATATGCATTTGGGGTTTGGGGAAAATAAAGGAAGTGTTTTGGGGTTGGGAAATTTGTGCCTACTGCCTGCATGAATTTAATATACATTAATTTTTAAAAACAAGCAGCAAGTCCCACTGTCTCTTTAATTGTCTAGGGATCCTTTGGAAGAATGTGACTTTTGGAGGAAATCTTCAGTGCCAACTGCTCTTCTTCTTGCTTTGAAGTACTTTTGATGGAGTTGCAACTGGAGGTCATTGTGTGGGAATGAGTTGCATCAGTAAAACTCTTTGGATTCTAATTGACCACTCATCAACTGTAAATGGTATGCATACATGTAAGTACCCATGATGGTCGTCTGAACATACTGTACAAATAGTGCCATTGTTTACTTACAATACTAAAGACCATTGAAACTTCATTTGAAGGCGGGCTGAGCTGGATGGAAGTGGCTGCTATCAGTATTTAAGAAAGGCAAATCTCTGCAAGGAGCACAACTTCTTCTGCTGCTGTGGCACAACACAGAAGATGCAAGAAGGAAAGATTCTGCACTACAGAGAAACTCGTAAGAAAAGAAGAATGTTCACTGCACATCTTTGACTTTGGCGCAACTCTAGGATTGACAGAAGTTTGAATTCAGTAAGTGCTTATTTTTGAGGCGGTTGAACAACACATGTTGAAGACTGAGGGTAGCTATCATTGGAATCACATTCAGATCACCTCAAATAGAGACACTGATGATTTGTGTGCTCATAAGTGCTTCACTTTGGGGTTATCTTGGTTGTGAGTACGTCAAGAGAAATTGTACTGGACAGCTGCAGAAGAAGTCAGTTTACATCATGGTGATATGACTAGAGGAATGAATAAAGTTGGCATTAACATGACCCAAACACAAGCACTGACTTGAATCCTGAATGCAGTAAGTGCTTCTTGTTGGGGTAGTGTTACTGACCTGTCATTTCCCAGATAAGGCATTCTACATTGTGTGTTGCAGGTTGAAGAATATGGACATTCTTTCAAGTCATTACTATTGCCCTAACTTTAGCATTGACTTGACTGTTAAATCAGTAAGTGCTACTTGTTGGGGCAGTTTTACTTGACAAAATCACCTGAATGTATTGGAAGCTATATGTTCACCCTCGGATCACCTCAAATCGAGACACTGATGATTCTTGTCTTCATAAGTGCTTCACTTTGGGGTTGTCTTGGTTGTGAGTGCTTCAACAGAAATTTCTCTCCAAGCTGTGGAAAAAAATAATATTCCATCTTTTTCACACGACCTGTCAAACGCGTAAAATTGGCACCAACATTACCCAAACACAAGCACTGTCTTGACTTCTGAATGCAGTAAGTGCTTCTTGTTGGGGTAGTGTTGCTGACCTCTGCATCTTCAAGTGGGTTAGCTGTATGTCTTTTGAGAATTTCAAATATGCATTTGGGGTTTGGGGAAAATAAAGGAAGTGTTTTGGGGTTGGGAAATTTGTGCCTACTGCCTGCATGAATTTAATATACATTAATTTTTTAAAACAAGCAGCAAGTCCCACTGTCTCTTTGATTGTCTAGGGATCTTTTGGAAGAATGTGACTTTTGGAGGACATCTTCAGTGCCAACTGCTCTTCTTTGTATTGCTTTGAAGTACTTTTGATGGAGTTGCAACTGGAGGTCATTGTGTGGGAATGAGTTGCATCAGTAAAACTCTTTGGATTCTAATTGACCACTCATCAACTGTAAATGGTATGCATACATGTAAGTACCCATGATGGTCGTCTGAACATACTGTACAAATAGTGCCATTGTTTACTTACAATACTAAAGACCATTGAAACTTCATTTGAAGGCGGGCGGAGCTGGATGGAAGTGGCTGCTATCAGTATTTAAGAAAGGCAAATCTCTGCAAGGAGCACAACTTCTTCTGCTGCTGTGGCACAACACAGAAGATGCAAGAAGGAAAGATTCTGCACTACAGAGAAACTCATAAGAAAAGAAGAATGTTCACTGCACATCTTTGACTTTGGCGCAACTCTAGGATTGACAGAAGTTTGAATTCAGTAAGTGCTTATTTTTGAGGCCGTTGAACAAGACATATATTGAAGACTGAGGGTAGCTAAGTGCTACTTGTTGGGGCAGTTTTACTTGACAAAAACACCTGAATGTATTGGAAGCTATATGTTCACTCTAGGATCACCTCAAATCGAGACACTGATGATTCTTGTCTTCATAAGTGCTTCACTTTGGGGTTGTCTTAGTTGTGAGTGCTTCAACAGAAATTTCTCTCCAAGCTGTGGAAAAAAATAATATTCCATCTTTTTCACACGACCTGTCAAACGTGTAGAATCGGCACCAACATTACCCAAACACAAGCACCGTCTTGACTTCTGAATGCAGTAAGTGCTTCTTGTTGGGGTAGTGTTGCTGACCTCTGCATCTTCAAGTGGGTTAGCTGCATGTCTTTTGAGAATTTCAAATATGTTTTGGGGTTGGGAAATTTGTGCCTACTGCCTGCATGAATTTAATATACATTCATTTTTAAAAACAAGCAGCAAGTCCCACTGTCGCTTTAATTGTCGAGGGATCTTTTGGAAGAATGTGACTTTTGGAGGAAATCTTCAGTGCCAACTACTCTTCTTGCTTTGAAGTACTTTTGATGGAGTTGCAACTGGAGGTCATTGTGTGGGAATGAGTTGCATCAGTAAAACTCTTTGGATTCTAATTGACCACTCATCAACTGTAAATGGTATGCATACATGTAAGTACCCATGATGGTCGTCTGAACATACTGTACAAATAGTGCCATTGTTTACTTACAATACTAAAGACCATTGAAACTTCATTTAAAGGCAGGTGGAGCTGGATGGAAGTGGCTGCTATCAGTATTTAAGAAAGGCAAATCTCTGCAAGGAGCACAACTTCTTCTGCTGCTGTGGCACAACACAGAAGATGCAAGAAGGAAAGATTCTGCACTACAGAGAAACTCGTAAGAAAAGAAGAATGTTCACTGCACATCTTTGACTTTGGCGCAACTCTAGGATTGACAGAAGTTTGAATTCAGTAAGTGCTTATTTTTGAGGCAGTTGAACAAGACATATATTGAAGACTGAGGGTAGCTATCATTGGAATCACATTCAGATCACCTCAAATAGAGACACTGATGATTTGTGTGCTCATAAGTGCTTCACTTTGGGGTTGCCTTGGTTGTTAGTACTTTAAGAGAAATTGTACTGGACAGCTGCAGAAGAAATCAGTTTACATCATGGTGATATGACCAGAGGAATGAATAAAGTTGGCATTAACATGACCCAAACACAAGCACTGACTTGAATCCTGAATGCAGTAAGTGCTTCTTGTTGGGGTAGTGTTGCTGACCTGTCATTTCCCAGATAAGGCATTCTACATTGTGTGTTGCAGGTTGAAGAATATGGACATTCTTTCAAGTCATTACTATTACCCTAACTTTAGCATTGACTTGACTGTTAAATCAGTAAGTGCTACTTGTTGGGGCAGTTTTACTTGACAAAAACACCTGAATGTATTGGAAGCTATATGTTCACTCTAGGATCACCTCAAATCGAGACACTGATGATTCTTGTGCTCATAAGTGCTTCACTTTGGGGTTGTCTTGGTTGTGAGTGCTTCAAGAGAAATTGTACTGGACAGCTGCAGAAGAAGTCAGTTTACATCATGGTGATATGACCAGAGGAATGAATAAAGTTGGCATTAACATGACCCAAACACAAGCACTGACTTGAATCCTGAATGCAGTAAGTGCTTCTTGTTGGGGTAGTGTTGCTGACCTGTCATTTCCCAGATAAGGCATTCTACATTGTGTGTTGCAGGATGAAGAATATGGACATTCTTTCAAGTCATTACTATTACCCTAACTTTAGCATTGACTTGACTGTTAAATCAGTAAGTGCTACTTGTTGGGGCAGTTTTACTTGACAAAAACACCTGAATGTATTGGAAGCTATATGTTCACTCTAGGATCACCTCAAATCGAGACACTGATGATTCTTGTGCTCATAAGTGCTTCACTTTGGGGTTGTCTTAGTTGTGAGTGCTTCAACAGAAATTTCTCTCCAAGCTGTGGAAAAAATAATATTCCATCTTTTTCACACGACCTGTCAAACGCGTAGAATCGGCACCAACATTACCCAAACACAAGCACCGTCTTGACTTCTGAATGCAGTAAGTGCTTCTTGTTGGGGTAGTGTTGCTGACCTCTGCATCTTCAAGTGGGTTAGCTGTATGTCTTTTGAGAATTTCAAATATGTTTTGGGGTTTGGGGAAAATAAAGGAAGTGTTTTGGGGTTGGGAAATTTGTGCCTACTGCCTGCATGAATTTAATATACATTAATTTTTAAAAACAAGCAGCAAGTCCCACTGTCTCTTTAATTGTCGAGGGATCCTTTGGAAGAATGTGACTTTTGGAGGACATCTTCAGTGCCAACTGCTCTTCTTTGTATTGCTTTGAAGTACTTTTGATGGAGTTGCAACTGGAGGTCATTGTGTGGGAATGAGTTGCATCAGTAAAACTCTTTGGATTCTAATTGACCACTCATCAACTGTAAATGGTATGCATACATGTAAGTACCCATGATGGTCGTCTGAACATACTGTACAAATAGTGCCATTGTTTACTTACAATACTAAAGACCATTGAAACTTCATTTGAAGGCGGGCTGAGCTGGATGGAAGTGGCTGGTATCAGTATTTAAGAAAGGCAAATCTCTGCAAGGAGCACAACTTCTTCTGCTGCTGTGGCACAACACAGAAGATGCAAGAAGGAAAGATTCTGCACTACAGAGAAACTCGTAAGAAAAGAAGAATGTTCACTGCACATCTTTGACTTTGGCGCAACTCTAGGATTGACAGAAGTTTGAATTCAGTAAGTGCTTATTTTTGAGGCGGTTGAACAACACATGTTGAAGACTGAGGGTAGCTATCATTGGAATCACATTCAGATCACCTCAAATAGAGACACTGATGATTCTTGTGCTCATAAGTGCTTCACTTTGGGGTTGTCTTGGTTGTGAGTGCTTCAAGAGAAATTGTACTGGGCAGTTGCAGAAGAAGTCAGTGTACATCATGGTGATATGACCAGAGGAATGAATAAAGTTGGCATTAACATGACCCAAACACGAGCACTGACTTGAATCCTGAATGCAGTAAGTGCTTCTTGTTGGGGTAGTGTTGCTGACCTGTCATTTCCCAGATAAGGCATTCTACATTGTGTGTTGCAGGTTGAAGTATATGGACATTCTTTCAAGTCATTACTATTACCCTAACTTTAGCATTGACTTGACTGTTAAATCAGTAAGTGCTACTTGTTGGGGCAGTTTTACTTGACAAAATCACCTGAATGTATTGGAAGCTATATGTTCACTCTCGGATCACCTCAAATCGAGACACTGATGATTCTTGTCTTCATAAGTGCTTCACTTTGGGGTTGTCTTAGTTGTGAGTGCTTCAACAGAAATTTCTCTCCAAGCTGTGGAAAAAATAATATTCCATCTTTTTCACACGACCTGTCAAACGCGTAGAATCGGCACCAACATTACCCAAACACAAGCACCGTCTTGATTTCTGAATGCAGTAAGTGCTTCTTGTTGGGGTAGTGTTGCTGACCTCTGCATCTTCAAGTGGGTTAGCTGTATGTCTTTTGAGAATTTCAAATATGCATTTGGGGTTTGGGGAAAATAAAGGAAGTGTTTTGGGGTTGGGAAATTTGTGCCTACTGCCTGCATGAATTTAATATACATTAATTTTTAAAAACAAGCAGCAAGTCCCACTGTCTCTTTAATTGTCGAGGGATCTTTTGGAAGAATGTGACTTTTGGAGGACATCTTCAGTGCCAACTGCTCTTCTTTGTATTGCTTTGAAGTACTTTTGATGGAGTTGCAACTGGAGGTCATTGTGTGGGAATGAGTTGCATCAGTAAAACTCTTTGGATTCTAATTGACCACTCATCAACTGTAAATGGTATGCATACATGTAAGTACCCATGATGGTCGTCTGAACATACTGTACAAATAGTGCCATTGTTTACTTACAATACTAAAGACCATTGAAACTTCATTTGAAGGCGGGTGGAGCTGGATGGAAGTGGCTGCTATCAGTATTTAAGACAGGCAAATCTCTGCAAGGAGCACAACTTCTTCTGCTGCTGTGGAACAACACAGAAGATGCAAGAAGGAAAGATTCTGCACTACAGAGAAACTCGTAAGAAAAGAAGAATGTTCACTGCACATCTTTGACTTTGGTGCAACTCTAGGATTGACAGAAGTTTGAATTCAGTAAGTGCTTATTTTTGAGGCAGTTGAACAAGACATATATTGAAGACTGAGGGTAGCTATCATTGGAATCACATTCAGATCACCTCAAATAGAGACACTGATGATTCTTGTGCTCATAAGTGCTTCACTTTGGGGTTGTCTTGGTTGTGAGTGCTTCAAGAGAAATTGTACTGGGCAGTTGCAGAAGAAGTCAGTGTACATCATGGTGATATGACCAGAGGAATGAATAAAGTTGGCATTAACATGACCCAAACACGAGCACTGACTTGAATCCTGAATGCAGTAAGTGCTTCTTGTTGGGGTAGTGTTACTGACCCGTCATTTCCCAGATATTGTGTGTACATTGTGTGTTGCAGGTTGAAGAATATGGACATTCTTTCAACTCATTACTATTACCCTAACTTTAGCATTGACTTGACTGTTAAATCAGTAAGTGCTACTTGTTGGGGCAGTTTTACTTGACAAAAACACCTGAATGTATTGGAAGCTATATGTTCACTCTAGGATCACCTCAAATCGAGACACTGATGATTCTTGTGCTCATAAGTGCTTCACTTTGGGGTTGTCTTGGTTGTGAGTGCTTCAACAGAAATTGTACTGGTCAGTTGCAGAAGAAGTCAGTTTACATCATGGTGATATGACCAGAGGAATGAATAAAGTTGGCATTAACATGACCCAAACACAAGCACTGACTTGAATCCTGAATGCAGTAAGTGCTTCTTGTTGGGGTAGTGTTGCTGACCTGTCATTTCCCAGATAAGGCATTCTACATTGTGTGTTGCAGGATGAAGAATATGGACATTCTTTCAAGTCATTACTATTACCCTAACTTTAGCATTGACTTGACTGTTAAATCAGTAAGTGCTACTTGTTGGGGCAGTTTTACTTGACAAAATCACCTGAATGTATTGGAAGCTATATGTTCACTCTCGGATCACCTCAAATCGAGACACTGATGATTCTTGTCTTCATAAGTGCTTCACTTTGGGGTTGTCTTAGTTGTGAGTGCTTCAACAGAAATTTCTCTCCAAGCTGTGGGAAAAAATAATATTCCATCTTTTTCACACGACCTGTCAAACGCGTAAAATCGGCACCAACATTACCCAAACACAAGCACCGTCTTGACTTCTGAATGCAGTAAGTGCTTCTTGTTGGGGTAGTGTTGCTGACCTCTGCATCTTCAAGTGGGTTAGCTGTATGTCTTTTGAGAATTTCAAATATGTTTTGGGGTTGGGAAATTTGTGCCTACTGCCTGCATGAATTTAATATACATTCATTTTTTAAAACAAGCAGCAAGTCCCACTGTCTCTTTGATTGTCTAGGGATCTTTTGGAAGAATGTGACTTTTGGAGGACATCTTCAGTGCCAACTGCTCTTCTTTGTATTGCTTTGAAGTACTTTTGATGGAGTTGCAACTGGAGGTCATTGTGTGGGAATGAGTTGCATCAGTAAAACTCTTTGGATTCTAATTGACCACTCATCAACTGTAAATGGTATGCATACATGTAAGTACCCATGATGGTCGTCTGAACATACTGTACAAATAGTGCCATTGTTTACTTACAACACTAAAGACCATTGAAACTTCATTTGAAGGCGGGCGGAGCTGGATGGAAGTGGCTGCTATCAGTATTTAAGACAGGAAAATCTCTGCAAGGAGCACAACTTCTTCTGCTGCTGTGGCACAACACAGAAGATGCAAGAAGGAAAGATTCTGCACTACAGAGAAACTGGTAAGAAAAGAAGAATGTTCACTGCACATCTTTGACTTTGGCGCAACTCTAGGATTGACAGAAGTTTGAATTCAGTAAGTGCTTATTTTTGAGGCGGTTGAACAAGACATATTTTGAAGACTGAGGGTAGCTATCATTGGAATCACATTCAGATCACCTCAAATAGAGACACTGATGATTCTTATGCTCATAAGTGCTTCACTTGGGGTTGTCTTGGTTGTGAGTACTTCAAGAGAAATTGTACTGGACAGCTGCAGAAGAAGTCAGTTTACATCATGGTGATATGACCAGAGAAATGAATAAAGTTGGCATTAACATTACCCAAACACAAGCACTGACTTGAATCCTGAATGCAGTAAGTGCTTCTTGTTGGGGTAGTGTTGCTGACCTGTCATTTCCCAGATATTGTGTGTTGCAGGTTGAAGAATATGGACATTCTTTCAAGTCATTACTATTACCCTAACTTTAGCATTGACTTGACTGTTAAATCAGTAAGTGCTACTTGTTGGGGCAGTTTTACTTGACAAACACACCTGAATGTATTGGAAGCTATATGTTCACTCTAGGATCACCTCAAATCGAGACACTGATGATTCTTGTGCTCATAAGTGCTTCACTTTGGGGTTGTCTTGGTTGTGAGTGCTTCAACAGAAATTGTACTGGGCAGTTGCAGAAGAAGTCAGTTTACATCATGGTGATATGACCAGAGGAATGAATAAAGTTGGCATTAACATTACCCAAACACAAGCACTGACTTGAATCCTGAATGCAGTAAGTGCTTCTTGTTGGGGTAGTGTTGCTGACCTGTCATTTCCCAGATAAGGCATTCTACATTGTGTGTTGCAGGTTGAAGAATATGGACATTCTTTCAAGTCATTACTATTACCCTAACTTTAGCATTGACTTGACTGTTAAATCAGTAAGTGCTACTTGTTGGGGCAGTTTTACTTGACAAAATCACCTGAATGTATTGGAAGCTATATGTTCACTCTCGGATCACCTCAAATCGAGACACTGATGATTCTTGTCTTCATAAGTGCTTCACTTTGGGGTTGTCTTAGTTGTGAGTGCTTCAACAGAAATTTCTCTCCAAGCTGTGGAAAAAATAATATTCCATCTTTTTCACACGACCTGTCAAACGCGTAGAATCGGCACCAACATTACCCAAACACAAGCACCGTCTTGACTTCTGAATGCAGTAAGTGCTTCTTGTTGGGGTAGTGTTGCTGACCTCTGCATCTTCAAGTGGGTTAGCTGTATGTCTTTTGAGAATTTCAAATATGCATTTGGGGTTTGGGGAAAATAAAGGAAGTGTTTTGGGGTTGGGAAATTTGTGCCTACTGCCTGCATGAATTTAATATACATTAATTTTTAAAAACAAGCAGCAAGTCCCACTGTCTCTTTAATTGTCTAGGGATCTTTTGGAAGAATGTGACTTTTGGAGGACATCTTCAGTGCCAACTGCTCTTCTTTGTATTGCTTTGAAGTACTTTTGATGGAGTTGCAACTGGAGGTCATTGTGTGGGAATGAGTTGCATCAGTAAAACTCTTTGGATTCTAATTGACCACTCATCAACTGTAAATGGTATGCATACATGTAAGTACCCATGATGGTCGTCTGAACATACTGTACAAATAGTGCCATTGTTTACTTACAATACTAAAGACCATTGAAACTTCATTTGAAGGCGGGCGGAGCTGGATGGAAGTGGCTGCTATCAGTATTTAAGAAAGGCAAATCTCTGCAAGGAGCACAACTTCTTCTGCTGCTGTGGAACAACACAGAAGATGCAAGAAGGAAAGATTCTGCACTACAGAGAAACTCGTAAGAAAAGAAGAATGTTCACTGCACATCTTTGACTTTGGCGCAACTCTAGGATTGACAGAAGTTTGAATTCAGTAAGTGCTTATTTTTGAGGCAGTTGAACAAGACATATATTGAAGACTGAGGGTAGCTATCATTGGAATCACATTCAGATCACCTCAAACAGAGACAATGATGATTTGTGTGCTCATAAGTGCTTCACTTTGGGGTTGTCTTGGTTGTGAGTACTTCAAGAGAAATTGTACTGGACAGCTGCAGAAGAAGTCAGTTTACATCATGGTGATATGACCAGAGGAATGAATAAAGTTGGCATTAACATGACCCAAACACAAGCACTGACTTGAATCCTGAATGCAGTAAGTGCTTCTTGTTGGGGTAGTGTTGCTGACCTGTCATTTCCCAGGTAAGGCATTCTACATTGTGTGTTGCAGGTTGAAGAATATGGACATTCTTTCAAGTCATTACTATTACCCTAACTTTAGCATTGACTTGACTGTTAAATCAGTAAGTGCTACTTGTTGGGGCAGTTTTACTTGACAAAATCACCTGAATGTATTGGAAGCTATATGTTCACTCTCGGATCACCTCAAATCGAGACACTGATGATTCTTGTGCTCATAAGTGCTTCACTTTGGGGTTGTCTTAGTTGTGAGTGCTTCAACAGAAATTTCTCTCCAAGCTGTGGGAAAAAATAATATTCCATCTTTTTCACACGACCTGTCAAACGCGTAGAATCGGCACCAACATTACCCAAACACAAGCACCGTCTTGACTTCTGAATGCAGTAAGTGCTTCTTGTTGGGGTAGTGTTGCTGACCTCTGCATCTTCAAGTGGGTTAGCTGTATGTCTTTTGAGAATTTCAAATATGCATTTGGGGTTTGGGGAAAATAAAGGAAGTGTTTTGGGGTTGGGAAATTTGTGCCTACTGCCTGCATGAATTTAATATACATTAATTTTTAAAAACAAGCAGCAAGTCCCACTGTCTCTTTGATTGTCTAGGGATCTTTTGGAAGAATGTGACTTTTGGAGGACATCTTCAGTGCCAACTACTCTTCTTTGTATTGCTTTGAAGTACTTTTGATGGAGTTGCAACTGGAGGTCATTGTGTGGGAATGAGTTGCATCAGTAAAACTCTTTGGATTCTAATTGACCACTCATCAACTGTAAATGGTATGCATACATGTAAGTACCCATGATGGTCGTCTGAACATACAGTACAAATAGTGCCATTGTTTACTTACAACACTAAAAACCATTGAAACTTCATTTGAAGGCGGGCGGAGCTGGATGGAAGTGGCTGCTATCAGTATTTAAGAAAGGCAAATCTCTGCAAGGAGCACAACTTCTTCTGCTGCTGTGGCACAACACAGAAGATGCAAGAAGGAAAGATTCTGCACTACAGAGAAACTCGTAAGAAAAGAAGAATGTTCACTGCACATCTTTGACTTTGGCGCAACTCTAGGATTGACAGAAGTTTGAATTCAGTAAGTGCTTATTTTTGAGGCGGTTGAACACGACATGTGTTGAAGACTGAGGGTAGCTATCATTGGAATCACATTCAGATCACCTCAAATAGAGACACTGATGATTCTTGTGCTCATAAGTGCTTCACTTTGGGGTTGTCTTGGTTGTGAGTACTTCAAGAGAAATTGAACTGGACAGCTGCAGAAGAAGTCAGTTTACATCATGGTGATATGACCAGAGGAATGAATAAAGTTGGCAGTAACATTACCCAAACACAAGCACTGACTTGAATCCTGAATGCAGTAAGTGCTTCTTGTTGGGGTAGTGTTACTGACCCGTCATTTCCCAGATATTGTGTGTACATTGTGTGTTGCAGGTTGAAGAATATGGACATTCTTTCAAGTCATTACTATTACCCTAACTTTAGCATTGACTTGACTGTTAAATCAGTAAGTACTACTTGTTGGGGCAGTTTTACTTGAGAAAATCACCTGAATGTATTGGAAGCTATATGTTCACTCTCGGATCACCTCAAATCGAGACACTGATGATTCTTGTCTTCATAAGTGCTTCACTTTGGGGTTGTCTTGGTTGTGAGTGCTTCAACAGAAATTGTACTGGGCAGTTGCAGAAGAAGTCAGTTTACATCATGGTGATATGACCAGAGGAATGAATAAAGTTGGCATTAACATGACCCAAACACAAGCACTGACTTGAATCCTGAATGCAGTAAGTGCTTCTTGTTGGGGTAGTGTTGCTGACCTGTCATTTCCCAGATAAGGCATTCTACATTGTGTGTTGCAGGTTGAAGAATATGGACATTCTTTCAAGTCATTACTATTACCCTAACTTTAGCATTGACTTGACTGTTAAATCAGTAAGTGCTACTTGTTGGGGCAGTTTTACTTGACAAAATCACCTGAATGTATTGGAAGCTATATGTTCACTCTCGGATCACCTCAAATCGAGACACTGATGATTCTTGTCTTCATAAGTGCTTCACTTTGGGGTTGTCTTAGTTGTGAGTGCTTCAACAGAAATTTCTCTCCAAGCTGTGGAAAAAATAATATTCCATCTTTTTCACACGACCTGTCAAACGCGTAGAATCGGCACCAACATTACCCAAACACAAGCACCGTCTTGACTTCTGAATGCAGTAAGTGCTTCTTGTTGGGGTAGTGTTGCTGACCTCTGCATCTTCAAGTGGGTTAGCTGTATGTCTTTTGAGAATTTCAAACATGCATTTGGGGTTTGGGGAAAATAAAGGAACAGTTTTGGGGTTGGGAAATTTGTGCCTACTGCCTGCATGAATTTAATATACATTAATTTTTAAAAACAAGCAGCAAGTCCCACTGTCTCTTTAATTGTCTAGGGATCTTTTGGAAGAATGTGACTTTTGGAGGACATCTTCAGTGCCAACTGCTCTTCTTTGTATTGCTTTGAAGTACTTTTGATGGAGTTGCAACTGGAGGTCATTGTGTGGGAATGAGTTGCATCAGTAAAACTCTTTGGATTCTAATTGACCACTCATCAACTGTAAATGGTATGCATACATGTAAGTACCCATGATGGTCGTCTGAACATACTGTACAAATAGTGCCATTGTTTACTTACAACACTAAAGACCATTGAAACTTCATTTGAAGGCGGGCGGAGCTGGATGGAAGTGGCTGCTATCAGTATTTAAGACAGGCAAATCTCTGCAAGGAGCACAACTTCTTCTGCTGCTGTGGCACAACACAGAAGATGCAAGAAGGAAAGATTCTGCACTACAGAGAAACTCGTAAGAAAAGAAGAATGTTCACTGCACATCTTTGACTTTGGCGCAACTCTAGGATTGACAGAAGTTTGAATTCAGTAAGTGCTTATTTTTGAGGCAGTTGAACAAGACATATATTGAAGACTGAGGGTAGCTATCATTGGAATCACATTCAGATCACCTCAAACAGAGACACTGATGATTTGTGTGCTCATAAGTGCTTCACTTTGGGTTTGTCTTGGTTGTGAGTACTACAAGAGAAATTGTACTGGACAGCTGCAGAAGAAGTCAGTTTACATCATGGTGATATGACCAGAGGAATGAATAAAGTTGGCATTAACATGACCCAAACACAAGCACTGACTTGAATCCTGAATGCAGTAAGTGCTTCTTGTTGGGGTAGTGTTACTGACCTGTCATTTCCCAGATAAGGCATTCTACATTGTGTGTTGCAGGTTGAAGAATATGGACATTCTTTCAAGTCATTACTATTACCCTAACTTTAGCATTGACTTGACTGTTAAATCAGTAAGTGCTACTTGTTGGGGCAGTTTTACTTGACAAAATCACCTGAATGTATTGGAAGCTATATGTTCACTCTCGGATCACCTCAAATCGAGACACTGATGATTCTTGTCTTCATAAGTGCTTCACTTTGGGGTTGTCTTAGTTGTGAGTGCTTCAACAGAAATTTCTCTCCAAGCTGTGGAAAAAAATAATATTCCATCTTTTTCACACAACCTGTCAAACGTGTAAAATCGGCACCAACATTACCCAAACACAAGCACCGTCTTGACTTCTGAATGCAGTAAGTGCTTCTTGTTGGGGTAGTGTTGCTGACCTCTGCATCTTCAAGTGGGTTAGCTGTATGTCTTTTGAGAATTTCAAATATGTTTTGGGGTTTGGGGAAAATAAAGGAAGTGTTTTGGGGTTGGGAAATTTGTGCCTACTGCCTGCATGAATTTAATATACATTCATTTTTAAAAACAAGCAGCAAGTCCCACTGTCTCTTTGATTGTCTAGGGATCTTTTGGAAGAATGTGACTTTTGGAGGACATCTTCAGTGCCAACTGCTCTTCTTTGTATTGCTTTGAAGTACTTTTGATGGAGTTGCAACTGGAGGTCATTGTGTGGGAATGAGTTGCATCAGTAAAACTCTTTGGATTCTAATTGACCACTCATCAACTGTAAATGGTATGCATACATGTAAGTACCCATGATGGTCGTCTGAACATACTGTACAAATAGTGCCATTGTTTACTTACAACACTAAAGACCATTGAAACTTCATTTGAAGGCGGGCGGAGCTGGATGGAAGTGACTGCTATCAGTATTTAAGACAGGCAAATCTCTGCAAGGAGCACAACTTCTTCTGCTGCTGTGGCACAACACAGAAGATGCAAGAAGGAAAGATTCTGCACTACAGAGAAACTCGTAAGAAAAGAAGAATGTTCACTGCACATCTTTGACTTTGGCGCAACTCTAGGATTGACAGAAGTTTGAATTCAGTAAGTGCTTATTTTTGAGGCGGTTGAACAAGACATATTTTGAAGACTGAGGGTAGCTATCATTGGAATCACATTCAGATCACCTCAAATAGAGACACTGATGATTCTTATGCTCATAAGTGCTTCACTTTGGGGTTGTCTTGGTTGTGAGTACTTCAAGAGAAATTGTACTGGACAGCTGCAGAAGAAGTCAGTTTACATCATGGTGATATGACCAGAGGAATGAATAAAGTTGGCATTAACATGACCCAAACACAAGCACTGACTTGAATCCTGAATGCAGTAAGTGCTTCTTGTTGGGGTAGTGTTGCTGACCTGTCATTTCCCAGATAAGGCATTCTACATTGTGTGTTGCAGGATGAAGAATATGGACATTCTCTCAAGTCATTACTATTACCCTAACTTTAGCATTGACTTGACTGTTAAATCAGTAAGTGCTACTTGTTGGGGCAGTTTTACTTGACAAAATCACCTGAATGTATTGGAAGCTATATGTTCACTCTCGGATCACCTCAAATCGAGACACTGATGATTCTTGTCTTCATAAGTGCTTCACTTTGGGGTTGTCTTAGTTGTGAGTGCTTCAACAGAAATTTCTCTCCAAGCTGTGGAAAAAAATAATATTCCATCTTTTTCACACGACCTGTCAAACGCGTAAAATCGGCACCAACATTACCCAAACACAAGCACCGTCTTGACTTCTGAATGCAGTAAGTGCTTCTTGTTGGGGTAGTGTTGCTGACCTCTGCATCTTCAAGTGGGTTAGCTGTATGTCTTTTGAGAATTTCAAATATGCATTTGGGGTTTGGGGAAAATAAAGGAAGTGTTTTGGGGTTGGGAAATTTGTGCCTACTGCCTGCATGAATTTAATATACATTAATTTTTAAAAACAAGCAGCAAGTCCCACTGTCTCTTTAATTGTCGAGGGATCTTTTGGAAGAATGTGACTTTTGGAGGACATCTTCAGTGCCAACTGCTCTTCTTTGTATTGCTTTGAAGTACTTTTGATGGAGTTGCAACTGGAGGTCATTGTGTGGGAATGAGTTGCATCAGTAAAACTCTTTGGATTCTAATTGACCACTCATCAACTGTAAATGGTATGCATACATGTAAGTACCCATGATGGTCGTCTGAACATACTGTACAAATAGTGCCATTGTTTACTTACAACACTAAAGACCATTGAAACTTCATTTGAAGGCGGGCGGAGCTGGATGGAAGTGGCTGCTATCAGTATTTAAGAAAGGCAAATCTCTGCAAGGAGCACAACTTCTTCTGCTGCTGTGGAACAACACAGAAGATGCAAGAAGGAAAGATTCTGCACTACAGAGAAACTCGTAAGAAAAGACGAATGTTCAGTGCACATCTTTGACTTTGGCGCAACTCTAGGATTGACAGAAGTTTGAATTCAGTAAGTGCTTATTTTTGAGGCAGTTGAACAAGACATATATTGAAGACTGAGGGTAGCTATCATTGGAATCACATTCAGATCACCTCAAACAGAGACACTGATGATTTGTGTGCTCATAAGTGCTTCACTTTGGGGTTGTCTTGGTTGTGAGTACTTCAAGAGAAATTGTACTGGACAGCTGCAGAAGAAGTCAGTTTACATCATGGTGATATGACCAGAGGAATGAATAAAGTTGGCATTAACATTACCCAAACACAAGCACTGACTTGAATCCTGAATGCAGTAAGTGCTTCTTGTTGGGGTAGTGTTACTGACCTGTCATTTCCCAGATATTGTGTGTACATTGTGTGTTGCAGGTTGAAGAATATGGACATTCTTTCAAGTCATTACTATTACCCTAACTTTAGCATTGACTTGACTGTTAAATCAGTAAGTGCTACTTGTTGGGGCAGTTTTACTTGACAAAATCACCTGAATGTATTGGAAGCTATATGTTCACTCTCGGATCACCTCAAATCGAGACACTGATGATTCTTGTCTTCATAAGTGCTTCACTTTGGGGTTGTCTTAGTTGTGAGTGCTTCAACAGAAATTTCTCTCCAAGCTGTGGAAAAAAATAATATTCCATCTTTTTCACACGACCTGTCAAACGCGTAGAATCGGCACCAACATTACCCAAACACAAGCACCGTCTTGACTTCTGAATGCAGTAAGTGCTTCTTGTTGGGGTAGTGTTGCTGACCTCTGCATCTTCAAGTGGGTTAGCTGTATGTCTTTTGAGAATTTCAAATATGTTTTGGGGTTTGGGGAAAATAAAGGAAGTGTTTTGGGGTTGGGAAATTAGTGCCTACTGCCTGCATGAATTTAATATACATTAATTTTTAAAAACAAGCAGCATGTCCCACTGTCTCTTTGATTGTCTAGGGATCTTTTGGAAGAATGTGACTTTTGGAGGACATCTTCAGTGCCAACTGCTCTTCTTTGCTTTGCTCTTTGGGGTTGTCTTGGTTGTGAGTTCTTCAAGAGAAATTGTACTGGACAGTTGCAGAAGAAGTCAGTTTACATCATGGTGATATGACCAGAGGAATGAATAAAGTTGGCATTAACATGACCCAAACACAAGCACTGACTTGAACCCTGAATGCAGTAAGTGCTTCTTGTTGGGGTAGTGTTACTGACCCGTCATTTCCCAGATATTGTGTGTACATTGTGTGTTGCAGGTTGAAGAATATGGACATTCTTTCAAGTCATTACTATTACCCTAACTTTAGCATTGACTTGACTGTTAAATCAGTAAGTGCTACTTGTTGGGGCAGTTTTACTTGACAAAAACACCTGAATGTATTGGAAGCTATATGTTCACTCTCGGATCACCTCAAATCGAGACACTGATGATTCTTGTCTTCATAAGTGCTTCACTTTGGGGTTGTCTTAGTTGTGAGTGCTTCAACAGAAATTTCTCTCCAAGCTGTGGAAAAAAATAATATTCCATCTTTTTCACACGACCTGTCAAACTCGTAAAATCGGCACCAACATTACTCAAACACAAGCACCATCTTGACTTCTGAATGCACTAAGTGCTTCTTGTTGGGGTAGTGTTGCTGACCTCTGCGTCTTCAAGTGGGTTGTATGTCTGTATGTCTTTTGAGAATTTCAAATTTGCATTTGGGGTTTGCGGAAAATAAAGGAAGTGTTTTTAGACCATTTAAACTTCATTTAAAGGCGGGCGGAGCTGGATGGAAGTGGCTGCTATCAGTATTTAAGACAGGCAAATCTCTGCAAGGAGCACAACTTCTTCTGCTGCTGTGGAACAACACAGAAGATGCAAGAAGATGAAAACATGGAGATGCATAAATCATAGCACAGCATTAAAAGGAACTATTTACATCTGTTACAACTTTGTTGCCACATCCAACATTACAGATTACTAAACTGTCTGTCTGACACAAGGCTCTGGTCCACTGAGGTAGTTGTCCACATTGTGCTGGAAATATGGCAGTATATGTGGGGGCAACTTCCGCATTCTGTGTTTAGTGTTGCTACAGTAGGCATGGATGGCATCATTGTTCTCTTGCTGAAAAGCTAACATTTCCAGGGTTTGGCCAATGGTGCGTATCAAGTTCAGTGTTTCCCATACATTAAATTATCTGTGGCGGTGTGCCACGAATAAATTATCTTCGCCACATATAGATTTTTCTGCTTTTGGCGCCACCTGTTCGACCTTGCTCATAAACACATTATAATGGGACTCACTATCTGTGAATGTGGTTTGTCGTTACAATTCTGGTGCAATAGGTGGTGGTATGCATCGTAAAGACGCACTTAACGCACCTGGTCTGCCAGAAGAAGAAGTAGAAGCAGAAGTAGTCGCAGAACGGATCTAAAGACCTCTCGGTACAAATATGTGGGCAAACAAGTCCAAAAGTGGTCCGAACAACTGTAACTCATCATGTTATATTAGCCTGTGTCTGTATTAACATAGCTGGAAGCTCAACATGTGCAGAGACATTAACTCACGCTGTTAGTAGTGTTAACTGCAGCACAAGTCCCGTAGCAGGTCGCCCCCGTTAATCAATTACAGCGGCTGCACCAGCAAGGGGAGCGACGCGATAACCACTGTCTGTCGCGCGACAACTCTCTATTTTAGGACGCTCTTCTATTTTTGTCGTCCTACGCAACCCTCCAGTAGATAAAAACTACATGAAATAGTGTGCTAAACGAGCACAATGTATTTTTTAATGAATAAACCATTATCAGAGGTGATATGTGATGATTTTTTTTCATGCATTTACCTATGTTTATCCATGACATTGTGTAAATGTCCATGGCGGACATTTGAAAGCGAGTAGATGACAAACAGTACAGTAATCTTGTAGATACTGTACTGTTTGTCATCTCCATCACCCGTCTCCAAAAGTAGATCAGGAGCCAGAGCCTTTAGCTCTTCAGCCGGCTGACTTAGGCCTAGTCTACTGGGGGATCTCCTATAATACACCGGGCACCTTCTCCCTCTCTCTCTCTCTCTCTCTCTCTCTCTCTCTCCCCCTCTTGATGTCCTGTTACTGCATCTTGCTAACTCGGCCGTACTGCATGTCACTAACTCGGCTTCTTCTCAAGGAGCCTTTGTGCTCCACTGTCTCGCAGGTTAACTTATATCGCAGCGGTGCCTGGATAGTGTCAGAGTTGGGTATAACGAGTTACAAAATAACTTGATTACTTTTTGCAGTAACAAGTAACCTAATGCGTTTGCAGTTTGCTGTTATCAAGTAAGTAATAAAATCAAATACTTGAGTACATTTTCTACAAGCCTTCCGTTACTTTTAGAACACTGGTCCTTCAGCTCCGAAACAGAAACGACTGTCTTTTGGTTCTAATAACGGAGATAACGTTAAACCTATCAGTCCGAAAGAAGCCACGGAGCTTGTGGCTCGCTACGTGGTAGAAGAAATGCTGCCATTGTCTATAGTGGAGTCTAAAAAAAGGTGGAGGAGGACTCGCTGACAGACAGGTCAGACTCAGGACTTGCATTATGCCTGGTACACACTACACGACTTTTCTGCCTGTTCTGAAAGCCACTATGTCACATTACAAGATTGTGGAGTCATAAAAACGTGCCGTGACTTGGCCGACAGACATGACACACTACACGCTGCTACTCACCAATTATCCCCGGTCGTCTTTCACAAGGTGTGTGATGTCATCGGGTTATTCTTGTCCTATTTCTATTACTTTTACTATCATTTGAGTCACTGTGTGTGTTCATGTGCCAGCCGACATGTTGTTGTAGTCACCTAAAAGCATCAGCAGATGGCAGGAGCTCTATTTGAAGTACTGTAGGCAAACATTCAAGCAACTGTATCCTCCACAACCAAGTTCTTACAAATGTTTCACAATAAAAGGCTATTTAGAAAATGGAGGGATTCTCTAAGCTGAGGTTATAAGGGCTTTTAATTTGAAGGAAAATCAGGAAGTGTTGAGTTTGAAATGACAGTGCGATATGTTAACTTTACAAAGACAACGGAGCTGATAAAAAGTAAATATATAAACACACAGAGGGATTAATAAATAACGGACCGTCTATAATGTAGTCTGTTTCAAATGAAGCTGGGAGCCTCTGCAGTTGTGGTGAGTAAAAGCCTCACCGCTATTTGTTAATGTTATTACTTTATGTGTAACCGTGAGGATGTGCCATTGTAGAGGAAATACATGTTTTAGAATAATTGCACTCGTCATAATAAATTTGGGGCACCACCCAAAATACGGGAAGCGACTAATCAAATTAATAACTCTGTAAATTACTTATTAATTCATCAGCACGCTTATCAATAATGAATCAATCTCAATATCTGGGTTATGATTCCTCTAGTCAGTGATCTCTGTTCCTGTACACAAGACATATATCACAGACAACGACTTGACGATAAAAGAAGATTTATTTAACTAAATGGATGAGTTCGCGATGTCCTGTGGGTACCCAGTAGTTGGTCCACGCTGCGGGAGGCCTTGGGCTGGATGGAGAACCACTATGGCAAGTGGTGGACAGCCGGTTCCGAGGAATCTGGAGCGGAGCGTGGTCGACAGGGGCCGGTCTGCTTCTTCTGATTACTCGTTTATCGTAATGTGACAACAATATCGCTGGCCGTTCGATATTGAGGTCAAATCTACAATACGCGTAAAAATGTTGAAAACACTGAAGATGGAAAAACTGGATCAATAAAATTTCAAAGTTCAAAATAACTTTGCTTGTGAGCATAAATGTGTTGAAAACGTAATAAAAGTAATAACGCACTACTGAAAAGGTAAAATTGTGAACAAATACGCTATGGCAGACAAAAACGAGAAAAGTTTGCAGTAACAGTTAAAAGTTGAAAGTGCATAGCTTAAGAGAAATAAACAACACGGGACCAAAAAGAGGAAGCGAAAACGGGGAGAAGAAAAACTTTTGAAAAGTTCCTAGACTCATGAAATTCCGCCATGGGGTCTTGTGCTTTTTCTTCCAAGTATGTTTGGCTCAACATACACCTGTGAGTCGTCATTCTCTCACATGAATGCCATTTAGAAAGCTCACAATTGCATATCCCTCACTGCCCAGTATCTGCACCACTGCTTATGTATTCCTTACACAACATATACAGCTGACATCACTGCTCTTGCTAAGTCTAAAGAAGGTCATCTCTCTCATAAGTTGGCGAATATTAGCTGCAAGGTAACGGGTATGTTAGTCAAGTAAGCAATAAGGATTGATTTTTGAACAGTATGATGCAGTTTACGCACTTTAATATTAACTTAATAATGCCATATTATGCATTTATTGTAGCTGTTGATGTTGTATGGCTTTGACTGACTATTGATCTGATGCAATTTCAACATGAGCAAATGTATGTAGTAGTCAGTGTGTGTGTGGACTTATTTGGGGGCCGTCAATTTTATTATTTTTTGCTATTTAAGAAGAAAGAAAATAACAGGGAAAAAACAATGGTAAAAACATCCTCATCAAATCTCTACCAGTGTTTTTGCTTTTAGCAGAGTAGTTGGAGCACAGCAGATGGACAGTTAACATTGGAATTAACCTGTATCCACATCAAGAGAACAACTAAGGGACTGTTATATTGATTTTTCTGTGCATGGCTAACCAAGATGGAGTGATAATCTGATGGAATTTGAAATACACTGCCTTGATAAAATACCATGCACTGGTATGTTGTCTGTGAAATGCTAAATATCTGTGACATGGCTCACCTGGACTGATTGTAGAGGTGTCTGGTGCAATTTCAAAGAACAAATGTGAGTGCAGTCGTGGTCCATGTGTGGACTTAGGGGCAGTCTCTTTTACTTCTAGGAGGAAGGAAAAAGCACTAAAGTGAAAAGGCCTTGTTATTTTCAGTCATCAGTGTATTCAGTCACAAGTTAGCAGTGTTTCTGTTTTCAGCCAGTAGGTGGAGCAGAAGAACAGTTTGTGTCTAAGAACCCTTTTCCTTTTCCTTTTTCGACGAATTACCTTGGTCCTATGGGTCTTGATACAATACAAAACACAGATGTTGTTCTGCATCTACAAAATACAATATATATTCAGTATGTTGTTGTTATTTCTGTATCTGTTAACGCGATTACTGATACGCTCCGGCCCCTTATTTTGGCTCAGTTTCATCATCGGCCCTCATTACAAACTAATTGTACTGCCTTGATAAATGCAATACAATGAATCAGTGAAAATATATTGTGACAGGCAATTACTTAAAAGTAGTATACAAATTTAGACCAATTGAGAAAAAGATTATCTTAATAATATTTTTATAATCTCAGAAAAATGTGTTCAATACATAGTCTATTAGTGTTAACCCTGGCTGTATGGAGTCCTGAAACATGTTTCCTCCACAGACAGTGGGGCCTCTCTGTACTGCAACCACGTCCTTTTGGTTGGCCTGCCTGATGTGAAAATGCCAGAAAAAATGTTGTAATAGTAAATATTGTAATAGAAAATTACAACTAAGTCCCTTAAACAAATCAAACTGTAATGCAGTTCTTAATAACAACTGCAGCTTCATAGCTTGGTTGAACTTATCGGGAACGCTACAAACAATTCCCAGTTGCTCTATTAATGTTTGCAGTGATATTGTTATAACTTAGAATTGTGTGGTTATCCAGCTGTTTTTTATCCTGCCATAGCTAACTCAGCTATGGATTTAGCCAGTGGGACACAAGCTAAAACACCATATTCATGCTACCTTCACAGTATGTGGGTGTCGTGCATCATTAGACTGTGTCCTCAGAAGATTGCTAGCAAACTACATGAAAGCGTTGTGACATTGTGATGTATTGGCAGCACCAGCAGCTTATATCTTTAAATTTTCTTTTAATTGTCTTTCTCAGAACTAGGAAAGGACAGATGTACATAATTATCTGATGTTTAATATCTAATCAATAGATCAATAATCAATAGTTCTTTTTCTTCAATGCAGTAATGAAGAACATAAAACTATGAAGATTAACCACTTTAGCAGTGCTAATTTTGCATCTTATGTGTCAGCCTCTGCAGAGTAGACATTATATGTTGGGGAGAAAAGGTGTGGGAAGAATCTGTTATTTATTGGGACCAGTACCTGACTAGTATTATTGACACCAATTAACTATAAACCTGTGATTTTAGTGAGTTTGTGAATACAAAGGCATGCAAATGAAAAGTCAGACAGTGCAATGGAGGGAGCTGGAGGCGTGACTGCAAAGCTGACAGAGGACAAATCTCTGATCAGAAAGAAGAATTGCAAAGAATTGCAAACAAAAGGACATATTATCAATAACAAACAACTAAGACTTACGCAAATAATTTATTTGCAAGTTGCAGATTTTACTTTTTTCCTCTGTTTCATTTTCTCTCAAATTCTTAGTTTTGTTTAATATTCAAGTTTTGTTTGATTCTGTTGGCACAAAACTAATCCCATGCAGAAACACTCTGCTAGTGAGTCTAAAAATGAAAAGAAAGAAGAAAAGACAGTCGTGTTAATATGAACATTAGAAAAACACATCAGAGCTGAAAAAAGACGTTAGTTAATAATTCAGACTCATTTTTGTGTTACTCTCTTTCACTGCAGGCAAAGAAACAGGATCTTTGGCTCTGGAACTAAACTGTATGTGACAGGTAAGAATATACAATTTTCATTCATTCATTGATTAAACAAGTTGCAAATGTGTTTTTTTTATTTGCTGCTTCAGACTTTAGATGCTAGTTTTCTTTACTATTAGTGGAGAATTCCTGCAGCCATGCATCTAATGTTACATAAACAAGGTTCACTAATCTTGAAAAGATGCTTAAATCTAATTGCATAACTTATTCATAAAAAAGTATGATCTTCTAAAGCAATTCAGCACCTTCTCTGATTAATATGAGACAACATAAAATATAATAATAAACATAATTTAATACGGGTCAGTATATGTATTTCAAAAACAATGTAACATTATATTTGTTGTTTAGGATAATTATTAAACAAATCAAATTTACCCAATGACAATTGTATTTTATATTGTACAAGTGTCTTTTAGTGGAAGATACTTTTATACATGAAGGCAAACAGGTACTTAATTTGACAATGCATTAAATAGAATTCATACTCGTTAATATATTTCTATTTATGATATAGGATGATACACAATATAATTTCACATAAATATATTTGTACTTTTAATATAGATATAAATAGTAAATAACGCTTAACAGAATTTTAAATGTAAAGTAAATATATTTTGGAAAGTTTATGGTGGTAAATATTATTGGATTAAATTATATATTAAATCAATTTCCACTGAGGGATAAAGACAGTTCTTTCATTTCATATATTGCCATTTTAATTCAAATTTGATATATCTAAACATACCAATGTAGTTCTATATCAACGTTAAAATTGTTATGAAAAATATAACCAAAACAATAACATTTGCAAACATAAATAGAACACCTGGGCATTGTTTGTAGTGTTGCCGATACACACACAACACTTGCTAGAAAAATGCACTCAGTGATTTTGTTTATATAAAATTAATAGAGCAACTGGGAATTGTTTATATAAAAAAGACAGACAACAGCAACATCATTTTTTAATACATTTTGATGATAACCTCTTTATCTGGAGATAACAAATTGGATGATAAAGATATTAAGAAAACCGCAATATCAGCATAACTTCATTAAAAATCTACATATGAGCCATGATCAGAAGATAACATGCTTATTAAGAACAGCAACTTTTACTTTTTTATCATATAATGTGAATTTTATACATAATACTGAACATTTCTTTTTTTCTTTATGCTATCAGCTTTAGTTAGTTTTTTACAATGTTGCGCCCCCTTTACATCAATGGGGACTGTTTAGAGGACCCACTGCTTCAAATATCTGGGCACCCTCATCTTTGCTGATCTCTCCTGGTCTGTAAACACCTCGGCTGTTAAGAAGGCCCAGCAGCGACTACACTTCCTGAGGATGCTCAGGAGAAACAATCTGGATGGCAAGCTGCTAGAGACCTTCTACAGATGTTGCACTGAGAGCCAGCTGACACACTGCATCTCAGTGTGGTATGGCAACTGCACTGAGGCAGATAGGAATAGGCTGCAGAGGGTTGAAAAGACGGCCCAGAAAATCATTGACCGCCCTCTCCCCTCCCTGACATGTACAACATGCGGTGCCTGAACAGGAGAACTATAGCCATGGACACTACACACCCCAGTCACCAACAGTTTGACCTCCTGCCCTCAGGGAGATGATACAGATGCATCAAATCAAGGACAAATAAACTCAAACATCTTCTTCCTCAAAGCCATAACCCTGTTGAACAGGAACATGCACCAACCCTTTGCTGCTGTAATCTGCTATTTATTATTACACTGATTACTCTGGTTTATTCAACTGTGCAATTTTATGTGTGGATGGCATGAATGCAGCGTGTCTGGTTTTGTTCTGTTTGTTTTTTCTGTTTCTTATCTGTATTTTCATGCACACTTCAAGGCATTGCCTCTAATTTCATTGTACAACTTGTATAATGACAATAAATTTGATTCTGATTCTGAATCTCTGATTGTACTTTGGCTTGTTTTGTTTAAATGTCTACGTTATGGACTGTTAATCACATTTTACAAAATCTGTTAAATTTTCATTGCACATATTTGATGTAGCATTTTTAAAGAGGAAAGATAAATATATTTCACTTTCAAAATATTGTTTGAATTTATGTGTTTATTGGTCGTTTGTTTGTTACGGAAGCGCATTACATTCACTGGATAAAAAAAATTAGACACCATATCTTGTAATTACGGGATCAGGATCTCATCATTACGAGATAAGGATCTCATAATTACAAGATAAGGTGTCTAATTGTTTTTTTGTCCAGTGAATGCAATGCGCTTCCGTAGTTTATTGCAGAGTAACTTGATAAAATATTTAAGGAGATGTCATTTCCTGTGTTTCAAAAAAAAAACAAAAAAACAGTAACATGCTAAAGCTCCTGATCATTTCCTGAGTTTAGCTCTGGATTTTATTAAAAAAAACTTTGAGTTGCCAAACCATAACAGGAATCTGTTTGCATGTCCTCCTAGTTTAACAGATAAATTTGATAAACTCCACAGATGTGACCTCCAGATGGGTGGTCATTGGTCATTGTTGCTCTCTGGGCTCAGTTGAGCTGCGTGGGCAGAGGACTCAGTGTAAAAAAAAAAAAAAGGGTTTCTAGACAACAAGAGAAAAGACAAACAGCTACAGAGAGGCAGAGGAGTTGATGACTGTGTACAGCAGCACATGTGAATCTCTTCTCAGTGGTTATAACTCATAAAAAAAACTGTTGACAGAGAATTGACACTTCCTCTCCTGCAGCAGATGGGCTGTGTGGGTTTCCTTTCTCACAGTCACAACACAATGACAGTTACAACCATTCACTCTGGTTAAAGAATCATTCCAGGAACTTCAGTTTCATTTCAGTGCTCAGTACCCACTGTCTCAGCTTTGACCTGTGTTATTCGTCAGAGAGAAAAACACTTCAAATCCTCAACTAGGAGCTGAGAGGCTGAAATAAAATGAGATCTATTGAACTCGTTACAGTCTGCTATCATCCCACTTCATTATACTAATTCTAACAGAGCTGACATTCTGTGTTTCGTCAGTACAGTGTTCAGATGGATTAATAACTAACCAACGGTTATAAAAGAACAGCATGCTAAATACAACTGTTGGATTTTTGAGTGGGTATTATTATTATTATTATTATTATTATTATTATTATTATTATTATACACAGAAAAGAAAAATGCAAAAAGTATTATTATAAATTATAAAAATTATTATAAATTATAAAAACAAGGCAAATAAGTTATCCATCCATCCATTTTCCATAACTGGTTATCCTAGTGAGCCTATCCCAGCTGACATTGGGCGGTAGGCGGGGTTACACCCTGGACAGGTTGCCAGACTATAGCAGGGCTGGCATCTAGAGACAAACAACCATTCACTCTCACATTCACACCTACAATCAATTTAGACTCATTAATTAACCTAATCTGCAACCCCCTCTGGGTTCGAACCAGGAACCCTATGCTGTGAGGAAGTGAGACAGTGCCAACCACTACACCACCATGCCACCCAAAAGAAGATGTGCTGTACAAAACAACATAAACAACCAACTTCTGCTTTTTTTTTAAGAATAAAGACATTTTAAGACAATATATACCAGTACTATAAAAGAACAAAAGTAAACATGTCTGTCTAGATAAGAATTATAAGTAAACCACTAAAACCAAAACTTAATAACTCTGTTGATACTACATATAATAACATACAGTATTATATCATCATTGTAAATTACATAAAATACATTATATATCATGATTGATGTTTTAACTACTTTTTTGTTTGTTTTTTACAACTTTTTCTTTGTCTTATTAATTTCTTATATGAAATTGTTTGACAAATGAAAAAAATAAAATAAAAATAATTCTAAAGGGGTGTTTCTGTCAGGTGAGAGATCAGCTGAGGAGGATAAAGACGAGGAAGGCTGTGGGTCCAGATGGTATCAGCTCCAGGCTCCTGAAGTCCTGTGCAGACCAACTATGTGGGATAGTTGAAACCATCTTCAACCTGAGCCTGAGGCCGGGGAGAGTACCACAGCTGCAGAAGACATCCTGCATGGTACCTGTGCCCAAGACTCCGCAACCCAAGGACCTCAGCAGCTTCAGACCGGTGGCATTAACATCACACCTCATGAAGACTCTGGAGCGCCTGGTCCTGTCTCGTCTCCGCCCCGCAGTAGGCTCTTTAATGGACCTGCTGCAGTTTGCCTACCAGCCTGGCATTGGGGTGGACGATGCTGTCATCTTCCTCCTGCATAGAGCTCTTTCCCATCTGGAGAAGCCTGGAAGCTCTGTGAGAATCATGTTCTTTGATTTTTCCAGCGCGTTCAACACCATACAGCCTGCGCTTCTGAGGGACAAACTGGAGCACATGGGGGTGGCTAATCACCTCACACCCTGGATCCTGGACTACCTCACGGACCGGCCACAGTATGTCAGGACCCAGGATTGTGTATTGGACTTGGTTGTCTGCAGTGTGGGGGCCCCGCAGGGGACGGTACTGGCACCGTTCCTCTTCACCCTCTACACTGCAGACATTTCATACGACACCCCCACCTGTCATCTGCAGAAGTTCTCTGACGACTCTGCCATAGTCGGCCTCATCACAGATGGGGACGACAGGGAATACAGAGAACTGAACCAGGACTTTGCGGATTGGTGCCTGAGGAACCACCTTCAGATCAACGCGGGGAAAACCAAAGAGCTGGTGGTGGATTTCCGCAAGCGCAGACTCCTCCCCCCAACACCGGTGAACATCCAGAGAAAGGACATTGAGATGGTGACATCTTATAAGGACCTGGGTGTTCATCTTAACAATAAACTAATCACATAACAGCACTGTACAGGAAAGGCCAAAGCAGACTCTACCTGCTGAGGCGGCTCAGGTCTCAGGGGGCGCTCCTGAAGACCTTCTTTGACTCTGTAGTGGCATCAGCCATCTTTTACGGAGTGGTCTGCTGGGGCAGCAGCGTCTCAGCTGCAGATAGGAAGAGACTGGACAAGCTGATCAAGAAGGCCAGCTCTGTCCTGGGATGCTCTCTGGACTCTGTGCAGGTGGTGGGAGAAAGGAGGATGACAACCAAGCTGTCATCTCTTAGGACTAATGACTCCCATCCTCTGCAGGAGAAGATTAAAGCTCTGGAGAGCCCCTTCAGCGATAGACTGATTCACCCAAAGTGTGTGAAGGAACGCTATCACAGGTCCTTCCTGCCCATGGGTGGATCTACCAGGGTGGCATAGGGTGGAAAATGCCACCCTAAGAAAGCCATGCCACCCCTGCTGCCAATTGAGGTGGCAGCAGGGGTGGCCACCCCAGTTTCAAAGAGAAGTTATGGCCAATTTGACATTTACGAGTGCGAATCTGCAATGTCCGACTGCAGTGAATGCAGCATGAGATAACACCAGAGCGACAGACTGCTTTGTTTGGAAAACTGAGTGGAGCCAGAGGGGTAGCCTATTCCAGAAAGCGGGTTTAGTGAAAACTCTGAGTCAATCACCATGGCAACTGAGTCTGTGAACAGGTTAGGTTTTTCTCTGTCTCCTCCCTCTTGCACGCTGTTTCATTTCCTCATTCATTCAGTCAGTTTCAAAGCTTGTATCAAAGCGCATTCATTAGCGGAGATTTACCGTCTTACCGCCAAAAAAAAAGTCACCACCAAAAAAAAAGGTCATACACTCTAATATTTCGATGGACCGCCTTTAGCTTTGATTACGGCACACATTCGCTGTGGCATTGTTTCGATAAGCTTCTGCAATGTCACAAGATTTATTTCCATCCAGTGTTGCATTAATTTTTCACCAAGATCTTGCATTGATGATGGTAGAGTCTGACCGCTGCGCAAAGCCTTCTCCAGCACATCCCAAAGATTCTCAATGGGGTTAAAGTCTGGACTCTGTGGTGGCCAATCCATGTGTGAAAATGATGTCTCATGCTCCCTGAACCAGTCTTTCCCAATTTGAGCCCGATGAATCCTGGCATTGTCATCTTGGAATATGCCCGTGCCATCAGGGAAGAAAAAATCCATTGATGGAATAACCTGGTCATTCAGTATATTCAGGTAGTCAGCTGACTTCATTCTTTGAGCACATACTGTTGCTGAACCTAGACCTGACCAACTGCAGCAACCCCAGATCATAACACTGCCCCCACAGGCTTGTACAGTAGGCACTAGGCATAATGGGTGCATCACTTCATCTGCCTCTCTTCTTACCCTGATGTGCCCATCACTCTGGAACAGGGTAAATATGGACTCATCAGACCACATGACCTTCTTCCATTGCTCCAGGGTCCAATCTTTATGCTCCCTAGCAAACTGAAGCCTTTTTTTCCGGTTAGCCTCACTGATTAGTGGTTTTCTTAAGGCTACACAGCTGTTCAGTCCCAATCCCTTGAGTTCCCTTTGCATTGTGCGTGTGGAAATGCTCTTAGTTTCACTATTAAACATAGCCCTGAGTTCTACTGTTGTTTTTCTTCGATTTGATCTCACCAAACGTTTAAGTGATCGCCGATCACGATCATTGAGGATTTTTTTCCGACCACATTTCTTCCTCGAAGACGATGGGTCCCCACTATCCTTCCAGTTTTTAATAATGCGTTGGACAGTTCTTAACCCAATTTTAGTAGCTTCTGCAATCTCCTTAGATGTTTTCTCTGCTTGATGCATGCCAATGATTTGACCCCTCTCAAACAGACTAACATCTTTTCCACGACCATGGGCTGTGTCTTTCGACATGGTTGTTTAGGAAATGAGAAGCAACTCATTGCACCAGTTGGGGTTAAATAACTTGTTGCCAGCTGAAAGATAATCGCCCATGCAGTAATTATCCAATAGGAGGCTCGTACCTATTTGCTTAGTTAAATCCAGGTGGCGACTTTTTTTTTGGCCAGGCAGTGTATTACACAGCGAGAATTCACCCTCAGCTCACAATCAAACCTCTTTCCTTTCTGTATTTATTATTTTTTATAACACTGTGCACAAGGATCAGACTGTCAGTCTGTTAGAGCAGCTCCGAAATGTTTATTGCACATAATGTGTAGGTCTAATTATTTAAATTTTAAAAATCGGTATGTAGCTTTAGACACGTAGTATCAATGACTAATGATCTCTATCACTGATGTCATTGGTCGCACTGATGGAACATAATTCCTATAGCCTAATATTGGGGATTATATGTTAATATTTCTGAGTGAGCAATGGTGCAGCATTTCAGTGTCTTTAAATTTACTACATTTGTAGCTGAAATAAAGTCACTGAATGCTGTTGAGTCAAGATACAAATAGATGTCCAACATTTTAAAATCTACTGTATTTTAACCTCAACGTCTTTTCAAGTGCAAATCACCAAACACATTATTACTGGGTCAGACTGTGAGTTTACAGTCATGTCTTTATGTTTTTGATCTGTAGCCTAGCCTATATGTTTTAAATCTTCCTATTTTTCAGTTGCTGCCTCCTGTGTTTTTCCCCATCAGATTAAATCTGAACAAATATATTATTATATATTATTAATATAATGTAATATATCTACAGCCTGATACACTGTCAGATTCCACCACTTTATCTTCATTAAGGAAATGTAAGTCTGATAAATGATGAATAAACGGACAACACTGAATAAAACTTTTTTATTAACTTTATAGTTAACTTATTTACACTTTCCTCGCTCTGACTCAGGCTCTTCTTTTAAAGATAAACGTGCACCGTCTGCTACACATGCATTAATTTCTCATCCATTGGGTTAAAATGTAGGCGCTGACTTTTATTTACCTGTTGCCATGGTGAATCGTGGAGTCGGAGCTCCATTGATGATGGCTTTTTATTGTCGGCTTAACTCAGAGTGAACATACTCAGAGTTGACTGAACTAACTCAAATCAGCTGTTCTGGAACCGGTAACTCAGAATTTCCCATCTCAGGGTAAATCAACTCAGAGTTCAGGGTTAGTCTCAGAGTTTGTTGAACCACCTTCAACAATTATTCCTAATATATACTGTTTCACATGAAACCTCAAATGCATGACATTGATTGCATGAGATTAAATTTGTCTGTATGAGTTTGTAAATGGCAACCAGTGCCCTTATGTAGTGTGAACATACTATTTCTCATCAAACTGTGACAACTGTGATTAAATTCAGTGTATATATGTCTGCCATATGTTGCCACCCCTCAAAAATTCCTGCCCCCTCTTGCCACCCCATAAATATTTTCTAGATCCGCCCCTGTTCCTGCCTGTTGCTGTCAGGCTACATAACCAGCACTGCTCACAGTAAACTGCACCATGGACACTTTAGGGACACTATGGACACTTTATAAACACCACTATAAGCATAACTGTCCCCCTTGTTGTTGTTTTTTGCACATACATTTCTTGTAGTTTTTGCATGCCTAGTTTTCTTTTTGTTTGTTTTAATCTTTAATCTGACTCTTTCCCCTTGACTGCTGTAACACTGGAATTTCTTAATTGTGGGATAAAGGTGTATCTTATCTTATCTTCTGAAATTTTTCATCTTCTCATAAATTTTTCTTTCAAAAAAATTTCACTTTCAGAGAAGTATTAAGTTTCTGCCCTAAAAGTGTTAAAATCAACATTGAAAGGATTTTAAGCACTGACTTCTTCACCACAACATCACAACAAAAACATCTGCTATCATAATCAAAGCAATAGAACACAAACCACAGAGACAAACAAGTCATCTTGTTTTCTCACCCCCTCAAAAAAAAAATTCTATCTGTTTTCGAAGCAGAACTAGAGCCTATGTGTTGGTTCACCTCAGGTCTCATAATGAGGTTACAGTTGATAAAGACGCTGCTGCCAGACCCATCATAGCCGTCTGTGCATCTCAACAGGTGCTCAATGTAAAATAGTTCAACTTGTTAATCCCATTGACCCTCTGATCTCCTGACAATTATGTCTTTAGCTTTCATTTTTATCATTGTATCTGTCTGTGTTTCAAGGTTCACATTTGTTTTCCTCTGACTTAGGAACATAACTACACTGATGTGTTGCGAAATGGTCTGTGAATGTCGTCGGCACACTTGATCAAAGCCAAATGATTCTGGTGTAAACACTGATAAAGAAATGAAGGTGTTACTGGTGTTCTGCTTTCGCTCCTCAGCTAGTAACGACAAGACACAGAACTGATAAAAGGTACAAAAGTTTAATTAAAATACAGTTCAGGAGGTTCAGCTTCTGGTCAGGGTTTCTCTTGATAGAAAACAATGTCCTGCATATTTAATTATTATTTATAGAGATTATATATTAATGTCACTGTATCCAGGCTTTTTATGTTTTATTTAACAGTGACAGTTTGATGACAGTGTCTTCTTTTTTTTCTACTATGTATAAATTTTGTATTTCTTTGTAAAGCATTTGATGATTCTGGCTTGAAACATGTGACATACATTTGAATAATAATTTATGTATAATCAGTAACTATGAATCATTTTTTTCCAGATGAAGCTGTAATAGTTTTGTATAGAAAAAAATATCTCCATTATTTCACCAACATTCCAACTTCAGGCCAACTGATGAAGCTGCTGTGTCATAATTTTATAACAGTTGCAGCTTCAATGCAGCTAGCTCTGTTTTTTGTTCATGTGTGTAAACAACAGTGTCATCAGCATAGTTTTACATCTACAGTGACATATTATAAAAGGGGCTCAGCACTGAACCTGGTGGAACACCCACACCTACTGACTTGTAGGTAATAGCTGTGTGTATTTGCTGATCTTTGTTTAGCTTTGTTTTTCTCTTGTTTTCTTTTGTTAGTGTTATGTGTATGATTGATTTGTTTTTTAATCATTGTGTCATACTTAAATAATATGCCCAAAGTAAACAGGCTTACTAGACACATTTATTTTGGAAGAGACCAAAGTAACAACATAAATTACAAATAACGCTGAACAAATAAACCATCTTGATGTTTTCCCCAAGCTTTAGAAAAAAGGGTACCCAGTTTGTAACCATTAAAAGTAAACAACCATTCTATTCTGCCATTGTCAATGCACCAAATCATTTCAGGATTTTGAGCAAACGTTTCATTTAATATAAATATTCTTAATTCATTATAAAAAGGACAATACAGATGAAACTGTGGTTCAGTCTCAACTTCTAATTTGCACAATTCACACAACCTGGTGTCCTTTTGGATGTTTTTAAATCTGACAACTTCAAGCACTAGAGGAACGATTCCTGTTCTTAACTGTGCAGCTTAAGACATTTGACACCGGGGCGTTAGTGGCTTAGTGGATAGAGCAGGCGCCCCATGTACAAAGGCTCCGTCCTTGCTGCAGCAGCCCTTTGTTGTGTGTCATCCCCGCTCTCTCTTCCCCTTTTACACGATACTGTCCAGTCCATTAAAGGCAAAAAGCCCAAAAGAATCTTTAAAAAAAACATTTGGCTCCTTGATAAATTTGCTAATACATATGGTTCAGTGCCATAACTGCAAGATTTATATCTATGCTCTTAACTTTGGTTTAAAAGGATACCTTTTAACCATTTGTCTTCAAATCTAGTAAATAACTTTCTTCTGTGTTCATGCTGCATGTTGAATTTTATTATACATGTAGTGTAATTCAGCTTAGTCAAATACAGCATGAAGCTCTGTAGCCAATGGAGAATTATGTGATTTACACCAAAGAAAACCTTCTTATTGACTCTGTTTTCTGACATATTAAGCAAATGATTCCACAATTTTGTCAATTCACATTTTTGCCTTTGTGGTCCAGAAAACCAACCCATATCACCCTGCACAGCTAAAGCAGGAGCAAACTTATGATTCTTTGTAGAGTTACCTGCATCATAAAGGTGGGAGTAACCAAATCTTTTTTTATTTTATTTCAAATTTGACAACAGACCCCAATGCCCTCCCAGCTGAACCTGCCAAGATTTTAGCTGTCTTCATAAGTCATAAATTTATATAGAGTAAATCGAAAATATTTACATTCAGGTGGATTTTCCAGTGTTACAATCCCAAAAGTCAGATTGTTTCTACATTTTGGAATAGATTTTTTCCTGAAATGAGCTGTCTGTGTTTTACTTTGATTTATTGATAATCTCCATCTGTAACACAAGGTCTTTGACAAATTTAACATGTTTTGTAAATCATCCTCAGATTCAGGCAGTAGAACAATATCGTCAGCATACAATAAAATATGCAGATATTATGTTAACATGATCTGCAAATAACATATGTTTATATTCATATCTTCTGTACATTTTTTCGTGATGCTGTGTGAAAGTATTTTCAAAGCAATTTGCTATCAGAGTCAAATTACTTAGGTGTCAACATACACTGCCAGTGGAGTTGATCCTGTTTCTGATTATTTGCTATGAAGCAAAACTTAAAACCATAAAAACAAAGATGTTTGTAAAACACAGACACATTGATTTTTCACTTTATTGAGGGTGTTACAGTGAAAGAATTAGACAAACCTGTCACACTCTGCATAATATATTCAAAAAGAAATGCTAGAACAGAAAAAAAAATACTATAAAAAAATACAATATCAAGCAGAACAGCTACTGATTCTTTCATTATACAGGTCATGATTAAATGTGGAAATAAAGCACAAACTCAAAAAAAAAGATTGACTGTATCTAACTTATGCATAAAAAGATATATTTTAAAACCAACCACAACATGTCATAGGTTACTGATTCCTGAGAGATGGGGAAAAAACATGTCCCACATAAAAAAAAAGTCTAATTTAAATGAAAAATCAATAAATTCATCATGATTTACATACTTACAATAGTTACAAATCTGCCTATCAAAGTTGTGTCCTCAGCTTCTGTCAACTCCGTCAGTTGTTTTTTTTTTATATAATTCTTACTAAATCAGGCAATAGCATGGTTAGCAAAATCCTTGAGGACCCCTTTTCATCTTCCTGACTGTGCTGAATCCAGCACTACCAAATATGCTCTGGAAAGTTTTGCATTTTTTAATATTTTAGAAAAACAATGTTGATATTCCTACGATCACAGCTGGAACATGTCAACACCTTCTCTCCATTATAATGATTTTTTTTTAAAACAGTAGTGAATCGAATTTAGGCATGTTAGTCAGGTTATTGAGGCAGCTAGCAACCAAGGAAAACCCAGCTTGCTGCAGTGTACAACACATGTTTTGGCGGGAAAATACATTCCCTTGTCCGATGTCAACTCCATCAAGTGTAAACCTGACGGAGTTGACATCTAAGCTGTTGGAGTTGACAAATTCACCTATAACCTCTGAATGTGCGAATATAACTTTATCTGTGAACAAAGTAAAGGATTAAAATTCTATTTTAGGGATTTATTTACACACAAATGTATATATATAGCATAAATTATGTTATTTAAGCTCGTACTAGATACCCTACACTTCTGACTTGTAGAGTATGAACAAGCTTTCTGGTCTACTGATTATCATGTAACTTTCCCAGCATTTATATTATATAATTATATAAATATATGTTAAATTGAAGGGCCAGTGTGTTGATTTTTGCAACATAAAATGGTGAAACTGTATGGTGAAATATTTGTTGTTTTCTAATTTCACTAATTTAACATGACTAAAAATGCTACATTAAATTTCTACCGAATCCATTATGCTTTTTTTTTCGCCACTAGGTATCACCAAAAACATAGTTTCTGAAGATAGTTGTAAACAGTGTAATTTACAGGATGTTTGCTAACTGTTACTTATGTTATTTACGTTCAGTAAAAGAGAAAAATAGTTTGTTCTTCATCTATTGTCACCTCAATATGTTTAAAATCATATTTGTTTACTAATCAGTAATCACTTAAGTTTATTGTCAACACCGTCAGTTCTTCATCAACACCGTCACATGTATGTTTTTGTTGATTTTTGTTAATGTTGCTTATGTAATAAACAGTTATCTAATCTACATCATCTTATGCCTTATTTATCTAAGGAAATTGTGTTTATGGTATTAAAAACAAAAACAAAAACTGAAAATGCAGACATTAAAAAATTTGGGTATTCAGAATAGTGTGAAATCACAACACATGTTTATATATTGTATTTTATTACATGTCAGTGTAACTAAACACTATTCCAATGTATTTCAGGACCTTAGAGTCTTTTTGGACTGGAAGAATTATAATTGTATCACTTTCAAGTATTTTTATTTAGAACCTGTTCCTTTAAATAGCTAAGACTTTTCTCTACAGACATATCCAATTCCAAAAAATATAATCTGTTTTTTTTTTTTGTTTTTTTTTTTAATTTTTAAAACCTGTTTTGTCCCTCATCTCAAGAATATGTAAGGTTATATTTGTGAAAACTCATCAAAGAGATAACTGAGATGAATCAATGAGATATGATGGTGAGAGGAGGTGAGCAGAAAACATTCAGTTACCATGTGTGTAGTTTGTCGACAGTCCCTTGTTTCTAAGGACCATCAATAGAGAGAGTCCACAGCAGTACACCAGACTCTTCACTATCAGCACTGTGTACAGCACACAGAACAGCTTCACTTGGTACTGAGACAGGACAGAAGCAATGGCAGGTGGAAGTGTTGGTGGAGGAGGTGCTGTTGAAGCTGCTGCTGGAAGTGTTGGTGGAGGAGGTGCTGTTGAAGCTGCTGTTGGAAGTGATGGTGGAAAGGTAGAAAACTCTGTAACAGAAAAGGAGTCAGATGGTTGGAGTTGCAGTGAGAAGTGTCAGTCCTCTGTTCATTGTCTCTCATTTGTTAACTTGTCTGTCAGAAATCATGACCATTAATTTATAACAATGAGGTTATCATCGCGAAAGTCTTCAGCAGCATGTTAACATGATTAGGCTGTGATTAGTTTGTTCACAAAAAGTGACACTGACAAGTGCATCAACCAGAAAAAAAGTCTGACTGAATTAAAATCCAACTCGAGTGGGCTGGCATTCCATCCGCCTAGGCCAGTCACACAGAAGATGGGTCTGTTTAAAATTATGTAATAATAATAATAATAATACATTTTATTTGTTAGGGTGCCTTTCAAGCCACTCAAGGTCGCCTTACAGCAAAGATCAATCAATTAATTAATCAATTTTACAATATCACAAATCACAATTTGCCTCACAGGGCTTTACAGCATACGACATCCCTCTGTCCTTGGACCCTCACAGCGGATAAGGAAAAACTCCCCAAAAAAAACCTTTAACGGGGGAAAAAAATGGTAGAAACCTCAGGAAGAGCAACTGAGGAGGGATCCCTCTTCCAGGACGGACAGACGTGCAATAGATGTCGTACAGAACAGATCAGCATAATAAATTAACAGTAATCTGTATGACACAATGAGACCGATAAAAAACAGCATACAAAACATCGTAACACATCATACAATACATTAAAAAAAAATATACAGTATATATTGCGTTGCATTGGCCCCAATTCTCAAGCTGTCCACTGGGGAAAGGCCTAGTGCTGTCATTGAGCTCAGTCACTGCTGAACACAGTCACCAAGCCTTCATTACCTTGTTCTGTGTCGGCCTCCACTGTCCCCCCCTCATGCTGAACATAGCAGCGGTATTTATATGTGCTGTTCTTTTGCTGATGGATCAGCAGGATGGCAGCACTGTGTCCCAACTCTCTGAGCACCAGCTGCTCTCCCTCAGCAGGGGGCAGCTTCTCCAGAGGTCCATTCTCCTTTCGTCTTTTCCAGGAAAACTGGACCACAGGGGGAAACATGGCTGCGGCCAGACACAGCAGGGAGCTCTTCCCCTCCAGGTGGGCTCTGGATGCTGCTGGGTACACGCTCACCACGGGTTTCACAACCCGCTCACCTGAAATTTGACAGCAGCAACAAGCAGCACAGACAAACATTCACACAGTCACACAGTCAACAGCAGCTTCCAGCACTGCACTGTATTCAGTCTGATCTTGGAAACTACATAAACTCTGATCATTTAACTATTCATCAGTACAGCACAAAGTTCACTTCATAACTGGATACGCCTTCATGTCAAAAATACTGAGCAGCTACTGTCAGCATGTGTTATATGGGAACAAAAGAAAATTATGTATTAGACAAGTGTCTTTTTTTAAAGTCCAATCACTCTAATTTCACACTAATTTATATTACTAAAAAATATAATACAATATAATATAATTACATATAGTTACGTAATTTACTGTAAAACAATGGAAATGTGTTTGCATGACTGTTAATATACATTTTGTTATGAGTAACATATTTACAATCAGATTTAAAACAAATCATTTTAATAATTAAAATGTATGTAACATACAGTAGTATACATTAACCAACATATACTTTACACTAACCACAGAAGAAACAAATGAATAATTTAATTACTTTTTCATAACAGTTTTAATCTTCACACACAATTAATGATGTGTTAGGATATGTCAAATGTGAATTAAAAACTGCTGTGTATTAAAGACAACATAAAATTTGAGCTTGAAATTATAATATGTGCAGTATCTGAAACATAATTTAAATATATTTCTATACACGATTACCACCATATACTTTCCTAAATCTAATTATCATCATTATTATCATTATTATTATTATTATTATTATTATTTCTTATACATTTGAAATTATTTAAAGCATATTATGTGCATTATGTGCACGCGTGCGCGCATGCACCATTATATATCACCTTGTATTGTACACAAAAATGTATAGATTTGCATGAATTGTGGAATTTATTCAGTATTTGTTTGCCTTACTGTATGACTATATCCTCCACTAAAAGAAATATAAAATTAATATTATATAAAATACAATTGCCATGAGGTCAGTTTTAATATTCAAAAATTATTTAACAATTTTCTTAACAGCATATTTAAAGTTATATTGTTTTTAAATACATTTACTGACCTATATGAATGTTTTATATCACATAAAATCCTGTTTCGTAAAAACAAGAGATGGTGCTAAATCACTGAGAGGATCAAATGCTGTATATCTGTAAAATTTCCAATATCATACTTTTTGTATATAAATCAGTTTAATCTCCTGCAAAAATAAAGAATAACTTGAGTTGTGCAGCAAGATTTAAACATCTTTTCAGGATTTATGAACTTTGTTTATGTAATAGCTGCATGGCTGTAAGAACTACTAGTTTTGAAAAAAAACATAACAAATAACATTAACAAAAAATCATTACAAACACATTTTCAACTTGTTCAATAAAACAGCTGATATAAAATTAATGATTATTCTTACCTGTTACATACAGTTTAGCTCCAGAGCCAAAGAGCCAGTCCACAGTGAAAGAGAGCAATACAAAAACCTGTCTGATGCTGGATGTGTCAGCTGGGGTGGATGACTCCAAATTATAAACCAGTATCATATTCCAGCCCCATGATGTGTTTCTCTAACGTCATTATTAACATGACTGCCTCTTCTTTTACTTCCTTTTCAGACACACTAGCAGAGTGTCTATGTGGATCATTGGTTCATGTTCCTCAGAGGAAGAATCCTATTGACTTTGGTAAGTTTTCATCTCGCACAATTATCAGGTCTCATTTTTAAATTGTCCATTGCTTTGATTTCTGACATATGTGCATATATGACAGGACATAGCCAGTGTGTGTTGCCCTTTAGTCTTATTTGAAATAAAGAGTTTTGATCCTCCTACTTTTTAAATCAGAGCAACACGTGAGATACAGCTCACACAAAAACACTGAACAACTAGAATATATTGTAAACAGTTTGTGGCTAAACACTCAAATTGGTGAACTGAAGGTCAAAAATATTAAACCTAAAATTAACATTACTGGTTTAAAATGTTTCTTGTTAATTTAAGTACAATTAAAAAATATGTCAGTGTTCGGTTTTATGTATATTAGGTTTGACATTAATGTAAATATACTTTGTTTTCAAACCTTCAAATATTTTGTACGTTAATAGTCTGTCACATATGGTCATGAGACATTTCTCTGTTGATTAGCAGTTGAAAAGACATGTTCACACTAAATAACTATTAGGATTCATCCTCTGGGGACCATCAACATCCCGTTTGTCATTGAAATCAGGCCAACAGTTCTCTTGCTCTGGATCAAAGTTTTGGTTGGATGGAAAGACTAAGCCGAAGCTCCCACTGCTGACAGGGAAAAACCTGGCCAAAATACAAACACATTTACCAAATCTGTAGAGGGTGAATTGTCATAATTCAAATAATTCACTCGGATAATTTACTGAAGTGAAATTACTTTCTAAAATCTTTTCAAAGATGTGATAAAATAAATGTGTCTGGAAAGCTTTTATTGTGAAGGAGACACATGAAGTGTTTAGGAGGAATGGACTTTATTCCTGCAGCAGGTCAAAGTAGAGGATTTTAATCTTTGTTGAAATGCTGAAGTTTGTTTTTGTTTTTATCATGTTGACAATTTTGTTTAAATGATTGTTTTTTATGTTTTGATGAAACAACATCCTGGTATCGAAACATCTTGTCTCAAAATTTGTGTTGTTGTTTTGTAATATGAATGTCGGTTCAGCAAACCATATCAAATTTGCCTGGGAGGCAGATCTTGGTGTTTATGGAGGAGATGTGGAAGGAGGAGATGAAGAGGATCCATCTAAGCTCAGTTAATGGATGACTTTGGTATTTTCCTATTTCTCTGTGTAAACTGGTCAAAGAGACTGATGTGAACAACAATTTTTTAAATCAGTCCAGTATTTAGGGAGCTGGTAGCAGTCAGCAGCTGCACAACAAGCTACAATGGAAGCACCTGGGAAAACTGAACATTCAGTTCAATTCATTCAATTCAAAGAACTTTATTTTTCCGTTAGGAACTTTGTCTGTGAAGATCGACAGTGCATATTAAACAAAATAAATACAAATAGATAAATACAAATGTTAAAAAGTTAAAAATACAAATGTTAAAAGGAGAGGAAATCAAATACACTCACCCACAAGCATACACATCAGATCAAATCAGCTGTTATTCATTAGTCTGATGGATGAGGGTACAAAGCTGGACATGGCTCTCTGTGTTTTAAAAGCAAGGGATCTGTACCCGAGACCTGAGGGTAGGGGTTTGTGATGGCAGTGCAGTGTGTGTGTGGTGTCTGAAGCTATCTGAGGATCTTTTTGTTTAGTCCTTCTATTGTAGATGCTGAGAAGTGGTTCCTGTGCCAGTCCAATTATTTTACTGCTCATTGTTATGATTTTGTTAAGTGGACTGCGGTGGATGTTGGACAGTTAACCAAACCAGGCTGATATGTTGAAGATAATAACTGATTCAATGAAACACTTGTAGAAAGTTGCTAAAACTGACTGGTGAACCTGGAGTCTGTGAAGTTTCCTGAGAAAAAAGAGGCGCTACTGACATTTGGAGAAGATGGCTTCACTGTTTGTGTGAAAGGTGAGTTTACAGTCGATTATGGTCCCGAGATATCTGTACGAATTAACCCTTTCAATTGGCCGATTGTTGACTGACAGAGGAGGGATGATGGGCGGGGCTTTACGGAAGTCAATCACCAGTTCTTTTGTTTTGGAGGAGTTGAGGTCAAGACAGTTCGGCCTCCAGGTGTTTGTGGGTGGCGTGCAACAGGGTCAAAACAGCATCATTCACACCTCTATGCTGTTTGTATGCAAACTGAAGAGGGTCAGCGTGCATACTGACCTCCTTCTGGAGCTGGGAAAGAATGAGCCTTTCAAACCCCTTCATGACCAGAGATGTTAATGCCACAGGCCGATAGTCATTGTCACAGGTGGGATTGCTCTTTTTGGGTACTGGGCAGATGATTGAGGATTTCCAGAGTGATGGGATGGAGTGTTCTGATAGGGAGCGATTGAACAGATGACAGAAAACACCTGCCAGTTGGCTGCAGCAGGACTTCAGCAGCTGACCAGAGATCCTGGAGCTTTGTTGGGTTTTGTCCTTTTCAGCATGAGTTCAACCTCTTCTTGCTGCAGCTCCAGGACTGCTTTGGTGGGTAACCTAGAGGTAAGCTCGACCAACAACTCCTTCCTCTCCTGTGAGCAGTCTGACTGGTCGAATCTGCAATAAAACTGATGGAGATTCTCTGCCATATTGATGGGGCCAGCAGTCTGCAGTGTTGAGTTATTATTGGGAAGGCCAGCCAGTGTTTTAACACCACGCCAGGCATCTCTGGCTTTGCCTTCCTGAAAGAGTTTCTCGACTCTCTCCTTGTAGCTTTTCTTTGCTGCTTTTATGTCTTTGTTTAGTCTGTTTTGAACGAGTTTTGATTCAGTTGTGTTTCCTGATTTGTAGTTCCTCAGCCACATCATCATCCCATTTTTTCACCAGCTTTTTGACCACACCGTTCTCTCTGAAGTTTGGTGCGGTAAGCAGGGATCAGGTGAACAACATTATGGTCTGCAGTGCTAAGAGGAGGTTTATTGTATGTCTTATAGGCGTTCTTTACATTTCCGTAGCAGAGGTCGATTGTTGTACCGCTTCTGGTGGCACATATACTGTTGGTAGGTTGGAAGTGTCTTATTCAGCCTGCAGCCATAAAATCCCCCAGGATGAGAACAGGGGAATCTGAAGATGCACATTCAATGTGATGGACGTATGCAGCAATAGCCTCTTGTCGGAGGGCGGGATGTAAACAAGCAGTAGAGCCAGCTGACCGAACTCGCGGGGGAGATATTTTGGTCTGAATGACACTGCAAGCAGCTCCAAGTCAGGTGTACAGAAGGAGTCTTTGACAGAGGCAGTTCTGCTCCAGTCGTTGTTAAAATACACACACAGCCCACCCCCATGTTTCTTCAGACTACTCACATTGTCCCGATCCAGCCTCAGTGGAGACCTGAATCCATCCAGAGAGAGCTCTGAGTCCGTGATCGTGTTATCAAGCCAGGTCTCTGTGAGGCAGATCAGACTGGCTTCTCTGTAGGCCCACTCGCATGTTATCTTTGCTTGTAGTTCATCTAGTTTGTTCCGCAGGGAGCGAACACTGGCAAGAATGATCAAGGGGAGCTGCAGGCTCATCCGTTTACCGGTGAGTCTTTTCAGCCTGTGCCTTACTCCACCCCTCCATCCCTGCTTCCTTGTCGGAACACGACCCGGTCCATGTTGTCTCAGTAGCAGTGATCCACAGTTGTCCAGGTCCGGTATGGAGTAGTCCAGTAGCAGCAGATCGTCCCGGCTATACCGCAGGATTTCACCTCCATGACTTTCCGAAAAGGCCATTAGAAGCCCCTTTGTCAAGAGCAGCAGCAGCAGTGTCACCGATAAAAATAATGTGCTTGGCAAGGTCCGATCTCCAATACAAACCAAATTCAGAAAGGGCAAACATTCACAGAGTCCGGGGAATCACCCACTCAAACACTTTCAGTCAGGAAAGCACAAAAAAACATGAATCACTTATGCACAGTGGGGGACGCTCTCCACCTGTTGCCATTACAGCGCCATTTTGAGATCCTCTCATTTCCTTGTATGGGAAATACAAGGAATGTCACTGTATGTCCATTAAAGGTGATTATTTCTGACACAGAGCAGCTCAGATTGTTATTATGAGTATTATTTTAAGTGTCTGAAGCGTCTCTTTACCTTTCACTTGATCTGGTCTGTTTGTTATTGCCTCGTTACGCACAAGTCTCTTTCTGAAACATCAGGAGATGTGTGTTTGAGATTTGGAGAGAGTATAAAAACCATAGTTTTTAGAAAATGTATTTTAGTGTGTATAAAAGATTTTCAATATCATGAATGATTATTTATCTGATTTCAAATGCGTCTGTAACACTTTATATTAAGGTACTGTAATAAGCGTCAATTAATGCTTAATAAGCACCAATTAACAGTTAATGGGCACTTATAAGACAGAATAAGATGTTTATTGCCATTAATACGACTATAAGTGTTAATTATAGCATAATTAACACAGTTATTATTGCATATACTGTTGGAGCATTATAAGCACTTAATAGAAACTTGATAACAGTTTATAAAGCTATCCTAAATATTAATAAGATGTCTATTTACATTAACTATGATTTATAAGGGTTAATTATAGAATAATAATCACATTTATTACTGGTTTATAAGACACTATAAGACCCTATGTAGGAGCCAGAATAGAAAAATGTTTATTTTTTATTATTGAATGATTAACTCACACTATTGAGGCACTGATTGCTAGTTGGTGGTGGGCGTAGTTTGTAATTGGGGCGGTGCCACCTGTTGAAGTGATCAGCTGATTCACCTGGAGAGCCAGTGTGTGGAAATCAGATGGAGAGGGGGTGAGCTGGGGAGCACATTTTCTGTTGACCGCTACAGTCACGTCGCTACAGACTTTAGATCCACGCACAGAGCACTTTATTCAGGGACAGATGCAATAGTAAAAGGGATGCTGCTGGGAACTGTTGTACTTACCTGTGTGCTGCTGAAAATAAATGCTGATCATTGAGAAATACCACGGAGTGGACCTGGATTCAAAGTGGATTCACGAAGCGCGTCACACAGTAGCCCTTCCCCATGTTTTAGCCCCTCGCGGCCTTTTTTGAACATTTTAGATTTGAGCCGCAATACCCTATTAGATTAAATTAATAAGGTGTTATTAGTAGTTAATAATGATCCTTTGCAGCTACTGGATCTAAAGTGGGAACAGTGTCGTATAAAGGTTAATAAATTATTAATATGCTCTCAGGACTCAAAACTAACAGTGTCCCTGACGTCCCAGGGACTATAAAAATTGCTACTGGGACACAAAGATGATCTTTTTGGGACAATTCCAGGAGCACTTTTGTTGCTTGAATAATTTCAATAAAAACTTATGAACAGCAAAGATACAGTGGCTTTTGCTGCACCTGATTTGGCTCCACACGCACATGTATGCACACACATGGAACTCAACTCACTGCATGATGGTCACGCTGGGAGCCACTTGCCAGCTGTGCTCGCCACTCCACATCAGAGCACAGAACCTAGCAATGCTGAGATGGTTGAAACAACTGATGCAAACTCTTCCAGTGCCGCTCCAGTTGGAGTAGGATGAGACACTTGGCTGCGAGACTCTAAGTTAGTTTGTTTAAGTAGGCTATAGGCTAGCTTAATTTTTAGCTAGTTCTAGTTCTTTCCAATAGCTAACGCTAGCAACTCAGCTAATCATGTACATGATGGCCTTACAAAGTTATAAAATGTGACTGTGTGTTCTAAATTTTGACTATGATAATGACGGTAACGTTACAGTTAATCAGAAGAGGTGTAGCCTACTCGGTTCATTCAGTCAGTAACAATTACGCTAGCAACTTTAGCTACAGAGATGAAGATCATGCTTGAACTAGCAGTGTGTGTGTGTGTGTGTGTGTGTGTGTGTGTGTGTGTGTGTGTGTGTGTATGTGTGTGTGCGTGCGTGCGTGCGTGTGGTGGCTCGTGGAGGGTGTCGCTAAAAATAGCTTCGGTCGCTAAGTGCGTCTCTAATGACGTTCTGTGTTAGTTAAAGTGAGTGAAATGTGTGTGAAAATGCATATGGTTGAGATACAAGGGTGACAGTAAATTGTGTGAAGCAGAATGAGCAGAGTGAATGTGTTAGGAGCATTGATGAGCTGTGTGTTATGTTGAGCAGGCTAATGGATAAAGGCTGCGTCATGTTCATGCTAACTCCTGCTGATTTGCTAATGCCATAGCCTGACTTCATTCCTCTCAGTCAGTAAGGTTAAACATACATACATTTTGGCAATTGAAGTTTGTATCAGGCCCAGTGTGTAAGTGTTTTATTATCACTCTGTGAAACCATTGTGAGAGTAATTGACCTATGGCTAAGCCACGCCCCCCTCCCCTCACTCGGACAAACTATGGCAAGGCAAGTTTATTTGTAGAGCACAATTCGTACACAAAGTAATTCAAAGTGCTTTACAGAAGAAGAAAATGCATTAAAATCACAATACAAACATTCAGTGACCGGCGCTATGGCAGGTGTCACAGCACACGGCATTTTGCAGGAGGCAGTTGATGTTTTTTGGGGACATAACGATCAGATGTCATTGAGAAGTAAGCAAAAGGGCCTAAACTACGCATTGGAGGGATATATTCATCATTTTATTGTTGAGAAGGCTTAAATTACAAGCCAAAATTTACAGGTCACAGTGTTTGCTTGTGAACCGCATCTCGTTGTCGTCACCATCAAAGACAACAAGTGAAAGTGCCACTGAAGTTAATGTTTGTGGCTCAGAATATGAGAAAAGGATAACGGCCTTTTTACCATCTTTACCAAGAGTGTCTCTCCGTTAGTTTGGTGCTACAGTATTTACTCTGAATCATTCAGCATAACGTTTGCCAACCTTTGTTATCTCTGCGATTACAGATAAGTTTATGAAGCTAAGCTCCAGAAGTTAACGTTAGCTTAACTAGAGCCCTTTGGACAACAGCTAACAATGATGTACGATCACCAAAGTACAAAACTAGAACAAAATAGGCTAATGAACTCCCAGCAAACAAGGTGACATGATGAAAGAGAGAGATGTTAAAGATAACTTTATATTTCTTTCCAACAAAGTGACAATATGTTGCCTCAAACACAATGTTGTCTTACCTTAAAACCGATGTAGACATCATTGTTAATCTTATTCATGTTGAGTTGATGTTGTGGTCTAACGTTACTAGGGTGACCATATTTTAATTTTCAAAAAAGAGGACACTCCGGCCCGGCCACGAGATAGCCTACTTATGATACTCACAGTTTACTCAAAGATGCCTTATAATTTTAATAGGCCTATTCAAAATAATATTTCTCAAAGACAGAAATTCAGATAGGCCCCTATAGATAGGGGACACATACACACCCTAGAGTGTGGCTACCCGATCCGAGCCCAATGGGTCCCGACGGTAGGCCTACCCGACAGGTCAGGCCGGGATCGGTCAAAAATGTATAAATTGTATTCAGGCTCGGGTCGGACTCGGTCAGCTTTCAGTGAAAATGTAGTGTAAAAATAAATAAAATCCTACTGTCTGTCCTGTTTATTGTTTGGGCACTGTTATTTACGTGACAACACCTGAACACAACACACACACATTGGCTGTTTCTACCTCTCCCCTCGCTGGAAGCCTCGGACCTTCTGCTGCCCGCCTCCGCCTTGATTAAACGCTGAAAATGAAATAAAAGAGGGAGACAATTTTTCCTGTTTTATCTTATGTTGTTATATTTCTCCCTCTCCCCTCACTGAAAGCCTCAGACCTCCCGCCGCCTGCTCCTGTCTCAAACACGGAGGTCTCCCTCTCCGCGAGCACCCACGGCGCACACCTGGCCTGTTAAATAGCCTGTAACCATAACAACTGTGTGACACCAACTCAGTGCTTTAGTAATTAAATAATGTCGGGCTCGGTTCGGTTTCGGACATAACAACACAGAATGACTGTCGAGTTCGGACAGAAATATGCGGCCCATGCCACACTCTAACACACATACACACACACACACACCGCCCGGATGCCCCGGACAGGACGTGAAAAGTGGACATGTCCAGGCAAAAGAGGACGTTTGGTCAGCCTAGTTACCACACAACTTTATCCAGAGGAGACACTTTTCTCTGTTGAGATGTGGTTTAAAGTGTAAAAAATACACCTCGTCGCCCAGCCTCTCAGGATACCTTGTGACGGAGTTGCATGTACCCCATGCACACTGTTTGACCATTTTTAAACTTCAAATCTCAGAAAAAGCTCATAAAACCGAACAAAACTGACTTACTGTAATGCATTTCAATGAACGTCCAGGCAGAGAATGTTCGAGTGTATGGGAATGGCTATAAGCACTGTGATTGGCTCATCGTGTTTGAGGGCGGGACTTAGCCATAGGTCAATTCAATACTAGGCTGTGGATTAAAAACAAAGAAAATTTGATTAAATGTGTTTATGGGTTTAATTCTGAGCCTTCTCTTTCAGAGGGATGGGCTGACATTGCAGATGGTGTCTTGTGGCCATGCAGGTAAACAAAATAAACTCCCTAGAGAGGAATTAATATGCTACGGTGTATGTTCAGCAATCGTGACAGTGAAAGTTTTTTAATAATCTACAAAATAATACAAAACATATGCATTGGCAATGAATCAAAAATAAATGTTTCCTCATCTTTCCAATTCATTAATTAGGCAACTAACTTGAAACTGGTGTGCAGTTAATCAAGTGGCTCTATATACTGCAGCCACAGTACACCAAGCTGAAACCAACATGGAATCAAAAAGAAAACCAAACTGGAGAGAAGAAGAGGTACTATTATTAGTGGAGTTAATCGAGGAAAGGAAGCTCATCATTAAAGGCAAGTTCAGCCAAATGCTTACAAGCTTAAAAAAATGCAAAAAAATGCATGGGTAGACATCGCAAATTTCATTTAACCTTTATTTCAACAGGGAGGTCCATTGAGAGTGAGCTCTCTTTTTCAAGGACGCCCTGCATACAATACATAACACACACAATTACAAAATACAAGATACATAAACATGAGAGTAGAGAATACAAAAAAATATAGTCTTTACAACGTAAAAGTGAAGAAACTTAACATAGTAGATACAGACAAGACTAAAAATAACAGGAGCAAGACTGATCTCTAAGTAAAACCTCATCGAGTAGCACCTTGAAGGACTCGATGGAAACCAGATTATCTAATTTAAGTGACTCCTGGAGTCTATTCCATCTGTCAGGGGCATAAAAACTGAAGGCGGTCTTTCCTAGTTCACATTTCATACGTGGGATGTGAAGTCTAAGCTGTGTCTGTGAACGTGTATTATAACCAGAAGTACAAAGTTTTAAAAGTGAGGTTAAATATAAGGGAAGCTTTCCACACAAGGCTTTATAAATGAATAAAAGACAGTGCTGTTCTCTGCGAACTTCGAGAGAGGGCCAGCCCACTTTTTCATATAAAATGCAGTGATGGGTAAGATACCGATCCCCAGTGATAAAACGTAAGGCACTGTGAAAAACTGCATTAAGAGGTTTCAATGTGGAAGCTGAGGCATGCATGTATATGACATCACCAAAATCAAAAACAGACATTATTGTGGATTGTACGATGGTCTTCTTGCTGGGTGAGGTGAAACACGACTTATTTCTGTATAAAAAACCAATTCTTACTCTTAATTTCTTTGCAAGGTGTTCCACATGGGTTTGAAAAGAAAGCTTGGTGTCCAACCAAATGCCCAGGTATTTATAAGACTCAACAGTTTCAATTGACTCACCATACAGGGTTCAAATACTGACACAGGAGTCATTTAGTTGCGACCTTGTGAACCACATAGCCTTAGTTTTTAGCAAATCAACTAAATGCTTCTCAAGCCTTCTGCCGTCGCTCACCAGCTGACTGCGAGAAGAAATGGTAAAACTTGCAGCTTTCAAGGCCTGCTCCATGCGCACTGGTATGTAGTGCTTCTTTTTCATTTGCTTGCATGCTACCCTATTCGCTTATATCACTCTAATCCATTTTGATGTTCTTACACAGGCGGAGGCCCCCCTGGCAAAGACTTGAGCGCAGTTGCAGAGGTTGTGCAGCGCATACTCGGAGAAGATAACGCCAGCATCTCTGGGTTGGACGGCGGCCAGGATCCAGCTGCGATGAAGCTTGATTTGCTTTTAAAAGGGTGAGTTTCCAAATTATTCCTGTTGCAACTCTATAGGGATATTGCGCTGCAGCCTAGGTGAGTTTTGGTGAGAGATACGTGTGTAATTGTTGCTGCATATTTGCCAGGCTACTGTTCAGTAAATGTCTGTAATGTGTGTTCGTTTAGTCATAACCATAACAACAACAGAACCATTTCTGACATTTCAGCCATATTCTTTATTTTTCAGTTTGGATCAAGATGCATCAAGAGAGTCTCCTGTGTCATCTTCGATGCGCACTCTCCCTGTGCTTTTGATGCAGTGCAGCCAAGCCCAAACACTTCGTGTGAGGCAATAAGCATCCATCAAGTGGTGGGTGAAAATAAAAAATCAACTTAAGTTTTTTGCATCTTGAGTATGCTGTCTCACTAGCTTTTGTTTTTCAGGCCAGGGTGAGTGATTGCGGCCCAGCAGAGGACCCAGATGATCTGCAGGCACTGCAGAGACAAAAAATTAAGCTGCAAATTAAAGTGTTGTGGCTCCAAGAGTACTACTACAGCTTGGCTTTAAAAAAAAAAGAAAAGATACTGAGTGACTAATAAACTGGCCAATCCCTCTCTCCACCACACTTCTTGTGCTTTTGTGTGCCCTGTGACGAGAATAAACCCTCCTATAAAACAATATTCTATAAACTTAATTAAACATTTTAAATTTAAAATAATTAGGCATTTCGTTGGGCTAACCTGCTATAGCTCATTTGGCCTCATGTCTGTGGCCTCATGTCTGTGGCATCTGAAAAGGGGTAAGAAGCCAGCAGCGTAAGGGATATCCCTTATCCCCAATTAGGTGACACCCAGGTGGCACAATGTGCCTCTCAAACAGCTGCTTCAGGCCACTTTCATTTAGGATCCTTGCATCATGGGTGGACCCAGGCCACTTGGGTACCACATCCAAGATGTTGTAGTCTGCATGAAACACTACTTGCGTGTTAATATTGTGGTACCTCTTCCTGCTTACATAAACGCTGCAGTTTGCTTCTCTTGAATTACCCGGGGTGTAGTTGGAAAGTCAATGAAATGCATGACGAGGTGAGGAGCATTAAGGGCCAATATTATTTCCATAACAATTCTGCTAATTGACGGTTGTGATGGAATCATCAGCGTTACACTGTTGCATTTTTCCAGTGGCGAGATATCAAAGCATTGTGATAACCTTTAATTCTGCCGTGAAAGTTCTGCTGCTTGATGTTACTGATGAGATGATGTCCCTTATTAAATGTGTGACAAAAATAATACTCGCTTTGTCCAAACGATACTATTTGATCAGCTGCTCGTCATCAAACAAAGCCAGGACATCCTTCCGCTCCCGGAACGTTCGCACACCTCTCTCTCGCTTCAGTGCCATCCTCTACTGGCAACTCCTAACCAATTAGAACACCTCTGGAGGTCTCTTAAATATCTGGAGGAGTAGGAGTGATTGTTAGACTTGAGAAGGTTGATAAATAGCTTTCATTCTTAAGTCTGAGAGTAGGATCTAAATTTCACAAATTCTCAGCACTTAAGACTAAAATGGCACTCTAAGACGCTTCATAAATACGGCCCCTGGCCACCTTTGGCCTGGCCGATGTTGAGACGTTTGTCACTTTCAGAAAACTGATGGGTTACAGAAAGCTTTGTGGAACACTGTATTCCCAAACAGTCAATCAAAGTGACAAAACTTTTGAAAAAGCCAAATGAACTCAGATCTGTCATTTTTTAGAACTCAGCTATTAGAGTTTCCAATCCTTTTTTCCTGTTTTTGACAATAGTGGTTGCATTAAAAATCAGTATAAAAAGGAAATATGTCCTTATGTTGTGTTTTCACTACCATTGGTAGGCTGAATTCTCATCACGAGTGAATAAAGCAGCTAACTCTGAATCAATCTACTCAAATTTTTTAAGTTCAAATAACTCATGTTTGTTTTAGTATGCCATTTTGAGAAAATTAAATTCCCATGATCCTTTGCTAAAGAAAATAACATACTAGAGTGAAAAGAACACATCAGAATTCTTTAATGTTGAAATAATGATTGATATGCACCTATTGCAACATCCAGATATCAATCAATCAATCAATCAACTTTATAAATAAAATTGATTGATTAATTGATTGATATCTGGATGTTGCAATAGGTGCATAATTAATAGAATTATTAACTTCAGTGAGTGCATAATAAAGAGTTTATAAATGTCAACAAGGCACTGTTCCCACTTTAGATCCAGTGTAGCTGCAAAGATGCATTATGAGCTGTTAATGTGATGGGGTCAGTTTTTATAAAATGTGTTTTGTTGTTACATTGCTTTGCTGTGTTTTTCTCTGTTGTATGTGCCTCACTTTAGTTATGTCCCCCCCCTAAATGGACTGTGACTGTAAACCCAGAGGTGGGTGGGACTGGTCAGGAACAGCACTCATCAAGCAAAGGAGAGACACCTGGGAGTTAATCAAGAACTGAGGGACACCTGTGAAGGGATATAGGAGAGAAGGAGCGCTGAGCAGAGGAGGCAGCCGTGGGGACAGGAGAGCAGCATTTGGACGGGAAGAGAGCAGAAACACTGCACAGCTTTAACCAACACAGTGGACGAACCGCACACTTCTGGGACTAGAAGCGTGGTAGCCATCGTCTGTTGGCCTGACAGCCTGACAGCTGATGACAGAGGGGTGTGGTTGCGATCACCCCCTCTCTGAGATAAGTCCCGCTCCCCCACTGGTCCTCCTGTTGTATTTATTTGAGAACACGAATTAGTCCCTTTATGTTGTTATTTTATCTGACTATTGCCGATGGTATTATTTTATCGGACTGTTGCCTCAGTCAATAGTGACATTTTAATTATTATTAGCTGCTATTTTTTCATGACTAGGCTAGGTTTTAGAGTCCCATTATAGCTGGAGTGTATAATCCACAGGCCACCCATAATCCCCCCTTTAGTGTGATTTGCAGTGCAAACTCTTTTGACCTGTGGGTTCTGATTTCTTGAGCGTTGAGCGGACTCTGAACCGCCTGGAGTAGGTGGGGCGGATCATGGACTAGAGACTGGTCAATGGACCTGGGGTTGGGCTGGGGCAACTTTTTAATATCAACTTTTCAATATAAACTTTTATATTTTTGTAACTGGTTTCCTAGTGTCTTATTAATTCTGCTCATTATTACCCTGATACCAAAGAACCAGTGTGAACTTACATATGGTGGAGTAATAGGCTCCATTTTAACCTCTAGCTGGCGTTGTCAGCAGCATTTCAGTAGTAAATAATTGTTCAGGGTAAATCAAACCTCACCACATTAATACTGTAAGTGCATACTAATAATTTATTAACCTTTATACAGTTCTGTTCACACTTTAGAGGATCATTATTTACTATTAAGTGCATAATTAAGCATTTATTAACGTAATATGGCATTTATATTAACTTCTTATTTATTTAATGTTAATAAACATCTTGTTAATATTGATAAATTGTCTATAAACTCTGAAGGATGTTCTAGTACCCAATAATATCTTATAAACCAATAATAAATGTGTTGTATACTATTATTAACACTCATTAGTGTATTAATGTTAATAAACACCTTATTCATTTCATCTTATAGGATCTTACAGTGTCTTATAAACCAGTAACCAATTCTCATCAGGTTGCCCTGGTTCCCCAACACCTGAAGCGGACCTTGTTAACCCCGGCAATGTCCAAGCCAGTATCACACTTGTTTTTACTTCATCCTGAGGTAGTCTAGCAGCATTAAGAACCTTGCCTATATACATATATGTATATACAGTATAATAGGTTGTATTGTAGGCTGTAATATACTGAAGCATACATTTTTCCACTATGCATACACACTATGGCATAGAAAGTGTCAACTTGTTGATATCACTTATTTTATACTATGTATGTCAGCTAATCAAAATGGGTAATCAATCCATATGGCTTTGTTATAATCAGTGCTGAATCACTTGATATTTTGCACCCCTGATCCTTTATTGATTGATTGTTTTTGCTGTTATCCTGCTGTGCATTCATGTGTAACATTATGCAATGTCAACATAATAACTAGCTAATAGCATTAGCCTACTGCTACACGTCTGCAGCAGGTAAATCCACTCTTGAAATAGCAGTTTTCTTTAGGAAAATAAGCTCTGGATTTCTTCTCCTCTTTGACAGGTAGTAGTCATCTGGAGGTCACTGCAGACCCACAGGTCTTCATGAGCAGTGGATGGACAGCAGTGTTAGGATCCATTAGTAGCACAACTAGCCAAAACATTAGGACGTCCATATCCAACAAAGATCTATAACAGCTGCTCAAAGTGTAGCTCCTCATTTTGTGGGCACAGGTCGGAAATGCACAAGCATGAACCACTCTGTACAACATAGGCATTTTTCCTCTGTGGGCAGAGGGTCACAGTTACTCCACTGCTGCTCTGTGTCAAAAAGAACCAAGAACCACTTTTAATGGACATACAGTGACATTTAATTGCCCCATGTGCTTCCACTGCAGCCCATTCTGTGGCTTTCTCAGCCGCTGCCGGCTTCCTTAATACTGGATTCCAAAAGTTTCAAATGTTGTTGTTCACATCAGTGTCTTTGATTAATTTACACCTGGTAACAGGGTCCATATTAAAAAATGCTGGAGTTATCCTTTAATGCTAGACTGCAGTTGATTTGGTTCAAATTCATGCATAGATTACATTATTCCAAAGAAAAGATTAACAATATGTATCCTAACATATCTGATATCCGTGACAGATGTAACTTGGGGCTCTAGGTCATACTTCCTGGTTTTGTCCTAAGATTTTCCTTTTTTGGTATTGGAATATTGATGACATTCATTGAACTTGACCCATTAATTGCCCTGCTTGGTTGTTCTGAAGCTTCTCAGGCTCTGCCACATCCTGTACAGAAGTCCTTGATGGTTGGCATGTTAGCAGCAAAGAGGATTACTCTTAAGGAATGGAAGGCTACCGGCGCTACTTGTTCCTCAAGATGGTTAGGGAACTAGGCTCAGGGATTCGCCTTGAGAGACTTCGAAATGATAAACTGGGTTTGCAGAATAAATTTGAGAGTATTTGCAGCCCAATAGTTAGACACCTTATTCCACCATCTTATAGCTGAAGTCCAAGCAGTGAGTCACCATGCTAAGTTATTCTTGGCCATTTTTTCTTTCTGTTTATGTGACAGGCTAAATTTTGTATTCATCTCAGTCAAGACTGGCTTTTGTTTTGGATTGTTTTTGTTTTGATTTTTGTATGTGAGCCGGTAATGTTTGTTTTCTGTTGGTATATTTCATTTTGTGATGAAAATTAAATATAATACGAAAAAAATATATGTTTTTAATTTGGCACTACTTTTCAAAATAAATGTCATCATATTTATTATCCTATTCATTTATATTAATAATTTGAATGTTTGGTTTTGTGTTTTTTTCCCCAAATCTTTTTTAATCTTTGTTGCTAGTCTTTTGTGATATTAAAGCCACAGTGTGTAGGAATTTCTCCCATCTAACGTTGAAATCATATATTGCATTCAAACAGATGGCGCACTCTAGTGCCTCACTGTTTCAAACACGTATTGCAACAACTGTAGCCGCTGTGTACCAAAAAGCTATGATAACACTGATGAAACCATGTCATCCAATACTACATGGAGTATTCATTCAGGCTCCTACACAGACACATGCGACACCAGTTGACAAACCCCCTCCTCACCATGCTGGCTGTGTTTACAACGTAGGACTGTTGGGGCGGATGTAAATTGAAACAGCTGATAGTGGCCAGCAGCACTACTGCCGCATAACAAAGTCCCACTCTTTGAGCATAATGCAGGATCATGTATTATGCAGCATCACGGGAGACGGAATCCTCGTCGCCAAGAAAGTGCAAAAGGGAATCAAAAAGGCAGCGTGACCGGCAAATTAAAAAAACAAGGGTCAGCATTGGGGTTGCCTTGTTAGGTGCCGCGAGGCAAAAAGCGAGGCCAGGACCCAGAGTGCAGAGAACAAGAGCACAAGTTTATTCAAGCACAAAAGTTTCAACACAAAGAAAACAGAAAATCACCACAACGGGAAAAAGGCTCTGGAGGCTGGATGGGAACAAAAACAAAACCAAAGTTAAAGCTCAAAAACTTAATAACTAGAAAAAACACAAAATCACCGTTACGGGAAAAAACAAAGTAACAACATAAAATCACCTTACTCAGGGAGTTTCTCGTGTCGGGAGAACAACAGGATCACAGGCAAAAACTCGAGACTGAACGCGTGGCAGGAGAAAAGGGCAGAAGCGTGGCGAGACACAGTGCAAGACAAGGTATCTTCTGGCAACGAACCAGGGGAAAAAGCCGGCTTAAAAAGCTACATGTTAATCAGCCTGATGAGGCTCAGCCAGCGAGTTCAGCCCCGCCCCCCTGCCATGATCCAGCTCTGCAGAGGGAGAATGAGAGGAGAGCAGAGAGGGGGGGGGGAGAGAGAAGCAACCGCAGGCAGCAAACAACAAAACAATAATATTGGTCACAACAAAACCATGACATGCCTTTCCCAGGTGGAGAGAGCTGCTGAAGGAGAAAGGTAATACAATCACAGGCCAGCGCTAACAGCGGCTAACGGCTAACAGCGGCGCAGTGATGCAAGGAGAGGGATTAGGCTGTTCGCGACTGGCCGCTAACAGCGGCTAACAGCAGCTAACGGCTAACAGCGGCGCAGTGGTGCGAGGAGAGGGATGAGACTGTTAGCGGCTGTTAGCGACTGGCCGCTAACAGCCGCTAACAGCCAACAGCGGCGCTGGCCTGTGGTTGCATTACCATTCTCCCTCAGCAGCTCTCTCTACCTGGGAAAGGCTACCCCGATGTGGGCCTTCGTTTTTTTAATTCGCCGGTCACGCTGCCTTTTCTATTCCCTTTTGAGCTTTCTTGGCGACAAGGATTCCGTCTGCCATGATGCTGCATATGCATGATCCTGCATTATGCTCAAAGAGTGGGACTTTGCCAGGGTAGTAGCGAAGCGCCTCTTGCTCCTCTCCTTCGGCTCCTCAGTCACGCAGTGCTGGCCTGGCTCTCAACGAAAACGCCGAAGGCGGTGCTGTATGTCCCTTGCTGGCGGGTGTATTCTCAAGATGGCGAAACGTAATGGAACCCCACAGACGACTTACCCGCACAATGTACAAACAAATCCGAAATTCTCCTTTTACGAAAATAAGTCAGATTATTGGTGGAGGTAATAGTACACCAGTGATGACATATTTATGATGCAGACATCAATTTTTGCCAATAAACAACTGAAAATGTTACACAATGTCCCTTTAAGTATATTATATATTAATATATATATATATATATATATATATATATATATATATATATATATATAGATGTAGATATATAGATATATATAGATAGATAGATAGATAGATAGATAGATAGCTGGATAGATAGATAGATAGATAGATAGATAGATAGATAAATTGTTGTTATTTTATCCTTTCATTTCAATTATGTTTATTTACTTTACACTTTTGTTGTTTTATCTTTATTTTCTTCTATCATTGTGCCGCTGTGTTGCTAGTTTGTCCTCACTGTGTGAAACAACAATAAACCTGCAGGAATACCTTTTAGATAAAGAAATATATAAATACAATATTGAAAAATCCTGACATCAGTACAGAAAAGAAATCCCTCAGTTCAGTGTGTTTCTGGCTCTGGCTGAGATGGAGGTGAAATATGTGAACCTGGGATGTGGTTTACTGCTCTCTTCATGTCACAAACACTGTTTGACATCTGTTGGTTTTTGTGCAGGCTGCAGGGATCCTTTCTCACTGTGGGCATTACCCCTGTAACAGCAGCAGTAGTAGGCAGCTGAATGACTGGATTTAACTTTCTGGATCTCCAACTCACAGCCATTCCCTTTATTCACAGCTGAAAAATCAGCTCTCTGAGGATGATTGTAACCGGAATAAACTTTACAATTTGTCTTCTTAATGTCCAGAATCAGTGTGAATGTTCCCGTGTCTTTTTTCTGATACCAGTAAACACTGTCACTGCCACACTGGTCAGTGCGTCCACAGCTGAAGGAGACTTTTTCACCAACTCTCCTGGTCAATGTTAAATCATCCTGAATCAGCTCTGCTGCCATGGCAACCAGCACTGTGGAGAAACAGACAGGTAGATGTAGGTGAGTGTGACAGTGTTTCTTTAAAGTTGACTTTGTTGAAATTCTGTTTGGCTGGAAACACTCACCTGAACACAGACAGCACAGAGCAGCAGCTGGGAGAAAAAGCATTTTGTACACTTTTTGTGTTTCCTCTGGTGAGCCTGGGAAGAAGTGGCGCTCTGATGCAGCTGAGGCCAAACAAGGATGAACTGTGAGATCAGACTAGAGCCACGTGGTTTATATAAGGCCCTCATGCCGCCCATCAGCCCCATGCAGCGCTACATTAGAAAGAAGAAAAATATGAACTCAAGTCATTTTAACAATGAAATTGATCAATTCAAGTATAAAGAATAAAATGCTTTTTTTTGTTCATTAAACTGAGAAATTCTGTTCGTGTTCAAATGTCTGTTGTTGAAAAAGGAGATGCCAGCAGTCAGCAGAAAGGATTCATTTATTATTTCAACTCATTGTCTTTGTTTTATTATCATGATTTTGATATCTTTTTTCCTCAATAATGACTTCTCTCTCTCTCTCTCTGTGAACTGATTCAGTGAGATGTTTCTTCATCTTGAGTTTAATCTGACAGCAGATCAAAAAATCTGGGTCACAGTGGTGCAGATATACAGAAGAAAAACATTCACGATACAACAAACACATTCAGGTTGGTTGTGAATTTTGTAACAAAGACTGTTCTGTTGTTTAACAGCTGTGATGAAAATACAAAACTGTAATTTTAACCCTTAAACATCTCCTTACATTTCTTAATTTAATTGAATCATTTAACATATATATTAAACATGAAATGTTTTTCACATACCATATCACAAATTATTTTTTTATTCTTTCGTTCAGTCTCTTCATTAAAGCAGTGTGATGTTTTACTCAGTAGAATGTTAAAATGTTTCTTCATGTCTGCTGCATCATCTTAGACACATTTCCCCAGAGTTGAGCTGGACACATTCAGTATTTTTGTCAACTTTGGGATCTCCACTAGAACGTAAAAATAAAGTTCAAAGGATTAGTTGTTAAAGACGAAGCAGAGTCCCGAAGAGTTTAAATCCAGGTGTGGTATGTGTGGTACGAACTATCTTGGACAATGTCTCACACCCACTCCACCATGTGCTGGTCAGGCACAAGAGTGCTTTCAGTGGGGGACTCATTCCACCAAAATGTACCACTGAGCGCCACAGGAAATCGTTCCTGCCTGTGGCCATCAAACTGTACAACTCCTCCCTCTTGAGTGGCCCTGAGACTATTTCACCCACTGTCAACATGTGCAATAATTTAATTTAATTAATAACCCCATTTCACCTTGACTATATTCTGTATATTATCTTTTTAGGTTACTATATATATTTTGTCAATAATCTTGTTTAGGTTACAATATTAACTTTTTTTTTTTGTTAATAATCCTGTTTATTTTAACTATATATTTGTAAATACCCTTGTTAAATTTCTTATATTTTCACTTATCTTTCCACTCCTGTACGGAGCACCTGTAACGCAAATAATTTCCCCTCGGGGATCAATAAAGTATTTCTGATTCTGACTCTGATTCTATATGTGAAGCAGTGGTTATGGTGCTGTTCTCAGGAAGCAGCTCTGCTCTCTACTTCCTCCATGTAGAGGTCAGCTGCAATGAGAGGCACTATTGAAACCACAGCAGAGCTCCTGCCTGTAAAAACCCACACTGTATTATTTGAAACAGGTGGTATTCAGGCAGAGGTGGGGGCAAAAACATTCTCCAAATAAAATGAAAAAACATGGAGTTTGTAAGTGAGCTAAAAACGACGCAGAAGTGTTTTCTGACGATCAATAGAATTACATCATTTGTCTGTGAAAACAAATCTGTTTTATGATGTGACACCACTGGGGTTGATAGTTGGTTAGGCTCAAACAAGACATTAACAACAACATTAGATTTAAGTTTAGGGAAAGATTGTGGTTTGGCTTCAAGTAGGCACTTTGTTAAAGTAAGGGGATCCTTGCCGCCATGGTTACAATAATAACCATGTGACCATTAATAATTATTTGACACTATTGTAGAACAATATGGCCTTTGTGATATATTACACATTACTGCACTCCTGTGCACATGCTTGCCTGGTGAGCTGAACAAACTTTGAGTTTTAAATAGAAAGATTTTATTGTTTGTTAGTGGGGTGCAAAGACACCCTGAGGTGTTGTTTTTTGAAGTGTTAATATTGAATTTGTTGTATTTTTAACTGCAAAAATGACAATTACAAAATATGGGTCTGCCAACAACGTATTGTTTCTTTTTGTAAGGGGTCCTAACAGTCCAGGGAAAGTGGCAGAAGAAAGGTATGAGTATTAATGAGTAGTATTAAACAATGTTTGCCTGTGGTCTGACAAAGATCAACGTCTGTTGTGTTCAATTCACAGGCAAAGTGCTGATTGCTGCTTATTTTATATTATTTTTTATGTTATTCACTGTAACATTTTTTATCTGTATTTTAGTAAATTGAACTGATTAATGTATGGTTTTATTTACTGCTGCAGTTGATGTTGGCCTCGGGTCACAGGGGCGGCTGGTGCAGTGGGAGTTCACCTGTTGAGATGTGGTGATATAATTTAAGAAGTCTGGATGTTTTTCTGTTGAAAAAGGACTTGATTTTGTGTGCAGTTTTGGTGATTCACAGAAAGTATACTTTCAGTGCATCAGTCTATAGACTGGTGCGCCACACCCCAACAACAAGACACTTTAACTTTTAATTGCTTTTATAATATCGCTGTTAGGGACCCTGAATTTAATAAAAGCCTGTTCTGGCATTTTGACCCAGAGTGACTGTTGGCTTCATTACTGAAGTTTGCCTGTAGTTATATGAAAGTTAATGTGGGTGTTACAGGAGTTTAGGGGTAGGAAATTACTAAAGACTAAAAAAATTGGACGTAGTTACCATGACTTCACCCATTGGTTTGTTGACTCCCGTTTTGAATCCTCGAGTTTGGCATTCTTGGCCGACGCCATCTTGGGTTTTGGAGCCTGATGTGACCATATTTGATAGAGTGGGTGGAGCTACGGAGGAGCTAGAGGTGGATCTGACTGAGAATTCAAGGACATTATTGGCAGACAGCCTGTCACTCAAAGCGGCCTGCCCTTAATTATGCGTAATTTTAAGTCTTAATAAAATTTTAACGGGCGAATTTTATAAGAATTCACCATCCATACAGTTGTCATGAATGTTGAAATTAGCTATAGAGACTAAAACTGCTAATGGTGACAGGCTATAAACATGTTTATCTCTGCTATAAAGTTGGCATTTTAACATGGGGGTCTAAGAGGATTGACTGGCTTCTGAAGTAAGCCTCAAGTGGCCATTCATAGAACTACAGTTTTTGGCTTCATTTTTTTAAGCCCTGAAGCTGTCCCTAGGAAATTATCAGACATCTTTTGTCTTTCACAGCAAACAGTTTGTGAATGATCATTCGTCTTTACAGGCACATACAGCTGAGTATCATCGCAGTAGCAGTAGAAATGTAGAAATGAATCCCATGACTTCCATGGCCAGGGTGAAATGAAGCTACAGCCAAAGTTCAGTCAGGAAGACTATGCTTTTCATAGGCCTGTAATTTATCTCTCATACTTTCTGCCATTTAGTTCTTGCATGCATGTTCGCTCACTATTTCTAGCTGTCATTATCCAGGGCTGTCAATTGAATCATTGGTTGTTCTGCAGAATATTCACTGCTAACCAATAGCACAGCAACACACTTTCTCTGTCAGCCTATCATCATCTGCGCAACCTCCTCCTTCCCATCACTGCCTAATCTTCATGGATTCATGAGCCTCATCTGCCTAATCATCCATCAGAGTCATCAGCCAACAGCACCACCACCACCACTGTCTGGATTCCATGGCGGATTTATCTTGCTGCCATTCAGACGTCCCTTGATCACAAAAAAAATCTGCCTCTGTTGTCTAAGAGCCAAATACTTGTGTTAATCTTAATCAGCTCAAATCATCTGTAAATATGTTCATCCATATTCTTTATTAAACCTGGACAATGCAGCAAGAAAGAGCTATGGCAGGAAAAGAACCATATTTAAAATGTGCCCAGTTACTGATATTCTGGCTGCTGTTCCCACTTTTGTGTATGTTACAGTTAATTTGGAAAATGGCCATGATATGCTAACATTACTAATGTGGGCTGTGTGCGTGCTGTGATGTGTGTCTGCTTACTAAATATCGTTGGTTTTGTGTGTTGCTGTCACGCGTCCATACTCTGCTGAAGTGCTCACACAGCTTGTGTGATGATATCACACAAGATGTATGCATGATGTATGGTGGAGGGATGGTCATGCATTTCCCCCAGTCACTCAGGGAGGCTCAGGGGAAAAAATCTGTAGCCCTGGGGAGGGTCAAGATAAAAAACGAAAACAAAGTCACACCATAATCACACCCCTCTTCTGATAAGTAAAGAACAGTCCGGTATTATTAGAGAGTAATGTTTTATACACCAGAACAGCAGGAAAAAGCCAATTAGCCTAAAACAATGCATTAAAGAAGAAGAAAGGAAGAAGAAAAAAGGAGAAGAAGAATCAGAACATATTGGCTAAACCAGAGGTCTTCATCGTTTTTTAGGCCAAGGACCCCAAAACTGATGGAGAGATGGAGCAGGGACCTCCTACTATATAAATTGTATATTAAATTGTATTTTATATGAAACTGAGCCTAGTACCATGTATAAACGTACCTTGTTATTGTGCATTCAGTATTAAGCTATTCAGATAATACACAGGTTCATATATTCATGTTTTTATTTTAAACATGTGCAAGGTACAGTGAGTAAGGTGGCCTTGCCACTGCCATTTATAAACATATTTTGTCAGCTGATAGCAATAGAGTGCCGAAGTCATGCCCCTTCCGGTGAAGCTCTTGGGACCTTAGATCGGAAAAAATATGAATGGCAGTGAATGGGGAGAGAAATATTATCTTTTGGTCCAGTTCGAGTTGCAACATGAAATCTAAATATGTTGTTAATGAATTTAAAACATAAACACACACACACACACACACACACCCCACGGTACGATACCAGTGAAAGTATCACAGTGTTCTGAGTAGTATCAGGATACCACAGCAAAAATGAGGCAGATGTGCCTTTTGTCATTTAGAAAAAGATAAATCACTTTTCTATAATACATCAATGATATTTCAATGGAATAAATTACTTACTGACTTGTTCATACTTCAAAAACAGCATCAATAAGTGATTAACATAGGGGGGATTGAAATAAAAAATAGAATAAAAATCAACCAGCCACCCTCCTCCCCTGACAAGTAAAGAACAGTCCCTAAAGTGCGGTGAGGTTTGTGGGCCGTTATCTGCCACTGACACCACTCTTGCCTTTAATCCCCACATATTTTCTAGCTCCTCTTTCAGCCCTTGGTATTTTTCAAGCTTCTCCTGTTCCTTTTCCTTGATGTTGCTGTCACTCGGGATTGCTACATTTATCACCACTGCCTTCTTCTTTTGTTTGTTGATTAACACGATATCCGGTTGGTTAGCCATTATCAGTTTGTCAGTCTGGATATGGAAGTCCCACAGGATCTGTCCTTGTGCTGCCATGATTAGTGCTTCTGATCTGTCTTTCATTCCAGGCTTTTCCAGCCACTGGTAGGATTTCTTGATGTCAGCCACTTCTTCAATCATTTGTTGGTATACATGCTGTGCAGGGGTTTGTTCCTCCATGATGGTTCATCCTCATCTTCTACATTCTGTTCTAGTCCTTTCTATGTCTTGTTCCAGTAGCCCATTTCTCATCAGGTTGCCATGGTTCCCCAACACCTGAGGCGGACCTTGTTAACCCCGGCAATGTCCAAGCCAGTATCACACTTGTTTTTACTTCATCCTGAGGTAGTCTAGCAGCATTAAGAACCTTGCCTATATACATATATGTATATACAGTATAATAGGTTGTATTGTAGGCTGTATTATACTGAAGCATACATTTTTCCACTATGCATACACACTATGGCATATATATAATAAAAAGTAAAAAAGAGAAAAAAAACATAGATAAACAACAAATGCATAATGTAACATAATGTTATAGCATGATATGAAAAGATATAATATATAATAATATATTATAAAAATATATATTATGACATAATACAAGTATAATATAACATAATATGATATAACAGTATAATATAAGCATAGCAGGATATAATATGATATAGTGTGATGTATTGTAGTGTAACATTTAGTAGTATAATATGATATAATATAACATAACATAATATAACACAATATAATATAATATAATATGATACCATATCACACAATAAGTAAATTATTGTATAATATAAATGATAATGACCTGTGGAGACGAGGGCCGGAGCTAAACTCGGAAACCGGAGAGGCGGGCAAGAGGCCCCCGCACCCAGCCCCCAGCGGCACGACCGGGGGCCCCGGCGAGAGGCAGGCAGGGCATGCCAGCGAGGAGATCCACCCCATGCACCCCCACCGCCCTCTGTTCTGGTGTGTTTGTTGTTGCAGCGGACCTGCTTTGGGTCGTGTCCAGACCCTGAGGAAGCCCCCGGCCCATCGCATGTTCAGCCTACTTATTTCTTGTTTCGGGACAACTCCCAGATTGTTGTTGTTTGATTGTTTGTCCTTTATTATTTATTCATTCCTTTTTTCTTTTTTTTTTCCCTAGCCTTTTAAGAGGTGGGAGGTGAAGAGGGCCCCACCCAACCCACCCCTGACCCAGCCCCACCGGAGCCCCCCACACGCCACCCGAGAGCAGAGCACAAAGCCAGAGTTTAGTAACTTTATAGCAATAATAGTAATCTAATAACGATAACAACAATAATAATAATAATAATCATGATAATAGTTTTAATAATATTGATTATAGTAATAATAATAGCAACAGTATTAATAATAGAAATGCTAGTGTTAACCATGCTTATATTAGGGAAGAAAAGTAATTTATTAATTGACTAGAAAAATGGATAAACAGGGAAGAGAAAGAGCTAAATAAATTAAGTTAATTAAAAGAAGAGAAAAAAAATCAAACAAACCAAAGTAAAATAGCCCATTGATGAGTTGGGGGGTCCTGGCAGAGCTTTATGTCTGTATAATCTAGCGTTTAGATATTGGGTTAGAGCTTTGTTATAATCAGTGCTGAATCACTTGATATTTTGCACCCCTGATCCTTTATTGATTGATTTTGCTGTTATCCTGCTGTGTGTTTATGTGTAACATTATGCAATGTCAACATAATAACTAGCTAATAGCATTAGCCTAAAGTTTTCTTTAGGAAAATAAGCTCTGGATTTCTTCTCCTCTTTGACAGGTAGTATTCATCCTGGAGGTCACTGCAGACCCACAGGTCTTCATGAGCAGTGGATGGACAGCAGTGTTAGGATCCATTAGTAGCACAACTAGCCAAAACATTAGGACGTCCATATCCAACAAAGATCTATAACAGCTGCTAGAAGTGTAGCTCCTCACTTTGTGGGCACAGGTCGGAAATGCACAAGCATGAACCACTCTGTACAACATAGGCATTTTTCCTCTGTGGGCAGAGGGTCACAGTTACTCCACTGCTGCTCTGTGTCAAAAAGAACCAAGAACCACTTTTAATGGACATACAGTGACATTTAATTGCCCCATGTGCTTCCACTGCAGCCCATTCTGTGGCTTTCTCAGCCGCTGCCGGCTTCCTTAATACTGGATTCCAAAAGTTTCAAAAGTTGTTGTTCACATCAGTGTCTTTGATTAATTTACACCTGGTAATAGGGTCCATATTAAAAATGCTGAAGTTATCCTTTAATGCTAGACTGCAGTTGATTTGGTTCAAATTCATGCATAGATTACATTATTCCAAAGAAAAGATTAACAATATGTATCCTAACATATCTGATATCCGTGACAGATGTAACTTGGGGCTCTAGGTCATACTTCCTGGTTTTGTCCTAAGATTTTCCTTTTTTGGTATTGGAATATTGATGACATTCATTGAACTTGACCCATTAATTGTGCTGCTTTTTTTGTGCTGAAATTTAAATATAATGTGAAATAAATGTACGTTTTTAATTAGGCACTTTTTCAAAAAGAACTTCTTTATATTTATTATCCCATTCATTTGTATTAATAATTTACCAGAAAACAAAATAAATACCTCAGTTCAGTGTGTTTCTGGCTCTGGCTGAGATGGAGGTGAAATATGTGAACCTGGGATGTGGTTTACTGCTCTCTTCATGTCACAAACACTGTTTGACATCTGTTGGTTTTTGTGCAGGCTGCAGGGATCCTTTCTCACTGTGGGCATTACCCCTGTAACAGCAGCAGTAGTAGGTAGCTGAATGACTGGGTTTAACTTTCTGGATCTCCAACTCACAGCCATTCCCTTTATTCACAGCTGAAAAATCAGCTTCCTGAGGATGATTGTAACCTAAATAAACTCCACAATTTGTCTTCTTAATTTCCAGAATCTTTGTGAATGTTCCCGTGTCTTTTTTCTGATACCAGTGAACATAGTCACTGCCACACTGGTCAGTGCGTCCACAGCTGAAGGAGACTTTTTCACCAACTCTCCTGGTCAACGTTAAATCATCCTGAATCAGCTCTGCTGCCATGGCAACCAGCACTGTGGAGAAACAGACAGGTAGATGTAGGTGAGTGTGACAGTGTTTCTTTAAGGTTGACTTTGTTGAAATTCTGTTTGGCTGGAAACACTCACCTGAACACAGACAGCACAGAGCAGCAGCTGGGAGAAAAAGCATTTTGTACACTTTTTGTGTTTCCTCTGGTGAGCCTGGGAAGAAGTGGCGCTCTGATGCAGCTGAGGCCAAACAAGGATGAACTGTGAGATCAGACTAGAGCCACGTGGTTTATATAAGGCCCTCATGCCGCCCATCAGCCCCATGCAGCGCTACATTAGAAAGAAGAAAAATATGAACTCAAGTCATTTTAACAATGAAATTGATCAATTCAAGTATAAAGAATAAAAAAATATCTGTTGTTGAAAAAGGAGATGAAGGTTACTGTCAGTACTATTTCAACTCATTGTCTTTGTTTTATTATCATGATTTTGATTTCTTTTCTATTCTGTGCGGCGGCTGTGAGGAATTCAACCTTCACACTGCTTCCCTCTAGTGTCTGTAATAACACACTGTGTAGTCCAGTCCATTAGATGGCGGTAATGCATCGTAAAGCTGGTCAGCCAACCGTTATTAAACTCAAAGAAGAAGAAGAAGCAGAAGAAGAAGCCGAAGAAGAAGAAAGAGGGAAATTCAAAGGAGAAACTTATTATTTTCATCCTAAAATCCGAGGACAGGCTAGTCTTTCTTGTTTGGGAGGGGATCTGGTCCTCCTGAGGATCGTTTCTAATCGGACTAAATCAGGTAACTTAACACACAAGTAAGAGTGTGTTAGCGTCACAGGCTAACTGTAGCTTCAGTGTTTCCCAACTCTGTAAAAACAGACCGATTAAAAGCAAAGAGACACAAAGTGAGCTAATATTAATGCATGTAACACAGGACCATGTCAGGACTGAATAACTCGAAACTCAGTTAACAAGCTGAAGCTAACGTTAGCCTTACTGCCTTTATGTTACCAGGTAACATACCAAGCTAACGTTAAGTCATCTGTATTCAGGCGTTAACGATTGACCGACTGGTTTAATTTGTTAACAAGCTAAATTACTACAGTTAATACAGTGTAACGTTAACTCGTGGTATCTGTTAACTAACACCTCAAAGTCCCCTGAACTAAACATCATTAAAAATCAGTGGACAGCCCTCAAAACAGCAGTGCATGCAAGACGGCCAAAGGATCCCACAGAGCTAGAAGCCTTTTACAGGAGGGACGGGTGAAAATCCTCCAGTAGAAGAACTGAAACACTCTAAGCTGGTTACAAACAGTGTTTAGAAGCTGTGATACCTGTCAAAGCCACTTGTGCTTCAGGCCCTTTCCTTTTCTATTCTTTTGAAACCGTAAACAATTGAAATTAAAAAGTAACCTCGTTTAAAATACTGAAGAAATGTGCCATCTTCATCTTCTATTTACCTAACATCTCACAGTAAACGAAATTTTGACCAGGGGTGCCCAAACTTTTGCATGCCACTGTAAATGTAAATTCACCTGGTGTGGCCACACTGACCAGTGCTTTCAAAACAAAAGCTTAAAACATACTCAAATAAACTGAAATAGTGATACCAATATTGTGATTGATATTGTAATATCTCTCCCATTTGTAATATCACAATCAATCATCAGTCTTTAAAGGAGCATTCCATTGAAAATCAATGTCTCACTCTGTTGTCTCCTTTCAGGATGAATTCTTCCTCTGTCCTCTCCTCCCCACACCCTCCTCCCCCTGCGCCCCTCCCTCTCACCTCCTACTCCCCCTCTTTGACTGGATGTCCTGAACTCGACCTGTCCGTCACACTCAGCCCTGCTCCCAAGACCAGTCACACGCACCTGAAGCTCCGCCCACTGAAGACAAGTCAGCAAACTGACCAATTGCAGCTGAAGCTTGGCCTCCAAGGACAGAATGGAAGAAAGAGCAACATAGAGGTGATTACATCATTTAGTCCTGGTGTGCATGCGTGTGCGCATGCATGCGTGTGTTTTGTGACATCCTGCGTCTGGTCTCCTGCAGGTGTGTTCTGAAGACAGGATGGTTGTCAGAGTAACATCAGAGAAGAGCAGAGATGCCCCACCACAGCAGCCAATCAGAGGTCAGAGGAGGAGCAGAGGATGTCACCATGGTAACCAGAGTGTGAAAGTTAACACTGAGACCCTATTTACACTTGGTTTTAAAAAGCATTTTGGTGATCAGAACACAAGCGGATAGCCAAGACACATCGCTGTTTACACCTGTGTCTATCATGTGTCTCCAGCTGAATGCTTGTGTTCTATGTCATTGCCCGGTCTCCTCTCTTGTCAGTCATGTTAGTGGTTGTGACAGTTGTGTAGCTGTAAACAGAATCCAACACATCTCCTTCCATATGGCAAAACTATGGATGTGATCCGAACACACCATGTCTCAGATATTGTTTACACTTGTATTGAGCCCTATCAACTTGTGAGCCAAATGCCAAAGACACATTTTAAAACCAAGTGTAAACAGGGTGTGAGTATCTGAATAAATCAGGGTCATTCTTTATCAGTATAATAAAAAATAATCTATAAATAAGATTTATTATTACAGGGAGTTTTTTTGTTCCTGACACATCAGTGTTCAGTATGATTCCACAATAATGTCATTATAGCACATAAAGTGTGAGATGCTGCATTTAACCCTTTGAAACCTGCAGCAACATCCCTTTTCTTGTGCTGCTCTCAGACGCCTTTTGCAAGTATTTAAACCTTTGAACCCTGAGCAAATTGGCGTGATTTCTTTCAGAAACATGGGGAAAAGGCAATGAGCAACTTAGTAAGAAATGTCCCACAAATTGCAAAAGAGAAGAATAGATTTAGATAATGATTTAAGAAATAGTGAAAAAGTTAGGGGAAAACTATATTCATAATTAATATTATTAAAGCAGTCTTTCCAGTTCATTTCTGTGTTTGTTTGTTTGTTTTTAACTCTCTTTCTTTCTTTCTTTCTTTCTTTCTTTCTTTTTGTTACTATTGTTCTTGTCTCTAATTTTCTCTTTCAACTAATTCCTTGCCAATTTTTATGGTCATTTCTTCTTTCGTTGCTCATTACTAGGGCTGGGTATCATCACTGATGTCCTGAATCGATTCGTTCTCAATTCACAAGGTCCCAATTCAATTCAATTCAATATTGATTCAATTGGGGGTATTTCAGTTACAACCCCAATGTTTGCTAGTATGTGAAAGAGATTCTCAGAGAACTAATACTGTAAAGTTAACAAGGACTTTTAAGGATTAAAACAGGATTAAAACTTAATGGGTTTTTTTGCTAAATGTTGTTTCTAGAGCAGCAACAGTAATATTGAAACAGCAAAGTCACAATATAAACTCAATGTCTCACTAGAAACAAATTTAAAATGTCAGTAAGACTGACCACATTCATGACATCACAATACTGAATAAAGTTCAGAAGGAATGAAGAACACAGTCAGTCAGTATCAGTCCTGCTGTCCTCTCTGCCCCTCCCTCTGCCTGCAGGTCACTTTACTGTTGGTAGGTTTTAAGATACGTGGCAACCTGAGCTTAACTGTTAGACATAAACAGTTGTTTTTGTTTTAGCTTGTTTGTAACAATTTGCTTTTAGCTGTAAAGCGCTCTCTGCTTGTTTATAACAAAATATTAGCAGCAGTAGGATGAGAGACTGACCTTACCTATATGCTTACATGTTGCTGATCAGGTGTATTGTGTAAAGTATCATCTTTTTCCTCATGGAGGTTTTATTGCACTCACAGTAACAAGCGTAACTGTCATCAGCTCAAGTTATATTCACTTCTCTGACCCCACCGCAGCATATCTACTCTGTGTTTGTGTGTGTGTGTGTGTGTCTCGATGCACAGCAAAAGGAGACACTGCAGCATGATAATAAATGACACCAAAACATGTCCAAGTAAGCAAACAGTTACAGATAAAAGATTTCGTAACATTGACTCTTCTGAATACTACAGTCATTCATAATATAGAGCTACGGCCCCTTTACTACCGGCGAGATCGACAGGGTTAAAGCTTCACACATTTGTGGGAAAAGGCATATATTAAAAGATCGACCAGGGATATCATGAATGGATATAAGTAATTCAGATGAAAATCGATTTAAATTGGATGAATCAATTATTTTTATCCATCACTACTCATTGCCCTCTTCCCATGTTTTTAGAGGAATCAGGCCAGTTTGCTCAGGGTTTAATTAAGCAATAAAACCTAAGCTCACCACTGTAATGAACTTGACAGGACAAAATACATAGCCTGTGTTTTGGATCCAAAGTAATACGGTTTAGTTCATTTTTTTTCTTCCTCTCCTCTGCTTGTTTGAGCCCCCACACAGCAGGCGGAACCTCCTGCTGCAGTATCCAATCAAGATCCAAGCTGTCTGGAGAGGGCAGAGCTAAACACCACTTTGGCTCTGAAGGCGGAGCTTCAGTCACTGCAGGTTCACACTCTTTAACAGCAGGTTATCAATAAATCACCACTGAGCTGATTAACAACTGGTTCCCGTGGTAACCTCTCTGTTGTCCTGCAGGGGGCAGAGTTTAACTCCCAGAAGGCTGTTTATGAGACATTACTGAAGTCAGAGAGGACCAAAAACTTGATCAACACCAGAGCTACTGAGGGTAACACACACACACACACACTGCTTTTCATTATGCTAATGTATCTCCTTACTTCCCTCACTTGCGTCTGTTCCTCACGCCTTAGCACCTCCCAGGGAGGATGTGAGAGCAGAGACGAGAGGGCAGAGAAGTCGAAACTGCTGCCCAAGAAGATAGCCTTGATTCCATAGTGTCAATCAGGCTGTTTTCACACCTGGTCCTGTTCAGCTCTCTAAGCAGACTCAGAGTAGTGACTCAGCATTTTTTGCACATATGTGAACACTCCAAGAGCAGTCAGACCCCTTTGAAGCGAACCTCCTGAGGTGCTCTGAGTATGGTTTGCTTCAAGTCCACGGTGTGGTTTGCTTAACGAGTGCACTGTGAACACAAAGTGCTCAAGGTTCGCTTTGCTCTTTGCCATTGTATTTAGCCCTCTAGATTACATGCTGCTGCACTGTAAGCCCTGCAAGGATGCAGGACGAGGAGCAGAGTGGTCCATGAAAGATACTGCACGTCTCCAGATGTGGAATGTAGAATACATCAAACGGCAACAGTCCACAGCACAGAAACTATGTTTAAGTTCATCTGAAAGGGAGGGGCTTCATAACCACGCTGCAATGCTACATCAAAGTGAAAAAAAAAAGTCAATATATATTATATATTGGCTGTAGTGTGAACTGAAAGAGGACTGAGGCCCCATCAGAGCTGAAGCTGACCAGAAAGAGAGCCAAGTCCTCTTTCAAATGAACTGACAGTGTCAACACAAAAAGCGGAGTCCCTTTTCTGTTGGTCCACTTTTTGGTGCACTTTAAGAGGGCTGAGTTCGATTTGTTCAAAAAGGACTAAACTGTATGTCAAAACACCTTGAAATGACTCCAATTACTCATTACGTGCTGCATATCTGTATTACCTGTCAAACCAACTGTACAAATGTCCACAGAACTGCTTATTTAAGTACAATTTCAAAACTTTACAGTATCGTAGATAGATAGATAAGTCCTGACATCACTTCCAGTCAAGCATCTGTAACTCAATACAGTCTCTCCTTTAGCCTTGTTTAAGTTTCTTGTCTTTCTCTTTCTCTCTCTCTCTCTCCCTCTCTCTCTCTCTCTCTCTCTCCCTCTCTCTCTCTCTCTCTCTCTCTCTCTCTCTCTCTCTCTCTCTCTCTCTCTCTCTCTCTCTCTTTCTGCAGAGGTGAATGTCTCCCGCTCTCAGCTTCTCTTCAGCTCATTGGTCTGTGTCGATGTGCAGGAAGATCAGTTAATCAGCCAAATGCTGCAGCAGAGGCTGCTGCTGCCGCCCCCCCTTCCAGGCCATGGTGCCAAGGCAGCAGATGGGCCCTCCCTTCAGTTCTTCATGACCTCTGACCACCTCAGACAGAAGCCTGTCCCACCAGAGGAGGAGCTTGTCAACCACAAGCCTTGCCCATCGCCACGTCCTGCCTACTCTACCTTTGACCTCTACAGAAGAGGGAGATGCTGAGAGGTCACGTCCTGATATATAGAAGAGAGACCTGTTTACCTGGAGGGTCTAAGGCTCTTATTGGTCAGACTGTGTGTGATGTCTCTGAATGATAAAAGTTATCTATTTTTAAAACTATTTATATGAACTGAAATTTAATTTCTGTAAAGAGACACGTTTATTTTTCTTCCATTAAAGCCTTTGCTCACACATTCTCTCCGTGACAGTGCCGTGACCTGATGCTGTGCAGCAAGTCGTCCAATCAGAACAGTTTGTTGTAGGTAGAGAGCAAAACACCTAACTGTTACTGTGTTGAAACCTGAAACGGAACATAATAGGCCTACTGTGTGTGCATTCATTTACAGTAAGGAAGGGGTTTGTGTATGTAGCTTGTGTCAGAAAAGGGAAGGGGCTAAGTATTAAAAGTTAGAAAGCCTTTATTCAAAAAATGTCTGTTTCATTTAGAAAAGGTTAAAACATGATGAAAGTGGGTTACAGCCCACGCGTTTCGGCACAAAAGCCGCCTTCTCCTCTCTGCCACATGTCTTGCACAAGCAATAACTAATGACTCGGATCACCCTCTCAACCCACACTTCACGCTGCTGCAGTCTGGACACAGATACAGGACCCTGAGGTGGAGACGGGCACGCTTCAACAAGAGCTTTGTCCCGTCTGCCATCTCAGCCCTCAATAACCTCCCCCAATAACCTTGTATGGACCCAGCCCTCCTGAGTGTGATATATGTGTCGGTTGTTCAATGTCAGTGTGGTGGTGTTTGTGCATTGTGTGTGTATTCATATGTTGTTCAATGTTTGGTGGTGTTTGTTGGCGGTGTTTTGTTTGACAGATTGTGAAAACAAATTTCCCCATGGGACAATAAAGGCTTTCTATCTATCTATCTATCTATCTATAATTAGGAGCAAAACAGGCCCCCATAGCAGAACCTCTATCTTGAATATACAATTGATTTTGGAAGAGGAATACATTATTTTTAAGAATCAATTCAGTGAGCTGTAGAATGAATTCAGAAGGAGGCAAAGAGTCCATAGGCCTGCTCTGTAGAAAATATTCTAGAGCATTTAGTCCATCATCATGGTTAATCTTGGTATACAAGGACTCTACATCTAAAGTTACAAAAAAAACAATCAGGAGGAATTCTCATTTCATGAAGTACCTTTAAAACATGAGTAGTGTCCTGAATATATGAGGGCAGTTGTTGGGCAAAAGGCTTGATATGAAAGTCCACAAATTGAGAAACAGGCTCTGTAAGGGATCCATTGGATGGTATAATAGGCCTCCCCGGAGGAGATTCAAGATTTTTATGAACCTTAGGGAGCATGTAAAAAGTGGGTATCCTAGGATGTTCACACCACAAGAAATCATGCTCCTGCTTGGTAATCTAACCAGCCTCCTTTGCTGTGGACAGCATCTTTCTCATTCTCTTCTGCAAGTCTTCCAAAAGATTAGAGGACAGTTTGTGATAATACTCCAGATTGTTCAATTGTCTTAAGGATTCTTCAATATATTTCTCCTTGTCCATCACCACCAAGGTTCATAAAAATCTTGAATCTCCTCCAGGGAGGCCTATTACATTATCCAGTGGATCCCTTACAGATTGTCCTGTACCTGTGGTTGTTTTTATATAGGCCGCACTAAGCGACGTTTAAAAGACAGAGTCTCTGAGCATAATTATAATAATAATAATAATGAATAATTTCTAATATGCTATTAGAAAAGCAAACTTTGATTTCCCAATGGCTAAGCACTTTTATGAAGCACATGACAGCAATCCAGGCTCACTTATGGTTGAAGGCCTAGAAAGTATTCAAAAAAGCATTAGAGGTGGTGACAGACTCAAATTACTTTTGCAGAGAGAGACTAGTAGTATATAGGGACCAGCTTTGCGCGTGCACGTGAAGCGTGCGCGTGCACGTGAAGCGCACGCGCGTGCGTGTGTGCACGCGAAACGCGCACGCGCGTTATGAAATATGAATTATGAATTATGAATTATGAAATATGAATTATGTATTAATAAATAATATTTAATTATAATAATTAATAAATAAATAAATAAACCCCGCCCCCGCCCCGCCCCCATGACACCCACGTCATATGAAATCCTGCTCTCATTGGTTAAACATAGCGCCTCCTTCTGGGGGTGTGGTTATGAATGAAACCGTATCTATTGGCTAATCACAACCCCGCCCACCCCCATGACAACCACGTCATATGAAATCCTGCTGTCATTGGTTTAAACATAGCGCCTCCTTCTGGGGGGGTGTGGTTTTGAATGAAACTGTAGCTATTGGCTAATCAAAAGCCCTCCTTACAGACGGATGTAGGTGGTGTATAAATACAATGGATTTTCTTAGCAGGACATACTCATCTTCTCGGACGGCGAAGCTACGCCTGGACGAACTCTGATTTTTTCTTCAACTATTGCCTGTATTCTGCAAGACGTTTCTGCAACCATGTCTTCCTGCACCACCAGCAACAGCGGCATGGGGTCATGCGATCCCCCAGGTATGTCTGATGACCCGGCGATGGTTGTGGATGCTCGGTCCCCTTACAAGAAAAGGAGACGTGTAGGAAGCGGACTCGTTACACCGGAGAATCGTGAATTTGAGCTAGAGCTGGAGGGGGTTAATGGGTATGTTTACAATGTTAAATATCAGGACTCTGTCGTTACACTCAGTGCGGCCACCGGTCGCAGTGTGGTTCCAGGCGTTGAAACATGGACGGTCAGTTTGATGCACAGAGATTGGAAATTGTTTTGGTCTGAGGTCTGCCCTGACCTAGACCAGCCCGGTTTCCCAGAGAGTATTTATGTCTCGCAGTGGGTCAGCAAAACGGGCCCCGAGATGTACCGCGTTGAGACGGATCGTTTTAACAAACGGAGGGAGGACTTTATTTTTCTCAGTGTGTGCAAAGATCGAGAATCTGTGATCGCGAGCAGAGGCCGCATCGCATGGGGACAACAACCCTACCCTCTTACGCTTCAAGAGCGTGACGAGTGGTTTAAAACTGTTTTCTTTATTCAGTGGTGCGACTGGAGATCTCTGCAGAAATTGTTTCACGAAGCTGACAAGGGCATCAGAAGAGACAGGATCCTCTCTTCTTATCAGAGTGTTAGAAAACGTCTTCTTTTCGATGATGCGCCGGCTAATGCGCGGGGTAGTCACCTTCCTTCCCTGTGCCGCCCGAAAATCATCAGCCACATCGACTACTGATAAAGCCTAGGTTAGCATAACTTTTGTATTTTTTATTTTTTTTTTAAATGATGATAAACGGTGTATAAATTTTAATGTCTTTTCTTTTTTTCTGTTGTTTTTACAGGCAGTGTCTTTATCACCACCTATGACGATGACACTAGAGAGTGTTGGGAAAACGATAACGGTGGTGTGGAACCCTGCACACCTCATACGAAGCCGCTTGAGGCGCTGCATGTGAAGAAGAAGAAGGAGAAGAAGGAGAAGAAGAAGGAGGAGGAGGAGGAGAAGGGACATGTCTCGACACGGTCCCTGACAAAAGACGACGTGGACACGATCAAAGACTTTCTATCACGCTGCCACTATCACGCAGGGCTGGAAAAAACAAGAGCTCTCTGCTACGGGTGTAAAATCAGCCACCCAAGTCAGCGTCAACACTCTTGCTTGTTTGATTTTGATCAGATCAGATGTATGTATTTTGACCAGATTCTGGACTCTGTATTCAAGCCAGCTCTAGGAAAGGCTCTACATTACCTGTTTGCTCAGATATCACCGGGGGCTTTCTCACAAGACAAGCTTTTAGGAGCGGCAGAGACTCTGAGACACGATCTCAGACATGAAGAGGAAATGGAGACGGGAGAGGGCCACAAGCACGAGACCGCTTTACGTAACGCCTTCACAATGTGGACCAAGTGCTGCATATCGACAGATGTGTAATATGTATTTGTCTTTGTGCATTTCTTTGTGATGCGTGTGTTTTGATGATTAAAAACGATGTACCATTAGATGTTTGTGATGTAGTTCAGCATCTAGTGCAACACAAGATAGACAGTGATGTAACGCTGTGTGTGTGTGTGTGTGTGTAAAATACCTAAACATGTTGAAAAAACCATAAATAAAAGACGGTGTGTCGACCTCATCTTGGCCACTTGTGTTGTTGACTGAATATGGAGTGCACGCTAGACAAGATTTACCACGACCCCACACACCCAGGGGGTCTGGGAGGTGTACAAAAACTTTGCGACGCTGTTAGAAAATGCACGGGGGAGGCCCCGGGGATGCCTGAAGTAAAGCGTTACTTACAGGGGCAAGATGTGTATACCCTCCACGCTAAAGCCGCTGTACACTTCCCTAGAAATAGGGTGTTGGTTAGCGGTATTGACAAACAGTTCCAGGCCGATCTGGTGGACATGAGTGAATATTCAGCAGAAAATGACAATGTGCGCTACCTGCTGACATGTATCAATGTATTTTCTAAATATGCATGGGTTAGGTGTCTTAAAAACAAGACCGGTACATCTGCTGCAAAGGCGTTTGAAGACATTTTGAACAAAGGCCGCATACCTGTAAAACTCCAAACCGATCAGGGGACAGAGTTTTATAACAAACAGTTTCAACATCTAATGGAGGTGTATAAAATTAAACATTTCTCTACCGCAAACGAGACTAAGGCTAGCACGGTTGAACGCTTCAACAGAACATTTAAGACCCGCATGTGGAGATATCTAACGTCTGTTAATTCGCGTAGATATGTTGATGTCGTCCAGGACCTCGTCAACGCTTACAACAAGTCTCACCACAGATCGATAAAGATGGCCCCATCCGATGTAAACAAAGACAACGAGAAGCTCGTCTTTAACACGCTGTACAAGGAGAAGAAACCGCCGAGGATCGTATCGTTCAAATATAAAGTAGGGGACACTGTGAGAATATCAAAACTCCGCGGGGTGTTTAGAAAAGGTTATGAACAAACATATACAGACGAGTTTTTACAATAACTAGGCGCATAGCCCGTGACCAGCCTGTGTATAGAATATCAGATTGTTCGGGTGAAGAGGTAAAAGGCACATTTTACGAGCCTGAGCTACAGTCGGTAATCATTGACAAAAACAAGGTGTTTAAAATAGAGAAAATAATATCCAGAAAAACTATAGGCCAGAAAAAGATGGCGCTTGTGAAATGGTTGGGGTGGCCTGAGAAATTTAACTCGTGGGTCTCTGAAAAGGACATTGTTGACGTGTAATATATATATATATATATATATATATATATATATCACAGGGCGTTATCTGTTTACACGGCCACTTTGGAATTGTCGCACGTCCCAACAACATCAAGAAGAAGATGGAGAACAAGAACGGATTTTATGTCACGTTACCGAGTAATGCATCGCTACACGTGTATCCTAATAACAAGATATGGCGCTACCGAACAAAATTAGCAAAACCGATCGTTCTGAGCGAGCCGTACGAGGTGGGGGTTATTGAACTTCAGTACCCTAGGGTGTGGTCAACGTTCCCCGCTTCTGACGCGGACGTGTTAATATACGATAGTAAAACCAACCAGACAGCCACTATAACACTTTTTGCAGGGTTTTACGACTCCATCCCCAGAATACTAAAAGAATTTAATGCTAAATGCATCGGTAACCCGATAACATCACGCTTAGGTCTTCAATATAACAACATTACAAATCATGTTTATTTTTCGGGAGGAGAAGGATATAAGGTGACGTTCCGCGGGAAACTGGCCGAAATACTGGGTTTTAAGCCCGGCGAACCGTTTGAGATACCGACGACCCCTATTTTTAAGAAAATCTACGCCTCTCCTCACCCCGCAGATATTTTTGGGGGAGTTTATAATATATACGTTTACAGCGATATCGCTGATTATCAGCTAGTGGGAGACAGCCACGTGCCGCTCCTCCGATGTATAAATATAACGCCGGAGGTAGGTCGTATGCCCACTCTGACATATGACAAGCCACACTATACATCGCTCTCCAAATCTGTCATTGACGATATCGAGATTTCGTTAAAAAACGATCAAAACCAATATATACCATTCACGTACGGAAAAGTGATTGTTAAACTACACTTTAGACCTGTGAAGCAGTATTTCTAGACCTGAGAAAATGGCCTACACACCATATGTGCGTGACGATGCCCGATATATGACATATTACATGAACCAAGCGGGCGGCGAATTACCAGGATTTATAGGTTCAAGTACACAATACGGTAACGGTTTAGGCGGCATATTTCGAAGCCTGCTTAGAATGGCTGTACCGTTATTTAAAAAAGGTTTCAGCATCGCCAAGCCACATTTAAAAAACGCAGCTGTAAACATTGTAGGGGATATGGCATCCAACATTGCCAGAAGCGCTGTGTCGAGACGACAGGAAGGAAACGGGTTGATGGTGATCAGAAAAAGATCGTCCAAAAGACCCCCCTCATCGAGGGGTCGCAGCTCCGGCAGGTCCAAAAAGCGTAAAACAACTGTCAAAGTGACACGACACACCAGAAAGAAGTCGGCCGCCAAGAGAAGCACAACTTCCAAAAGACGCTCGCTGATTCTGCGTAAAGACATATTCTAGTCTGAAAAGAGAAAACAGCAGCAGCAACGGCCATGGCTCTCATACACAACCAGTCGGAAGAATGTGTGAAGACGGAGCTGGATCTGTTCACAGTGCCGTACACACAGACATCCATTGAAAAATCTACATTTGTTGAAATACCCCCTGTTTCGGCATTACGGGATGCCGGGCCTCTGGAATTTTTTATATCGGCCTGCGGCGAGGATTACATTGATCTAAACGATACTTACCTGTACATGCGCGCGAGAATCACGAACCCCGACGGTACTGATTTGGCCCAGGCCGCCGATGTGGGTTTTGTAAACTACCCCGGGTGTACGTTATTCTCGCAGGTGGATATCATGTTAGGAGACAGGCTTATAACCCAATCTTCCAACACATACCCGTACCGGGGGATAATAGAGTGTTTAATCAACTACGGAAAGGACACCTTGGATACACAGTTTAGCAGCGGCCTGTTTTGTAAAGACACAGCAGACCACATGAATGCTGCCTCCATAACCGGAGATAACGAAGGCCTAGCCGAAAGAGGGCGATACACTGTCAACAGTCGCACTGTGGAATTAATAGCCCCGATACACTCCGATTTGTTTTTTCAGGAAAAGTTATTGCTAAACGGTATAGACATTTCCCTAAAATTTATTCGATCAAAGGACGAGTTTGCCTTAATGACTGCGCAAAATAATCAATACGCCGTGAAGATCGTATCGGCTAGCTTATTTGTGAAAAAGGTGGCTGTGGCACCGGCCGTTAGATTGGCGCACAGCAGGGCACTGCAGCACACTAACGCTAAATACGCTATTGACAGAGTGGCTCTGAAAACATTTTCCATACCAGCAGGAACAAGAGTGTGCAACCAGGAAAATCTTTACATGGGACAAATCCCCAAATTCGTCATCATAGGCTTTGTTGACCATGAGGCATATTCAGGGAGCTATAACCGGAACCCCTTCTATTTTCAGCATTACGATACAGAGTTTATTAGCCTGTACGCAGACGGACAGTCTCACCCGGCAAAGCCCTTTCAGCCACTATTTCAGAGAGGCCAGTATGTGAGAGAGTATTTCCAGCTGGTACAAACTACAGGACGTCATTTAAAAGACAGGTCTCTGGCCATATCACGTAATGATTTCGGTAACGGCTACGCGTTATTCTGCTTCAATCTGGAACCGGACGACGGTCGTGCAGGGAATGTATCACTGATTAAAAGCGGCAATGTGAGGTTGGAAGTCCGTTTCAGAGTTCCTCTACAGCGCACCGTTAACCTTGTGTGTTATGCTGTTTACGATTCTGTTATCGAAATATCAAACAAGAGACAAGTACTTTTGGATTATTACTAAAAAAAAAAAAAAAGGAGGAAGAAGCGGTATCAGCCATGAACACTATAGAGCTGACCGGCATCCTCAATAAAAGAATCATTAACGGGACAAATTTTTTAGGAGTCCTAGCATGCGACCAACTGTCAGACCATAAAGGCACAGCGTTCCCGGCCATGCTGGTTGTGAATACACATCCCTCTAACATGCCCGGTGAACACTGGCTCGCTATTTATATTACGAAACAGAAGCGTGGATATTTTTTCGACAGTTTTGGAAACCCTCCCGACAGCGACAAATTTCCATCTGAGATATACAGATACCTCGTTGAAAACTGTGCAGACGTGTATTATTCCCAGAGGCAGGTTCAGAACAACTACTCTACAACCTGTGGACAGCATTGTGTCTTTTTTCTGTGTCATATACAAAGAGGAATTCCTTTTACAAGAATGTTAAACATGTATAGTGCTAATCTGGCACGCAATGATGCTATGGTGTGCAAGTTTGTAAACAAAATACAGCCCTCTGTATGCCGTGGATATAATTTCACATGTGTACAGTGCAGCAACATGTTGTGTGACTGTGAATAAATCTAATAAAGAGAGAGAAAGCATGATCCACAGTTCAGACATTCCATTTATTTAACACATTTGTAGAATACATTCAATTGGTCAAGAATTTAAAAAAACAAAAATACATTCAAGTGGTCAAGAATTTAAATACAAAAATACATTCAAGTGGTCAAGATTTTAAAAATACATTCAAGTGGTCAAGAAATAAAAACAAAAATACATTCAAGTGGTCAAGAGTTAAAAATACATTCAAATGGCATTCAAAAGTAAAAATATTAAAAAAGATAAAGAAATCAGAACAATTGTAACAATATTACACACACCCTTTTATTATTAAAAATCCTCCCACTTTGAAGTGTTTAGTCTCTGAGGTAGTGGTGTGCTAAAGTACCCCGGTGAGCCTATTACCGACCGTTTTTTCCCCTTGCTTTTACGGGATGAAAAACTAGGGGCGTCTCCGATTCTTTTATACTCAGCTATATCCCCACGCACCTGTTTGTTAGGGATGGCCATTAAAGGTATGTTTAAATGGGCTAGGGTTTTTAGGAACACGTCCCACCCCAGTGGTCTAGAAATGTCTGAAATATTGTGTGATGCAGTGACACTTTTCACCAGGTCATACAAATGAGTACCGTGGAGGGGACGACCGTTAACAACAATTTCAGCATTGTCTGTCCAGGATAAAACATGCTTTGAGCGGGTAATTGCATCTAGAATGTATTCAGCATTTCTCTGACTTCTTTTGGGAATGTGTTTTAATACACCCTCTAAAACCGTGTCCTTTTTATGCCCGTCATCATCATCATCATTGTCAGGTCTGCGGTCCTCTGGTCTAATTTCGGTATCAGGCATTGACAGGGTCAGTACGGTTTTTTCACGCTCACCCTGCCTCACCAATGCCAGATAACGCTGCAGTACTTGAGAGTATTTTTTGGCCTTTTCATATACGTCTGTGTCCGGTAGTTTCAATATGTCAGACATGGCTTGGTCAAGGTCGTTTTGCACTACCTGTCTTATGCTTGCAGTGTTTTGGTCCTGATACTGCTGCTGCTGCTGTTGTTGCTGTTTTAACTTGTCAAGCTGATGCTGAGGAAGCAAAATCATCTTCTGCGCATGCTCCATATTCTTCTTCTTAACCTCTGCTTATCAGGCTTGTAATAAATGGTATAGCGGCTCCAAGTAGTGGTAGTAAAAACCCGCCACTCTGGTTAATCGTCTTTTTCTTTTTTAAATGTTTAACATTTTTGTCCGCAACCAGTCTGAATTAAGTAACACACACACACAACAAAATGTTATTTTAACTTACGGCTGCTGTGGTGGGGTGCAGGAGCACGGTTTTCAACTCCGGAATCGTCAGCAACTGCACCTAATAAGAAACACTTTTTTTTTTTAAGTTGTTGTTTTAGAATGTTTTTCTGAGAAAAATTAAGTATCTAGAGAGCAATGTTATCCAATATAGTTTAGGCACGCTTACCGTTAATTGAAGCCATTGTCCACAGTAAAGCAGTAGAAAAGGGTCCGCAGTGTGTCACGCAACCTGGCCTTTTTTTTGTTTTTTAAAAAAGGGTGTCCTCTGCTTGTTTCATAGGGGTTTTATACACTCGGGTAAAACAATAAGCAAACACGTCACACATCACTAAACCTTGATTGGTTGTTGGTTTAGCCTAGCCATATGATTGGCTACTGTACTTTATTCGCGTGCTTTGCCCGGACATGTCTGAACACCAAATGGATGACAAAGTTTATGATCTAGCCTCGGCGTCTCATCGGCGACAGTGCTTTTTCGCATGTGTTGCCCAGACTGTCTGAAATGTTTATTACACCAACATATGCAAATCGATGGTCTAGCCATGCCTCTGATCTTCTACAGGATACTTCCTTCGCGTGCATGTGTTACCTGGACGTGTGTCTGTATGTTGATTACATCAAAGATATGTAAAGGTGTGTATAGCCTCGCCATCTGATTGGCTACAGTACTGGAATACTACAGTTTCATTCAAAACCACACCACCTACATCCGTCTGTAAGGAGGGCTTTTGATTAGCCAATAGCTACAGTTTCATTCAAAACCACACCCCCCCAGAAGGAGGCGCTATGTTTAAACCAATGACAGCAGGATTTCATATGACGTGGTTGTCATGGGGGTGGGCGGGGTTGTGATTAGCCAATAGATACGGTTTCATTCATAACCACACCCCCAGAAGGAGGCGCTATGTTTAACCAATGAGAGCAGGATTTCATATGACGTGGGTGTCATGGGGGCGGGGCGGGGGCGGGGTTTATTTATTTATTTATTAATTATTATAATTAAATATTATTTATTAATACATATTTCATAATTCATATTTCATAATTCATAATTCATAATTCATAATTCATATTTCATAACGCGCGTGCGCGTTCCGCGTGCACACACGCACGCGCGTGCGCTTCACGTGCACGCGCACGCTTCACGTGCACGCGCAAAGCTGGTCCCTATATACTACTGAGACTTTTTATATTTACCAAATGAAAGCCACTATCTATCCAGGTCTAAATGAAGACAGTGATTTCAGTCATTTTTTGTAACTTTTTTCCTATCATTACAGATACAGTGTTTTTTTCTTTTTCTTTTTTTCTGTATTTAATTGTTTAACAATTGGTGGAGCCATCTATTGGTCATGATCTGTTATTTCTCATGTTTCTATTGCCCTCCTACCTACCCAGGTGATTCCAATCATCCTATGTAAGGAGCATTAGTGTGCTGAGGGTTACACCATGAATCATGTTTTAACCTTTTCTTAATGAAACAGACATTTTTTGAATAAAGGCTTTCTATTTTTCCCTTTTTTTGACATCAACATTCCCACCAAAGAGCACCTTCGTCACATGATCAGATGAACCTTCTGAGCGCTCTGGACGTTCTTTTTGACCGTTAAAAGTTAGAACTTCATTTCAAGTAAACAATCTTTGATAAAGTGTGGGGATCAGACTCCGTGAGTGCAAATTTGAGTTGCCACAGGGCGCTAACTGACAGTCCATACAGAACGGGAACACAGTATGTGGACTTGGGAGTCTGGGAGTGTTGAGGGCTGTCCAAATCCACAATTCAACCATCCTACAAGTGGTCTCAAGCCGACTTTCTGCAGGCTTCCAGAGAGTCCACTTGGGGTGCAGACTTATAATCTAATGATCTTCAATTCATAGAGACATGATGTTGTTGGTTATTCAACTGCCAGAAAAAAATATTTTATAAATGTGTAAAATAGTTCTTAATAGTTTGGTCTATTAAAATGCTGCTTGAATTGTGTTGGCCAGAAATAATATTTAACCACACCATGATACAGAGATATGTACAAGTGCAGGCTGTAGAGGCACTGAAAATGCACGGCAACAAGTAAAACAGTCTTGAGGGCTGTCTATTAGCCGCTTGCAGTCTCTGCCCTCACAGACTTCACATGATGATAGTAAATATGTCAAACAACGTACAACTGAAGTCTGCGAGGGCTCAATCTGCAGGTCCAGAGGGTGGACATTTGGATTCAGCCTTTAGCTAATGTAAGTTAGTGATGCTGCTAATGTAAGTTAGTGATGCTGCACTCAGAATCAGGTTGCAACAGTATGAGATTTTCACAGTATGATAAATGTCTCAGAAATATTGTAATTTCACAGTATATAGTATTACAGAATTACTATTATTAGCAGACCTTTAAATAGGAAAGAACTACCAAATTACACAGTCTGGAGGCCATGCAATAGTATCTTGAGCGCTCGATTTAGTAAAATGTGGCCTTGATTTATTTATTTGTTTCCTACCATGGCACACAAGAAAAACAAAACAAACACACAGCTTCATATCATGGGCTGCGGGCCAAGATTGCTTTAGGTCTTGTTGTGGCAGAAATACAGAGGCTCAGCGTGAGAAATTTTTAAGAAAGGTAATCAACACATCAATCATATTTGACAAGGCATTTGGAAAAACAAAAATTGTTTGGAACATTATTCCTCACAGAATATGATTGCACAATGAGCGACTCGCCACAAGGATAGGGGCAACGGGTACAAGGAAAGATTTTTTTTTGGAATGTGACTGAGCAGGTAGATTGCACAATACTCAATCTGCTGGAAGGACAACTGCAACAGGTACAAAGCCTAAAGTAATCAAAGAATAAGCAACTAACTGGAAGTTAAGACAAAAAGATGAGTTTTAAGATGGGATTTAAAGACCTCAACTGTTTGATGTCAGCAGGGAGATTATTGCAGAGAAACAGAAATGATAGGAAAAGGCCCTGCAGCCTGCTGACTTCAACTATAGGACAAACAGGACCCCTGTATCCTGAGAGCAGATAACGTGTTATGGAATTAAATTTTGAAAGAGATCAGATAGATGAAAGGGCCCAGTCCAGCAATATTGTGAAATGATTTTGATGATGGCTTATTTCACTTTTCTCTTTTTCTACAGTATATCAAACAATGTCATTTACATCAGTAATACATTTGTGTGTGCACACACATATAAGGCGTGTGGTAATATACCAGTAATGATCATAACCTGTGATATTCTAAAAATTAAATATTGATATCATATTAACAATACACATGATAGTATCATGTTAATAAGTCAGTGCCTCAAATCATTTCAATTTTTTATGTGCTCACTTTGTCTCTCTCACCCAACACCACCTGGTTGCTTTTATCACTGTTCATGAAGTGTAATTACTCTTTTTTCTACACTTGTACAGTTATGATTACAGACTCTCTCTTTGTCTCCCTACACTCATATTTTGAATATAATTACATAAACAGAGACAAAATGCACAATAAAAAAATGTTACAAATGTTAATCAAGATGAATCTCGATTGGGCGGCGCAGTGGTGTGGTGGTTAGCACTGTCACCTCACAACAAGAGGGTTGCCGGTTCGATCCTGGGTGTGGGAGCCCTCCCACAGTCCAAAGACATGCAGTTTGGGGACTAGGTTAATTGATAACTTTAAATTGGCCGTAGGTGTGAATGTGAGTGTGAATGGTTGTTTGTCTTTGCGATAGTCTGGCGACCTGTCCAGGGTGTACCCTGCCTCTCGCCCAATGTCAGCTGGGATAGGCTCCAGCCCCCCTGTGACCATCAAGAGGATGAAGTGGTTAGAAGATGAATGAATATTTTGTAATAGATCATCATCGTGAACTGTTTTGGTCTCAAGAATTGTGTAGTGAAAATCTGATATTGTATCAGCCATAGATAGATAGATAGATAGATAGATCGATAGAGTAGGCAGGTAAGGTGACTAAATTTAAGTGCAAGGGCAGTGCAAGTGATGAGTACTTTGATATGGATAATATAAATGTAAGGCAGATGCCAATGCAAATATAGATTTTATTTCTATTTTTTTAATTTATTCATTCATTCATTTGTATATTTGTAGAATGTGCTTAAACCTAAAGACTGTGTTAAATATGGAATGAGGAATGTTATAAAATATAAAATGCACAGAAGGTTAGATATGAAATGTCTGTTTGTTTGTTTTAAGCTAATTTATGCAGAGGCACAGCTGTGTTTATTAAAAAGTGAAAAGTGTTCAGTTACACATTGTACAATCTGGACTTTGAAGAAAAGTTTCTTGGCTACAAGTTTCCATCCAGCACATTTTTTATGCCAATATTTTATCATCCGTTTCGAAGCCAGTACATGAAGACATTAAACAACGCCCTTATTATCAGAGACACAACTTGGAAGACAGACAAAACCACCAATAATCTGACTGACTGGCAACTGCAGGTACCAGCATATTAACTGTATTAGACTAACTGGAAAAGCCAAATCTGACTTCTACTTGTCTTTACAGGCAAATACCCCAGGCAATGCAGAGGTTGGCACTGAGTTTTGGAAAATTATCAGATCCCCCCTTTATCTTACTCCTCCCCTAAAATCTGTTTTGAAAATCAAACTACTATAAATCAAATTAATTTCTTGAAAGGGGCCAGCTGTGGCTCAGGAGGTACAGGGGATCATCCACTTAATGGAAGACCGTAGTTTGATCCCTAGCTCCTTCAGTCCACATGTCGAAGTACCCTTTGGCCAACATGTGTGACTGTGACAGTACTGTGCTTTAAGTAATTAGAAGGTGCCACACAAGTGCAAGTCCATTTACCAAACATGTGAAGCTTTTAAGCATCATTCTATTTCTACTAGCAAAATGTTCAATGCACAGTTTATTACTACTACCCTGCACAGCTGCAGGACCATATTCTGAACAGGAGGTGCTGAAAAACAAAGGACGACTTCATTAGCAGGAAGAACATCATGAGTGCCTATGTAACAACATTGCACAGCTTGACTATGGAGAGAGCTTGTACGCTGTCTCTGGTGCTGAACACCATGGCAACAGCAAACAATATATCACTGTGGCCGCAGACATTTTGGATATTCGTAATTCCTTTTCGGGTTGGCATTGAGCAAATAACTCAGCCCAAGTTGTTTTTGTTTGCACATGTAATCTTTTCGGCCCCCTTCTGTAAAGACGTTACCAAAAAATATGTATATCTATGAATATCTAAAAGGGAAAGCACAAGACTCGAAAAACTAGAACAAGAACGTTAACACAAAGCCCAATCTCCAAAGACAAATGATTGTAATCATGAAGTCATTATTGAGTCCTTCCCTCTGGTGTCCCCTATGGGACCTTATTTTGGTAAAAGATAATTTTGCTAGTCAGGAAAGTCACACTTTATTGTAGGTTTGTTGTAGTACTATTTAGTTTTATGTGAAACTTGTCAGTGAACTACATCTCTCATTTCACACAAATACATCACCAACACTAGCTAGCTAGGTAACTTAGCTATGTTCCACACACAAATGTAACATTAACTTACCCAATCTGTTTATCAAATGACTCCTGTTTTTGTTGTTGTTTTTGTTGTTTTTTCTTAATCAGACAGGAAGTAAAGAATGAGCAAGACCTGTTGGCATTGTCTTGAAAACTATGACGTCACCTACGCAATTTGTCTAGTCCTTCTGATTTTCACAATCTTATACTTCAACAGTTTTACACAACAAACTGTGATTTTGTTAAATAGCAAAATCACATTTTAAACTTAAACTTAAACTTTACCCAAGCCCCTTATGTCGTCTACACTCAACACATAGACACACCCTTGGAACCTGTGTACCTGTAAGATGACGCCATACACTAAAAGTACATGCATCAACCTGTCCAGCCGAACTCAGTCAGTAACTGAACCTGCAGGAGGGAAGGCAAAACAAGCCACAACGAATTTTTGTTTTTACTTTCATTGCGAGGAATATTTTAAGAGGACACACAGAAAGATGGGGACTGCCTGGTTTGCAGCTTTGTGCCTTTTAATCTACATGTTTCAGGTGAGATTTTCTGCCTTCATAACTTAATATAACAGTCTCAAAGATTTTCATTTCAATAAATGTTTGTAGAGACACTGTCTATCACTGAACAAGGTAACTCAATAATGACCAAAGTCCTTGCATTTGCAGAATCACTAACTGGGTGTCTGTGGTGACATTCCTGGGAAAATCACAATTAGTACAAAATCATTAATAATCAGTTCCCCCACATGCTAAAACATACATACATACATACATACATGCACACACACACACACACACACACACACACACACACTGTCTGTGTGCTGTGGTAGCCTTCCATCATGCCAGCTGCAGTGCTCATAAAATGAGCTGATATAAATAAATCCACAAGCCTGTTTTCAAGCCTTATGGAGAATACCAGATGTTGAAACTGCCGCTTCAGATCATGAGCTGGCCACAGAGCTCTGCATTGCATCCTGTTTAAACAGCTGTCTGAATGTCCAGCAGTCTGCCAACAAACACACTGCAATTACCTGCTATCTGTTCATGCCAAACGAAATGAAAGAGAGATCTCTGAGATTGTAACTTTCATGTTAACTCTTAACGCTTCCATCTGTTTCTGTCATTCTCTTGCTTTTAACTGAGGGGATGAGAAATAAACTGGTAGTTAATGTTGTTATGTTACTTATTTACATCTGATACAACACTATTTGGGTGCTTTTGGAAACCTTTTTTTGTTGGCAGTTTCTGAGGATAATTTTGGTTATGCACCAAGCAGCTTTTTATTTCAATAAAATCTTAACTTTTATTAGACACACCACAGCCTTGCACTGTATTTTATTCAAAGAAGCAAGGTTGTTGAGGCAGGTGACAATGGCAATTATATTTTATTAAGTGCTTCTTCAATCATATAACATGGCTGAATTGACAATGAGGCCTAAAATGTCAAGTATTTTAAAAGCATTGTGTCAACCCCTTTCCCACAAGCTTTAAATGACCATTGTTATGATTTTGATCCTTCCTCCCCTCCAGGAGTCAGTGGGTCTACACGGGCCCCACCCTAGTCCTGTTGATGTTGTCAGCAGGTTGAATTCCAGTCCAATATGTTTCGATCGAAATTGTTTCAAACACAGATTTTTAATCACAATTTTCCTTTCACCAATTGGTTTTAACATTATGTTGTTCGAGAGATAGATTCTTATGCGAATTATAGTTTTGACAGAATCAACTTTTTTCAAGCCCAGTTTTTAGAGTTGCAATGACTGATAGACCTAGAACAACAGCTTTGATAATTGATTCAATTTTATTTATTTAACAAAAATGCCAAACAATGAAAAATATAATATATAGTACTTTTATAGAAGTTTTAGTTGGAGACATTTTTTGTCCTCTAAGATAACAAGTTTTAATGGCAGTTTTTTTTCTCTTTGTCTTTTTTTTAAGTAAGGGAACTAGAGTTATGGTTGGCTACATCAGTTGAGGGTTACTTTTGAATTCTGTGTTTTAATAAGTTTCCTCCACAAAATCAGACTGAATCAGTTTTCTTGCAGCCTACTGATTGCACATTTTCCTTATATCTGACTAAACAATCTGTTTTCCCCTCTTAGGCCTCTGTTTCAGTGACTGCTGAGGAGCCAACATGTGCACCTGGGTTCGAGTCAGATATGTTGATTTTCAGAGTGTTCAGAAAGCACCTGAAGCGGTCCACAAGACTGGGAAAAGGTACACACAATCCAGGAAGCCGCTGTCTCGCTCATGCGCTAATGCGCACACACACACCTGAAAGAAACTGTGTGGTGTTCAAGTCAGTCAGTTTTGTTTTAAATAGCACCAAATCACAACAAAAGTTATCTCATGACATTTTTCATATAGAGCAGGTCTAGACCACACTATGAATATTTGGCATATTGTAATATTAAAATCATAATATATGGATTATTTTGAGATTATACATTCTTAAAAGACCATTTTAGCCATGGAAGCATGTAGACCATCACTGTGCAAAGTACGAGTGCTGGGGGTGCTCTAGCACCCAAACATTTTCATAGCCAAAAATGAATTACTTCATTACATTACGATATTTAAGAGCAGGCGGCTTGAGTGACAGGCTGTTTGTGAGGTGTTGCTACAGTCTTTTGAGTCAGATCCACCCCTCACTCCTCCATAGCTCCACTGAGGCTTGAGCTTCAAAACAGGAATCCACAAACCAATGACTGACATCACAGTAGCATTGCCATTATTATTTACAGTATATGGTTCTTTTGTTCAAAATGGTTGTCATGTTTGTTTCAGTGGCATTTCACATTCACAGTCTTCACAATGGCCACCGTTTAATTGCAAATCATATGGAACAATATGAAGGTTAACATTAGCTTCTGGACAAAAAAATTGTTTCTTCCATGCAGTGTTCCAGAGATATTAACATTGGTAATGTTATGTCATATATGACATCATCAAGTTCACCCCTGGGTTTATTTTCAGATAACTTTACACCAGACATCACGTTTATCTTGACCTTCCCAATCACATAACTGTGTGAGGCATTCACTTGCCTGAACACAGAGTTGACTTGCCCCGGGCAAGTAGGTAAGCGTTGATGATGTTCCCAGAGTTGGACCAGAGTAGGCCTGTTGAGTATGTATGATGCAGGAGATGGAGTAGGTTTAATACATATCAAGAGGCAGTGATAACACTTAAGGACTTTGTTACACCCTTTTGGCCATGTCGAGTCAAATCATGTCTCGGCTTTACATAACAAAATAATGGGGGACTGTTATTGTGAAGAATTTACAGGAAAAGAAATGTGTTTATCACTGAATTAGCAGAACTTTGTTAGCATCTTTTCTTGAATTAAAACAAGTCTAATAATACCACAGGGAGAAAGAGTACAAGTAGAAACAGCAGCAGACAACAGACTCTTACTGCACCTCTGCAAACAGCTCAACTTCTTTTTACCTGCCACGCTGTGTGATGAAAAAACACTTGCAGAAAGACTTTTAAGCCTGCTCCTTTTAAATGTCATCACTGAAGATAAGCCATAATCAGTTAAAGACACACCTCCAGGCAGGTAGCCCTGTTGTAATGGAGATGCAAATCCCCGCCATGCTTGGCCAACATGCCAAGTCAAACCAAACCAAGCCAAGCTAGCACATGAGTATGGAAAAGGAGTAGTAGAATTCTGTCATATTTTGCAGAAGGGTGTACACTTGCCAATTATTTCTCTGTTTTCTCTGCATGTGCTGAATTTGTAATGAACCACGATTTCTTCTATCCAATTCTAGTGGGCTTCACTGACTGCACAGACCGCACAAGGTTTGTCTTTAGCAGTGACGACAGCCATTTCATGGTCCAGACAGATGGCATATTGAAGGTCAGTAGAGTTTGACAGGCTTGATTGCAAATTTGCTCTTTGTAATGCTCACCTCTCCAAAACCAACCGATATGAATAGAAATGATTAGGGGCTTTGGGTAACTATAATAAAATACAAAGTAATAGTGAGTGAAAATATAAATCCTCAGCACAGTTGCCAGTTTATGTTTCATTTGGCATGTAGAGAGCTTGCTTGAATCCAGATCAGTTGCATGTAGGCCTTTGTTAACAGGTGTTTTTTCCCCCTCCAGGTAAACAGAGCGGTTGATATTCATAGACACCGGGATTTCTTTATCCATTCCTGGGACTCACAAGGTCGCAAAATAAGTGTTCCTGTCAGAGTTGTGTACCATGAGCACCCCCATGGGAACAGTCACCAAAATGCTGAGCATCACAACCATCAGCAACACCTTACTGAAGTGGAGTCTGCTAGTAACACAGAGGTAGGATTAAAGACACTACTGAAGGGGCATGTAGGAAACTCTAAAGAAAATTATTGCAAAACAATAAATTTATGTAAAAAATGCCTTGCAGGTGCCACATGCATGAAATGTTTATCAAGTGCCTGGAGCAATAAAGACCTCATTAGAAGCAGAATTGTCATTGAAAAGGCTCAACATGCAAAAGCACATTTTTTTAACAGTGCTCCTCTGTGGCTGTGTGTGAATGGCCATGCTCACAGTTTGTTAGTTTAAGTCTTTTTCATAGCTGTTTTGTTACAGCAATGTTAGGGTGTGTGCAGGCTGTGGGATGTCAGTTTCAAATTTTACTTTTTTCTCCACAGTATTATTATTTCAGTATGTGGAATGTAACTTCAACAGATTATTTGTTTCATTTGTTTACTACTACTTGTACTTTGTTAAAGCCATAGAAGACAATATGAAGGCTCTAATTCATTGTTTGTACAGATTTCTCTCTAACAAATTCAGATATGAAGCTAATCATAATAGTATAATTGGGTAAAGAAATTGTTGAAGACAACACTGCTTTTACTGCTCAAAATCAGCTTGTATGTGTTTGCTTAGATTTGAAAGTTCAGTTAATCATGACGTGACAGGTCGCTCCTAGCATTCTGTGCCATTTAAGTCCCCATGACATAATATGGTATATTTTGTTTGAAAATGGGTCAACACTTCTTTCTAAATGTTTGTCTTACATTGTTAACCCACTTCTATCATATAACAGAATGATTGTATACACAGGATTAATCAAATTTAAAACAATCACTATTTTTGGCACAAGTGGGTGAAACTGCCATGTCCTCAATCAAGTTTGCTCAACTTAATTACAAATTTAAGTCACAGAAATCAAACAAATTCTATATTTTTCATTATTGTTGTATAGCCTTATCTGTAAAATTCCTCACCAAATGTTATTTTTCATTATTCTTAAAATTTTAATGCTTAAAATTTTTTAAATATGTTGCGTCCCTGAGTCGACTGTCCTCCTGTTACTCTGATGCAAGTCCCCCTGAACATGCACTCTAACTATTCCTCCTCCACCAAGTGACTCAGAGAGTAGCATATATTTCCGGAGGGAAAACTTTCTGCTTGTCTAATGTGGTAAAGCATAACATGTCCACTCTGCTGTGCTTACTAATAGTGGAAACCAATCATTTTGAAAATATGTGTTAAAAATCTTTTGAGGTTGTCACCAAGTGCTTGGTCATGTTCCATCATATGGGTAGTAATGGCTAACTTCAGCATAACAGGGTGGACGTAAGAGGGCTAGATGAGTAAGTGTTACTGTTATTGTGTCTCATGTATGATGAAGAATGGACGAGAGAGACCTCTTGTTGAGGTCAAGAAATATCCCAAGCTAAACAATCCACAATCCCAGCATTATAAAGACCATGGCCAAAAAGACATTGCCTGGCAAGTCATAGCTCTGTTGATTGGCTCTTCAGGTGAGAAATCAAGTTTTTTTTAGAGGCTGTCCACGCATGACTTTAAGCTAATGCAGGTGGAGTAAGTATTTATCTTTCAGTAAAAGTAGTAATAACCTTGTGTGGTTGTCTGTTGAAGAGCTGCAGCGCGACCCGTCCAGTGTGTGCTATGGAAGGCATTTGGCGCTTTAGCGTTAGGATGTTAGGGGATTTTTTAAAATGATTTAGAAGCTGAAATGTTGATTAATAGGCACTGACCCAAATAAATAATCAAATAAGGTTTAGGGGATAATAAAGGGATGGTCTTCCAAAAACAGACTGTATAAAGCATAACTTATTTTATTGTGACTAGTCTGAGTGGGCGGAAGTTCGCTGCATAGATCAGCCTCTCATTGGGCGGAACGAGCCACCTGCTGAAGTCCCGCCACCTCCGGTTGTGTAGCAGTTTTCAACCATTCTCAACACGTCCTTTACTAACTTTTGTGGTGTTTGATCTTGCGAGGATGTAGCCATATTTCTGCCATGGTTCGCTTCCTGTAGGCGATATTTTTGTGAACATGTTACACCAAAATCTGTTTCCCCCGGCAATATTTTTGCAAGCGCACCATTGCTGTGGCACTGCCCAGAACGATTGTGATTGGTTGAAAGAAATACAAGCAGCCGGGGCGTTTTTTTCTCCAATCTTGAAGTGAAAGTCGGCCCAGCCATACCTTTCTTTTGTTGAGAAAGGTCTGGTGAGCGATAATGTGACTAATGACCTGGAACTATTAACAAAACCAAGTATTTGTGTGAGTGATTATAAATTGTGACAATGTGCGACCTCCAGTGGCCAGGCCTTAGGCCACGAGACCCAACTGGGCTCAGCCCGAACAGATAACATGGAGCCGTTGCCCTGTGGGCCCACCACCCGCAGGGACAGACATCAGGGTCAGGTGCATTGTGTGCTGGGTGGCAGGCAGGGGCAGGGCCCCTGGTGTGCTGATCCCTGGTGTAGCGAACTGGCTTTGGGGACGTGGAATGTCACCTCTCTGGTGTGGAAGGAACCAGAGCTGGTGCGGAAGGTGGAGCAGTACCGATTAGATATAGTTGGGCTCACCTCCACGCACAACACTGGTTCTGGAACCAAACCCCTTGAGAGGGTCCGGACTCTCACTTTCACCGAACAGCAGTACGGAGTACCTAGCCTTCTTAGAGTCTCTTGGTGGTGTCCTGAAAGGGGTGCCGGCTGGGGACTCCATAGTTTTCCTGGGGGACTTCAATGCTCAAGTGGGCAATGATGGAGAAACCTGGAGGGGGGTGATTGGGAGGAACGGCCTGCCTGATCTGAGTCCGAGTGGTGTTTTTGTATTGGACCTCTGTGTGTGTCATCGACTGGCCATAACGAGCACCATGTTCAAGCACAGGGAGGTTCATAAGTGTACCTGGTGTCAGAACACCCTAGGCCAAAGATCGATGATCAACTTTGTAGTTGTATCATCAGATATGTGGCCATGTGTCTTGGATACTTCGGTGAAGAGAAGAGCAGAGAGCTGTCAGACCTGGTAAACCCAAACGCGTAGTGCGGGTGAATTGGGAACATCTGGCTGAGGCCCCTGTTCTCAGGGTCTTCAACTCCCACCTCTGAGAGAATTTTTCGTGCATCCTGGGGGAGGTTGGGGACGTGGGGTCTGAGTGGCCCATGTTCAAATCCTCCATTGTGGAGGTGGCTGCTAGAAGCTGTGGTCAGAAGGTTGTTGGTGCCTCTTGTGGACACCAGCGTTGAAGGAGGCCATCAGGCTGAAGAAGGAGGCCTTTCAGGTCTGGCTGGTGGTTGGTCAGAAGGGCTGCAGCTGTGCCGGTTGCCGAAGCAAAAACCTGGGTGTGGGAGGAGTTCGGGGAGGCTATGGAGAAGGACTTTCAGTTGGCCTCAAGGAAGTTCTGGCAGACCGTTAGATGCCTCAGGAAGGGAAAGCAGGGCTTGTCTCAGGCGGTGCTCAGCAGAGAAGGAGAACTGCTGTGAGTCTTGTGGGGGGTACTGCAGGAATACGGGGTACCAGGCTCCCTTCTATGAGTTATCCGGTCCCTGTATGACCAAAGTGTGAGCTGTGTCCACATACTTGGTGTAAAGTCAAACACGTTCTCGGTGGGTGTTGGCCTCCGCCAAGGTTGTCCCTTGTCACCAATCCTGTTTGTGATTTTCATGGACTGGATCTCGAGGTGCAGCTGAGTGGACCTCAGAATTGCATCTCTGTTTTTCGCAGATGATGTGGTTCTGTTGGCTTTATCACACCATGACCTCCAGCATGCACTGGGGTGGTTTGCAGCTGAGTGTGAAGCAGTCAGGACGAGAGTCAGCACCTACAAATCTGAGGCCATGGTTCTCTGCCGGAAAACGGTGGATTGCCCCCTCCAGGTTGGCGGAGAGTTACTGCCTCAAGCAAGGGAGTTCAAGTATCTCAGGGTCTTGTTCACGAGTGAGGGTAGAATGGAGCGTGGGATGGATTGGCATTTTGGTGCGGCTTCCACAGTGATGCAGGCGCTCCGCCGGTTGGTTGTGGTGAAGAGGGAGGTGAGCCGGAAGGCAAAGCCTTTGATCTACTGGTCCACATCCCAACCCTCACCGATGATCATGAGCTCAGGGTTTTAAAGTAAGTGACATTTTAACTCTTAGAAAATATGAATATTATAATGTTATGTGTGCATTCAAAACACATTTTAAAAGAGATGGGAATGTCCTGTAATAGGGTGGACATTTTGTCTCTGTCACATGCAAGCTGGACAAATATATTTTTTTTATAGTTTAACAGGCCTTAATTTAGATAAAATAATAATATCATGTAAAATTGTATATATTTTGATGGAATTAAACCAGGCTGAAATTGCTATGAATAGTAGGAATAATCCAGTAACAGTATAGGTCTACTTCCATGGTATGCAGCCAACTGAATACGTGCAGTAGTGTTTCTCCTGCTGGCCCTGCCAGCGAGTTCCTGCTCAGCTCATAGACTTTAAATTGTGATGAAGTCATAGCTTTTTAAATCACTTTTCTTGGGCGTTCTTAGCCATTAGCCTAATTGGTTAACCACTGAGAATATTTTTGACCTGTGATGCAGGTCAGTCTGACCAAACGTCCTCTTTTGCCCGGACATATCCACTTTTCATGTCCTGTCCGGGGCGTTCGGGGGTTTTTATAAATTGATGATAATATCCGGTTTTCCTTGTGTGTGTGTGTGTGTGTGTGTGTGTGTGTGTGTGTGTGTGTGTGTGTGTGTGTGTGTGTGTGTGTGTGTGTGTGTGTGTGTGTGTGCGTAATCCCCGAGAGGCTGCCTTATCGGCGGATCTCCAACACTCACAACGAGGACGCAGCAGACACACCCGGTGCAGCATTATTCTAAGCTTCCAAGATACCAAAGTGCAAGTGCAGCTTCACAGATGAACTGCAGAAAAAATTCCCAACTTACTGTCCCGACCCAGTCGGGATATATGGGAGGCTGAGTGCACCGTGTGCAAAGCTGGCACATATAATTCTGTGTCTAATAAATTTGCCAGGGACCTCAAAGTTGGATTGTCTAATACAGAAGAGGTATTATTTAGAACATTATTTCACATTATTTATTTATTTATTTGTCCAGTAAGACTTGAAAAGATAGCTATGATTTTACAAGTTCATTTTTCTAATACAGAAGAGACATTATTTCTATCATTATTTCATTCCAGAGATTTTACATTTATATTTATTTTGTACAGTTGAAACTTGTAAAAAGATTATTATTTTAGGCATAATAAAAGCAAGTTGAGTTACCTCTGAGAAGCCTTTCTAAATTTCTGTCTTTGAGAGATATTATTTTGTAATATAACTGAATTTTCTATCCGTATATATAAACTTTAAATATATTAAAATTATAAGGCATCTTTGAGTAAACTGCAGGTATCATTCAAGTAGGCTATCTCGTGGCCGGGGCGAGTGTCCTCTTTTTTGGAACTCAAAATATGGTCATCCTATTTTAACCGTCATTGCACAAGAGTTAGTCTTTAAAGAATTCTTCACCCCCAGAATGCCCCAAAATGATCATTTCTATATCATCATCACATGTTACCCTGGATCATGAAGAACACTGTTTTTCTTGCATGTCTCCATGGTAAACGGAGAAACCACAAACTGAGATATTTCTTGATGAATTGTAGTGATGGGGACTGCGTTTATACAACAGCAAAACGATATCAAAACATCCATTTGCAAACTCTCACACAACTTTTTAAAACATTGATTTTTTTCAAGTAACATGATCAAATATGTATGCATTGCCATTGTAACTTTACTGATGCAGCATCTTAGAGCAGTGAGAGACCAACGTCTAGTGTCTGTTGCACTATAACTGGCTACAAATACTATGCATGTTCTTTCAGAGTGCAACCCATCCACAGGCACCCAACCTGCATTCCCCAGTGTCTAGTGAAGGGCTGAGAAGGAGGAAGAGAGAATGGATTATTCCTTCTATCCGTGTTGTTGAAAATGACAGAGGACCCTACCCCATGAAAGTAGCTCAGGTAAGAGGAACTAAGCCTGAGAGTCTGACATTGAATTGTATTTTGCATGTTTCTGCAAAGAATGACATGTCAGCTTCCACTGCAGTCATTAAACCCTGATTTACTATTTGCAGTACATTCAAACAAAGCTTTCACTTTTCCTGTGTATATCTGTCTCCACTCCTCCTAAAATATAGCCATAGTCGATTTATTTATTAATCGTTAACCTGTGCTAAAAAGTTCAATACCTTGTTTTCTTGGGACAGTGAAGTTGCTTACTTACGACAAATGTAATCATCCTGTTATCACGAGAAATCAAAAGATTTTTTCCTTGCAAAAATAAAAAAGCAGAGCTGTTCTCAGTTGCACCATGGCAGATATAACAAAAAAAATACTGTTATCCAAACATCACAAGATAATTAGTCTGACTCACGGTACGTAGTCAGTATTCCCCTCCCCTTCAGCTACCTGCGTGTTACCATTTTCAAAATCTCTGTTGTTGCATCCTGGGCTTAGAAATACCCAAGACTATTGTGACTATACTGGTTTTAACAAATACAAACAACAGGGTTTTTTCCCAACCGTTTTCTTTTTTTTTTCTTTTTCTGGCTTCCTTACTGTAGTGAAAATTGTTTTGCAGTATTGTAATTGTAGTTGTGAGAGTGGTATAACTGAGGCGTGGTGTGTTTTGTCCAGGTCCGCTCTGATGAGGAGAAAATAAAGAAGATCTATTACACCATCACTGATCCAGGAGCTGATGAGGGTCGTAGTGGCCTTTTCACCATGGACAGACATACTGGTAATCTGTATCTCACACAGCCACTGGACAGAGAGGAACAAGACAAGTACATAGTAAGCATCCCGTCTGATGTCAGTTTTATACAAACACTCTTTGTTCACATCTCAGGATTAGACATAAAGTCACCTGGACTTTTTTTAGAATCAGAGTTAAACATAAAAGAGCTTCATATTACTACACATTAATTTGGACTAATCAGCACACTCACAGATGTTTATTCAGAATGTTTAGGCAACTTTTCAGCATGTCTTTAAAGCTATACTTCACCCAGTTGCATCAAACATTCATCTGTTCGTAATTTGCTCTTTCAGGTAACAGTGGCTATGTTGACTTCAATTCATATAATACAAAAAATACATTTCCACACCTGAAAAGCAAATGTCCAAAGAAGCCTCACATCATGTTCCATATATCCTAAAAATATCAAATATCCAAACTATGGCTAAATACGTATCTTGTGTCACAATGTTGTGCTCATCATGCATGAGGCTCCTGTATGTGATTTCAGACTATTGTGATTCTCATTTTCTTGCATGACTCAGTCATGTTTAAATTTCCCTGTTTTTCTTGATAATTAAGATGCCAGGGTTATTACTGTTATATTACATAAAATGATCTGACTCTCAGAAACACGTACAAAACTAAACTTTATTAACTTCAAAGAATTTTGGTTTTAAGTAAAAACAAGCCATCAGTGGTGCCAGGGTGATACTGTACCCACACCTTCCACGTCAGTAACCTATCATTATGTATCTTTCTGTATGGTCCATGCCCATCTCTGCAAAGAGACCTGTTATTTAGTCATTGTCAGGAAATAGAATGTCCACTATTTTCTAAACTGATGGGAAATTGTATAGACCTGTAGGATCACAATGCCCAGTGCAGTCTGTAGTCTCACCATGGCATAGTTTTCTTCTGTAGGAAGAACAAATAGACAGATATCACAAGAAATAATTAAAGGTGTACTGTGGAGTTTTCTTTTTTCTATACCAAAAAATCCATACTGTCAGTATAACTTGTGAAATGCCTGCATTTCTTTCCTCCAAAACAAGTATTATACACCCCGTGTATGTTTACTTGCTAAGTTGTCTTCTTCCCTACCTACTATCTTGGCGTCTTAACAACACATGTAAATCAGTGATTTAGTGTAAAACCAGTGGCAGGATTGTGTATTATTTCACCCATGTGCATGCTAGTGATGTGACATGAAAGCACCTGCATGGATTATTCTTGCATGTGTTATAATAAAAATGTGTTTGTTGCATGCAGTTTCAGGCACATGCTGTGTATCAGGACAGTTCAGAAAATGTTGGGGAGCCTGTGGATATTGTAGTGATAGTAGTTGACCAGAATGACAACATACCTGCTTTCACTCAAGACACCTTCCAAGGAGAAGTTGCTGAGGCCTCACCAATAGGTACTGTCAGTAGATGTCATTTAAGCCTGACAAAGATATTTGTTAGCATTCAACAGTATGTTTCACTTTCACAGGACAAAAGAGCAGATAGAACTTCTACTGTTTGATCTAAAACTTTTATATAGAGAAAACAGAAATCCAGGACTTGCTCCAACACAGTGGGGAGGGGGAAGGAATGAATACTGGTTAAGTGGGACAGTTAAGCATCATCATTTTTATCTTGTGTAGGTATATATTTAAAAAAAATCAACTCTGAGCTCATCATAAGCAAGTAAGTGATTAAAAACGTATAGGTTCTGTGGCTATGACATCATGTCCAGGGTGTGCCACACCATATTCAACACCCTTGCAGTGAACCACGATGGAAAGCAAACTGACATATTGTTCTGGAGTGAATAATATTATGGTTAAAAACATTTTTAAAAGAATGCCAGAATTTTAAAAATTCACATCCCTTTTATCTTTGTTTTAAGGGGATTTTCGACACTGTCCCATCCAATAGCATACTGTTAAATGGGGAATTCTGTGTGGAGAACTATAGTTTCAGATGGCACAATTGGTGCATGCGTGCGTGCGTGCATGTGTGCGTCCTACTGAACCAATCAGCCTAATATTTTGTATATATGGTTTTTTTTATTATTTTGTGACTGTATGCTTAAGGACCTTATGGTTGTGTGATTCACAGTTGTTGAAACAAAAAGCAAATCCAGCAATTGTCTCGGCTGTTGCAGGCCACATTTTGGCCTTTGTCATGGCTCACACTGGCATCCACAGAAAAGTGTGGTCTGATTTTAAACTGGAGCATCTTCAGATTAATCTCATACCTCATATGCTATGAGCTACTAAAGTTAGGCATGATGCAAGATGAATAAATGCTTGTTTTTTTCTGCCATCTTGACTGTAAGAGACCTGGAAAGGACAATTCCACCAGACGCAGCTGCACTGCCTTCAGCTGCAACCCACTTTCCATTCATCTGTTCTTTATACTGTGTCATACCACAACAGGATCATTTTAATGATGAAGTGCTCTAAACACTTTGACAAAGCTCTGTACTTAGTTTTCACTTCTGACTTCTCTCTCTCCAGGTTTTGAGGTGATTCAGGTTGTGGCCACAGATCTTGACCAGCCAGATACTGACAACTCAGATATCCGCTACAGTATTAGAAGCCAGGAGCCAACATTGCCTGGTGACTCCCTGTTTGTCATCAACCCAGTCACTGGAGTCATCAGAGTCAATGCTAGTGGGCTAGACAGAGTGGTGAGGTTTCTAAAACATATTTCATCTGTCTTAGTGTGCTTTCCTACCCAACTATTGAAATAATCTTTATTTCAAACAAGCACCCTCTGGAGGCAACCAACAACTGCATCACACCAACCGAGAAGCTGATTTGTTTATTGTGTGAACCCAAAGTGAGCTGTATAGGAAAACTGTAATTGTAGATATGTAACATAAGAATGAAACTACTGATCAGGCTCTCACACATTTGATTAGGGAGCTGTCATGGAAGAGTTTATATAGCCATCTGCTATTAGGGTTGGAAAGATAAAATGACACATATCTGGAAATCAATACATAAGTGACAAATTGAAATACATTGATGCAAAACCACAGGTTTGGGAAATTGGTTAGCATAGGTAGAAAACAAAAAATCCCATAGAGACAGAGCGCAGCGCGTCATACCACACCAACTCCAGGGGAAAACAGTTAGTGCCACAACCGACTGAAACGCTAAAAAAAGGCCTGTAGCTAGCTAAAAACATTGGAATTCAGCTGTCAAATGATTATTGTAACACCCTGTGTCTACCAGAGGGAAAGTCGCAGTCAATATTGTCGGTCTACCTCAGTAGTGGGGATATGATCCCACTGAATGGCCAGAAGTGAAATATTGTGATATTGACACCTATTTGATAGAATAACCAGGTAAGGTCATCATGTAATCTTTAATATCAAAACCAGGCTTTGCATAGCTTAGTTAGCTTCAGTTTACAGTTTGGATTGTTAATCAAGCAAAATGCTTGTTGCATATAGATTGACATCTCATAGGGTAAGTTACAATACCACTCTTAGCTGGAGGCAATATTTAGAACGACAGAGGGAATCATCATGTGACATTACACCAGCCGGGGCTAATGGGGATGTCATTAGTTTTTCAGCTACTTAAAGTTTCTGAATGGATTGACTGAGTCTGTTAATGACAACATAAAGTCTTCCAGTTGATGAGTTAAACTCATTGTGTGTCTCTTCTAACAGAAATACCCAAATTACACTCTAGTGGTACGAGCAGCTGACATGATGGGAGAAGGGTTGACTAGAGAAGCAAAAGTGATCCTTACTGTCACAGATAGCAACGACAATGCTCCGGCCTTCACTCAGAACTCCGTAAGTACAGTGTAATTGTGATTGGAAAGTTACTTACTTAACACCTGAAGCAGTTCTCAGATCATAGCTTCACATCCATAACTAGGCACAGCAGATCTGTCCAGCTTCATAGTGTTCATGGGGCTGTAGTAGGAACAATAGTCAGTGTTTTCAGTGTTTTTTTTAAGTAGTGGCTTTAAGGTGACAACATATGAACCACCAATTCATCCAACTTTTTGCCAACAACAGCTTTGCATAATCATTTTTTGGTAATGTAGTAGGTTGTATGCAATAAAGACTACTCTTGCATAATCTTTGCATCTTTAACAATACATTTCACATGTGATGACAAATCTTACACTAAAAGATCTGTTTGATATGGGAAGATGACTTTTAAGCACATGGTGGCCTAACTTAAGTCTGGTATAGACTAAACTTGCAGATGAGCAACAAGAGCAAAATGACCAACAATTGCAGATGAGCAACATGAAAAAAACGTGGTAATATCTTTGGTCATGGCTCTAAAATGGTGGTCCTACATCGCACAGTAAGAGGCTCATGGTCGTTGTCAAAGTCTTGAGATCAAAGACAGCCTGGGATAAAATTCTGACAGTGTCAGAAATTTGAGATGACCATCTCACAGTGTGACTGCTGTTACCACCTATGTCTACTAACCAACCAAAGAAATGCAGCATGAAATAACACTAACGTTGAATGCTGGTGATTGCTAAAGGCTTGTAGATACTAATAAATACAAACTTCAAAGTTGCAAAATTGGCATGCCAAGTTAGCCTCTTTTCCCCTGCCACGACCATGTCCACATTCTCCTCCTCCTCCTCTTCTTCAGACTTTTTTTAAACACACATAAATGCCACTATAGCAAGGACTCAATTCTTTTTTTTCTTTCATTTTTCTCTTACCACTTCAGCAGAGTGTATGGATGGCACACGTTTTGTTCGTGTATTGACGTCGGTCAATGACGTACATCGTAGTCAGCAGGCATTGTCATCGTACAGTCTCCATACATCAAACTTGATGTCCTGCCCAGGTTTATTAGATCCATGTCCCACAGTGTATCTTGCACTAAACTTATAAGATTGTAAAAATATCACAGTCTGTGGGAGACTTTAAGTGAATAACATCAAACAAAAAATCCCATAGATGTGCAGGGAAGTAATGAACTCAGCTGCCCGATGATGCAGACCATGAAATTAAGACCAAGGTTAAAAAAAGGAATAATTATTTAACAGCAGCAACTGCTTTTCCAATCTTCGTTTTCACTTTGTTTCACTTCCAACACTTATCCTCTTGCATTCTTCCAGTATGAGGCAACAGTTGCAGAAAATGAAGTGGATGCTCAGGTCATTACGATATCAGTAACAGATGGTGACGAGCCACATTCCCTAGCCTGGAACGCCAGGTTCACAATTGTCGATGGTGATCCTAGAGGACTTTTCAGTGTGACAACAGGAAGTAACAAACATGAAGGAATCATTGCTACTGCCAAGGTAGGAAGTCAATCAGGAACTCTCAAATCAAACACAGTATTAAAGTTGTGATATTTTTTGGTGACCTATTGTAAGTTTATGAGATAACACTCACTGTTATGTGTCATCTAAGTTGAAGAAAGTGAAGAGGGAATTAAAGTTTTATTTTTCCAGTAGTTTGAGTTGGATAACATTTATCTGATAAAATGTGCTGCTGGGTTTTTCCTTCCATGCAGGGTCTTGACTTTGAGAGGAGCAGCAAGCACATTCTGTTGGTTGCAGTGGAGAACGAGGTTCCTTTTGCTATTCCGCTGCCCACTGCCACCGCCACAGTGGTGGTAAATGTGCAGGACGTCAGTGAAGTGCCCGATCCAATACAGAAGCAAGTGTCAAAACGGGAGGATCATGCTGTCGACAGTGATGTGAGGTAAGCCAAGGTCCATTTCATATGCTGATCATACCCCCAGTATGCCTGTCACACAAAAGCCCTTTTTACAGAGATCACACCATAAGACCCCTATGATGTCCTTTTTTCATGATCTCATCTTCTGCTTAGAGGGTAAGGAGCTCCTGGACTTCATTATTTTACAGCTGCTGCTAATCTTTTTTGAGTTAGCTGCTAACTGCTATTTACTAACTGCTAACAGCTACTTTTTAAATCTCTGATTGTGGGTCACAGGAATAACATATTGTCAAAACATCACACACCAATGCTGCCCATGATTCTGTCCTGCAGCAAAGATATGTTTTCAGCTCTGTTACTACCTCTGTTCCCACCTCAGAGGCAAAACAACTCCATTCCCATAACTTGATATTCCTGCCTTGAACAGTCAGTGTAAAAGAGGTGAAAGCTGCTGGTAGCATTAGCAAGCCTGATATCTTTATCAGAGCAGACACACAAATGTACATTTTTTCATATCTTATAGATCAGTGGTTCCCAACTAGTGGGTCATGGATCCATTCTGAATGGGCCGCAAGTTACTCGCTTATGTGTCAAGTTTGTAAAAAGCATGCTTTATTTTGAAGTATAATGCATTTCCTGCGTAGAGTTTTTATTTTAAAGTGCTATTTCTTGCTGTAGAGTCAGTAACTAATGGACAGCTACTTGACAGAGACAGCAAACTAGCTTGACGGCATGGCCAAGTGCAAGTATGATAGGAATATATTAAACTGTGTGGACCTTAAATTAATGACTAAGGAGAAATCTGGACCCCGCAGCTGGACCACGGGAGCCACGGTTATAGGTTATGAGTCAACACAAGCTTTAAATGATTGAATTTAAACCCCACAAGGCTCCTTTTTGGTGTCCTAGTTGTTCATGATCATGTTTATTTGTCATCGCATGATTTTTAAAATATGCTTTGATACTTGGATACATCATCCTCCCTCTCCATCTTTTCTGGCTTGATCCTGCTGTATTTGTAAAGAAAAGTAAACTGTTGTGTATGTTCTGTAAGTTCTGTAAAATGAGAACATACTGTGCATCCTCTGCTCCTCTCTCAGAACCTGAAGGCAGTCTACAATGACCCAACGGCACCCCATGTCCAGCAGAGACCAGGACAACAACTGCCTTTGGGGATCTTGCTTCGAGAAACTGTCTGACATATACAGGGGAGGAGAAGACGACATGCCATAAATGTACCAAAGAACCAATTACATGGATAGGCAGACGCACGTATGATTGTGTGAATGTTAGATTGATGTGAGCATGAACTGATAATCAATCCTTTATTTTTCTGTGTTTGGGGATTGAGGTGTATTGTTGTCAGTGTAGTGCGGTGTGCAGTTAACAGCCACTTCTCTGAGGCCAAAGGGTGAGTTTGTTTTGTTAAACATGAAATTTGGAATAGTTAAGCTGTCTGCCTTTTAGATCTCTGCGTATTTCAAGGGTTTAGACTAGTAATACTTTTTGTTTATTTCTTCTTCATTAGGTTGTGGAGCCTTACCACTAGTCTGAATGCTGATTCATATATATCGTGCAGATATTAAAGCCTGTGTTGTAGCTTACTGGGTGACACTGAATATGTTCACAGATGACTGAAAATGCACTAGTGCAGAGTATCCTCAAAGAAGGGTTCGCATGATATCCTACAAATTAGTGCCCCACAAATGACATTATGTTCTTAACGTACAGTTACGCAATTAACGTAAAGAGGTTAGGTTAAGGCAATAAAGGTTACTGTGGTGAGGTTTAGGAGAAGTCTTAGGGTTGCTGTGAAACTGCACCTACTTGGGGCAACAAAAAAGTTTGTCTCGTGTGCATTGGTACAATAGATAGACAAGAAAGGATGGCAGAGAAGATACCTGCACACCAATGTAACTGAGCTAGAAAGCCACAAAAGGGTCAACAGGTGGAAATCGGTGCAAAAATAATCTGTTGCACAAAAAAAAGTGCTTAAAGTGCAAAAAAAGGATAAAGAGTGAGTAAAAACAGCAGCAAACATTTCAGTCCTTGCCTATCATTGGTGCACTGATTGTCTTTTTGAGCACCTTTGTTCGTGCACGGATGTCTTAAATAAATTGATTATTTTTGCAGTTGTATTGGAATGCTGGTATCTCCTCTGCCATCCCTTTCTAGGTTTAGGAAAAGAAGCATGGTGAGAACGTACCTTAAAGTTCACACTGTTCTGAACACGTCTCCAGGGGAAAGTCTGGGTTTCTGGGATCCTTCCACCACCCCAACCTGTTTCCTTGCAAGACCACTCAGGACTGCTTCCATGAATACTCGCACCAGTGCATTGGTCATGTGATGGTAGCCTTTCAAAATATGCGGGATATGTATGAATTTGGGTGCATTAGGAAAACATAGGAATGGTCTATGAAAATAGCCTGACAGGTAACATTTGTGTAATTTTGGCAATGTGTGGTGTGTTACATATTTTTCTTTTCTTTTTTGAGTTTGTATTCGTACTGCTTCAGTTAAATTTATTTGTTTTGTATTTCTTTTTGAGAAATGAAATCACAAATGATCTAGGGGAAATCCAGGTAGCCAGCCAATGCCACATTACTCTTTGGGGGTGTGCTCAATGACTTATCAATAAATGCTTTTCAAAATGTTTCTGTCTCTTCATTTGACATCATTATCACATTATGTCCAAAAACATTTTGCATATTCGATTTGGGAATGGTCTCTTATTTTACAAATGGAAATTGTTTTTTTTACTAAAAACATAAGACATCCAAGACACACCAAAAAGCAGCAGTCATGAAGAAAGTAGTGCAATAGAAAGTCAAGTTCTTGAGTTCTCTCATGTTAAATTACTCCAGTGGAAGACTTCTCTCCAATGCAGGTGATGCAGAGAAAGTGGCTTTAACGCCCACACACGAGTTTACTCTGGCTAATAAGACCTCTGCCACTTAAGCTGTATGTACTTGCAGCTGCGCCCCAAAAACCAACTGTGTCTGTCTGCATGGGCTGGTGTCCGCTCCAAGTACAAAGGCACTCGAAAATGCACAGGATCATATCGTCCCTATCCAACTGATGCTTCCTGATTTTCCACTTGCCAACCATTTTTGGAGCTCCCCAACAAAAGCTCCAGGTCAGAGGCAAATCAGTGCTTGAGCATTTCCACTTCAACTTTATTTTATCCCTGAAGGGCAATTGGTTGTACAGCAAGTAAGCCAAATATAGTGAGCTCAAAAAACAGTAGACACTAAAATACAGCCATTGCAATTTAAAAAAAAACCTATCCTGAGCAAATTGAATGATTAGCAGCAACTGTTGTGATAAAGTGACCCTGCAAGATGGACAAGATCGACTATTTCTGTACTAGGTTGAACCACAATTTTAAAAATGATCTTGTATAGATTAGAGAAAGATCTTAATGGATAAATGGATTGCCTGTGACAGACATTTTATCCCAGGTACATTTGACCAAAGATTCAAACAATAGATTTCCTGTGACATAACAGTGCTATGCACAATAATAAAAGATGGGAACGTTATGAGTTTTCAGAACTGAAACAAAACTATGCATTAAACAACCAGGACCAGCTCAGATATTTGCAGCTGCAGGACTTGTTTGAGAAATAAAGTATACTGTAAATTTGAATGAAAATGGTATAATCAGAACCATAACTGGAGTTTACAAATCAAAGAAACATAAAATAATATCTACACTATATCAATATCTATTAGGGAGAAGAGAAAATACAACACTAAATATAAAGCTGAAATGGGAAAAAGAACTAGGCATGAATATTACAGAAGATGAATGGATGCATATTTGGAGAACACAACAGTCTACAACATCCTCTAGTACTTGGAGAGAGCATCTATACCCAGATCATGCATGATATTTTACTTAAGCACTTACTTACTGGCGAGAGGAACTGTGTTATGAGAAGACAGATAAAAATCTTGTTGGCAGCCCGTAAAAAGGCCATCACAAAGAGCTGGTACAAGGCAGAACCACCAACACAGGATGAATAGCTAATAACTGTGAATGAAATACATGATATGAACTGTTAACCCACAGGATAAGGACTCAAGAGGAGCGATGTCAAGAGAAATGGGAGAAATGGACAGTGTTTACATATCAACGACAAGATGAGAAATTGAGTCACAGACACAAAATCATAAGAAGATTAACAACCAGCCAAGAGAGTAGTCTCAGTACTAAGTTAGACTCTTCCACTGCCCTGCATTCAAAGGAGAAATGTATCTCAGTACATGTACATGTATCTTTTGCTTTTAACAGGGGGAAATCTGAGCCGAGAGCCAGAAGGCAAAACTGAAAATTGGAGAATAAGGGGTGGGAGCTGTCGGAAAGAATGGCTTTAGTCTTCTTTTGTTTTGTAAGAATATGAACAAGATGTGAGCCAAGACGCTCACTGATGCATCCCAGATGCACCTCTGAAGCGAGACAGAAAAAAAAAGAAAAAAAGTATCATTATGAGGTAATATAAAAACTTTCTCGTTAATATAATGAGATATTTTTCATGTTTTTACAAGACATTTTCAGGTCATAACAAGAAACTTGTACTAGTAAAAAAAAAAGAAGAAACCTTAATATATTTGTTTATCATGTTATAATGTGACATTTCACGTTACATATACTGAGGAAGAAGGCTCATTTACACAACTTAAGTTCTGCTTTATGCTTGGGTTGAGATGGTGAGATTATTGTGATGTATATGTATTGTAGGCATACACTATGAATGATTTTAATAATTCTCGGTCAAAATCAGCAGGGAGAGGTTTATGTAGGAACAGTAGTGGATTTTAATGGAGACTCATGCAGATGTTCAGTTCAAAAAGTGCTCCAAAAGTATCCATGATATACCCAAAATATCAGCAGTCTAACTGCCATTTGTATTGATTAATCTATGGTGCTGTCTGCAGTGCTGAAGTAATGTCTCTGTTCGTCTCTCGTTCCCTGGAGCTTCCCCTCTGTCTAAGGATTGCTACAATGGAAGGAGAGGTGGAATTAGGGTTCTAGTACAACCACGAACTGACCTAAGCAACACATTCTGTCTGTCTATCCAGAGCTGCTGCTGGCCATATGGGTGCCTTAAGCACAGTTGTCGTGTTGTTATCCTCACACATAACAAAACGTCACAAAACTTTGTAAACTCTGCATATATGTTCCACTACAGAACAAATGCAGAACAGCCAGCTGCTGGGGGCTCTACAAAGGTACATGTCTGCACTTCCTGGCTGCAAGGTCGTTAGGTCACAATATGACAGCATCTGAATGAGTTCTGCATCGATGATGATGACAGCACGACCATTTAGATGTTGTGGAAAAACTTCTCTCAGCACAGGCACCTGACTGCATTAATAACTGGCTGAAAACAAATATAACAGGAAAGATGAATTACATTATCTCCTGGCAGATAAATATCTCCTTTTAGAACTTGCGTTTGTATTTGGTGCATTTATTTCATCACTTATTTTCCATAACCTTGTTGTGTTGTTCTTTTGGGCTCAATTCTTTCATCTCTCTGATGAACAGCAATTTAGCCTTTTTGAATTGTGTCCATGTAGATTAAAGCATGCCATTCTGGCAATGTCTGCATTCGTTTTTCTGATGTTTATTCAGGTACACATCTGATCCCTTCAGTTTTCTTCCTTGCCTTAGCAGTTTGGTTTCGACTTTCTGTTTGCAAACCTCATGGCTGGTTTGTCAGTCTTTTTTTCTGAGAGGGTGACACGCCTTAATGTTGTTATTGTCCAATTTTACTCCCTCAGACTAGAGGGAAAGCAGTCACTTGCTGAGTCCAACTCGCCAGGTTCTCCACCGTTCATTGTCCTCACTGCCTGAGCGTATGACCAGGGTTTAGTCTCCAGTCCAATGACTATGACTTTGACCATCTGTCTCTACTAAAAGACATTCCTTTCTTCAGCCAGTGTTGTTACTCAGTCCATTCTTCAAAAACCAGCGTCATACTTCAGGCACTGGTCCAAATTAATGCATCTGTTGTAGGTAGTCTGCGGTCCATAATCCAAAAAAAATAAGGTCAATTGTAATAATTTTCAAGAGCAAAGAGACAGGAGAGTAGACGCACATTTGTTTTAAGTACAAGTTTTCAACATCATGAACAACATTAAATACAAATGTACTTTGCATTGAACTTCCCCACCTTCTGTCATCTTCTCCCATTCAGATTTTCTAACCAAATCACAGTATAAGTCTCTGTTTAGTCTCTGTTTTGAGGCGCGATAACTCTGATAAACTCATTCATGTGAACATAACTGGTTATTGCCTTCTCATGATCCACGATAACCATCAATTGTGTCTTATGTCTGAAGAATCTCCATGTACTTCTGGCTTTAAACCAGAATGTGGGGATGATGGTATGCAGGAAATAATGTTGACTGGTAAGGGCAGAGAAAAAAATGTGTAGAGAGGAAGGAGAACTGGGTGTGTCTACAATGGTGGATTAACACAGGTGAGAAGAGAGAAAGGAAGAGTCAAATATTTCAGCTTTTGAGGTCACGCAGCATATTTTAGTGAGGAAATACACAGACAGGACTAATGCTAGGTGTCCAGGGTTAACCACAACTCCCAAGGTGCATTTCAGTAAGAAACATCCAGTCCCAGATTTAAAATTCTGCCGCATGCACCACACACATCAAACAAAAGGTAAATCTTTTGAAAATTAATTTATCAGTTTGAATAAGTTCATTTTTAGATTTAGTCAACAACAGTCATTTATCCATTAGAGGTGGTCAGAATAACTGTGACATCACTACACTATAACTTTTGACATTAAAAAAGTGCGTTTCATATTATCATCCTGAAATAAGACAGGCCAAAGTATTTTGGGTCCTTTTACTGCAAACAGCATAATTTCCCTTTGTTAAAATAAAATGTCACAATATTCTTTGCAGTTTATGTTAGAATCCAACTTCTGACATTCCAGCCTCAACATGCAATCCAGAGCAGTATGGTTCAGCCAGCTGTAGCACAGAAACAATGGATGAAATTAAAGCTACATTCAGTAGAATAATCAGAGTGACTAAATATCATCAATATCAAACTGTTTGTTTTGAGATTAACATTTTGAATGACATCATATCAAACCAGTCCCACTTGACTCAAGTCTACACAAATGAAGACAACATCAATCCACAACTAGTCATGGTGCTACTCTTCCAATAGAGGGGGAGGAGAGAGTTTGAGCTGGAAATTCTCTGTCCCTGGTTGGGCTGAGATTAGAAGGCCTGTCTTGTCACTGCTGTGGCAGTGGGAGAGTTCTGAAAGGATGGACAACTGCAAGAAAGACAGAGAGAGAGAGAGAAAAAACAATTACAAAAGGTAATACATCACCTCTATTTGCCCCCTATACAACACCAAAAGCATCATGAGCGCCAGCAGTCGCAGGTGCTTGCAGCGGCCAAAGGGGCGGGGCCGGCTGCTGCAGATGTGTCCAAGTGACACGGCTGTGCACTTTACAAGGATGAACAAATATATCATTTATGTCTTCACTTTGTATTATCCATGACTTTCATTGCACAATTAAAATAACGCTAATAAACACAGTCAATATAGCCTTTATGAGTCTTTTATAATTAGGATTTTATCCTCCTGTTGGCACGTAGGACAACTGAGAAATGTAATTGGTGGTAAATAACTGGGAGCTCATTAATCGCACTTTCGGAGGCCTCCACAGGGCCCGGAGCCATCGGGCCATCTGGGTCCACAGAGTCCTACAAACCCGGCAACTCCACAGTGAATTTCACTGGCTCTTACAGCTCCGGGAGAGCCCAGACCTCCGTACCTGAATCCCGGTCTGCAATTGGCTACTGCTTCAGCAGCGGCGCTGCTCATTTGCATGGAGTTCAGCTTCTCTCAACTTCTACTTGACAACTTCTACTTGACGCTCTGGTCGCTGGCATTGCGCCACTCGCTGCAGCCGATGCCCCTGACGCCCTTCGTAGCAAATGTACATTGAAAATGAATGACTGCCGGCCGCTTATGATGCTCATGACGCTTTTGGTGTGAATGCACACGAATTGCGTTGAATTCGCGACCGCTGCAGCGAGGCATCACCTCTGAACATGGGGCGCCGGCACTATCCACTAAGCTACCATTTTGTGAGGTCACAGTGACCTTTTGGCCATCAAGTTCTAAACATTTCACTGCTGTTTCACTGGGTGTTTGTGCCAAATTTTGCCAAATTTGAAGAAATTCGCTCAAAGCATTCTTGAGATATTACATGGTAAAGTACAGCAAAGGATAAAGCCTGGTTCTGCAGTTTCCAGACCTAGTTCATGGTAATAGAATCTGTTTCTCAGGTTCTAAATCTGGAGCTTGGTGTTTGTAAGGTAATTAATGTAACCATAAAACTGAGAAGAAACGGGTTGTTTTAAAGTTTCCAAACCAGTACTAATGTTTAACTGATAATAAGGTTGGCATAATGCCACAGGCATGTATAATACTATCAGTGTGTAGCACTGTTTTGCCTTTATGCTGCTGTAGTTACACAGTGTTCAGACAGTGCATGTTTGCAAGCTTAAAAAACTCAAGTATTCATATGATCTATGTCATTTATGTTTTTCATATCTCTTCTTTTTATTATCTTATTATCACAAACTGTGCACACATGTCAGTCTGCAGGATCTTGCATACCCCGGTGACAGCCATTTGCTGTAATTTGCAGTCAGTGCTGTTAGTTCTTAAACAGTGTCCATATCACTGGTAAAATAACATTTCTCAGACGACTCAAGGACATTCTGTACAACAGAGTAATTCTCCAAAAGCAGCATTTGTTGACTCCCTAGTTGTTCAATAATACACAGTTTAGGATGGTAATATTCTTCTCTTTTAGATACATTTGGTACAGAGCAAGTGTTTCTCATTAAGGATTCAGTGGCTTTATCTTGACTATATGTTCCACCCTTGTTCGGCGACATAATGTAACATACGGATCTACAAGTTTGCATTTATAATGTATTCCCTCAGCAGAGAATCTGTATCACTCATTGAGAATATCCCAGAAAAAGCCAACAGGTCTATTTAATCATTAAAACTTAAAAAAGCCTTTCTGTGATGAGTTTGCAGATAAAGAAATGTAAAATAGAGGGTTCCCTACCCTGGATGGTCCTCGGTACAAACAGCGAAGCTGATCCCAGGACTGTTCCTGCTGAAGGTCCAACGTTGCTTCAACAAACACCTGGGTCACAACAAAGAACATTAAGCTATAATTTGTTACATGGCATACAGAGTGCAAAAACAGCAAGACTGTTGCCCTGTGCTCACCTGCTTGATAATAACTGGATTAGAATTTTTGCTATCAAACTTTATGTACTGTGGCCGAGCAGGTTTCATGTTTGCAAATGAATGTAAAAAGATCATTCCAGTTCATTGCATCTTTGGTCCTATTTTCATAAGACTTCCATAGAACCTTTCATGTCACCAGTAAAAATGATGGACTGACTTTTCAATTTTTTTTTAAATGATGGAAATAAGGCCCTGATTATAATAACGGGAATAACCTTTTTTGGCTTTAAAGGGACATTGTGTAACATTTTCAGTTGTTTATTGGCAAAAATTGATGTCTGCATTCATAAATATGTCATCACTGGTGTACTATTACCTCCACCAATAATCTGACTTATTCTCGTAAAAGGAGAATTTCGGATTTGTTTGTACATTGTGCGGGTAAGTCGTCTGTAGGGTTCCATTACGTTTCGCCATCTTGAGAATACACCCGCCAGCAAGGGACATATAGCACCTTCGACGTTTTCGTTGAGAGCCAGGCCAGCACTGCGTGACTGAGGAGCTGAAGGAGAGGAGCAGGCGGCGCTTCGCTACCACCCTGGCAAATTTGAATTAAAAAAATGAAGGCCCACATCAGGGTAGCCTTTCCCAGGTAGAGAGAGCTGCTGAGGGAGAATGGTAATGCAATCACAGGCCAGCGCCACTATTGGCTATAAGCCGCTGTTAGCTGCCAGTCGCTAACAGCCTCATCCCTCTCCTCGCAACACTGCGCCGCTGTTAGTTTAGCCGCTGTTAGCGCTGGCCTGTGATTGTATTACCTTTCTCCTTCAGCAGCTCTCTCCACCTGGGAAAGGCAACCCCAATGCTGACCCTTGTTTTTTTAATTCGCCGGTCACGCTGCCTTTTTGATTCCCTTTTGCACTTTCTTGGCGACGAGGATTCCGTCTCCCGTGATGCTGCATAATACATGATCCTGCATTATGCTCAAAGAGTGGGACTTTGTTATGCGGCAGTAGTGCCACTGGCCACTAACAGCTGTTAGCGTCGCAGTAATGCGAGGAGAGGGATGAGGTGTGTGAGGTTGAGCCACTTGTCAGTTGTCAAAAGGACAAGACGTGATTGGTTTGTTTCAATTAACATCCGCCCCAACAGTCCTACGTTGTAAACACAGCCAGCATGGTGAGGAGGGGGTTTGTCAACTCGCGTCGCGTGTGTCTGTGTAGGAGCCTGAATGAATACTCCATGTAGTATCGGATGACATGGTTTCATCAGTGTTATCATAGCTTTTTGGTACACAGCGGCTACAGTTGTTGCAATACGTGTTTGAAACAGTGAGGCGCTAGAGTGCGCCATCTGTTTGAATGCAATATATGATTTCAACATTAGATGGGAGAAATTCCTACACACTGTGGCTTTAAGTCTGAAAATCTGACAGAAAACACATAACAAGCTGTTGTCACTGTGGTTACATTTATAGATGAATATATAAATCTTACCTTCTTCCTGTGAGCCTCCGCACCTGCGTCATGATGCATTGATGTAACACGAGTCTGAGACCGAAACAGAAGGACAGGGCTGTGTCAGGGTTGTAAGCTGCAGTGCTTAAACTGAGCAGTATTGTTGTCGTAACAAAATCCCACATTTCTTTTCACAGGATATGTTCTTACTGTTTAGTCTGTCTTGTCCCTGTTTTTCTTTTCTAATGTTTTGTATTTATTGTTTTTAATGCTATACAGTAGGCTGTATAACAACGAAATGTGTAATGGTGACCACATGAATTTCCTACTTGTGGGATAATAAAGTTTACCTTGACTTTGATTTGATGACGGCAAATTAAGTTTAAAATAATACCAGAGTTATCCTTTGATCTAAACAAGTCATTTCTTCATGTCTGTCCGCATCTTTCTTTTTTTCCCCAAGAACAAGCACGCACCTGTGCCAGGGACGTGCTGCGGCCACGTTTTTGTTCAGCAGTAGACCCTCCCCTTCCTCCTTGGCTGGAGGAACACTTGTAGCAGATCCATCGCTGTTGCAGCTCTGAGGAAGGGCCCCACCCAGAGTCCTTCTGTTGCAGACACTGGAAGTGGTACAGGTGGCCACAGCTAACAACACACACATACACAAGTCAGTGTCTGTAAATATGTAATGCTTTTCACATAAAAATGAGAAAGAAAAAACCTGTACAATCAATTGCAACTCAATACAAATGTTCTGCCATAAATTCCATAACTACCTTAAAGGGCCAGTGTGTAAAATGGGTTGTAAACTGTTGAAAACAGTGACATAAGTGGTCAAATTCTAGATTGCAGGGCTCACTCGCTCACCCCTCCCGTCGGGTAAATGACGGTGGCCTCGTAGGGTAAAAAAAGGCTTGCGCAGACTCAAGTTTTTCAGGAGTAGGTCTATCTCGCGACGAGGTGAATGTTTATTTAGAAATCGAAACCATGTAACGATATTGTAATGAATCCCTCACGAGCAGGAGACCAGAGTAGCGTTCGGGAAAAAGGCCCGTTTATTTGAGCACTCCAAAAACTCCGGTAACACTCCAGAGGGTAAAAGACTCCGTCCTAAACTCTTCTAGTGTAACACACACACTTAATATACACATACTCGTTTACAGTACCTAGCGGGGACCCCCTCCCCTCTCTGCTCCACCAATATCCAGCCCACACACTGACTGACAGCGTAGCTTGTAAACAGAGCTCAGCTGTTTATTTAGCCTAGCAATATCTCCGGACTGTAGCAGCTGCAATGGACGACTTTGAACGCAATTTTGAAGAATCTTTGTAGCGGACACAGATCCAGAGCCATACCTGTTTGAGCCGGAGTACACAGATGAGGAACTCCATGTGTTGGAAGCTGAGCGGGCGAGGAGAGAGGCTGAATCCTCCGCTCCCATTTTGCTGCACAGAATGGGATTCGGTGCTACCATCTTTGGGGAGATATATCATCAGGAGGAAAACCGCCGCAGAGAGTGCATCACAAGGAGTGAAGCTGTGTCTTCTTTTCCTCGCAGATGACGGTTCGGGTTCATTCTCTCCTGTTGCGTGGTAAGTGTGGTCCATTTGCAAACTTTATAACTAAAAAAACTTTTCACTACTCTCTATCGACGAACTACTAACACTCTCTGCTGTTTCCTCCTCCTTCTTCCTTCCTTCCGCTGTCTTTGTGGGTTTATTTATACACGCGAAACGCGTTCTCTGGCTGGCTGGATTGTCCGCTCGGTCTGCCGTACATACATGGCGGCGCAAGATGGCGACCTCTCTAAAGCAAGGCCCTTGCTATATATATACATATATATATATATATATATATATATATATATATATATATATATATATGTATATATATATATATAAATCAAATCATAATTATAAGGCTACGAAAACCAAACAAATTTTATTTTATAGCGATTATACTTATATATACTTATATAAACATATTAATAGGTAGAATATTCAGATTCAGATTCAGATTTGATAATAAACCATGCCAAATATTTCACACTGGCCCTTTAAATAGAAACAAAACCTATGACTGAATTGACACCTCTGTGACAGTGTCAAAAACAAAAGCAGACGTTATGATAGACCAATTATATTTGATTGCATTAGTGTACAGATGTACTTAATAAAGTAGCTGTAAAGTGTATGTGAATAAAACTGTAAATCAGCATTAAAAAGAAATGAGGATACAAACACAAAGCCAGAATGATATGCATCTTTTGAGCTACATTTTGGCCAAACCTTGATCACACACACATCAAAAATGGAAGCCATTTGTGTTATACTGTTGTCCAGGAGTTTAACACCTCCAGTGTGTGCTACCTGAACACAATGATCTCCTCAGCTGAGTCCTGCCTTCTCTTGTACTGCTGGAGACAGATGTTACAGTGGTCTTGTCGTGGGTGGAGTCCCCTTGTGACAGCAGCGCGAAGGTGAGCCAAGGACCAGTGAAGGTCATGGTTCAACAGGCTGGTGGTTGTTTCAAGTAAAGTCTAAAACAGAAAAGTATTTTTATATATTTGTTTACCATGTCAATTATAACATTCAGAAAGAGAATTTGAAATATAGATGAACAACAGAGTTTTTCCTCACAGATCAAAAGTAAAAATATGGGTCTGTTTCACTGCTGTGTTTACACAGCAATAAACACCAAGCATCAGACAATATTAACAGCTTACATGGCATTGTTTAGGACTGTGTATTGATAGAACTTGTTAATTAGGTTTGACACAGCTAGTATTTGAATTGTGATTTAGGCACCTCTTTGTTATTTACTCATAATATACAGACAGTGCTTTACCTGTTCATAGTTAAAAGTGTCCAGCATACCCAGAATGAGACCTTGGATCTCTGCGAGCTTTCCTTTCCCATAGACTGGGTCCTGAAAGACAGAAGCATGCCAACAGCATCCCACAATATGAGTACATAATATAGTTACAGTATAGAAGGACATCAACCATTTATTAAATCATAAATTACATCCCTTGTGTCCAGCACTAATAATTTGTCTTTAACATTAAGTAACCCGTATTTAACACTTTGTTACTAAGGTTCAAACACGGAAACCCTTCACAAGAAATTTGACCTCCAATCTGTTTGATGGTGGTGCTCTAATTAGTGTCCAAAAAACTTTTGAAAGTTCTTGGTAATGCCTTGTTTCCTGCTACGTATGTGACTTGTGTTTGTGGAGCTGTAAATATACAGATGACGCCTCCAGTGTCCAATGCAAGGAAGTGCATTTCTTTACAGATGTATAAAAACCTGATAGAAACTACCTGTAGCCATGGAGGAGAGGCTAATTTTGTCAGTTTGTCACCATCCAGTAGCTTGGAATATGCACTTGGAACATTACAGAGACAAAAACAGGACCAATATCGCACGGCAACAATTAAGTGAAGATGTTGGCCTGCCAGGTACGTATGTGAACTCTTTCATTAAAAAGATGTATGAACGGCTGAAAGAGTCATAATGACAATCTGACTGTATATATTGTGTAACCATATTTTAGCAGAATAACATTACTCAGATTCACAATGTAAATCATACAAACTGACTTGACAATCAACATGGGCAACTGAGTTGAAGGAAGCTAGCACACTGTCACAAACAGTATCTCGGTATCACCGCAAAAGTACAATTATTTTTTTTAACATACTCAGGGAAAATTCTGGATTGAAAAAATACAGAGGGGAAAGGTTTCACAGGCACATTAGATATCACAGATTCCCATAGGAATTAATGAACTTCCGGTTGACTCGTCTCTGCACACATACGTAAGTGGAAACAAGGCATAAGGCAGGTACACAGACATCGACTGTCTGTTACTTAGAGGAATCCTTTTAAAGTAGGAAAAATTGAGAAAGGCCGAACAAAACACACATACACACCTGCAGTATTCGTTGGATGATGGCAGGCAGAGAAATAAAGCTGCTCATCGAGTTGAGCACCTTCATGGTCAGCTCCTTGAGCACTGAGACACACACACACACACACACACACACACACACACACGATGAATATCATCTTAATCAACAGCGTCACATGACAGTGATGGTGGTAAAGACATAACAAACAAGGGTGCTCAATGGCTACATAAAACACCATCATATCATGATCATACATAATCATAAAGACATAACTGTTAATACTGCATTCATTGATTCTGGAACACTTTGGTCAGAGGTAATGAAAAAAAAATCACATTTAGTGGACTGCATATTTGCTTTTATCTCTAATATTTCAAGCTGCCCTCAACTCTAATCCTTGACTGTTCAATAGAGAAAATTTAAAACACTGAAATAAAAATAAACAAAGACATATCATTATATTCAACATAAAGTACATTTTAATCTGTATTTTCATTTTGTGAATGCATTTACTGTGCCCTACTTGAATAAGCAACATATGATAAAAGCAATATAATTAGCTTTTTTTGGCTTTAATGCCTGAGTCAATTGTTTTTCCATGCCACATTAAAATCAGATCAGCGCACAGAAAACAAAGTGAAGAGCTGAATCCAGCAGAGAGCAGCAAAGACCTGCTCATACTAAATGCAAAGCACTGACATTAGTTTTCATGATGAAAAAACAGAGGACTTCGGCCCAGACCAGGGCCGAAAACACTTGGGACATCCTTGCTCATAAGTGTGTGTGTGTGTGTGTGTGTGTGTGTGTGTGTGTGTGTGTGTGTGTGTGTGTGTGTGTGTGTGTGTGTGTGTGTGTGTGTGTGTGTGTGTGTGTGTGTACGTGCGTTTACCTTCAAATGTGTGGTCGGCATTCAGACCCTTTACTAGTTTTTGAGAAGCCATCATGGTCTCCAGAAGTGGAAACCACAGAACCTGTGAAAAAAGGGAAGAAAAAGTAATAAATGAGTAGACAATTGTCATCCCCTGGCCCACACACAGACACACACACAGACACACACACACACACACGCACACACACACTCTCACCTCTCTTTGTTGCTGGTAGAGGTTGTCAGAGCTTCGGTGACAGAGGTCAATGATGTCGTTCAGTGAATTCTTTACTCTTGTCAGCGTTAATTCACTGTCTATCTCCCCTTCTTCCTGTCCTCCATCTCCTTCATCAGCTCCTCTGTCACACTCAGCAGTGAGGAGGTTCAGATTTTCCTTCAGTGTCTTCAGAGAGAGTTTAAAGCACTTTTTAAACAGCTATATAAAACAACATTATGGAAAGTAAGTACATTTAGCTGCTGTATTTCAGTATAGTTTTTGCTACTGACACTGTACTTGGGTATTTACATTTTATATGAATTTCTGCTTTAACTGAACAGCACCCTATAGACACAGATATATGTGGTTATGCAATATATTAGTCAGTACTACAATCAAGCCCTCGTATTCATGTGTCAAATTGGTAAATGATTGGTCCATTAATGAATCTAATGAACAAATAGTCTGTGGGTGTTGTGTATCTACCTCTAACAAGACAACGAAAGCTCCATGAACATCTCCCTTCTTCTCCAGTAGATAGGCTGTAGCCTCATTGTGGTGGTATTTCTCTGTTACCTAGAGTCAAAGACAGGGACAGAGAGACAGAGAGAAGCACATGCTGTCACACTCACAGTGACAGGTAAGCTGGTCCCATCTGGTGCTGTATCACCACAGTACAGATACCATAATTATCATACACAGTCTGATGCAGTTCCTTTGATGGATACATTTTCATTATACCATTACATCCTTCATTATATTAATATTTTTGATGCTATGGTGATAGTCGTTTTCTTAATCAGCCAGTCATTTCATTACATCATGGAATATTTACTCTCAAGCCCTGAGGTTGCAGAACTGAAACTTTTTTCGTGTGCCAAGTTTGTAAATGATGCAAAAACATGAATGGCCCTATCGAGAGCCAGTGTGTGGTTTGTCCATTCTGGGCTTCTGTAGAACGACATGGCAATCTCTGTGGAAGAGGACCTGCTCTGTTAATACAGTTATGAATATTATATTCCATTTCAGCCCATATATCCTCTTAAATCCTTCACACTGTGCCTTTTAAAGGGACAGTTCACCCCAAAATAAAAAATTCAAACATACCTACCAGCACTAATGTTATCTGAACACAGTGAATCACACCAGCAGAGGGAGCAGGACAGAGGACAGGTGGAAAGAAAGACAGAGGACAGGAGGACTGACTGATAAATACTTAACTTCAGTCAGTACTGTCAGGTCAGGAATATTGTTTATAAAGTGACTCTGATGATGTAAAAATTACTATTGCTTCTCTGGAAACAACATTTTGTTCTATTTAAAATATTCAATAATCGTGTTCTGAATGTATCCTTTATTATATTAATGTATTTTCTACAAAGCAAATATTTAGAAATGAAAGAGAATTGATAAGAGTACCAATAAAGTTCCGAATCAAAAGGGAGTATTGATAATAGTAGTGTCAATAAAATCTTAGCAATACCCGTCCCGAAATGGAAGTATTTGACCTCTTCATCTGCTGGTTCCACAGTGACAGACCCTTTTGCTGGCTTCAGCCTTATTCTCTCATGGTGCATGAAACTGTAAATACGGCAACTAGTGAGTCTAGTGAAACAAGGCAGCCCTTCACACTATCACTATCATAAAGTGAATGAAAGAATGTAAATACAGTTAGTAGAGAGAATGTACATTAAGGCACAATACAGCCTGATCACTAACACATCCATGAAGTCTTGTGATGGTGTTATCAGCTGAAGGAATCCAATGCTGAAGTGAAAATCAAAGTTGCCATGTTATCAGCTTTATCAGGCTGTACTTAGTCACAGCGCTGTTTTGAGTTAAAAGCTAATGTCAACATACCATCATAATCACAATGATAATGCTAACAAGCTAATGTTCAGCAGGTGTGATGGTCACTGTGTTCACATCTTTATTTAGTTTGCTTTTCTGTCATATGATAAACCGCTCCTGTTGTTCCCACAACATGAACACGGTGCAGGTATTAAACTCTTGTACACAAACACAGTTCGTATCATCAAAGTATAGTAGATCGTACATGTATGGCCTCCTCCAGTCTGTAGTGCTGGGAGGTCTGCAGGAAGCTCAGGAGCTGGTCAGGGGCAAAGCGGCACAGTAAGTCCAGCAGAAGCTCATGGAGGTCACGTTCGAGAGGCAGGACGACTCCTGACTGATGACCTTCCCTGAATAACACAGCAGATGAGATGTGAGGAGGAAGAACAGGAGGAGACAGAGGGAGGAGGGGGGCAATTTTAAAAGAAATGGAGAAGTGAGGTAGCGGACTTATCACACTATACCGTGGCTCCAGGAGGCAGCTGAGGAACTTGAAAAGTAGCTGGTCATCCTAGAGAGAGAGAAAGAAACTGATTTAGTGGGTAACATTAACTCGTCTCAACGGGCTGTCACAGTGTTTGCTTTGACTATTACCACCTACAATAGGAGGTGTGAAAAGTCTCTTTTATAGATGTGTTGGTATGTGTGGGCAGGCAGTCAGTATAAAGCCACCTTTGGGTAGGAGATGTACTGCATACCTTCCAAATAGGGTGATGTGGTGGTTCACTTTCACACTGTGATCTGTTTGCTGTTTTAACCTGTTTTTTGTGTCTTTAGTAGAAAGTAATGTGGAACCCTTTGAGGAGGGTATAACTGTTTAAAGCACTCAAACGGTAATAAAAGTGTAAAAGTAAGCTTCCCAAACAGGTTTCAATCTGCTCATTTTGTTTACACAGTGCAGGAACCATCAGGCAGCAACCAGCAAATTACTTTTTACACTTTTTGTTCTTTTCCTATTTCGTCATATTCTAATGAACTCTGTGACAGACATGATGTTGGCTACAGTAAAAGTAAAAATGACCCTCAGCAGTTTCAGTGCAGAAACGTGTTTGTATTTCTGTAATAATTAGAAGCTGGTAGTCTGTAGCCAGACTGCCAGTAATAATATCACAAGATAGGGACGATATAATAATAAATCATTATCTATTTTGAGCTTACCTGAAGCTCAGAGATGATTTGCTGCACGTCTTGGTAAAAGTGAAACAGCACTAGTTCAGCTGACTTGATGGGTTCAAGGGCCACCAGCTCCTGTGAACAAATGTTGCACTGCAAAGTTTAACATATTTCCACAAATAACATTTGAGTTAAATCCTGAATGGTTGTCAGAGGAGCATAACCTGAAGGACAGAAGCCTGGATACTTCACTGCAAACCTCCAGTTGAGCACATATGACATCAACCTATGTCGCAACGGGACTGTCTGATCAAGCTGTTAACTCATCTGAATCACGTGTATGGCAGAATAAATAGAAACATACAGATAAATGTACATTAAACAAAGTGGCTGGCCTGTGGTAACCTGTAGACCTACAGTAAGTAGCAAGCTAGTGTGCGGGAATGTTTATGTGTTGCTTGGCAACAGTTCAGTCGCAGTCCGACTGAAGAACTATTTATGTTGGCGGATGCAAATAAGCAAACAAATCATAATCTGTTGTCGCTTATACTGTTAACTAATAAATACTAGAGCTGTTGTGTAAAGGCAATGTCACACAAGAGGGAGTGCTGCTGTACTGAATAGCAGCATGACTGTGGGGGGGTCGTAGGAACTCGCTCTCGTGTAATATTGCTTAATTAAATACAAAAAAACAAAGATTTAAGACTGATTATAAACAAAGCAATAATTCATAATAACTGTTATCAATACAACGGGGTTATGGATGTGTATCCTCTCCACCTAGACAGGCCACACTCATGTCTCTATCTGTCTGCTGGGATGATTTAAAGAAAAAAATATATCTTAACTGCCTCTTGAGTACCTCAGGATTCCCCAGGAAAAGCTAGAGCAAAAGGCTGAGGAGAAGGACCCTCTTTCCAGGAATAAAGTCATAATGATATTTTTGTGTCTGAGTATGATCTGACCTGTATGTGTTGCAGTACTTTGCCCTTGACTGCCTGTTTCTCCTCTGGGCTGTAGCCAGGCATGGACAGCAGATTGTGGATGTAGCTGAAGATCTCCCCCTATACATACATACATACATACATACATACATACATGCATACATACACACACACACACACACACACAGAGTTTATTTGCACCTGCCAATTACATTATAATAGTCAACAGCAATCGAGAACACAGCCGGGCTGCCTGTTACAGCAGAGATGGAGCACAATTTTACCAGCTGTCTTGCTCTTACCTTTCTGAGGGGGTCTCTCAGGTAGCAGTCAATGATCTTGTCGTACAGATGTTTCTTCTCATACAGAAATTCACAGATTTGGTAGCTGGAGGGAAACACGGGGAAGCACAAAGACATGTTATTGAGACCACAGAAAAATGTCAATTATTTCCCCTGTTGCCTCTGACGTTTTCACAGGTAGTTGTGCTAACCAAAGCTTTAAAATTTCTAGATGACCTGAGAAATTAGTAAAAAGCAGCACTGAGACTTAGCACCAACTGGATAATTAAGATTGATGACTGGTGAGTCACTGTATGTAAAAATATCAGCATTGTGGAGTTGCACTGACTGACAGTCAGCTGAGGATTAGAGGAAAATGTGCAACGTAAAAGGTGTCCCTCATAGTGACAACCCCAGAGGGAATTATCACCAACTCTGCACTTACTTTCACCGCTACAGAGCTTTTAGCCTCTTTTCACATACTGTATTTTGTTTATGGCAAAACATCATAATATAACGTTTGCTTCAGTCTTAGTGCTCTCAGCAACTCTGTTTCCAAAATCAACCGGCAGCTGTTTCTAGTGAGAACGCTCTGATAGACCTGCTGTTCACTATCTGCCCAACATCAACTACATTTTCCATAGCCTAGAACAACAACATAAGCTCATAATTTCTGGTAAATTACAAAATTCTAACCTATAAAAAAGGCATGGAAAATCTGCAAAGGTACAAGATGTTAAAATTGCATTCGTCACTTTTGGTCTTTGGTCAGCTACTCACAACTTGGCCTTCTCTGCCAGGGCCAACAGCCTTCCTTCATTAAACTGGACAACACCCCCGACCTGGAGAAGCTCCAGCAGAACCTACAGACCAATCACAATAAAAAACAGAAACATGATAACATGACATCATCTAGCAAATTACAGACTGCAGACATTACACACACACACACACACACACACACACAGACACACACACACACACACACACACACACACACACACACACACACACACGCACACACACACGCATGTATTTAAATGAATACATCACCTGCAAAATAATTGTTTGTATATCATTACTTGGTGTGTGTTACTTTGAATCTGTCAAGAAAACCTTGTTTTTCTCAGATGACTCCACAGTGAATTGAGAATCCAAAAAGCTCAAACATTCTTAATTTTAGGGACCAGAGCCAGCTACTCATTGTAGAAAGTTTTATATTGCAACATTTTGGTGAAAATGCATGTGTTTGGGAGGATCTGAGCATACGACTGGATAAATTACACTTGTATGAGAGTTCTAAACTGATGTTTTCATATAGATGTGCTGTGTTTCCCTTTTTTGGATTCTCCTGTTCACCTTGGAGGCATGTGATAAAAACAAAATTTTCTTTACAAACTCAGAGTAACATGCAGTCAGAAATTGATATATTAATAGTTATACCATGGTCTGGGTGAATACTCAACTCTGATTGGCTGCAGGGTGTCCGTTTGTTTGTAACCATAGCAACGGAGACTCAGAGCAGAGGCAACGGTTTACAACGGGCATCATGAGTGATTTTATCTTTCATTTAATTTATTTGGTGAATCTGATCATTTTGATGAATGGGATGCAGAAGAAGAGAGGTTAGAGAATCAAAAGAAAAGGGAGAAACGGCACAAGGAGTCGTGGGGCTACACCAATCACAGCCTCCGGAGCACAGCTGTAGGTCGGCTCTCTGACACCGACCTGGAAACTCGTCAGACCATGACCGTCACGGGACATCGGTGTGAGAGCAGCTGGCAGGCTTGTTGGGCTCCGTCAGCGCAGGAGAGACGAGACTGGAGCAACATCTTGTCGTCTCCAAATGTCCCAACAAGCAGTAACTCAATCTGTCAATCTCCGTCCTTCAAATGCTACTATGATGGACATACCCATATCACTTTCAAATTTCACTATTAATGATAATGTAGTATTTAATTTTAAATAGCAGACAACCGTTAATTTGTTCATGTGTTTATATGATTTAATCTCGACTACTATATGCCTATGAATTATTTGTTGCAATTAAAAATGATTTTGACTAGCCTACTATTTGGATGTTGATTATTTGAAACAAATTTTCTTGGGCCTATAAATGAACGCCAATGAATCATGAAAGTAATATCTCAAGGTTTTTTTTTTTGCACATCATCCTCTGACCATCAGAGTCTGTAACACACAAGTGGTAAGAAGTGCACTGTCTTTCTGAAATAATCATCTTCTGAATAATATCACGTAACGTTTAGCCATCATCTCACTTCCCTACAATGATCAGAGTTGCTATGATCTCTACGCTGCGGCCACAGCAGGTTTCCATGGCAACACCCCCTTACTTATTTACCAGATGAAGTATTCTTTCAACATGAAGTGGCTCTGCAAACTTTTTTGCTTCCTGTGTGTGTTTTAGTGACTGGTCCAGAACAGGCTTTCAGGATCTCAATAATCTTTCTGAGAGCATTATCAAACATGAAAGCAGCAGTAAAAACAGCAGAACACAACTACCCAGCACATACAAATAGGGACCTGTTTCACCAACCTGCTGCCTCTCAGTGTGTCGGGAATCATCATCTGGGCAACAGAGGAACTCCAGAACCTGGAAAGACAGTTAGAAGGTTGGCTATTCATGTAAATACTGTCTGAGGATGATGCAAAGGTAAATGAGACGCACACATGTTTTGTCTTCAGGAAGTGTAATTGTATATACTGTCATATAACACCAGCTATAATGTCATGTCATATCATGTCATGTCAGATTGGAGTTGAAAGTATCAGGATAAAACTATCTATCATGACATACTTGGGGTGTCTGGGGGATCTGATTGGTTACCTGATCAAAGAGCTTCCTGTTCACAAAAAGCGTGTTGTCTGGCTTAGCCAACTGGCGTGCCAGAAAAGTGAAGAGCCCGCCCACCTGGGATGGAGTAAAGTCTGGGTTGTCCACCATCACCTAGGTAACCAAATAGACAGACATATATAATTAAAAAGAAGACAGAGAAGATAAAAACTGTAAAAGTAGTCAATGATATTAACCGCTCCTTTTTCATGATGACTCCGCTACTGTTTTAACATGGAGCCCTTCCAAGTGAAAAAGTAAATACTGTCCTATTGGGTGGTTGGCTTTGAAAAATAGAGGTATATTGTGTAGTTAAATTATCTAGTTCCATAAGATGAACATGTCACTGTATTATTTTCTGTTTAGTGCCAGTTTTTTCTCTGATTTGATGTGAAGCAGAAGGTTTGTGCTGTGAATGGTTCTGCAAGATCACTTTGTCTGTTTCAATAAAGGACAAAATTACCGAGCTACTTTTTATGCTCAATGCTGTCTTCAATCTCAATCATGTGAAACAAACACAGAGGATGGAATAATTTCAGTGACTTTACCTGTAGTAAGATGTCCACTATTCTCTGCTGGTACTCCAGGGCTTGCTTATCATTCTTAAAGTCTTCAAATGTCTACAGAAAAGTAAGAACCAAATCTTAAATGACAGAAAAAATATGAAAGCGCATCTCACCTTTCAGAGGTACTAAAATTATCTATTAGAAAAACTAGAGTCACCACCCCATGGTAACCAAACATAATGCCTCCAGCCATGGCTGTCACTGGCACAGAGGCATAATGAGAACACAAAGGCCCGATGGAATCCACCAAAATAAAACCAATACTGCAACCTTTACTGAATGCAGTCCATCTTACATCCAAACAATTCAAGATGTATGAAAACATCCAACGACAGCAACACGTAGTTACAATTCTGGAGAGGTGCAAGTCAGGTTACGGCGTAGGCTCTACGCCATAGCTACGGCGTTGATTCAACGCAGAAGTATTAATGAACTTTAATGACCCACTATAAGATATTTAAGATAGCCACCTTTTCAACATACTAAGCACACATTTATCAGAACAAGAATTGAAATGATATAAAGAAATCTCACCATGGCGAGGACATTGAGGAACTCCCGGGTGTCAAAGTGGAGGAGAGTTCGAATAAATGGGAAAACCTCCTCTTCCTCTAACGAGTCAGCTGAATGTAGACGGATAAGGAACTCAAACACCTGACACAAAACACACAGACACACACACATGGTATTAGCCCACTGCATTTCTTCAGATGACACAACAGTGGCGTTAATCCTGATCTCGCCACCCTCCAAACACAAGCCCCCAGCAGCGCTCATTGAACTAAACAACTGACAAACAGAGGCAATAAACGAACAGAGGGCACCTTTTTAGGGTATTTATGGTAGCAACCAAACAGCAGCACTTTTCTTCATTTACTCAAAAATCTGTAACTTTAGTGTGTGAGAATCTTTGGAATAATTCTTCAGGGTGGAGGATAAAATGAGGCTGTAACTACACCTGGTGGTGGAGTCATTTAATACTGCAGTGTGCTCTTATATTGAAAGGTACATAGCCCTGGCAGAAATGCTAGTGCGATGTCTGTGGCTTTACAATGGTGCTTCGCAATTAGGATTGTAGGAAGTTATGCTCTATAGGGCCCCAATAACAGGCACAAAGTTTTGCAGGTTGCACAATACGGTGCAATGCACTGCTTTTTTTTTTTTTTTTTTTAAATTGAATGTCACTAGAAAAAAAAACGCTTGCTGCGCCTTTTATTGTTGCCAGGCAACCACCACTCCACTTCTTTACCCTAACCTTCCCGTGTAATCAAGCTACCGTTTATTTTGTCTTTTATTTCACAGATGATAATATGTAGTTACTAAAATGGACAGGCAGAGGGTACTTGCTGCAGCTCTGGTTGAGGGTGAGACGCTGTCAGCAAACAGTTTGTTGGGCACACGGAAATGGAGATCTGTGTGGGTACACGAGACCCTAAAAAAGAGGGTGGATGACATGAGTACCATCAGTCGATCCAGGAACTTTGCCTTCATGATGGCCATTTCCAGGAATATTTTAGGAGAACTCAGGAGCAGTTTGACAATCTGCTATCTATCATTTGGATGTATAGCTCTGAGTATTTAGCAACCCCTACCACCAGTTTCTCCATTATTTACCAACTGCAAACTTGTTGTCATGACCACCACAATAGGCCCGCCTCTCAAATCATCTGATAAGATAAACAGAGATAATGTGGGGCACTTTCCTGCTCAGAGTTAAGGTTTTTTGAACTTGATAGTAGTTAGTATCTACTTACCTGGTTTTTGACTTGAACCACGAGGTCTTCAGGGATGTCTCCTAGTGGATATGCCCTTCCTGCAAGACAGCAGCTACACACACAAACACACACACACACACACATACACACACACACACACACACACACACACACACACACACACACACACACGCACACTTATATATATGTATTTACACACTATTTATGACTGGAAAATGAACAAGCAACTTTCTGCCATGCACATTTGTGACGGTTTACAAGTATTTTGTATGATGCAAGGAATTTATTTTCAGGCAATGTCTAACAACCCTATCAGCTATATGAGCCCAATCCACTTTAACAGTCAAATTGTAGGCTCTGACGAGCTGTCACACTACCGTTTTCCATAAATACAGTGGAACCATTTCTATTAAACAGAATACACAAGTTTCAACTGACATCCTTCACAATATCAGGAAAGCAATACGCAGAGAGTCATCTGACAAAGGTTTTATGACAATCTGCAAATGCACCAAAGCTGCTGTTGAGTATTTTGTTCATGCTGGGAATGAAGACAGACTGCCTTCAACATGTCCAAAGCTTCCAGTTCTTAATTTTTCCATTTATATTACACAGACATGAATGGAGACTAAATTTAATATAGGAAACAGTTTAAGTAAAGTTCTTAACTATCAAATGTTCTATTAAATCATTTAGAGGGAGATATAATGTATTCAAAGGGGCACAGAGGTGCTTGCTGACTATAACATAGAAGAACTTAACTGACACCTCTTACAATCACATTAAATGAGTGGCTCCTCTTTGACAGTAAACATGTAGTAGCAGCTACAGGCAGGTATCAGACTTGGCTACAATGTGTGCCACAGACTAATAGACTTAGGTATAAACTGCTATCTGTGCAAACTGACCTTATGTACACCAGAAGTTTGTTTCCCATCACCACTTCCTCATCTGTGCAAGAAGAACCAGAGCACAGTTGAAGATTTTAATGTGCTTTTTAAACTTAAAATACTATTGATATGATTAAAATAGGTGCTATGAAATCTAAGATGGGTGGTTTCCAGCCTTACCTGTCAGGCTTCTCCCAGCTTTAAGTGGTGGACCAATCATTGCAAAAAGTTTCTGAAAAATAAACATGAAGAAGAAAACATAGTGGAGTATGGTATCAATTACTGCTCAGGTCCTGATGTACAGTTCCTATTAAAAAGATTTAGTAGTTGTCAAAAAGTACAGGCGACTGAAAACAGATTCTTCTTTACATTAGAATGAACACAAAATGTGAGTACTCTATATCAGCAATCTATACTGTACTCTAAAATGTGTACAGATGAAGTCATTGTTTTGCAAGTTTCAAGAAAGTCTCAAATCATTGCACTCAAGTCCAAAGTCAAGAAAGGCAAGTTCAGAGTCAAGTCCCAAGTCCTAAACTTTAAGTTTCGAGTCCTAAACAAGTAGTAATGTGCTCTGCACAAAATACAATGGCATTTTAATAACAGAGTAATAATAATATAAATATACACCAACCAACCAAAATATTAAAACCACTGACAGGTGATGTGAGTAACACTGATCATCTTGTTAGAATATAATGGTTTGCTGGGAAACCTTTGGTCGTGGCATTTGTATGTATGCCATTTGACACACTCCACCACCCAAACACTGTTGCAACCAAGTACACCTCCTCATGGCAACAGCTCTCCCCAATGGCAGTGCCACATCCAGCAGGACAATGTGCCATGCTGCGCTGTAAAAGTTGTTCAGGAATGGGCTGAGGAACAATGCAACAAGGTCAAGGCATCAACCTGCCCTCCAAATTCCAGCATGTTTCACAGATGATCGATCAGATTGGGATCTGGGGAATCTGAAGGTCAGGGTGATACCTTGAGCTCTTTGTCATGTTCCTTGGGCTGTTCCTGAACTGTTTTTGTGGTGTGGCATTATGCAACTTTCCATCAACTCCGGCATGATGAAACAACCTTTTGGTAAAGGACTTACCTCCATAGGTGTAATGTAGTCATTCATTCCGCTGTTGTAAACATAGATCAGAGCATCATAGAGTTGGTTTTCCCAGCACACTTGAACCACCTTCAAACACAAACACACACACACACACACACACACACACACACACTCACACACACTCACACACACACACACACACACACACACACACACACACACACACACACACACACACACGCACACACACACAGAAGACTTTTTGTGAAAATGACACCAGCCAAACGTTGAGACTAAATACTTTGTTTTCTAACAAGTCCTCACTGATTTTCTTCTTCCTGTACACAGACATATACACACACACACACCTGCTGTATGTCCAGGCTGGTCACATCCAGATGAACAATGCATCTCTCCAGGCTGTCCATCATACCATTACCATGGTAATGGGCCAAGAGGTCCTTCATGATGGGCGTGGTGAGGTGACCGAGGCGATCCCCAACAATGTATGACTCCAGTGACTCCAGAAAGACTCCCTTAGCAACCGTGTTCTCCACCAGCCGAGCATACAGCTGGTTGAACAGCAGGTCCCTACACACACACACACACACACTTAAGGTTTTATATACTTAATGGACTTCTTTGACATGTTAACCTGATAGTTCTCATTCACAACTGTAGTGTAATTCAGTTGGCTTGGACCATGAGAAAAAAGCCTTTTACTTCGGTCACACTGACACACTACTTCCTGGCAGTACATGAGTCTAAGGGTCCAGGTCAACTGTCTGTCAATACTGGGCCATTGGAGAGTGTCAGTCACCCTAGTCTTTGCGTTGTTCCCCCCACCGCTAGCCCTCATCAGCCCTTGTTTTTTTTTTTTAGCCCATTCAGCAGGTTTAATCAGCTTTGGTGACAGCAGAGACCATCTTTCAAAATTGGATTGTGTTGTGAATGTGCTAACTGGCTAACTAGCATAAAGCAGGTCTTCTGGTTTCCTTTTTTTTAATGATGAATACAGACTACCTCCATCTGCTAGTGTGAAGGGTTTTGTCCTGTCACACAGGTGCAGAGTGTACATGCTGGTTGGCTTTCGGCTGTAATGTGTTCATGTGCAACTTTTCTGGCCAAGGCACTAATTCTCTGGAGCCGGTCTTGGTGTATCTGGGCCTTTAGCCTTATGATCTTTGTTTGATGGCTGTGTGTTTGCATTTATGTGCCCATGAATGCATATATACTTACGGCCTCTTTAGCAGCAGGCAGTGTTCCACCAGGACTGGAATCACATCCTGAACACATCACAGAGATACAGAAAGAGTGAGACCTTTAATGTTCTTCAGTAATCATGTCAATAAAAAGCAGAAAACACACTCTGAAAACGACTATAGAGCATTCATTTATTTTCTGTAACCACTTATCCGGTCAAAGGTCGCAGGGGGGCTGGAGCCTATTCCAGCTGACACTGGACTAGAGGTGGGGTTCGCACTGGACAGGTTCGCCAGACTATCACAGGGCTGACACCACCACACACAAGCCAGTGAATTTGAACTTGGAACCCTCTTGCTGTGAAGCGTAAGTGCTAATCACTGCACTACTGCACTGACCACTAAATTGCGGAGGTTTCCAAAATTTCCTGTCTGATATACCCCCACAGTAACCTGGAAATCCAGATGCCCCGCCCCCAGCAAATTTGAATTTGCACTGCACGGGAATCTGGCCCGACGAGCAGAGCCCACTGAATCGCCAATCGGACCAATCAGATCAGTCTATCTGACAGAGGCGGGCTGTGGGCGGGCGTAACATGATGATGACAGGGCTGCACCATAGGAGTCAAAAAGTAAATAGCCAAGATGGCAGCTGCTGAAGGACCGCGTCCATTCATTTTAGCTTTGGAAGAAACCCTAAGCCAACTATACTTATCTTTTTCCTTGAGAGAGGAACAGAAGACTGCCCTAGAAGCCTTCGCTTCCAGGAAGGGCGTTTTTGCTGTTTAAAGCATAACCTATCAGATCACCCCACTGGTCAACAAACAAATGGGGCTTAGTGCAATGAATACGTCACCTTGTTTTTTGCTCTGATTGGCTATCGTGCTAACCAACTGCGTGCGGCGGCATTTAATATGCCTCAGTTAGTGTCGCCCCTTGGGTAGGAAGGGTGTATCAGTGAGGGCCAGACTCAAAATCTTTCTAGATTTGAGTCTGGATTTCCAGGCTAACCCCACAGCCCTTTCAGATCAACTCCTTCATCAGTCACACTGGCTACGGTTACATGATGGCTTCTCATTCAGAATGAAATAAATCTGAATGAAATCATTCGGAATTAAAGTTTTTCCAGGTAGTTTACATGGGAAATATTCATTCTGAATGAGGGTTTACACAGGAGATCAGTTCAATCCCCTTTATTCATGTCCACGCAAGGTTTGGGGCAGGGAAGGTTTCTGATTGGATAGGGGGCGGGGCAGATGTTACGAGTTTACGTTTACCAGAAGAAAACACTGTAGTCCTTGCTCCGGATAACAAGATGCTTGACGATGCCGTTCTTAGTGCCTTTTTCTGGCCTGTTTTGCTTATATTCTCGAAGCAGCAGTATGACAACAACCGTTGAGTGCAACGAGTCCGACTGCTCTATCTCAGCCCGTTGCTATGTGTGCTATATACGTCATCACGCCAGAAGGGCAAGGAAACAAGCATGCGCAGACAGACCGGAATGAACTTAAAGAGGAATGAGTGTATACATGCACACAGAATTCTTTTATTCGGAATGACAAACGGAATAAACCACCTCCTTTTATCAGATTTAATTTTCAATCGCAATGGCCTTTCATTCCGATTAAAGGTGGAATTAAACTGTCCATGTAAACGTACTGACTGATATGTACTGTACTCCAGTACCAACCTGATACTTATACTTTAAGTATTTCTATTGTTTGCAACCTTAACCTAATAAGTTTTTTGTTTGTTTATCTGAATGGAGGCTGGTAGCGAGTTCAGGAAAAAAATATCCAAAATGAAAAGTTTGTACCCAAATACAGTTTATCTTTCAGGATTATGTTGACAAGAATACTGTTGAGATATGACACCCTTTATCTAGTATTTCTACAGTTCTGTGTTTTTGCAGACATGTAAGGAATTGTTAAAATGTCATATTTCTCAAATAGAGTTTGGAGCAATATTTTCCATCAGGGGCAGGATGGGAAATGATGTCAAAAGGAATGTAGTTGTCATCTTACAAATAGTGAGCCTACAAAATCCTCAGTCTTTGCCAAATCTTATAGTGTGTGACTAAAAACTCACCTTGTCTTTAGATGTGAGAGTGTGTCAGAGTTTAGTCTTCTAAAGGTCTTCTATTGAATGGTAGGTATTGTTTGCTCAAAAGTTTTATTGTATTATTACAAGGCTATTACATTATCTGCAGTTATTACAGCATGAGTTTCTCCAGGGGTGGACAAAGTAGTAGTAACTGTTTCAGCCACTGATCCCCCCAAAAAATATCTACTGTATAAACGCCCCTGCAAAACAACAACTTCACATTTTAACATTCCTGTTTGTGTATAGATGAAACAAATAAGACACAAAGTATTAATTAGTGAACCTTAGAGGTGTTGGCAGGTGCATTCTTGAACTGGACAGTCACCTGCTGTTACTTTTTATACTATGTCCTGACTCCAGCTCTGTACTAAACACACTGACATGAGATTAATGTTCATATTTTCATCTCACTATCAGAAAGAAAGACAACAAGTATATTTCCCAAAATGTTGAACTGTCCAATTGTCGATGCTGGATTGTTGGCTATGATGGTTAAATGTGAGCTACATGCCTGCACTGTATTTTCTCTAGACTTTCACCGTGTTTGCCCAGCTGTTAGTATTCTGCGACTGGGCTGAATCTGTGGCAGACTGGACGCTGTAAGGTGTGTTTTTTGTTAGCTTACGTGGAAATGCTGCTCCATCACTTGGATCTTGCCTTGTTCCGGACACTTCTTCAGAGCATGCTCTGCAAAGTGGAAAAGGATCTCGACCATCTGCACACACAGTGTTACAAGTTCAGAGATGAGCACAGGAATACTGAAGTAAACTTTCCAGGGACCAGATTTAATACAGCAGGCGGCACATTTCTGTTCTTACCTTGTCAGCTACCACTCCCTTCCTTTTCACTGGATCTCCAAACAAACCTGGAATAAGCACACACCACACATTATTCTTATATTGTTGCAACTGATTTTTATTTTAAAATTTATATATTCAAAATATTGCATGGTAAGGCACACATATTAAAATTTCATGACAAACATGATGTATTCAGGCCCACTGAACCCTATGAAAGAGACCACCCCAAAAAGAATAAAATAACCAGTCAAACTGCATGTTTTGTAACATGGCTCTCCTACATACATGTACCGTAAATCATGATGTGAATGAATGATCATTAAATATTCCGTCTTTTTAAATACTTTGACCACCACGTCTGTCCAGTGACTTAAATCCAAGTTGAAACACTTCACAGTCTCTTGTAGTTCAAAATAAAAACTGAAGTGGGTTTTATGTAACAAAAAAAAGTGTTTTCTGTCTCTTGAAAATTGACTCTATCACAGTGAAGAGATTACAGCAGACTACAAACAAGTGATGTTTTCTGAATTTAGGTAAAACTGAATGGCAGAGGAGCCATCACATATCATTGACTTGACTGTGTTAAACTTTCTGCCTATGAGTTGGCACAAGTAGCAGTTGGCATCTGCTGCATGTGATAACTTTGTACGTCGAAATTAGCAAATATCTGACCAGTTTCAAATAGAGAACATACACAGGACTGCCAGAGCTGGAAGAAGACATTCTTCTACAGTCTTACAAATCTCCAACGTCATTTACATAGCAGGGCTAACTAGAGCAGTTCTCCCACACAGCGCCAATTTAATGGTCAAGGTAATGATCCAACAGTCATAACTGACACTTAAAGTTATAGCTGGTAATCCTGTTCAGAAACTTGTTATATTGGGTGAAATGCTCCTTCCACCCAGAGAGTAGTCAATACATAATGTGTTCAGAAAAAGGAATGAAAAAAAATCAGACCTCTGTGGTAGCTGCACGCCTGTAAAAACTCTGACCAATCTCTGCCATTTGGTGTGAATGGAAAGAACCAATCAGATGCCTTCATGTCTCGTCCTGCCCAAGCCCCCCTCTGTCCCTCCCTCCCTCCTCCCTGCATGCACTCATCACGTGTCACTGTTGCCGGAAATATTCAGCACACTCCTCAGCAGAAATACAGAGTTAACAGGAGTTTGCTGAACAATGGCAGAGAAAATGCAGCCAAAAGTACCACTTCCAGCGTTATTTGTAACGGCTCGCCCCGCTAAACAGGCTGAGAAAAGAAAGTTGGAGGCAGAAAAGGTGCGATGAAAAAGGCTTTGGATAAAGTGAGAGGACAAACCAGACATCAGAAGAAGAACAAGACTCGGCACCAGGTCCCCTATGGTGCAGACGACTGTGTACTGTATGTTAATGTGATAACACCTTTCCCTGCAGTTGTCTTTTCCGTATGAGGACAGACAGAAATGCAGATTCCAGGAACCAACATGTTGAATTGTAATTTCATGCTTCACCTTTCTTTCTATTTCAGTGAATATACATACACATGTACATATGTCTATGATGTTATAACATGATCACCATGTATAACATTTAAATCTGAATTAGTAGTGTCTGTTGACCACTTATTTTTAAGTTGATAATATCCTGTTGCAGACAACATGTGTTTGGTACCATTCAATAGCAGACAGTGCCTTGTTGGTAAATATGGAAGCATTAGAAATGTTCCAAGCTTCATTAATTATCTAGGAAGCAATTAAAGTAAATAAAACTTTAAACTAACGAAAGTACAGGAGGGGAGGAGTGAAAGGTCCCGCCAGTGACAGTGAACTGCTCCCACTAGACATCAGCCTGAGAAGACTGCTGGCAAGGCCAATCACAGCACAGAGGCCGGAGCCTGCCTGCCAGTCTCAACCCCTTGGAACAACTATAAGATGAAAAGTGACTTTTTTGTCTGGCAGTTAAGAATTAAAAGTCAAAGTTAAGTTTAGAAGAACTTTTGAGAAGCCGGTGGGCCATGCTGGGCCCCATTCAGCATAGTCCTGCCGGGCAGTTCCATGGCATCCTGGGCAGAACTGAACATGCTAGAAACCAACAGAAAGAACTTCATGCCACAAAGTCTGCCTAACTCCTGCGTCCTGGACCAACAAGGTCAGGACTGAAGAAAGGCAGACTCTTGCATGCCCACACTGGGTGTGTGACGATGACTGACATGGAGAGCCAAGCTCACCCGAGCCAAGGTTGCCATGTGGGCTCAAGAACGCACAAAAGTGCCCAAAGGCTCCAGGAGTTCGACTGCGGAGAAGAGAAGGACAGCGCCAAGAGCAGTTCACACCAAGGAGCAGCGCTGCCTTTTCCTCTTCCCCCTCCAGAGCATTTTCTTTCTGGTCTGCAACAACTCAGGTGAAACAACATAATTTTCCTGTGCTGGGGTTTGATGTTTAGTTTAATCAGTATGGTAGGGAGCATTAGATAAAACTAGGATTTCCCCTAAGTTTTCAGATGTTTCCCTTTTTTGCTTCCCATGCCTCTCAGCTGTTGAATGCTGCTTTTCACAGGTCCATGTCAAAGTTTCCTCTGCTAATTATCTCACCATTGCTCACTGCTTCATCTGGTTAACTCTGGTCATTCGTTCATTCATTCATTATGCATTGCTGTATTCATTTCATTCCACTCATAGTTGCATTTACTAATTGTCTTGTCTGTTGTTAGTTGTATTGCGTCTTGGTCTCCTGTGTCAGTAGTATTAGAATAAATGTTTGTCTATAAAGGCGTCATCTTGGTTTTCTGTAGGATTACATTCAGTCACTTTACGGGTGCAAAGATCCTGGCTATTTGAGCTCTATTTGAATTGATAATTAATAATTTCCCCAAAGTGCGTTAAACATTCTTGTCTGATCAACAAGAGGTGTGGTTTTATTAGTCTGACTACGAAATTATATCACTGGACGAATAATTAAAGTGGTTATGTTTAATAACCTCACTTTTTGCTAATATTGAGCTAATCAAACCCTAGAGTATTCATGGTGAAAATGTAGGCACCTGAATAAACTGTTTATAATCAAATTAAAATTTACATATATGTAATGGTGGAGAATTTCGGCGAGCATTTATTTAATAAATGCTGCCACAGAATAAATTATAAATTATGTAACATCAATATTTCCTACACCAACTATAGCTTTAAATGAGCCTCATTAACACAAGTGATGTCAGTAAACAGAGGTGGAACCAAACACTTGGTGAAAGACACCTACAGTGAGGCCTTGATTGATTTAAAGGCTGATTTAAAGATGTGCGATGTACCCACCAACCACAGCTTTAGCCGTTCCTTCATGGAAGGACCAGGCAAGAGAGAGAGCCTCAACAAAATGCTCCTGCTTCAAAAGGCAGTCGATTCGCTGCACATGGACAGAGACAAGGGGGAACATGGATCAGGAGCAAGGCGAGCAGTGACGTACATTAAATAATTTCCAGTACAAAGAAGACATGTATCTTTTATTAATATCTTCTCTGAATGGATTTTTACCAAATAGGCAGTATATACACACACACACATACCTCTCTCCAATTTCTTAGAGTCATAATGTGAGCAGACTGCAAGACAGGAGAACATCACACTGTTAAATAAGAAAACTGACTGCAGGCTACAACAAGAGACATTTTTGACTGAATCCTAGCAGGTTCTCGTCAGACTCAGACTAATAAAACTCCATGAACAGAAACTTCAGTTCACAGCTGTTGCGCACACAGACAACAAACATATTTAATACACACACACAACACACTACCTTGGTGCCAAGGTAGATAATCTGTCCTGCATAGCTGGAGACTGACTGGTAGCAGGCCTTTTCTCCGACTAGAGCCTGAAACAGAGACACACTGTTAGACACACACACACGCACACACACAGGTCCTGTTAAAATGATTTTAGGTGTGTAATCCCATCTAACTTAGACTATTAAAGCCTTGTGTTATGTTGAACTTCAGCATACTTTTTTAAATAGTTCAACGACTCTGGATTTGTCCTCCATTTTTGACTGTGTAGTCACATTAGCCATTTATTTATGATCAATAACTTCTTACCTTCAAAATCTAATTCATTATCACTATTGTTATAAAGTGAAGACTGTTGCAGAGCATTCTTAAACTTGACCTCTGCCCTCAACCCAGTAAATGAAGGTCTGAACCTCTGACCTTGTTCCCCATCAACTAATCCCTCACCAGCGCCTGGGAGACATTCCCTCCAGTTGCCAGCGACTTGAAATGGCGGCTGTTGTAGACCAGTTGCACCTGCTCCAAGTCCAGCGTCTCCAAAACCTCCTGACTGGGCCGGTCCACAACCTGCAGCTTTTCATGGCTGTCTACCAGGACCAGTGTACGACTGTTAATCCACTGCAGAGACATGGAGACAGGAGGAGAACAGGTCATGCAGGGAACAGATTTGTGTCTTTATTCATACATGGATCACCTCTGTGGTAAAAAAGAACTACCTGGTATGCATCAAGGTCAAGATGCCCAAGGCAAACTCAACTAGATGTTTGATAAAAAAACAATGGGTCTCATTCATGAAACGTGAGCAGAAGGAATTTGTGTGTAAACTGTTCGTAGACGGAAATTTACGTGCACGTCCGCATTCATCAATATTTTAGTAGCTCCGATCTTTTCATAGCTACTAACAAAATCTAGCTCCTGACCACTCGTAGTGCTTGTGTAAATTTAGTAAAGCACATAAATATTGCTTGTCACTATTGGAAATTACAATTTTAATTCGTATTGCGCTCTGTTATGTACACAATACACAGATGCCTTTGAAACACGTAATCTAAACGTGACAAAACATTAAAAATATAACACATTTAGTTAAATTAGTTGGCAATTAGCAGGTTTAAGATCCAGATTAGGTTCATGATTGTGAATTATCTATGTAAATCGACTCAGATTACACGTTCTTTCTATATGTTGAATGATGATAATAAAAATATCCGTAAGGACAGCCGGATCACAGCCTCTTTGACCTCAGTGCTTGGGTTCAGCAGCGGCAGCAGGAGCAGCTGAAAGATTTTTTTTTTTTTGTGGCTTTTTTTGTGGGAAAATGTTTAATTTACATTGTATAAAACAGAGCTTTAGGCTATTAAGATTCAAATAATTAGGAGACGATGCATACAAAACTGCTGTAGGCTATGTGTTATCTGTATCATTTGTTAAACTAAATGTTAAATAGCTCTACATTTATCCATTACGCACAAAACATCTGTGGTTTCCCGTTCCCACTTCATTCAAAATCCCACAAATGAATCTTCTGTTTGTTTGGTGACCACTGCGCCATCAATGATGTTTTTCAGAATGTATTATGATACAACACCTTACAGTCTGGGTTTGATGTTGACTCCAGTGGAGGCATGTCGCTGTCTCCATCAGGAATAATTCCTGACAGAGAGGTCTCCCCAGTTATGCCAGCGATGCGTTCGTCAGCAGATAGTTGTGACTGTGAGCTTCCTCCTCCTGTGGCTGCTGTATTTTTTTGTGTGTGTGCTTATGCATTTCTTTGCCTCCAGTTTCATATCAAGGCATTCACACTTCACCTCTGACATGGTTCTTTGTACTACGGACACAACATTAACAGCATCTGTTACCTCCCTCCAGGCCTTCGCTTTGCCTGTCCCTGTCACACCACTACTAACTGAAGAAGATAAAATGTTTTTTCTTAGGTCCACTTCACCCAAAATTATTTCGATCTCCGCTTCCGAAAAAACAAACAAAAATGTCTCTCTCTTTTTCCTTCTTTGCGCCATGACTGACAGGTTGACAGAATGCACCTACACCTCCTTATATGGTGGTCATTGGCTTTTCATGGACGGGGATCGATGCTAATTGCTGATTACTGGGAGTGCGCTGTCACTTTACGATGGATTGGCATTCATGATCATACACACGTGTTTACGATCAAATCTGAGTTTCCAGTGGCGTTCCTGAATCCGGAGTAGGTTTTTAGTAGAGTAGGCTTTTATGTGCAAACCTACACACAGATTTACTCACTTTTCATGAATGAGACCCATTATGTATACGTAATGTTACACTGTCCATGCAGCTGCCCTTGCAAATTCAGCTTGTTGCTACATGAAGGCAACCAGCACAGCACAAACAATGACATAACATCAAATGTTCCTGACCAAGCCCAAGCTCTCTGAACACTCAATATTACAGTGGCCCAGTGACTTGTGTTAGGTACTTACACTAAGGCTAATGATGTCACAGCTGAGGTGGAGTTGTTTTTGCTTGATGACATGGATGGTGCCTGTCTCCTCCTTCTTTACCTGAACAAACAATAGCACAGAGCAGAACATTAAAACACTAAAAGCTGATTGTTACTTTTACTCCCAGCGCACACTTTTGAAGCAGTTTAGCATGTAGACTTTATCGGGCAGTGGTGGATATTCCCACAGGTGACATGCGTAGCCACCTAGGGCGCCAAAAAATAAGAAATAAGAAGACGAATTTTGCAAATTTGCACATATTTGTTAGCTAAGTTGTTCATTTGTGTTAATTCCTCTAGCTCTTGTTCATAATAAATACAATAAATATAACAGCTTACAGTAATAATATTATTTATTCTATACTTAATATTATAAAATATTAATTACGGGGGTGAACTCCCTTCTTAGGGTGCCAAATGTGCCAAGTCCAGCGCTGGTAACAGGGAACTATTATATTAAAAACCAGTATCACTTGCCTATAACCAATTGGCTTAGGACAATGTTGTACATTTCTTTTGATATATATAAATATATATATATATATATAAATATATATATATACATACATACAGTACAGGCCAAAAGTTTGGACACACCTTCTCATTCAATGCGTTTTCTTTATTTTCATGACTATTTACATTGGAGATTCTCACTGAAGGCATCAAAACTATGAATGAACACATGTGGAGTTATGTACTTAACAAAAAAAGGTGAAACAACTGAAAACATGTTTTATATTCTAGTTTCTTCAAAATAGCCACCCTTTGCTCTGATTACTGCTTTGCACACTCTTGGCATTCTCTCGATGAGCTTCAAGAGGTAGTCACCTGAAATGGTTTTCCAACAGTCTTGAAGGAGTTCCCAGAGGTGTTTAGGCACTTGTTGGCCCCTTTGCCTTCACTCTGCGGTCCAGCTCACCCCAAACCATCTCGATTGGGTTCAGGTCCGGTGACTGTGGAGGCCAGGTCATCTGCCGCAGCACTCCATCACTCTCCTTCTTGGTCAAATAGTCCTTACACAGCCTGGAGGTGTGTTTGGGGTCATTGTCCTGTTGAAAAATAAATGATCGTCCAACTAAATGCAAACCGGATGGGATGGCATGTCGCTGCAGGATGCTGTGGTAGCCGTGCTGGTTCAGTGTGCCTTCAATTTTGAATAAATCCCCAACAGTGTCACCAGCAAAACACCCCCACACCATCACACCACCTCCTCCATGCTTCACAGTGGGAACCAGGCATGTGGAATCCATCCGTTCACCTTTTCTGTGTCTCACAAAGACACAGCGGTTGGAAACAAAGATCTCAAATTTGGACTCATCAGACCAAAGCACAGATTTCCACTGGTCTAATGTCCATTCCTTGTGTTTCTTGGCCCAAACAAATCTCTTCTGCTTGTTGCCTCTCCTTAGCAGTGGTTTCCTAGCAGCTATTTGACCACGAAGGCCTGATTCGCGCAGTCTCCTCTTAACAGTTGTTCTAGAGATGGGTCTGCTGCTAGAACTCTGTGTGGCATTCATCTGGTCTCTGATCTGAGCTGCTGTTAACTTGTGATTTCTGAGGCTGGTGACTCGGATTAACTTATCCTCAGAAGCAGAGGTGACTCTTGGTCTTCCTTTCCTGGGTCGGTCCTCATGTGTGCCAGTTTCGTTGTAGCGCTTGATGGTTTTTGCGACTCCACTTGGGGACAAATTTAAAGTTTTTGCAATTTTCCGGACTGACTGACCTTCATTTCTTAAAGTAATGATGGCCACTCGTTTTTCTTTAGTTAGCTGATTGGTTCTTGCCATAATATGAATTTTAACAGTTGTCCAATAGGGCTGTCGGCTGTGTATTAACCTGACTTCTGCACAACACAACTGATGGTCCCAACCCCATTGATAAAGCAAGAAATTCCACTAATTAACCCTGATAAGGCACACCTGTGAAGTGGAAACCATTTCAGGTGACTACCTCTTGAAGCTCATCGAGAGAATGCCAAGAGTGTGCAAAGCAGTAATCAGAGCAAAGGGTGGCTATTTTGAAGAAACTAGAATATAAAACATGTTTTCATTATTTCACCTTTTTTTGTTAAGCACATAACTCCACATGTGTTCATTCATAGTTTTGATGTCTTCAGTGAGAATCTACAATGTAAATAGTCATGAAAATAAAGAAAACGCACTGAATGAGAAGGTGTGTCCAAACTTTTGGCCTGTACTGTATATATATTCTATACACACAAAAGACCATTTCTCAAAAATATTGTTCACAAATCTGTCTAAAATCTGTGTTAGGGAGCACTTCTCCTTTGCCGAGATAATCCACCCCACCTCACAGGTGTGGCATATCAAGATGCTGATTAGACAGCATGGATATTGCACAGAGTTACATAGAGTTGATCAGGTTGTTGACTGTGGCCTGTGGAATGTTGGTCCACTCCTCTTCAATGGCTGTGTGAAGTTGCTGGATATTGGCAGGAACTGGAACACGCTGTCGTATACGCTGATCCAGAGCATCCCAAACATGCTCAATGGGTGACATGTCCGGTGAGTATGCTGGCCATGCAAGAACATTTCAGCTTCCAGGAATTGTGTACAGATCCTTGCAACATGGGGCCGTGCATTATCATGCTGCAACATGAGGTGATGGTCGTGGATGAATGGCACAACAATGGGCCTCAGGATCTTGTCACGGTATCTCTGTGCATTCAAAATGCCATCAATAAAATGCACCTGTGTTCATTGTCCATAACATACGCCTGCCCATACCATAACCCCACCACCACCATGGGCCACTCGATCCACAACGCTGACATCAGCAAACCGCTCACCCACACGACGTCACACACCCTGTCTGCCATCTGCCCTGAACAGTGAAAACCGGGATTCATCCGTGAAGGGAACAGCTCTCCAACGTGCCACACGCCATCGAATGTGAGCATTTGCCCACTCAAGTCGGTTACGACAACGAACTGCAGTCAGGTCGAAACCCCGATGAGGACGACGAGCATGCAGATGAGCTTCCCTGAGACGGTTTCTGACAGTTTGTGTAGAAATTCTTTGGTTATGCAAACTGATTGTTGCAGCAGCTGTCCGGGTGGCTGGTCTCAGACGATCTAGTCGGTTACTGTCTGTGCTGCTGTGCATGCGACGTGAACCACTGTGCAGTGGATAAATGTAAATTTGATGGCACAAAACTGGCTATAGTTGAGACCACCCGGCCAGTCACCGGTCTGGGTAGATCAAGCTAAAAATCAACCAATTCTGGTCACGGGCTGATCAGTCAATGCATCTCAATTTTACTATATTAAAGTTAAGAGGGAGTTGAGCAGATACCAGGAGGAAGTGGACTGTGTCTCCTTTACAAAAAGCCAGAATCGGGTTGACTGTCTTCTGAACAGGAACAAACTGCCACGCCAGCTGAGGGACACTGGATGGATCAGACTGGTGAAAGACAACACATTACATCACATCAGTAATTAACCTATTAATGTCATGTTCCAAATGTTCATAGCTGTGTGAAAATATGGCTGAAAACATCTCTCACTGCCATGTGGCAAAAAAAAAAAGTCCACTATGACAGACACAAAAACAGCACGAACAGAAGAAGTACCAAAATCAGAGAAACAAGTCATCACATTCCTTTTAATAAACATCACAGAGATTTATGGATGTCAGCAACAGGGCCTTTCTCACAGCAGCCATTTTGACTTGTCACAGTAGAAAAAGCAAATGTGTTAGTAATAACATTTAGGTCACTAGATAAATTACCCTTTGTAATTTTGGACTATATAAAACAAATATAAATTGACTGGATCAAATTGTTGCTACAGTTGAGCTAAGGCTGCATGTGGGATACATTCTATTTTTTTTAGCCATGAAAACACCTGAGCAGGGACAGTGGAGGCATCACAAACACATATTTCATTTATGTCATGACAGTATAGTAGCTTTTAAGTGCACAGACAAGTGGTAAGAAAACTTTGGTCCAATTTAGGTTTGAGGTGTTTCTTGAGATGGACTTTTGTGATACTTTTCCCTGCCTTTGACAATGCTCATCAGTTCAACTTTGAAAGAATTTCACTCATAAATTTCATTGTTGGTACATGACCCATAACTTCTAAGAAGTTCTGTGAGATGAACCCTTTAATCCAATATACAACACCTACTTTGTGTGCATTCAGGAACTCACACTAACTGATAACACCTTATCAAATTTTCATTGTATCAATGAATCTGAGCTGACATGTGCTCATTAACATCAAGATGAACAGGTAAACAAATATACGGACCTTGCTGTAGGGAAAAGTCATCCACACTTTGAGCGAGGGCTTCAGTCCAATAACCAGAATCTGGTGAGAGAAAATCAAAAGACAAAAACGTCCCAAACTTAACACACAGCTGGCTGGATAAGCAGAGAATGAAGGATTCAATGTGACTGGAACTGTGTGTGTTCGTGTACCTTCGTGAGAGAGGCCATGGCAAGCAGAGAGTAGTGTGTGATGGGATGGTCTCTGAAGTCTGGAGGAGCGTGCAACGGTTCAATGCAGCAGACCTCCCCTTTAGAACCACTAAACAGACATCGTGAGTCACAGGACCGCATCCCCATCACCCTCCTGGAGATAAAGACAAACACATAGCATTAACAGAAACACACAGACGGGAAGAGGAGTGAAAGAGGGTAACAAATTAAGATGAAACAAGAACAGAAAGTATAAAGATAATAAAGGAAGGAGGATAAGTAAATGAAAACTAGAATTACTGCTTTGCAGTTGTTTGCCTCAGAGAATCAGTCAAGTTGTTTTTACAGTTTATATCAATGTCTGTGAAAACACGGATGCTTCACACACATCTTCCCCACGGCAGCAGAAAAGATCTATCCAATCAGCACAGTTTCAAAGTGGACACTAAAGATTAGTGTCACCAATTCAGTATCTGACCAAATATCTCCCCTTCTGTTTCTGAAATATCATGTTGTGTAGCAGCCAGAAAAGTGTTTCTGCAGAACATTACAATGTCCCAGTGAAGCTGACCTTTTGTCATCATTTGCGTATGAATTCTTTTATGGCCAAAAACATGTTTTGTGAGGTCACAGTGACCTTTTACCAACAAATTCCTATGAGTTCATTCCTAAGTCCAAGTTGATGTTTGTGCCAAATATGAGGAAACTACCTCATCCTTTCTTGAGATATTGCGTTCACAAGAATGAGACAGGCGCAAGATCACAGTATCGAGTGGATATAATAATAAATAACAAAATAATGCAAACAAATTCTAAATTAAAATCCAACAATACAGAGTCAAAACTAAAACTAGGACAACAGTCATGTTCTGGAAAAAAAGTCTAGGCTATTTGTTGTCATTAGAGTCCATACAGCAAGAGACACAAGCAATATGAGATCATAATCAATACAATACATTGAGATCACTGCCCACTCCAGCCACGACTGTCACTGGCAAAGAGGCATAAAAAACGAAGTCATTTAATTTACTTATAGTTTAAAATAATTTACCTGAAAGCAAGCTCAAAAACAGATCCACCACTGTCATTACACACTGCAAGAGTTGGGTCATCTGTGAACTAGAGACACAAAAACAGGGATTTTTTTTTATTTTTATTAATGCTTAACAAACATGACAAAACAAGACAGGTGGGACACGGTTACAAAAGTTTTTCCATTGTGTAATATTTGTGTTATTTTTTGATTTCCAGTTCATGAGGATAGTTTTCTTGGCGATAGCTAGGGCTGTTAGGAGCAATTTATTGTTGATGTGTCACCGAGTAGGCAGAGTAAGGGGGACAGAGGGATGCGGCAGCCGAAGAAAGTTGAGAGTGACTTTGTGACCTTGCTCCAAAATTGTTGAATGGGTGTGCAGTGCCAGATGGCGTGGATGTAAGTGTCTGGTTTGTTTTGGGTGCAGTTAGTACAAATTTCCTGTGAGAAACCCATTTTAAACATGTTCTGTCCTGTATAGTGAGTTCTGTGGAGTATGTTGTATTGAGTTAGTTGTAGATTTCTTCATGAGATAAATGTTTTGACAGATTTGGTTCCAGGAGTCGGCATCAAGAGCAATTGAGAGGTCATTTTCCCATTGTCTTGTGGGTAGAGACAGAGTTTCATCGGATTGTGACATTATTCTGTATATTTTGCTTAGAAGTTTTTTTGTGGAGCAGATGTTAACTAGTTTTGAGGTTGATGGGGGGAGGTCAAGGTTGGTGACTGTGGTGCTGCAAGTGACCTGAATTGATGATTTAAGTTGTAGGTATTCCAGAAATTGATTGCTCCCGATGCCGTACTCCTGGACCAGGTGGGAGAATGGAGCCAGTCTATTGTCCAGAAAAATGTGTTGTAGATGAGTGATCCCTTTTTCTAACCATGTGCGGGAGCGGAGTGGTTTCTTGTTGATGAGAATGTCGGGGTTGTTCCAGATCGGGGTGAATGAGTTCGTCATTTTGTGGAATTTCCACCAGGCTGTCAGAGTTGCTGATATTGTTAATGTTTTAAAACAAGGGTGGTGTTTGATGGATTGATTAAGAAATGGTAAGTCTGACATGGGAATTACAAACTGTCTGTTCAATATCTGACCATGTGATGTTAGATTGGTGGGGATGGGTCCATTTGTGTATGTATTGTAGTTGATTTGCTAAAAAGTAATGATAAAAATGTGGTGCAGTTAGTCCTCCTTGTGTCTTTGGTTTTTGTAAGGTTGTTAGTTTAATTCTTGGTGTTTTGTTTTTCTAGTGAAATTTTGTTGCGATTGAGTCTAATGATTTGAACCAGGAAAGGGTGGGTTGAGTTGCAATCATAGTAAAAAGATAATAGATTTTTGGGAGTACTGTCATTTTAACTGTTGCTATTCTACCTATTATGGAGAGTGGCAGGTTCATCCAACGGAGAAGGTTGTCGGTTATTGTTTTAAGAATTGGGGTGTAGTTGATGCTAAACAGTTCTGACAGCCTGGGGGAAATGTTAATACCTAAATATGTAATGTGACTTGTGCATAAGGGAATAGGTGGAGTGTAGGCTGCCACATCCCAGCTGTTACTGTGCAATGGGAGGATCGCAGATTTAAGCCAGTTTATGGAGTAGTCAGAGATGAAAAAAAACAGGGATATGATAACAAGGGACAAAGATCATATGAAAATAATCAGGGATCCATCTGAGGTGCCACCAATTTTTAAGTGTGCGTGACATACACGAGCAAAAGAATTTTGCTTTATTAAGCCCTTTCCTTTGCAATGGTTGTGTATGGGAAAAGAGTTGACTGCAGCTACTAAAACATACAGCCATGCCCCGATAAAGTGAGGCCGCTAAATGTGTGTGTGTGTGTGTGTGTGTGTGTGTACCTTCACATGCAGTATAGCTGTCCCTGGAGGATGGGCATCAGTGATTGTTCTCAGGAGCTTCCCACTTGCTAGATCCCACATTGTAATCTGACATGATGACAGACAGACAAATGGAGTAGGAAACATTGTTCAGAATTAAAAGTACAAGAGGTAAACACACTTTTATGTCATTTTAATTACAATCAATCAGATTTAGTCACTGAAATAAATTCTTATGTTGGCTTTCCATTAAGTCACTAGTGACGTGTGCTGTACGCATCACTAGTGACTTAATGGTAATGCTGCAACACACAAACTGAAATGTCCACAATCGTTTGCCCTTTCTTCATGTCTCTTCATTTATTACTTACAACTGTTTAAAATGATTTCTTGCATCCAAGTAGGAAATCATAAGTCCCACAGTTTAGTAGCCCAACCATGTTTTAAGGTATTGCTACAGTACCTGCAGACACCACTGGCACCATGAAAAAACTGTATGCTTGCCCTTAGCAGGCAACACACCTGGCTGCAACATAAATGCAGTCCCTCTGTGGGTTACTGCCACCCAGCGTACAGAATCATAACTCAACAAACGAAAACAGCATACCAACAAAAAGGCACCAAAGTAGAGAAAATGTATTACACCAAACAATAAACAAAGGCAAATGAAGGGATAAATGGCTGAGCTTGTAACTTTGATTGTACGCAGCACTGAAATAATAAATCGTTTGATTGACAGAGAATTAATTTCCATGTTAGAGATCATTAAATGTATCATTATCTTTTTGAAAATTAAAATTTTGCTACCATGTCAGTTCATGATATTTGGCTTCAGCTACATGTAAATAATTATACCACCACTACAAATACAACCAACCACATCCATTAAAAGAATGAGTCATACCTGGCAACACGGTCCACCACTCCTCCTCACTAAGGTAAAAATTTTCTGACCCTTCCTAGCTCAGAGCTGCTCTGGGAACTTTCCTAAATCACTCCTAAGCTAAGACTCCTTAGTAAAAATGTTTAGGCTAAGTTAGGAGCTCTCTAAGAGTATTCTCAGAGAGTTTGTGAATATGGCCCCAGGGGTCAAAACATGTGTGATGATTACAGCTGTCAATTCTTTTCATAACCAAGTATACTGCCCATCACCCAAAAGATTGTGGTTCAAGCCATCATGAAGTGCTTTAACACGTCTGAGTGTGTTTCAGTGGTAAATGCCAGCATGTGTGGCCACTGCAGTTGTACTACAGTTCTACTGTACACTTATAGACCTTTTCATATAATATTCTGTTGTGTGTGTGTGAATGAGAAGACACAGTTGGTGTCAAGCCCTGCTATACCTGTCCTTTGGCGATACCGATGTTCAGCCAATTAAATGATGCCTCCCAAGAAGACAGGGTCTTCAATAACAATGTGCTCACTAGCTACAGAACTGCATAAAGTATTTTGATAATCAACACCAAGTCAAACATGTTCCTTCAAGAAGTATCAGTCATTTGGACAACAGCCTGAGAATTTCAGTCACAACCATCGTCTCTGTCAGAGCACCACTCAGCACTCAGGACAAGCTGCCACAGACCAAACAACACATACAGTATTCAACACCACCCTGCTGAACTTTAACAAGCTGCTGCTAGACTCATCAGTGTCCTGTGTCTACTCTTTTGAACTTTAAAACTTTAATCAACACCCAGTACACAAACCTGTGATTATATGCATGTGTATCTGAGTATATACCTGTCCTTTGGCGAATCCGCAGAGAAGGCGTGAGCAGTCATGGTTGATACTGAGGGCAGAGACAGCACCAAACTCTGCTCCAGTTGCCTTGGTACCCAGACAGAGGCGCAGAGCCTGATTGGTATCTGGAGAGGAACATGAAGAGAACATTTAGCTGCGGAAGCACCGGTACACACTGAGAAAATATGTAGATGATAAAATGAAATTAAATTAAAAAGACACAGTCAGAGTTCTCACACATCTATACCAAAACACAAGACACTGGCACCAAATGAAGAGCTGGAGACGCAATAAAAAACTGACACTTGCAAATAACCAACTCAAACAACAAAGCATGCACCAAAGTAGCTCGGCCAAACCAAAAAGGACATGAGCGATGACATCTCAGAGGCAGTCAGGCTGAATACAAAATAAACATTAAGCATCAGTGACCCAACTGACAGGGATTGTTCATACCTTTTCCTGCCCGGGCATCATTATGTCAGCAATATAAAGAGACATGGGTCAGCCCTGCTGCGACCTCAGCCCCACTTTCACCCCAGTCAAACCCAAACAACATCACAGTATCAATTTTGTATTTGTGAACACCAACATTTCCCCTAAAAATGATAACAATCCTATAAAACATAAAACATGCCATAAATATTTTACGCCTACGATTTGCTTTTAGAAATGACTCGTGCATTTGTTTAGCTAACTTCTGCTTTCACCTAAAGCATGTTAGGAGCAGGTTTCTGTTTAGGGGTGTCTTCAGGTATCAGACATTTACATGTAATGCTTTGTAAGACATTTTCAGGATACTTTTTAACACAATTTAAGACTGATTTTTGCAACTTGAGTATAAAGGTAAGTCGTAAATATGCTGTCTTGTGCAAAGGAAGCTTTATGTTAGAATATGGTTTTTGGAGCGAGCTGGGTTTATCTACATTTTGCCAACAGAAAAGTGCAATTATACAGTAAAAAGACAGTATGAGGTTCAGTGGTGGCTTAAAAATGTATCACATCAGAAATATGGATTTCACACAGGAGAGCTTGACTCATTTTGACAAAGAAATTTAAAAATGAATTAAATGTTTGTGACAATTAAGACCTTACAAAATTAATTCAATGACTACTTAATGACTTTTATTTATAAAATTGAATTTAAGACAATTTAAGATTTTTTTAGGACATGCAGACACCCTGTGTAGGTTACACTGGACCTCTTTACCGCAGCTCAACAATATCTATCATGTCTCTCAACACACCAAGCAGGGGTGAAGTGCAGCCTGCAGTAAGCTGCCACTTAATGTCAACAGAAAGCTGCAACAGGTGCTCTGAGCTGTTTGGTCTGGGACAGGTTTGGCTATTCTTCTAGCAGCTTTTCCATAAAACAAAATTAAACTATAAATTAAACAGTGATGCTGGTGGACCATTCATGTATATAAAATACGTGACAAGATAAAAGGACAGGGGAACAAAAGAAATCTGTAACTTCCCATGTTTTAAAGTAAACAAATGATTTTCATTCATCTTGTGGAGATTTGTAGACTGTTCTCTTTGGATTTAGTTGGCTGGTGAAGTTTTAGAGTGTGGAATTGGTGTTGTTATCTTTCTTCTCATATCAAGGCAAACCAGTGAGTCAGTCCTTATTCATTTGGCAGTTGCTTGCTGTTTAATCATTCTGAATGTGTGTCACAGAGGCTGTTTTATCAGAGGAGAGGTCTAAAAACTCTGTTTTTCTGATGGTAGTTTTCATTTATAAAACAGCTGCTTGTGGCTGTGAAGAGTGGTCAGGAGTTTAAATACTTTGTCAGTGATTATGATTGGCTAACTAATGACCCGTGATAGATGCACTGTTAAGGCTCAGACATACTTTCCACACTGAACATCTGCAGACAGCTGCAGACAGGCAAAAGCACACAAGTTTTTATTTATAGTTTAACTGAGGGTCTGCATCAGCCCCCAGCAGTAAACTGGAGGGCTGGGAGGAGAGATTACCGTCCTCCTACTGCTAGCACTGGTGAAACTGAAACTAAGACGTTGCTGTATCTGGAGTAACTGTCTGTCAAATATCCAACTTGAAACTGACTTCACCGTGGTGAGACTCCTGCAGCTGGCTTGGCTGCAGTTTTGGACTGGACTGGAGTTTGAAACAAAATAGTGGAGCATGCACAGTCAGTGCGTTTGCTGTGTGTACAGTCCACCTGCTCACAAAAATGGGCTGCACGCAGACATTCGCACAAGGGTTCATACAGACACTCGTGGACACTGCTAGATGACAATATTTACGTCATGCAGACCAAAGCAGACCCTCATGGACACACAGGTGTGGAAACTATGAATTGGCCCTTTTGTCATTAACTGATCAAAGACCAGTATACAGCCCTGCTGTCATGGATCAAGGACAGATATTTATCCAAAATAGTGTGTGTGTGTGTGTGTGTGTGTGTGTGTGTGTGTGTGTGTGTGTGTGTGTGTGTGTGTGTGTGTGTGTGTGTGTGTGTGTGTGTGTATACCGGGGGTAAAAATAAGTTAAGAGATTACTTTTATGTTAAATTATAGAACACAGTTTTGGATTATTATTCTCACTCCTGCAGTGTGTTTTCCTGAATCATATATACACATGTTGGTCCTTGGTACTTGTGCCCAGACAAAAAAAAACCCATATACAGTTACTTCTAAGATATGAATACCTGGCTTATCCCTACACTTATGCATAAGGGTTACAGGTACACACTACACAGGCTGCTGGTTTGGAGCTCTGACTCATTCTCTGCACCAGTTTGAACACTGATTACTGCTACTGCAAATACTCATTTATTTGATTTCATTAAACTGATATGACTGCTGATAGAAACTGTTTTAAGGACACTTTTATTGGTACAACCTGCAAACTACTACCATTGTAATGGCTATAACTATACTATATACACTAATACCCTTACAGCTAAAACTACCATTATGAATACCAGTAATATTATTTTTACTTTTGTACTTACTATCATTCAAGGCCGTAATACAGAGTGTATTGGAGAGGACACATCCCCTCTTATATTCAAATATGCTCAAAATACACTGTTTCTAACCAGCCTGCAGCACTTTGCTGCATGTCACTCATTCACTCTCTCCCCCTTTCACACTTCACTGTCCTATCAATTAAAGGTATAACGCCCAAAAAATAATCCATAAACAACATCCGATAGGTCACTTCAAAAAAGACTTAACCTGAAGGAAGAAAACTGGAGCACTCTATGCAATTAAAAGTTTAATGAGGGTGCAAAACGACTAACGTTTTGACACACAGCGTCTTCATCAGAGCCCAAAAAATAATAAAAAAAAAAGAGGTTACCATCTGTTGATGTTCGCATCAGTTGTTGATGGGAAACTTGACCGAACAGTAACACTTCACTTCACTCAAGACATGCATTAAAGATAATGTTAAGGTCAACACATCATTTTACACTGAAACTGTAATTGTGGAAGTAAATAATATTTTGGTAAAGCATGTCGGTAATTTCATGGAGTGGAAACAGCTGTTTTAAGTGGATACAGATCAATTTGCAAGTGCTAATGGATCAACCATCACTAACAGTAGCTATCAATTCTAGGCTACCTGCACTTATTCAGCCACACATCTTTACGTCTTTATAATGTTATACTTGTCAGATAGCTCAAGTGACATCTAAGTAAAGTGTCAATCATTCATGGTGCGCAGCTTGTCTAATTTACATAGACAGTTTCATTCATTCATTTCATTTGTCGCTCCCAATGTTGACTCCATGGCTACTGCCTTGCTTTTACTGTTTCTGCCTAACTGTTATTATTTGTTATTTTTGCATGCTACCACTATGACTAACTGGTACTACTATTATCACTTACTAAATACATTTAAACTTTTATCTATCCTTGTGTACTGTAGTGTCAGTAATAGACAAAGCCATTTAAAAGAATTCAAATCACTAATTCACTGTGAGTAAAAACCCTATGCAAATTAATTACATTATATTTTTGTGGTTGTCTTGATTTTCTATCACTTAGCAGCAATTTCAATTTCATGGTTAAAGAATTAATTTGCGTATTGCTCCTCCTTACACTCTGTTTTGTAGCGTTACCCAGCAAGTCTTTACCCTCCCAGTGACGCCCTGTGCAAATAATAGATATGTATTTTAAAAGGTTCAAACAAAAAAAAGGTCCAAATAAAAGCCCACATTGATGTAATCACTGTGATCCGGTCCTTTCATGGTGATAAGGTGGTGGCGAGTTCCGGGAACAGAGGGGGGAGCTGATACTGGAGGGGAGATAAGGAGGGAGTCAACTGGTGCCTAAAGCTCCTGATTACCAGAGTCAATAACAGCTGGTGTCTAAGCGGCTCGTGCGCAATGTGACTTGACCACCACATCCTGCCTGACACTTGGACCAACAATCTGTCAGCTCCAACAACTGGGTTTGGCTATTTTTTTAACTCATCATCTTAAAATCGTAAAAAGGTGAGTAGTTCTATAATCGAATAATTTCTGACTTTTGGACAGGAGACATTTATGATTGTAGCTCAATGTGTAGGCTAATGTTGCTGTACTCTTGAAAGTTTCACGAGATTTATTTTTCCATTTTCCAAATTGACATTTTGTCTTATTACCAGTTGTATTTAATTTTTTTGACACCATATGTCACCAGGTAATTAATTTTTTTTTTCTATTCTTAATTTGGTTGTAGTCTTAGTCCTGAGATCAAAAGTCCATGCGTGCTTTAGTCATATTTAGTTAACTACATCCATCAACATTTTAATGAAGTTTTAGTTCCACTAATTTGTTTATTTTGGTGGATCCCAATTAGCCTCTTTCCCCAACATTAAAAATGTCCACATTAAACATATGTACAACCATGCAAGTTTAAAAAGCAAAAATTGTGCCAAACAAGCATAGAAAAATGCATTTAAGTAAGCGTTGAGAACGTCCTACATTCCAAAAAAACCCTGCACATAACGGTGTATTTTAAGAAGTTATTCATGGCTCTAGGGATAACAACTTCTTTTCTATCCACAAAACGAGTGGGGTATGTATGTGCTTGGCCAACATTCTCTCAAAGAGTTGAAAAAGATTCAGATACAACTAAAAATATAGTTTCCTCATTAAAACAAGCAATTGGGAATGTGATCTGATTTCATCTGGGGGCCCAGACAGTCTGGTATGGATACAACTACAGTACTATGATATGAAGAGTGGAGAAAAAGTCTACCAGTGTTATTTTGGGCTAACTGAAATTTATTGAGATCATTTTATTAGCATCAGACCAACTACATGACTGAAAGATAAAAAAGTACAACTCATAATTATTTGCTCTGATTAACTTGATCTTGTATGAAACCTTGTATAAGAAACAACTGTAGAATAGCCATTTGTTGTGTTTCTAATTGTAACTGATTTAGATTTACATTGAGAATATGCCTCACAAGGCACTGTGACATTCCAGGCAACACAGGACTGACCAGTAATGCAAAAATTTATCTTCCAAAATTGGCCAAAATTTGTCCAGACACAACAGTGATCTGCTGAAAAATTGACAATGACAAATTATGCAGTATTTGGACAGGAGGTGTAGCTCTTACTTGCTGTTGATAAATGGGACTCAAAAAACTTGGTTTTGTAGGACGTAGCAGTTCAGCGAGTTCCATGACCATCTCAGCCTTTGCCCTGAGTGCATGTTAACACTTTACATGATAACCTGGATGCACCTTTATAACAATTCAAATCAAAAATCCTGAACTATTTTTTGTGAAGAACATGAGAAGGTGGACTGAGAGGAAAACTATGGTCTAGGTTAAAATTTAGAGTTTGGAAAATTACATAAACTGGACTGAATAATACACATATACAATATGAGATCAGTTTATTTGATGCATGTCAAGTATGAAGGCATATACTATTCCTGTTTCCTATAATTTGGTGTCACACCTGTGTAACATGGAAATGAACAGTCTGCCTTGTAAGCCCATTTGGGCTGGGCACCTACTGATGCAAGATACTACATTGATATGAGAATGCAAACCCTACATCTAAGAAGATTTTTGTTGTTGGACATAATTTAGTCCATCTAAACATCAATATAATTTAGCACTATTGAGTTGTATATATTGTCCAGTATAACATTGTGACAGTAAATCTGACAATTCATGAGCAGTCAGGTAAAAGTTGTTTGAAAATCTGCAGGGGAGTTTAACGTTAGTTGTGCTTGCAGTTGTGCCGGCAGTACAGGAAGCAAAAATCTAAGCGTATCCTTGTAAAACAATGATTACAAATAACTAAAAAAATATGTCTGTTTGAAGTTAAGATTAGGCGTAAGACCTTTTGTGGGTTAAGCTGTAGGGTTAAAGGAATACTTTACCCCCCAAATGGCCATTTGTTTATCAGTTATGCTGAATTTTCTCGCACAACCCAATGGTGAGTGGAGAATCCAAAAACGGAGAAAATTCCTGATGAATTGAAGTCGGAGGCTTCATATAATAATAGCAAGACTACATCAAAACATCTGTTTACAAACTCTCTCACAACTCGTGCAGTATAATTTAAGTCTCATTTATCCAGTCAGACACTCAGCATTTCCAAATAGACAGTGCTTTCCAATGAGGAACTGAACAAGAAGTTAAACATATCTATGCCCTTTATATAGCCAGACATTGACACAAACGGTAACTTGACCACGCTAAACACAGGAACTGCTGGTCTACTGATGCCTCAATCAGTACTTTGGTGTTTTAAAAGGTTTTGTTCGAATTCACCAAGGTCATATAATAGCACAAACTAACTAACTGATCTAGAGTGGTGAGTATGACACAACTCGGTCACTGAACTGCTGAATTTAGTGCTTTGAAAATGAATTTAGTTTGTATTCACACCTTTGTATTTAGACTTCACACTTTCAGCTGTCATCAAATCACACATTGAAATTCTCACAAACACTTAAATTAATCAGCAAAGCATAAATTACAATCTGACAAACTGTCACTCTGCTTCACAGATGCTGATTTAACCAAAATTATGCTATCTTGTCTAGTTCACAGCCAGCTTCTTCCTCCGCCACCACCGCTCCACACCTCATCACAATGCCTCATCGATCCTGCGCTGTTGAGATTAGCAACAACTCCGGCTGCTACACTCTCGCAAACCCCAGGTTATGCATTGCTTTGTCTCTTTCTGAAGGTATTGAGAGTACTTTTAAAACTCTTATGGTAGCTCTGTGTGGTCTGAGGCCATTTTTCCTGGTTTGGGCCCTTCAGTTTCCATGAAGGGAAATCCTAATGCTTCAGCATTAGGGGTGTAACCATACATCAGTCTGGACTGATATACTGATTTAATGATCAACGATCCAATAATATCAATGCAAATGGGAAACATCTAAACATATCATCATCTTACGGTTTACATCCATGTCTGTGAAAACACAGTAGCTTCACACCAATTCCCACAGAAGATCTGTACAATCAGCACAGTTTAAAGATTAGTTAACAATTCAGTATCTGACCAAATGTCTCACCCCCTCTGTTCTTGAGATATGATTCTATGTGACGGCCAGAAAAGTGTTTTTGCAGAACATTATGATGTCACAGTAAAGTTGACCTTTGACCTTTGGGATATAAAATGCCATTACTTTATCATTTTATCCTTTGTGTGAAATTGTGTCATTCGGGTATGAATTGTTGAGTTATGGCCATAAACATATTTTGTGAGGTCACAGTGACCTTGACATTTGACCACCAAATTCTGATTAGTTTATTTTCCAGTCCAAGGGGACATTTGTGTCAAATTTAAAGAAATTCTCTCAAGGTGTTCTTGAGATATCTTGTTTACAAAAATGAGACAGATACAGACCTTAACATTTGACCACCAAAAACAAATCAGTTCATTGTTGAGTCGAAGTTAACATTGGTACCAAAGTTGAAGAAATTCCCCAAAGCTGTTCTTGAGATATCACATTCACGAGAATGAGATGGATGCAAGGTCACAGTGACCTTGACCTTTGACCTATGACCACCAAAAACTAACTAGTTCATTCCTGAGTCCAAGTGGACACTTGTGCCATATTTGAAGAAATTCCCTTGAGGCGTTTTTAAGTTAGTTCACAAGGATGGGACGTTCATACGCACAGACGGATGGACGGACAACATGAAAATATAATGCCTCTGGCCACGGCTATCGCCAGCGTGGAGGCATAGCTGCCAAGCACCAAGCAGATCATTTAAGCAGCCAAGAAAAATACAGTAAAGATATTTGCTGATATTTTCTTGTATCTATCACAGGCCCCGGAACAGAATCAAATCAAATCATATCAGAGCAGATTTTGTGATATCAGCAAACTTCGCATCGCATCGTACCGCATTGTATCGTATCAAGAATCAATGTAACATTGTATTGTGAGGAAACCTGTGATTTAAACCCCTATTTAACATACACTGATATTTTAGTCATTAGTGTGCTTACAGTGTCGTCACAGCAGTTTAGGTTTGGCACACTTCTATTTCATCAGGACAGTGCACAAAACCAGCTTGATAAAGAAAAGGTTTTCCCAGTTTAGTGTAGAAGAACTTGATAAAGCTGTAACCTCAACTCCATCCAACACCTCTAAAATGAAACACTAATTACAAGTGGCTGACCTCACCAGTGCTCTTGTAGCTGAATGGAATGACATTTTATCACATCACATCAGCTGTACACATACTTTTGGCCAAGTGGTGTATTCCATATTGGTCATGCAAAATTACTGCAGAATGTAATTGAGATTAAAAAAAAAGGTTTACTCCTTGTGTATGTACTCACATGCCTGTATAAGACACAAAAACACTCATGAACATTAAATCAATTGTATAATTTGGAGAAGAATATTTCCGGAGGAACCTGTCTGACTGTGTCTCTCTTCGTTCAGGGTGTTCACTGAGAGCGGCTGCTGTGAGATCCCTCTGCCACCCATGGTGGGTCCCTGCTCTGCTGGCAGCGCTCTGTTCAACAAGACCACTGGCTGTGCGACTGGCTCTGTTGGCGTCTTCACTTACGACCTTTTCAATTCTGAGATGAGCGACTACAGCCAAATCATGGCTGTCATGTACTCAGTGCCCTATGACCGAAACCTCTACTCCAACTGGTTTGCTGTGGGGATCTTTGACAGAGGCAACGACTGCGACTACAATCTGTATGATATCATGTATAATGGAAGTGAAAATAACTTTGCAAGAGCAAAGGCGGATGGTTCCTGCATTTCTTATCAGGGCGATTATGTTATAGTCAGTGCCTCCATGTCAGACTCGCATGAGGCAGTCCTGAGGGTGGATGTCAGTGATACTAGCATGTATTAAGAAAAAAGAAGTAGGCTCCTACTGTTAACTATGTAAGCCATACGAGATGATCACAATCATTTTAATAAAATATTTTACGTATGTGTGAAGCTCAATCAACTGATAAAGTTGGTCACTAGCTAAAGTGGTGCTTTTGAATCAGTATACTTAAGACATAGTACACATGATTGTACACTAAATATTGGTTGTTCAGATGTGATTTTAAAAAGTTGATGCCTAATTACAAATAAAAACATGACTTTTATGTGTCAATCAAATCATGTCCTCTTTGTAAGACAATGAAATTAACATGTTTTGTTAGTTTCAAAGCTTCATAGGGGGGTCATACGGCCTTCTTGATTTTAAGGAGTTTAATAAAAAAGGAAAAACAGTAAGCCTATATCTAAGATATGAACTAATTTCTTTGAGGAAAACTACATGAAATTGATATTTTAGACTTTTTAGAAGTCATTATTCTCAAGATATAAAGTCTTACAGGATAAGGGAACTGTAAAGACCTGACCATAAGCTGTACTCAGCTAAACAGGGGACCCACCCCCCTTATTGTTTAGAACATTTGCATTTGTCCAAACTCCATAAAAAACTTTAAAGCATTTGAGGATTTATTGTACAAAATTAAAGACATTTCTACCATAATTTGATGCAGAAAAGGCAAAAAATTGATGCAGAAAAATTCACCAGTATTCTGGGAATTAAGCATCTGATGCTCAAAATTTCCTGGAGGACAACCCTCCCTTCATGTCATATCTAGCTTCCGGGTTTAAAGTTCTATTACTAGAACAGGAGTCTGCTCAGTTTTTTTCTTTGTTTACTTTCTGGTTTTCCTGCATGAAAATTGTGACTAATTAGAATCAGTTTCCTTGCCCATCACAAATTTTGCTTGTAAATGTGTGAACACAAACCAAACGCAAGGCTATATGCAACATTTAAATAAACTGGTTCAGGATTCAGACCAAAGCAAACAAACTAAAGGTATGAAAATGACCTAAGAGGAATTTCATGACCTGTACGGAGGCCCCTGTCTTGTACTATTGATGAAGTCAGCCTGTGTTTAGATGTGTGTGAGAAGGCCCAACACTGGGGGGCAGCAGAGTGTTTGTAAAGGCTACAGTCTGTATGACTATGTGGATGGTATGTGTGATGTCGTAAGACATGTGGTCATGCACATAAAATTTTGGTTCTATTACCTATGTCTACCTTTTCATGGCAGGTTTCAACAAATCACAGAATATGTCATGCAGCTGAGAGAAAAAGGGAAACACAAGTTTGTCTCAAAAGGAGTTTGACTTGTACCCACACATATAGATCATTCTTTTGAAGAAAATGTTATGTTTTGTGAAGACCGTATTATAGAAAAGACTTATTATTTTGGAGATGTCATGCATTTAAACATATGACGTCTTTTTAAACTCTTTATCATGAAACAACCTAATGTGTGATAAAGAGCTCCAAAATAGGTACCACATTAGCTTGCAACCTCCACTTGTCACACTGTTAATACCAACAAGACATTTCCTGTAACCTCAACAAGAGTAACAACATCAGGAACACAATACTTACCATTGCTTCCTCACAATTAAAACACATTTTAATGATTTAATTGGTAGTAAAGCATGGTTCCACCAGAATTGTGCTGTGAACAGGTTTCACAGTGAAAGGCAAATAGGTAAAAGTGTGTTTTTGAAACACGTCTCTAAAGTCATATACTGCCAGTCTCGCACAGTTTATGAGGATCTACAAAAAGAAATGGGAGCTATTTTATCCTTATAGAGGACAATTCATTTTGCTTTTAAGCTGGAATCACCCACAGAGGTAAGACTAATAATGCTGAATATAATGTATAAACCTACTCTGGGTTGTCCCTTCAATTTTTCATAATAAAAGCCACCATGTGCACAATTAGAACATTACAGACTTTACCACCTCCCATGTGGTAGTATTAAAGAAGACCCTATTTCAGACAGTAAGGCACAAGGCTACTGTTGGAATTGAACAAATTGAGATCACACTATGTTGTAAAGTATGTGTGGCACCAGCACATCCCGATGAGAAAATTGGGAGTGAAGTATTACTTCAATAAGAAATAACTTGGAACTATACCGATTGAGCTTTATCTACACTGTTTCTATTATATTTGCACTGTAATACGTTTCAAATGTGAAAACATAATTTACACCACTGTGTGTGTATATAAGGAGCAGAATTAAGTTTAGACTCACCGAAGACCAGAGCCAGACCATGAGACGTTCCTACAGCAATCACACCTGATACTGTCTGAACACAAAAAATGTACAGCGTAGCATTAATAAGATTTAGTCAGTAAAAGTTGAGCAAAGACAACACAAAGACAAAATAATAGGGGTGGGGGAAAAATCAACACAACATAGCATCGCAGTATTGTGTGTGGTGATATTTTATCAATACACGGACGCCAAGTATCAATCTTTTATTATATGCATTATTAATTTTTGCAAATGCACATTTTAATACAACTTTTGTAACCAGAATAAAAAATCAATTGCTTTTTGGGTCCACTAGTTGGCGTTAATGTTCTTTTTCCTGGTGAGGTCAGCAGGGGATTTAGTCAGTGGCATTTGGCAAGAAGTTAATCAAAATAAAGATGGAGGCACCGGAGAAAGAAATAAGAACCGGCCGTTGGTGTTTTAATCACACGTCTGGACTTGTACGGAAAGAATGACTTGGATATGGCATATGTGATTTGCAAGCAGTGTCATTTGAGGATAACTAATAACTACAAATAACACCGCCCATCACCTACTTAATGTACAAAGATCTGTGACATTGATTGTTGAAAACAAAGGCTTTTGTCATAAGCTAAAAGCACTCTGTAGATATGTGACTCCATCCCTACGTTTTTTTTAACCAACACAGCCATATTGGATTCATATGTGACTATAAGGGCCCATCATCTCAGAGAACTGGTGACTGCTGTCTCACATTAGCTAACTAGAGCAGTACACGAAAGTCACACTGGAGCAAAAATTGCAGACCTCCTGCAAAATGCAGCACAAGAATGGGGGATTGTTAATGTAACAGACAATGCTTCTAACATGTGTGGCGCCATTTAGTAAGCAGGATAGATATCTGCATGTGAAGTGTTTCGCTGACGCGCTTAATCTGGCCTCACAGAGGACATTAAATCTGCCAAAAGTTCAGTTTGTCAGGTGTATGCAGTATTTCTGACAGGTTTTATGATGATGGTGATCAGTCTGCCTGCTTTGCATCACATTTTGCTGCAATAAAAATGGTTAAAGTCAGAGGGACAGACTAAAAACGTTATCTTACGAGATAAAACTGATGCTGACAAAGTTTTCCTTTGGGGGAAATAATTTGCAGTTGGAATAAAAGGTAATAAATCACAATATATTGCAATATATTTTATTGCAATACTCCAAATATTGTGATAATATCGTATTGTGGGTCCTCTCACGTCTGCAAAATAGGAGAAAACACCACAAAGTAATATCACACAATCTGCCTCCACCAGCACTGAAATAGTCAGGGACCACAAACATAAACCTGTCCTTTATAACGACAGGTTTCCCTAAAGTTTGAACATTTTTTCAGTAGTTTTCTCATTACAATGCATTATTACAAACTATAAAACTTCTCGCAAATGTGCATACCCTCACATTTCCCCCTGCTTCTCCCCTACATCTCTCTCATTATTTTTACACAGAATTGAGTTCTGTGTAAATGCTCTGGCTGCACTCAAAAAAATATGCTCAACTCTACTTTCTGTTGTACTGTTGTGTACAACCTTCTAAAACTGGTCTACAATAATGGTTGTAGTTGATACAAATTAGCAAAGCAATTTAAATAAATGCAAAAACCTTGAATGTGGTTCACCTTGGTGGCCCAATGGTTATGGTGCAAACCTGCATTTCGATGCTGGCTAGGGTTCCAGTCTGCCTGTCTACTATCATGTGCTGATAAAGGCAAAATGTCAACAGCAACACTTCTAACTTTATTTCCTATGTCTCCAGTTTAAAGCCACGTTTAAAATTATGAAATGACTAAAAATGCATCATGAAAGCAAACATAGTCAGCCATGGAACATCATAGACAGTTATAGGGTGTGTTACCAAATTGTCCTTCAACCTAATACCATCTCTTTTTGCTCAGCTGAATTCATAGTTGAATAAATTAATACTCACTATAGCAGTTGGCAGTCCGGCATCCACTTTGTCCTGAGTAAAAAATATACAAATGTTTTAATTATGCTTTAATATATAAATGCATTGGTCTACTGCAACACGTGCAATTCTAAAGCTAGTGTTTAAGTACAGAGTTTAGTAACAATAAATCATGCAAATAGAATCACTTTAAGCAACAAAACCTACAAAAGAACCAGAGCAGGCATTCAGAATTACCAAGAGATCATCAACTTTTGATATAACAGAGCTCAGATCACTGCTGTCTGACAGTTTTCATCAAGTAACTCAATCCAGTGACTCAAACCCAGAGGTTTCCATTAGCTTTAGTGAACCAGTTAATAGTTTAACACCCCTCATATTAATGATGGGTTGTTGTCAGATGAGAAGTAGAAAGATAATTAAAGACATACATGAATTGTGTGATCATCGATAATAATAGCCAAAATGCTCTGTTTTTATTTGTTTTAGAAAAGATAAGATGCATTTATTGTCACTATATACAGTGATACAGTGAAATTTCAAGTGCCCTCACAGTGACATTTAAGATTTTACATACATTATGTGAATTCATACACACACACCCATGTACACTCCCACTCATACATACAACACAAGATAAAATAAAATTAAGAAAATATATATGAAAATATATATGAAATTGCATTGATGCATGACAGTCATTGCACAGACCTGATGTTTTGGGGTTTTTTGACATCTCAACATTTATGACACCTGTGAATCTTTTTGATTTCTTAAATTAACTTAAAAGTAATCATCCTTACATCATCCTGCTCTATACAATCAGCACGGTTTTAAGGTGGACACCTTGGGTGAGTGTCATCAACTAAGTAACTGACCAAATGTCTTCCCTTCTGTTCCTCAGATATGACACTGAATAATGGCCAGAAAAGTGTTTTGTACAGAACATTATGCTGTTTCTGTGAAGTTGACCTGTGACCTTTTGGGTATAAAAGGTCATCCCTTCATTATTTTATCCTATTAGACATTTGTGTGAGGTTTTGTTATAATTAGCAAATGAATTTTATGGCCAAAAACATATTTTGTTCAGTTCATTGTTGAGTCCAAGTGAACATTCTTGCCAAATCTGAAGATATTTCCTTACAGTGTCCTTGAGATCTCTCATTCACAAAAATGAGACTGACAAGGTCACAGTGATAATGACCTTTGACCACCAAAATATAATCTGATCATTGTTGAGTTCGAGTGAACATTTGTGCTAAATTTAGAGATAATCCCTCAAACTGTTCTTGAGATATTGCATTCACAAGAATGAGATGAATGCAGGGTCATAGCGACTTTGACCTTTGACCCTTGACCACCTAATCTAATACGTTCATCCTTGAGTCCAAATCAACCTTTGTGTCAAGTTTGAAGAAATTCCCTAAAGGTATTCTTGAGATATCGTGTACACAAGAATGAGACAGACAAGGTCACCGTGACCTTGACCTTTGACCTTTGATCACCAAAAACTAACCAGTTTGTCGTTGAGTCCAAGTGGACATCTGTGTCAAAAAACCTCTCAGAGGCTGCACCTAAACACAACTTCACTCTGGGGTGTTATTTAGCCCCGTTTCCGAATGAGATAGACATAGTACCAATGGATGCATTAGGTCAGTGATACTCAACTTGAGGCCGTGGGCCAAATCTAGCCTGTGATAGGTGGCCAGGTCACCTGTCAACCATTTTCTGATTCACAATGACAACAAATTAATTCACGCTGGGATATTTTTTTGTTCTATAAATGTAAATAAGTTTCCAGAGTGCATTAAAAAGCATCAAATTTGAGGTTTTTTATCAATAAAAGAAAACTTCTAAGGGAGCATCCCCTCGAAAGATGTTCAGGTTATGCCCTGATTTGGCAAAAATGAGTGTGGACAGCAAACATCAAAAACAGGCAGTTCATTTGTTATATATACTGTACTGATACATATTAACGTTTGTTAAATGGCCCCGTCATTTTATAAAATTGTCCCTGACTTAAGTTGTCCAGTTTTACATGATACTACTACCTCTGTGCTAGCTATAAAAATGAGCTCACAGCTACCTAAAAACAGTAATGCCTACCAAGATCACCAGCGGCCCTGCGGGTCTCAGTCACAGGTGGGCACACACACACAAACACACGTGCAGGTGCAGTCACAGGACACACACACACAGAGGTATGTACATCTACATGCTTGTGTGTTAGGATTCACAAGTGCATATCAAAATGCATCTGCATAGCTGAGTTGTACTTATTACACACAGACAAACATACATACACATTATGCCGTTTTGTGAGTGATCCATGAGCACTGTTTTACTTAGTGATGATCTCAATATGGAGGATGCTTTACCTGCTTTCCTCCATTTTTTCCTTTTTTTTGTTGTCTGAAAATATGCGCTCTGGGCTCAGGTCCTGGCCTGTTTTAATTTCATGGTGTCTTGTAAGTCTCTGCAGGCTGAACATATCTGCTTGCATGACATAATAAAAATTCATTCATTCATACATACACATGTGGGCCTTAAAGTAAATAATCACACAAGCGTATGTACATGCATCTTGTCCTCCATGAACTTTTCCACCCCCATAGGGCATGCATGGGCGTGTGTTTTTCTTACAGCAGCAGAGACGATCTGTGCAGAGATGCCCTTCAGGAGACTGTGTCGAAGAACAGACCCATGAACAGTCGCATTCAGATCCACAGTCCTTCTCCGTCTTCACACATGGACATGTCCACACACAGATGCACGTCAACACAAGTAGACATGTACACAGATCAAACACACACACACACAAAGAAGACAGTTTCCAATTTATTACCATGGACATGTAAAAACAAGAAGGTGTACATCAAAAGCATGCAAGTAGTAGTGAGTGTTTGTGTTGTTTGTTTGGCGGATGGACATTTCTTCGTGGAACTACTTTAGGGTGAGGATGTACACAGTCTGTATTGGCTCATGTTTGTGCTGCTCTGGTTGCTGCAGCACCATCTGCATGGAGTCACACACATAAAGGTTCTAAATAAAATATATTTCTAACTTCAGCCTACAGTATTTCAACATTAAAAAGACTTACTTAATCTATTTAATTTCAAATTAAAACTATATGTACAGCATATGGCATGTGGGGTGTATTTAATTTAAGCATATTAAATAGTAATTTAAACTGTATTCAGTTTTCATATAACATTTTAAAACTTAATGTGTTTATGTAATTTAAAATGGCTTAATTAGCACAATGCATTTTTTGATTATTGTTACACAGAGTATGTAAGTATATTTATACAGTTCTTTTCCAGAGTCCCTCAAAATAAAAAAGAGACTACAGATAAAACATACATTCTTAAGAAGACTACAAACATAAAGTAAAAAATATTGAAAATATAGAGATTAAAATAATGCATCCTAGAAGCTGCTTGTTTAAAAGTGTGCACAGTGTCCTCATATCTAAAGTCTGAAGGGACAGAGCTCCATAAGAGCCAATACCTCAAAGCACAGTCTCTTTGGATTTGAGGCTGGAGCAGTGAACAACAAACAAACCTGATCAGTCTTCAGAGACCTACTGCTAATACAGGACTGCAGTAAATCAAAAATGTGTGGGCCAGCGTCTGATCATGCAGAACTACAAATGACAGCAAGAACCTTGTATTAAAATTGAATTTGATTGGAAGCCAGCAAAGACCAACTCAGATTGGAGTCACATGAAACCTTTCTGATGCTCTTTTCAAAAGTTTAGCAGCATTTTGGGCCACTTGTAAACCGTCAGGGATGTTTTGCTAAAACAGGTTGAGACAAAATCAAAGCACAAATAATTTGGGGTGGGGGGACTCCATACAGCATAGTATTGCAATATTTTGTGTGGCAATATTATATCTATACACAGATGCCGAGTATAGATTTTTTTTAATAAATGAATTATTAATATTGCAAAATAAATGAAACTTTTGGTAGCCTTCTAGAATACTAAAATAAATGACCTTTTCAGTCCAATAGATAGATTTTGCTGCAATGAAAATTATTTACGTAAGATGAACAGACTGAGAACTTCACCAAAACAGATGTTGTTTAAGATTCATTTGTAGTTAAAAAAAAAAAAGGTAATATATCACAGTATGTATCATAGCAATACTTGCATATTGCAAAACGTTTAAAATTGCTACAATAATATTGTATCGTGATCCAAGTGTCATAATGATATCAAATCTTGGGGCCTGTGTGTATGCGTGTGTGTGTGTGTGCATGTGCGTGTGCGTGTGTGTGTTCATGCCGTTTGATGTGTGCTGGGTCTCCACTGTCAGAGCTGGCCAGAGAGGAGGTGTCACAGGAGTGAGCATCCATGTTGTCTGTGTTTAGCAAGCAGGTGTCCTCCAACACAAATGGTTCCTCCTCATCCTCCAGCTGCAGACAACACACAGGACAACAAAACAAACACACCTCAGATAGATTGCACCCAAAGGATAACAAAACAAACACACCTCAGCTAGAAGGCTCTCTTACATTTATAGTGGAGCAGGATAACACTGATGTTAAATCTGCTGCCAACATCATCTTCCCAGTATCACACACAACTTCAGTCTGTTTCAGCCCTGTGGGAATTATCTTTTGACAGTGGCTGTCGGCTACTACCAAACTGAAGAACAGCAAAATTAACCTATAGAGCCAACTTTGTAACCAATGAAAAATATTGTCTGCAGTTAACCGATTAATGGTGAACCCCTGCATCACTACGTTTTGGTGTAATTTTTTTCACACTGCAGCCACTCCCCCGCTCTCTGTGTCAGTGCTGAGCTCCTCCAAATACATACACACACACATGAGCATGCAAACACACACACTACATAAACACAGAGTCGGCGATCAGCGGAGCAAAGAGATAGAGATAAGTTAACAAAAGAAGACTTTCTTCATGATTCTTACACAAGCATAAACATGCAGAAAGCAGTATTAGTTTTGCTCTATCTGCAGTCTCATCCACCTCCACCGCTGCAATGATTTACACACGCACCACACACTTAAGTACTAATCAATAACATTCTGAAATAAATTATTCTTTTGATAAAAATCGTCCAAAATCGTTTTTATTCCTCTAGAAGTGTTACACTGCTTATTTAAAAGGCATTCATGCTTTTAGAAATTGATTTGTCTATTTACGTGAAATCAAAATCGTGTTTTTTAACTTATGGCCTTAATGCCTGGAGAGATACACAGATGTACCATTAATATTTATACACTAGTCTATACTGCAAGTGATTGTGAATCAGTTTCACCTGTTTTGGTGCAAATTTAAGTGTCTCCAGGTGCAACGGAGAAGCAAAAGCAAGACAACCAAAAAGGGAATGGTTTTGCATGTTGTGGCCTCAGTTTTGTGTTCTTTTAGTGTCCTTGTCACTACTGGTAGCATGAGGTGGTACCTGCAGCCCAATCAGGTTGTACAGGTAGTCCAGCTCCTCAAGGATGGCACATCCATACAGATTGTCACAAGAAGGTTTGTGGTGTCTCCCAGCTCAGTCTCAAGAGCATGGAGGAGATACCAGGAGACTGGCTGTTGCACAAGGAATACTGGAAAGGGCCGTAGAAGGGCATCAACCTGGCAGCAGTATCTGCCCTTTTGCGCGGGGAGGAACAGGAGGAACACTGCCAGAGCCCTCCAGCAGGCTGCTGGTGCGCATGTTTCTGACCAAACTGTCAGAAATAGACTCCACAAGGGTGACATGAGGGCCTGAAGTCCTCTAGTGGGACCTGTGCTCACAGTCTAGCACCGTGCAGCTCAATTGGCTTTTACCATACACCAGAATTGGAAGGTCTGTCATTGGCACCCCGTTCTCTTTACAGATGAGAGCAGGTTCACACAGAGCACATGTGACAGGCGTGAAAGAGTCTGGAGAGGCCATGGTGAACGTTATGCAGCCTGTAACATCGACTGGTTTGGCAGTGGGTCAGTGATGGTCCGGGGAGGCATATCCTTGCAAAGTCACACAAAAATCCATGTCACAGCCAACGGTACCCTGACTGCTGTTAGATACCAGGATGAAATCCTCAGAGCCATGCAGTAAGCCACTGCAATGGGCCCTGGGTTCCTCCTGGTGCAGGACAATGTCTGGCCTCATCGGGCCAGAATGTGTAGGCAGTTCATGAATGATGAAGGTATTGATGCCACTGATTGGTCCTCTCATTCCCCTGACCTAAATCCAACTGAGCCCCTATGGGACATCATGTATCGGTGCATTTAACGCCGCCAAGTATTGCCACAGTCTGTCCAAGGGCTCACTGATGCCCTAATCTAGACCTGGGAGATGATCCCCCAGGACACCATCCACCAACTAATCAGGAGCATGCCCAGACATTGTCCGGAGTGCATACAAGCATGCAGGGGGCCATACACACTACTGAGTTGCTGTTATAAAATTCACAAAGGTTGGGTCAGCCTGTGATTTCAATTTTTTACTTTGATTTTCGGAGTGATTTTGAATCCAGCCCTCAGTGGGTTGGTGATTTTGGATTCCATTGACTGTTGCTACGTCATTTTGTTGCCAACATACGTATTATACAATGTAACCAGTAAAGATTTTCAACTTGAATAATTCATTTATCAAGATCTGATCTGTGAAATGTTCCTTTAATTTTTCTGAGTGTACACAGAGAGAGTGATACAAGAGAAGTAGGGCAGCCGATAAAATTTCTTTCAAAAAGTTTCATCATACTGTTAAAAGTGCTTGATGCAGTATAGCTCAGTGTAGTAGTCAGAGAATAACATGTTACCTCATTAAGGATGCTCTCCAGTGTGGGAGGTGTGTCCACTTGGGGAATGTCAAACTCCTTATCATCGATCTGAGAACAGAAGTTTTACAAAAACAAAGAGGGTGAGAGAGCAGTACTTGTTCTGTTGTGTTTTCTTTGTTGTGTGTATATTTGAATCTCCTTTGTCTGTCATCTCCATGTGTTTTATCCCAAATTAACAACAAAAAGCACTCATCAGTACGATTCAACCATTACTTAAGTGACCAGCAATCCAACCCCCACTGACTCAAGACTTCCAGTACTAATTCAAACACTGGTTTTCTGAAGTAGTGACTGAGCTTCCCCAAGTTAAGCAGACCTGTAAAGCTCTGAGGTTATTATTCTCGCCTCACAGAGGCTTTAGTGTAGGTCCAGTTCATGTATATTTTTTGTAACAAATGAGGACTCAAAACACACATGTTCAATGTGGAAAAGTTTTGCACCTGGATGTTTATTTACCAAGAATTCTTGCCAGAATCTACTTCCTTTTCCCAGTGAAAACCCTAAAAAAATATCTAAGGTGGTTGGTGTTTTTCACATTGTACAGCACCTGAGTTTAGAGAAACACACTGCAGATATTACAGAGAGACGCAATGATGAGACACTTTATATTATGTATTTATTGCTCATACCTCCTTCAAAGGGCTGACCTCTTACAGTATACAGCCATCAGCTGCGAACACGGTCACAGCTGCTCTACCTGGCTGTGCTGGTTGAAGCTGTGACTGTGGATGTAGTTAATGCTAGGGCTGTGGCTGCAGTTGTGATTGTACATATCAGTGCTATGGATACGGCTATGGTAGCTGTACTGTGGTTGCTCTTTGCTGTTCCTATTAACGTTAACCAAGAAAGTATCTTCAAGCCACACAGCACTGCAGATGAACTAAATATTATCCATGCAAACTTTGAGAACAACTTCCCGGCTGAGGGAGTACAAGAGGCCCAGGACTCCGGCCCACCAGTAATATCCAAGGCAGATCTGTGCAGATCCTTCAAAAGGATTAATCCACACAAGGCGCCTTGACCTGATGGCATCCATGGCCAAGCTCTCAATACGGGTGCAGATCACTGGCAGATGTCTCCACAGACATTTTCAACCTCTCATTTCTGCAGTCTGCAGTCCCCACATTTTTCAAGAAGACTACCATTGTCCCTGTCCCCAAAACACCAAAGCCCTCTGCCTAATGACTACCGTCCAGTAGCACTCACCTCCATCATCATGAACTGCTTTTAGCAGTTAGTAAATCTTCATCACCTCCTTCCTCCCTGACTAAGTAGACCCATTTCAATTTGTGCACAGGCCAAGAGGATCAATCACCATTGCCATCACCCCAGTCCTTCACACTGCCTTTTCCCTCCTGGACCAGAGGAACATGTGAGAATGCAATTCGTCTGCTACAGTTCAACATTCAACACCACTGTCCCCTTCAAGCTCTTCAACAAACTCGTAGAACAATGGCTCTTCACCACCCCCTGTGATTGAATCCTGAACTGCCCGATGGACAGAGCTCATGTTGTGCAAATAGGCAGCACCGTATCCTCACCCTGACCCTCTCCTGCACCCCCCATTCATGCACAACTGTACCACAAACAGCTTTAACTGGATCATCAAGGTTGCTGATGACACAATCATCATCAGCCTAATCACTGATGGCAACAAGACAGCTTACAGAGAGGGGGTCAGAGCTCTGATATCTTGGCGCCCATACACCAGCCTCCATCACAACCACAGCAACACTAGGAGTTGACTGTGAATTACAGGAAGATACAGAGAGGAAGACATGCCTCCATCTCCATCTTTGGGACTACAGTGGAGAAATTCAGCAGCTTCAGGTTCCTCTGGGTTCACATCAGCGAGGACCTGACCTGGACTTGCCACACAGACAGGGTTACCAAGACAGCAAGAAAACTGCTCTTCTTCCTCTGCAGGCTGAGGAGGTTCAACGTGGACTCCAGAATACTCCGTAACTTCGACAGGTGCACCATCGAGAGTATCATGACCAGCTGCATCACTGCCTGCTATGGCTCTTACATTTTTACAATGAAGATTTTATAGATCTTCATGGTGCTGAAGATGAATACAGTGAACATAGCTTTTTGTCTCAAAGACATGCTCTATGTTCTAAATTAATATATTACAAAGCAAAAATGAAGCAAATAACAAAACTGTAAACTTTGAAGCACATAAGCACATTACGGTAATATGCCTTCCTTTACAGTCAACAGTCAGAGCTTACAGACTGTTGGATTTTTTTATTATGTATGTTACTGAATGGAGGGAAATTTGAGACTGTAAACTTGGTTTGCTTTGATAAAATTAACAGCATCTCCAGGAAAACATGAATAACCCTTTTATGATTGAATTTTTGAAGTATCCCATTTACGTGTTTGAGCATGTAAACACCACATTCTGTTCATGAGAAATCCCAATATGCTAGCTGGAGTATTGTGAAAGAAACAATGACATATACAAGGAATATGAATCACTCGATTTCTCCATGCCTCATAATAGGGTTATTCATGCCCATGTAACTGCATTCACTATTTTTTTTTTTACATGTGAAATGACTTTATTTAACAGTTAAAACACTAACAGTTTAAATCACACATTAGCGGGTGCTGGGCTAGCAGCCTGTCTGCAACATGCCAGTCAGAGTCAGAGAATTATAATGTGAAACTGCTTTACTCTGTCTATTTATTTACTGAATTACTGGTCTAATTGTTTTTGAGTGGAACAAACCTATGTGGACAACTCAGCTCCTGGTAGTAAAAAAAACAAACAAACCAACAACTCCTGAACAGTGAACGCTGAAGGAATTCTAACCCGGAGAAGTTTTCAGCTGGTTGCAATGTGAAATCCTCATCACTAAATCTTATGCAGTGATGCTAAAGGGAAAACTCTTAGCTTGGGACTTGTGATTTAGAAGGACTCCTAGTGGTAAGATCATTTGTGCACACTGCCTCAGATCAGGTGACATGAGTGAAACACCTGTGGTGATGGACCAAGGAGCACAGAGGCTTTTAGGAAAACCTGCTTGTCAGTTAGCACCTTTAGACTTAACTCAGACTGTGCAAGTCTTACTGCTAATCATAAACAATACAACATGTACATACACCTGCAGTTATCGTATGTTATGAACCATGTATAACACACAAAATCCTCGACTTAAATACAACATCCGTTTTAATCAGTTACTCCTGCTGGTTGGGCGTGTAGGAGGTGAATCACAACGGGAAGTGACCGCGCTTGAACGCACCACGGACGAGAACTTGCACATTTAAACCTTCCTTTACTTTCAAAACTCTAATAATATACTGTTAGAGAGCACGTTATTAATTCAGTGTCTGAGGCACAGCTACTACCAGCTTGTCTTGTTTGAATAATGTTTGGCTACGTTTTGACAGCGCAGTGTGAGCTGCAGACTCAATCACGTGATAATGTTCAGACTTTAAGACAGTGTAAATACTGGTCTGTTCATAAATGTGTTGGCACAGTCATTAAAGTCAACCTTAAAACAGCAACATTAGTGGTTTCAGCTGAAGCCGGTGTCTTTAAGGCATTAATACAATTAAATAAAACGACCACAGCACAGACACTTTCACCATAAAATTCCAACCAGCCTTCCTCCTGACAATGGCCATTCATCTTCAGGAGAATTTAACATGCGTAACGTTAGCTGGGCCTCATCTGGACCTGTCCCGGGCTACTGCTGAGTTGGTTATTAACACAAACGTGTTTTGTTTTTTTCCTATGACCACAGAGGAAAGTATAGCCTAGTGTAAAGTGTAACGCTAAGACCACCATGGTGTATCGACGACGGGAAAACAACAGACTGCTGCTGCAGAGTTAACTCTCACTCCAGTCTTCCGTGACATTAGATTAAGTATAAAGTGTCTCACCGCGTCCACCTCCATCAGGTTGAGCTGTGAAGAAGCAGAGAGGAGGCTGCGGGCATCTGGAGAATCCGACATCGCTGTATTTACATTGACAGAGGGGCTCGTCTGTGTGTCCCATAGGTTTCTCCCTCTGCTGCTCCTCTCACAGGAAGTAGATTAATTACAACTTCCGGTTGAACTTTTCAGAATAAATTTACAGAATTCACAAATTGGCTGAAAGCATCCCGCAATTTTTGCAAAACTACGAATATATATATATATATATATATATATATATATATATATATACAGATGTAACATATATGTGTTATAAATATATGATAATACTAGTACAATAAATTCATAACAGTAAAATACGGCAAAATGATAATAATACAGGGCACATAAAGGTTCATTCATTTAGGCTATTCATTCAAGAAATTTGAAGCCTGCTAATCTCAAAACACGGAGCACTAATGAGCACTGTTCCCCATAACAACCACTAGAGTATAGTGTATATTAAATATTAAAACAAGCCATCAAATTCCGCAAGCTGCCTCAGTATAGCTATCTCACTGCTGTCTTCATCTGTTTCTGTACAGTGTGATCATGTATGACATTGCAGGCGATGACAGGGATAAATGGGTTGAGCAAATGGTTTCAGTAGAGCTGGGACAAAAAGGCCACTGCTCAGGACCTGGGTGACACCAGTTTCAATCCCAGTGAACCACCACCAATAAAAAAGTTGATAAATGCTTGTGCGACAGCCAGGTGAGAAGTCAAGCAAAATAAATGGCAGCCTAAATAATGCGTTAAGTGAAATAGGTAATAGGTTGTGGTAAACTAGATGTATGATAGAAAGAGACAATGCAGCAGCAGGGGGGCAATAACTGTGCTGTCTACGTTATTAGGAGCTGGTGATAGGAGACAGAAAGGCAGAGGAGAGAGGATGACTTCATTGTTGTTTTTGTTTGTTTGTTTTATTTTGACTCACCCAGAAGCTACAAATATTTTTCCCTGAGCCTTCTTGAGTAGCTTGGGGAAAATGCATAATTCCTCATCCACCATAAATGAGTCATTTGGTTTTAAAAACGTATGCCTTGATGTTTAAAAGTTAAAGATTAAAAGCTGAAGACAAAATCCTGGAGTTGAAAAAAGCCTTGGATTTTTCACTCTTGCCCTGCATGCTGGTTAGTTTGTGCTAACGGTAAAATTTTTGTCAAATTTGAAATGAGACGTAGAATAAAGTGATTTGATGAAAGGTCACTGCTTTAAGATCAGATTTGAAGCAAATGAGGTATTCAATGACCATCGGAAAATTTGAAATTACAACAACAATTTCTATGTCTAGTTTCTGGCTATGATAAATGCTGTCATTTTGTCAATTTAAAGAAAACATGCCCTCTAAACCCACGGGGTGAATGAATCTTGAAGACAGACAGACTGTAACTTTAATTAAGTACAGGATTGAGCTAGCCTACTTGTGCTTTACTTAGGTATGTCCATTTTATGCTACTGTATGTTTAAAGGCAACTGTACCTAACTATATTACATTTCTGAAATTAATGCTGAACCTCTTATTTCCCTCCATTTATCTGACAACTGTGGCTGGAGTGAAGATAATGTAATAAGCAACTGTTCTGAGTACTTTTCCTTTTCACTCTATATGCATATTTTGCTGATACTGGTAATAATCACTGTAATGGTAATTTCAAATGCCAGACTATCATTTGTCATTTAACGAGTATGATTACAGTTTTACTACCTTTACTAAAGGAAGAGATCTGAATACTTTCCCACCAATTCACTGTTCTCCCTGACACCCTGCTCTGTATACACACAGTTCAGCATAATCTCAAAATACTGATTACAAATTACATCTAATTTATCCTCAAATATTTTTGAATCACAAAACATTATGACTTTTGGAGTCCATAACTGGTCCTTATAGTTGTACAATTTAATTCAAGAGTTTCACTTTATTGACAGTGTAACTAACAAAAACTACACACACCTATACAGAACACTTTGGCCTTCCATTTCAAAGATTCATTATGGTGTAGCCTGTTTACCTAGTTTTATCCATTAACATCAATGTTTTAGTAGCCCGTTAATTCTTATCCAGAAAGGTCAGTTTGGTGTTTGTGATGCTGAAAAAACACCTCACAACATGAGCTGTCAGAATGGTTCTTTGATGTGTTTTGGATTATTCTGGACAATTCACCATCACAAACGGACAAAAAAATTTTTTATTGTATTGTCTACTAGTATGGCATGACCTGATCAAAATGTATTTCCTTTCAAGGATGAAAAAACATCTACTGTGTCAAATCAAATCAAATCAAATCAGGCTTTAATTGCCATCTCACCAAACAGCAGGTAAAACAAAACAGTGTTTGTTGGCATAGTGGCATTTTATGGCAAAGAGGTTTATGCTGCATCAGGCTTTGGATAAAGACAATTGGTTTTAGCCTTTTCACAAAAATAGTTGATAATAATAGACGAGTAATAATAATAGCAGCCATGAAATTGGTGAGTAAACTATGGGAATAAGACTTCACATAAATTGTACATATTTTAAACAGCATATTTTCACATTTTCATTGTAATTTCCCTTTCTTCTATTTTCATGTTTCTTGATTTTTGCTTTTATTTTCAGTTTTCTTTTCTCTCAGGCCACTAGTTATGAACCAAAGCAAATTCCTTGTGAAAACTTACTCTGCAATAAACCAGATTCTTCTCCTTCGTTATGCCAAAAAACTTGAATTTTCTCACCAGAAATGGGAATATACTAAAATCATCAAATACAGTTTGCCTACACAAATATATGTTGGCTTGATTTATTCACTTTAATAACAGTAGTGTGTCATTGAAGGTGAATGTGTTTACCCATGTGTGTGAAATAACTTTGTGGCTCTGTTAGTTGAAACACAAGAAAAGGAATGAAGTAAGGAATGAAGAAGGAAAGGAGACAAGGACGCCCCCCGACAGTGTTGGGTCGCGGCCTGCTGTATTTCTTCGACTCCGTTCACCTCCATTCACACAGTAAATAAAAGCATGGAGGCTCTGACTCTCGGGATCTAATACCGAACAGCGGGGGGTAAAGACACTGCCGCATGCGCGCTCCCTTTCACCAAAACACACAGGAAGGAAGCAGGACGGCGGTGAACGCTTTGCCTGTTGGATTTAACTGGTTTTCCGCGGAGGAGAGGATTGTAGTTGGAGACAGGAGCGGGGCAGCCCGCCGTGCCGAGCATGAAGCGGACGGCTGTAGTGGCCAGGCACAATGGCCTCGTCTCTCCGCTGGGGAACAACAACTCCGGGGCTTCGAGCATCGTCTCACCACCACAGCCGAGAGCCACTAGTATCTCCGCTTGTGCCGACAGTGGTGCCGGTGGTGGGATGGACGGCCTGCTGGATTTCTCCAAAGGCCCCACCGTCAAAACCGAGCTGGTCTGTAAATGGATTGACCGAACTTCTTCGAGACAGAGGCTTGGGCGGACGGCGACATCCGTCTGCGACCAAACTTTCAGCTCCATGCACGAGCTGGTGGACCACGTCACCACCGAGCATGTAGCAGCGGGGCTCGAGACCCTCAGTCATGTCTGCATGTGGGACGAGTGTATGCGCGGCGGGAAGGCGTTCAAAGCCAAATACAAACTCATCAACCACATTCGCGTGCACACCGGGGAGAAGCCTTTTTCATGCGCATTTCCCAACTGCGGCAAGATGTTCGCACGCTCCGAGAACCTCAAGATCCACACGCGCACGCACACTGGTAGGGTTTCATGATTGTGTGACTTCACACACAGCGCTGTGATACACTCATTATGGTCTGTATATTCGTGTCCCCAGTCAAGACAGCAGTCTCCTGACAGGGACTGGGAATAATGAGGTTAATAGAGATTGTTCCCAGTCTGCTAGGAATCCCCTCCATGTTTACGTAGGCTCAGTTCAGTACCATATTCACATCCGGCCTTCACTGCTCCCTTGTTTCCTAGAGGAATCACGGGTCGAAACTGCAGCTCAGGAGTCATGCAAGGTGACAGGAAGCAGGACAAAGCAGCTGGATAGAGGGAGAGGGGAGAGGACGAGTGCACAATCTAATTGATTCGATATACATAACAGAGTGTGCTGGGACATACACGTGGCTATAGTTATTTAAATTCCCAGTCTGCTATAAAACATAGACAGTAACATAAGCCTATTTTATGGCTGTGCAGTTAAAAGTAAACTCAGCTGACAGGTGTTTAAAAAAGTCACACTTTATTTATGTCAATGAGACAGTCCTGCTTTCTACTGGAACACCCTTTATGAAGGGTTCATAAGCTGTAACTAATGATTAATAATAATTTACTAAGGGACTGTTGGTTATTATTAGGGGAGAGGGGAGGTGCAAAAACAAGGAGGTATGTCAAATAATTTTATAATTACTGAGGAGGGACTTGTGTTTTTTTATTTTGGCTTAGGGGACGGGGATACACGTTTAAGTAGTTGTATTTAATGTTTATGTTAACAAAGGTGGGTTAGGAAGGCATGTTTTCTTTTAAAAATTGCAAAAATTACACCAGTTATCACAGCCAGAAACTGTCAAAACAGAAATTTTCTTTGATTTTTTAAATTTCCATCAAACCTTGGACACATCATGTTTGACAGATGCTTCCATTAGAATAAACGTAAACAAATCTGAGCTAAAAATAGTGAAATTTCATCAGCATCATTGTATGCTATGCAGGGGCAAATGTTAGTTAACATGGGCCCCAGTACACACGACTATGAGGCAACACACACACACACCACTGGTAACTCTAAAAAAGCCAAAAGAATCTTATTTAGGGAGCTTTGCTACTTTTTCCTCCTGTCCCATTTTCTCTTGTTCTTTCTTACTGCTGCTTTTATGTTCAAAAGGCATGCCTGCTGACTGGACTTACAGATGTGCTCAGCTTGTCGGTCTTGACAAATTTTGTGCCTAAACTAGCTGCTGCATCATATCATCTTGTCACACGATCAAATAGAGACGTGACATTAGGCAACATTGACATACATTACCCAACAATCATCATTGCATACCTGTGTATGACAAAAATATCAAAGAAAATAAGAAACTATTCCATTTTAATGGAATACCTTACACATATTTTGGTTTTTCTAGTTCATGTAGAATAAGCATATTATTTTGTTGTAGATTACTACTAACTGGGTTTGCATTTTTGAGGGTATATAGCCGCAAGCAAATGGAACCGTCTTTAAATTAATTTGAGTTCTTTAAACACAGGTCCGCAGAGGCCCCACCCAACGGGCCCCAGTGCGACTCAAATGCCTGTATTTACGCCCCCGATCCTACATTTCATTTGGCCAAAAAATAAAGCATTTGCACAAATTAACCAGCATGCACAACAAGAGTGAAAGGCTTTTTTAACTCCAGGATTTCATCTTCAACTTTTAGCTTTCAACTTTCAAATATCATAGGGTACGTGTTAAATATCAAACACGTGATTTATGGTGGAGGGAGGGTCACGCATTTTCCGCCAGTCACTCAGGGAGGCTCAAGGAAAAATTATTGTAGCTTTGGGGAGGGTCAAAAGAAAAAGAGTCATACCCCAGCTACCCCCCTCTGAAAAACAAAGAACAGTTCCTAGTGCTACACATAACAATTTTAAGTCATCCATAACTCTTGGGTTGCTAAGTTGTGAGGGGGTATCTCATAATTTTATTAGACAGTTTAAGGAAAGAGAGTCCTGTCCCAGTACAATGTAGACATAGTGACGATATGCTGAGTATCGTAAACTCTCAGGTAACCACCAAAATCCCTTAATTAGCAACCTCACATTTACAATGATAGACAGATAATTTTATTTTATTATTTTGTGAACCTAACTAACTAACAAATTAAATTGCACCTGACGTCCCCTACTTGAGCTGTTGGTTTAGTAGAGTGAGAAACCTGATGAATGAAAATGACAAAGTAAGTGCAGTGGTGGAGGAGGATAAATGTCAGCTGTGGGGATTTTCCCACAACTTGGCGACCCAAAAGTCGATCTTGTTGTTCATATTTTAAAATAGTTATACAAAACAATATGTAATGATTTAATAAACTGAATGAAGCTATTAGTTTCAGCTTTGTAAAGTGGTACCATTTACTATCATGTAAATGGGATGCATGACATATTAACATCACAATTAGAAACACTTTTTTTCAGTATAATGTAGTTTTCAACAGGAGCACCAAACAGTAGCCTCCTAAAATGACCGTAACGTTGAATCAACACCTCTGTGAAAACAAAACAACTGAACATTAGATTGTTCATGCAGGTGGTATTTATTGCAGAGCTTCAAGCCTTTATTAAGACATGGGAAATCATTTTAGGGTGCGCCTCAAATCATACAAAACAACAAACAATAATAACAATATATGTTAGATAAAAGTTAAAATGCATACATTTATGCATAAATACATTGCAAGCATTTACAATCAACTAAAATGTGATCTGAAATAAGGCATTTGAACAGCAGTAATGGCAGCAGAGAGTCCAAGGAAAATGACATTTTTCCATAGTTCACTTCTAATTAAGGGAATGTTAAGCATCAACCTGCTCTGTGAGCAAGTACCAATATTATGTTAATTCAGAGTTCAGAGAAATAAATAAAAAATAATGCAGACCTGCAACAGAGTTCGGTTGTTGGACCACAGAAATTTGCCAATGTAGTGCATGTTTGGGGAATGTCGAAATAATGCAGTGTTTAAAGTAGCAAAAAACATTTATTATTTGAAGAAAGGTTCAAAAATGCAAACAACCCCCACAAACCAACTTTAACATAGGTTCAGAGTACAACACTAGTATTAAGTATGTATATAGTACATGACATACCCAGATATAACCCTACACTTACATAATTGAGATGTAAGATTATAAATGAGAAAGTATTATTACACTAGAAAAGTACAGTTAACATCGATGCAACAAATGGTCACCTATAGAGGAAGAAGGAAATAATTAATAAATACATTGACACAATTAACTATATTTAAAACAAGGAGGGGAAATGTATAGACCAGACCCATCCTTAATACTTCAGTAGGCATTTTTTGTGGATATGTCATTGGGCAAAAATATCATAATAACCATTCAGCATGTTATAATTCAAGTGATCTGGGAGAATGCTTTCCCTTACACTTTCCCTTGGCACTTTTTAAAGGATATAGAAAATCTAGCCTGTGACAGGAGAATTTGGCCAATCACATGTCATTTCAGAGACAGTGTGTCCCTGTTGGCTGTTCTAGCAATGCAGATGCGTGTGCATGTCCCTTCAGATGGTGGAAGTTGCTATTCCAGCATTGGCACCTTAACCTCAAGGCGGATTTATATTTGTGCGTCAGCTCTATGCAGAGCGCACGCTGTAGGCTGTGCACATGGCCTACGCTGTTGTGAGCATTTATACTTCTGCTGTGGTGTGTCTATGTCACTCTACAGTTACACCTCCGGAGCACTAGTCGGCTGTGGGTTTTAAGTGAATTGCTGTAAATATAGTTGATTTAAAACACACCCAAAACACACATTAAACATGGCTTAATAAAGACAATTTCAAAGACGAGGACACAAATAGGCCTTACTATAACTCACTGGATTGACAGACAAAGCACTTGTCTTTTGCTGGATACATTTTCCCCAGAAATACAACACGCTAATGTTATTAGCACAATCCTATCACATTTTACATGGTATTAATTAGCCTAGCGGCTAGTGGAGATTTACTCTACTCATATGAAGCCAGGGACAACAGCAACATTTAAGAAAGGTACAGTTACAAATTTCGGCTACATCACAGCTCATAACGTTGGCATACTAAACATGTTTTCCAAACAAATACAACATGCTAATGTTATTAGCACAAGCCTTTGGCATTTTACATTGTTTAACTTAGCCTGCTGACTAGCAGAGATTTCCTGTACTCATATGAAGCCAGCATCACACACATCAGGATCTAAAATGCTATTTTGTGGGGCCTTTTTTGTCTTAACAAAAGTTTCTTATCAGTGAGATAAAAGTAAATAAAAGCTTCTTTTCCATTGAGGGAAATTGTTTTCAGCTTACAAAAATAGACAGGAGGTCTGCGTCATTGCTACATGTAGTTACATTCATGGGTAAGTGCATGTCAGGCAACGGCGTAGGTTACAGAGTAGATTACGGCGTAGATATGGCATAGACGCAGAGCCTATGCCGTAGATTCTGCGTTATTTGATGCAGAAGTATAAATGCTGCTTTACACTTCAAAGCAATCCAGAAATGGAAGACACTTAGGAAAAAGAGATTCTAAAAGAGAATCTGACAAACGATGCAATAAAATGTGTCAATATCAGCTGCGCGGTTCAGAGATGAAGAGCAAATGGTGCTAATAGCTTAGCCGTCTGCTAACTGTAGCCAAAGGCTAATGGCTACTGTGAAGTTCATGTTTATGAAGCTAGCTAGAGTTTCAGATTACGGTATGTCATCTCAAAGGGCTTTACAGGCACGGACCATCAATGAGTAGCTGTAGCAACTCGTATTAGCCATCATAATGACAACAGAGGTCTGTTGTCAATGTGTTTATGAGAGAGTAATCCCACAGAATCTGCCTTCACTTTTGCCCAGCAGCTGGGAAACAAGACACAGGAATGTCTTGGTTATTGAGGAGCTGCAGTGTTTATTCATGGTCATACTATAACCTACACTGTACATTTACTGCACCTAGACGGCTTCATTGCTAACCTTTCCCTCCCTCCGATAACCAACATCTGTCTGCCCTGAGCACAGCCGCCCACTGCCACTCTTATAACACAGTCATACGCATCAGTGTTGATGGCAAAATAGCCAGATTACTCACACTTATTAAAGTGAAACTGCTCAGAACATTTGGCAGTTGCTTTGCTGCTCAACACAAATTTTAAAAGAGGGGAATCGGTAGAGACAGTCACTTTGTGGTACGTGTTCACAGGATCTGTCATTCCTATGCTTCCTGTCTATGTCTTTGTAAGCAGCTGTGCATTGTGGTGGTGGCACATTGCATTTCAAGAGACGGGGTGTCCGCTTCTCATTACATGAAGTTGAGCTCTGGCTACTTAATGCATGACTCACCGCCTCCACAAACACCCGAAAAACTTTTAAATTATCCATTAAAGATCTAAAACGAAGACAGATTCAGCAAATGCATGGCTTATTTCTTGACTCAAATGTTTTCACAAACTTTTTTTGAAATATAAAACTAAGTTTCCAAACAAGCGGCCACACTGGTTCAGTTTGAAATCAGTGAGTAGAAGGCCTACAAGTGAAAGTGGCACACCAAGTGGCATGACCCCTCGCATCCAAAAACGCCTCTGTGAGAATGTACCATTAGTGTCAGCAATGACATGCAAGCATGATGCTGATGTGTCATATATGGTCTAAACATGGTGTTAGATTTGTAACATCAGTGAAGTAAGCCTACCTGATGCCAGCTGAACATGTGTGTATCAGGTGTATTTTTAACTTGAGAATTTGTTTGTTTGTAAAACCACCCCCACATGACTGTGCATGCTCGTCAGGTGGGAGGGGCTTAGGGTAGACACAGGAGAGCTTCAGGAGTAGGATTGAATTTTTCGAATTCTGTTTTAATTCTCCCAAATGTCTTTGGAATACGCACAGCAGTTACTTTTAAATATTCTGTAATTTACTCGTCAAATCTTAATGTAATTTATAAGAAGATAACGTAGAAAACAGTTATTGTGTATTCTTAAAATGCTCAAAATAGTTGCCTAGGAATGAGTCCGAAAACCCAGAAATGAGTTAGCATTTTACTTCTCGCAGTTCCCTAGTCTTGAAGTTAGTCAGGTTTTGGTTAGGTGCCTGAAATAAGGTCTGTGGTCAACACGAGCGTAAGAGACTTTCATGTTTGGTTCTCCGATATAAAATACATCAGTAAATACCCCACCCACTGTATTTGTTGTGAAAAAGCTTGGTGTTTATGTTCACGACAGTGGATGTCTCCACTGAGTTTTCTCAGGATTGCTCAAAGAGAACTTGAGTGATGAGCCAATATGTGATAGAGCACGCCCACATGCACTCATCAATATGAAACTGGAGATTTCGGTTAATACTGTCTCCCAGAACATGTGTACCAAATTTGTGAAATTCTATCTACCAGATTTCTGCATTATTGGCATTTTTGGTAAATAACTACAAAAAATGCATTTCCTGACATCTGAAATAAAATAGCAAAGCATTGCTGAAAATGCACCAAAAAAGCCCAAATGCATTGAAATGCGCTGCTGAAAAACCTGGAAGCTGACGTGTAAATTGGCAGATTTGGAAGCTGAAGCGAATTACCTATAAGAAAGCTAAGAGCTGAAACATACTGCTACAGCGGGGTTTGATCAATAATTATTATTTTTAACGTAATTACGTAAAATTGTCTGTTTCCTGCAGAAAGGATTCCAAATAATTACTGTTGAGATTTTTTTTAACATACTATTTACAGTTGTACTCACAAGTTTTGCTATCGTTGGTTTTCTAACATACGTGCCATCCTCTATTAACATATATCCAAACAGCATATGAGCAGCAAAATGTGGGAAACCCCTTTTCATTTTCTTCCTATTTTTATGTTATAAATAAGGGCACCTCTTACCTCTTGAAAGGTAACCTATGCCATTGCATTTATAATTGAACATGACCTAGTTCTTCATGCTCAAGAGCATTTCAGTATAATCTCTTCATAATCACTCAGTTTGGTTTTCAAAGTGTTATAGTCCCATACTGTAAACCATATTTTTGACCTAGACATTGTTGTTATCAACTTTTCATCCAGTTTTAGGAAATAACTACATTAGTTGTAATATACACTGTTAAACGCCTCTGCTCTCAAATTAATATTTGAACAGTCTTCAGTGAAATTTCAGTTTCATAGGTACTGAGGAACATTTAAAAACAAAACTTTTCAAGAATCCTCAAGATTTCTTTTGAATGAACTCCTGAACTTCCATAACACTTTTACCTGAACACAGCCTCACATTCAATGGATAAGTATTCCTTGTGGCTCAATAAATTCAACTCACCAAGTTAAAAATGCATTCAGGGGCATTAAAAACAAAGAAAAGATGTACGTATGTCTGTCTAAATATTTATGTGTGGCGGAGAATAGTTGGTGTCCCCTCAACTGTACCAATAATTAGGGGCCCATTCTGGGGTGTGGTGATGGTAACTGTGATGTTTGTGTTGCAGGTGAGAAGCCATTCCAGTGTGAGTTTTGCGAACGGCGCTTCGCCAACAGCAGCGACCGGAAGAAGCACTCGCAGGTCCACACGGCTTCGAAGCCCTATGACTGCAAGGCCCTGGGTTGCACCAAGTCCTACACCCACCCCAGCTCCCTGCGCAAACACATGAAGGTTCACGTCAAGTTGTCACCTACCTCTGAACCCCAAGACGTGTATGACTCCATCCCCCATCAACTCCAACAACCTCATCAGGCTCTCCTCGAGCCCCTCGACCTTAAAATTAACCGCCTCTCTCCATCACTTGCCAATACAAACACTCATTTTCCTCTTCTGTCCAATCACGAATTGGATATCAGCTCAGCCAGCAAAGTTGACCATAAGCTGCTGCTGCGGAGTTCATCTCCAATGGCAATGCCTCTGGATCTCTCTCTGTCAGGCTTGAAGAGTCAGCTGGCCCAGAAGCAACAGAGTGGTAGGACCCCACGGAGGAGCCAGCGCTCAGTCAACCCAGCCTTACCTCAGTTATCTAACATTAAGGAGTGGTATGTCTGTACGAGGAGTACAGCACCACACTTTCCTCTACTTCACCCAGACCATATCAAATCAGAACCTAGTGATGACGAGGAGTATGTCACGTAGGATGGAGGAACTGGTGAATTTGGACTTGAAGAACATATATTGTCAGACCCAGGTCAGGCCAGAAGATGCTCTGTGGAATCATAGTTGCTGTAAATTTCCAGAACCAGCACTTGTATGGTTCAACATCAGTGGCCCTTCTAAGATGGAGAAGGCTGTGTCAGATAGAGACTTTTTTACTCTGTCTCTAATTCAAAACTCAGCTTGGCGATCATCACTATCTGTGGACCAAAATGCAATGGCTCAAATGTTGCCGGAAGGGACATGACAAATTCCCTGATTATGGTTATCAAACAAAATGTTTGACAAAAAACTGCAAGTTACCCAATCAGTGTTAGCGAGCTAACCTGAACTAACAAAGGGGATAACATTGTATAAATGGACCAGGGGATGTGGGGTACTGCTCTGCTTGCTGTTAAAGAATATGAAGAGAGTGTGTGTACATGATGACCTCTTTAGGGAGACAGATTATTGACCAATTTATCTAAGAGCTCCATCTAGAGAAAGCAATTAAAAGGGCTACATTGACACTGATGGAAAGTCGTTAATGTTAACCTGAGCTCACGATAGCACTGTATACATGGTAACACAGCAGGTCCAAAACAGCAGGCACACTGGGTGGAGGTAAGTGTGTGCTTGTTATGGCCTCAGTATGTTTTAAACAAACTAGCTTGTACATCAGATAGTTAGAAAAATTGTTGGAAGCAGCTGATTGTGCTGTCAGAAAAGGGGGTTACCGACACTGTTAAGTGATCTGACAAGCACTTTGTTTGAAGCAAACTGAAGCCTTTACTAACAAACCATTGGTAGTAACTTGTTCAAAAGTGTTTTATGTGATCACAGTCTAATCCAACACAGTAGCAAGCAGTGAAGCTGCAGTTTGAAGACAGTGGGACTGATCCTTCTTTGTACTGATCATCAAGTGTCTCCTTAACCTTTTCGACTCTATGGACCTTTCAGTGGGTTAATCGCCTGCATTTGTTTACACTTCATGTACAATTTAGTCAAGACCCCAAGGTTTCCAAATTTATCATAAATGTCATACACATATTCCTTTAACATGAAAATGTGTATTAAATGATGCACACAACATCTTGTATTTTCCCTTTGATGAAATGGTGCAGCCATTAAAGAGTGGCAAGTGGAAACAAGCAGAATGTATTGTGTAAGATTGTGGTACAACTTGGGAAATGTTTCATTTATGTTTGAAGTTACTGCATTGAGAACACTTTAAATGGTTAATAAGTCACTTATACCAATATGCATCCAGCCACTAGTAGGTCATATAAAACTGGAGTTGAACCTGGGATCTAAGAAAACCTACCTGAAGCAGATTGCTGAAAAGTATAATGACACAAGTTTTAAATCCTATTTTAAAAGGAAAATACGCTACAACCCATGTCTCACAAAGTTGGTAAAACTGAAGCTGTTTTCAGATATGAACTTTGGACAATGTCCAGAGAATCTGGTCTGGACATGAGTATCAGAAGCGTTCTCTTGAACTGGAAATACTACTAAGTTAAGGCGAGTGGTAGCGTCAAGGTAGAATGCAGGAGGCAAGCCATGATGCAAAAAGTCTGTGGAAATCACAGTGTTTTGTCTGTGTAGCTGGTTCATAATTTGGTCTTAAACAATGGAGTCTCTAACCTTTCTTTGTCAGTCCTTACCGATAAAAGTTCCTGAATCTCGTCATCTCATCTCTTGCAGTTCCTTGAATCCACCCTCACTGAAAGACGTTTCTGCATCTTGTCTCTCCTGTTAGATATTTTTGCTGCCGTCTTTGTTTAAATTACCCTTCATCTTCAATCTCAGATGTTTTTTTATCTTCCGGTTTCACACCAGTCACATGATAGAAACATCATCAACATGCCAACTCGCTCGATGTGAATTCTCCAAACAGACCTGTTCTGTTCACACGTGGGCTGAATTGGACATTACACAGACTTTGTACTTGGGAGCGTGCAGGGAAAAGTCCACTTAATGTCTAGTCCCTCTGATTTGGACATTTGCAGACTCACATACAGCTCCTCTGGGTAATGGCTAGAGGTTTACAGTTGCAGTGCATGTGTGAAAGCAGCTTAAAAATGAGTACACCTGAGGAGTCTCCAATGATCGCTCATTGCATAGGAGAACTACAGTAAGAACAGCAGGTCAAAGTAGGAACTGGGTCTAACTGTGATGAATGTTCACAAGCAATAGTTCAGGAAATAATTTCAGTGTTCATCTTTGTTTTCTTTTCCATGTAAGTTTGGCTAATGTGGGGGTTTATTTAAAATCCTTTTCGCCACCTTGTTTCCAAGCTGTTAACTTCAGCTGTTTCCTCACACGAACTCCAGACAATGACCGGAGAATCAGGTCTACAAATTGGACTGACTCATGTAGCACTCAACAAAAGATTATCCGTGTCAGGCATGTTTTCACCTTTTGGAATTACTCTGTTTGGTTAAAGCAAGAGAAGCACAGGGCAGGACATGACACACAACCAGACCACAACAGTATGCTGTGGAAATCACTGTGTTTTTTTTATGTAGCCAGTTTGCAATTTTGTCATTAACAACCAAGTTTCTTGCCCTTCCTTAAACTTGTCTGATGATTTTGACGTCACTTCTTACAGACAAAAGTTCTTGAATGATGTCATCTTTCCAAGGAGACATTTCTGTGGGTGTCTTCGTGTAAATGACCCTTCTTTTTCACCCTTGAATGTTTCTATTTTTACAGTTACATGATAGAAACGTCATCAACACACTCACCTGGCTGCTGTGTATTCTCAGGACAATGACCTGCTCTATTCACACATGGGCATAATTGGACATTATGCTGACTTTGTACTCGGCAGCTGGTGGAGTAAGGTCTGTAAATGGTCCGATCCAACTGATTTGAACATTTGCTTTTTCCCATACAACTCCTCTGGGTAATGTCTAGTTAAGGGTTGTAGCACGTGTTTGAAAGGGGCTTCCTTTTTTTATTACTGACAGGAATGATTAACAAAACCACAATTAACGCCCAAGTTGAATCAACCCCTAAATTTCCCTTTAAACAGTGTAAGTGATTTGAGAATTACAGGTCTCAATTTTGATTCAGGTTCATCAATACAAAGCTGTTGAGCGAGTTATTGATGAATGTCAAGCATGGAGAGAGTACATAGACATTTATAAGTGCTGAACAGAATTATGTCACTGAAATTTTGCCTCAAGCAAAAATCTCTTTTTCACATGGTTAGCATGGTAGGATGGTGATTAGCACTGTAACCTTACAGCAAAATCCTCCAGCTGGGGCCTGTCTGTGTGGAGTTGACATGTTCTCTCCATGGCTGTGTGGGTTTTCTAAGACAGTCCAAACACATCCAAGTAATTAATTTTATCATTGGAAACTCTGAATTACCTGTGAGGGTTAATATGAGTGTGAATGGATGTCACTCCATATATGTTAGCCCTGTGCTAGACTGGTAACTGGTCTTCGTGTACCATGCAATGTGGGTTGAGATAAGTTCCAGCTCTCTGTGACCCTGCACATGAGAGGCGGGAATAGATAATGGGTGGATGGATGTGCCTGGCATGCAACCACAATGTGAGAGCAGGATAAAATCCATTGCATCTGACCTGGAGGTGAGGTTTGCTCATGTTTGATACTGACTTCTAAATAACAAATCTGGATTTTTCTGGCAAAAGCCATTTTTACACAGAGATGGCATATTAGGGCCGCTACAAAGTCCCTTTATGCTGCCTTTGCATTTTTACTCAAAACCAAGCAACAATGGCATCATGCTGTTTAGACAGCATGCCGCCATCAAAGAATCAAAAGAGGCGTGACGGGTGTGATGTTAAACACAACAGCATCAGCCTCTAGTGTGACATATACGTATCGACAGCACTTAATAAACCATGATAAAGGCATTAACATAGCAATAACAATCATCAGCTGATCTCGTCCTCTGCTTGGAGGGTAAGGAGCACCCAGACCTCCTAGTTTTCCAAATTTGCAGACATTTTCGGCTGCTGTTCTTTTTCTCTGAGTTAGCTGCTACCTCCTATGGTGGGTCAGACAAGTAACCCATTGTCAAAACATCACACCCATGCTGCCCGTGATCCCATCCTGCTGGGTGTCCTTTTTATAGTGACATCGTTTCGGGGCTGTGACTACCTTCGATGCTGGCTTAAAGGCAAGACAACTCTGTTGATTTATTTGGCAATGGTATCTTTTATACAGAGTGACAAAGCACTATAACTTCTAAATTCCCACCTCAAAGACACAGTGTAAAAGAGGCTGAAAACACCAACTGTTGAAAGTACTTGTATGGGAAATTGAAGCATGCACGGGCCCCTCTCATGATATCAAGTGCTCAGAATCTCTCCACTAATATAAACTAGTAATAGATTTTCAAGTCATGCATGGAATCAGGTTGCTGCTTTTACATTTTTGCAAATGTCACCTATCAGAGTTAATGATCACTGAATAGCACATCTTTGTTCCTTTTCTGCAGTAAAATCGAAAGACTGACACAGTATCACATCAGATCTCAAGTCATTGAAGGGTCCAGTTAAGACACCTACTGAACCATTTATTCTCTCTATAAAAATGTTTATTGGCTCAATGTAGAACATGAAATGTAAGATGCAGTCAGTTAACATGCACTCCAGTGAGATCCATCCCAACCCTCTGATTTGGCAAGTCACAACAGTGTGTGAGTGAACGAGTAAACATTGAATAAATTACAACCAACCAACCAACCATAACGAAGTTTCATGATATTGTGCAATGTCAGTGTACTTATCAACCGTTTTTGCTGGTTTTACTCTTAGTATTTTATTTTAATTTTTCTAAATGACCCTCTGGAAACAGATGAAAAGACACCACCTACAAGCACCACCTGTCACTGCAGTAACAAAGCTCCTCGGGCTTAAAGAGAAAAAGGCTAAGGTGTTAGGTCAGAAGACTTGATGCAAATGAGAACAGCTGAAACGATTCATGTCCAGTGTGCCAGAGGAGCGCTGGGACTACTGAGCCACCTGAGCATAAAAGCACATTATTAACTTACAAAATACTAACCAACTGTTATCTGAAGCCGCTTATCCTTTACAGGGTTGCAGGGGACTGGAGCTGATCCCAGCAGTAATCGGGTAAGAGGCAGGGTACACCCTGGAGAGGTCACCAGACTATCACGGAGCTGACACACCAGCCCCTTTCCAGTTGGACAAAAACCCACCAACACCCAATAACATCTGGCTTTTGTATTTAGGGGGAAAGGTTACAATCTGCATTTATTCACAGGCAAATGAGTAGTCATGGTAATTTATCGGCTCCAGCTCTAATTGGCTCAAACTGGCGATGATACAACTTGACACTAGAGTGGACACGCACATTTTTGCGCCTTCTCTGCTGGATGCAATGACGCTTAACCACAAAATATAGTTGGTCTTTCTCTAAGCAGCACTCAAACAACGTTCAAAATTAGTCAGCTTCAAGTTTGAAAGAGAGGCTGAATAGATATAAAAGACTAATAATCACTGTGACATCTTCGCTTGCCTCCATGTTGCTTTCTACTGTCTACTTACCTGTTTTTTGGCATGTTCATAACGCCAAACGTAACACACCAAAATTTAAAAAAAGCCATACCTGTCCACAGAACAGTCATGTAAACAGCTCTGGTCTACTGGCAATAGGAAAGGAGTCTATTACCTATTTTACTGGGTTTTCTGGACCTTAAAAAAATGCACATATACATGCTAATGTTGTTCAGCGTAGGGTAATAGAGACCATTCACGCACAACCAACAGCAATTTTGAGTCATCAGTTAATCGAACCTGCATATCTTTGGACTGTGGGGGGAAGCTGGAGAACCTGGAGAAAACCCACGGTGACAGAGGCAGAACATGCAAACTCCACCCAGAAGGGTCTGACCCTGAACCCTTGTGCTGTGAGGTGACATTGCTGTCCATTGCACCACCATGTAGCCCTCAACCTTTGACAAAATAATAACAAGCTTGTAGCCCACTTCCTAGCTCTTCCTGGGGCTTTCAGTTACGCTGATAAAGATCAAAAGATGTTCTGGGGAAATCCAGTAAGTACCCCATAGAATAAGCTTTATTTATCAAACCACTAGCTGAACTGTTGAAGTGATAATAGTTGGACTTGCTAGATGAATGCTTGCTTCCAACCACATAATTCAAGCCAGTTAAATTAATTAGTATTCTGGTGCTAGGTTTAATGATCAATTGATGTCAAGGATGAATCAGACATTTACTGCCTGCTCAGACTGCTTACCAATAAGCTGCTTGTAAAGTTAGAACAGTATAGACAGATACCCACTTTTCACCAAGGACCCATCTTCAATCTGCATTTCCCAACACTGATATGTGTGAGATCTGTTTACGCCAAATCCGATGACCTGTTTCCATCTGTTTAACAAAAAGACATGGGACATGAGTCAGGCAGTGTGTTACATAAACTAGCAGTACATTAGTCAAGAGTTTTAACATGAGCACCATGAATTTTGGTGTCAGACCTGTAATGGAAAGGACTAAAAAAAAAAAGACTGGCTAGCAAGTTTCAGATAGGTTACTTCCTAATGGTGAGTGAAATTGCATTTTTCATGCAGCTCCCCTGGTTTACAGTATGTCACATGCAGTCCTCACAGAGCAATACAAAAAATCTATAATGAATTTCCCACTGAATTGTTTTTCTCATGCACATGAAAATGTAATTTGTTAATAAACCATGTAAATCTTGATAACTTATTGTCAGTCTTTTGTAAAGTACATATGTAACAGGCGACATCCACTGTATACATCAGCCTCTTAACCACTCTCGCCATGTCCAGGACTCCACAATTTAGGTTTTTTTGTCACTAACATTTTTTTATTTTTTTATTTGTTCATTTTTGTGGCTAAGCTTCTTATTTTTTAGAATTTAATTGTTACAAAAAAAACGTGTATATGGAAGCAAATACAACACCCACTTCAAAATGCAGATGGTGAAGTATTTGCTGTTATATTTTAGTCTCTTATTTTCTTAATCAAACATGACATCTGTGACCATTTTCTCTCAACTATAGAAAAGGCTCCACAAGGCTTCACAGGATCTGACAGGGTGCAGCAAGATGAAATATTTTTGAACAACTGTCACATTAGTCAGTGGTGTTATCAAGCAGACTATTGCTAGCAACTGATTTGTGCCTACAAAAAAACTACACATAGTAACAGGTTGTTAAAACTCCCACATCACTTGAAACAAAAATATGAGCTCATCGTCCTCTGTTGCAGCTGCCTGTGTCATAAAGTGACTGGCTATTCTGACCTGGAGCTGACTCACATTCTGAGACTGGATTGTCCATATGGATTCATGGACATGACCTTTTTGTTTGACATGTGAATTTCTGACTTCCTGATATCTGTGGAATGCAGCATGAAAAATAGTATAGTATAGTAACTCAAAGGATACGGATCAATCTGGCCCAAGGCCAAGGCAAGCCCATGGTAAGGCCTATGGTTAACCTTTAAATGGTATCAAGTACAACAATTTATCTACTGACTTACATCATTGACAATACAAGTTATACGTACTTATATGATAAATTAGAGTTAAAATTACAACCCATTTCAATGTGCCATCTGATGCTTCTACCCCCCACAGCTTCAGAATTCCAGGTGCAGCTAATGTAAACATGAGGTGGACTGCATTTCGACTAGCTAAGTCATAATCCCTGTACAAAGTCAAGGACTAAGGAGGCTACAGAGAGAACAAGAAGAAAATGAAGGCGCAGAGAGGCAATGGCCAAATGTCTGGCAAAAAAAATATGAAGAGGCACCAAGTATGACAGGCAGGGCTAAAGGTGAGGCAGACTAATCTTATCAAATTAAACCTGTTGTAGTGGGCTCAGTTACATGAAGACGTGGGTATCATATTAACTTGAGCATTAGTTCCCAACTGGTCCAGTCACAGGGTCCAGATTTCTCCTTAGTCATTAGTTCAGGTCCATACAGTTTAAAAAAGTCACTGTCATACTTGCATTTGGTCATGTCGTCAAGCTAGTTTGCTGTTTCTGTTAAGTAGTTGTCCGTTCTCACTCTACAGCGGGAAACAGCACCTCAAAATGAAAGCCCTGTGCCGAAATTCACTGTATTTCAAAATGAAGTGTAACTTAGAAGTGTGACCGTGACTTACTTTTGGACTGTAACCCACCAGTTGGGAACCAGTGAACAAAAGGAACTTGGTACCAACCATGTTAAGTTATCTATTTGAAAAGGGGGCTAAGTTCAAAGTTTCGCAAAATTTTGGCAGGGGAAAAGATAACATTTTTGAAATGTTGGATTTAAATATTTCTGCATACTCAGGCCCCTAAACTGTCTTAGAATTATAAAAATTAAGTTTGACTGGACAACTAAGATTTGACAGCTATATACTCTTTACACTACTTCAGTTCTGCACACAATTTGACCAATATTTGACTAAAGTAGCCTCAAGACTGAATTAATAAATGGGAATAAAGCATATTTTCTCATGCATGATTTCATCCTAACACACCCTGGATGGGTGAAGATGAGGGGCCCAGAGGAAAACAAACAATCAAATAAACAAACATTTCTGCTATGCAAAGTTATGATATTTCAGACTTCCCTCTAATCTTAGCTTTGTGCTTTTTAAAATTGGATATTTTCATTTTTACAGGACTCAGCATTCAAATAAAATGGTGGGAAATACAAACACTGCTTTAACTGGTGGGTCAGTAAGTATCAAATCAGATATAGGATTTCTTACAGTTTTGTTGTTGTTCAAACTTTATGTATGTGCTTTTGACACAAAAACATCCATTTTATAACATATTTTGGCCATATTTTAAAAAGAGAATTGCATATTTTTTGGCCACTGGGAATGTTCAAGTGGCGAACTCCAGGGCTGAAGCCAACACTCAAGTGCAAAAACTGCAGTTCTTCGAACAGCCACTTGAGGCTGGTTCCAAGAGTGAATCAGTCCCCATAGATCCCCATATTAAAATGCCCAACCCTACAGCAGAAAGACATATATTTACAACCTGGTATGAAAACGATTTTTGCTCGCTACAGCTAATTTCAAAGCCTTTCTTAAGCCTTATAAAGGCTTAAAGTTACGCATAATGAAGGGTGGGGCACCTTGAGAGATAAGCTGTCTGCTGATAGTGTCTTTGTTTTAGTGAGAATAAACAAGGGTTGATGTCAGAATAATTACATCCATTATATTTCATTCTGGGGCGGCACGGTGGTGTGGTGGTTAGCACTGTCGCCTCACAGCAAGAGGGTTGCCGGTTTGATCCCAGGTGTGGGAGCCCTTCTGTGTGGAGTTTGCATGTTCTCCACATGTCACCCTCTCCAGGCACTCTGGCTTCCTCCCACAGTCCAAAGACATGCAGTTTGGTGACTAGGTTAACTGATAACTCTAAATTGTCTGTAGGTGTGAATGTGAGCGTGAATGGTTGTTTGTCTCTATGTGTCAGCCCTGCGATAGTCTGGCGACCTGTCCAGGGTGTACCCTGCCTCTTGCCTGATGTCAGCTGGGATAGGCTCCAGTCCCCCCCGCGACCCTCAAGAGGATGAAGTGGTTAGAAGATGAATATTTCAGTCTATGGGAATGCTGTGATTTTGGCCCCTAAAAATCATGTTAGCCCCTGATCACGCAGAAAGCCTTTTAGGAGCTGGAAGTGGCTTTTTGTAATTGTTTTAAATGAGAATGAAGAAACAGAATGGGTGTTTTGGGGGCCCCAGGCAGTCCTTAAAGTAGGCTATACACAGGGACATTTCCATATTTTCTGTGAAAAATACAGATGATGTTGTGCTGAATTTAACGGGCTCTGACATCATCAGATGGTTGCAATTTGCTGCCTTTTTGAGATGCCAAAGGGGCAACTTGGATTCATTCCTAGGCCCATTAAAATTTGTGTGAAAGAGTACATATTATGTGTAAAGTTTTAAGTTCTTTCCATGCTGACTTCATGTTTAAATTGAACCTTGATTAATGTTAGCAAGTGGGTGCAAACCTTAATCAAAATAACACAACATTGCAGACCGAATCACTGTTCCTGATATTACTTACAATTTGACAATTTGTTTTTCACATGTGCACTTTCAGGCAGTGGTCGAATTGAGGGGGGTGAGCGGGGATGCCACCCCCCTTGTTAACCTTGGCCAAAAACCATCCCCCTTGTTAATCACTTCACTTCCTGTATCTGTGCCCTCTGTCCCCCGCACCTTTTACAGCCGTTACAACCGTTCAATTCGTTATTAACATGTGGTAAGGTGTTTTTCCGAGCCGTCTATGAACGCACCATGAGTAGACTGCGCCAGGCCGCGTACACATGCTGTCGTGATGTGATCTGAATTAATGGCACACAGACAAGATGTGTGCATCTGGCCACTGCTGCTGTGTGTTAACTATGTTCAGCAAAGCAGCCAGCAAGAAGCAAAAAACCTTGCACAGCTTCTTCCAAACAAACCATGTAAGTTGAGTTGCATGTGGATAATGTTACCTAAATGATGACTAATTAATAGATGCCAATATTTCAAGTTAAGCTAGTTAACAAGAACACTAATGGTATTACTATTACTATTACCCAATACTAATGGTTAGCTATGTTAAATACCTTGCTAGCTAGTTTTATGCTAGGAAAAAACCCACTCCTCCTTAATTTCTGCGCAAAACCTGTGCTCACTATTGATGCCAAAAAGCTGCAGTGTAGCTGGTGAACCATCTGGCTGGCTTTCACACTGATTTGAAGCACCTTCAGTGGCTTAATTTCTCACCTTGCTGCAGTGATGTACAGGTGTAGCTACTCCAGGACCCTGTGATATCACTGCTGTGTGGGGTTACAGGTGCAACAAAGCACACTTCTGACCACACCAAACCACACCCATCAGTGGTGCTGGATGTAGAGGTGAAATAGAGTTGAAACTTTCAACCAAAGAGGGCAGCAGACACTGCTTTTCAGCCTATTGTTCAGCTGCTCTTTAATTATATTTAAACATGGGTTAAATCAGGTAACAAGGGACAGGTGTACAGGGAGGAACAAGGTCAGGTGATTCAATGAATGGTCGGGTGAGGAAATGAATGGGTAAATGGATAATATGAGGCTTCATTAGACTCAGTTAGATAAATTAAGGGGGAATTTTCCACAGATGTGGACTTTAAAGTACAAAATACTGTTGTGACCCTCCACTGCAGCTCAGCAAAGACACATTGTTTGTGGAATCACAAAGAGATAAACCTTTAAGTCAGTCTGCAATTTGAAACACATTTTTGCCCAGAATGAGGGCTGTGGATTCAACACGTTCTGTTGGATTTTCCTCCCCATCTCTTTAAGTGGAATTCCATTAAGAAGAGATAATTTCATGACCAGTATGGACAGGAGGAACAATTTGAGCAACCAAAACTGTTGCAATGGACATATGTAAATGTCAGTGTTGTTTTAAGATGGACTCGAAAAATTGTTAACTGAGCTTTTACAGTTAGGGATTGTACTTTATTTATCAGAGGAAGGGGGTGGCTGAGGTGTGACTTCATTTTTTTCCCCTTGACCTCCCTTGAAGCCACAAATATTTTTCATTGAGTCTCCCTTAGTGACTGGGGGAACATGCATGACTCTCCCTCCACCACAAAATATTTCAGTATTCACACTAAATGTAGGTATTGGAGCCAATGCAATGTGCAAACTTTTAGTCTGCAGTGATAGTGTGGCTATAACAAACTCTGATTCCATCACTGCAGCTCAGGATAACATGAGACACCTGTGTGATGAGAACTAGGAAAAAAAATATTAGAAAAATAATCTAAACACTGTTAATTGGGCCAGTTATTACAAATGCAACATTCTGTAACAGAAACAGTCTGGCATCACTTTAAAGTGTTTTATGTGACACATTCAGAATAGTTTCTTCATCATCCAACTAAATAGCAAAAAATACTCTATTCTAATGTCACCTACAACCAAGTGATACCTACACATAATTTAAGTCTCAGACAACAGTGAATTTTTGTATAGTGTTTTCAATGTTTCTACGTATTCTGGTTATAGGATTACAGAGTATCATATATATCCCACACCACTGACATCTTATTATCTCACAGTTGCAAACACTTTCAATACCATTTTATCACATATGGCATGAAGTAGCCTACTTCATTCATGGTTCTGATTATGTTGCTTGTAATTAACACCCCCAACATGCTCATGGCTGGATAGGAAAACCCAGAGCTGACTGAACTATAGTAGTTGATAAACAGCTTTGTGATATCGGTTATCCAGGCAGCCAATATGGGTTAGGCAAGCCAGATAACGAAAAGATATCCTGAGTAAGCTGAACTGGCCTGGTAGTACAGGCCTCAGGTTGGGACAACTGGTTTTGGCGAAATTTTGAATGAGAGGTATATATAAAAAAAAAAATGATTTTGATAAGGGATCAGCCCTTGTCTGCATGAGATGTTCGAGGACCTTTGGGAATTTGAAAAACTGACATTAATTTACAGGGGTTTTTGTTGTTTTTTTTGTTTTTTTTTTGCTGCTTCTGGCTATGATAAATGTTTTGGGGTTTTTTTTGCTATTTTTATTTATTTTTTATTTTTTTTTAAGAAAAATGGGGCTCTGAGGGTATTTAAAATAAATACAAAATACGACCATTTAAACTTGTACGCCCCTACCCTAAGCCAAAATAAAAAGCAGTAGTCCCTCCTGACTGCTCAACAAATCTCTCCAGTTTTGCACCCCCCTTATAAGTAATGAACAGTACCTTATAATCTTTAACATTTTATTTACTTTAGTCCCTAAATATCCACTGTTATTTAACAAAGCAATACTCCAGGATTTATTCCAAACTCATTCTTTTAAAAGTTTCCCTATATTAAAATCAAGGAATCTTGTGTCCTGACAGAAAAAGCGTATACCAGCATATAGCCTATATAAAAAAAACCCACACCGTGTGATTATCACTGTCATGCCTTTTTCCAAATATTTTCAGGCAGCGTTTTAAAACCCGTTGTTATAACTTTTGCAGATGTGATGAATGAAGCTTAACAATAAAGTTTACAGAAAAAAAGGTGAATGGCGTTGACGCCTCTCTCTCCACCACTCAGGTCGCTTTAAACCTAATACGTCATCACGTTAGTGTGTGTGGCTGACCGTCACACTGAGGCAACATGGCGGCGCACTGGCTCTCTCCATCACTGAACAGGCTGCTGTTTGCTGTAAAGGTGAGCTGCTATCAGAGTGAGCGTGCAAAGCGCGAGCTCGTTTATCAAAGCCACAGCCGTGTGTTTCCAGTGAGCACGCGGGTGACGTGACAGCTGCTAGTATAGTCCATAGACTGCTGATGAGCAGCGGGACAGTCCTGAACGATCTTGATGGAACAGCCATAAAAATAACACAAACATGGAACTTCCTCAGATGAGATGACGAGTGAGAGAACCACACTGATAAAACTGTGACAAAGTTTGTCGGGAAAGCTTGAAGAGTAACTAATGCTGTGTGGCGTTACTTTGTCAGAAAGAGACTATGTCAAGTGACTTTGAGGTTGTCTCAGACACACAGGCTGTGCTGTAAAAAACACCATGTTCTAATACGATGCATGCGACGTTCACACATTTATCTTATTTTATTATTTCATAAAATTTTATTTTCCTCAGCAAGATATTACTGGATCGCCTACAAAAGTCCTGACTGCCACTGCAAAGTTTTTTTGGCCGGGACCTCTAAAGTCTCACGCGTGACCGCATCAGCCCATCAGGGGGCCCCCTAGTAAACATGGTCGTTGGGCCCCTAGTGGCCACATATTTGCGTTACTTTGGTTTGGAGTTGATAGCAGAAGTGAAGCAAACCGGTTCACACCCAAAAACAACGGATTTTTCATCCTAACACTGTGCTTGCAGACTGAGGAATGAGTGTGTGCATATAGTTTTCCTGCATTCCAGGTCAGGAATAGCTTAGCTGACAGAAAGATGGAGAAGAACCCCCCTTACTATATTGTATAAAATTGCATTACGTATTAAACTGGATGGATGGAGGTTGTAAGACAGAGAGCTGAAGATAAGTTGTTGCAAAAGGTAAAATATGTCAGACCCATTTTAGTTTGTGTTCTCAGGCATATCTTCAATTTTGAAAAGAAAAAGAGAAACTTTCAAAAAATATTTCCCCTGCAGTTACTCTGAGGACCCCCCAAGGGGTCATGGACACCGTGTTGAGGACGCAGGTTTTAAATGAGTAAAAGCACTACAATTATTTGAAAACTATTTACTGTCCTGAACAAACCACTTAGCCTTTGTTTGGATTTAAGTTTCCTTGAGGAATGTGCATCAGAGGGCCTCACTCACAGGGCTGTTTTCTTTTCACTCATACACAGTGAGTAGGGAGTGATTTCGGACACAGCGAATGTCATATTTCTGTCTTTGTCACTTAAGCAAGCTGTACTGCTATTTGATCAGGTGCTGCAGTGCAACTTTAGAACTTTTTTGATAGGGGTTAGCCTTTTCTACCTGCTCAGACTACCTCCTCTTTTTGAAAAATAATGATTTTTCTTTTTTTTTTTTCATTTGTTGAGTTTCATCTTTCATGCTGATCCAAGCAGCCATTGAGTTCCATTAATTTCTGTATGTTGTGAAAATCAATTCATAGACTCACTCATCTTGTCTAATCGATGTTCTCTGTGAGGGACATATCACTATAGCTTAAGGAAGTTTCTGATTTTTTTATTGGACAGAAATCAGTGAAGATCAATGGATATTTGGAAAGGTGGACAGAATTAATTTTCTGACACACAGTAGCATGGACTGTAAAATGATTAGTTCTGAGATTAAGTAGCTGTGATTTGTGGTAACTGGACCAAAACATGCAAAACCACTCTTAATGTTGTTTAAGGCTACTTTGCACTGAATCACAGAAAGAAATCCAATCATGTAACCGTCTATGACCCTAATTGAATATGGATGTAATGAATTGACATTGCAGTTAAGTATAATGTATCTGTGTGTGTTTTGTAGTATGCCTCACTGCAGTCCAGATGCTGTGCCATACACTGCAACGCTTATTATTCCACTGTCTACAACCCCAATGAAAAGGTAACGCATGGCTCTCTTCTCTCTGTTTGACTGGAATCACTGATGTGGTAGCTGCTGACACTGAAGAAGATGTCTGAATGTGATCATTTTGAAGCAGGATTAGTGTGATTTCTGAAGCTTAATGCCGTGCTCAGGAGTTAGGTGGTAAAGAAGGTGTTTGTGTTTGAAGTCTTCTCATTGACAAATAGTTGGAGTGAGGAAAGTCCTTGTTGTGTCAATGATAAACTGTGCTAATCTCTCTGCTGTTTCCCTCCACAGACCTTTGATAAAATCCTAATTGCCAACAGAGGAGAGATTGCCTGTAGGGTAAGACTGGCCGAAACACAGATATGTGCTGTAAATGAAGTCCAAGTGAAACTGTTGTTGGTTTACTTTTGAACACATGAAGACATACACTCTCTGGAGCTTGACCTCATACCACCCGAGATGGAGGAGGTTGTAAAGAAGCTGGATTTTTTTAACACTTCTGACCACAAACTCTGCTTTTTTTTTTTTTTTTGCCTTTTTTTTTTTTAATTTTCAAAAGTACATTTCCACCTAAAGGGACAGTTCACCCCAAAGTCAAAACTGGCACTTTGAGCACCACAAGTCACGTGCCAACAATTTTCCATTATATTAGAGAGGCAGACATCTCTACGGCCGTTATCTCACACCTAGCGACTCACACCAAAACAATCTAGATTAATAGCACTACAGGTAAGACATGACGTGGATTTTCAATTTTAGGGTGAACTGTCCCTTTAACGTACAACAGTACCTGTCAGTACAATTTTTTAATGATTTTATTTAGAATGCACAAAACATCTTTGGCAACACTCACATTCAATATAGGTGCAATACAGAGCAAAGAAGCTGCCAAAGCAAAGAGTCTTATATAAAGTAAATGTAAACATCTTATAATACAAGATTTAACCTTTCAATACAATTCACAGCACTGTATTTGACATTTAGCACAGAGTAAAGCATCAGTGTTAATGTTGTGTGTTCTTCCATCAGGTGATCAAGACATGTCGCAAGATGGGCATCCAGACTGTAGCTGTTCACAGTGATGTCGACTCCAGTGCTGTGAGTCACCATCTGTGTTCACCCAGGGTTAGAATTTGGGTTAAGAGTCAGGAAGTCAGTATTTCTCAAGAAATTCTTGCCAACATCTACTCCTGTTTCAGCCTGGGTGTTTGTGTACTGACTGGGGTTGGGTACCATTCATAATTGAACCAATACGGTACCGGTATCTGGGATTCGGTACCAGTACCAAACGGTACCTTATTTCGGTACTTTTTAACTCTATGGGCCCTAGGCCTTTTTGGGGTATTTTTACTGCCTTTACTTTTAAGCTCATATCACAGTCATTATAAAAGCTACATACACATGCTATATCTTGTGTTTTTGTTTTTTTTCTCAGGACAATCTGGGCTAACCAGATTTGAAATCATTACATGTCCTACTATGTGCCTGTATTTTATATTAAGTTTTATATCAATGAAAAAAACAAATCTGTGTGCCTAAATTCTTACATTTTTACATGTATCTCACCATAGCAAGTTGGAAGTTGACATATTCTGCCATATATAAAGAGGGGAGACTCTCTGGAATCTGGCAATATAAGAACCATGATGGTGGGACATTCTGTCACTTCACAGCTGTCCAAAACATGTGGCTTGTGCCAGGTGGACAATGATTGCCAGTATTTTTTCATTATTGCAAGAAATTCCATTGACTCATTCACAAGTCAAAAATGTGTTTTATCTGAGAGAAACATGCAGTATTTACATTTAAGATAATAGGAAAATAGTCAACCAAGTGCAATGATGTCCTCCAAGATAATATTTGTTTTTCAGTTTCAGTTATATATTGGGGAGACATTTTGGGCATTGGTGGGGGGGCACGTGTCCCCCTCAATGTATATGGTGACTATGGCCCTGTCATGCATGTATAATTAGGCTGCAGCTGTCTGGGTGCGCAAAGGTGAAGTGGCTGGTCTTGTCATACAAAGTTTACTGTATACTGATAACAAGATCTGTATAATGGGTTGGAAAGAAATTCGTCAGGATTTTATTTGGTAGACAATTGATCTGTATGTATAGCATGATGGGATGACAGCACAATGATGTGTAGTATCACTGGAAATCTCTGCTCCTGCGCTTTCATGTGATATGCGTGGCATTTCTGTGCGACCCTGCGTTTGCGAGTAATCCATCCAACAGTAATGTGTGTGCAAAGCTGTATGAAAGCTCTGTTATACATCATTTTATTGTAAATTTATCTTTTTTTTCGCTGTGAAAACATTGAATTACCGACAAGCGCTTGGCCTTGTCGGAAAGCTACAGTTCCGCTTCTTCACATATGCGTGGCTTCTCGCTATGACACACGGTATGACATACAAAAAGTACCGAGTTTCGGTACCCAACCCTAGTACTGACAACTGTTGTGTGTCCTGAAACAAACACACTTCTCTAAACCCGATTAACACTAGAGAGCTGTTGTGGTCAAACCCTGAAAAGCCTCTGGTAAGTGTGAACAAAGTGGAGAGCAAAATCTAGGACTCAGACATGCAGGTGTCCATCCCCACATCAGAGAGCAGAGCGGGGTTAAAGGTGGAGCATGGATAAAGTTTGAACATGACAACTGAATGTCTCAGACATTTAACAAAACAAAAATAGTTTGTTGTGTTTTTTGTTCTTGTGTAGTGTAAAGGGACTACAGCATGTATTTCCTTGTGCCACCCTGTGTTGTAGAATGACAATAGATGAACCTTGAACCAGGAAGAATAAATGTAACAAGACTATTGCTGCAGTTCTAGTGACCCGAAGTCAAATTAAGTACATCTTTGTACCACATATCTCAGAGTTTCTGATGAAACCAAATGTATTGTGTAACCTGTCAGGGGGCTGTAAATTCATTATACATGAGGTTAAGTTTTAAATGTGTGATTTGGTGTTTCCAGGACACACAGACACACAGCAAGAGTATCTGCTTCTTACTTTGTCCTGCTAAGGTGACATGTGGATTCACCTTTCCTGTTTGTATGTGTATCTAGGTTCATGTAAAGATGGCTGATGAAGCAGTATGTGTTGGCCCCGCCCCCACCAGTAAGAGCTACCTGAACATGGACGCCATCATGGACGCCATCAGATCGACTGGAGCACAAGCTGTAAGGATTTACATGGCTCGGATTACATGATGTGACTGTGGTAGACAGCATGCATGACATTCTGTGTACCTGATACACTTGCTCATCAGATAAGGTTGGGACCTCTAGGGACCTCTAAACAGTGAAACATGTGGCTGTGTGTCAGTACACAAAGCTGTGTGATATGGTACAGTTAGTATACAGACATGTAAACTGCTGTCTCTCGGCAACCAGAGTGCCATTCAGTTAAAATGATACAGATTTTTTAGGCCGGCCTTTTTTTACATGGCTAAAAATTAACTAACTGAGGTTGTTGTTCCTCGACACTGTTTCATTTTATGCATGTGACACAGGGGCCTTCTGTGATTCAGTCTGTAACTTTCATTTGAAAACAAATCAAATAAAGTGTCATTTGTTTCTCTGCAAAGGTTCATCCTGGCTATGGGTTTCTCTCTGAAAACAAAGAGTTTGCAAAGCGACTGGTGAGTAATGCATGCAATCAGCTACACACTTATTTTCGCTTAACACACACTTTACAACTATGAGTTCAAAATGAATTAATTACAAACAAATTCTGAGATGGGAATCGTCTTTTTTTTGTCTGTTTTGTTAAGAAGTGCATTTGTTTCTAATTTATTCAAACGGTCTTTGACCTATTCATGATTTATTTTAGTCTCACTAACGTGAATAATTTTTGTTAAAGAATGATTAACAAATGTTTAACGAAAGTGTGGGGGGAAAAACATGAATATTGGAATACTTCTATGACCTATGAATATTATGACCTTGTGCACTTATGTCTCCTCTTGGGATTTGAGGCTTTGACAAGTGTGGAGATTAACCAGGTTGAGACTATTATTGCAGCATAGCTAACCCATACTGGAGTGGAACACATTATGGCGACTCAGTCATTACAGTTTAAGCAGTTGTTTTCTGAGTGGTAAAAAGTGTTTCATGCTTTAAATGTCCCTCAACTGTAGCAGCAGTAGAGCTGGGTATCGGCACTTGATACATCAAGGTGTCGACTGAAATAACCCAGTACCAAGTAGTATCTAAACATCTTCAGTCAAGGGATGGCTGCATTTGATCCTTTTTGTGCTAGAATCGGATCCTAAATGAAAAGCAAAATTTCTGTTGCTGCCGTTTCTGGAGCTGCTCTCGTCCCGGCCAACGGTCAGTTCGGTGTCCTCTTGGTTAGCATGAGCTAGCACAGGAGCAGTGGCTAACATCCAGTACTTGGCTGTTGTATGGTCCCAACAAACTCAAACTGACACCGAGAAGGCTCGATTCTGTCATTAAATCCGTTAGTAACTAAGGTAACGTTAGCCATGTGATGCTAACAGTTAGCCCTGTCACTGTCACATAAGGTACTCTGTTAGTATCAGTTGTATTTCAAGGGCCCTATTTAGATGGTCTAAAGCGGATGGCGGAGGGCGCATAGTCCATGTTGCAAGTGTCATTGCTATTTAGATGCAGGCGCAGTTGTCATTTTCACGCCCTGCGACCTCGTCGTCTAACTAACAAATGAACTTGCGCTTCTCCGGGTGTGTTGGTCTAAAAATGAGGAGTGGTCAGGCGCAGTCATGGCGCATTGCTCGTTAGATGATGTAAAAAGCAAATGCGCCAGTGACCAACAAAACCTGGTCTAAAGTCAATGCCGCAATATTTCGCTGTTAAACAAGTTAGTAATATGCGTCTCTAGGCGGGTGCACAACGCGCGTGCACTCTGCTCAGACACACACGGAGCAGTCACACATGCAAAAGATAACAAATAAAAATAAGATTACAATGTGAAAGGTTATTATTGTGCACATTAAAATATTTATCAGAAACACGTCTTAATGGTCAGTCATTAATCAGAATGATCTAATCGCAGTAATAATGATCATCATAATCCGGGAGGTCTGCTCGCAGTGTCCGAATATACGGAACTGCGAGCAGACCTCCACGGGCTGATGATGCATAGCCTGTAAAATGAACTTGACTCTCACAAAGACAATCACAAAATCAAAGATGTGAAAACGTTTGATAAACTTTATTTTGACATAAACACAACAATAACCAGCTTCTGTGAACCAAAAACATAAACTTATAGCCCTACAAGTACAAATGTATATGTGAGTGAGTGTGTTGAAAACTGAGTAGCAGGTAGCACCTTGTATGGTAGCCTCGGCCACCAGTGTGTGAATGTGACTCGTAGTGTCAAAAGCGCTTTGTCAGAGGACTAGAAAGGTGCTATAGAGGTGCAAGTCCATTTACCATTTAGGTCCATAACACTGCATGTTAAAATGTCTAAGGTATGAAGGTATTAAGGAATTAAAACTCCAGGAATTGCAAAGTAACAACAGCAGAGCACTTCGGGAAGGCCTCTGCCTCTGGTGGAAAATGGCATTTTGTTTTATACATGTTCTATCTCCATGGTAATGTTAAGTGACAGCCTTAAGCTCTGCTTCATTCCAAATTGAATACTTTTTCTATTTTAACTTCAAATTTCACGCTCTGGACTGGAACAGATATACAGTATGAGCAAGAGGGTCAAAGTTTAAGGGACAATGTTATGAAGAGGAAGTATGTCCCAGAGGTCAAAGTGTTTTACCTTTGCTGTGTTTTTAAAGATATTTTTTGGGCATTTTTAGCCTTTAATGGACAGGACAGACAAGTGTGAAGGGGGAGAGAGAGGGAGTGACATGCAGCAAAGGGCCACAGGCTGGAGTCGAACCCTGGCTGCTGCGGCAACAGCCTTGTACATGGGGCGCCTGCTCTACCACTAAGCCCCACCTTTGCTGTAAAGCACATCGAATTGCCCTGGTGTATGAAATCTGATGTAAAAATTGCCTTGCCTTGCCTTGTGTGCGTAGTTCATGCAACAGTACGTACTTTGTTAGGGCAGCTGCAGTACGTAATGATAGTTAAAAGAAATGGTATGGTATTTGGAAGGCAGGGTTTATGTTTTCCCATGAGAGCAGTTATTCTGTTTACAAAACTATACCTGTAGTCAGATGTTAACAGTACTTTGATTGGTTTTGAATGCTGAAATCAAAGTTAATGCACTTTTATTCTTGCCTGTAGCTGTACTACACATCATACTACACTTTTCATCTCACTCTCTACAAGGAAACAAATATGTGTATTTACCAAAATGTTGAACTGTTAATTTGAATGAGCAGACTCAGATTTTACTGACAATTACAACAATAGTTAGTAAAACACGGCAAACAAACCCCACCACGATAGATCAAAGATTTACTGAGTGCAAACCTGTTGTGAGGCGAGTGGAGCCAGTCCTGCAGTGGGATGGGACTTCAGCTCCTTGATCTCTCTCTCTGGTATAGTTATAAGTCTGATATGGTAACTTTAATGGTATTATTGTTTTGTTGCTAGGCAGCAGAGGATGTAGCATTCATTGGCCCAGACACCCATGCTATCCAGGCTATGGGGGATAAAATTGAGAGCAAGCTGATCGCTAAAGCTGCCAAGGTCAACGTCATCCCAGGATTTGATGGAGTCGTAAAGGTACGGCCACACATACACAGCAGTGCATGTATGCAAAAAGAACAAGGGCTCTTAATGTGCTGCTCTTCTTAACTCTTTACTAAATTCTTATAATCATTTGTATTGTTTATGGACGGCAATGGGAAATATATAATGTGCTTAATTGGGTTCTGTTACAACAAGTTCTGTCATTCAGCCTTTATACAAAAGATTTCAGCATTCTACTTCACCCACAACCTGATTGATCCATTATAAAACACTACACAATCGCAGCTTAATCAAGACACATAACTGCTGCATATCTGAAACCGTCAAGACGAGCCTTGCTCTCAGTGTGGGGACAAGCTGGTTGAAAGCATGGATGAGACAGTTACTGCAGAGTTGTCAGTAATGCTTTGGTTGATCATCAGTAACCATTAACCCTCTCTGTGTCAGAATGCTGAGGATGCTGTGAAGATCGCACAGGAAATTGGTAAGTCATCACTTTTGGTGTGTGTGTGTGTGTGTGTGTGTGTGTGTGTGTGTGTGTGTGTGTGTGTGTGTGTGTGTGAGAGAGAGAGTGCGTGTGTGAGAGAGTGTGTGTGTGTGTGTGTGAGAGAGAGAGTGCGTGTGTGTGTGAGAGAGAGTGCGCGTGTGTGTGTGTGAGAGAGAGAGTGTGTGTGTGTGTGTGTGTGTGTGTGTGTGTGTGTGTGTGTGTGTGTGTGTGCGCGCGCGCGTGCGTGTGTGTGTGCGTGTGTGCGCGTGTGTGTGTGTGTGTGTGTGTGTGTGAGACAGAGCAGAATCCCCACTGTCATTATATTGCAGAAATGATCAACCATCCGTTTGAACCCATACCCCTTGAAGTTCTGAGGCAGAGGAGGTGTTCAGTCATTATTACCATGATTTATTGTGTGCAGGTCCGGTGTTTAGGATTTAGGGGCATCTAGTGTCGAGGTTGTAGAACTGTGACTGACTTCTCCCGTGCACAAAGCATGAAGGAGAACCATGACAGTTGATGCCAAAATGCAAAATGCAAATGGCCTCATCTAGAGCCAGTGTTGTGTGTCTGTTCTGGACTACTATAAAACACGTAAGCAGACCCTTTGGAAAAGGACTTGTTCTATAGGTAGATATCAACAGCTCATTTGAAGGTAACCAAAACACAAGACATCTTAGTTTCAGGTGATTATAAATTTCATGAAAACATAGCTCTGAATATTACATTCTATTTTTGCCAATAGATGCCCCTAAATCCTACACACTGGACATCACATTACGTTTATACATATCGTCATGGCAGTTTGGGGGTTGTAATGACTTATACAACTGTTCTTTATCTGTTTGGTTTGTTTTGTACAGCTTTTGTGCATTTTCAGATGACAAGGGGCATCCCCTACTAAGAGTTGACATAGATGTGAGGTCTTGCCTACTGTCGACTGATTGTCAATTTTATTTTATTTTTTAAAAATTCATCTATACTCTCATTTATGATACCCGGTGACACGAGGATTGGATGAATATATTGGCAGTTAGCATAGTATGTTGCTGGCTATTTTGGGGGGAAGGTGTTCAATTTGTTGAATTAATGCTCTTTCTTCTAGAAACAAGTGAGAGCCGCTGCACAGTGAGCAGAGAAAATGCAGACAAAGACAGCAGGGAAAAACAGGTGTAGAGCCAGCATATTTTCACATCTAACTCTGTGAATTAAGGGTTTATTTTAAACATAGCTCTTGCTATTGTAGCAAAATAAGTCTGTCTTTGTTTTTATGCCTGTCTGCACTGGCGGTAGCCACAGCTGGAGGCATTATTTTTTGGGGTTGTCTGTCTGTCCCATTCTCGTGAACGCAATATCTCAAAAATCCCTTGGGGGAATTTCTTCAAATTTGGTATAAATGTTCTCTTAGAGTCAACGATGAACTGATTCGATTTTGGTGCTCAAAGGTCCAGGTCACTGTGACTTTCTCTGTCTCATTCTTGTGAACACAATATCTCAAGAACACATTAAGGGAATTTCTTCAAATTTGGCACAAATGTTTGCTTGGACTGAACAATGAACTGTTTGGAATTTGTTGGTCAAAGGTCAATGTGACCTCACAAAACATGTTTTTGGCCATAGCTCAAGAATTTGTGCGCTAATTATGACAAAACTTCACACAAATGTCGAATTAGTGTTGTCACGATACCAAAATCTTTGTTTCGGTACCTATACCAATATGAATTTTGATACTTTTCGGTACTTTTCCTAGGGAAAAGTCCTTTTGGCTACAAACCTTTAGAACAATAAATAGTAGGGGTGTAACGGTACCAAAAAATTGTGGTTTGAAAGTACCTCGGTACGGACGTCACGATTTGGTTGCGCAAATGTTTCACCAAGTTGGTGTTGTCTCGTGTTGTCTCCCTTTGCGAGGCAGACTTTCTCTTGTCTTTTTTCATATGCGCCAGCTGTGAATGTTGATACAAGTGTTGTCATACACACCACTTGTACAATCTGTGCTCCAATGGGAACAAGAAAGGCATTTGTGTGCATAAATGAGTAAAATAAATTAACTAAATTAATGAACTGAATCAATTTCAAAGTACCGGTATTTTCCAAATGCAGTATAGTACCGTTTGGAATACTCTAGTACCGCAGTACTATTTTAGTACCGGTATACCGTGCAACACTATGTCGAATATGAAAAAAAGATGAAGTGATGAAAATGATGAGATATTTGTTCAGATACTGAATTGGTGACACTTTATCTTGGTGTTGTTGCCAGGCTACCCAGTGATGATCAAAGCATCTGCAGGAGGAGGAGGGAAAGGGATGAGGATTGCTTGGAACGATGACGAGACGAGGTCTGTTTCTGTCGCACCCTCAATCTGCACTATCTAACCATCTGCTCTTTTGTAACAACTTCATTAATGAAAACAGTCAGACACCAAACCTTACACAAAACGGGGGAGTTACTCTGCATCAACAGTCACTGTATGTGCCGGGCTATTTGCTTAAATCATTGAACTCAACAGGCTTATATTTGGGACAGGCATCTACATTGGACAGGCCTTTAATTCCTTTTACACAAAACTGTTGCCTAGCAAAGATGGGAAATACGTACAGTATGTAAGTATTACTTGTACAAAAAATAGGATTTAAATAACGTATTAATTATTCATCTGACCTAGCTCTAACAGACAGGGCATCAGAGAGAGAGAGAGAGAGTTACTACAATTGTTTCACAGCACCCGAGGTTTATGGCACCCAGTGTACTGACACAACACCACTTTATCCTGTTAAAACAATATTCATTTGGATTAATTTTTTATGAAAAACATTCGATTATTTTGATCAGTGGGCCCCTATTGACTAAAAGAATATAAATAACTTACTGGGTAATCCAGGAACGGGCACATATTCTGACTTTATGACGGTGTCACCTCTTTTTGTTTTTGGTTTCTTTGGTTTACCATGGGAGTAAATCTGAATGAATTACAGTCTTCTTTAGTACTTACAGTTATATCTGTATGTGTGATCGAAGCAGCTAACTAACATTAGCATGAGTGGGTTGACAACAACCCAGTTTTATACTGTACATCCAAGAACTTCTATAAAAACGAACTGCTTGGCAACCAGACAAGACGTCTAATTGAGACAGGTGTTTCTTTGTTAATATGTGTCACCATACCAGGCTAGGAAAAGGGACTTGGCATTTAATTGGGACTAGGGTTTTAATTTAGGTTTTACGGTACTTAACTGTCGTGAGACAGTTCTTGCATAACCCGTAGTCTCCATCGATTTTGTTTGTCGGTGATGAGGATGGCAGTGCTTCTCTGATTTGTTTTCTGCTGCTGTCTGCCCTGTCTGCCATTTACCCCTGTGAGTTTCTTCTCTTACTGCAAGTCTGTTAAAATCCCTTCACTTTACCCTCATTGACTTGATAAGCGTCACCACAAGGAGTCATGGAGTAGTGACTCTGGTGAGTCAAACTGGCAGGGAATCCATTTAGGGTGCCTGTGTAAAATATCGATATTTGTTGTCAGGAAGTAATACGATTTATTCGCTCATCAATATTTTGTCCGACCTCTATTAGAGATCCTGTTTCTCTGCCTACTTTATACTGTTACTTCCGACCACTGGAAAGACTGTTTGTATTAGCTACCTTGAAGCCTGATGCAACTTTTGTGTGAATGTGTTTTTGTACTATAACAGGGAGGGTTTCCGGTTCTCGTCTCAGGAGGCAGCATCCAGCTTTGGTGACGACAGGCTGCTCATTGAGAAGTTCATAGACAACCCCAGGCACATAGAGATCCAGGTATAATACACGGGCACACAGAAGTTTGATGACATTGAATGTTAGTGTCAATTTCAGTGTGATCAGGATATAATACACTGCAGATAATTAAGGGAACACAGAAATCGCACACCAAATCTTTATGAATGAATTATTCAAGTTGAAAATCTTAGTAGTAAGGGTACCGTACGTGGCAAACCTACTTGCGACCAAACGTATTGATATGCCATCCTGGAGGAGCTGGACTACCTGTGCAGCCTGATTGTGCTGCAGGTACCACCTCATGCTACCAGTAGTGACAAGGACACTAGCAGAACACAAAACTAGAGAAGAATCAGTCAGGAAGGATAAGGAAATAAGCAAAACCATTCCTTTTTTGGAGGTTGTCTAGCTCTTGCCTCTCCATTGCACCTGTTGTCACTTTCATTTGCACCAAAGCAGGTGAAATTGTTTCACATTCAGTTGTGCTTCCTAAATGGACAGATTGATATCCCTGAAGTTTGACTGACTTGGTGGTATATTGTGACCAACACTAGCTGTTTCATAAAACAATCCAGCTACTGCGACAAAAAAGATAAAACACACTAAATTCCTACTGGCTATGTTTCACCAGAAAGAACCTGAGAATACTGTGTGCTTGTTGCAGGTGCTTGCTGATAAACATGGTAATGCTCTGTGGCTGAATGAGAGGGAGTGCTCCATCCAGAGGAGGAACCAGAAGGTGGTGGAAGAAGCTCCCAGGTTTGTGAGAAACTCTCTGCTCTTTGCATTTCTTTGTTTCAGATCAACATGAGCGAATGCAGCCAGTTTGCACAAGAAGGGTATAAAAAGCAGTGATCAGCAGCACTCAAGGTCTTCAGCAGTCTAGTTAAACCAGAGATGAAGCCATACTGTACATTACTACTAAACTGACTGCAAAATATTGTACTTTACTTTGCTTGAGCAGCTCAGTCTATATGGCAGGCACCTGTAATGTTGTAGTGTTTTACCACATTTATGAGTTTATGTAGTGCTCTTGTTTCAGTAAGACTGCAATGAACTTTGAGAATCAGTGCCTGGGCACCGTGATCCATAGGGGGTGCCACAAATGGGGAGGGAAAAAAATGAAAATGTTTATTTTTAACTATTTTTTACCAATACTATTACTACTATTATTTTGAATTACGTCACAAGGCCCTAACATAACTACATAAGGCTACAGGCCTTTTCCCGGGTTCCTGCCCCCCGGCCCCCCTCTTCAGCTTGTTACACTTTGCCTGCTCTCTTGGGGAGATGAGCAAGTTACCTCATGTCACGTGAACCCTGAAACACGCTGTATTGTTATCATGTCAAAACAACAAAAATTATTATTAAATTATATATTTTGGGCGGGACAACACAGTGGTTTGAGTTGAAGGGCTGTATGGTTTCTAGTTCTTTTTACATTCTCTAATATATGGCTGAGTAATAAAGGTTGTTGTATTTCAATATGTACAGTTGTTTTTCACCACTAATCAGATGACTTATGTCTTTGACAGTATGTAGATGTATTAGTGTGTACCTGGAGAGCACCATGTAGACAATAGGAAATGCCTGATAAGACACTTAATAAACCTCCTTAGGTGCCTCCCAGCATTCCTCAGTATGTGGTGACTGGCTGTGAAAAAAGTATGCATATACACTACTCGGCACTAAAGAGAAGGGGATAAAAAATTCTCACGAGTGAGTTTTTGTCATGTATCTAAAAGAGATAGGTTTGTTGAATATCAAACTGTGGAATTTGTTTCTGTTAGACTCCCCATTTTCACCACTGAAGTGACTCAGTGTGTCGTGTTGTGTCCTCTGCAGCACTTTCCTGGATCCCGAGACACGGCGGGCGATGGGTGAGCAGGCAGTGCAGCTGGCCAAGGCTGTGCAGTACTCCTCTGCTGGTACCGTGGAGTTCCTGGTGGATTCGAATAAGAACTTCTACTTTCTGGAAATGAACACACGACTACAGGTGTGTGTGTGTGTGCGTGTGTGTGTGCACTTCATTGTGCCCTCTGATAAATTTTATTGCTGTAACCTTTGTTTTCGCTTGAAAAGATCCATTGATGAACATGTTCACTTTTCATGTGTGTTAAGTTCAATGGAAGAATTAGGAAGGACTAAGAAGAAAGTCAAGGAGAGACAGACGGGCATGACATGCATCAAAGGTGTAGCCAGAATCAAACTGGTGATGATGTGGTTATGTGGCATGCGCTGTAGCCATTCAGCTACCAGGATTCCAAAGAGATCAGTTCTGTTGGACTGTTGTGATGGCTTTTAATGTGAAGAAAGGACATAAGGGTTCCACGCTCAACAAGCACACAACTAGTTTGCCTGCAGAAACTGTATCTTGTCTGTTTAACCTTTGACCCCAGGTGGAGCATCCGATTACAGAGTGCATTACTGGCCTGGACTTGGTGGAGCAGATGATCAGGGTTGCCAAGGGTTACAAGCTGCAGCACAAACAGAAAGATATCCCAATAAATGGCTGGGCCATTGAGAGTCGTGTCTACGCTGAGGTCAGTGTGTGTGTGTGTGTGTGTGTGTGTGTGTGTGTGTGTGTGTGTGTGTGTGTGTGTGTGTGTGTGTGTGTGTGTGTGTGTGTGTGTGTGTGTGTGTGTGTGTGTGTGTTGGGGTTAAGCCAGTGAAGTAGGGCTAAATAAAAGAGTTTACATTTTAAACATTCACCCCTTTGCTGATGTAGCTTTCTGCTCATGCTGCCATTGTGAGTGAAACCTGATTTTCAGTTTATGTAGTTTGTCTTTTTGTTGTTTCTTCTCTTAGGATCCTTACAAGTCTTTTGGTCTTCCCTCCATTGGACGGCTGTCTGGATACCAAGAGCCACTCAACCTCAGTAATGTAAGTGAGTGAGTGTTTTTGTGTGTGAGAGAAAGGGAGAGAGACACACACATTATGTATAAGTTTTAATTTTAACATGGCATTGTAAAATAAAAAACTCCGTACACGCAGCCTTTTTTACAACGTTTCAGGAATAATCTCCGTCCCTACTAACACACCTGAAAAAATAATATAGCCGCAAGCGGCAAGGGTTCTTGACAGCATAGGCCTTTAAAACTTGAAAGCTGGGTAGGATCAAGACCTTTAACAGTTCACAATGCCTGCATTAAAGATTACCAGCAGGTTTTATGAAGATCAGACAGATGCTCATTCATTTACGCAAAAATATTCCAGGCCACACTCTTCTTTGGAAACACTGTTGCTTCCTATTGGTCAGCTTCAGAAACATTTTGGGGACATTGGGACAAGCTATGATGGCTTAGTTCAAGAAAATCACTGCAAACCTACAGATCTGCATGCTCAGTCTTTGGACAGCAGTGTCAGGATCCATTTGTAGCACAACTAGCCAATACTTAAGCACGTCCATATCTGACAAAGATAGTCCATGACAGCTGCTTGAAGTGTAGCTCCTCATTTTGTGGGCACAGGTCGGAAATGCGCAAACATGAACCATTCTTGACCAAATTGGCATTTTCTCTCTGTGGGCAGAGGGTCACAGCTGCCAGCTTCATGGCCATGCAGCAGCTGCCCTCCACTGCCTTTTTTCCCCCTCTCTCTCTCTCCTTGTACAGACTTTATCAGTGTACTCCAGCTGACATAAATAAAGGGCAACGGTCAAACTCAAAAGCCTCATCCACATAATTGAAATCTGGGAAATAATCATCCATGACACTGAAGAAACAACAATAAAATATGTTTACTGTAAAATACTCTGATTATTATTCTCTCGAGAGAGAGCTCATACACATTTCCACTGTTGTTTTCCTGCAATATCTCGTGATATTTCCATCTATTACTTCTGCTTAACGAGGCAATAACAAACAGACCACATCAAGTGAAAGATAAAAAGACACTTCAGCCACTTATAATAATAATCTGAGCCGCTCTGGTTCAAAAATAACCACTTTTAATGGACATACAGTGACAATGTTTTATTGCCCCATGTGCCTCCATTGCAGTTCGTTCTGTGGCTGCCAAATGCTGCAGGCTCACTCACTACTGGAACAATTTAAAAAGTTGTTTTTCACATCAGTGTCCTTGATCAATTCAAATGGGGAAATAGAGTCCAGGATGAAAAATGCTGAAGTTATTCTTTAAAGCTTCACCAGGCAGGATGTTAATGTAACAGACAAACACAACCTACATAGCACATTTGAGCTGCAACAGAGGAGAGCATTCATGTTGTTTAGTTTCACCTGATTTGTTCTCTTTTTACACATCCCACTTGCTCTCCCTGAGTGACTGGTAAGTGTCCTGCCAGTATGATCATTTTGTTCTCTGCTCCTCGCTCTGTCAGGTCCGTGTGGACAGCGGCATTCAGGAGGGAAGTGACATCAGCATCTACTATGATCCCATGATCTCTAAGGTCAGTGATGTATTGAATATATGATAGTTTTGTGTGGTTCTCATTAATGATAAGAACAGATGGTCACAAAAAAAAGTAGATTACAAAATTCCACAAGGGTTTGTGGCTCTGCAGTCATTTCCTCTGGTGTGTATTTGTAGTTGGTTACCTATGGAGCTACCCGAGCAGAGGCTCTTGCCAGAATGGAGGATGCACTGGATAACTATGTTATCAGAGGTACACAGATTCTCAAAGTGACTGTCAGCCAAGACGCACAGTCACTTTTTAAATGGACATCAGCTTATTTTACTTCCTGTGATAAAGTTTGGTTATCTACTCTCCAGGTGTGACGCACAACATCCCCCTCCTGAGGGAAATCATCACCCACCCCCGCTTTATCTCTGGTGATATCAGCACCAACTTCCTGCCGGAGGTTTATCCCGATGGCTTCAAGGGTCACCAGCTGAATGTAGACACACGCAGGGAGCTGTTGGCCTCGGCAGCAGCGCTCTACATCACTGCTCAGCTCCGCTCACAGAAGGTCCTGGGTGACCTGAGGTGAGGACGCCAGCAGGCTTGTTGTGGTGGGGGGTACAGGGTCTTAGTATGCTGCACGTCTTCTCTGCAGTCATGAGCCATTTCCTGAAAAATGCAGTGCGTTTATAGGGCCTCAACACAGTGGAAACTAAAATGTTACAAAAAGCTGTTGTTGATCAGTTTTTGCATGGTATCTGTTATTGTTGCAGGGCTCTGCACCTATTTTTATTTTTAGGGCCATTTTAGAAACACACAGACAGAAATTTAGGAGTCAGTCATTTTTAAATAACAATAATGAGTCTGTAAAAAAAAAAGGTTGGAGTTTGATAGCATTTTATCCAATCTGAATCCACATACTGAATCTTATTTCAGCTTTGAACTTGCTTATTAAATCTGAATCCATTCACATCCTTAATTGAATTCATTTATATTTAGCATTCAATTACTGAAGAAGCTAATGTCAGTCTCACACCGAAGCCTTTTCAAGCAGTTTCACTCAGTATGTTTACATGCACAGGTCAGTCGAGCTACAGCTAGTCTATTTAAATGGACTACTGTCGTTGTCCCAGTATACAAGCACGGGAGAGGAATCGATTTTTTGACAGAAATATGTCCGACTCCACTATGATAGGTGGCGATATGCCCCCTCTCAGCTTGGTAGTATTGGACCTTTTTCTGGTTGACCTATTACGTCACAGACCAAACAATCCACAAACAAGTTAGCTATGGTTAACTAGCAGCCATGGTGGACAACTTTACAGCTCTGTACATTTTATCCGTCTATAAATGCACAGCTCTAGATATAGATTCACCATTTTTACCAGCTTCTTTTGTCACGTAGTTAATGCTATTCGGCTTGCATGTCGTACGCCGAGTGCCTAGGCCAGTTTGAGTCTGGTTGACTGCATACTGTACATGCAGGAGTAATTTCATTATCTGGATGTGTTGATCCAAATTTGAGAAATTCAGTTTAGTACAATAACAGTCAGACTGACATGTAAACATGTTAGTAAGTCTGGTTTTAGTCGAACTAACACAATAAATCCATTTTTCTCTCATGTCATGTAAACGTACTTGTCATTGTGTTGCAGACAAATTTCCAGTGTGGTAATAAAATCATGAGTGTTACTTCAGTTGGCTTGCGTTCCCGTGATCTTGGTCATTTGGTGTAAGATGGTTGTAAAGCTCAGTCCAAGTTGTTTGTTAATATTATCGTGAGATTTTTCAGTCTTGGCTCATGCAAATGAGCAAATGATGTGAACCAATAGCTGCGCTCTCTCCAGCACCACACAGGAAGTAGCAAACCACTAGACTGTAAACATGGAAGAACATGAAGAATTCTCAGTTCTCTCGTGTGAAAAAGGAGAAGAAACTGGTGAAGCTTTGGAGTGAACACGAGTCCGTGTTTAATTCAGCATATATTTGATCGACCAACCAGCATTTATTTTAGTGAGAAATCTGAATTTTTAAAACAGTTCACCTCTCATTCCCACAGTCTCCTCCCACTGAAATACCGCAGCTAACCAACAGAGGCTGGTAGCAAGTTAAGGCAACAAAATCTAAAATGTAAAGTTTGTACACAAATACAGTTTATCTTTATGGATTATATTGATGCTATATTACGAGAATACTGTAGACATATGAGACTGTCTCTGGAGTTATGTGTTCATGTAGACACAGAAGGAATTGTTAGTGTCATACTTTATAAAGGAAGTTTGGTGTAACATTCCACCAGGAGCAGGATGGGAAATAATCTCAAAATGAATCTAGTTGTAGTCTTGCAAATAGTGACCCTGAAATCTTGCAGTGTATGACTAAAAACTCACCTTGTCTTTAGATGTGAGAGTGTCAGACTTTAGTCTTTTAAAATTATATTGAAGTGTTATTTCCCACACAAAAACAGTTTTGATTGGTATCTTAATTAATGTTCACAACTTGCAGCTATAACCTGAAATTAGATGAGATAGAACTGTATGTGTGTGTTGCAGGGTGTCGTCTTCTCCTGTGGAATGTAGCTCCTGGGAGCTGCATATGGAGCTAGAGGACGGAAGCCATTCTGTGGAGGTTACCAAATCAGGAAATGTTTATACCGTGAGTATTAAATCTGCGTCCATCAACAAATTAAATATATCAGTATCTGTGGATAACAACAAGAATGTGTCAAAAGCATTAGGCCCCGTTCTGTTAAAAAGATAAGAAAAGCATCATTAAAACTGAGATGCTAATATATGTATGTTATCAACTTTGTTGACGGGCGAGTCATGTAGTTAGTGGGCTGGCCACGTAGATGCTCCAGCACCCTGCTGCTTATCTTGATGAACCAGCTCCCAGTATTCCCATAAAAGTCGTGAATGGGAAAGAGCGTAAATTTGCATTTTATTTTGTTGGTATTCTGAAAATTTGGTTAGAATTTGCACTACATCTGGATGGACATCAGACAAGTGTCTCTTGGTAATGAGTCTGAGCCATCGCAGCTACCAGGGGTCCGTTTCACAAAGCAGGTTCAACAAACTCTTGAGTCTAATCCTGAACTCTGAGTTGATCTACTCTGAGATAGGAAACTCTGAGTTTCCGGTTCCAGAACAGCTGATTTGAATCAGTTTAATCAACTCGGAGTAGTTTCACCTGGAGTTAAGCGCGTGCACCACCACTATAAAAAGCCAGCATCAATGGAGCCCCGATTCGACGAGTCACCGTGGCAACGGGGAAGAGGAGGGCTGCGTTTTTCACTCCACTAGAATTAGAAATCTTAATGCGCTCATATGGCGAGTTTGAACACGTTTTCAAAAAGAAGTGCATAAGTTTAAATGTAGTCCTTTGCAATCACAATAATATAACAGGGGAAACTGCTTGAATGGTAGCCCATTCATTTATTTCATTTAGGCGCAATCCCGCGGGGGAGAAGCGCACTTGGCAGCAGTTTAGGCTGAAATATAAAAACATTGTTCAAACAGGTAAGACCTCGACATAATCTCATGGGGGTATCTCATTTTGATCACGTTTTACATTATAAAGTTAATATTAAGTGGCTGTTTGACTGTGCAGTTGTTTTATCCCCAACATAATGCTGTTTTTACACACATAAATGTCTTCTCATCTATATCATGTTCTGTTAAATAATTAAGCCTATTCAAACTAACACAGACTTCTACTCAGCCAACAGAAAGAAGGCAGATGCCTGTAAAAGCACACTTTTCTGACCGCCCTGCATACAGTTGCCTTACTCAAGTGCTCAGCATCTCCGACATTGTACAAAAAACTTCCATTTGCAAAGAAACGCAGCACAACACACACTATCTGCTGGGATGTGAGAGCATAACTACGATTGGTAATGTTGCAAATGTAAGCATGGATTAGGTTGTGTATGTAGATGATGGACTGTGACGTGAAACGGTACAGCTCAAAAAGATAACTGTGTGGAAATGCTAGAACATCTGTGCGCGGTCTGATAACCATCTCCTGACAAATATTTAATTCTCTGTGCAGTAATGCTGCACCTTCATCCCCGGGATCGTTATCAAAAGGACATGCGTGTTAGTGAAAAAAGTTGCCACCTACTGTGCCTAATGGACTTCTAATATAGTGACTCTGATTTTAATTATTTTTTTTAAAATGACAGACGGCAGAACTAGGCTACGCCAAAACTCGCCTGTTGACTGAGTGAATGAGGAAATCAAATGGAGTGTGTGGCTCTGAAAGAGGGTGGAGACAGAGAGAAACTCGAGGTTCATTGAGAAAAACCTGGACCCGACCAGGTTAGGTTCATAGAGTCTGTTACTGCGGTAACTGACCGAGAGCTTAAGTTACCTCTGTCTCTGAAACAGGCTAGAGTTACCCCTCTTTCTCTGGTTTGAGTTACCTCCCTTTTTGAAACGGAAAACTTCCCTCATTTAACAGACTGAGTTTTCACTAAACCTGCTTTGTGAAACGGACCCCAGGAACAGAATCGTCTGTGGTGTTTGTTTCTGTAGGTGGAGGTAGATGGAGGAAAGGTAGAAGTCAGTGGACAGTGGAACCTGGCTTCTGCACTGCTACCACTCACCATCAACGGCACAGACAGGATGCTACAGGTAACACACACACACACACACACAGGTTTGTTAAATTATATCTTTTCTATTTCTTACCTCACACAACCACACTGTAAGAGTTGAAAAAACCCCTGCAGATTAATAGAACAAATGTTTGCAGAGTTGTAGAGAGTACAGATGTACTGCAGATAACATTTTGTCTTTTGTCACAGTGTCTGTCCAGAGATGCTTCAGGAAGGATTGTCTTGCAGTTCATGGGCACATCGGTAAGGTTGTATTTCTGCTTGGAATGGTAATAAATAATCATACACATTATTTCACAAGCTGCTGTCTCTCATCCTCGTGTTATCTAACTGAAATCTGCTGAATCTTGTTTATACAACTTTTCACATATGCAATGGTATTTTTTACGAATTTTACGTAGAAAAACTTTTTTAATGAAACAGGCACATCTTGACATGCATGATGGCTCTGTTCATTCAATACACTGTACTCCGCTTAATACTACTTGCACTTTACTGTCTTTGTATTTGTTTTTTGTCTTTTTCATAGTATGTATTTTACTGTCTAAACTGTAGCACTGAACAAACTCAGTTCAGTTCCATGTGTATAAATTCTACCTTGTACTTACCCAGACCTGTAAATAGACTTTGCCATGTAAAATTGGTGGTGTTTCTCTTTAAGTAGTGACTATGGTCTTTATTTTATTTTAAAAAATCCTCTTGATTTCATTGCAGTACGAGACACCTCCTTCCTGTGTTTCTTACACTGTGTATTTTTATATAGTTTAAGGTTCGCGTTCTGTCAAAGTTAGCTGCGGAGTTCAACTCCTACATGCCAGAAAAAGTACCAGAAGACACCAGCAGCATCCTGCGCTCACCGATGCCAGGCACAGTGGTGGCTGTGTCCGTCAAGCCTGGAGATACGGTAAGACATCCCAATATGAAGAGGTTCACAACACACCTGCAGACAAGATCTGCAGCCGTTCTTATGTCTTTATTCAGTTAACTAGATGTTACAGGAGAGACTTAATAAGCCAACATTCCCAGTTGCACACTACTGTATAGCCATGCTGCGTAACCTCTGTCCACAAACTTCAGTGTACTTTTGGCCTGGGTTAGTCTTTCCTAGTTTGAAAGGATGATGCTATAACAAACAGTTATATTTTAGACAACAGTGTGCTTTCAACATCGTGTCAACAGTTTGGATTTGTCTGTTATTGCCGTAAACATATCTAGACGACATGTTGATTGTGTCAGCCTGTTGCAGCGATACGTCAGCTTGCTGCCATATTGGAGAAGGTGAGACTTGCCTGTAAACAAATCCAAGTAAACGGGGGATCTGCGATTTTTCTGAAGAAAAAGCACTATAACGTTTATAATTCTCAACCAATTTCAGCGAGTTGTTTTTATATTCAAGGGATTATGATCTACATGTGTACGCTTAATTAGAATCTCAATATTTTGGATATAATCACTGCTGGATGCTCAAAAAAGGCTACCACAAGAAAATATTCTTTGTTTTTATCTTTTTTTAGGGCAGTGGGTCATACAGTAGATGTTTGTGGCTGCCAGCCTTAGCTGTTGCGCCAACGTTAGTGAGCATGTCAACATTAGCAGGCCTTCATTTTCCCAGGATTGTGCCAGGTGGCAGAGGGGAACCGGTCTAAACCCTTGAATATAAATGACACATTACGATTGGTTGAGAAATATAAACATGCTCTAGGAAAACTGTAGCTCCCATGTTTACTTGTTTTTTACAGGCAAGTCTTGCCCTCTCCAATATGGCGGTGACGTTGACATACTCCAGTAACTAATGAGGAATCTGTTTCTATATATGGCTATTGCGGCATGACTGTGGTTTGGAAGTGACATGTTCCAACTTTCACTCATGAGTGGTATTTTCAGGTGTCCACCTACTTCTGTCTGTGCAGTGCATGTTGTCATAGCTGCTGTCTGACCTCTTGGTCAGTAAACACTAGTAAGCCCTGGTTTGTCACCATAGATTTATAATAATAACCAGATACCGGGTGCGCAGATGTCACCTATTCATTCCAATTCCAATCCCGAGTTGCTTGCTGCCTGCTGCATACACAAAAAAAGTTTCTAGCTTCCGGGTTTATTTCCACGGCATGCAGCCCACTGAAGAATGTGCAGTAGACTTTACATTATGATGACGTCACCGATTTTTAAGTCACTTTTCTTAGCTTCAGGAAAGTTCTACAAATTTAAAACCTCCATGGATCAAAAATTCATAATAGAAAGAGTCATAACTGGCCTTGTCAACAGTTTTACAGCTGTCTTTTTAATAATGGCGACCTATGGGGAGAATGGTTTTTGGGCTACAGGGGATATTTTCTGTGTGATACCGACAGTGGCCACTGGGAAAAATTGGCTGCAAGGCTGAGTGGCATTCCTGGGGCCCTGTTTGTCACACTCTGGTTATGTGTGTGTGTGTGTGTGTGTGTGTGTGTGTGTGTGTGTGTGTGTGTGTGCGTATGCGTGTGTGTGTGGTTACAGGTTGCGGAAGGTCAGGAGATCTGTGTGATTGAAGCCATGAAGATGCAAAACAGTTTGACTGCTGCCAAGCAAGCAAAGGTAACAATATGAAACTATGACAGTGGAGCTACTGTTGTTGTTATTATTATTGGTAACTAATATTATCTTGTTTATAGATTTTAACGGGTGTGTTTTAAGATCAGTTCATCTCCACTAATGAATACAGTGTTTCCTCTAGGATTTTTTTCAGCAGCGAGGGGTGACAGACATCAGCCCCCCACTTTTCTATAATACATTACTGATATTTAAATGGAATAAATTACTTATTGACTTATTCGTATTTCAAAAACAGCATCAATAAGTGATTAACATAGGGGGGATCAAAATAAAATAAATAAATAAAATAAGAATCAACCAGCCACCCTCCTCCCCTGACAAGTAAAGAACAGTCCCTAAAGTGCGGTGAGGTTTGTGACATCTGTACTCACAGAGCGTGTTGAATGATTTCTTTTGCTCGCACAAAACTATTTTTAGTTGCACATGTGAGTGCGGTGACGGAGTAAAATAACGCCACACTGCCGCCAGCGTGACGCCGCTGCTGAATGGAATGTAGTAGAAACACTGGAATATAAAGGCAGCAGCCTGTCCACATGATACTGACTGTTGCAGTGATTTGATGCACAATGATAAATAATCATGGGGGTTAATAGACACATTTGTATCCAAGTGAAACAAATAAAATAATAATATTTTCTATGGGCCTTTAAAGTTTTGATGTTTTATTTTTTTATGTGTGTGTGTTCTCTTGCTCTTCAGGTGAAGAGTGTCCACTGTAAGCCCGGAGAGACGGTGGGAGAGGGAGACCTGCTGGTAGAGCTTGAATAAAACACAACCTTTGATGTGAGACATCAGCACCTGGATGAGCCCTGCACAGAGGAGGACCTGCACTGGCAATCAGACTGGACAATAACTGATGATTGATTTACTTGCCAGTGGTCAGTCTCCAGAGTGGCCCCTCCCACCCAGCAGAGTTTTGTTTCCCCAATGGTGACTCAGCTGAGCTGTGAGCTCAGCAGTGTTACAGTGTCCTATCCAGATGTCACACTCATCCATGTTGCTTTAGATGCAGCTGACTTGAAAAAAAAACCACTTGTAAATCTTTCTGTTCTGCTCCTGTTTTGTGTGTTTTCTAGATCTGATCGTTAGTTTTTGTTAAAGGCTCAGTTCACCCACATTACAGAAAATAATTTTACCACAGTGCTGTCTTACCTTGCAGAAGGCTTTGGTTTTAGGTGCTGAGGTCTTGAGATATTTGCTGCCCGTCCTGTACACTTGACATGGACCTTTAGTTTAAAAGCTGCTGATGAGTTTTTCAAATGTAATTTTGTAAAATTCCATTTATCCTTATTGTATTGGAGTGGAGGCAGAAATCTCAGATACAGGTGTCTTAAAATTTCATCAGAGAAAACCAAAACAGCATAGCTCGATAGCACTCAAGGTAAGTAGGAAAAGTTTTGTAATTTGGTTGAACTGACGTTTTGAGCTGACACTCTACGTACCAATAAAGTGCTCCTTCTTTTCCACGTACAATAACTCTGAACTGCTGTCTGGCTACATCAGAAACAACAGATAGAACCAGAGAAGGTAACTTCTAGAGAAAATGCTGTGTGGCTACTTCCCCAGGAGAAGAGTGGGCGGCACCTTCAGACACTTTTTAGTCCAACTATGGTAGCGGCATGTCCTGCCCCACTCCAAGGAAAATATAACAGAGGGAAAGGTCATGATGCCAGTGGCAGAGTTTGAATTTTCCATTGGAACCAGAGTTTGATGCCACTTCTATTGGAGTAAATGGGGCGGGTACAACAAATCACACTATAACCAGTCATATCTTTATTGTTTTAACTTTTCATGAAAATCCCTTCACCATATTACAAAACCAGTCCATTCTCATTTCAAAGTTGTCAAATACCGCAGCTTAATCAGTGATTTTGGCATCAGACACCTGATACCAAAAGTGGCCTTGCCTGAATGTCATTGACCATACATACAGCCCCAGTGGCCATTCTCTACCATCTAGCACAGAGTGCCACTCTACCAAGAGTTCCTCCATGTGATAGGTGACCCTTAAAGGGGTTCCCTGCACGGACATGTGTGGCCTCATGGGCGTCACCGATCACATTTTCCAGATAAGTCAATGTTGCCACCCGTTATCGATTGGGTGAGGTTCTTCTGCTCCATCTTCATCAGATAGGTACCAAGGATTCATAGTTACTCTGTCGGCCATGTATGAAATAGCACAAAAGTTACAGATGTAACTACGGTTCTGTGGCTCTTGGATGATCCTGAAAAACATTCTCTAGAAATGATCTTGTGGATGACTAAATTAGGTCACAGGTGTCTTTGCTGATATAAATACTGAGACGGAAGATATTCAGTGTTAAGTACTGCCTTTGGAAGTCATTCAGGATTCATAGAACTCTTACATCCATAACTTTCTATTCAGAAATGACTCTTTTCCAAAAATATTTGTCAGTGCACACAAAAATACTTAATGTTGTATAATGCAAGAAAAAAAACACCAATATAATAATAAACCCACCAGTATTTACAAGTATTTGCAATTTTCATTAAAAAAATGTATTTGGATGTTATTAGATTTGTATACAGATTGCTGAAACTGCATATGCAAACTGCTTGTCATGTATAAACCTCACCACATCTGTGTAGTGTGTGTATGTGTTTTGAGACTGCTGCTTGATTCACAAATGCATTTTATTCCACAGGGAATTATCTGTACCCAATCAGATGCCTCCTTCTGTTTCAGCCAATCACACAAGTGTAAATTCAAGGGTATGATTTAATGTGATCCTATGTGATTACATGGCATTATATTGGCGCAGTCTGCAATTCTGAACACGAGGATGGATATCACACTAACTACATCCAGCTACCTGGAGGTCCACCTCATTGTAGCGTCTGGCGGCGGCGCTCAAAGTGTAGATTACAACTGTCTTAGTGTGCATGATTAGATGTTTGAGTTCTGAATGCTTGCTAAGTTAATGGTGTGGCATTAAACACTGATGTTAGCTACAGATTAATTATATATTGCTAATAATGACAACATAGAATCACTAGCTAGCCATTATATGATCCGATTAAGGCTGGACAACATAACCGTACTGATAACTTACTTGTCCGAGGCTGTCTGTTAGGGTCATGTAGCTTATAAGAATGCATGAAAGAATGAGTCCCAAAAACACACAAATGCAGTTCAGTTCACACATGACAAGCAGTTTATATGTAGGTTTAACAGTCTATATAATAATGTAACATCCAAATATATTTTTTTGGCCTGTAATGGTAAATGGACTGCACTTGTTTAGCACCTCTCTAGTCTTCCGACCACTCAAAGGGCTTTTACACTACATGTCACATTCACCTATTCACATTCACACACTGGTGGCTGAGGCTACCATACAAGGTGCCACCTGCTACTTAGTTTAACACTCATATGCATTCACACACGCAATTTGAGGTTTAGTATCTTGCCTAAGGGTGCTTTGACATGCCATGACATTTGACTAAAGGAGCAGGGGATTGTAGCAAAGGGCCCCAGTGTTGAAGTCAAACCCACACTGCTGTAATTAAAGACACATTATTGTGCATTTCCACTAGATTTGCCAACAGCGGGCGTCTTGAGGATTGACACATTTTGTATATTCAGTCACGCGGGGCCTGGTGGAATTGTAGTGGCGAGTTTGGAGAGGGGGGTATGCGGTGCATTCAGCGGTCTGCATTTGCATACCATAGACTACATTCAACTCCATGCAAATGAGTATGAATTTTTCCTTTTTTTTTTCTTTTTTCTTTTGTCAAAACAACCAGGAGCCACTGGGGACGGGCTAAAGAGCATGTGGCTCCAGTGCGATAGGTTGCCGATCCCTAGTCCAGAGCAATGCGGATGATAGGGGTGGGGGAAAAAAATGAATACGGCATAGTATTGCGATATTTTTGTGTGGCGATATAATATCATCACACAGTGCCGAGTACTGTTTTTTATTCTATAAATTATCAATATGACAAATACAAATTAATTACTAGGTAGCCCACGGGAACAATCTAATCAATACTTTTTTCAGTCCGCTAGATACATTTTGCTGCTGCAAGAAAATGATGGGAGATGAACAGACTGAAAATTTTATCTTATTAGATAAAACAGATGTTGATAGAGTTTTCCTTTGGGGACATAATTTACAGTTGAAAAAAAATAAATGAATAATAAATTGCAACACATTTTATTGCAATACTTGGCGTATTGCAACATACTTAAATTCACAATAATATTGTAGCGTGACTTATGTATCATGATAATATAGAATCATGAATCCTCTGATGATTTCTACCTTGTGTGGATGACTTACAAAACTTGGACCAAGCTGTCAAACTAGGCGACGTAGTTAAATTGCCTATTTTCTACCTCAAATGTTTTCATAAATACATTTTTGTGGATTGTTTCGATGTAATAATAGCAAGTTAATGAGCAGACTCCCATGTTGTTCCTGTTTGAAAGAGCGAGCAGAGAGCCAAGGACCCAACCAGCAGTGCGTTAACTTGTCACATTATGTCACTTTGCTTTGGAAACATGGTGTCAGTACATGGGGCGCATGCACTACCAGGTGAGCTATACGAAGGTGCGCCCTGTGACCCTCAAATTCAAACTAACTTTGCTATATTTCTCTGCTGCTGCACTTGGAGAAGCCTGAACAACCATATGGAACCATTTTGACATTTTTGGTGCTGAAAAGTCCATGTAGACAAATCTTGGGAGACACTGTGCAATGTGGAAAATGGTGACTTGTGCATTTTACACTTGTGCATAATTTTAACACAACCAGAGCTGTTAAGAAGCAAACCCTCACAGCTTTATTTGTCTGACTACAAGTTCCAAACTACATCTGCAAACACAGAGTGCATGGATCATGAAAGAAACCTAAAATGTATGACATGATGACTGACACAATCTCTGGACAGTCCAGCAGCAGGTCACTGCAGTGTGACTGTGGCATGGAATGAACCCACTTTCTGTGTCAGATACTGGGAAAAGGCTTGTATGAGTTATGATTCATTTCATTCAGATTATATGCAGATAGATACTGTATGTTCAAAATTACAACCCAGTGTACACATGCTCACACAGAAACATTTTAGGCACACAAACAAAGAAAATAGTCGTCTGTCGGAGAAAGAGAGTCCTCTTGCTTGAAGAAATGAAGAGGTGAAGGTTCAGATTGTAATGTTCAGTTAAGTTAGACAGTGCTGAATGTTCCAGAGGTTAATGGGAGAAAGCACCCTCTAGCCATATAAATAGTCTTTTGTGTATTTGGATCCTTTAGTCCACTTTGACCACACTGTAGATCTTGGTGACAAACCAGAAACAGGCAAAGAAGCCAATTGAACCTGTGGACAGACAAAACACCTTTACTTAGAGCTACATTAGTCACTAATTGCACATCATCAAGGTGAAATACTGTACACACACGGTTCTGTTTTAGTTCCACTCCCACAGTTAGACAGAAATGGATGTAGAGATGCCTTTAAACATCTGTTTGCATATGCACACTATCGCTCAACACCAAACAGTAGATGGAGAAATTTAGAAACAAGCTGGTGAGCGGAGCATTTAGCAGCTAAAGAGACGGATATTTTCCACAGGAGATGGTGGAGACCAAACCAGAGCTAAAGGTAGAGTGAATATTGGACTTGGGTTCAATGGCAGTGTTAAGTTGATTTTCTTAATTACAAGCGAAAACCTCTAAGGCTGAAAAATGAAGCCTGCAGATAAAATAGATCTGACACCCTCTGCCTTCAGAAACTTTTATACTGTGATATATCATCAATAAATAAAGAACATTGACTAATCATCTAAAAATGCCATAAATAATAATAATAATAATAGTCAAATTCAAATTCCTCTATCCTTGATGACAAGAGTTTCCACAATCTAAACTGAGATCCTACCTTTGACCTTCAAAAACAATCAATTTTGTAGATGTGTGCATGAGAAAGATGATGACCATAGCAATCCCAAATGGAAAAATGCATCAACCCTTATCTCATACCTACCAGTGAATAAGAAAAAGATGAGGGCCATGATCATGGTGTATCCAAAGTAAAGGATGGTGCTGGCCAGTCCAGTGATTTGCAGCTTAGAAAAGAAGTAATGAATGGCATAAACCAGGAAATAGACAGCAGTGAAGCCGCTGGTCAGGAAGGAACGCCACTGCCAATGGTAGTCCTGTGAAAAGAAGAAAGGCAAAGTTTTATAGATTGAGGCCCTGACTGAAGGGTTTATAAGAGCTATTGTGGAGTCCACAGTCATGCTGTTAAACACCTGCAAACCTATGGAACAAGTATTTCCTGCTGCAATGGTATAATCTGTGGTAATAGTACTTTTATACACAGTACTGGTCAATTATAAAATTAATTGCTGATGTTCCCTGAAACAAAAAGCTGATCATTTTAGAGGAGCTGTGTGTGACGCTCAGAGCATTAATATAACAGCAAACCACTATTTGTTATGTTAAGATATAGTGGAGTGAGAGTCACACTCCCTCTGTGTCTGTTATAATCCAAGCTTCTCTGGGGTTTGTTTGGTAAGTTTGTGTGGTAAGGCCGTGTGTGCATCCCACTGGCTAGCTTATCACTACGGTTCCACTGGACAGTGGCATCGCAGAAGCTAAGCGCACACCGTCCAGTTTATCCTTGGTAATGCCGTTAGCTCTGTCAGCACTGTTGTCGTTGTTAGCACTCTTTATTGAGTTAGCACCACTAGCTGCTAGCCACTGGCTGAGCCACACTCCATGTTGAGAACCGTGTGCAGATTCGGAATCATAGATATGTTGTGAATGCGGCATACAGCTTCTTTAAGGTACTGAATTGACCACGCTGTTCACCTCAGCACATAAGTGGAAGTAGCAGAGCAGGATGGTGGCCTCAGAGCAGGTGATAACCAGGATAATGAAGACAAGGAAGAGGAAGCCAAACATGTAGTACATCTGATGGGACCTGGGGAACAGGCAGAGATATGTGATTGTTTGTTTGTTTGAAGGTTTTATTCCAAACATGTTAAAGTAACAAAAGGAAGAATAAATAAATAAATAATTAAATTAAACAAATTTAAGGACACAAGATAGATTAAATGCATCACTGGATGGATTGCATGTTATTGTCAGTCTGCTACCATATTTCCAGTAATACAACAATACAGCTAATTAAGATATTCCACCCTTTTACTCAACTTGGTCAAATTGTATCTGCCAAAATAGTTATAAACAAAAAGATATATGCAGTATGGCCCATTATAATCAAAACGACAAGTATGGACAGACACTTGAGGAGAACAGTACGAAACAAATGAGCCGCACCATCATTTAAAGACTCCCCACAGCTCTGACTGAGTAGGGCTGAGCTGATTCTCAGCTTTCCATATTTAAATTAGTTGCAAAAACTGAGCTTGCAAGATGTATTCTGACTTCTATAAAATATTGCTTAGTCTTCATTCTTACCAGATGGAGTTTAATATGAAGAACAGCTGAATAAATATACATCCAAAGGGCAGAATTCCTCCCATGACAATACCAGGAAAAGGCTTTGTGTAGAATGACTGCTCTGGGACTTGACGAGGGATCTGATTGGTCCGTACTGGGTGCTCAATACCCTTTAACAATCAGTCACAGCAGGGAGACAGAGAGAATCAAACACAATATTCAGATAGGCACACCCTGAAATACTATCTCATAAACATAATTTTAAAATGACACATATATTAAGTTTTACACACACAGACAGTGACTATGTTTAAATGCACACTGTTATTCCAATATTATTCTGAATATGATACAGGTCATTTCACAGCTTACTCCATTAGTATATTCCAGTTTTTTTCTGAATGTAGCATTTTCTGATTAAGACATGTAAGATTTGCTCATATTATTTAAGTTTTAGGAGCACTGGACATGGACCTGTGTTCAGTATTCAAATTATTTGTCTCAGTGGGCTTTTTACTGCAGTTTGATACACATGGCTTCTTCTGTTGTTCATAGCACTGCACTGTCAGACTCTGGGCAGAGACAGAGCAGCAAAACGCTGGGCATGTTCAAAGTGAAAAGTGAACTTTCATTCTGCTGGGTCTAAAAGTTTGCATTCACTCTCAGCAGTTGCTGCTCTCATCCATCGAGCTGATCTATAAGCTCGGATCAGGTCGACAGACCAATTATCCACCCCGCCAGTCACAAACTGCTGCTGAGAAAAGAAAGAAGTCATGGAGAGCTCTGCCTGCGTTACATTCATGGACCCACAGAAATCTCTAAATTTAGAGATGGGACACAGAATGAAACAAAGGGACACAAAGGCACACAAAAAATTGCTACTCTTTTCCTCCCACCCCCACCTGTGTTGTCAGCAACAGCCACACATAGACCCTAATCCAGTGGAAACACTGGCATGTAAATGTAGTCAGTGCCTGACCAAGCTACAGACTCTTCCAGCAATTTACTTAGAAATGGTGGTGTATTGTATTTTTTTCCACAGTTGGTTATTCTTAAACTTGAGTCCTTAATGAACATAACTGATGACACTGTATGACATGTGACAACACACACTTTCTGCAAGTCACTGGCATGACATGTGTACCAATAGTTACAGAATGTGTAAGGTATGAATCGATGTACGTTTATTTCAACTTACTGCTTTCTTGAAGCCAAAGTATGCTCCTATAAAGGTAAGAGGCACTGAGATACAGAACCAAAGAGCCAATATGGCTACCAGGGTCCCAAATGGCATCGCTGCTGAAGAACCTTCACCCCACAGGATCAAGTTCATCACAAAGAAATCTGCAAATACCACCCTGAGCAGAGACCGAAAGGATGTTAGATGAAGGAGTTAATGAGAGTGGTGGAGTCTTTCTCATGCAGTAAACTTCTACTCTGGCACTGTGTCCATTGTAATGTTAAAGCCAGCTTTAACAGTCTTACCCAGGACAGAGGAAGGCTGTCAGCAGAACATTGGTCTTCCACTTCTCTCCTCCAAAAGCTGACATTTAACCAAACACAAAGAGAAAGGAGAAAAGGATTTATATACATCTAATCAAACTGGATATCCAACATAAAACACTTCCCTGTATCTTGGTCACTTACATTTATAGAGACGAGCAGCCACATATCCAGCAGGAGTTCCCAGAAGAACCCAGAGAACAACAGCACATGTCATCAAAGCCCCGCGGTTCGCCGGAGAGAGGAACCCAAGACAGGCGAAGACTGCAGAGGGTGATCGCATTATTACATTTCATACATTTGAAGTTAGGTTAAGTAAGTCAGTTGGAGAGTCCCTCTGACAATGACTACATTAGGCTACAACCAATATTTATATGAGGGTTTAAAAATCTGTTTAAATATTAGCTGATACTGGTTTATTGGGCAGAGCAAGACGAAGTTGGACAAAACACAACAGAACACAAAACACAGCATTTCACAAAATGGAAAAGGTTGAGACAACAGTTCTTGATGATGGGAGAGAACCCAAGTCAATTGAGAGTTTTATCAAGATTGTAAAGCAATATTTTACTGAATGAAACACCCACAGATGGGCTGACTGGCCATGGATGTATCGTGGAATACTACAGGCCCTAATGTTTATGTCTTTGTCTTTATAGAGTTGCAAAGTGGGAGGAGCTATTTTGTATTCCTGGTTCCTAAAGTAACAGTTCTATTCCTTTTTCCCATAGACGATATTCCGTGACTCAAAGTTGGATTACTTCTAAAGCTTAAAGGGAAAGTTCCGTTTTTTACAACATTCGGAGCACGGCTTTGTTTACAACTGGAATTTGCTACTGTTAGTTTTTTGAAACATGGCTGAATATTTGTCAGATTTTGAGGTTGTGGACGACGACTTTAAATATGATGGACGTCCTTACCGTTTTGAGCCAGAGTGTACGGATGAGGAACTCTTTGAAAGGAGGATGCGGAGGCAGAGAGAGGAACAACAACAAACGAGAATAGATGCTAATTGGTGGTGTTTTTGTGGACAATGTTCCACTATGCCAACAGAGGTGGAATGCCTTTGTTGCTCCAAGTGGGATTTGAGGCCTACACATCTGGATGTCTCCAGAAATGACTGTCTCACAACAGAGATTTTCACTTCTATGATCAACCGCTGTTTTATTCGTGTCCCGCAAGTAATCTGGAAGACCCAGCCAAAGCCTGCAGGACCGAACAGGCAACTTTCGATTGAGTAAGTAGCCTACACAGCTGCATAAATTGTTTATTTCCCTTGAATTTGTTTGCTTGATAAGTAAATAACTATGAGAATTTACATTTCTTTAGTTTCTTCTCATCGCTTGTGTAGAACCGCCCGCACACTGCACAAAAAACAGAGGCACTTCTTATGTAAAACGTGAATTTATTATTACATAGTGCTCAGTGACAAAAAGTGAGAAACAGAAAGGTGAACGTTTCAGTGGTAAAGAGGATTGTCTTTACGAATTGCCTCTTTTTTTGTTGCAGAGGTTAGTAGGTCAGTATAAATGACCCAGATGATGATGACAAGCAACTCTAGTGATTTATAAAAACATATTAGTGAAATGAACGAGTTTCGCGGCAGATAATGTGTTATTTAGAGCCTCATTGTCGGTGCCCCGATCATTCCCACTATATGGATGTACGCGGCTCTCGCGGATCTAAATATCTTCCGAATGACTCCAGATGACACCAAATTATCTGGGTGAGTAAACAACCGTATTTAATGCCAGAAATAAGGTCCAGGTTGTAAAAAACGGAACTTCCCCTTTAAATCAGTACTAAACTTTCCTGGATGAACTAAATAAGATCAAGATGGCCAGTAAGCTCATCCATGAGTGTTTCCTTCAAGTATTGTTGACAAATCTTGATTAAACTCTGAATTGACTTGAGGTCTGTCCAATTAATCTTTCATGAATTGTTGTCCCTGCCTCTTCTGTTTCTGAAATGTTCTGTTTTCTGAACTGTGGTGATTTCAAAAAATATTTATTTTCTTAAATGTTATTTTCTAAAATGTTATGTTTCCTGAAAAGATGTGTTTTCAGTATTGTCAATTTATGTTTTCGAATATGTTATTGTGTTTTTTCAAAAATATTGACTTGTTGTTGAGTTTTGTGAAATATCAGGTCATATTGTGATGTTGGCATACTGCATGGAACGCAATGTCGCACCGGTGAACTGAGTTATATTCTTTGCCTGCACTGGTTTGGTGACTTGCTTTATTTGGTGAAAACAAACCCCTTTCCACTTTTATACTATGTAGATAAATGATGATTTGTCTTCTCCTTTGTGTTATTATGTTCTTGTGGGTTGTGATTTACATTTCAGATCTTTTGCTGATGGAGTTGTGAGCATGCCAGAGGATCAGCTGTGCTTTGGTTTTATGGTTACACCTGAAGGAAATGCAATAGCATTACATTTGCACAGTGTCAAGTGCAAAGTTGTCTGTATGAGTGGTTCTCAAGAAGACTGCAAGCAGATATAAAAACAGGTATGTTTTGAGCGGGCACTGTGCTAGCATAACTGATACAAATAATGTACAAGATCTGTTATTGCTGACAGCACAACATAAGTGCTTCTTGAGTTGTTCTAAGGAGAGAAAGGCAGGTAAATAAGATGTTTGTGCAATTTTATACTATTTTTAGTCTGGAAAGGCAAGGAGTCAGGGAACATTAATAATCGAGTGGATATGACAGGTATAAAGAGTGGACAGAGAAAAAAAAAGCTCATGACATGTCAAAAGCAACAAACTTATCTATCTGCCACTGCCACTATAGGATGGCACTAGTTCGCATCTATGACTAATTCTACACAACAATCCTAAAGAAAACAAAGATAAAACATACGTACAAAGGGTGACAAAGGTCATAATGAAGATCTGGGTTCCAGAGCCAAGGAAAACGGACAGCAGCATTCCCTTCCTGGGAGGTCGGAAAACATCTCCATGGACCAACTTCCACCCAAATTCCTCCTGAGCATCCTCCTAAGAACAAGACAAATGAGCAAATATGATGAGAACAAAACAGCTGGACCATTAATGTCTAGCAGACATTGTGTCATGTTCCATGACTGCCTTACAATATTATTATTTTCCACGTGATAGAAAGTATGAAGTTGGTTGCGTAACCAAAAACTTAGTGACAAATTTTTAGAATACAGCTCCAATTCAGCTCATAACTGCTGCTTTGAACCACAGGGACAGATACTCACCACGGAGTCCATCTGATTGTATCTGGCGATATCTTTATGCAGAGTCCTCAGCATGATCATGGCGACCATTCCAGACAGGAACAACACAATCACCAATGAGTTCATAATGCTGGGGATTTAAAAGAAAAACAGCATAATCAAATTAGTTATCACTTTTAAATGACTATAGTAATGAAAAAATGCAGACATTGTTCTAAATGTCTGTACTTATCTATTATTATTCATGCACATAGCATGTCCACGTAACATTTGGTGTATGAAATGTCTTTATTGTTACTGGGCTGCATTTTTATAAAACAAATCTGTCAACCACATCCAGGTGCCATCTAACTGTTGCACGATGGATTACAGCCACCGGGTAGAATAATGCACTTCGATTCATCTTACAATCAAATCCTCACCTAAAACAAACAAACAGCTCTGTCTCTCTCACATGCAGCGCAAAGCTATATTGCACAGGTCCTACTGCAGTAATGTCATTCATTGTACAGAATGATTTTTGCCTAGCATGTGCAACATGTAGGCCTATGTCACACTACACAGCCCCGAATACACTGATTAACAGACAGATTAAAGTAGAGAATCAGCACTGTGTCTTCCTCCATGTCGCAGGAGAACCTGTAAGTGAGTGAGGGGGGGTTGCATAGAGAGTGTGAGAGAGAAGATATGCTAACAGCAGCACATTTTACAGAGGACATGGATTATTTAAGCCAAAATCAAACTATATTGTTACAAACAGTATTGTCTCATCCTATATCTTGAAAATATATTGATATACCTCAAAAACTTCATATAATGCCCAGCCCTATTTTTTTTTTTACTGCGAATCTTTAAGTGTAATGTGAATACTGCTTAAATAACTATTGTAGTTAATAAACTTTCAAACATCACTGTCAGAAAATTCCCAAACATGGGCTCCCAAACACAATATTTTTAAAAAAAAAATAAATAAATAAAAATCATTCATTTTACATGAGCAGCAAATTCTGGTCATTATTATTGTCAAATCAATGTATGCTTGTGTGTGTGTGTGTGTGTGTGTGTGTGTGTGTATGTGTGTGTGTGTGTGTGTGTGGGTGTGTGTGTGGGTGTGTGTGTCTTACCTGAACCACTGGATGTTGGTGTGAGGCATTGACTCCAGAATGTAGTCCCACCTAGATGCCCAGCGAATCTTCTTGTCTTCCTAAACACACAGATACACATACACATACACATACCTCTCTGTTTATGCAGTTACATTGCTTTACAAGCTGCTGATCTAATCAATAATGTTACACTGCTGCTTGTGCCTAAATGTACACACCATCTCTCTTAATGTGGAGTCGAACAGCAGCTCTGCTCTGGTCTCTGCTATGTTCACATATTAGAAAATGACATTAATATTATCCCTTATTCATTATGTATTATTTCACCCACCCACAACTTATTCACGCATCCCTGTGTGTGTAATAAGCAGAGTGTACGTACACTGGGGTGGGGGAAAAATCATACAACATAGTATCACAATAGATATATAGATTAATGTCACAAATACATATTAAACGTTAGTTAGCCCATGGTGCTGCTGCAAAGTGGCTGAAGTGAAACGAACAGATCAAAAACTTTATCTTATTAGATAAAACAGATGTTGACTAAGTTTTCCTTCCTTCCCGGGGGCATAATGAACAGTTGAAAAAAGGTAATTGCAATTATCACAATATATTTTATCACAATACTCAGCATATTGCATCATTTTTGAAATTGCAATAAAATTGTATTGTGACTTAAGTATCATTATAATATCGTAATGTGGATCCTCCTGTGATTCCAACACCTAGCACGCACGTTGTGAACCTGTAAGCACATCTAACAATCTAAATAATGCAGCCTTTAAATAGCAAGAAATAATAACATACGCACCTGACCAAACCTAATTTTAAGACCTATTCGCCAATGAGTACACAATTAGGCGCAAGTACATGTGCTACTTAAGCAATGTGGGTCCTGGCTGTGAAAATGACAATTATGTCAGTCTGAAGATAGCAATGCACTGTGCTGTGCGCCGGGTGTAAGGTATGGCCCTTAGTTGGGAATCCAAAAAAACCCCCAAAGAAATCTGACATTTTTTCACTGCACTGTTCTTTATATTTTTCATGTGAAAAGTCTTAACCCAGCATAACTACAGTTGGATCGGGTTTTTCACTTCCTCCAATTCCCACGATCAGTCCATTTTCAGTTTCTAGCCCAGGTCTTCTTTAGAGGCTCACAAAACATTGATACAGGATTAGACACACAGTGATGATATGATAGTACTAACCCTAAAGTTCACTGTGTAGGTGTATGGGATCTTGAACACTCCTGCGTGTGAGCTTTTCAGGAACTTTGGCCCTCCAGAACAATCAGGGCTTTCATCATTAGGGTTTTCAAAGCTGGACAGAGAGAGAGAGAGAGACAAAAGAAACTGATTAAAGTAGTAGAGTCCACCAGTTATCTTATTTACATATTGAGAACCTATCACAGTGCAGGCAGAATCTCTTCAAGAACACGAATTGATAGCACACTATTCTACTAGTCTGGATGATTTTCATACCAATGGACAGCACCATGTTTATATCCATGTCTGTGAAAACATGGATGCTTCACACACACATCTTCCTATATATAAAATAAAAGATAAAAAATGTCACTTCAACATTTTATCCTAAAAGACATGTACAAGGCTGTGGCCGCAGCGGCCTGGATTCGACTCCAGCCTGTGGTCCTTTGCTGCATGTCACTCCCTATCTCTCTCTCCCCTTTTCACACTTAGCTGACCTATCAATTAAAGGCAAAAATGCCCCCAAAAATATCTTTAAAAGACATTTAAAAGACAAAAGACAAATTCCATCAACCACCAAATCCTAATCAGTTCATTCCTCAGTCCAAGTGAACTTTTGTGTTAAATTTAGGGAAATTTTCTCAATGCTGTATAGAGATATCAAGAAATTCACAAAATGAGATGGAGACTGATGCAAGGCTATAGTCAGTATGTTTACATGCACGCAGTAATCAAGCTAAGCTCATAGCTCAGATAATCAGTCGAGTCGGACTTCTTGTCTTGTCTGAGTATACATCCAGAAGAGAAAGTCGAAATTTCTGACCTAGTAAGTCTGACTCCACCTGGATAGGCGGCGCTGTGTCCTTTTTAATATAGTGCGTATTGAACTAGTTCCGGTTCTTGTTCAGAATCTTTTTTTAATAAATCTGCATTTCAGGTTTTTCCATCCATCCATAAACTTCAAAATGTTTAGCTCCTTTAGCTGTCAGAGTATGAATGTAGTTTCCTCGTCCGTCCAGAATTGCATCTTCTGTTTCTCAGTCACCATGGTGTTTGTTTGTTTGTTTTTCTGGGAGTTACTGCACTGCTGTTACGTCATCTCCTTCTTCTTCTGGGTGAAAGCCTGCGAAAGAAAAAGCGGTGCATGCGCAAAACACCGAGTCCGACTCCAGTCATACTAAGTGAATACATGCAGCAATAGCTCGATTTTCAATCAAATTATCTAGGTGTGTTAGTCGAGCTACAGATAGTCCAATTTCAGTCAGACTAAGCTGTTAACATACATTTAGAAGTCCGGTTTCAGTTGGACTAAGTCAATAATTCGATTTTCTCAAGCTGAATGTAAACGTACTGACTGACATTTGACCAGCTAATTCAATTTAGTTCATCCTTGTCTCAAAGTGGATGTTTGTGCCAAATTTATAGAAATTCTCTCAAAGTGCTCTTAAATGCTAACACATTCACAAGAATGTTCGTCCTCCAAAATCTAACCACTTCATACTTGAGTCCAGGGGAACGTACGTGACAAATTTGAAAAAAATTCCCTCAAGGCATTCTTGAGATATTGCATTTATGAGAATGAGGCAGATGAGGTCACAACAATCTTGACCTTTAGCCTATGAACCCCAAAACGTAGTCACCTCTTCTTTGAGTTCAAGTGAACATTTGTGCCAATTTTAAAGAAATTTCTTCAAGGTGTTCTCGATTTGCATTCATGAGAATGGGACAGAGGGTCGGATGGACAAAGGAACAACCCGAAACCATCATGGGCATTGCTATTGTCGGCCAGAGGTGTAAAAATAAACCCCAAACAATATACTAAGCTAAAATACTGGCACTGCATTTTGACTAGAGCAAATCAAATCAATTTGTCACATATACTAATAATACAAAGCACAAGGTGTAGTGAAATTCTTCAGTGCGTAGCTCTAGGACACATCTAATAAACAAGTTTTTTTTTAAAAAAATGAAACACTGAAACAATATCAGTACGAGTTTCAGAAAAATGGAACAAAACAAGTGCATAACAATATATGCATTATAATGGTGCCATCAGTATGACAGGAATGTGTGGCAGTTGATGAATAATAAATTAACTTACTTAATGTAAAATCACTGGTTCAGTACAGCTCCCTATCACAGAAAGCTCCATATTAGCTTAACTGTAGTTGTCATTTATTACCTTTTGGGTTCAATCTTGGCAGCAACCAACCGTGCTCCTAGCTGTTCATGCTCAACGATGTGGTAATGGATGGTGATGTCCACATGGTTAAAGATGTAAAAAGCATCCTTTTCATTAAAGTTAGACTGGAAAACAAAACCAAGACAGAGGTTCAACGCATTGACAGGGGAATAATATAATTTTACAGTTATATCCATGTGTAGGATATGAATCGTTTTGACTCACAGACAGCCGCTAGTATCAAAAAAAGATTGTGGCAGACAGTGATACATGCTGCTGACCCTGCTTTCAACCCACAGCAAATCTGAGACACAGACAATGAATTTCCTTCGGGATTAACTTGGTTTCTAAAATGCTGAACTTTGGAATCGGCCAATATTCCTCTTGTTGACTGCCAACAGCCTATCTGCAAATAAGGTGACAGTCACATCGGCTATCAGCAAAATTGTTATTTTAACCAGGTATCATTATCGGTATTAGCCCAGACTTTTAAAATTGGCACATCCCTTAAAAAAACGTATGCCATGTAAATAGTTTGACGGATACTACACTCACATCAAAATTATATGCATACTGGCCTTAAAACACCAGTGGTATAGTAGTCAGTGGCTGCCAACACTGTCAACATCTCACTGATGTTGATGTATCAGAGCTCACTGATCATTTCTATAAGGAATTGAATTTCATGACTTAACTGGTCTTTCATGAGTATGCTTGAATGATGAAAAATTTGACTTTACTGTTAAAGAGGACTTGTGTCCATGTGTGACAGACTCACATTGACAACGCAGGCATCTTTAGGTCGACCTCCTTCTGTGACGTAACAGCCAATAGGGAAACCAGGATTACAGAACTTCTGTCCATCTTCAACATCATAACACCAGGTGACTGGCATGTTATCCACAATCCTACACACACGCACACACACACACACACACACACACAAACCAAAAGCCTATGAATTTCACTAATGTCCACAGTGTACAATTACAACAGCACAGCTATTTATTTTCAACAAAATGAAGGCATTGTTTTAAATGGTAAGCAGTGTCTAATTTGACTAAATTTAGATCTAATCTAAAGTAGTAGATCATTTTATTTAACCAGAAACACTCTGAAATCGCCATCGACAAACCCAGCAGACTCTGTTTTAATGAACAATAAGTTTAGCATATATAAAGCCATTAAATTTTCACATCTAACTGAGTAAATTAAGGATTTATTTCAACTAAACCAGAGTTGGTAACACACCTACTGTCTAGTGGGTTTGACGATAGTAATTTTTGGGCTTGTCAAACAAAAAAGACTGTGCTCTTTAACAAAAAGGTCTTTCTATGTAGGGATCCTTTCAATACTCTTAATAAACACTCATAACAATCTGAGCCTGTGAGTGGCAAAAAGAAGCACTTTTAAGGGGCGTAAAGGGACAATGCAAACGTGCTGGAAGTGTTAACAATGCAGCCTTGTAAATGCGGTAAATGTATAGAAACTTGTGAACCCTCTTATTGTGGTTGTTGTTGGAATTTTATTGATCGAGCCTGCATCAAATGCTGATATCAAATCTCATTCCACTGAGCAATTCATTCTAGTTTCTTTAAATTATCCAGTGAGCTTTTCATGTAGGCTTTCATTGCTGTGACTTTCTATATTCTTGACAGTTTCTTGATGGAAAATTATTTCAAGCAGCTTAGTTGGAAAAGTTATCGCATACTTTTGGCCCCTGATCTGTTGTCATCTTTGTTTAAATTGTGCGATTTTCAATTCTGGGCTAAAACAGGGACAGCTTTGGCTGCATCTTGCATCTTTCTTGAGTTAGCATACGTCCTGGTCAGCCTCAATCTACTTTAATCCAGAGGGCTGTGCTGTTGCAATACTAGTACCTTGTCGAATGAATTGTTTACCAACTCATACTATGCCCCTCATATTCCCATGACTGTGTCTCATGCTTAACCATGTGATCTGGAATTTATCGTGCAGACTAGCTGATAACACACAAACACAGGAACACTACACTTCCATTACTGCTCCCTTGGGTTGTTTACATTCCATTTCTGACACTGAATGCTTGTTACTTCTGCAGACAACTGAGCCAATTCACACTTCCTCTGAACATTTTCACTTGCTCCTAAACTGTAATTGTTGCCTCCCTCAGGGTCTTTTACTTTAAATGTCAGTGAATCATACATACCAGTGATGCTGGTAGTTGAGTAACATGGCTTTCTTGAGGAAGTTCAGTTTGGCTTTGTCTGATGGGTTGTTGGTGTCGTAGGTTCTGGTGCACACCTTCTGACACACTGCAGCTTTCTTAAACTCAAACTGACACACAGGACACAGTTAGTATGTTTGTGCTATGGCACTGTAACAACTGGGTTCATCATTCTCTACTGTGCAATGAAGACAACAGTAATGGCCATGTTTATATGCAACATAATCTGAAATAGGCTTGGGCGGTATCATAGTATTACGAAATACAAGGGTATTTAGAAATCTCTATGGTATGATTTTCAATACAGTCAAAAATACAGATGCTCATTTTTCTAATAACCTCATACTGGAGAGACTGTAATGAGAATGTTTTGCATTGAGTGCACAGCACATGTCACCAGAGGTCATTCTGGTTGAAGAGGCAGCTGAGCTGACTGCAAGTGGTGGGGATAACATATCAAGACTGAAAACAGCTGGCCTGTGTTGTGCCTGCAAAAGCAGAGAGACCACAGGGGAAACGGCTCATTTTCACATCCAATCTGGACAATTAAGGGTTAATTGTTGACATTTTGTGAGTTCATTTTGTTTTTTATTAGAGTTAAAATGGCAAGAAAGCTTGAGCAACGTAGTGCAGTCACTGATCGATGGGGGGTGCCACACACAAATACTGTCATACCACATACCCCGGTGAAATTCCACATGGGTATGAAGAGATGCAAAAATAGATACTGCCCAAGCCTAATAGGAAACATCATACTCTGTTTGTTAATATAATTAAGGCCCAAGCATAATAACAGTTACAGTCCCATTTAACCTATTTATTTAGTGGCTCTCTCGACTGTAAACAACTTCATCCAACTCCATCCACAGCATGTGACGCACCCAGCTGTCCAACTGCTTATCACATGCCAAATATGGTTCCTCTCTGTTCCATCTCTTCCACTGGTTCATCTTTTATCAATGTTCAGTGCTCTGTAACAAATCTACTATTGTTATTATGTGCATGTATTTATTTTGAACAGACAGTCGTGCAAGTGTCAAAGACAGACACAATCCCTTTGGTAGGGACTCGTGCAACTTTAGTGATCTATCTTCACCATAAAAAAAAGTTTAAAAAAATATGGTCAAACTCTGGAGCCCTGGATATAGTTAACATGACATGTTGGACATGGAAGTCTATTGAATCTTGTACAGGTTTGTAATATAATGCAGGGTTAACCACTTTTTCCAGATATTACAAATATTTTCTATGTGTAATTTATTTTGATTTCTATGAGAACTGTTTCTGGAACTTATTATTTGACAATGTGACATGTCTCTTTGAAAGTATGCAGATAGTTGTGTGTGGCTCTGCTTCTACTCTGTTTTTTCCCTTGAATCCACTTCTCTCTACCTGGCCGATATATGGGATTGCGTTTGTGAACAACTGTAATTTGTGTCTATTTGTGTTTGCAAACACAGCCACAGAAAGAATTCATTCTAACAGACCCTGCACAGACAATACAATTTCACCTCAACAGTGTGACTGAGTTAGTGTTCCAATGTTTGTTGCTGTGAATGCGTTTGTGTAAGTGACTGTTGCTGAAAATGTGTGTTACCTTGTATGGCGAGGGTTCAATCCTCTCCCCAAAAAGAACCTGGCCCAGATTCTCTGATGGACGTTTCATTGTTTTTTCTGAGCAGAAGTCAAACCTGCACAAACAGGACACAGCTGTACAAAGTGTTTGGGGCAGAATACACAACACTGCACAACACCTCAATTTCCCATCACACACTGCAATCAGTGACTTGGTATCTCAGCCAACAGTTTCCCGATGATGGAGAGAACTCCGACCAGATAAAAAGAAGATGTTCTCTGCTTACACTGATACAGATAAAAAGTTAACAATCTGTGAATTCTGTCTGAAATTAGATCCCACTTTAATGAAACAAACAACTGCTGCTGCACTGTTGTTCATGGGCTCAAGCCTTTAATCATAATTAAATGTTTTCAACACTTTCCAGCGACTGTTATTAAATAAATACCCATTCTGAAATCACTATATGATAAGTAGGAATGTTTCAATATCCAATTACCAGTTTAAGAACAGAACAATAATACATATAAATGTAACTAAACATACTACAATTTAACATGAAAAACAGATCTGTGTGCTTGCTTTCTTTTTGTGTTTTTTTTTTCCTTGTTCTTTTGTGTTTGGTTGGGGTTTTTTTACATTTTATGTAAGAATGGGGTATGGTCTCATTCACATCCAATCATGCAAAATAATGATTTTCATAACCAGAATGCATTATATCTGGTTAACATTAAATCTGGTAGGATCCATGAAAAAAAAGTTAACAACTTATTATAGCATGACGGATGCTGCTCTCTGTTGCAGAATTTGCATTAAATGGATAAATTGATTCAATATTTATTCCCACAATCAACTTCAGCTTTAAACTGCAACAACAACAATTCTTACATGAATTTGGTCAATAACAAAGCATAGTGAGGCATGCTGTGCAGCCTGAGGGAATAAGTCAGAAAGGGATTAAATGAAAAAATCCTTAAAAGAAATAACACAGACACAGTGCTACAGTGTTATGCATTGGCACTTACGCAGTATATTCATAAGGAAGAACAGACTCCACTGAATCCAGCCTGTTCACAAACAGCTCAATGGTTGACTAGAAGAAAACAAAGCAGAGAGACACATATTAGGAAGACAGCAGGAACGCTCCTATCAGGTTTTCATTTTCTTGTTGTTAGATATTAATTCTTGATTGGATGGTTTTCATTTTGACGTCTTTTGGTGATGACACTGAAACGACATTTTAAAACGTCAACAACAGTGTGTCTTTGCCAGAGACAATGATCTGGATACTCTGAATAAGTAAGGAATTGTGTTTGTTTGTCTGTTTTTAATTTGGATAAATAAAAAAATCATGAGAAAGTACAAGGGATTAAATGCTTTTTCTAGACAATATTCATGCCACAGGCCCCCTGTAAATGCCCTGGGTCTCCAAGGAGTTTCATGTAGCACAAAAATTCAAGGTCCTTCTACATAACAAAGGCAGTGGACGCAAAGGAAAACTAAATCATGGAGTATTAGAAAAGATTGAAGATTTAATTGTCTCCCTCTGTTCATTTTATGCCACTATTACAGCATCACCCTAAAGAAGTAAGACTAATGGCATCCCACCATCGCACGGCTGACAGAAAAAATGTTTGGAATGGACAGAGATAATCCCTAGGAGCTTCCGAGACAAAAAGGATTTTTGTTTCTCTATATGTATGTATAACTACCGCTTGACAAATGACAAACTAGACCAAGCTTTGACTATACTTTTGCACATTTTCTCAAGCTGTCACTATTGTTACTGTGACTGGCTGGCTGTTCAGTGTGAGACCTGTGAATGAAGATTCTGAAATATTCCCATGGTACTGGCCCATCTACCCCCTTACTCACAAACTGCTTACAAATATGTTGAGCTGGTTAAACGTTACACAGACAGAGCACCAAGAGGGCACTGTATCGCCTTTATCGACCGAGACTCCAAAATTCCGTTGAGTTACTAATGTACTGTGGCTGAATGTAAAGCCTATTGACTTGTATATGATGTGCCTTTAGTTCACTAGTGGAGCTCAATCTAACATGTTAGTAGTTTGTCTTTCAAAGTGTGATTGTAGCTATAAGCAAAGTTGGGAATATTTAGTATACAAAATGTGCATTTTCTTATCAGTCTAAGTGGCTTAAACTCAGGCTTTTTATATGAGCATTTATGCTTTATGCAGGTTTTAAAAAGGACTGGAGGCCAGTGACCATCTCAACTAATAGTCGCAGTCTATCACTGATGGTGGGTAAACTGATCAATTTTGGAGGTTGTGCAATAACATGAAGTTCAATATTTCACACTAAGTACTTTAGAGTTGTGTTACCTTTTAAAAATATTTGTAAACTCATTTACACTTCAAAGTATTAAATTGGGTAGGGTGATAATATAAATAAGACAGGGTGTTAAGGTTTAAGGTTCTTTAAGTTTCTTGTATGAAAACTCAATTAAGAAATTGAAATTTAGCAGGGTCATTCCTGTGTTCCTAGGGTCATATGTCTCTTGATATAAACTAACATTAGAGGGGACTAGTAAGGGCTAGCTTTAGAGTTCAAATTGCAAAAGAATGAAGGTATATGGACATTTTAAATGCAGTCTGAATGGTAAAAATCTGTTCAGCCTGTGGAGACATCATTGTCTAAAAAACTGTCTAGCCCACAAATTTGATCAGTAGGCTATAAGCTGGACGTGGGTGATTTAACATATCGACCCTGACAAACGTACACTGAACATTAAACATGTAGAAAAGCATAGCTGAGAATATAAAACCCTTTGAGGGGTCTCCTTAATGAGTCATCCTAAAGGGATAGTTCGGAATTTTTGAAGTGGGGTTATATGGGATACTTATCCACAGTCAGTGTGTTCAGTAGATGTCTGTCGGCACACCCCCAGTTTTGAAGCAGGCTAGAGTCTGATACGGAAGCTAAGCAATGTACTGCTGTGGATGGGGGTCACCATCAAAATGTGTTTCTCAAAAAGAATCCGCCTTAAAAAATCAGTGTCAGGATACTGATGCTACACTAGGAGTATTTTCACCGCTTTACCTTTTTGTCAGAGAGCTCATCCAAAGGGAAAGCTGTGTACAACTTCAGTTCCCCATCTACGCTGTTCTCAAAACCACCAGCCTCCATTGACAAAAACAGTCATTTTAACACGCTCACACGGGACCTGTTGGTCTAAAGCCAATTTGATCAGTTACCCAATTTGTGTTATCATGGACTTTGCTGACTCTGAACTAACTCGTTCAAACGCTGAAGTCACACCAGAACACAAACACAATACCTGTTAGAGGCAGTGTTAGACCAGAGCATCCTGTGTTCAGCAATGTTAAACTACTATTTTTTGATGGAGTCTGGCTTTGAAGAGAGCAATACCGACTGAATTTTTCCCCACTTTCTGACAGTAAAGTAAAGCAGTGAAACTATTCTCAACAGAGTGTCCACATTGACTGATATTGCTTTTCTTAGATGGCTAACATATGTTTTGTAGCTGACTCCTATTCACAACAGTACATTGCTTCAGACTCCAGCCTGTTTCTCCAAACTGGGGGTGTGTCGACAGACATCTACTGTATGTGCAATGTACTGCCTGGAGATAATTACCACAAAAAGACTGAATTATCTCTTTAGGAGAATACTGAGCTGAGGAACATAGGAACCCGAGAGCTAAATATCTCATGCGTATAAGTTTCTAAAAGAACCAAAGGTTATAGGTTGCTAAAATATCACCTTTCGGGACACTAGGGGCTCCGTATTTGTTATAAGTGTAATGTCCGGACTAACGAAGTTACTCTGAGGTAGAGTTATTTAACGCTAGCTATAACATTACAGCTAGCTGCTACCAAGGTTAGTTATCATAGCCTCTGTTCACGTAGCTGTGCTGTTTGTTTTGCTAACGCTAGCAAACACACATAACAGCTGTTTATGAAGAACTGGCTCACTGACTGAATTCAAATACGCCTTGTCTATTTAATTGTTGGGTTCGCTCTAAAATGGTTGTTGAGTTATCTTTGTTGTAACATCTGGCAGCTACACAGGTGATGTGACATCTTATGTTTACCTTGCAGTCTGGAACTTGGTCTTTTCCGGGCTCACAGAAGCTCACGGGCGCCAGACCCGGGAGGTAGAAGCCGGCCGCTCGAGCCAGCAGCGCAGCTCCAAGCAGCCACCGCAACATCTCCACACCGGCCAGTCTTCTGCTCCAAAGGTTAGGCTGTTAACTCGCTCCTCTTCGCAGCTTACTCCGCATCTGACATCCACACTGGACAGCCACCAGCATCCGGTTCTGCAGCAGGCAGACACGTCACATGCCGGAAGTCCTGCTAAGTGAAGCGGAGCATTGTGGGATCATGGATCGCAACTATTCTTCATCTTAATATAATATAATAAAAATAAAAATAATAATAGCAGCTACAACAACAGCAAAAACAACAACAACAATCAATTCTATAATTGTAACATTTTAAAATCAACTGAATTCATTTTTGGAATTGATGTAAATGAGATATATATGTTTTTCTTCCTCTGACAATGATCTTTCTTGAGAAATTTGTGCACAAGAATTAATCTCAGTAATTATCCAGAGAATAATGTCATAAGGAAGGTGAATAAATACTGTAGCCTATGTCCAAATGACCAACAGACGTGCAGAAACTGGAATGTTTGAAAGTGAATGACATACTATGTTCATGTTATTATATGCTCCATGCATGGGCCCCAGCCAACATTTGTATGTGGGGTCCATGTAAGTAGTAAATGGGCTGAAAATGGACCCTATATGGGATTGTCCAAGTGTTCTGTAATGGCCCCATGCCAGCTGCCCACATGGGCTACCTGGGCCATAAATTGATACCAAAAAGGCAAAAATGGATGAAAAAAAAAATACCAGAATGTAAGACATAAGGTATTTAATGTTCAAATTTTTGGGGGGAGGATCCCAACCTCCCCCCTGCCCAATATTCAAAGGAAACCTACACCCTTGACTCCAAGAGTGCAGGGGAGTCATACAGTCTCATCCTGGCATCTGGGTCATAACACGTCACTTGTGAATGGTGCAATGTAAATATGGGGTTTTCTCAGAATGTTACTTACATCTTTCAGAGTGCTGTGATCATCAGGGCCATTATAGCAAAGATGAATGAGGTGCTCTCAAATTGATCTGTTGTCCTTTTACTCTCCATCATTATTTACCAGAGACTTCTAAACAGACGTGAAATGATAACATCCAACTGTTGTCCACAAGGTGGTGTTCTTTAACTGCTCTGTCAAAACTGTTTCCCAGTGGAATTCCATCACACCAAGGTTTCTGAATTCTTCTGTGCATGATAAGCTGATTGGGGCATTAAGAATTTGCTGCTGCAAGTATCAACTTGCAGGGGGAAAATTATATCCACAACATCAAAATCTAAAGATTAAATCCACCAAGAAATTCCATTAACATTTTCTCATCCATGTTTTATACTGAGAAGTTTGCCACTTAGCATGTGACATGAAAAGGGCATTAACTGGATATCTCTGAAATGTATAGTGAAATGGAATGTGAATGTGTGCAAGGTGTCTGTGTATAACTGTGTGCCCAGACAAGGAGATTACTGGCTGGCAGCTCTGGCGGGTGATTGGTACACATTGATTTTCTTCTTTTCTTTATTTCATTTGATAGGGGTGATGCACTTTAACGTAGTTCCAATAGAAAGTATGAGATTCGTGTTGCATGATGGCTCTCTACATCAAAAAAGTCAAGTCAAGATGGCATCAGCTCAACGGCAGTGGAAAGGTGCATCATTCTCATCCTCCACCTGGCCATAATAACACACACACACATACAGATGAAAGGTAACATTTGCCATAGTGATGGATTTGTTTAGCTGGAGGTAGCATGGGTGGGCTGACTATATTGTTCATCTAGTTTTCTCCTGTTAGGGAGGTTAATGATGGTATTTTGGTTTCTTTTGTTTTCTGCAAGTTAGATTGCTAAATTGCTTGCTTAATAAGCTGAGAGATGTTTAGGTTTGTGTTTTGGTCTTGGCCCACTCTGAATTCTGAAGGATCCCAATTTGTTGATCAGAAATTGTAAATGACCTTGATTGTTGACACATTCAATGATTTATCTCTGTGGCTGCTTTGGATTTGGGGAAGATAGCGGTTTGTTTCATGTTGTATTTCGGTGACCCCTAGATGGGGTATAACGCTGTGTAAGCTTCATATTACAGGAAACTGGAGTTTAAAAGGTAAACTGGTCATTACGTTCAGGAAATAGCACCTTCATGCCAGCACTATGAAAGAACGATCTGTGGTGTGTGGTCCATTTCCTGACAAGGAATCAATCCAAACATCGCACAGCCAATCGTTACTAACAGAATGACGAGATTATAAAAAATACTGAGTTTGATGTTAGCCAAATGGTTAAGCAACACCAATAACCTGACATATCCCAGCTGAGGTTCTGAAAATTCCCATTACAGCCTCTAAGACAGATGATGTATATATAGAAGAGGTGCACTGCAGCACATATAGAGGGAAAGCTGTCAGTGATGAGTGGTGGTGAAATGTTGGGATGCATTTGGAGAGGAACTGTTGAAAAGGAGCAAACAGTCAGCCAACCCTCTGCAGATAAGATTGCTCACATTCAGAAAACCATACCATACCAGTAAAGTTACTATAGGAGTTAGCACTTGAAACATAATTTGTTGAAAACAATTTAAATAATTTAAAGACAAAGGTTACCAAGGGACATCTTGCTGCTTGTAACTACTGAAGAATTTGGAATATGACACGAAATGTTATTGCAGACTCTCGCATTGCATGGACAATCATTCTTGTGTAATTCACTTTAGCCTGAGCAAATATCACGCTGCACTGTAGCCTCCAAACTTGAAAAGTCCTGACATGACAAGAGTAACAATGCACATAGATGTTCGCTACAAAAATAAAAGCTTGATATCCTTTGTCTTTACGCAGACATCATGAAGATTAAAGTTCCAATTGGCCCATAGAAAGGCCACAGAAATGGAATACATGACTATTGATTAGATCAGTGGTTCTCAAATGCTGTGCTGTAGCACACTGATGTGCTGTGATGCCAGTCCAGGTGTGCTGTGGGTTTTTGTGATAACCATACATTATTATTGCAATATTCAACTGGGCCTATACAAAAAGTTATGAATTAATTTTTAATTGACTGTATCAATATGTTGTGTACACCCATTTCCTAATAAAGAGGCAAACTCTTAAAAATGTAATTTAATTTATTTTAATTTAATTTGATTTGATTTAAAAAAAAAAAAATTAAAAAAAACCTGCACAGGGAACCTATTGGTGGCTGTTCTCGCATGGAAATTTAAGTGTGATAAATTTACAAGAAAAACTCACAAATGTACCGCCAGAAAGTTAGATGTCCGAGTATGAAGAGCAACACATTCCATGGAGGTAGTAAGATGTGGTGGTGAGTGGATTAAACATAGGACTTTTATACATGAGGCTGGGGTTTGAGTCAACCTGGGTGGAAATAGCATCTGCCAAAATGTTACAGTATGTGTACATGAACTAGTTTACACCATTAATTAAATCATTTGCATTTTTTTTGTCCTTGGACATTACTTGGTGACATTTTTGAAAGTAAGTTTATCCAGCTTACATACTGTTAGCCTCTTTCATAATTAATTGTGTGTATTTCATCAGATCTGTGCTAAGAGGCTCAAAATAACCAAAAAGCAGCAAACATCTGCAATAATATCAGGATCATGCAGTCACCATGCTAAAATAAACAACAACAAAAAAAACATAACTACATTTTAGCCAATTTTCCAACACTACTGATGGATAGCTAAGTTCAATAACTTCACATAATAAGTGTATCCTAGCCATATCCATCACGTTTTACTAACCCTGAAAACAGTGTCTGTTTTCATGTGAGCTACTTGCAGCACATTTTTGTATTTGGCAGTTTCCTCTATATGCAGCATGTTTCTGTATTTTGTCGTGTTTTGTCAATTTGCAGCATGTTTCTGTATTTGGTCATGTTTTGTCTATTTGCAGCTAATATAACAAGTTGTGAAGTTGGTGAAGATTCTTTTAGCAGTCCAAGCAGCAGCACTTGCTGCTGGAGCCCTGTTTTGTTCCCATTCTTCTTCCTCTTCCTCTTGTTCTTCTTCTTTTTCTTCTTCCTTATTTTTCTCCGTTCAAAGTGCTTGTGTAACAAAAACCATAAAACCAAAAATTGCTAAAATTGGCAGATGAGTTGCTGACTCCACCTATCACTCATGCACAAAAAATGACACCTATTGACTTTAAGGTGACACTGTAACAATCAAGTTTATGTTTTCTCTTGAAAAAGGCCTGGCTTAGAGTAAAAATTCTTTAATAATTTTAAACTCCTAATTCATCTTCATCTTTGCTCCAATGGTGTTCTTCTCTAAAAGTGTCAAATTTGCAACCCAAAAAATCCAGTCTCCAGTTAAGGGAATCTGGACATTTAGGCTAACCACTGCTGCTCAGTGCTCAGTAAAGGGGTGTTTATAGGCTTATATGAACTAAATTATTTATGTGGTGAAAGATCATCATGAGGAATTGTAAAAACTCACGTTTATCAAGTATGGATTTGGCTTTTTTCTTAATTAACGGCTGTGGAGACATCCTGATTTTATATAATTTAATATGGAATAAAGTATATCTTATCAACTTTCTAGCACCAGCTAATGCTGTCTGCTTATTATCACCTTGACCATAACAAGTACTCTTCACTTTAGAAATGCCATCACAATAAAACAAGTTCTTTGCTTATGTTAACGTACAGCCTATTATGTGTGCTTAGCTCAGTTCCCATTTGCATCCAGGCAGGGAAAATGAAGGGCTTGCTTATGTTAGTGTTTGTAGCTAGTTTTGCTAGCGCACCAGCTACGACTGATCGCTGACAGGTAGAAACAAACATGTATGATCCATCATCCGTTTAATAATCTAAACAAAGTGGTGTCCACTATAAAATGAGTAGTGGTGAAAGTTACTATTATTCTGTTATGATCAAGAAGGTAATAAGCAGACAGTGTTAGCTAGGTAGTTGAAAAGTTTTTCAATGTTACTTCCACATTAATCATATGGGGATGTCTCCACAAGTATCAGCCAGGGACAATAAGACAAATCCATGCTTGACAAATGTGAGTTTTTACAGACTTATGATGATGAATTATCTTTCACTACATCAGTAATTCAGTTCATGTAAGCCAAACACACACTCCTCTACTGAGCGTCCAGCAGTAATTACGGCCTAAATATCGATAGTCTAATTAACTGGAGACAAAACTTTATTTTCTATTACACATAGATCATACTGTATGTATGTATTCAACTGGGCCGGATTTTTAAACCAGAAAATGTCGATGGTCCACATTTTTAGCACCGAGCAACCTATCCACTTTTTTTAGCATATATAAATATATCTATCTCACTTCCTGACATTTTCCTTTTTGGTCAGATAGACAGGATATAGTTTTATGCAGTCCATGGCAGCAACAGTCATGTTTACAACAAAGTCACTATATAAACTCAATGATATCTCACTGGAAACAAATCTAACATGTCAAAAAAATAAATATTCCTCCTGACATCACAATACTGAGTGAAAAAAGTAACGTTATCTAAGCATGAGGAACACAACCATCAGTATCAGTCATTCATCCTGTTCTCTTTCCCCCCTCTACTGAGGACACTCACTGTCTGCAGGTCGGCTACATCAGCTACATTTTTGGATTAAGTGTTAAGACTACAGACAGCTTTCATTTTAGTGAGCCCCACTAGCGCGATGTGCTTGTGTAAACCGCGATTGCAAACCATAATAGTGGTGAATGAGAGACTGTGGACAGAGCAGATTGAAATATAGCTTTGCACGTGCTTAACACATGGATTGATAAAGTATTGACTTTTTACTGGCAGAGGTTTTATTGCACTTACAGTAACAAGCGTAGTTGTTGGCAACTACAGTCATCTTAAGGTTATACTCCCTTCATCTGCACCGTGGCCTCTCTTCTGATGTCTGCCTTCACTCTGTTGTGTTGGTGTTTGTATGTGTGTGTGTGTGTGTGTGTGTGTGTGTGTGTGTGTCTGTTGTGAGGAGGAAGTCATCCCAACATGCAGAGAGCAGGAGAGCGACTGCAGCATGATGATACATGAAACCAAAACTTTAGAAAGTAATGATAAGAGCCAATAAAAGAAATGGAAAAGTATTTCTGATTCTGATTCTGATAACATCAGAGCTTACTATTATTACAGTCTTGATTAAATTTGCCTCGGGCCGTTTAATACCGGGTCTTGGTCTCAGAGGTTGCCTCTGGGCTGCATGTGGCCCGCGGGCCACTAATGGAATAGTACTGGTCTATGGTCTTGGACTTACAAACTAACCCTGAGCAATGCCAGGGTTACAGTGGCCGGACATCTTCGTGAACCTTGTGGAAAAACCCAGCGTCTATATGAAAGAATAACTCAAGACATACAAACTTCTCAATTTATACAGTTTTGTACTTTTTGGTCATGTCCAGGATACCGAGATTTGTCAAATGATTTCTGTTTATTACGGACAGATGTGCTGCTGAGCCAGTGACAGGACATAAAATGAAGCTATATAAGACATAAACAAGTCAAACAGCTATATAGTGACAGAAAACTGCACTTCATGGCTCAGTTAGTAATAACGTCTTTTCATTTTTTAATGCATTTTAGAACAATGTAAGTACTGCTGCCACTAGGTCTATGTGAATGTAGGCCTAAATATTATTTCATGTTGTAACTGTAGGGCTCTATGAATTGCATATGTAAATATTATATAGTTTTTTTGTTTACATTAAATTCTAGCAGCCATAAATGTTTAGCTTTAAACAGTGTTCTCGGTGACAGTTTTCAATGAAGATGAAGGTTATCTTTTTTGTATTCCTGTTATGATATCCAACAACACAAGAAGACATTTTTATTCTGGTTATCTCAACCGTTTGTCATCGGTGTCTGCTGTTTGTCTGCCATCAGTATGTGCACACAACTGCTGTGACGTAACTGTGGCGTCCACTAAAAATTGGTCTATATATCGTCCGTAATTATGAGCCAGTAAATTGTGCATAACCCATGTATTTTGGAAGGCTACGATCACGTTGCCACTGACTGGAGCTAACAAGAAAGTGGTCACAAGTACACTGTGCGTGTATTTGCATAGTGTATCATACAATCCCTTCTATGCGGATATGCTGTTAAAGTGGGCATTGCTCATTACAGCTAATCCAAATTTCTTGCCAAACTGCAAAAAGTGCAGTCCAGTCCGGTGCTCCTACAGAGCCAGATTTTTTTTCAGCACATCCCCTGAATTGTGACAAAAGTTTGTCTCACTGCAACCTATATTCAATTCACAAGTCTGTCACCCTGTATTTTTCAGAATATGCAAAATCAATCAGTGTCTATACCTCCACCAGTCTTCATTCAAATGAAACAAAAAATGACACAAACATTCTTTGGACATTTCAATATCAACTGTTTTAAATGTGTTCAGATATGTCAGTGAGCTTGCAGTGATATTCAACAACTTGTTGTAATGCATGCACAACATTATCTATACCATCAACAGTCATTTTTTAAACAGTTTTCACCTAAATCTTTGACAATACACCTGACAAAAGCAGGTTAATGTGTGTTTCTTTCTGAATTGTATTTCCAACAGTTAAATTGTTGTGACTTTTTAAGTTTTGTAATGTCCATCTCTCTGCCTTCTGTTTGTGAGGTTGGTTTGGCTTCCTGGCCTTGCAGCCAGTTGCCGGGGTTGTGGAGGTCGTCAGGAAACACACGTTCAATCTGAAAATGTTGTGCATCATTTTGCTATGATTTCCAGGTTAAACAACATGTTTCTTCAAAGTGTGAAATGGTGTGCAAAGGCTATGTTTTCTCTCATTTGGCAGATGTGTCAGAAGTGTTACCCAATCAGCAGCAATGTGTACATAAACCAAATTGTGGTATATCTTTACTTACTGTACATACAATTTTCACTTTTATTGCACATACTTTGGCAATCTAAACATTTGTTTCCCATGCCAGTAAAGCTCCTTTGAATTGAATTTAACCCTGCAATATTAAAAGGCTGTCCACCTGCGAAACACAACAGGTGGTGCTTCTCAAAGTCAAGGAAGGATCCTTGAATGGCTAAATTTCAAGGAGGCTATCATCAAGTCCCGCCAAAGGACTGTTCCAATGTCAAGGATCCTTCAAATTCTACCAAGCACTGAGTCCTTCCTTCAGAGAATTTTCAAGGATGCATATGTGTATCCTCAGCAGGCATGAAGTACTCACAAGTCTTTGTCCACGATTTGCCGAAATTGAAGGCGGGCCCTCTTTAATGACACACACCTGAGCACTCGCTAGCCTGTTCCAATGTGCGTTCACCAAATGCTAGGAAAAAGTCTTGGAAGCATTCTTGACTTTAAGAAGCACCAAGGGTGTTCAACACTGTGTTTAAATAAACCTTTTGCTATGTTTTGTCAGGGCTGAATGCAGCCACAGTGTGTGCTTCCTCTTGTTTCTGCCCATCTGTTGTGAACTTGACATGCCATATCCTCTGCTACTTTATCAAGTCCAGTCTCAACTTCCCCATCTCTTGTGACAAATCTCAAATATCCAATATGTGTAAAATAATACAAAAGCTACATATTCATCTCATGTAAACAGAACTTCATTCAATTCATAATTCAGTCTGTCAAAACCTTCAAGGCATGTCCCTTGGTATTTTCATGGTTGTACATATACACTGGTGAGCTGATTTGCTCAGTAATTGAGTGGTGAGGTGATTGTCCTTTAATGCAAAGGTTTAGAGTCCAAATACTGCGTCTTACACGGGGTCTGAATCTTTGCATTTTCCAGGCTAAGTTTTGACACTCCTCACATAGTAGCAGTATTTGTGCATAAATTACTAGACAGATCTTGAAAAAAGAAATCTCAATACAAATGTAGTCATGTGAAACAGGTTTTCATGTAAGGTCATAATCTACATAAATGTTTCTGAAAGTAGATTTATATACCTCAACAGAGCATCAGCATGTGGTGATTATCACGATGAATTACTTGAAGAAAATAAAGAGTGTTTTTTTGTGTCAATTAAGAAAGTAACAAACATCCAAATGCTCAAAAATCTGCTTGGACCCCTAGTCTTCATTTACTTGTGTTTTGTCTTTGGTTTCTTCAAGAGGTTTTAAGATCACCAGTTCTGTCAGCCAACACAACAGTGACATATTTTCTTCAACTTGGAAGTTTAGTGTTTAAGCCATGTACATTTCCATTCCTTTTTCTGTGGTGACCGAGAACTGAAACTCAGAATTTGGCTTCCTCTGAGACGGGAAGTATAACCCTAAATGAGCCCTTTAAATCAGACTTGTTTTGTCAAACCTCTGTTCATGATGCAAAGTCAAACGAACATGGCTGCTGTGCACATTACTGTTACAAGAATGAATGATTTTAAAGCATTCCTGAGTCTGACAGCATGGCCTGTTTCCGAATCAATCAGCATACTTATACAGTAACTGCAGGTGGTTTGACCTACAAGCAGTTTCAGCCATACAGTCACTCCACCAGGATGGCTCAAATGCACAGAAGTCGGGAATAAAGTGTCTCTTGTGTTTGACCTCTGACCTCTGACCATAGCTCAATCTGACCGTTAATTTTGCCTTCCAAGGCCATAGTGTCCAAATCCTGCAGGCCAGACATCAAACTGCCATCCATCCCACCCACAGTGGGACTGTAGTTGCACTCTCTCGAGTCTGTAGTGTAAGGTGGTTTGATGAAAGTGCTCAGGCAGCTGTGAAGATGCAACAGCAACAGGCGTCCAGCAACAGGAAATGTTTCATACAGTATGTCTTTAGTGTGCATCTCCCTTCACGTGTCTCCTTGTTCTGTTGGCAATGTCCACTCCGATAAGAAATAGACATTTTGCTGTCCCCTGGACAGTGTGCTTCAGATATCACTGTGTTCTATTGCAACCACACATAATCAGTCAGTCAGTCAGTATCTGTCTTGGTCTCGACTGTGCATGTCCCTGGTCCATTTGATCATAGTCTCTGGAGATCGATAGAGGAAGATCAGTTTGGAGTAAAGTTCCTCTTCCAGCTCCAACTCTCCTGTCTCACGCACCTGAATCACACAGAAACATCAGTTTGTGGAAGGAGAATTTCCAGGACACTTCCGACAACATGGCAATAACTGTGTACATAAGTACAGTAAATGTGTTTGTTAATATGCACATGCTGCACACACTTACCAGGAAGATGTCTGTGCAGAGCTTCAGGATGCGGTCCACACAGGGCAGCTCCTCAAACATGATGGAATGGGAGATCTCACTAAAGAAGCCACGCACAAACTTCCCAATGACTAAGACCACGGACACATACAGACCCATGATCCTGGAAGGAGAGAAATAAAAAGAAAAGAAAAAAAAAGAATATTTACATTTGAGAAACATGGGAAAAAAAACAGCTATTTGTTGTTATTGCCCAAATGCAACCATTACTCGATAGTGTGGTGGCAATGCATATTTGAAAAGCATCTGTGGTGAACATCACAGCACTGTTAATGTAATTTGCCATTCTGCAAAACTGTGAAGTCACTGATGGATGGATTAGAACAGGACAGCTGATTAGTTAAGAAGAGACACACCACAGGTGTTTTTTTGTTTTTTAGAAATCCTGTAAAACAAAAAAATGTCTTAATATAAGCAATCACCTGGAGAGGTTTCATAGTGATATCTGTTAGTTTACATTTTACCATATTCACCTATCGTGTCTTGTTTTCTGTCTAAAAATGTATGGAATTTTACAATACTTATCTTACAAGACTGTCAGAAAGCTCCCATTCAGTAGCCCTTACATACTTAACACTTTCCAGGTTTATTCTTATGTATATCCTTAAGTTTTTTACAGAGGGTTTGTTCATGTATCATTCATAGCCTGATTTATAGATCATTTTATTCCTAAAACATGGCAAGAGTAGATTTTTTTATGGCTGTTGACAGTATTTTCAGATTTATGGAATAATATAAATAGATAGCTAAAATCTTTGAATCTATTATGTTAACACAATGAAACATGCATTTTGAACCTGGCTTTGTCCTGTTGTCATATTTTTGTTCTGGAAATGTATGCAAATGTATGCATATTTAATTAAATGATATTATAAAAATAAAACCTATGAAAACTGTGATATTAAAAATAATTTCCTCAACTGGGGAAGTTTCATGGCGATACTTATTTATTCTTTTTCTTTCTTTTTGCTTTTTTTCCTGTTGTGTCGCCCCTAAAAATATCTACACTGTGACATATCCTCAACAAAACCAGAACTATTTATAGCAGGGCTCTGGTCACTTATATGTACCTAAAAAGCTGATGATGATAAATATCAGGACATACTAATGGTACTTGTTCATTTTATCATTTTATTGTAGATGTAGATCTTAGTTTTGAGGACAAAGTGAACAACTTTTTTTTTTAGACAAAAGAAAATTTAGAAAATTAGATTATTTTTGTCTGCTGCTAATCTACATACCTGCATTTTACTCCATCATCAGTTATGCTGCGTTCACATGAAATCAAGGAGACGGCAGATGGAAAACCTGATAGTATTAGATGAAGCCGACAGAAAATACCAACAACGGTAACGGTAGCTAGTGTTGCCAATAAAATTAAAAATATTTTAACTTTTTGCCATCCTCCACGACAGAATTTACAACCGAATGTATTTAGCTCCCTCACACAAGGCAGAAACAAGGGTGATCTGGACAATTACTGGACATTACTAGAAAACTTACATTAACTAAAAAAAATATTTCATTTAATATATATATATATATATCACAGATTTGTTGACTCCTTATCTGCCTGTGCATCCCCTTCGATCCATGGACGTGGTTCTGGTTGTTATTCCTAGATCTCAGCTGGAAACCAAAGGCAACTAATTCTCATCCTTGATTTTGGAACACCTTTACCTTATTTTAAATGGCTCCTTAAAACACTAGAACTTTAGAAATAATTACAATGTATATATCCAAACAATGTAAATGTTTAGTGTGAGTCTGGGTTCCTTACCCATATCCAGCCAGGAAACCCAAGCTGGGCGGACTGACTTTGTCATTGAATATGACCATGGGTAGAACCCCACATGAGGAGGAGGCACAGCCTGCGATGGCAATGTCCCACCACTCCTGGTTCCCACTTCCGTTCAGTGATCTGTCGCTCATCAGGGACAGGGTTATATTCAGGTAACCGTCTTCATTACCTATAAGACAACCAATAAGCTGTGTTAAAACAAACATTAGTGCTGATATCCAGTCTGAGAATGTTAGCCCTTTTCAATACACATGTGCTGGCTTGGCTTGACTTGGTCTGACTCAGTCTGCCCTTGGCAATGGCAGCAGGGTACGAGATAGACAGCAGAGGCTACTGAAGCATGTCGCTGAAGCGCTACTTAATGTTGACACTAAATGGTCCCCTAAATGATGAGGAAGCCAATCTGACCTCACTACAACCTGCTGGGAGGCGGTCTGGCGCACTTTGACCCAGCTCAGGAGGAGGTCCAACTTGGAAGCGATTCGGCACAATGTGGTGCATTTTAGCCAGTAATGGAAATGCAAATCACCTCAACATGGTTCAAGTTGCTGCAGCCAGAAGTGCCAATGGAAAAGCCATATCAGTTGCTAAGATAGTAATCAGGCTGTTGGTCATTATGCTGCTATCTAGTGTTTATCTTTCTGCCCAAACCCAAACAAGCACTTTACCACATTACTGCAACAAAGTGCTCTGTGACACCAAGTTGGTCATATTGCTCATATCAAGTAAGAGGATGGACCCTACATGTTATGAAGAAGCTGCAAGGGCTGGACAACTTTTGTCAATAATATAATGATATTTTAATGTCAACCAGTGATTGACCTAATGTTTCATTATGGAAAACATGTTTGGGTAACTCATTTGGGTGTCTAGTTGCCTCCTCTATGACTGATGAAAATAATGCTGCCTGTAATATTTTTCATGTTATGAAAAACATCTTACATCTTACTTGAATACATTTTAACAGTAACTCAACAAACTCTGACCTTTATACAGTTGACTGACAGGTTTGGCCTCAGCTCCATTGGGGGCACGGATGTAGTTAGGAAACATATTAGGAACCAGCCTGGAAAGAAATAAGATGCCATCTGTAAGATACAGCTACACGATTAAAGAAAATGCAAAACACCTGTTTTCACATAAACATTCTTCCAGAGAGGAAACCTACACAGGCTCGGTGCGATTGCCAACCAGTAGAGAGGCCAGATCTGCTCTGACTGGATTCCCAGGTTCCAGGTCTATGGAGTGTTTATCAAATGTGTGTTCAACTGTCCCTCCTTTGCCTAGGTCCCTGTCAGAGACAGAAACAGTCAGAGAGCAAGAGAGACAAATACAACATCACATATACCCAGTAATATCACAGTAGTATAACTCAATTTTCTTCATAGAACAGTAAAGATTTTACCTCTGGAAGTTCCAGGCTAGACGTAGTGTTAGGTCAACAGGACTTCCAAGTAGCTCTTTGATGACTTCTTGTCTGCTGGGTGGACTGATCCTCCATACTGATCCTGAACTACCTTCAATCATCGCTGTCACAATATCCTCATAACTGTAGAGAGTGATGAACTGCATGGCTACCTAGATGCACATGCACACAAAAACATGCATGAAAAATAGGGGTAACAATTCAAGTAGGACACACAGACAGACACCTGTATACACATGCACCAACAGTCTCAGCAGAAACAGTCCTTGTCATTTTTCATTAATTGTTTGTATTTAGTAGACAGCAGGGAAAAACAGATACAGTAGTAGCAGTACATACAGATAGACATGTACATAAAAGTGAAATTAGTACGTACTGCGTTGTCTCCAAAGTCTTTGGTGAGTTGGTCATATTCAGCCTCTGTGAAGGGTTGGATGGACTGCTGCTGCACACTCATGGTGAACAGGGACTAAACATACACAGAAAAAATACAGCAGTGGATTATGCACATACTCTGTCACATTTGCACCTATTTTCCATTTGGCTGTACTGTATGTAAACTGTAGAGATCCAGTGCTACTGAAATGATGTCCATCTTGCATACGGGAATCTGGGAAAGCCCTGGCAAAGAATTCCAATTCTAATGATAATCAATGATCCTTTTGATTCTTGATCAGAATATGCACAGCCTAATATATATATCAGAATGGTAAGCATAGCATCTTTGGTTTATGTTGTTTGCTAGCTTGTTAGCTTGTAACAGGCAGTGACTGACACATTAGTGGTTGTGACACATACAATAATATCTGCAATGATGTGATATGAAATGTTAATTACCTCGTATCCTCCCAGCTTGACAGTCACTGTGACATCGATGGGGTGGTTGACGACACCCACCACTGATCTGACCAATGAAATGAACAGAAGGGGAAACCAGATGATGCAGATCAAGAAGAAGATGATGAGTCCACCCATTCCATATTTCACTATCTTCTTCTTCTTCTGTCCTTTAGGCTGTGGGTATTTCTGAGGGCAGAAAAGATTTTTTAAAAGATAATAAAAATTATTTAAGGTTTTTTTTCACTTGAAATGCTGAGTATTTTCTTTACATGTAGTGCAAACCATAATTTAGAGGGAATTGGCACTGGGTTTTTATTTGTCTGTGACCCTGTGAGGAAGTCATAGAATTGCTTCTCTGCTCTTTGCAGGTGATGTGTTTCTGTTGGCTTCATCTGACTGTCTGGGGGATGTTTGAGCTAAATTGCTCAATCTGCTGCCACCACGACCCCACCATGGATACACAGCAGAAAATGCATGGATGGATGGTGGGGAAAAGACTCGTACAGTTCACCGGTACACTGAACCACCCACAATTGGTTTAAACATTTGTGTTTAATGGGGCTCCTTTATAATAACAAGACTAAAGGTTTCAAACACCATTAATTGCACCCTAGTCTGGGTGGGCGGAAGTTCGCTGCATAGATCAGCCTCTCATTGGGCGGAATGAGCCACCCGCTGAAGTCCCGCCCTACCACCTCTGGTTGTGTAGCAGTTTTCAACACGTCCTTTACTAACTTTTGCAGTGTTTGGTCTTGCGGGGATGTAGTCATTTTTCTGCCATGGTTCGTGTCCTGTAGGCGATATTTTTGTGTGCGTGTTACACCAAAACCTGTTTTCCTCCGGCAATATTTTTGCAAGCACACTGTTGCTGGCACCGCCAAGAACGACTGTGATTGGTTGAAAGAAATAAAAAAAGCTGGGGCGTTTTTTTCTCCAATCTTAAAGTGAGAGTCGGCGCAGCCAGACATTTCTTTTCTTGAGGAAGGTCTGGTGAGCGAGACTAGTTGCACCCTAGAGACTGGAATGTTTATTAGACCCTGCAGTATGAAAGCAGACAAAATGTACAAAATTCTGCTACCTATAGAGCCTCACAATAGGATATCTTCACTAAACACAAGCTGTATATAGGACACTGATGGACTATAGTACGTTTCCGTCAGTTTATCTATTGTAGCTGATTGTGAGGAGTTACTGCTTTCCCCCTTTAATTAATGGTCTGCTGTCATATCATTGTACTCATACACTACATACCTTCTCAGTCTCTCGACTGCATTTAATGATGAAGATGTTGGCATAAATGTCCTCCACACACATCCAGTTTGACAAAGACAGAGTCGTATCAGTCCAAACCCAGTCCATCACTGCTCGCAACTCCACAAGGAACGGCACAAGACGAAACCTACATTTAAACATAAGCACAGCATCCATATCATACTGTCAATATACTATGCTGACCCATTTAAAGCTGGGGTAGGCAATTTTGGTTTCACTGGGCAAAAATCCCATAATAACTTAACTGAGCATATTTTTATTCAAATGGTCTGAGAGAAAACTAGACATGTTCGGTTCCATCGGTTTTCAGGCTTTAGAAAATCTAGCCAGTGATGTAGAGAAGGTTGCTAGAGTCTGACAAAAAATGCAATGAATTGTGTCAATATCTGCAAAATGTTGCTAATAGTTTTGCCTTCTGCAAACCAGAGCCAAAGGCTCATGGCTACTGATAATCCAGGTGTATATTTATGTACCTGTGCTAGAATCTAGCTAGAGCCCTGAATCATATGTCCTCCAACCCACTCCCTGCTGCTAAAGACCACCTCGCAAGGAGGAAAGCAGGCAGCAGCTGCGAGAGAGACAGAGGAGAACTGCAAGGGAAGGTTGGGTTTTCAAATTTTACGTTTTTTTTCCTTTCCCAGAGGATGGCATAACCCGACTTTAACACTCTCAGTGTCCTTTTGTTTTGATAAAGGTTCACCTAATCTCTGTCAGATAGATACACATAGCATTTCCACTGGACTGTTGATCTCATCCTTAAAAGAGAACTAAAACAATTATATATAAATAATATGCAAACACTTCTTTGACTAGTGGAACATCTGTTCCAAATGTTTATACTACTAAAGTACGCAGAGAAGCGCAGTCTGGCTTTGTGTCCATACCCTTGGAAGAGAAACAGGTTGAGGTGGTTGTACTTCTTGGTGAGGAAGTTGCCGAGGATACGAGTGGGATATCCACAGCGGATCTGATAGGCTGACAGGCCGAAGTAAATACACTTGACAAAGTACCAGAGCTGGGCAACAAAGTTCTGATTGAACTTCCTAAACAAAGAAAAGGAGAAATGAGTCAGAATAAAGCATGTTAAGAATGTTAAATCTAATCTGCAGCAGTATTCTGAAGACTAAACTCATATGGTATGGTGTGTGGTATAATCAGAATGATAAGATAACCAAGATAAATCAAAATGCAAGTCACTCTTTGTGATTTAGTCCATTGGTGATACCACGAATACTTCAATAATACAATAAATATATGATTTAGTTTGACTTTACCTCTCAGTGACAGCAGGCAGGATGAAGAACATCCAAAGGTGGATCCCAAACACAAGGATCACCTGGACAAAAGTAGGACAGGTATGGTGTGAGGGGGAAAAAAAACGTCAAATACTCAGAAAGTAGAAAAGCACGTTAGTAGAGAGGTTGTTAAGTGGAGCAAGGCAACTCTGAATATGTCATCCTAACAAATATTACTGGCCTCTCCAAATGTCGCCTAGTTCTCACCTGTAACATCAATTCCCCATCTGGGCACTAATAAGGGTACATGATGTTATAGATTCAACTTTTCCGGGAATACATTTGCAAAGAATGCTGAAACACAGACATGAAATTCCACTCACTGATGTCTGATTTTATGTGTGATGGTGGATGAAGGGACAAACAAAACAAGTAACAGAGAGCCATAGACCTAACTTCTTCAACGAGAAAATATGGAACAAGACAGACAGTTGAACAGTAATAATCTGAATACATGAACTGAACCTGGAAGATGAGTTTTCCCAAGACAGCTTTGCGCAGGTACAAGGCTCTGTCGATGATCATGGTGCTGAACTGGATGAGCAGCATCACCAGGAAGGCCTCAGGAACCTGGTCCTCTGACAGGGTGGAGGCTATATCAGCTGCAGCACTGTGTTTCTGAAGGAGAGAGACTGAAGTCATGAGACTGTCAAGAGAAATCTGTAATAAATATTGTCAATTAGCAATACACTGACACTGCATGCAAAATAAGACAAAGAAACCTAAGAAAGTTGACTGAGTAAGCCTACTCAATTTAAATAGCATCATAGGTTTTTGTAGATGCTCTCATTTCAGTTTGGTTTTAATTTTGAAAAAAAAAAAAAATCTATTTTAATCACAAAATGTGATTTTGTCTCATTGTAGTTTCTGTTTTCATTGACGTAAATCATTAATTATTGTGAAATAATTACAAACTGACTATTCATCTCTCACCCCAAAAGCCCAAAAGCCAAAGACGATGATGATGAAGTCAATGACATCAGTCAGAAACATGAGCGCATAGACATCTGTGGCAGCCCGATACTCAGCATGAAGAATACCTCCGAAGAAGCCCTGCACCGGCTTGTAAACACTCTGAACACTGCAGAAGAAAACAAGATGGCATGCATTAAACCACTGCACCATTAGAATAAGTGATGACATTTCAGTAAAACATTCAACTGTTTTCATTTTCTTCTAAGGATTGCAACAAAATTATTTGTATTACTCCAAACTACGTTGATTATTAAGTGATTAATATGGGTGGAGGAAAAATGGATACAGCAAAGTATCGCGGTATTATGTGTGTCCTTAGTGTATCAATACAGGGACACCAAGTATCTGTCTTTTATTATATATATTAATAATTTTTGCATATACACATTTAATACATTTTATGTTACTAGAATAATAAAATCAATTGGGTTTTTTTTGTTCCACTAGGTGGTGCTGATGTTTTTTCCTGGTGAGGTCAGCAGAGGTCTCAGTCTACAGCATTTGGCAGGAAGTTCATCAAAACAAAGATGGAGGCAGAAATCAGAAACACACCGTCAGTGTTTGAATCAAATGTCTCGACTTATTTTGGATCTTTCAAGATCGAAGGAAAGATGGATTTGGATATGACACATGCAATTTGCAAGCAGTGTCCATCATCCAGAGATAGCGTTAGCTGCTAACGGCCAAGCTAACACTAAACCCGCTCCCACTGGACAGACTTGACAAAACTACCATCCATCTCTGAGAGAGCAAAGAAAATAACAAAGTCCATCACCTACTTCATGCGCAAAGATCTGTGTCCATAAAGCATTGGTTAAAACAAAGGCTTTTGTTACATGCTAAACACACTGGAACCCAGGTATGTGACTCCACCCCAGTGTTTTTTTTACCAACACAGTTGTGTCCAAGCTCTACAGAGAAGTGAAGCATAAAGTTGAGGAATCTTTGAGTACAGCAGGAAGGGTGGCATTAACTTGTGACGTCTGGACTTCAGGGTCAGTGGATTCATATGTGACTCTAACAGCACATAATCTCACAGCGAACTGGCGACAGCTGTCTCACGTCCTCCAAACTACAGCAGTACACGAAAGTCACACACAAGCAAACATTGCAGACCTCGTGCAAAATGGGGGATTGTGGTTGTAACAGACAACTCTTCTAACATAGGTGTTGCCATTCAATAAGCGGGATACCTGAATGTGAAGTGTTGCACTCACGCACTTAATCTGGCCTCACAGAGTGTTAAATCTGCCAATAGTACAGTTTGTCAGGTGTATGCAGCATTTCTGACAGGTTTTATGATGGTCTGTTTTGCACCACATTTTGCTGCAATTAAAATTATTAAAGTCAGAGGGACAGACTGAAAACTTTATCTGATTAAACTGATGGTGTCAAAGTTTTCCTTTGGGGAAATAATTTGTAGTTGGAAAAAAAAGGTAATATATCGCAATATACAGTATATCGCAGAATCGCAATATTATCGCTTTGTGACCGAAGTATCATGATAATATCGTATCGTAGGTCCGCTGGCGATTCCCACCCCTAGTAATTAACATGAAATATTTTGATGACTGTTTTTAGAGGGGGGTGCCTACTCTACTCACCCAGAGATTAAGACATGTTTTATCTTCTGTCCCACAGCCAGCAATCTCTGACTGGCTGCCTCTGCCCTCCTGCCTTTCTGCTTCTTCTTCTTCACTGGCTCTTCACAGGGCTCTTCAGTCTCAGCCGTGGACTCCACTGAAACAGCTGCAACCAGAGCCAAGAAGGGATTCAAACACAATTAGCACCACAGAGAAAGAAAAAGTTGCATAGTTTAAAATCTTTCCAGAAATATATTGTCTGTTTGTTACATGTTATGTCAATATCTTGTGGTCCAAATGACACATCAGCATAGAAGATCAAGATAAACAGGAAAATACCAGTTGAGTGGAGCCCAGAAACCGTAAAAGGTTCCTCAATTTAAAGCAGAATTTACTTGCAATCTTCCAAAATTAACACTGGTGTTTGGAACAGCAAGTTGTGATGATTCCTGCAGCCAACAATCACAGCATGCATATTGTCAAGAGTTAGCTCCAGGAATCCTGTCTGTGTATCAACAGCAGCAAATAGTTCAGACAGCTCCCTCATTCCTCTCTCATTCCTCCCTTCATTAGTCTCATTCCTCCCTTCATTAGTCTCATTCCTCCCTTCATTAGTCTTTTTCCATACAGATTACAGATTATTTTGTCCAAAGTGACTTACAATGAGCAAATTAAGACATGTGGGTACAACATAACAGAGGGGATACACATTCTTATCAATGCAGTGAACAACTATGATCAGAGGTTGTGTTACACACAGACCCAGCACTGTACAGGACAGTGTGACAAAAGGCACTGTTAACCTTGACAATATGTTTGAGGTTTACAGAAATGAGCCTGCTCTTTGTCAGCTCACTGTGGCTGCTGCCTCTGTTACTATTCCTCCCTCATATTCCTCCCTGCTGGATGAAAGAAAGAATGGGAACACAGAAGTGGAACACAACGATATGGAGACTCTTATTGACACAGGAGTTATCAAAGTACTGACATGAACATAACAAGACTTGTCACTTTCTTACTCTTGATGCCAACGCAATACCAACACAGCCATTGTACCCGCCCTACCAGGTGAGCTACTGGGCACCCAGTTTTGGCTGAGACTTTGGCTGGTGAGCACGAAAGTTAAAGTTAAGCCCTGCAGCTATTATTTATTCTGATATGAGCCTTCACCATGGAAGGTTTTGTCCCAGTTCATGAGCTGACACCTTGCGGAGACATGTCCTGACAAAGGTGCAGCCTTCAGGCAATTCAACGTTATTGTATTGAACCGGCACCTCCTTCCCAGCGACAGTGTAGCCTCACAGAACCCAAAATTAACGGTGCACTCAAGTATTCTTCATCAGCTTGTTAAGTTGGAACTTCAAAGACACTTTGATTATAGTAAAAACAGTTAGAGTCCTGGGTAGTGAGTGACAGAGAGGAACATGAGGTTTTCTTCAATGAGCTGACCTCACTGTCGGTGACACGGTTTGGGAGGATCTAAACAGTTCAGCAGGTGTCATTTTAACTAGTTTGTACAAAATATCATCTGAACACGTCTGAGGGCAAAGCTGTTCAATTCTTGTGCTTGAAATAGCCACACAAGGTGAAGTGAAAAGCTTGCTATCTTGAAGCGTTTTGGATCAGAGGAACTTTCTAACAGTTCTAAGAATACCCTCTTTATTGTATCTGCACCATAACAATGAAGAACAATCACAGTTCTTAGAACGTTATTTCGGGGAAAATTTTTAGCTCCTATTTTAGTGTATGTACTCTCTCAGCACAAAAGTGTAAACATTAGACAACACAAATCATCAGCAACAAAATGGAAGAAAACAGGGACAAATGGACCAACAGTGAAGTCCAGGCTTTACTAAGTATATAGTACGTGACGATGGAAATACAACGCAATTTTGACTCTTTAAAGCGAAAGTGACGGTACTACACCACCAGCCAGCTGGCTTACAGTACATCACTTTAGCATTCCTACTGGCAATGTGTATGCACACAGAAAAAAAAGAAAAAAGGCCTGTGAAAGTATGTAGCTCTTGGGGGAGCTCCCTAGTGGGCTGTTCCTCTCAGGGAGTCCCCAGGACGGTTTGGTCTGACATCATCAATGGAGAGGGGAAAGACATAATCAACATCACAAACTGAACAGAATGAATGAGTAATATTTAGTATAAATAATATTGTATACTATACTCTGGTGTGTGAAACTCGCCATCTGTTGGCTGTTTCTATGCCAACATAAAGGACACATGGAAGTATGAGGGCAGTGATGTTCACAACATTTGAAACGGATCTATTATCGTGCATAAAGGGAGTATAAATGAACCATCATATATTTAAGGATCTCTAAAGAGTGTCTTTTTTTACCACACAGGATGACAGACAATATTATGATGATAGATCTTAATATTAATCAATATTATGATGATAGATCTTAATCAAACATATCTGCATTGATTAAGATCTATCATCATAATATTGATTAATATTATGATGATAGATCTTAATCAATGCAGATATGTTTGACTTGACATAGTAGATTAAAAAAGTGAGGACACTTTCTCACCAGTGTGCCAGTAAGTAGCTTTTGCACATTCAAAGCCAGCTCCTTGAATGTAGTACACCTTAATGGAATGCAGCCAGTGTTAATGTTATGAGTCCACACATAATGAAACCACACACCTTCGCTGCGCTGTTGTTTGGGTTGTTTAGGTTTCTTGCGGAAGCGAATACTGCTGCTTTTCTTTGGGACTTCCTCGATCAACTGCTCAGGGTCTCCCTCCCTCTTCTCCTCCTCCTCTGGCCTGGTGGGAGTTTCCTGACCATCATTTGACTCAGCAGGTGCTGCTTCAGCTGCAGCAGGTTGTGTGATCGCAGCAGAGCTGGTGCTCGGTTCAACATAGTCCACATCATCCTAAATTACAATTACAATACAATTCATTAAAAAACAGCATCTAGAAAAGTAGTCTAATACCTTCAAAAATAAATCTGCTGATATTATTATATGATATATTCGATGATTTATGGCCAAGAACATGTTCTTTAAAACAGATTATTAACTGGGCAGTGATCAATAGCAACTAATGTCATGTTATCTGCACCAACCTTTGGAAGCTGGTCCAGTTCAGTCACTTCAAGGTTTTCCAAGGTAGATGCTGAGCTCACTCTGCCTTCCTCCTCCTCTTCTCCTCTTCTCTCCTTCCTCCTTCCATCTTCATCTCCTTCTCTAGTTTTTCCTAGATCCTTATCACTTTCTGATGAGGGGCTCTCCTCCTCCAGGGGACCCTCGTGGTCCCAAAGGCCATAACGCTGTGCACGAACACACACACAGACATTCAAATGGAGGAGGCTGAAGTCATGCTGACATTAGTGGAATTATCCAAGAGCATTACTGAAGGGCAATTCCTTCAACATTACACTCCTTTCCCAGTGTGGGGAGAGTCCATCCTGTTCTTTGTTAGATTTGAAAAAGTTTATGGGAGAAAGGTCTACCAATCCATTTCTCATGTAAAAATGAAACGTATAGTTTGAAAATATAAGAACATTTGTCACTTTTGTGAGGCATGTCCATCTATGTTTTGCTACAGTAAGCATGTGGACAGTGGCACATTAGAAATAATGGTCTGAGCACAAGTTATCCTTTCATACTGAACTATAACACTATATACTATCATGTATGTAGCCATCAAATTCATACTCAAGATTTCCAATTTTAAAAATGAGTCTTTGGGGAAAAACAAAAAAGTCAGTTTGACAAACTCATAAAATTGATGCTAATTAGCTACAGCTTTTAAAATATGAAACTTAAAAATGTAATGAGAGCCTGCTTTTCTTAATTCTGCCTGAAATCAAGTGGAATTTGATATCTGCTACCACTAGGCATGTCAGGATACCAGTAATTTAGTAGCTGATACCAGTGCCAGTAAAATTCCACCATTCTTGATACCCATGTCGATAATACAGGGAAAAAACAAAACAATAATGTCATGTACTTAAACATACAGTCTTTTACTCAAAAATAATAATGTGATTTAATGTAAATTGTAGTTCTAAGTTGTGGGTTATGGAACATATATTAATATTAGGGCTGTCAAAATAACGCATTAATTTAAATTAATTAATCACAGAAAACATAATTGCTAGAAGAAATTAACGCATATTAATCATATTCAGTGGTGCCCTTTGACCCCATGCGCCTTTGAAGGCCCCAGTGGCTTTGTCACATGATGGAGGCAGACGAGTCATTTAACAGACTAGAACACTTGTAGGTGTAAATACTGTCCAGTCAGGTCCAGAAGAACCGCATCCCCAGTACCTACAGTATTTAAGGTACTGTAGAAAAACCAGTACTATCATGTTTTCACAGTTTTGGCATCAACTTGGTACCAAAGTATCTGTTCTCATGACATCCCCAGCTACCATTATCTTTGTAAACGCCATACTGGAATTCAAAGTTTGGTGGGGCTTAGCAAAGATCCTATTGATACCTATTGATACTGACCATGAGCAGGGATCTGTGAAAGAACAGCACCAGCAGCTGAAGAAGATCATATCTGATGTAGTTGTCAGTCTTCTCCAGGCCCAGGATCCGAGGTGGGAAGAATGGTTTGTCTTCATTTAAAGTCATCTCATACACACTGTTCCAAGGAAAGAACCCAAACTGGAAAAGGTATTTCACCAACACCATCACCTGGAGAGAGAGAAGTACAGCAGGTCACACAGTCAGACCAGAAAAAAAGCACAGCGAAGGCAACGGGACACATGCTGCTCCCCATCAGACCAGCCAGTGCTTCTCTTGAACTGACTGTAATTTAGTAACTGGATGGTGAGCGATCTTCAAGTAACTAATCACCTGAACACCTGAACATGAGTGTTAGGCTGCCTCTCATTATGTCATGGCAAGAATTACTAGATCATTTACAGTATAAGTTGTTAATATAATTATTTAGCTGCCAAATTCATTCTATCTACTGCTTGTTGTCAAAAATGTAGTGTCTTACTACATGGTTACTACCTTTTTACAAAGAACATACAGGCAGAGGGCAGTCTCAGCCCACTCTCTTTACCAGGTCATCATATACCAACATGTTTTAGGGTTTCTGTAGATGAATACACTGTCACACTTCTAGTGGGTCACAAGTGATGATTGAGAGGGATAACTTTTACGTGAGCCTTTTTTTTTTTTTATTTGGAAAATTCAGCATAGTGTAACTTTAAGTTTATTAGTTGTGTCTGTGTGTCTCTTAGTGTTCATACCTCTGTGTAGACGATAGCAGTCATCCAAAACCTCTTCGTTGGTCTTGGAACAGACAACATAGCCCACAGGAACACCAGTATGGGGAGGACCAGTGATATCACGGAGGCACTGACCACGTTGTTTAACACTATGATAAAATAACAGACGAGCTCGGAGTTGGCTGCCAGCAGGTTGTACATGGCAAATAGCAGCTTCAGAAGACGGCTCTGGTTGATATAGAACTCTCTGCTCTGTTCCAGCTCCTCAATGAAGAACTGCCTGCAGAGAGGACGGAAAGTCACAACCATGAATTTGTATTTATTGATCATTGTGTTCATCACCAGTCTTTCAATAACTGATGAAGCCAACAACCAGAACAAAGAAGTAAATTGCAAGTTAAAATAAACTATTCTTGAATACATTCATGATACAAACATTGTGGTATTACTGCTGCTAGACACTCTGTGAAACTGAGGTGGACAAATTAAATCAGTAGCCACTGTCACTGATCATTATCAGCGTTCTTCAGTCACCAGTGTCCACAGTATGTACCTGTCTCCCAGCAGCTCACTGGCTGTTCTGGAGTGTCTGTGTTGTTGTTTGGATGAGACTGGTAGAAGCTCCATGCTGCTGGGTGGGGGTTCTGGACTCAACAGGTTCCCAGTGCTGTTGAGCCTTGGCCTTGGGGTAGACCGGCCTGTCACACCTCTGCTGTCCACTTCCAGGCAGCTGAGTCAATAACACAAACATATAAAAACTGAGAAACTGAAGATGTAAAGCCCCCCGAGCTGACAACCTATGAAACAGGTGGACATACCAAACACACCATTATCTGTTCTTAAATGCTTATTAGTAGCGCCGGTAAAACATGCACATTTTGTCCTGATGATATCACCAGAGAAAAAGGTACTGAGGCATCAAAAATATAGAGAATTTTATTTTTTCAACATGCTCACGAAAGCTCATGTCAATTAACACATTCAGCACAACAGCGTCCATGTTTAAATAAGGAGAAGCTCTAATTACATCAGCTGAAAGGGACTGCCAGGGAGTGAAACAAAATGCTGTGAAATTTGTTTCTCTCCCTGGCATCTAGTGGTGCGTCTCAGTGGTTGGTAAATAGAAGAGTGACACACAATCTTTACCATACTAACCTGAATTTGGTGGAGTCTGCATCAGTCTCATCCAAACAAGTCTCCAGTGTGGGATTCTCACTGTCCTCTGATATCTGATCGTCTGTGGAGTCTGCTGTTGGATGCTGTTACCAATCAGAGCAAGATGGACACAAGTTAAAGTGTGTGTGTGTGTAATGGACCTGCATTTGCATAGCGCCTTTCTAGTCATCCGACCACTCAAAGCGCTTTTCACACGACACATTCACCCATTCACACACTGATGGAACAGCCATCAGGAGCAATTTGGGGTTCAGTATCTCGCTTGCTCAACAATACTTCGACATGCAGACTGGAGGAGTCGGGGATCGACCACTGATCTTTCGATTGGTGGACGACCCGCTCTACCTCAGAGCCACAGCCGCCCATGTATGTGTGTGTGTGTGTGTGTGTCTCTCTCTCTCTAAAATCTTAGTTGTGTTTACCTGCTGTATCTTGTGTATGATGAAGTAGCGTTCGTTGCACAGAACAGTAGATGTTTCTCTGTACTGTTTGGTCAGCAGGTTGAGCCACTGAGTCAGTCCATCCACCATGGCCAGAACAATGGCCCATAAGAAGCGCAAGATATCCAGGATCCTCTGAACCATCTCACCATGACCTGCAGCACACACACAGAGAAAGACAGAGGCACAGGTGATATAGTAAAGGAAGCAAACTGTGACTATATTCTCACATTTCTACTAATTCTGCTTTGTAAATCATGTTTTATGGTGACTGCGGTAAAATCGATGTGTTGTTGCATGTGTTTATTGTTATCCGTGTATTGTCTAAGGAAAAGGGCAATCCCAACCTGATAAAGCTGAGAATCTGAACCAACCAACTTAACCTTAAGTATGATTGTACTGGCGTTTTCTGGACATCCAACCAATATACTACACTACATACAAAGTATTTGTTACGCTCAAGAGTTACTGTCATGATCACCATAACTAACTATGAATGTAAAATTGAAACACAGCAGCATGTTGTGATGGTGAAAGGTGGAGGAAGCAAAGAGAATGTAAACCTACCAGACTCCTCTTCCTTAGGCTCCTCCACCTCCTCCTGAACGCCAGGGTCCTCAAATACATCATTGTCGCCACAACCTACACACACATACACACACACAGTATACATACTTAATGCTTTATGATTGGTAAGTTGTATATATGCATTGAGATTAGGTAAGACTCTTTGCAACTTTGCACAGAATACAAGTACTAATGCATGGTTCAGACTACACAACGTTTTTGTCCATTCCGACAGTCACTATGTCAGATTACATGATTGTGGAGTCATAAAATCTTGCTGCCAACAGAAATGACAGACCACTTGTTGGTCCAAGACCAATCATCTCTGGTCATCTTTCACGAAGTGCATGATGTCATCAGATTATTCTTGTGCTATTTTTATTATTGTTACAATCATCTTAGTCACTATGACTGTTCAGGTCATGTTCACACTACAAATGTTATTGTAGTAACATAAATAGTGCCACCAGATGGCAGGAGCTACATGTTAAGTACTTATGAAAACTATGCAAGTCACTGAATCCTCCACAACAAGTTCCTGCAAATGTTTCACAATAAAAGCCTCTTTAGAAAATTAAGTGGTTCCCTTAACCCAAAATTTTAAAGGGCTTTTAATTTCAAATAGATATAGGAAGTGTTGAGTGTGAAATGAGGGTATGGTGCATTAACTCTGACAGGTCAAATGGGAGCGGATTAAAAGTAAAAATAGAATAATACAGACGGAATAGGAAATAAAGGCTCATTTCTAATGGAATCTGTTTCAAGTGAAGCTGGTACCCTCTGCAGTTGCGGTAAGTAAAATCCCGGTCACTATATGTGAATTTTATTCTTATTCTTTGCTAGCTTGATGCTGATGGCAGTACTCCCCAGGTTGCTAAAGTGCCTCTTCTGTTTCATGCCATCATTTTTCCCTTTTTTACTTTGTGTGGTAACATCCCTAGAGGAAATATCAAAAAGGCTGGGGTGTTGTTGTCATACTGTTGTCCATGGCAGCAGATCACTCTGTGTTCCTATTAGTCACAGGAGCAGTCGTGGAAGACAAAAATAAAATCAAACATGCTAGACTTTCTGTCAGGATGTAATGAGACATTCCAGATGTGGTGTTGGTTGTCGTCTACTATAACACACTACATGGGATAAAACAATGGATAATTGCCTACAACACTTACTGTAATTCATGATCCACCAATAACCGTGTTGGGCTAATGCAGTTGCATTAGTTAAACTAGCTCATATCCTTCCTCAAAACTTGAAGCTTCTCTGTCAACATGGGCAAAATTTCTTCTCCCTAGTCAGTCTCTCCTATGGGGTCCCACAAGGTTCCATCCTTGGTCCAGTTCTGTTTTCTATGTACATGCTCCCTACCACTGCTATGCTGATGACACACAGCTCTATCTCCCCCTGAAAACAAAAGACCAGCTTAATCTAATTAGAAGTCTGCAGTTGTCCTTTTTGGCGCCCCTGACTCCATCAAAGTTATTGCCAACAATCTTGGCAACCCATCCACCAATGTAAAATTCCATGTCAAACAACCCGATGTTATGTTTGTGATGTTTCAGTTGTTAGGTTTGACAAGAAGGTCAAAACAGTAATAACAGCCATTTTTTCTGGCTACATACTATCTCAAAATCAAGCTGTTTCTCTCATTGAAAGATCTTGAGAATGTCATTAACATCTTTATATCATTACATTTGGACTGTTGCAGCTCCCTGTGTACTGGGATTAATCAGTCCAACCTGTCCAGCCTGCACCTGATCCAGATGCTGCAGCCAGGCTCCTGGCGAGTTCCCAGAAGAAGAACCATATTACTCCTAGTCTGGCCTCCCTCCACTGGCTGCTAGTATGGTTTAGAATTAATTTGAAGGTTCTCCTGTTTGTGGGCTGGGCTGGCTTTCCTCTGGTCAGCTGACTTGGGTATCAAAGCTGTCCCACAATCTAAACTTAAGGAAAGAAAAAAGGATGTAAGAATATCTGACCTATCACAGAAAAAGCCTCCTGTTGTGAATCCACTCTTTGTTCTCTTTCTTTCTCTTTCTTCTCAATCTTCTTCAGCTGTCTCTGATGTCTCTGCCGTTCTCTCAAAGCTGCTTTCACACTGGACACCCATGCCTGGTACGCCAGCTGAGGGAAAAAAAACAACAAAAAAAGCAAAAATCAACCACACATACAACATATAAAATCAGAGTTTCAACACAGCATAATAAACAAAGCAGTGTTGAAAATTTTAAACATTTGGAACATACTCATTTACATTATCAGTCAATAGTTTATAATCAGATATAGAGGACAGTCAACCCAATCGCCAAAAAAATGTTGCCATTGTATGTTTCTGCAGACAACAGAATTGTTACATTTTCATACTATCAAGTAGCGAACCTATTGAAACTCTACGTGTAAACAACACTGTAGTTAACTTGTGGTTAGGTTTAGGCACAATATCTACATGGTTATGGTTAGCAAAATATCATGTTTTGCCTTAAAAATTTGAGGGCACAATCCCCGCTGGAAAAGCAGTAATGTCTAAGTAAAAAATACCTGCTTTTCGTGCCACAGTCCCAACAGGAAACGTGGCATTGTCTCATTGTTGTGATAAAATACCCATTCCTCAAACAGTGGTCTACAGCATGGCAGGCATCCCATGCCACTATCCTGGCAGGGCATGTGCCGTTGTTTGGGTAAATAAAAAACAAACAAAAACAAAAAAAAAACTTTTCATGCCACTAACCCAACAGGAAATGCAGCGATGACTCGGTAAAAAACAACAACTTTTTGTTGCACTACCCATGCTGGAAAAACAGCAACAGGTCCCAAAAAACACAAATGTTTGGTTTTGTTGTTTGTTGATCTTGAACAGGTTCAGTTCAGACAGTTCACCAACCATTCCCTCCACCTCCTACACTACATCACTTTAGAAATGTTGATGTGATGCCTATGAAAGGTACAAATGTAATGCATAAACAGTTTGCAGAAATGGACAATGTAAAATGTACAGTACTTATATTGTCCTCTGGCAACTGGGCTGGGAGATGTAACTCCACCGGACACAGCTTTACAATTGTCTACTGCAGCATTACATCTGACTTTCTATGGTCATGCTGTAGCCCCATTCTTGTGTTTGTCCAACACATTCTCACTCCAAACTCGTCACATAACAACGTTTGGTCATGGACTTTCTACGTGGACATGCTGTATGACATGCAAGGTACCCTGGGTGTGTTGGTTGTTGTCTGTTTTAAAAATACACCATTTCCAGAGGAAATGAACAGTTTGCATACAGTCTCTTTCAAGACTCTTTTTTTTTTTTCTTCCCCCATAAAAGGTTTTTTTGGGAGGAGTTTTTCCTTATCCACTGTGAGGGTCCAAAGGACAGAGGGATATCGTATGCTGTAAAGCCCTCTGAAGCAAATTGTTATTTGTAAAAGCACTATGTCACTACAACACCGTGAAATTACTTTTTTTCCTTCAGCAACAAACATGCATGGTTACGTCTGGCCAACACACACACATCATTGGGTTTAGGCAACAAAAGTGGTTGGTGGTTGTTGAACCCATCCGCCACCCTTCCCATCCACCAGCTTACACAATAACAGCGACCGGCTGCATATCATGCTGATGTGAAAGGACGGCGTTTTTCATTGGTGTCTGATGCCAGAAGTCACGGACCGAGCACTGGTTTTTGACAAGTGAGTGAGACCGGGTTAGTTTGCCTGCAAACTCTTCAACATAACTGGTGAGGTTTGCATGATGACAAATATCAATACATAATTGACTCCCATAGAAAGGTACATGGATATATGTGATAGATATAAGTACAATTTGTGTCTGACCTGACAGGCAGTCTGTTTCTGCGGCTTCTGTTCTTCAGACTCCTCTTCATCCTCACTATCTGATTCAAACAGGTAATACTCTCCTGAATGGAGCACTGTGAGCAGAAGAAACACATTACAATGTCTCATGAAGCTTATCTAAAGATAGATCATTTTTCACCCATCAACTGCTTGTCCTTGTTGTCATACCTGTAGCATGGTCCAACCATGGCTGGTACCACTTTTTCTTCCTGGAACTCTTCTTGTCTGTCCGGGTCTCTGTAAGGAAACAAGTGAAGGTTTGGATTGGAGGAAGTGCTGCACAAGACAAACCTGCTGCTGCTTCTACTAATCTTAGAGCTTTAAAATCAGAAATGTAACCTGAGGGTGTGTGAGTAAAGGCCGTGGGATCATTACAATTAAATGGTCATTCATGCAACTGTATGAAGTGAGAAATGAAGTTTTCAGATCAGATGAAGAAAAAATGATGGGAAAAAAAATCCAAAATGTAGCACAGGCAGAGGGAGACAAGAAGAAAATACATCAGTGTAATGTTATGAACCTATGCTGTGATGAGTGTAAAATATAACTAAACTTGACAAGTGATGCATGCCACTGCTGGGTTCAGTGTTGAGTGGTGGTGTATCTGGCAGGCAAAGAGACATGGCAGAGGTGGAACACATGTTTACTGACTGTTAAGTTTTCTAAAAGCTATTTTTCTAGTCAAGCAGTGAACTAGTGAGTCCTACCAGCAGTCTGACTCTCTTTGGAATCTTCACTTGTTTTGTGTCCTTCTTTGTACTTCTGCTGCTTGGAGCGAATCCTCTGCATCCTGAGAGAGGAGGACAGGAAATGGAAGAGCAGGGAGACAGAAGAACAGAACTTTTAGAGACAAATTATAATATTTTCTGTGGGCTTATGTATATCTATGTTTTATACATCGACCTGGTGTCTACCATGGGATACTGAGGTGACATCAAATCCACAAATTTAAGTGGTATTTTGTTTTGCAGCAGTGGACACAGAGTTATGAGCCACATTTAGATTATGTCTGAAGATTGACCTCAGGCAGGATTTTGTGTAATTTGTTAATTACACAAGATCTTACGTTTAAGACTGAGTGGACATTTGGATGGCTTGGATGCTACAGAGGACGTGTGTAAAAAAAGTACAAAAGCATGCATATCCAAACATAGGAAAGGGCTGCGCACCCATGAGCAACAGTAGACAATCAGAGCCATTTGAAAGCAATGTGAGATGAACCACTGATGTGTAGGCTTTGTTCTGCTTTGTCCTACCCTACTGACTATCCAATTACACCATGGGACCAAAGCACCTTTAATATCACCAACCTCTGTAGATACAATAATTAGAAGTCGTTCTGATGTCTCTAGCAGTTTGCTGAAGTGCAATGCCTGGAAATTGGAGAAAAAAAAAAAAAAAATCCCTAAAATGAAAAGTAAATTCAGAAGGGCTGACTTCCTGTTGGGTTTTGGGTGTGGCTCCAAGGGGCGTTTTTTAAGTCTTAGGATGTTACATCTGCCTCCCTATTTTCATACCTCTTGGTTGAACATGGCCCAGGGGCTGCTTTGTTGCAATTTTGTGGGGATCCCAACCGAGCCATTTTATTCAACTAAAGCACAAAACCCACAAAATATCATAATTTCTCTGTTTTAAGCACCCAGTGGCAGAAATAGAAATCAGCACCTTTGCGTCCAGATGATAAATACTTGGTGCCATACAGAAGAACATGTGAAAAAAAACCAATTCTTTCATTGAACACCAGAAATGACAGCCTCATCCCAGTGCTAGAGAAAAAATTCAGAGGATCACCAAAGTCAGTAGGATTCATCCCCTGGGGACCATGAGTATCTGTACAAAATTACAAAATGTAAAACAAATTAATCACAAAGAGGTGGACAGACCAAAAGACTGACATTGCTGTCCATAGAGCCTTCCCCTGCTATCAGCCTGACAACTAAAGTTACAACCTTCTCTTTTTTAGAATTTCATCATCCAGCTTTTTTATTTGTTTGTTGATGCACCATTCAAAAACCACTGTGAACACTTACGATCTCTTGAGCTGTGACAGAGATTTTTGCTCAGCTTGTTGGTGGAACTTAATGTTCTTCACGATGCTGGCTCTGAAGAGCTCAAACCCCCTGGAAGAAAGAAAAACAGCTGTCACTGCATTTATCAGTAAGTAACTTTTCAGAAAATCAGAAGAACCTTGAGCCCATATCAAAATTGCTCATGAGGTGAATGGGGAAAAAAACAAACAAACAAGGACACATTAAATCTACTCTGATTCAGTGTTGTTTAACAATAAAGCAGTGTAAAAAAAAGTGCAATATATGTCACCATATCTTGTTAAATTGAAAGTTGTATTTCAGATCTGAGCTAACTCCATTCAGTAAAGCAAACACTAGCATGCAATTGACACTCATCACAGTTTAGGGCCTCGTTGTGACCATGAGTCATGAGACTTTTCTCTCTTTGATTGTTTGATGTTAAGTATTTTTAAATAAATGTATTTATGTATAACAGAGATATATGTTTCCTGTAATAATCTGGTGAGCCCTAGCATCGGAGCCACTGCATTAGCTCAGTTTAATGTGTCTCACCTCGAGGCCTGTTTGGCAGAAGCCTGCAGCTCTGCCATCACATGCAGGAAGTAGTAACTGAGGAAGACCCTCCGCTGCAGCAACAGAAAGAGAAAACAGATACTGTCCCAGATGATCCCGGCCTCTTCTACTGGGAGGCTGCACGTCTTGTCACTCACTGCTTTTGCTGACAGGAAACAAAAAAGACACATATACTAAGATAAAAGGCATTGTGCACAGCCATCTCTAACTGTCTCTGTCAGGTGTGACTCTGTGATAAACCTGTGATGCAACGCTGTTACTCCAGAGACATGACTATAGATTTAAACAAAGACATCTAATATTGAAAGGTCCATTTACAAACTTACATATTAGAAAAGGGGAATTTTCTTTCATGTACTGTTTGATACCAAATTACTTGTCCTTCTTAAATCAAACATCCCTAGATATACAGCATGAAACACTGCAAAAAATACATCACCTTTGCTCAGTTATATAGATACTAATTCTACTGTGTACATGGTCATTGCTGTGGTGATGTATCATTATTATTATTATTAGCATTATTATTAAAACACTTACGGTCATAGTATCCTTTGACTGTGCAAACCAGGCTGAAGAGTTGAATGACCCAACAGAAGCCTTTCTGCATCTCAAACACAAACACACACGCCAGGATCTGAAACACACACACACACACACACACACACACACACACACACACACACACACACACACACACACACACACACACACACACACACACACACACACAGAAATGCACTCTTCAGTGTTTTACAGGTCAGGTCAGCGTTTTGTCACTTGCATGCATGAGTGTATTCTCTTCAAACAACATAACAATAGTTTTCCTTGACTTTATCAAGAGCAGTAATGGTACTACAGTAATCACTTATTGCTGGTGCATGCTCTGTAGCCACGCCAAAACCACTTAACACACAGCACTGGCATTTAAGCAGCTTATCGTTGCTGCTTTAACATTGTACTCACTGTCAGATGCTGTCAGCTAGCATTTAAACCCTGATATACAGTAGAATTATGACTTAAGTATTGTCTGATTGTCATAATTATATACATATAGCTTCAAAGAATGACTTTTTTTTTTAAATGCTTTGTTTCTATCACAACTCACTAAATAACTGCTGAGAAAAATCCCCACACCTTCTGCTCACATATTTGTGGTGCTGTGTGTTTACATTGTGCCGTCTGCACCATCAACACTGTTAAACAACATGAACTCCTGGAAATGTGCCTTTCCATTGGTTGAGCTAATGCTCTCATGCTTCCCTGTGACTGGCACAGCATGTTCAGAGCTATGGGATGAGTGACGTGACTTTCTGAGAGTGTATTCATAAATCACCAGACCCTCCGATCTGCATTTAACTTCGCTAAGCCCTTTAGCACTTACTGCTGCTGCACAAACATGAACCAAAGTAGGTGTGCTTGGAGATGTCCACAAAGTGAAGCCATATCTGATTTGTTAGAACACATGCTGATGGCTGATGTTCTAGTTTCCTGTAGCTGCCAAGCATGTGTTACTATTATTGCAGTGACCTATTTTTTTGATTACCAAGTCAGAGGAACCAATGATGCCCCCAAAATGCTGCAAACAAGCACCAAATGTTGAGCTTTATACTTACTGATAACATATTTTTAGATATAATGACTGCCACGTTGTAGATGATGAGACAGTCCCACATGACGAGGCGGGTCCTGGATGGTTTGACCAATAGCCTCGTCCCAAAAAGCAGAAAAAAGAAGCAAGCCAGCAGGTAGCCCAGTCCAAACACAGAAATCCTTGTTGCCCCGGTGATGAAGACAACTGACAGCACAAACCAGAAGAGGTGACGAAAGACCAAAACTTTAGCCATGTCCAGGTAACTCCTGCAGGAGGACAGGAAAAGATACACTTCATGTCCAAACTTTTTGTATATTTTGGCCACAGTGTTTAATGACTGAATTTGTCTTCATCAAAAAGGGGCGTCTTTGTTAGATGTATGTTTTATAGAACAAATATCAGCATACATATCCTTATCAGACTTTTTTCCCTTCATGAACACTGAGTAGAGTCAAATGATCTGTCTCTGAAGCAGAGGAACTACAGTTCCTACCAATGATGGCAGCAGACAAACAGCAGGTTCAGCAGTGGATGACTGATGAATAAAACACACCGACTGATGGTAGGACAGATGGAAAGACACATGCTGTATTTACCTGCAGTTGATAAAGTTGGGCGCCGGGTTGAACAGTCGACCCTCCATTGGTTCAGGGTCGTCTGTGTTCTCTCCTGCCAGAACCATCCACTCCTCCGTGTGCTCACACTCAAACACCTTCCACTGCTGGGATGCACACATGAGCAGCACAAAGTCCGCTATGGATACACACAACGACACAAGATATCATCATCATCATCATCGCTATAATCATCATCATCATCATCATCATCATAAGCCTGGCATACTGACTGCTGCCTCATAGCATCACTTTGGTTCTGAGAGATTATGATAGGTTGAATTTATTTGATGCTAAATTAAATAAAGATGAATAAAACTGCTGAAGGTACAGGGGGTGTAGGAGGACACCACCTCCCATTTCTCTGGACATTTGAACAAAAGGGGAAAAGTGAGTCAGTTTGGTGTCACACCATCTGCCTCACCAGTCAAACTATTTCACACACATAAAGGGATGATTTCTGAAACCTTTAAATCCTTGCTTTAGCTGCCACTTATAATATTAATAATAATAATACACTTGTTCTATATAAACATCAGCATAGCAGTTATTTCATTTACCCTAAATAACAGCTCATACAGTTACTAAGACTTTTCAAGTAAATGCCAGGTCTAAGGGCATTGCAAGCAAAAACACATAAAGCCTGGTCTCTTATAAAGGCTAGCTAAACAAACAGGGGGATTATTTACCTGTTAATGACCTGTACTATGGTGGCTCACGTGTTCAATTCAGCATCATATACAATTCCACAGCACAACAACTGTTATGTCAATCCCTTTATTTCTCTTTTTAACACAAATACTGTTCTCATTCACTGATTAATTCCAGTCACTTCTACTTTGTGTTCTTTTGTTCATTGAAACTCAACACTTCCTACAGATGTATCACACAGAAAGTGAACCCAGACAGGGCAGACTTATTCTCTGTGAGCCACTGGAAGGCTTTAAATGTGAAACATCTGTGTACAAGATTCACTGACAGCAGCTTAACACCAACTGATAAACTGGCCAACTTAAAGGGAACAAAGTTGAATAGCCTACTTTTTCACTGAAAGATGAAACAGTTACATTGTCTTATTTGTATGTGTTTTTTGTTTTTTTTTAATCCATATGATTAGAGAAGCAGCTGCCCCAAGTATTTTCACATTATCTAATCTGGCCTCCATTCCAAAAAGTTTGGACATCCCTATATTAAGACAACAGTAAACACAGAAGGAGTGTTGAGTTTAAACAGCAAACAACATCAAAATTAAAACATGAACAGATCACAAAAAACAGAGGCTTCTTACTAAACTGTGATCAAACTGATCAAACGGGTAATTTGAATAAATCTTTCTGCCACTGTTTAGGACTTTGCAGAATACTTCATACTACATAGTGACAAGGTGACAGTTTGACAGAGTTTGATATGTTTTTCTGATACAGATAAACGAAATGACATTGACGGAGACACACACACGCATACACACAAACTGACCTATAAGGTTTTTGGAGTTTGGCACAGTGTAGAAGTCGGGCAGAAAGATCCATTTAATGAGAGCTGAGTTCATCAACACTGGAGTGTTCCACCGCCAGGGGTAGTCTACAGGACAACACAGGAGAGAGACAGGGAGGAAGGTAGAAGGAGGTGTTTACACTATTTCACAGTTTTTCTACAGTTCTACAGGAGTGTAGTACTTACTACTACTGCAGAAGTGAAATATTAGGGACATACTCTAAAGCAGGAGTCAGAAACTTTTATTATCAACAGAGACATTTTTGGCCAAAAAAAAATATTCAGTCTGGAGCAGCGAGACATATTTAAGCTGTATATGTTCACATTATCAGCATTACTAACACATCTAAATGAACATCCATTAATATGTTTTATCACACGGTGGCTGTTCTGCAGTGGGCTATTTACGATTATTCAGTACTTTAACTTAACATCAATGCACTATTAAATTTTCTATTTTCCTCTGAGACTTTTAATTTTTTTGGATTTGGAATTGCTATTGCTAGATAAGCTGGGAGACTCAAGGCTGGACACCTCTGCCAAGGTTTGGCAAAATTGAGAGGTAAAGGCACCAGGTCATAACATAAGCCATATGACGCACATTTTAGTTGGTGAAGTCAATCTTTTGAATTGGTGTATAGGTTACACTACACACATTTTTATATTTAGAGAATTTGAGAGGTGAAAATGTAAAGAAAAAAAAATGCAAATATTTATTTCTATATAATTTTTGGTTGAAGCCACAGGGAGTCACAGGAGAGGGGGTAAAGCTGCATACAGCTCTGCTTTAGAACTGAACTGAACGGTTTTCATAACTTCAGCTCTATAAACATACACACTCTGAGCAGAAACTAAACAATTCCTCTGCAGAAAAGGAGGCCATTCTATGACACCTTTTCACCTGTGAAAACTGCATCAGCATAAAGCTGCTCCACTTTTCAAAGACAGCAAATCAGAAAGTGTACAAAGAATGGACCAAAAGACAATGAGGTGAGGTATTATGACTATTCTGTCTCCATCATGTATGTAAGTGGGATCATGAAAATATTTCAATATTAAGCAATCAAATACAACACCTCCACTAAATATGGTCTAAAAATGAGGAACAGTGTGGAATGTCTTTCACCTCTTCTCCTGACACAATTTCAGTTTTATTTATAAAGCTCAATATCACAAATAACAATTTGCTTCAGAGGGCTTTACAGCATACGACATCCCTCTGTCCTTTAGACCCTCACAGCGGATAAGGAAAAACTCCCCCCAAAAAAACCTTTTACGGGGAAATAAATGGAAGAAACCTCAGGAAGAGCGTCACGTCAGGACTCACCTATACAGAGAGCAGGAGGTATGCCCACACACAGGAGATACTGGTAGATCATGAATATGGATAGAAACAGACAATATTTGGGCCAGATCTTGGCAATTTCTGCCCGCCGCCGCCTCACCAAGATGGCCACCAACCAACAGCCATGGATTATCACCAAGAAGTTCATCCGCTGGCCAATCACATTCACCGTCATCAGGAAGCAGATCTTTAAAAAAAGAAATATATGCGTTCGGTGATTTTTAAAAATTAAAAGATGTGTTTGCTGATTAAAAAAAATAAAATATCAGTTCTCTTGTCAATTTTTTTTCCCCATCATTTACTATCTCTTAAATTTCCTGTTTAGTGATGACGTGATCTCTCCCAGCTACCTCTAATCCAAACTTGTAGAAGGTGTAGTTGAGCAGGTACTTGAAGCAGGGGATGAGGCCCTGGTCCAGCGTGTCCCTGGTGGCAGCGGGGAACAGAGCAGGGATGGTGGGGGGAGATCGTTGGAGCTGACGGTAGTGGTGAGCCTGGTGACGATATACTGTTGCCTCAAACACCAACAACATCAGCACCATTAAATGGTCCTGTAAAAAAAAAAAAAGCAGGACACTCATTCAATTATGAGTTCAATTAATTAGCTCTTTTCTGGATCAGCAAACAGCTACACACGAAGGAAACATAAAGGCTGTGACACTTAACTATAGTGTAGATTTTTTTCAGTTTTTTAGAAGGTTTGCTTCACCCAGATAACAAAATAAGTTTTGATGGTATCTAGGACCTCACTCTAAAAAAGGTCTATCTCTGCAGCAATTATTTTTATTATTTGTCGGACACTTAGAATAACAATCAAAATCTGTCATTGCAAAAACAAACACATTTACTGGATGTAAAATGACAATGCACACTTGCCCCAGGTGGTAAGATTGAAGCCTGTTTCGCTGCTGCCAGCTGCAACGGTCTCACTAAAATCTGGACCGTTTCCAAAAACTATTGTTTTATTGAAGCATATATTGAATCTACCTTGCTGTATCCCAGTACTGTGGCATCTTTCCTGATGCCAAACCAGTTGGCTGGATCCACTCGATTCTTATACAGAGAGGAGTTCTTCATCTCTTCTGGCAGCAGGTTGGTTTTATTCGTTAGAGGCTGTGAGGAAAAGAGGAGAGAAACTAAATCATAAGCAGGACAATCAACACCTTATAACTCCAGCTCGCACTGGGTCACATCAGCATCCTGTCAGGTCAAGTTACTCTACAACACCAGTTGTCCCAGCTACATGGGGAAAAACAAGGGAGAGAGAGAGAAGAGTATTCAGGGTTGATGATGGCCATGATGCTGCCAGAGCACTGCTGCCTCCTCAGGTCTCTTCTTTTTTATTTTAACATATCTAGTTCAGAGTTGCACTGTGATAGTCTGGCAACCCAGAACAGAACAGAATAAGCAGTTACAGATAATAATGGATGGATAGCTCAGAGTTGTAACCTTGGACATAGAAACAGTGTGTAACTCATGCCCCTGGGAATTGATGCCTTAAAAAGGTTAAGCAATGCTGCAGTCTTTGCAACACTCATCTAATCATCAGACATGACAGTGTGAAAAATTCTAATAATATATCTATGTGAGGCTTATAGATATCTTATGACTGGGTGTTGATCACTACCAATGACACAAACACTCTGACGCTGAGAGTTCTGGTTTTCAGATCTGACTTGACTGCCTAAACTCAGACTTACATTTCCCAGTGCTCAGCAACAGAAGATGTTGCAACAGGCATGGATAATACACTGCTGTTGCAAAGGCCAAATGCACCCAATAATGCAATCATTTCCTGAAAGTTTAATAAAATTTGCACTTAACCTAATTGAAAATCTAATAGCTCCCAATAATTTCAAACTTGATCAGTGAAACAATAATAATAATAAACACAGATAATAATTATGGAATAGGCTATTGCAGTTCTGCACCAGTAGGTGGCATAACTGAATAAACTGCAATAGCCTATTCCATAATTGTTCTTTTTAAATTCAGCCTTATTATCTTGACAGGCGCTCAGCAGTTCCTTCATTTTCCTGTGCTTGCCAAAACAGCTAGGCTGTGTGCTCAGTACCATTCTCAGTGATGCTAAAGCTGCCTTATCAGGAAATAAAAAAGTACCCGGAAGTTATCTAGAATTCATGGACCATGCTGGTACTCCACCTCACAACCCACAGGACCCATGGTGCCAGACACCACAGGACAGTCCCAGAGGTCCTGTGTCCATACCTCAACAGGCCAGATCCCCACCGTGGAGTGGACTTGGCTCTGATCTGAAGAGGCATGGACGCAGGACCTCTGGGGTACCGGCACATCTCACAGATGCTTGATCAGATTGTGATTTGTGGAAATTTGAGGCCAGATTGACGCCTTGACCTCTTTGTCACGTTCCTCTGGCCATTCCTGAACAGTTTTTGCAGTGTGGTGCACTGTTCTGGGGGGGGGGGGGCAATGGCACTCACTGCCATCAGTGAGTGCCATTGCCATGAAGGGGTGTATTCAGTCTTTAACAGTGTTTGGGTGGGTGGTGTGTGTCAAGTGGCATCCACATGAACAGCAGAACCTAAAGTTTCCCACCAGAACATTGCATCGTAATAAGATGAACAATGTTATTCACTTCACCTGACGGTGGTTTTAATGATTTGGTTGACTGGTATATATCTATGTATTTTCCCTTCATCCTTCAGGACTGCATGTTGGTATTAATGACTGATTGAAATATAACATTGTGCTTGTTGAAACTGATATAGCTGATGCAGAATGTGTGTGCATGTGTGTCTTACCATAGTACAGTTACTGGAGTACTCATCGGGGTTGACAACACTGAGCTGGTACAGCATCTTACACACGATGATGACACACACCCAGACTGTAGACAGACAGGAAGCCATGGGCCTAAAGCGACCGTAGGGCATGGCCAGAGACCACAGTACCACCAGGACCAGGTTCATCACAGATGGCTACAGACAAACACAGACACATTCACGTCATATGCAGCTATTCAAAAATGAACATGTTTTAGAACTTTATGTCAGGTATCATATATGTGCAGTATTATATTTGCTGTACAGTGTTTTCTTTGTCACACCCCCTTTACAAGCACACCCAATCCCCCTGCCTTTACCTCTTGGAGTGAAACCCACACAGAGAAGAAGGCCACCATCTTGAGGATGTGGAGTTCCAGAAGCCTCCAGAGAAACACTTGGATTTTGGTGAGAATGTCAGAGAACCTTCTAGACAGGACCAGTAACCTGTCCATCACCAGACCCCACTTACTGGGCACCAACTCCACTGAGTAAGAGAAGAGACGGGACAGATGGACAAAGAGAGGACGAGGGGGATATGGGAGGAGCAGAAAAACAGATCAGTCCACAAGACTTTTAAAAACATTTGTGTTACATAAATTTATGTAAGTGTGCTCACTTGGAAAACCAAACCCTTAAAAGTCCATAAATAGAGAAGTCATTTTACAAGAAAAAACTATTAATACTAATTTGTGTGTCAATAAACATTTCCATTGTGAAAATGTGTCTCTAATATAAAGTGCCATTTTTGTTCCTTCACCTTCGTCTTCAGACTCCTCATCAATGTTAGTCCCCAGGTCTTCCTCTTCAAAGTTCGTTTCCACATTACCAGAACCAGTTGGCTCAGACTGCTCACTGCTCTTCTTCCTGGTGGCAAATTGTCTCATTAGTTCTTCCAAAAAGAAAAATGTAGAATTCCTCAGTGACACATGATGTGGGAAACACCACCAGCAGAAGCAAAGTTTGAATATAGATATTCATCTGTGGTTAAAAGCACAAAAATGGTGGCCAAATTCCAGTCTAACATACAGTATTGGTCATGTGATTTATGTTATAAGACAGGACCAATCTATTAAATATCCCAGACTTTCTTTTATGATTGGATAAATTTTCTTTAAAATTAACAAATCACAGAGCTAATTAAAATATCTTAGTGCATCCACTTGGATAATTAACTGCCAAATTATTTCATAAAAATCAGTGCAAAATTCAAATATTTTCCAAAAATTCCAATATCATGATAAATTGATGATTTATCATGCGACCTCTATCTACCAAATTAATTTCACAATGATCAGGTAAATATTACCTGAAAAGCAGCACCTGTTTAGGGCATAGAACCTCAATGATTCCTCTTAAGTTAAAGGGACACCTCGCTCCCAAATTAGAAAATATATGTTTTTCCTCTTACCTGTTATGCTATTTATCAATCTAGACTGTTTTGGTGTGAGCTCTATTTTAGATATCAGCTGTGACTTTTCTCCAATGTAATGGAACCAGTGTTGGGGGTAATGCATTATAAAAGTAACACGTTACAAAAGTAACGTCTTACAGTAATATATTGCGCTTTAGCAGTAGTGAACTTATATAAAACATTTCCAACAGGATTACGAGTAGTATTATTACATTTACAATGTCACGTAATGCGTTACCACCTGAAATAAATTGTGTATTGTTTTCATTTTTCATTCATCCACACTGCTCCACTTCCACCCATGCGCTGACAGAAAAAAACATCCCCCAAAGGTTGTTGTGTCGTCATGTCATTCATCATACGCTAACTTATAGAAGGGTAGCTGTGATCGTGTGCATTATCATGTCCAGTGCGTCATCATATCCCATTCTATTTTTTGCGTCCTAAGACTGTTTTTTTTGTGCTCATCGTCGCAACTTAATCTCTTGTCATTTTGTTTGTTGTACTAACCTTAACATTTGTTTATTGTGTTTCATACTGTATCATAGGCCCACATATATTTATCCATATCTCATAATTTACAGACTTTGATCCTCTGCCTGACCCTCACTGTGTCCAAGGCTATTCATATAAGTTAAAAGGACTAGGCTATTTAATTGTTCTATATTATCACACTATTATTAATATAAGCAGGAGATTTTAATACAAAGTGGTAACCAATGTATGTGAATGCATGAATGGGTCAGACCAGCAGAGAGTAATATTGTCAAGTAACTTATTATTTTCAAGTGAAGGTAACTAGTAATATGTATTGTATTACATTTTGAGAGTAACTTGCCCAACACTATTTGGATAATAATACATTTGAAAAACTGAGCAGCAATATCTCTTTCCAGAAATCATCATCTCACGTTGTTCAGTAGTTTCATGTAGGAACAACTTTATTTTAGCTTCAGCTTCATTAGCTGTTCTTTGGACATCTCTGCATTTCCCTCTTCTCTTTCCCTACACGGAGCACTTTGTACTGCATCTGTTCATTTATCTCTAAAACAAATTCTCTACAGTATTTTTCTTCTTCTTGAAGAGGTTATGATAGTTTTGATGACTCATCTTGAACAGAGGGGCTAATTCAGAAATTTGTCATGTCAAATGTGATTTGCAGTGACCAGCTAACCCCGCACATGATGTAAAACTGAACTGAGATGTTAGCTTGTGAGTTAAAGAGGGTAGCAGAGTTATACCATAAAAGGAGCTTTGTGTTGGATTTTGCTGGCAAAAACTATATTTACATTCCAAGGAATGTAATTTCTCCTTTGTCCTCCTCCTGGTCTAATAATGCATTTGTCCAAAAGTCCTCTATGCTCCATATCTCTCTGTAGGTTTAAAAACCTTCTCATGATTAACCCCATCCAGATATTCACTTCCACTTGCCAGAAAACACAGTTAAGACACTCATACTTTAATTTCTAGCCTAATAGCCAGAGAAAATGTTGGCACTGTACACTTCAGCAAACCACAGATACACGTTATATTCGTACATCATTATGTAGAAGATATGCTGAAACATTACAGTTCAACAACGCTGTGGTTAATGTGTGGTTAAGTTTGGGCACAAAACCCACTTGGTTACTGAAAACAGCTTTGTCTTGACAAAAAAACCAACCACTTTTTGTGACACTATCCCCGCTGGAAGAACAGCAATGGGTCTTTAAAACACCAAAGTTTTGGGTCTAAAAAAACCCACTGGAAATACAGTAATGTGTTGCTAAAAAACAACCTGTACTGTTTGTTGGTCTTGAACAGTGGTCTGCAGCTTGGCGGGAGTTTTGCCTCATTATCACACCATCTACCATCCTCTCCATGTCCCAATGACAAAGTCAGCACATATACTACCTCATTTTAGAAATGTTGATAACTTAATCGTAGTTTGCAGAAACAACAAGAACATCAATGCAATGCTAACATTTTCCTCTGGCGACTAGGCAGCAATTTCACTGTGGCTTTGAACAACACTGTCCAACAATATGTAAATCTTTTTGTTCTGATAAGACATGAGTAGCAGGAGTGTGCAGGTTGTGTTACTTGTGTATAGGTGTAACATGCTCCAGGTCAGTGATTCTCATGAAGGGTTTGTGGAAGTAGTGCAGCTGCAGAATGCAGGCCAGCAGGAAGAAGCCAGGGATAAGAATACTGCTGAAGAGTTCAGACAGAGCAAATGTTTCCAGACCAATCGCTGCCAGCCTGAGAACGACAGAGGGACACAATTACACCTTCATTACTTCAGTTTTGAACTCTTATTCTCACTCCTCAGTTACTGTGCTTAGTTACCACACATAAAAACTGAATCCAGATAGTGAAACTGCACACATTGCTCACAGAGCAGGAGGAACATGAGGTTAATAAGGTCAAAAGGAAAATCCATTTTTACCCTGAGCACTCACAAGACAAAAATAATATGGGTCAACAGGCCTAATTACCTTCATTTGCTTTGTAGTCATGCTTGAGGACATTTTGAGTCATGAGTAGTTTAAATAGTATTTTAGGCAGGGTAATGTTTAAATATTATAGAAGAAATTAATGACAGCAGAACCAGTCTACAGCTTGAAAGATAAACAGAGACATATTAATAGGAAAGAGGAAAACACAAGACAGTCTCCGTCTATTGTACAAGAACGTACTGTTCTTCTGTGAAACCAGTAAAGTTCCTCCAGTATCCAGGAAAGTCTTCAAACTGGTAAGTGTATATGGAGATGAGCACCAGCATAGTGTAGGCCACAACCAGCCACCAGAAGATCTTCAAAAGACGCCTCCACAGAGAGTAGTACACCTGGGAAAGAGGGGCAAGTCATTCAATACAAAAGATTTTTGGTTTTAATGTTTATTTTTGAAGACATATATAAAAATGTGAATAACACCATCAGTTTGAAGAGGTGCCTGCATGTTTAAAACAAAATTGCCACAACCCAAGTAACATACAAAGAAAATGGCAAAATACTTTCACTGACACAGAATTATGTTTATCTGATAAGAGATCTAGCTGTACATTGAATCTTCTTTTAGAATGTGGATTGTGAACCTGACTCAGGTCTGTAGGTCTGTTCATACCTGATAGAGACAGAGGCAGAGCAGGAACAGCAGCATGTAGATGATTTTGTATCCGACAAGTTTTCCAGCAAAGGAGACCATGATGAACATCCCTCCGCACACATAGATCCAGTATTTGGCATAACAGCTCATCACCATGCCTCCTAGAACCTTCAGCACTGATTCATTACCGGCTCCCTCTTCTGATGAGGAGAAGAGGACAGAGAGGGAGGAGAGGGGTGAGGGATGGGAAGCGGGGTTAGACATTGATGTTAAAATGTAAAAGAAGAGTCATCAGGAAGGTACTGTATAGTAAGGACTGTAAAACGGGGACAAATGTGTCATGCTCTGAAGACTAGCACATATTTTATCATTTGTGTAGAAAGTTTATGTTCACGTACAAAGCTGGAAATGTAACCTGATGGTGGCCCGAGAAAAAAGTCTGAAATTGTTGAAATTGAAAAGGTTCATCCTCTGGAGAGGATGTAAAGAATGCTTGTGCCAGGAAATGGGATGACCTTCAACCCAAAGCAAACTGTGACCACATGGCCGCCCTGATACAAGTGTTGCCCCCCACATGCCTCCCCAGCAAAAATAATTGGAGGCCAACATTACCGTCTTTAAGAGGCTGTGGTATGCTGATTCTTTAAGCTATAGTGTAAAAGTATTGGTATGTTGTGAAACTGGACACCCTTTGGAATCTTAGGTACCAATAATGTCGGCACAGCTTACCAGGAAGGGGGCTAAACAAAGCTCCAAAGTTCAGCTTCATTTTGGTGATGGAACAACTGCCATGGTCATTTTCAAAGGGCTCCTTGAACTCTCACTTCAACATCATTTGATAATATAATAAGCACCTAAAAAAGTATGTATGTTATGCATGTGTGTTTTAGCCTAATGGAGAAGGGCTCCAGCAGAAGTTAATATTGTTCAATATTACTTTTATGTTCATAATATCAGTGTGAATATGTATCCGTGTGTGTGTGTGTGTGTGTGTGTGTGTGTGTGTGTGTGTGTGTGTGTGTGTGTGTGTGTGTGTGTGTGTGTGTGTGTGTGTGTGTGTGTTAAAGATATCTGACCTCCTGTAGTGACTTCCTGTAGTGGTGTGACCATTTTCCTTTTCCTGCTGAAGTTTTCCTTCACTGATTGACGTACTAACAGCCAGAAGGTTAAAGTGTACAAGAGCTGGAGAGAGACAGATACAAAAAGAGAGAGAGATGGAAAAACACACAAAAATACAAAGAGCAAGAATTCATTTCACTGGGTTTCTGAGAAGTTGAGAAATCTCTAACCAGCAAAATGACCCATCCTGTCATATTCACACCAGTGCCCTTGTCTCAACTTCATGTTTCCCAATGTTCCCCGCTCCTCTTGTCTCCCATGTCCTGCTTTGTCTCTGTGTGAGTGTGTGTGTGTGTGTGTGTGTGTGTGTGTGTGTGTGTGTGAGTGTGTGTGTGTGTGTGTGTGTGTGTGTGTGTGTGTGTGTGTGTGTGAGACTCTCTCCTTGTCCCACAGTTAACCTGGGCCCAGTCTACCCGCACACCAGCCTGCAATGGGCGCATCACCTCCCTCAGCTTACACACCCATCATTCATTATCTCATCATCCCTTGCAGTATTTCAACCAACTGTCTTTCCCTTGTGACCTGGATTATCCCCCATCAACCTGTCTACCTGCTTGCCTGCTGTACCTGTGCAACTCAGGCCCAACCATGTCCTTCCAACCTGCCCGGGTGATCTTTCCATTGACCCTCCTGCTCTCTGTCGACACTAACCAACTCATCTAATCTGGGTACCTCGCAATAAATCTGAAATCCATCTTTCTCAAAGTTGTCATCTGCACTTGGGTCCACCTTTTGAGCTGGAATCCTAACACATCCCGTCACTCAGCTGTTCAAATCAATGCAACTTTTTAGGGAATATTTCACACATTCTTTAGAAGTGGGACAAATCATGTCCGAACAAAAACAACCTTAAAATGATAACTTATCAACAAACAACTGATGACGAAATGATTAAAAAGATATTTTGGTCTGCTTTCATTTTTTTAACTTCTAAACTTGCTCTGTGCCAGAGAACAGCTTTGTCCCAGACAAGATTTTACAATTAAAAAATGGGTTAAAAGCCTTCAGAATCTAAAACTAACAGTACAGACTGATATCATTGGTGTAAATGTACTGTTATAATTACTTTTGTTTTAAAATATGCATTTTTTTGTTAAAATGTTAAGATGTTGCCTGAGTTTTTGTCAACTCCATCAAAATTCTACAAAAAGCATCATTTAATCAGGCATAAAAGGGGTTAGCTATATCCCGAGGACTCCTGTCTCATTTCCTGGTTTGAAAAAAAGCGGGAATGCTGCTCAAGTTCTGGTCAGCTTTCTATATTGACAAATTCATTAAATCCTTTTGCTATCAGGTGTGTCTCTGGTCAACTCCGTAGCCCTTCAAAATCCAAACTAAATAAGAATTGTGGTTTAAAATGAGTATTTTGATTAGAATTAAATCACTGGGAGGTTGGCCAATTGCAGGGTTTAATGGTCAAGACTTTGATCTTTTAAAATATATTTTCCCAGCCTAATTGAAGAGTAAAACTCAAAACTAAACTGACAAATTACCCTAAGAGGACAACACTTTTCATTATTGTTATTTTGCATTTTGCAGGGTATTTACTGAGGATGTAATACCGCAGCTACAGGTAAGCTGACTGACATGAGCTGCAACAGTATTAAACCTGATGCTGACCTGTTCATGTCAAGGACCAGAGCCCACAGGTATTATCTGATCATGAGCTGAAAAATATTGTGCAGAATATGTCACAACTTCCAACTTCAGTCAACCAGTATCTAATCTCTCATCTTACCAAAGCTCCCAGTCGTAGACAGGGATACTGTGCTCTGTCCAGTCCCAGCTGTCTGAGGCTCATGGTGCCCACAGTGGTGGGCAGTTCAGGCTGTAACTCCATGGCCCAGACGTACTGCAGACAGCACAGAGCCAGGCCATAGAGCAGGATGAACGGAGAGCACAGTGTGGCTGCATGTCGTCTGCAAAAAGAGACAGCTATCTGAGTACAAGTCTAAACCCTGAAACATCACATCAGTGTGGGTTCAGTCATAAGGTACCAAAAAAACAGCATGCACATCCAGAAACGATAAATACTAGGTGCTGGACAGAAAACCAGATCCAAGAATACAAAAACATAAGTCCGCACACCAGAAATAGCTCCTTCGGATATTTAATTAGTATCACCACGTGGTGATACTAATTAAATATCCGAAGGAGCTATTTCTGGTGTGCGGACTTATGTTTCAGTCATAAGGTAGCCTGTGAAATCTACACAAAATCACTTTAAAACAACATGTGCATTTGTTTAGCTTAACAAGAGCAAACACCGACCCAACACAATAACAGCAGTAATCAATTAATACATTCATCAAGCATCAACTAAAACTATAACGGTTAAAGATAAATCAGGTTGTTTATCAGACTCTTGATACGTTGTGTCAGCACTGCAGGTACCTGGCACGCAGGATCCAGATGAGACAGGCCCACAGCAGCAGCACAAAGGTCAGCCAGCTGTGGTACGTGATGCTCCAAACCTAAACAAAACAGAAACAACATGTCAAAATCATCAAAATCTCTTAGTCACCATGGACATACAGGGACATAATGTAATTCTAAGGTTTTATTATAAATGACTCAGTCTCATGCATGGTGTGCCTGAGCAGGTGCGTGTGTTTGAAGTCTGCTCAAGCAGAGGTCATATGCACACGGTGCTCAGGCACTCTCAGGGAGCACTACCCAACACTTGACAGTCTCACACATGTATAAGGGGCTGTACACATGCCTCAAATTCATTGTTTTCAATATAGATGTGCGGCAAATGTCCAGAAGATTAACGATGCGGCATGTGTACCCACCCAAGAAGTGTGCCTGCAGAAGCGTGTGTATTTGAACTCAGCTCAGCGGAATACACAAGCAGAGTTTAAAGGCACACTTGCCGAGGCATGCTACTTGTGTGCTGAAGTGTTTTGAATCATTATGTTTTAGTAAAAAAGCATGATAAGCACTGGATAAATGAGACTTGGACTATACTGCACGAGTTATGTGAGAGTTTATAAAAGAATGTTTTGATATATTTTGCTGTTGTTAAATCTGGTCCCCAATGACTTTAATTCATAAAGAATGGTTGCCTTTTTTGGATTCTTCGTTCACTGTGAAGGCATGTGAGAAAACCAAAGTTTTCTTCTTAAATTCACAGACACATGCAGTGAGTAATTGATATACAAATGATCATTTTTGCAGATGAGGTATTCCTTTAACATGTCCACTCCGTCATAGTTAAGTTTTCAGAAATTTAAAACATAGCTATTAAACTGTACGCAGTTACCTTCAACAATGAATCACTTTTCTAACAAAGGGACCTCCATATGTTCTTTAAATGCTAACTTTATCCAAAAATGTCCATCCTGTCACCAAGCCTTCATGACAGGGTGGACATGTTCATAGTTTTTGCCACATTCTGATAACATTATACATATTACAATAGTTACTACACACATATTATGACATGCTATAGATAGTGGGCTATATGGACTCTTTTGGTATTATTGGTATCAGCACCTGATGATATTTCATAAACTTTTTTTCTATGTCATTAAAACAACAGACTGTGTTCAAAACAACGGCCATATTATGGATCAGATTTTGCAATCTATTATCGAATTTTATAGGTAAACAAATATTTTGTAGCAATGTCATTACTTTTTTTTGTACCTCCCGTTAACTAAAATATATTTCTCTGAATACATATCATGATGCTGTTTTGGTGTGCTTTAGGTTCACAGTAACTATCAACATGAAGACACAAAGTGGCTGAAATCAGTCTCTGATCATAACTATTCAAGTTTAGTTGTGTTCACTGAGTAGACTGAAACAGCAATCTTATGTCAGTTTATAAATGTATACTCTGATAGTTACCATCATAGCTATGAGTGCACAGACGTAGCTCTGCTGCATGACCACCTTTCCCAGCAAGAAAAATGGGCTTTCACTTTTTCGGGGACCACTGGGGGCACTATCACCTGCCAAACACAACAATCATCACAGTATGCAGAACATCACATAGAATGAGAACAAACCAACTGAGGAAGATCATCAAGAGATATGATGTGTTCTATATCATCATATCTGTGAGAAGTCATTTTTAATTAAGCTGTGATCTTGAGTGAATGGGTCACTTCTAGTAACCATAATCACCCTGAAGTCTGTGTCACAAATGACCTCCTCCAAACTGTCAAATCTACTTGTAATCATCCAAATCCTGAACAGATCTTCCACTATTGTACTGTTGTAATTACACATACACACTCTGTTTTAGCTACAAAGATGATTTCTAAAAAAAAATATAAAAAAATGGAGCATTTGATACCCAGATCTGGCTGACTCTCTCCAGCCAAAGTTCCTCCTCTGCTGCCTTCTGTGCCCATAGACAGAAGCATGAGCTAAAACAGAAGAGCATACATACACACACACACTTTATACTTCTGAGATACACATCTGTACACAGGCTTTGCAAATACAGTTTGATTAAAGAATGCAATATAACTCTTGATATATTTGTTCATACTTTCATTGTAGTTTCTTAAAATGGGAAAATTTGACTTACTGAGGTAGACATAGAGATATGAATTTTTACCTGTGTGTCATCTTCATAGTCCTCTTTCTGTTGGTTCCATGACTTTAACTCCACCATCTCCTCGTCTTCGGCTTTCTCCTGCTGCTGCTCCTTAACCTGCTGAACACAAAAACAGCATCTGAGAAGAAATACGTATTCAAACTGACAGCTTTTTCAGGGAAAAAAATGCTACAATCACTATGCAGAAGGTTTGATTGGTTGCAGATTCATCATAGATTTTTCTACTGTCATCACCACTATTAAATGCACATCTGTTCCATTTGAAATATCAGCAACAGCAGACTAAGTAGAAAACTGTATTTGGACTGACAGCTCACTGTAGACGAGTGGACGGAGTGTCAGAGATGTAAAAAGATCTTAAAATAGAAGAAAAGACCAAAAAAGAAAACAACATAAACATCTATTAGCAGGAATATTGTCAGTAATGTGAAAATGTGCTCTTACTACAGCTCTTACTGTATCTAAAACCTCATTTCTACCAAGCACTCAGTTCAGTTCAGTTCAGTTCAGTTCAGTTCAGTTCAATTCAGTACAGATTGGAACACTTATTTATGCTTTTCAACTGTGAAAAGTTGTGGATGGTATCAATGGAACCCATCCATACCCTCCCCATTTTCTGTCACCCCTCTTTTGGGGTACATGGCACACAGATCTGGCACTAAAAGGTGGAGCTAGAAACACAGGAATCCATTGATTGTCATTGGAGGACTGTCACTTTTGCTCAGGGCTGAATTCTGGCTGGATTTGAAGGTTATGTAAACACCAGTTAAAGTTTTTCATACATTAATAAACTACAACTATGATATGAAAAATGACAGGATGTTCTGCTTCCTATAGCAGCAGCTACAGACTTGGAAAAAATAATTTAAACCCCCTGCTGTTCAAAGGCTACTGCTGGCAGCTACCATCAACTTTTTAAGTGGAAGATTTCCTTGCATGTTACTCAGTGCACAGGTGGACAACATGAATAAATCAATAGACCTATATATGTCAATATGACAACTCTGACCTTTCCATTGGGTTTTATTGTCGTTCTTGTATGACATATGCTTTAGTGATGATTGGATTTTTAACCATTTAGAAAATATTTATGAATTTCAACCAGCATATATCCTAATCCTTACTTCCTGACTTTGTTCCACTGCACTTCTGCAGCACTAAATCCCTACTCTTGCCTGACAAGGACTCAATGCACTCAACCAATCATTTTTAAATATCTTATGCAACCCCATTGTGTGGACATTAAATGAAGTATGGATGTTCCTCTGCTAAGCATTTGCACCTCGCGTTTTTTCAAAAACACCCTAAACACCAAAAGCTGAATTTTTTTTATCTCAGAGCACAAAAGCACCTTAAGTCACTGGCGGTTTTTCCCCATTGTCCAATCACATGAATTGAGAGGTGGGCATTCTGTGGTGGGGATGACTGTGCCCAGTCCCTGAGTGCCCTCTGCCAGCTAATTTCAATGCAGACTGTAATGAACTTAGTTTATTTCATGGGAAAATAGCAGTTTTGCTTAAGACAGGAAATTCTATGATTGCCTAGCACCAACAAAAAAGACACAGCAAGCTGCAAAACCTGCTATGTCTGACCAGGGCCATACATGGAATTTTACCAGAATAGTTGACAATTGACAAAAATTTGATGTAGATGAGGATTTGTGATCGAACAACAAGTAAAGAAGAGTAGGTGATGCTGGTCGTGACTCACTGAACACACCGATTCATAAAAAGCGCAACAGCTAACCATCCAGAAGTGAGTATCTACCGGCATGTTGCCATACATCAGTGCAATTTCTTCCATTATACAATTACAAATCCATCCTAACATCAAATGCCAACCTGTTTTTCTTTGTAATTTTACTGATTCTCTCCGCTACATTTACATTTTAGTCGCTACCAATGAAGAAGAAGTAGCAGATACCTGGTTAGGTGTGCTATGACATCCTGTCTTCAGAACAGTTGCTATGGTAATGTAGAGGAGGAACAGTATCCCTGGGTTGACATAAACTGGCCAATCATGATTAGCATTAAGGTTAAGGTCATAGGGTGAGGAGCAGTTTCCTGGTAGGATGATGTCCTTCAGTCCAAAGAGTCTGTACAGGAACACAGATACAGAAATAATTAGAGAAAGAGAGAGAAGTTGAGGATAAAAACAACAGGAGGTAGTTATTTAATGGCATGTTCAACAATTGCTGATTAATACAGCTGTGACCAGAGGCATGTGTGGCAGCTGGAACGTTAAAAATCGGTGGGATTTATGGAGATGGAAATCATTAATGAGCAGCCAAACCTAATCTACATTCCAAAGCAATGATCTGGGGGGAGAGTAATCACAATCAGAATGAGAATTACGTTTATATCAAGTTTATAAGTATAGAAATATCAAAACACACACACACACACACACACACACACACACACACACACACGCACACACACACACACACACATACACACACACACAGAGGAGTGTGTGCTGACAGCTGGGTATACTGACAGAGACCTGGCAAGAGCCCTGCTGATGATAGATGAGAGAGAAACAGAGAGGGGGAGAGATCGTACGTAAAAGTGGAATGCTGCACTGCTTGCTCATCTTTCTGCAATTCAGCTGATCAGGATAGGTGACGTGAAAAAGCATGGACTGCTAGCTGCTAGCTAGTCATTCCACACATACCTCCTCTCACATTGCTCTGCACTCACACATTCACTTTCTGTTTTCTTATCTTTGTCTCTAAACTCACTCACTATCTTATCTCCTTCTACTGTTTCTTTTCAATTCACTTCCACAGATATTTCAAACACTGTAAGCTCACTATTAATAGATACTGACGATTTCCTGGGAGGAAGGAACATGAGCTTCGAACACTCTGTCTAATTTTTTTGTGCAACTTCCCTGCATGCAATGTCAGCGCCACACAGAGACAAAAAATAGCTGCACCTGGAGGAAAAAGGGACTTGACACTGATCACGCACACTAACGGTTGCTGTTTTTTGCCTTACTAGCGACACATGAGCATGGGCAGAAATATGTATCGCTAGTAACTTAATATGAATCACTCAACTTTAAAAAAAAAAAAAAAAGAATCTAAATAGCATAATTTGATATTAATTTATTAGTTTAGAATTGAATTCTGTTAAATTCATATGGAAATGTACGTTGGTGATTTTATTTAAAAGGCATAGACTTAGCCTAAAGGATGCATTTTACGGTGTTTTCCATTTACCTCAGAGGTCGGAGGTCAGAGCTGGGAATGAGGTCACACCTGACTTGTCCACATTCCAGTACAACAAGTTGGAAAACCAGATGTTGTAAACAATACCAGTTCTAGACATATTAGCCATTGTTAGCAATACCAGCTGATAAGAATGCATTACGCTGTATTTGGAGCATTCAAACACTGTAGCAACATGTCCACATACAGAAGTTGGACAGAACAGTGTGTACAACGATTTCAATAAGACACATATAGCGTAGACTTCACGACTGCTGATGTGCAGAGCAGCCATCTTGGATTTTAGAGTCGGGGGTTGGTGACGTTCCGCCAACTTTCAGAGTCCTATGTCTAACTTTAGGGGGCATTCCAACTGAAATTTTCAACTAGGAACTTAAATTTTGACTTTCAGATGCATATGGAATACACCATCAGAGATGATGAGGTTTGGAGCCTTGCTGGGAGGATATTTTAGTAACTGGACCTTTTTAAATTTTAATTGAATACCCTTGATATAGTAGATACAGGGTGACCTATAGCACACCTGGTACAGTGTGCACACCACACAGGCTAAGTCCCCTCTCTCTCCCACCTTTCCTGTCTATCTACAGCAACATTTAAGGAGTTCTCAGTGTTGTTCCCACACTGGGCAGTTCACTGCAGAATCTGAAAATCCTGCTGTCTCTGATATTTTATTGGTTTTATTTTATTTAAGGTATTATTTAACAAATCAACCTCATGTTGTGTGTACTACCCGTCTCCTCACCTTGTATTGAAGGCTGAAACATTATTGAAATCATCTAAATTGAAACATTACATGGTATTATGTGCAGCATGCTGCCGTCTTACCTGGCCCACAGACTGTGTGGGGGGAACAGGGCCTGGGCCAGCAGACTCTGGTACAAGTACAGACAAACCATGTGACCAGCCGTGAAGAAGCCCACCATCACACACAGAGCATTGAAACCCAGGTGACTGATGGGAAGGTGGCATGCCCACCACGTGCACACGCCGATGAAAAGCAGGAAGTAGATGGCTGAGAAGGCAGAGGGCAGTGTGATGCCTGCGAGGAAAATGCAGGAGGTCAGAGACAAACATTCAACGTAAACATACACTCACATAAACAACTAAAAGTTAAAGGCTTGCTTTCAAACTGTTTGTAATGAACAGACAGAAAGAGTTCTGGTAATTAATGCATACAAATTATTCATCTGAGAGCATGTTTGTAGTTTTGTGCTAATATTAGTTTTGTTTGTCTGTTTCACTCCAATACATCTTACAGGCTTTGTAGTTTTTTGAGGTGTGAACAGAAAACAAAGCATTACACTTAGTTTCTTAACTGTCATAATGCAACTTTTACCTCACCAACACAACCTTTGTCATTATTCTATTGTGCAGGTATAGCAGAAATAATTCTGCAGACCTAAGTACTGTCAGATGCCTTTACTCAGACTAAATACAGTAGAGGTGACACATAATCAGACTAGAATTGGTTGTTTGCCATTAAAATGTGGCTGCTTCATACACATCTTTCCCTCAGCAGCACTGAAGATCTGTACATTTAGCACAGTTTCAAGGTTGACACCCAAGATTACTGTCACCAATGCAGTAGCTGACCAGATATCTCCTCATCCATTCCTGAAATATGAAATTTAATGTTCGCCAGAAAAGTGTTTTTACGGAATATTATGATGTCACAGTTAAGTTGACCTTTCACATTTTGGATATAAATGTCATCACTTCATCGTTGTATCGCATCAGACATTTGGATGATTTTTTGGCATAATTAGCATTTAAATTCTTGAGTTATGAGCAAAAACATGTTTTGTGAAGTCACAGTGACCTTATCATTTGACCTATGACCACCAAAAATGTATCATTTTGTCACTGAGTCCAAGTGGACGTTTGTGCAAAATTTGGAGAAGATCCCTCAATGTTTTCTTAAGATGTCACCTTGCAACAGAATGCAACAGATGAGGTCACAGTGACCCCCACCTTTGACTTTTGATCTCCAAAATGTAATCAGTTCATCCTTGACTCAAAGTGGTTGTTTGTGCCAAATTTGAAGAAATTTCCTCAAAGTGTTCTTGAGATATTGTGTTCACAAGAATGAGATGGATGCAAGGTTACAGAGGCCCTGACCTTTGACAGGCAAACTCTAATCTGTTCATCCTTGAGTCCAAGTGGATGATTGAGCCAAATTTGAGAAAATTTCTTGGTGTTATATTATTATATTACAAGGTGTTATATTGTATACACAAGAATGAGGCAGACAAGGTCACAGTGACCTTAACCTCTGACCTATGACCACCAAGAACCTATCACTTCATCATTGTGTCCAAGTGGACATTTGTGCCAAAATTTCATTGAAGCAGTCTTGAGATATTGCGTTCACGAGAATGGAACAGACAAATAACCTGAAAACATAACACCTCTGGCCTGGCTTCACTGGCTCGGAGGCACAAAAACAGTTTTTGAAAAAACTGAGAGAACTGAAGCAGCACCAGGCTGCTATGGTTAAAAAAAAAAAAATCAAAGACACATTAAACTCCTTCAGTATGAGAGCACAGACAATAACGTCAGTGGCTTTCCTGTCAGACTGGCCACATATGACAGATTTTCTGGGTGTTTGTGTATACTTGTCATGTCAGAACGGTGCTCAGTGACAGTACATATGGATCAGTTTTTAAACAATGATGATTTAAGATTAGCACCAAATACCAATGCCAGAACTCTTCTTCTTCAAATGTTGTGAAATAATGTGAAACCTGAGAAGGTAATTTTGTTACACAGATCCTACCAGCCAAAGCCAGTAGGCTGATGGCCAAGATTCTCCCCAGGTCCCGTAGAACTTTCCGGGCTGTGGCCTTCAGACGCTCGGCCAGCTGCTTGGCTTTGGTTGCTGTGGAAACCTCCTCATCAGGATCACCAGCTAATGACTTTTCTTCTTCATCTTCATCTCCGGATGCCTCTTTCTCTTCTTCTTCCTGCTCCTCATCATCTGTGTTTTCTTCTGTTGGATCATCGTCGAGCTAAAACGGAAAAGGACAAAAATAAAGTTACAGTTATTACAGTACAGTATAGTGATACATTAAATTACAATTATGTAGCTTTTCTGCAGATCTAGACAGTGCACGTGCTTTGACTGCACAAGAATGTATTTCCATGCAGGCTGTGTGCATTAAACACCTTCAAGCTAGTAATACCTCCTAACTGGTAGAACTCAGAAAAAACTCTTGGGACTGAGTTAGTCTCTTAACTGAAAACTGCCATGTGATTATAATATTCAACAACTGAAACAAATGTTCTCATTGCAAAGAGCTGAATCTCACCTGTCTCCATGTGTAAGATGTCAGAATGTGGAAAGGATATGACGCAACTAAAAAGATACGATGCACAAGGCAACCATATGGTGAAAAACATTCTACAGGAAATTAGAAGCACATTTTAAGAACTTAATGAGACTTCACTTGGGCAATAGATTGGCATTGTTAAAACTGTAAGTGGGTTCATTAAACCTTGATAAGGAGGGAGGCACGTATTGAAAATAATTATAGTGGATCATCTCAGTTTACATTTGTCTGTGAGCCGCATGCTTCCAGTTTGTCCCTATGATGACAGGAGATGCTTCAGCACTTCTGCCACCTGCCTCCTGCTTTAGTATCCGGCAGCCTGCCTTTCAATCATCTTGCCCGGACCTACAACCACATTATGGGCTGCTGGTTGCCTTTCCTAGCCTGCAGCCTCCTGGTCCTCCTCCAGGGTGGTTCTACCAGTCTGCTTTGCTTTCTGGACAACCTGCAGGGAGGTACCGCCTACATTTCCGACCTCCATTGCAGTCTTACCTATATTGCTGACCCCCAGGTCGTTCTTAAAACCATCTCCACCCAACTGCCCAGCCTCTGGCCCATCTGCCAGAAGTCTTCTGCTTCGCCTCTGTCTAGCACTAAGCTATCTGCCTGAGGTATCCTGCTCCGCCTTCCAGGCTGTCCACTTGAGAGCCCCATCTCTGTTCTTCAGTTCCCAGGCAACTTGTCCCTGAACCCCTCCTCCAGACCACACCCCCACCTTGCTCAGTGTTCCTGACCGGTCTGGTGGGATGTCTATGGGGTGGTGAGGGGGTCCTGTCACAGTCTGTCACTTTGCCCCTCCCCTCCAGCCACATTCTCTAATCCCAAGGCCCTTTAATTGCCATTTTCCATCCATCCACCAGATGCCCTCTGCCCTTCTGCAAGCCTACATATATACCTTCATGGAATCACTGAACTTACCCTGCCCACTCTGTCTGCATTTGGGTCGAATCCTGCATATCCTTAGTTGTGAAACTCTCTTACTGCAGGTCTTTTTTACAGACTTTTGAATACTCTTGATGTAAACAACAGATGATGACAATGATTACTGTCTTAAAAACCTTGATGAAAGTATGTAAGTAGAGGCTGTATTCATAGATTACTTCGCTTTGTGACTTAGCTGATCATTGAATGTTATGTGCCAGGTTAGCATGTTATGATTACTCAACATCTGCACTCTCTTGGACCAAAAGATATTTATCCAACACTACTCAAAGAGTTTATTACAATGGCTGCTTTTCCAATTTTGCAAATGTTTGCTGTGAGGTTCCACAAGGGAGCTGCCTCAGGCCTCTTCACTGCTGTTTTTACAAATTTCCTTCCATTTACTTTGGATCTGTGGTTATGTGTGCTGATGATTGTACATTATGTACAAATACTGAAAACAGTCATCTGTTTGCACGATTAAAAGCAGACTGACAAAGCAGTGGGCTCCAGTCCCTTTTTTTTCATCTTGAAGCTTTGTTCTTCTCAATTTAAGAAGCACCTAATTCAGCTTCATGATGCTGGAGGACAGGCAGAGAAAGCTTTTTCAGGTGTATAGTATACTACTGTGATGGCTCCATTGGTGATGTAACTGAGATCTGAGGATGGGGAGCTGAAGGGGGGTGCATGATTGGGTATATAAAAAACATCTAGTGCCAAACCTATCCACATGCTTTCCTTTTGCCTGATGAATAAATGCAAAAATGCCAAAAACATCTTAAAGGAAATTGGGCAGTCCTAGCTTGGTATTGTGTCAGCAGGACACTGGCAAGAGGAGCTCTGGCCAGAAGTTGCAACAGTGCTAAAGCATCTCTGGGGATCAGGGGGAGGGGGCCAACAGGAGATCTGGTTTGGCATCAGCAGAGGTGGCCGACTGATAATCAGCAAGATCTGTCATGGTGTCAGGATGACCAACTGGAAGACTGGTAATTCAGGCTGGACATGGGTAGGGATGACCAACTACGGTTCAGAGGTGAGTACTAAAGACTAAAGTCTAGCAAGCAAGGGTGCGGACTGAAGGCTAATAGGCTGGGGGGCGGACTGAAGTGAATTTTTGGTCTCACCTCTAGCATTTTTCTTTATTGCAAATGGAAATGTTTACTATGTTTAAGTCTAAGAATGGAAAGTTTTATAGGGGCCCTGCTCTTATACACACTGCTTATACTGCAGTACATGTCTTGTTTATGGGAGAGGGCAGCAGCCCAGGGGGGAAACTGTACACTGAACACAGACACAGATTGTACCACTTTTCTTTACTGCATGTTGTCACTCTTCAGCGTTAAAAATTACAGATGCAAGACTAAGGCTATCAGGTTTCATCACATAATTACAACATAGGTCTGGCGGAGCATAGAAATAGAAACCCCTCCTCCTAATTGTGCTGTTGCCCACAATTGTAGATACAAATATACATAGAGTCTATCCCTGTGCACACAGTATGAATAAGTACCAGCAAAACACTTAGGCTGATGATATGAAATGCAGTAACAGGTGGCACAGATCTCATGCAAAGGTCTCATGTTCCTTATTACTGAGACAGGAATATCACAGGAACTCATCGTCCTCGTACAAAACGTGACTTCACTGCTGTGTGTGAAAGTATTCAGTCAGACAAGGTTGAGTAGTATGCTTGAGAAACCCTCTGTTTATGACATATGATAAATCATTCACGAGAGAATCCAAGAATTGATCATTCCTGTTACACATAATAGTTTACAGAAAGTTTTGAGTTTATAAGCAGCTGTTTCTAGAATTGAAGCTCTAAAACACACTGTCCACTATATCTCTATTACTGTGCAAAACTAACAGTGCAACATTTAGCAGCTTAAATGTCCAGTGTGTAGGATTTAGGGGGGATGGGGGGTTTGTTCAGGAGGCTTTTACAGGAAGCGTTATTATTCACAGAGGTCTCTTCCTCTCCAATACAAACAGACCAGGTGATTTAAACCAGTAGAAACTGTTGAAAATAGCAGTTTCACATTACAAAGAAGCGTTTCTTCAGCATTGTTTGGCATGTCAGAGACTGTCGCTAGCCTAGCACCAGCTAATCTGCGCTCACACGCTTCTTCTTATAACTTGAGATCCAGATGTTCAGGAGGTTTTTACCAAGAGCTGAATTATCCCCAGAGGTCTTTTCCTCTCCAAAACAAACTGATCCAGTGATTTAACCTGGTAAAAACAATCACAGAGTGGCTGCTAAGTATGATGGCAACGTGACAAGTGAATAGCCCTATCTAGAGCTAGTCTTCAGTTTGTCCCTTTTGGGCTACTGTAGAAACATGGCAGTATAACATGGCAATCTCCATAGTGAGGACCCGCTCAGTATCTAGGTATAAACAGCTCCTTCTAATGTAACAAAAATATGATTCTTATTTTGAGGTGATTATACCCTTAAGAAAATATACTTATTACATTATATTCAATTGTTGCTAATATATCCCCCTAAATCCTACACAGTAGACCTTTCAGAGCTATTTAGGAGCTAAAAGAAGAGTGGACACACAAAAGAAGAGTGGGCACACAAAAGGAGAGTGGACACACATGAACACAAACCCCATTCCTACTGGATGATAACATTGCTTTGTGTCTGCTGGATGTGTAAGTAGGAAATCTGAGCTAAAAAGCTCCATAGAGCTGAAGGGAACTGCAGAGTTGCTAATAACTCTCTGTGGGTTCATCATTAGAAACTATATATTTCACTTAACACATAGCCATTTTATCCATTATTCATATAAAACTATAGATTGGTGCAGCTTTAAAAGTTGTACCTTGGCTGCTGATAATGGAACGGCTGTAAAGTCTGCAGCAGCAATTTTTAGAAAATGTTGGATAGAGGGAACATTGTGACAATTTAACAGTACCATGTGGTCAAAAACATTGGACGTGCTAGAGGAAAGTGAGTCATCTAAAATCAGGATTCATCCTCAGCAGATCATGAATATACATCGTACATTTAATAAAATCTAATACTTTGTTTCTGCGATACCTTGTCAAGGAGTTGAAGGGAAATTTTATCCTGACACCCAAAGAAAGGTCAGGAGGTCACCAAAATCATTAGCAAGCATCCCCGAGGGACCATAAATATCAAATGGCAATATAGCTTCTGGTCCTTGAGGTATTTTATTACATTTCAGTGAAATTTAACCTTATATGTTTACATGTGACAAAAGAAATTGATGGATTGAGCTTGCTTTGGACCAAACCAGTGACTGACAAACCAACTGACACCACCATTGTTAGATCCTGCTGCTAGCAGAGCAAAAACAACGAGAAATGCTTTAATCTCATTTGTCTGTTTATCATATCAACATGAAAAACTCTAAAGCCTTGTAATGGAACTTGTACTTTACTCAGACTCCATTGCCTCCTCCTCTTTTTCTGACCTACATCTCTGTACTGTTTGTTTGGGTGGTTGCCGTGGACACGGAAAAGAATGAAAGTGAGAAGGTAAAACGAAGGAGGGAGGTGGAAACACACTCAGATCAGACAAGGGGCTATGGTGATGAACTATGTCCATAAAATAACAGGAAGGATCATGGTAACAATTAGAGCTATATATTTAAGCACTTCCTATAATGAGGGTGTTAAAGAAAGAGATAGACAGCATGTGTATGGCTGTGTTTGAGTGGCAGCTGAATAAGAAGTAAACAAGGTGAGTTTGTTGCTGTACTATGTGTTTGCAAGACACACTTGTTCACCAAGCCATCTAATTTTACCACTGTAAATGTGTTCACACTGCTGCCAGCCCTCTTAGCGCCTGTATCTGCTGTTCTCAGGTCTGTGACAAACCACAGATGCCAGTTTTCACAGATTCCATCACATGCAACGTCAGGCTAAATGTGCCTGCTCTGGCTTATGGTTTACCAGAGGCCAGTGTTCCCAACAGAGCCAAACCTCAGAGAGCTGGTAAACACAATGAGGAGCAACACATATTACGTTATCAAAGCTGGACCCTGCTGGGCGCTATTGTTTATTCAATTCAATTCAATTTTATTCATAAAGCCCAATATCACAAATCACAATTTGCCTCAGAGGGCTTTACAACATACGACATCCCTCTGTCCTTAGGACCTTCACAGCGGATAAGGAAAAACCTTTAACAGGGAAAAAACTGTACTTCAATGTTTTGTGAGACAAAAACACAATATGATCATATCATATAAAGTCAATCAATGAAATGTGATTACTAAGACAATACCAAGGTCACAAAACGTGTGAAGTAACCAGGTACATGTATTCAACTGCAGTTTTGATTTACAATTACATTATTTGAATATATCCATTGTTGAGACTTTCTGCTTTTCCTCCACCACATTTCAGTATTGTACAAATTACTTTTAAATTTCATCTTATGGCCACAGTTTTAAATTAAATACCAGATAAGCTTATCGAATACAACTATCTTTTTTCACTTTACCGTTTTCCTTATCCCTTTCCTATCTTTTTTTCATCAACTGATCGGAGATTATGAAAATCTCCCAAACTAGAGATACAAGGAGTTTACTTAGGCCCAGACACACCAAACCGACATCAAAGAACTAGTACCAACAAAGGCAACTGTTGCGTCTCCTCATGTGGCCTGTGTCTCTGCCAAAATAGTTGTGCTTGACACACCACAAAGACTACAGCCGACAGACAACCGGCACATCATTCTGCAGCTGCATGAGAGGGAATAACTCTCTACAGAAGCAGATGGCACTAGTCTGTAGTCATCATTTAAAAAGAGGGAACCCTCAGGACAGATTCAAGACACTAGTTACCCAGCTGGCACATTAACAGCACAACCTGATGCAGAAATAGTAAATGGACCTGCATTTGTAGTGTTTTTTTTGCCATCTGATCACTCAAAGCGCTTTTTACACTTCAAGTCACATTCACCCATTCACACACACATTCACACACTGGTGGCCTAGGCTGCCATACAAGAAGCCACTCACACACCGAAGGTACAGCCATCAGGAGCAATATGGGGTTCAGTATCTTGCTCAAGGATACTTCAAGATGCAGACTGGAAGAGCCGCCGATCGAACTGTTGATCTTCAGATCAGTGGACGACCTGCTCTACCTCTGAGCCACAGACGTCCAAAAAGAAAGCATATTCACTGTGCGCAAGGGAACAATAACAAAACTGCCAATCATTGTGTTTTCATTCACTGACAGGCTGAATTGGTTGAAAAAAGCTGACAAGAGCCGACAAGGTTTGACAAGGCCCAACAAGGGCCAACAAGGGCCAACAAGGGCCAACTAGTGCCAATGGTGTGGGACACACCACAAAAACTAGGGTGACAAAATATGTATGTCAGCACTATGTAGAGCCTACGCCATAGCCTACACATGTGGCCTACGCTGCTGTGAGCATTTATACTTGTGGTGTGTCTGTGTTGCTCTGCAGTTACACGTCCAAAATACTAGTCGGCAGTGGGGTTTCTATGAAGTGTTATAAAGTGTAGTTGAAATAAAACTCACCTTAAACGTGGCTTAATACGGACACTTTCAATCACAAGTACACAAATCAGCTTAATTATAACTCACAAGATTCACAGAGAAAGTGTTTGTCTTTTGCTGGACCGATTTCCCCCACAAATACAACATGCTAATGTTATTAGCACAAGCCTATGGCATTTTGCATTGTATACATTTGCCTAACACTAGCAGAGATTCCCTCTAATCATATGAAGCCAGGATAAATCACATGAAGCCAGGATAAATCACACACAAGAAAATGCTATTTTGTGGGGGCTTTATTGTCCTCACAATGTAGTGTTTCTTAACTTTGAAATGAAAAAGTAAATAAAAGCTTTGTTTCCTCAGAGAGAAATAGTTTTCAACTTACAAAAATAGATAGGTCTGCGTCACCACACCGTGTAGTTAAATTTCTGGGTAAGCGCATGTCAGCCTACGCCGTACCTTACTGCGATTCAACACAGAAGTATAAATCCTGCTTTATGTGTCAGGGCCCTTAGGTGGCAAGCTAAACTCTACTGTTCTTTCACAATGAATGCTACTTTTGCTATAATTGCTCACTTGCCCATGTAGAAGTTGTAATAAAATTTGTTTCCACTGTGGTACTAAAAATCTTAATTGAGTAACGGGTGCTATATTGCAGGTCTGATTTTTTTTTTTTTTTTAAACAGGTAAGTCAAACAACTTAATAGGCACTTTAACTAGTGTGACCTTTTGAACTGAGCTCATACAGTTTTATACAGGGGCAATCATTGTAAAGTCAGTGAGGCTAATTCAACCCAGATCTGCATTCTGTGGACACACACAGAGTTTAACACAGAGCAGTGAAAACAGAGGACAGCCATGTTTATACAGAGAGAACAACAGTAGTGGACCTTTATGAGGGATACAAACACATTGTTTCCGCAAGGACCAACATAGTGGCTGTTAACAGGGCCTGAGAGGCTGCTTGGCTAAAAAGTTAAAACCGTGAGTAATCCAAATGGCACCAAAAAACACTGCAGCAACTTCAGATAAAACAAAAGGTAGGCCTGCATCCATAAACCATTCAAGTCGCAGTTTGATTTACATCCAAGTCTGTCCAGACTGGTATGTAACCATGACAGTTGACAATGCTTCAAATGTTGCTGCAAAGAAAAAACATAGTCTAAAATGTGGATGCTTCATACACATCTTCCCCCCAGCAGCACAGAAGATCTATTCCATCAGCACAGTTTCAAGGTCGGCACCCAAGGTGAGTGTCACCAATTCAGTATCTGACCAAATGTCTCTCCTTCTGTTCCTGAGATATTACACTGAATAATGGCCAGAAAGTGATTTTGCAGAACATTATCATGTTACAGTGAAGTTGACCTTTGACTTTTGGGATATAAAATGTCATCACTACATCATTTTATCCTATTAGACATTTGCATGAAATTTACCCATAATCAATGTATGAATTCTTGAGTTACAGCCAAAAACAAGTTCTGTCAGGTAACAGGGACCTTTGAACTTCAACCACCAAAATCTCATCAGTTCATTGTTGAGTCCAAGTGGATGTTTGTGCCAAAGTTATAGAAATTTTCTAGAGATGTTCGATAGATATATTGTTAGATATATTGCATCACAAGAATGAGACAGAAATGGCAAATGATGCCACCATGAAACTGACCTTTGACCTTTCAAAAATGTCATCACTTCATGGTTTTATCCTATGAGACATTAATGTGAAGTTTTGGCATAATTTGCATATTCATTCTTGAGTTATGGCCAAAAACATATTTTGTGAGGTCACACTGATCTTGACCTTTGACCTTCGACCACAAAATTCTAATCAGTTTATTCTTCAGTCCAAGTGGATGCTTGTGTTAAATTAAATTAATATAATTTAGGCCTGACTAGAATTTGAAGGTTTGTTTAATTAGTCACTGAGTCCTAAACCAGAGGCCTGGTCTACAAAACTAGTTCAGCTTACCCAGGATATCTTTTCGTTATTTGGCATGACTAACCCATCACATTGGCTCTCTGGATAATTGGTATCGCACAGCTGGTTATCAACTAGTTCAGTCAACTCTGGGTTTTCCTATCCAGCCACAAGCGCCTCCATGTGATGTAAAAGACGGAGGGTGCTAATTATGATTGACATCATCAGAACCATGAATGAAGTAGGCAACTTCATATATATGAGATGAAATGCTACCAAAAGTGTCTGGGACTGCGAGACAGTAAAATGTCAGTGGTGTGGGATGTAAACGATACTCTGTAATCTCGGAAATGTAGAAACATTGCAGTACAATCCAAAAATTCACCGTCAGCCAAGACTTAAATTACATGTAGTTATCACCAGGCTATATGTGACATTAGTAGTATTAGTATTTTTTGTTATTTAGTTAAATTATGATAAGGCTACTCTGAATATGTCACATACAACACTTTAAAGTGAGGCCAGACTGTTTCTGCTACTGAAGTTAAAAGGGGAAAAGTAGCCTAGTTAATGTCTATCTGACCCAACTGTTGCAGTTATAATAACAGGAGCCAATTAACAGTGTGTGGATTATTTTTCCAATAAAACATTATATTTTTTACCTAGTTCTCATCACACACGTGTGTCATGTTATTCTGCAGTGATGGAATCAGAGAATAAAATAGCCACACTATCACTGCGGACTAAAATAAGCTTTGCATAAATCAAAATCCTGCTAAAATCATGTGTTAAGTGTGTAAACGATCTCTCTGTTTGTTAGAAGCTCCGTTTTAAAACCAGTGAAAATAGAGTCCTGAAACTATTAAATGATTCTATTGACATAACAATATATAGGCTACTCTTCTTTACCCAACCTCCGAACCTTTCTTCATGGCTACTTTTTTCTTTAGTGATCTGATGTGGTCAGAGGTTCAGGTGTTGACAGGCTGTGATCTGATACTCTGAATATAACCTGCTCTGGAGCACATTAGCTGTTCAGCATAAATTACCATGGTGATTTATCCCAACAAAAAGAGGACCAGCTTTGTAGTACAGAAAACCCAGCGTTAACCCTGAAGTTTTCTCGCTAAATCCAAATCCTGCTTCACGGTACAGTCCTCAGATTGTGTTGTGTGTAGTGCAAATCTGCCTCATAAAACCTAACTGACGTGAATGAGGCTCACTGATTGTAAACCCGATTATCCAGTTACTGTAAACTGCACCTCTACATCATTTATCAAACACTGTGTCAACTTTGATTTTATCCCAACAACACAGTGATCCTTCAGCTATAATTCTCACTCTCACAAACATACACACATGACTCACCGATGTAATGTTGGCAGCAGCCACCATTTCTCTGTTCCTGACCAGTCTGTTGCAGAGGATGACTGTTATCAAGGAAACCACACACACGCCCAGGTCAGGAGACAGAAGGCGTAACAAATTCCATGGATCATCCAAGGGAAGCCTACAAGACACACACATGCATAAAGAAAGGTCAAGGAAGGTCTAACATTGTCCCATCTTCACCTGCTTTTAAACACCAGTATGTCGATGCAACTGAAAATATTAAATTCTGATATTTCCTGAAATATTCTACATGTCTTCCCTCTGTGGAGGCAAACAAAATTAACCTGCTCTTGTCTTATATTATTTTAAACATGTGGCCATCAAAGTTTCACTATAGCAGACCGATGAGAGAGGTATGGATAACTGATGTTACATACCTGGACAGTCCTATATGTCTGGTTATGGTGTCCCATTGCGAACAGTTATCACCTATGGCGATGTTGAGAGGCGGATATGTGTATAGTACTGTCTGGAAGCAGATGTGTGCCAGTACAAATAGTAAACTGGTGCAGAACACCGCTCTGATAAAGCGACCTGTGTGACCTGGAAGACAAAAAGAAAAGAGAGAGGATGAAGATCTAACCCGAGGAAACAGGTTTAATTATAGTTAGTGTAATTTATAGTCAAATACAACATAATAAATAATTCCATTGCACATAAATATGGCTTAAAACATACACAATGAGAGCATTCTGGCATTCTTATACAACCTGTTGTTAAAAAAAATACCATTTTTATTATTATTGGTAGTAGTAGTAGAAGTAGTATCATTTTCATTATTAACATTAGTAGTAGCATTAGTATTATTATTACGTTTTACATTAATTGTATTTTACTAAGAACAAGAGCTTGCTAATGATAAATCAGCACAAATAAATAACTTAGCTCACAAACAATAATAAAAACAAACACTTTAGGAATAGGATATATGTAAATTTGCTATGAGAACTTGTGGAACATGGTACTAGCAATACAACATGTCATTGCTTTTGGTCTTTTTATGGGATTCTATGACAGTAATTAAAGTATAGAATATCAAAATTATTCCCCCACAACTGCTTTACAATGATTTGGTCCACTGCCCTGCACACAGGTGAAAGAAGTGACCCATGATCAGATTAGTTTATCAAAACAGCGCAGTGAGGATACAGACATTTCATACACAACATTTAGTCAACACTCAGCTGACACACTGTATGTCACTGTTAGTGGAGAATCCTACTCTCTCTCTCTCTCTCTTCCTGGGTGAGCACTGACAAACATTATTGAATTAATACTCTGACACATACTCTTGTTCAGCACATCCTCTGATCTACATACCAACACATCTAGCTCCTTTGCACTTCACAAAACTTTTCACACTTGAATTAAAATAGCAGGTAGTCTTGGAGACACTCACAAATTCCATTTTCCCCAAGACCACTTTGCACTGATCATTGCATTAAATGTGCCGATTCAGTTATATTGCTATAGTACCTATATGTTTGTTATGTTTGCCTTTTCTTCATATGTCAGTGCATGTAGCAAACATAATACCAATTCAGTCCTGAGGGCCACTGCATGATATGATCATATTACAATGATACGGTCACATTAACATTGATTTCTGAAAGTACTGAGTTATTTCCCAGCCCTAACCAAAAACTTATCATTCCCAGATGATGAAGATGGGTATCCACAGCAAAATATCAAGTTATTATATCATGAACCAACAGCATGTTCAAAGGGAAACAATGGCCTGATGGAAGTGTAAATCAATACCAGACCTCATGGCCATTAGTTGTGGGGACTTGTTTTTGTGAAGAGCACTAGACGTGGCATGTGGCAGTTCTGAGCTTGGTATCATTCCTGCTGAGTCATTACTGCCATAAGCTACAGCAGAGGTTCTCAACCAGGGGGAGGGAGTTCCAGGTGGTCCCCAAGGAAAAGGGATACTAGGTTATTTTCACAGTTTGATTCATTATAGAAGTGAGCCCAGTGTGAGTAAGAGTCATAAGAGTGACTATTCAGATCATCAGTTTCGCTTCCTCCATGGTTATTTCCTCAACTGTAACTGACAGTTATAGTATTAATCATATCTGACAAAAAGAAAAAAAAATCTTTTCAGACTGAGGTCCCTGAAGCAAAATCTTATAAAATCAGGGTCCATGACCTAACGTGTATCAATGAAGGAGTCCTCCACATGAAAAAGATTAAGAACCAATGTGCTACAGAATGTCAGAGCTGCATATTTATCTGTCTGTCTGCAGCTCATCTCACAAACTACTGGACCACTCAGCCTAATATTTTGTATGCACATGTATGACTGTATGCTCAAGGACCTCTATTGGTCACAATGATACAATTCTTGAAAAACCTGTTTTACTTATATCATCAGTGACTGCTAGCTCCTCACTCCTCTTAACCGGCGCACAGAGGCTGCAAGTTTTCTGAATATTGGCTCGGCTATAAACAACAAGCCTTGTTGTAGGCCACATTTTGGCCTTGGCTTTAACTAGTTCCTGTTTTATCATCTTTTGTTGATTTGGTCATTTTACTTTAATATTTGTGCTTCTACCATGAGTAAGTTAAGTAGCTATGTTGTTAAATGGTTTCTTTTGTTGGTCTGATCTAGTTTTGTTGTTATTTTGTATTTTGTTGTGTTGTAGTCTATAGACACTATTAAAAGTCCAGTTAGGAATGACACGAATCAAAGATGTCTGGCTCTGTTTGAGTCATGAAAATCCTCATATTTACTCTGTATCTATATTTCACATACAGTGCCTGTTAGCAGGTTAACTCAATCTGCTCTGCGCAGCACGCTTTGGCTTGGTCAAAAATAGATGAGGCATAATGTTTTTTTATTAGCTTTTGTGATGCCTCTGAAACGTGCTGTAGCACGTGTGCTAAAATGACAATAATTGTCTAGAATGGATTCAATTAGCCTGAGCAGCTGCCTGGTAGTTCTGCACTCTATTGAGTGGACTTTCCAGATCATTTAAGAAATCACTCGTTACTGAGTCAACTGAGAATGATATATATCATGTCAAGCTTGTCTTGTATCTGCAAATGTTTTAAACTTCCACCCACTATACACACATGATGCACAGTGGTGTGGAGATGCAGTGTTCGGTTTAATAGGGCGAGGTGTCTATGAGGAGTATGATCCACAATAAATTTGTAAAGAAATCTGTGACAGGTTGTTAGTAGATCCTCAGTGAAGACACTTTCAGCAGCCTAATAAATAGCAGAGGTCATGCCCAGTCAATCCTGAAACATTTGTTGAATGTCGGCCCCACAGTGGCAGCTGTGGTATGAACATAAATACAGAGGGCTTAACAATTAATATCTGCGATAACCTGTCACGTAGAAAACACTTTCAGGGCACAGACACCTGGCTTTGGGAGGACAGATATGTCTTCAAATGTTTTCCAAAGATATTTAGTTTACTATCACAAGGCAAAGCCTTACAATTTCAAAGCTGAAACTAGATCATGTTTGGCATTTATGCTTGAAAAATGACTTACACGATTAATTGATAATCAACAGTTGCTGATCATTTTTTCTGTCATTTGACTAATTAATTAAATGACATATGATTGTTTCAGCTCTAATTGCAGGGAATATATGTGAAGCTGTGGTGCCCCAAAGGGGGGCGAGGGAGGACATGACAACTGCTGGCCCCCCACTGCCCCTAGGGCGAAAATATTTTTGAGGTCTTTATTACTGTCTTTAGAGGCTGTGGTGCGAAAGTAGTGGCATCTTGTAAAACAAGCCAACCATCTATTGATACCAACCATGCCGGCATAGCTTATCAAGAAGGAGGCTAAATAAAGCTCCAATTTTAGGCTACATTTTGGCGAGGGAACAACTGGCATGGCCATTTTCAAAGGGGTCCCTTGAACTTTCACCTTGAAATATTTAAGTGAAAATGGGTTCTATGAGTTTGTTCCCTGTAAATGTTTTGTTCCTTACAATCAATGTGCTCCTTTAAATTAAAGCTGTATGTTTCCCTTTTTGTGGGAAAGGACAACCAACCTATTTGAAGATCTATAAATTGCCTAACGTATAGATATATAACATTTTAAAACAGGATTGTTGTGGACCTAAATGTTAACTGTGCTGATATTCATCAGTGCACATCAGATAATTAAAAAACATTAACTTCAAAATAAGAAACCAAATTATGTCACTGTGTGATTCCTTAACTCTCCATATTTACACAGTTTTCAGCTACATACTAAAACAGCATACAATATCAATTCCTGAAATACAGTTATGGCTTTGATGTGCCACCCTACAATTTTCAGTAACCCCATTGGAACACAACTTCTTTTGTCTATGACGAAGACAAGACGTTGAAGAGCTAAAAATGAATCTTGATAATAAAGACTATGATGAAATGTACATTGCATTTTCATCAATGAGACAGGACGAAAATGTTAAAAGAAGATGATAGGAGAACTGAATGATTAATTATTTTATGAACCTAAAAAAATATTTTAAATTAGGAAGCTGAGAATGGCTGTGCATTTTTATTAATGCTGTATGAGCGGTGTGAGATCAGAATGTCAACTGGCTGTAAACTCCAGTAAATAGTTAGCACCAGGATGTTTCACTTGCCTGCAAAATACTCACACCGGAGCAGTGTCAGCCACTGTTGAGCTGTGAGCTGTAATTCAGCACTAAATAATGAGCTGTGTGTTTCTGACTGTGGGTGGTGGAAGTGTTGAATGGATTTGTGGAGTTCGTTAGTTGCAGCAGTGGTTGTTAGCAGTTAGCTGCACTTTTTAGCCACTGAATAGCAGCAAAGCAAGCAGCTGCTGGACTGTTAATCCCTAAAGGACTCTACTCAGATCCGGACTGTCTCAAGAAGATTTAAGGTTTGATCCTGTTTGACAGGCAGGTAGGAGGCTCAGTTACCTGTGAGCGCAGCTGTGTAAGTTAACAGTGAACTTGCCACAGTTTTCTCTGACACAGCTACAAGTTTAGTTGGAAAAATGTAAGCTTGTGTATAAATTATTTTTAGTTGCAGAAAAATATGATATCAAAATGAAATTTTAACACCTGATACAACCTGTCATCTTGTTTCCAAATATTAATACCTGTATTAGCCCAACTGGATTAGTTGGCAGGGAAAAAGATTTTGACTAAAAGTTGACTAAAATTTAATAGATTTTGTTGACTAAATTGTTTTGAGTTGAGTAGTCGTCAACTAAAACTAGAATAAAGCTATCAAAAGGGGCAGCACAGCTGTGCAGTGGTTAGCACTGTCACCTCAAAGCAAGAGGGTTCTAGGTTCGAATCCACTGGCAGCATTGCTCTCTTGGTACTCTGGCTTCTTCCCACACCTCAAAGACATGCAGGTTAGGTTAACTGGTGATTCTAAATTGCCCATAGCTGTCAATGGGTGCGGTTACATGATGGCTTCTCATTTAGAATGAAATAAATCTGAATGAAATCATTCAGAATTAAAGTTTTTCCACGTAGTTTACATGAGAAATATTCATTCCGAATGAGGGTTTACACGGGAGATCAGTTGAATCGCCTTTATTTGGGACTGCAAAAGGTTTGGGGCAGGGAAGGTTTCTGATTGGATAGGGGGCGGGGCGGATGTTAGGTGTTTACGTTTACCAGAAGAAAACACTGTAGTTCTCGCTCTGGATAACAAGATGCTTGACAGCACCATTCTTAGTGCCTTTTTCAGGCTTGTTTTGCTTATATTCTTGAAGCAGCAGTACGACAAAAACCTTGTTCTGCTAATGTTTCATCTGTTGAGGAGGAGAAGGGAGGTAGAAGGTCGAAGAAGGGAGATAGAAGACTGTGCTTTGGCATATGGAAACCGGTGAGTCCGACTGCTCTATCTCAGCCCGTTGCTATGCGCGCTATATACGCCATTGAGCCAGAAAGGTAAGGAAATGAGCATGCGCAGAAGACCGGAATGAACTTAAAAAGGAATGAGAGGTTACATCCACACAAAATTCTTTAATTCGGAATGACAAACGGAATAAACCACCCCCCTTTAATCGGATTTAATTTTCAATCGGAATGACCCTTTTTCAATTTGAATGACCGTTTACATGACCACTTTTAATCAGAATGGCCTTTCATTCCGAATGAAAGTAGAATTAAACTGTCCATGTAACCATACTGAATGTGACCATAAATGGTTGTTTGTCTATGTGTCAGCACTGTGACAGTCTGGCGACATGTCCAGCCCCCCCCACGGCCCTGTATCAGGACAAGCTGTTACGGAAAATGAATGAATAAATAAAGCTATAAAGGATAAAAACGACTAAAATGTGACTAAACTAATAAGCATTAATGTCTACAGGCTGAGACTAAATCTAAAATAGCTGTCAAATTCACACTGCAACCACACTCAGAATAAACATATAGGGCATTTTTCCATTTGACTTACAGCTGACGCAGCCTGAGGATGGTATGTGGGGTCACAGTGGTGCAGTCGCAGCAACTTCCCCTGCCACTGTTTGCATTTCTAGCCCAACCCTCTCTGGATGGAAATCATACACACATAACACAGCGATGTGTGTGTTTGTGGTAGTTTCCACTAAAAGAAACCAAAAGGAACTCAATGTCACTAAACTGTGCAGCAGCTTTAATAGTTGGTTGCTTGGATTCCTTGACTTCCTCAGGAGGTGAACGTACAGGCCTTTAGCCTTTTAATACATACATATACATATACATATGTATATATATATATATATATATATATATATACATATGTATATATATATAGAGAGAGAGAGAGAGAGAGAGAATGCCAAGAGTGTGCAAAGCAGTAATCAGAGCAAAGGGTGGCTATTTTGAAGAAACTAGAATATAAAACATGTTTTCAGTTATTTCACCTTTTTTTGTTAAGTACATAACTCCACATGTGTTCATTCATAGTTTTGATGCCTTCAGTGAGAATCTACAATGTAAATAGTCATGAAAATAAAGAAAACGCATTGAATGAGAAGGTGTGTCCAAACTTTTGGCCTGTACTGTATATATATATATTTATACATATTACACCAAAGACTAAAGAAAAACATGGACGTAGCACCTGTGTGTTTATGTTTATATTAATAAGGTTCAATAATCAATCACAGTCACATCAGTGCCAGAAACAGTGAATTATGTTTATACTGTGTGTGTGTGTGTGTGTGTGTGTGTGTGTGTGTGTGTGTGTGTGTGTGTGTGTGTGTGTGTGTGTGTGTGTGTGTGTGTGTGTGTGTGTGTCTTTGTGCATGAGTTTTTCCTTCTTTCTGTGTGTCCTTCTGGTCCAAATGCTTGTGGTATTTGTTAACCATGAGATCATGAGATTATTAAAATAATGGCCTTTTGGCATTCAGATTAATGGAAAAGTTTCATGTTGATTCTGTTAAATCATGACAGGGCTGCTGTAGATAGAGCCATAGCTTGTGCCAGAAGGAGGTTCCTCTGCCACTTTTCATCTTCGTTCTCAGCACTGATGGAGGACTGAGTCTGAAAACAATGTCATAAAAGAAGAGTAGCATTTACACAGCTTCCCTCCCTGATGAAATGCAAAGTTGATTTTGCTGTTGATTGACCATGTCGAGCTAACCTCAGTATCCCTCAGTATCCCAAATAAACAAAGAACTAAACTGAAGACCCTCTAACCTCCTCAATAAATGTTGTCATGCACCTCTGCACTGTGGCCTTGAATCTCATTTAGACTTGCAATACAAACAGCTTTCATGTTTTATTTATACCCCAACCTGGCAAGATATCATCTCATCTCAGTACTGACTTTTCATGTCTTAAACTGTCTGGATCTCAATGAGACAAAACAAACTGTCGAGCTATTACAGTATACAGGAGGGGGTTGTTTGGACATGACACTCTTATAATTAATTCCAATGGCTTTTGGAGCAGCAGAAAGCACAAGAGAGACACAGTGGTGCATCTGTTCTGAAATCTTCAGACTAATAACGATCTGTGAATGTGTTTGAGCTGTGACAAACAGCTCAACAGGAGAGTAGACTAAAACCAGTCTCAGTTTGCATCTTCCACATGTAAACAAGACTAAGAGCCTCAAGAGTCTATGCTAGTAACTCTGTGAGTCTTTTATTAAAGCATTACAAAAATGTTGAAACTGTGATACATATCGTCATCTTTAAGATACGCCCTTACTTTGAAATTCCCATGACACATCTGTGTCAACATTTCCATCCAAGCACACCTCTTTACTAAACATTCAGACAGTGCTAGCAGCCTAGCGCCAGGCAAACAATGGCAAGCAGCCAAGAAAAAGACAATGAGGTTGTTTACTGATATTGAGCCTCATGCATGAAACAATATACAAATAATATTTTGTTTTTGTTCGTATTCACAATTTGTTCTTATTTTGTTAGTACCGACTGTTTTCTGGGATTCACTAGTGTTTTCTTGTTTTTGCTCTTCTGTTAGGTAAGGGAACATTTTGAGTGGTCAAGAGAACTCTTACCAAAATAAGAGAAGAACTTTGATTTCACAGCCCACAAATTGTTGTCAAACAAATTTTAAATTTGAGGAACATAAAGACAAAAAGTGTTAAGCCGAGGTGGAGTGGTGACTTCTCAACTCGTCCTCTGTGTGGTGGAGTATAAATAGAAGGAGGATGATTCTCTCTTTAGCCTTCACTAGGCGTAATTTATTGTGCATTCATTTACAACACCGAATACACGACTGCTCTGCAGTCTGTCAATACAACTGACAACATGACTGACGCGCTCTCTGCTCGAGCGTGGTGACATCATCACATTACCGTATAACATGTAACACATTGTCAACAGGACAACATTGGTTCCGTAGTACACTGAGTAAGGGCACAATCACATATCATTACTCATTATTATTACTCCTGAATGATTTGTTTTGCTTGCACAAAACTATTTTTAGTTGCAAATGTGAGCTCTGTGGAAAACAAATCACTGTAGCATATAAACAAATCTAACCTACAAGTAAAAAGAAATAAATAGTAACTTTTACTGCTTAAAGATACTCAATAGCTCAGCTAATTCCAGCGTGTTGTCGTTGTTGCAGTGTCTATAGGGGTTCCATCATATTGTCATTGATATGGACTAATGTCAGCCGTCTCTGGGGGCCCCCTTCCAGCTCGGGGCCCTAGGCAATTGTCTAGTTTGCCTGCCCGGTTGCGACGGCCCTGGTTAACATGACTGAAATATTTCAGTTACCAATTCTATTACAAATTAGAATCTGTGCACACAAACCAAATGACACTGTGTGAGTGCAGCTGAAATAATTAGGTGATTGATTAGAAAATGAATTGGAAAATTTTTCATGCAAAATCATTTCATGGTTTCAGATTTCTATATGAGGATTTGCTGCATTTCCTTTAATTAGTTTCTTTTTTTTTTAATTAAATCTACTGAAACTTTTCTCTCGTGAGTACTTTTACTTTTAATACTTAAATACATATTCCTGAGTAAGTAAATAAAGGATCAGAATATTTCCTCCACCACTGCTGCTGACACACTAAATGCTTTGCCATTGCTGGGTAGTTTACCTGTTATGGTTGTGATATTTGGAAGGTGGTTGTTTTGTGTGTCTCCCTGTTTTCCCCTTCCCCCTCCTTTTCTTCCCTGAGCGGTGTGGGTGTTTTCCTCGTGTGATGCTGATTGGCAGGCTCCCCTCAACTAGGCGCACCTGGCAGTAATCAACCATTCCTCCTCTCATATAAGCCGGGCTGTTTCACCACTCCTGTGCCGGACTATTCAGTACCAGTCGGTAACGTAACGCCAGTCTTCTCCTGAGCAACTGCGAAACTCTGTATCATTGTTCTTCTACTCTAACCCCTGTGTCTTCCTGTGCAGCACCAGCAAGGATCTCTGCCCTGCTCACTGACTCTCGTGTGCCTGATCTGCCTCGTGCTCTGCCTCCATCTGCGCCACCACATCACCAGCCAGCCAACCATCGCCTGCACCTGCTCCTGCCTCTCTCTGCCTCATTTTACCCTGCGTGGTGAAATAAACTCTGTTAAAACGATTCCTGACTCAGTCTCTGCATTTGAGGTCCAGGCCTTTGATAAAACGCAACAGAATAGTCCGGCCTTAACATGGACCCCGCAGAGACTAATCGGCTGCGGCAGGCTGTATCCACGCAAGGTGCTCTTGTTGGCCAACACGAACAAACTATCCACGAGATTCTTGGTACCTTGCAAGGCCTCTCGACCAGCGTCTCCCAGCTCGGCGGCCGCATGGATCAGATCATCCACCAGATCTCCAGCCTGGCTCCTCCCGGCGACCCGTCTCCTCCTCTACCTGCTTCTGCTGCAGCGTCTCCGGCCCCTCCACCCAGCCTCTCCCGGGAACCTCACATCCCCACTCCAGTCAGGTATTCGGGGGAGCTAGGGACATGCAGTCAGTTTTTGCACCAATGCTCTTTAGTGTTTGATCAGCAGTCACAGACTTATGTTTCTGATAGATCCAAAATAGCTTTCATAATGAGTTTACTGTCTGAGCGTGCGGCATCTTGGGCGCTGGCAATTTCCACTAATCCCACAATTACTCAGTCCTATTCCTCGTTCGTTAATGAAATGCGTAAAGTGTTTGATCACCCGGTGCAGGGGAAGGAAGCCAGCAGCCGGCTCCTCTCCCTTCGCCAGGGTTTAGCCCCAGTTTCCCAGTACGCTATTGATTTCCGCATTTTGGCAGCCGAGTGTGGGTGGGATGAACTCGCGTTACAAAGCGTGTTTCTTCAGGGGTTAGCGGATAATATTAAAGATGAATTAGCCGCACGTGATGAGACTCAGTCGCTAGACGAATTGATTTCATTAGCTATCAGACTTGATAACCGGCTGCGAGAGAGACGTAGGGAGAGAGTAGGGAGACAGGGTGCCCCTCCTCCTGCTGCTTCCACCTATCCTCCGGCGTCCGCACCTCCACGCGGGACCCCCCGGGACGTCCACCCCGTTCCAGTCCCAGCTTCCAGTCCGGTTTTTTCCCCTGCCTCCGGCGCGGAGGAACCCATGCAGCTGGGCAGGGCCAGACTGTCTCCCGCCGAGCGTGAACGCAGAGTCAGGCACCGGCTCTGCATCTACTGTGGTCAGCCTGGCCATTTCCTCGCCTCCTGCCCTCAGCTGCCAAAAGAGCAGGCTCGTCAGTCACCGGGGGGGCGCTGATGAGCCGTACCATCTCCTCTACCACACCCTCCACCCGCATCCAACTACAAGGTATGCTCAGATTTCCTCACAACACCTTACCCCTGCAAGTTCTGGTTGATAGTGGGGCTGACGACAACTTTATTGACTCTGAACTATGTATCCAAGCTAATTTGCCCACAGAACTTCTCCCTGAGCCTAAAGACGTTTTAGCATTAAATGGACAGTTGCTGGCTCGGGTCACTCACCGTACAGCGCCCTTGACCCTGCTACTCTCAGGTAATCATCAAGAGTCTATTTCCTTGTTTGTGATTCCCTCACCCACATCCCCTTTGGTTCTGGGTCTCCCCTGGCTCAAATTGCATAATCCCCATATTGACTGGTCAAAGTCCACCATCACTAATTGGAGCACATTCTGTCACTCGCATTGTCTTCACTCCGCGATTTCCCCTAGTGTCTCCTCACCCCCAGAGCCCCCCAAACCCATTGACTTATCCACCATTCCTTCCACCTATCACGACCTGCAGGAGGTTTTCAGTAAGGACAAGGCGCTCTCTCTCCCCCCACATCGTCCCTATGACTGTTCCATTGAGCTACTCCCGGGTGCCCCCCTTCCTTCCCAAAAACTCTACAATCTGTCAAAACCTGAAAAAGAATCCATGGAAAAGTACATCACTGACTCTCTAGCGGCAGGGCTCATCCGCCCTTCCTCCTCCCCAGTGGGTGCTGGGTTTTTCTTTGTTGAAAAAAGAGATAAAACTCTGCGCCCTTGCATTGATTTCCGGGGTTTAAATGACATCACAGTTAAAAATAAATATCCTCTCCCTCTGATCGATTCCGCTTTTGGCCCCCTGCATCAGGCCACCGTGTTCACTAAGTTAGACCTCCGTAATGCCTACCACCTCATCAGAATTAAGGAGGGAGACGAGTGGAAAACAGCTTTCAACACCCCCCTCGGACATTTTGAATATCTGGTGATGCCCTTTGGCCTAACCAACGCCCCGGCGGTGTTCCAGGCACTTGTCAATGATGTTTTAAGGGACATGCTTAACAGGTTCGTGTTTGTGTATTTGGACGACATTCTGATTTTTTCCAGAGACCTTGAAGAACATGTTCAACATGTAAGACTGGTGTTGAAAAGACTCCTTGAGAACAGACTCTTTGTGAAGACGGAGAAATGTGAGTTTCATGCCCCTTCTGTCAGTTTTCTGGGCTTTGTGGTGGAGGAAGGACAGTTAAAGGCAGATCCTGCCAAGGTTCAAGCTGTTACAGAGTGGCCTGTCCCGTCCACCAGGAAACACCTCCAGAGGTTTTTGGGCTTTGCAAACTTCTATAGAAGGTTCATCCGTAACTACAGCCAAGTAGCAGCACCGCTTACTCAGCTAACCTCCTCTAAAGTCCCCTTTGTGTGGTCTCAAGCAGCAGACGCAGCTTTTGACCGGTTAAAATGTCTGTTTACCTCTGCACCTGTGCTCTCTCATCCAGACCCCTCTCTACAGTTTGTGGTGGAAGTCGACGCCTCTGACACCGGTGTGGGAGCTGTCCTCTCCCAGCGCTCTCCAGAGGACCATAAAATGCATCCTTGTGCCTTTTTCTCTCGCCGGCTGACTCCGGCAGAGAGAAATTATGATGTAGGCAACAGGGAGCTCCTAGCCGTGGTCCTAGCCCTCCAGGAGTGGAGACACTGGTTGGAGGGTTCAACGCATCCTTTTGTGATTTGGACCGACCACAAGAACCTCTCCTATCTACGGTCGGCCCGACGTCTGAACTCCCGACAGGCCCGGTGGGCTCTGTTCCTGGGCCGTTTCCAGTTCACCCTCACCTATCGCCCAGGGTCCAGGAACACCAAGCCGGACGCCCTGTCCCGACAGTTCACTCCTCCTACAGAAGACACGCCGGTGAAGACGATCCTCCCAGCCTCCTGTGTGGTGGGGGCAGCTAGGTGGGAGGTAGAACAGGTCGTGCAGGAGGCTCTGCAGGACCAGCCCATTCCTGAGAATTGTCCTCCCAACCGGATGTTCGTCCCGCCTGGCGCCAGGACACCTGTGCTCCAGTGGGGACACGCCTCCAAAATCGCCTGTCACCCTGGTTTCCATCGAACCCTCACCTTGCTCCAGCGAAGCTTCTGGTGGCCCACCATGACGGCTGACATCAAGGAATTCGTCTCTGCCTGCTCCGTCTGTGCCCGTAGCAAATCCTCTCACCAGACTCCTGCTGGCCTCCTACGCCCCTTGCCCATCCCACACCGCCCCTGGTCTCATATCGCTGTGGACTTCGTCACGGGACTTCCACCTTCGGAGGGTAACGTAGTAATTCTCACCATTATAGATCGTTTTTCCAAGGCGGTGCACTTTGTCCCTCTGCTTAAACTCCCCTCAGCTCTAGAGACAGCTAACCTTCTCATCCTTCATGTGTTCCGACTCCATGTAATCCCTCAGGACATTGTCTCTGACCGGGGCCCTCAATTCTCCTCCCAAGTCTGGAAAGCCTTTTGCCAGGCGCTGGGGGCGTCGGCCAGCCTTTCGTCTGGGTACCACCCTCAGACCAACGGCCAGACGGAGCGGGCCAATCAAGATCTCGGGGCAGCCCTGCGGTGCGTAGCCTCGAGACATCCTGCCTCTTGGTCCTCTCACCTACCCTGGGTGGAATACGCCCACAATTCCCTGGTCAGCACAGCCACAGGTATGTCACCTTTCATGGCCTCCATGGGTTTCCAACCTCCCCTCTTCCCCATTCAGGAAGCTGAAGTAGCGGTGCCGTCAGTGCAGGAGCACCTTCGCCGAGCTCGGGGGGTCTGGCGTGAGGCCAGGGAGGCTCTCACACGGACTGCTGCCCGTAACCAGCAGTTGGCAGACCGCCATCGCTCACCGGCCCCCCACTATCTGCCTGGACAAAAGGTTTGGCTCTCTTCACGTGACCTCCCCCTACAAACTGAGAGCAGGAAACTGGCCCCCAAGTACATTGGTCCCTTTGAAATTGACAGAGTTATTAACCCCAGTGTGATGAGACTCAAGCTACCTGCTGCCCTAAATGTTCACCCTGCCTTTCACGTGTCTCTGTTGAAACCTGTGTCCACCAGTGCTCTGTGCCCTCCGGCCGAACCCCCTCCACCCCCCCGGCTCATCGACGACCACCCTGCTTTCACGGTCCGGCGGTTGCTGGACGTCCGCAGACGGGGCCGGGGGTACCAGTTCTTGGTGGACTGGGAGGGGTATGGTCCGGAGGAACGGTCTTGGGTGTCCCGTTCTCTGATTTTGGACCCGAACCTCATCAGTGACTTTTATCGGGCTTTTCCAGATAAACCGGGCAGGCCGCCGGGTGGCGTCCGTTGAGGGGGGGGTACTGTTATGGTTGTGATATTTGGAAGGTGGTTGTTTTGTGTGTCTCCCTGTTTTCCCCTTCCCCCTCCTTTTCTTCCCTGAGCGGTGTGGGTGTTTTCCTCGTGTGATGCTGATTGGCAGGCTCCCCTCAACTAGGCGCACCTGGCAGTAATCAACCATTCCTCCTCTCATATAAGCCGGGCTGTTTCACCACTCCTGTGCCGGACTATTCAGTACCAGTCGGTAACGTAACGCCAGTCTTCTCCTGAGCAACTGCGAAACTCTGTATCATTGTTCTTCTACTCTAACCCCTGTGTCTTCCTGTGCAGCACCAGCAAGGATCTCTGCCCTGCTCACTGACTCTCGTGTGCCTGATCTGCCTCGTGCTCTGCCTCCATCTGCGCCACCACATCACCAGCCAGCCAACCATCGCCTGCACCTGCTCCTGCCTCTCTCTGCCTCATTTTACCCTGCGTGGTGAAATAAACTCTGTTAAAACGATTCCTGACTCAGTCTCTGCATTTGAGGTCCAGGCCTTTGATAAAACGCAACATTACCACTACTTACACTCTAATCACATTTACTTTGTTTAAGTTTATTCAATAGTATGTTAATACTATTATTAATGAATGAACAGCGCTGTCACACATGATGTGGGAAAGATGTGCCTGGTTTCATTTCAAAAATATGTTTAGAAATTTTAATCTATAATAAAGTTTATACTCAAGACCCCTTCACTTCACACCCTGAAAGAATATTCACTAAGTACCACTGCTTGACAAAAAGACTCAGCATTTACCACTTAGAATATACATTCTTTATTCTCTGGATGGCTTTTAAGATACAATCCTTGATTTAGTGCCCAATAACTGTGAACTGTGTAACGTCAAATGTCAAAGCACCACTGAGCGTTCAGACTTTCAAAACAATCTGACATCACCATCCTCATACTAAACCTCCTGAAAGGATAACTAAGTATGAGTGTCTTAACATGACGTATAAGAGTATAATTGAATATTTGAACACATGCCAACTAGTGAGTAATCTCCAGCTCTGAGTTAAACTGTCTCTTCTTTCTCCTCAGGGCCCAACAGTGCTGCTTCCTATTAGGCCCTTGATTTTTTTTTCCCCCAGTGTGTGTGTGTGTGTGTGTGTGTGTGTGTGTGTGTGTGCGCATGTCAGGATCTTGGCAGGCCAGTGGGTTTTCCTGTAGGGGAACTCCCCATCGTTTTCTGTGCCCCCCTCTCGCTCTCAACTCTCCCACCAAAATAAAAGCCTCTCTACACATTTTGATAATCAGATCAAAATGACTGCCAAGTAGAGAGACAGAAGAGAAGACTGGAAAAGAGGGCAGAAAAACTTACTGAGACTTATGCCCCATTGGCACCTGGGAACGATCACACTGTCAGTTGGTAAAGGAGCTATTTTTATTTCAACATTGTTAAAATATCGGGGAAAATGTTCAAACTCACACATTAATAAACTCCACGGAGAGGGATGTGTGTTCTCAGTGGGTATGTATTGTACATGGTATCAGTGGTGGGGTAAGTATTTATATTCTTCACCCAGATCTTCCTGCTTATTTGACAACAAAAATCTGCCAGATGACATTTTTCACGTCATTTCGGTGTTAGTGTGATTTTGTTGGCACCTTTGAACGGCTGACTCTTGAATGTTAGCAGCTGCTCCTGTGCTTTCTTGTGCTAAGTGAGCAGATGTTGGATTGACCAGAGATGGCAGCAATACAAAGTCTGCTAATCCAGCAAAGAGTCGGGATGGTCCGGGATCAGACCCCCAGCGCAGAAAGATTATTTATTTGGAATTTTGCCTTTATTAGATAGGACAGATTTAGTACGAAAGGAGGAGAGAGGGGTTATGACATGCAGCAAAGGGCTTTGGGATGGAATTGAACCCGTGGCTGCTACACCAAGGACACAGCCTTTGTAAATGGGGCACCCATTCTACCAGGTGAGCTAATGGGTGCCCCACACTGGCACCAAAAGGATCGAAATCAGGTATTGTTTGACTAGCGATATTTCAATTCTGTTTGGTACTGGTTTATTTCAAATGATGCCTTACAGTTTCCAGTATGAAACCCAGCCCTGTTCACCAGGCTTTCTTGGTATTACTACATACCAGAAGTTGAAGTTACAGTGTTGCAATCACATTTAATTTGACAAACTTGGGGTCTGAGGAAAAATGATTTGGTGTAAAATGCCGTAAGAGCCCTGCAGTACAAACACAGACAGTCTTACCTCTGATTGTGTGCTTGTTTGGACACAGGAACCATGGCAGCAGCAGCAGGTAGAGGAAGTGAACCAGTGACAGGATGTTGTAACGAAACAGACAAGCTGCAAAGATAGAAAGATCAGTGTCAAACAACAGCATGCATGTGCAGATATTCTAGCAGATATGACATGTTGGCTGGGGGCCTTCCCTTATATACTCATAAACCTTGGTCTTGAGAGAGACACTTAATTGTGCTATAAAGCATTTGATTGGGTCCGAAAACAAGTAGGCTACTCCTTAACTATAAAATGCTAAATGATACAGCATGGACTTTATTATGACACCCAACAACTGACATATGTACTCTATGCAAAGAAATATTTGCTTGTAAAGCACATTAATAAAAACACATTGCTTCACATTGCAAGTTAACGAAAAAGTAAACATCCACCAAAGTGCAGAAGACACAGTAAAGCATCAATAAAAATCAATTTCAAAATGTGGGCGCCATTATTCATTAGCGTTCATTCCTGGACTTTTTTTCTCAACTATGATTGATTTTCCTGTGTTTGTTGGCAGCTACTGTTGTCCTGTATATGACCTGTATCTGTTGTGATAAACATGGAGTCAGCAGCCTCTTCTTTTTCCATGTAAAATACAACCCAATGGCCAAAATGAATGTTGGCATTGTAGGTTTATGCAAACCATGGACAGGTTACATTTTTACATTATCATGTAGCAAATACAATGAAACTCTTGATTTCAATAATTGTGGTGGAGAAGATTTCCACACACTTATATCTATGCAGTGTTTCACTTTATTCTTAAGCTTTCAGTCTATCAAACCTTCATCAGAGCATACATGAATCAGCAATGGACAGGCATGCAAAAGTAACCAATCTCAGTCTAATCACTGGCACTACGCATCACACCTGTGCACAATCATGTTGGTAAAAGCCCCACCTCCTGAGAATTGTAGTTTTTAAGTACTGAATGGAGTACTGTGAGGCATGAAAATGGAGGCCATACTTGTAATACAATCCTAAAATACAAAAAGGTGGTGAAACACAGTGAATGCAGAAAAACATATACAATAACTAAGCACCTTATGTATAGCCTACTGTAGTTGACATGTGGTTAGGTTAAGGCACAAAAAACACTTGGTTATGGTTAGGAAAAGATCATATTTTGGGTTAAAATACACTGTTTTAGGGCACAACACCACCTGACAACACAGCAACGTCTCAGTAAAAAATAACCACTTTCCATGGCACTATCTTTAGTGGAAAAATGGCGACAGGTCGCTACAAAACACCCATGTTTGATGCCTAAAGAGCCACTTGTAATACAGCAACATGTTGCTAAAACACAACCAACTTCTCTTTCAGTGTCTTGAAGGTTCTGTCTGACAGTATCTTGTATTGTGTATTGTGTATCATATTGGTTCAGCTTTTCTTTGAAACTAGACTATATGTTTTTTGACTGGTTATATTGTGTAAGTCTTAATCTCCTGTTTCCTGTAACCATGACCTTGATCTTTCCCTAACATCAACCAAGTACTTACTTTGCCAAAATCAACTAACTTTAAAAATGGCAAATCAGAAAACATTTCCATGAGTGTTTTAAGGGCAGTCATATTGATCGTTTTGAAAGACACTGACAAAGGAGCCTGTCTCAAAATTTTCTTATCATACTCAAATTTCTCCTGACCAAACTCTAATTTAATACCTGACATAAGCAGAACATTACCAGTGAAGCTGCTTCAGTGCTTTGTCATTGTTTACACTGGATGCATTCAGGCACATGATTACATGTAGTTCACTCATGTTTTAGCAGTGCTCAGAGCAATTCACGGTCAGTGTAGTTGGGTGTGTAAGATGTGTACCACAACATGAAGTTCTGTAGGTCTGACCAGTGCTTGGCAGCTCTGTGTGCTTTTATAATAATGACCTAAGGGAAACGCGTAATTTAAGACTTTCCTACAGTGCCCCTGAGCATTGTGTATTTTTGCATTATGGCACTGTCATCATTTCACCTCAGGGCGAGCCAACAGAGAGGGTTTAACTGTCTGACTGATGCAGAGTTCTCCAACAAGGGAAAGTTTAACAGCTGTCTTTCTCCGGCACATATGGCACAACAAGAGGGATTTTATGAGGTGTTGCTGGCTTGGAAGAATTAAGACGATCTGCCAATATTAAGACCTGGAAATAAAGAAAATGTGCAGGCTCATTTCCTCCAGTTAAACACACGCAGGGATAATTATTAACTCACCAAGGGTTAAGGTCTGGATTAATCTCAGCCTGTTGAGATCACAGTTTGAGCATGGAGGTGAGAGGTTTACCATGCAGACTGTTGTCTGGCCCTGAATTCACAGCATCATGATCAACTTTGAATGGAAGACACACAACTAGAGGACTTCACTTGTAAAAACACACACACACACACACACACACACACACACACACACACACACACACACACACACACAGGCAAAATCCCAAACATACTGGTAAGAGTATTAATGTAACAATAGGATATCATGAATTGCTTCAACACAGTAAATGTGATGTGAAGGCCTCCATGTTGTTGCTGCATATATATGATGTACATCAGCATTGACCCTGTGCTCACATCACTGAAGTGACATGGATTTCATGGTTGAATTGACAACGAGCAAATATTGTTGATAGTAGATGAAATTCAGTCCAGAGCAAGATATCTAAACAGCAACTAGTCTGACTGTCATGTCACTTGCTGTGATATTCAGTCTCCCCAGATCTTCCAAGATGTAACTACGTTCATATGCAGCATATGCTTTTTTTTATTGTTAGGCTTGACCAACATCAGGTGGCCTAAAAAGAAAAATAAATAAAAAAGCTTTGAGGAAGGCTGGGGAAGCTGCTCTGTGTGGGTGGAGTCTGTCCTACTCCTGACTGCAGACTGCAGTAACCTTTACAATAACCATACTAAAAAATGGAAAATTGTTCATTAAAAAAAGTAACATTAGTTAATAGTTATTTTACTGTTAAAAATTAAATGACAATAATACTGATTATTAGTAAGAAGAAGATATACTTTTTTTTATAACTTTTATAACATGGGGGAAATTCTTTTTTTTTTCACTGTGTTCTGAAATACACACAGGCCTTGGACAGGTGCCAGGAGCACTTGCTAAATCCAGTGCCTTGCTTAAGAGCACCTCAGCAATGCCCAGGAGGCAAACCGGCACCTCTCCAGGTACCAGTCCACACTCTATATTTAGTCAGGATGGGGACTTGAACCGGCAACCCTCTGGTTACCAAACCAAATCCTTACAGACTGAGCTACTGCCACCCATAATACGTCATTTTAACAATTTATTGTTGCACACATTTATAACAACTTTTTATAGCCCACTATATTAAATGGACATATTTGTTAAATATTCCAAATGATGTGTAAATCTTTAAGAAATAATTGTAAAACATCTAAAATATTATGTTGATAGATTGATGAACCAGATATTTGTAACAGTGGCTTACATGGTTTGTAAACCATCTGTAAACATTATTTGGGTGGCTTTTATACAGTGGCAACTGATGTTTATAATACCGTCTTAAATGGCTCAGTGGTTAATACTGTGCTTGAATCTATAAACATCATTTAAATGGCTGTTGTAAAGTTGCAACAGATGTTTATTATGCATTTTAAATTGATAAGAAATGCTTTGTAAAATATACATTAATATGATTTAAGTGACTTTTATAAGGTTGAAATGTTTATTGTTTTCATGTTTGTTATTTTTGGGCTTTGTTTCCTAGCTAAGAGATGGAAACATAGAGCATTGCCGATCACCCCCTCAGGTTTAGATAAAGTGAAATGTAAACTTTTAAAGTGCTTTAATGGACTTTTAAAGTAAACTGTGCCTGTAAAATACACTTACCCCTGCATTCTGAATATTATATCAACAATTTATTTGAAAATAAAGTTGTTCTTGCTGACTGTCTACTTGTTTTATAATCCCATCGTCCTCGTCTCTCACCATGTTTATCTGTGGCGCAGAGCTGCATATTAACACTGACTTTCTGTTCATAAATGTGTTCAATATGATGAGCAGATGTTCTGCTATCATTGCAATAAACACTGTTTCATAGATGACTGATAAAAGATTAATAATGCCAAATTAATGTCACTTACAGTCATGCTTAATAAACTGCTTATTCAATAACTTACCATAAGCATTAGTTGCAAAACCCAAATAAACAAATGATTAACTGATGACAAGTGTTATCACGTCCATCTATCTATGTAATCTTTACAGAACAATTTCTTAACGGGTTTACATGTAATTTGATTATTATTATCATTAATAAATACTTAATATAGTATATAATGTTATGCAACAATGAACTGTAAAAAAAAAAAAATGATGGCATTACTAATAATTAGTAAACATAATTAATTATGTTTTCACTATTTGTTTACAGTAAAATAACTATTTACTAAACTGTATTAAATTCAACAGACATTTATTTAAATTAGCATTTATTAAGGACAGTTATTACAAAATTTTATGCACTAGCTTTGTGGGCTGTAATGAACACTGCAGGCCATAGCAGGGCTGTAGACCTTCACTTTTACATTTCTTTCACTAATTCTATTGAACAGTTCAGAACAGATTTAAAAGAAAGGTCAACATCAGTCACGAGCTTATTCTATCCTCTTTTTATCTCCCTCTGTCTTTCTCTCTCTCTGAACTGCTTTATGACAGAGTTATTATATGAGTGTACAATAACTGGAACACAGACAAAGACTAAAACACAGCACTCTGTTATTTCCTCCAGTCGCTAAAACATAAAAGATATTGTCTTCCTGCCTGTCTGTAGGAATGAGACCACACCAGGGGGAGGCTGTAAAAGTCATGTCTCCTACCCAGTTGCATTTATCATAGTTTCATCCCTTTACCTTTTTGGCTCTTTCTCTGTTGCACCTTAACAACAAACTGAACAAGTCAAGGACATTTGTTTGTCTTGTTGGGTGGTGAGGACTATAAATCGGGGATATGGGAGTCCCTGTACTTTTAACTGCTATTAGAACAGAACATTTAGACACAATAGACAGAAAGCAGTCATTGTTGAGTTTCCACCAGTCTTCTGATGAAGTCATGAATTAAGGCCAAAGGTTGTTCTGGTGTAATCTGTAGGACAACACTGACTAAACAAACCCAGCCCTGAAAAACCACAACTAAAACTGCAGGACACCACAGCTACTACAGCTCGTCTCTCATGTATACCGTTCCCATCCCTTTCTTTTTGTCTCTCTCTTCAAGAGTTTCCTGTCCCTTACAGTCACAATATTGAATGCAAATACAGCCAGTCACACAGGGTCAACCATGCTACAATGCCAGGGCAAATCAAACCAAATCTTGACCTCAAGACGCCAACGTCTACTCACAGCAGAGTGTTCTCTTCAGGCATGGCTTCCTCTTTGCCTGTCTAGCTCCACTGATTCGAAACATTTCTAACCTGCCACATAAACTCAAAATAAACATCTGATCATCTTTTGCCAGCTCTCTGGGATTATGCAGTACATACTGCACAGAGTATCGTTCCACTGAGTGGATATCGGAAAATAAAATTAAAAAAGAAAAAAAAAAAAGAAAAAGGTTGACCTCCCCTGCTAGTTATCAATGTATCAAGGTGTCAACCTTATTTTACTTCATGGGCCACACTCCAAAACTACTGCATAATCACCCATAAACATCCTCACCTGCAAATTTGTCCCTTTGTTTTAGTGTGACGACCTACAACTGCATTCTGAAAACATTCACAATTAATGAACAATCTATTCACAGAACAGATGCTTGGGATGTCTTGAATAAAACAAGTGCAGATTCAACCATATGTCTCAGCTTTTTAGCAATCAGTCAGACTACTACTCACAGCCATTACATACACATACATCTCCACTCCAATATTGTATGATACTGGCCATGAAATATATAGACTGCTCAGGGCGTTCTTACAAATTTGTCAAATATTTTCCTATTTGCACATATCCCATGTATTATGAGGCTGCGATCATGTGACCAAAAGGCTGACTGCAGTGAACAAGGAAGCAGTCCTGAGTGAACTTTAGGTAAACTTTGTCCTCACAGTGTTTCTTTTCATAACCATAACCATAACTATACATTAATTATGTAACTGTACATTAAGGACATAACGTCATTTGTGGGGTGCAAATTTGTAGGATATCATACAAACTGTTCTATTTAACATTTTTAATTGTTGATTTATAGTTGTAGAATAAGCATATCATTTTACAATAAAAGCTATTGACTGTTTTACAAAAAAGGAAAAAAAAGACAGAGATGGGTTTGCTTTTTTCGGGGGCATACATGGCAAAAGGCACTGTTTTTAATTTGAACACAGGCATATTGTACTGTACTGTATTAGCCCACTCTCTCTATGGTTCCCACCTTATGAGCCCCAGTGCAACCACACTGCCTGCATTGTCTATATTTACGCCCTTGCTGTGGGCCGTATGTTTGTAACCCTTCGACAACCAGCTTACAAGTTCTTGCATGAATACAGACCAACCTCTTGCATTTATTTACCAAATGAAAACTTTCTGCACTAAAATGTTCAAATTATAGGAGTGTCACCATCATTTTATTCCAATTAGGCTGTTCATTTCTAAACATCACAGCTAATTACTGTAAGTAACACACTGCTTTTTTGAAAGGCTTAATCTAAAGTTGGGTTGTCAAGCAATGAGTCTGAACGAAGTTAATTTTGTCTGACATGAGAAATGAAAAGATTGTTTTTACTTGACAAAGCACTTTCAGAGCAGCAGAAAACAGTCTACAGCTGTTTTTACATAACTGATCTTGATATGTAAAATCCTACTTCATTCTACTCTTACCCCAGTACAGCATCAGAGCAGTTTTCTCTTTCTCTTAATCTTTTATTCAACATGAGATTTATTTAGAAAGTCATTCTAATCAAGTCATTAGTGTAAAAATGAGACAAATATTGTTTTCAGTTGAACTGCTCTCCAATCAGGAAACAGTGCCGTTGCTGACAGTGTGTTCTATGGATAAACAGGGCATTGTGACTTTTTAAACATATTTTTTCAGTGCACCACAAATAAATCTGTTTACCTAGACTCTGCTGGGGTGGCGACAGTAACGTCAGGGACAGATATTTGGACATCTGGACAAACAAAACCAAACTGTCTGCACAGATACCACTAGAGGGTAGAGAGAAAAAATGTATATATTTTTAAATTGAGGTAAATTAACCCTTTCAATAAAACGTGTTTATTGTTTTTTGTTTTAGGTTTGTTCTTCTGCTCATTATTTTCTCATTCTAGTTGTGAAGCCAAAGGCTTTGGTAGTCCTCAGATACCCTGTAAACTACTGCAGCAGTGAATGGTGTTGGCCTTGAGAGGGAGAAAGCATTTCCTCTCTTCCATATGTGACTCATGTGGTTTGTCATCTGACATGGCAGTAAAATGCCAAGTCCCTTTAGCTTTTCACGCTACTTGTGTTTATGTTGAAGAATGTGAGCTACTTCACTGCCAGGAAGAGTCAGGCAGCTCACACAGCCCATTGTTCTCCAACACATGGGAAATTAATCACTTTTAGACTATTTAAACAGATCACTGTACAATATCTCAGCCCTCTCCGTATTCACAGACTGTACGAAATAAGGTCTGTTCAACAAATAACTAAATGTAATCTAACAAAATAAAGACGAGAATATGAAGGACAGTTTAAATTAAATGTGGTCTCTTTTCACATGTGTACGTATGTGAAGATTTCGGGGAACATATCCATTTGTCCCCCACAATAAAAACATAAAAGTAGAATAAGACTTTTATTTTGAAAATAAATAAAGACATTTACACCATAAATTGATGCAGAAAAGTAAAAATTGGTGTATACAAATTCATCAGAATGCAGTAAATTAAGACGCTTATGCTCAAAATTTTCTGGCAAAGGACCCCTAAACCCATCATTTCATACAGTTTCCCAACACTGTTGAAATGAAACCTATGCCCTTGCATGTGCATTTACAGAACACAAAACAAGTAAAGAAATGTGAATCCAGTTGCACTAGAGGAAAGGTCAAGAGTCACAAAGCAGTTGATTATTATTAGGAAATGTTGCCATGTCACCCAAACATTGTGAATATCCACACCAAAGGTCATGGGATCCCTGGCCAAGATCTGTGAAATAACTTTCAATTGATTGAAGCTTCTTTATTAACCATTTTTGATAAAATAACAGTCATTAAACATTTTTACCAACAAATAAACAAAGATGTCCTGATCATGTTTCTTTGCTCCTAGTCTGACTCACAGAATGTGAACTGCTGGCATAATATGTGGGCCACAGTGCCTGGCGTGAGAAGTGCGGGACAGCTACGTCGCTGCTGCTCGCAGGCGAGTGGTGTTTATCCAGACTGCGCTACTGCAGAGCTGCCTGCTGCTATAAGTAATATATATCCACAATTAAAGGCCTGTACTCCATCGAGCTAGCAACCCATGTTAATTTTTTTACATTTTTTTTTCAGGGATTTAACCATTTTTAATGCCAGGGCTCGCCTCCCCACCAGAACAAGTTCCTTCCTGACATTATTTTGCAAGAAAACCATCGCTGCATTCTGGGCTTGGTGCCACCAACGAGAACTGTGTTTAAAAAATACAAACAACTGAGAGCATTCTTTTCCTTTAATGCAGAATTATGATGGGTTCACCCAGACCTTTCTCAAGCGCTTACACAACACAAGATAGGTCTGACTATGTGAGACTACTTTGCCCATGATTCAAGTCCTTTAAAGAGGGCCTATAATTTTTAGGTTCATACTTGTATTTAAGGTTTTTACTACATCATGTTTACATGCTTAAGTGGCCAAAAAACACTTTATTTTCCTCATACTGTCTTAGCTTGGACACCTGTGTTCACCCTCTGTCTGAGAAGGCTCCATTTTCGCACCTGTCCCTTTAAGCCTTCCTTCTGAAATAAAAGCTCCTAATGTCATCCTGACATGTTCCAGCACGGGAATGATCCAAAATCTAGGAGGCAGACACAATTTCCAGAAAAGACAGCACTTTGGAGCAGTAGTTCGCAACCTCATCATTCATTGTGACCTTATGCAGTCATAAGATGTAGATGTGTTTCGTCTGACTTTTTTTTAAAGGCTTAAAGAGGCAAAAATGCCATTAGCCTTCAAAAGAAATCCAGTATTTATTTATTTTTTCGCAAAGATCCAAAAAAACAAACAAAAAAAAACCACATATCCCTTTATATATCTTGTGACTGCACAGGTTTATCTTGGGACTGAAACAGAGGCAAATAATTTTTTAATCCAAAGCAGCTCTACTCACATTACACTGATCGCAAACTACCATCTAATTTATTGTTGCTTCCACTTGATTATTAATTGGCCACTCCATGATTCATGTTGATTTTTTAAAAAAAAAACTGTTAAATTTTATATATTGGACAGACCACATAATTTTTGGACTGCAAGTATGGGATCAGGATTTATATCATCTATACCAACCCATCAAAACAATGTCTGGATCAGACCTGATTCTGATCCTACAGATGGACATCCTTAAAAAATATGATTCTCCACGCAGCACCTTATTGTCTGTAGCTACAGTCTCATTTCCCACATGCAGGACACGCTGGGTGTCAAGGAGCTCCACCCTGCAGCCAAGTTAATCATCAAACACACCCGAAAAAGATGTCTATGGACAGACGTGATAACACTGTGCAGTGAGCACAGCACCTATCTCTCTACAGCACCCTGCCCTCTCTGTCCTGTTATGTTTCCTCTGCATGTCTAATATTCAGGCACTGAGTGTTTCTTTTTGTTCTGCATCTGATGCAACAGCTGTTATGGTTAGATTTGTTTTTTCACATCTCTCTTTATTGGCAGGCGGTGGTAGGAAATGTCGCAACGCTTCATTCCAGTGCACAGATCTCTGCGTGTTTCTCATCCTCTCAGCACTCCAAAAGTAGATCAGGAGTCAGAGCCTTCAGCTATCAGGCTCCTCTCCTGTGGAATCATCTTCCTGCTACGGTCCGGGAGGCAGACACCGTCTCCACATTTAAGACTAGACTTAAGACTTTCCTCTTTGATAAAGCTTATAGTTAGGGCTGGCTCAGGCTTGGCTTGTACCAGCCCCTAGTTAGGCTGACTTACGCCTAGTCTGCCGGAGGACCACCTATAATACACCGGACACCTTCTCTCCTTCTCTCTCTCTCGTGTCCTGTTACTGCATGTCACTAACTCGGCTATACTGCATGTCACTAACTCGGCTATACTGCATGTCACTAACTCGGCTTCTTCTCCAGAGCCTTTGTGCTCCACTGTCTCTCAGGTTAACTTATATCGCAGCGGTGCCTGGATAGTGTGACGTGTGTGGTTGTGCTGCTGCCGTGGTCCTGCCAGATGCCTCCTGCTGCTGCTGTTATCATTAGTCATACTTCTACTGTTATTATATACATATGATTATAGTCACATATGTATACTATCAGATATTAATATATACTTTCAACATATTGTACCACAACAGCCAGAGTTATAATTATAATATTACTACTTTCATTAATGTTGTTGTAAGTTACTGTCACTACTGTCTGTCCTGCATATCTCTCTGTCTCTCTGTCTCTCTGTCTCTCTGTCTCTCTCTCTGTCTCATTGTGTCATACGGATTACTGTTAATTTATCATGATGATCTGTTCTGTACGACATCTATTGCACATCTGTCCGTCCTGGAAGAGGGATCCCTCCTCAGTTGCTCTTCCTGAGGTTTTAATGTTTTTTTTTTGGGGAGTTTTTCCTTATCCGCTGTGAGGCAGAGGGATGTCGTATGCTGTAAAGCCCTGTGAGGCAAACTGTGATTTGTGACATTGGGCTTTATAAATAAAAATTGATTGATTGATTGATTTTGCTCTGTTAAGGTCAACTTTTTTTAAAAGGCTCCTTAATAATGCTAGTGCAAATCAGGAAGTGTTTGATTCAATTTCCTGAGCTGTCATTCAAGCACTATTACTTTTGATTTTCATTTCAGTAAAAGTGTCATCTGCAAAGGTTAAAGCATGTTTCTAGCTCATATATTATTTATTTTCATGTCTTAGGCCTTATTGACTTGGCTTGAATACTTCCTAGTGTTGTGACAGAGCTGTTGGTAGAAAGGTCATGTATGCAAAGCTACACTCTCTTATTACAAAATTAATCTGCAGGGGGGGTTCAGCTGCAGGAGCACTAAACTACACAGCAGCTGGACAGACTAGGGCTGAAATTACAGCCACGAGACTGGGAGATCGGGTTCAAATCCCACCTGGAGCTGCTGGGGGTCCAGCTCAAGCTTCCAGAACAAAGGTAGGATCTGACCAGGATTACATGATTACAAGTAGGGAGGTGTGTCACATGAGAGGGAACCAACATGCCATCTGTTCAGGGAGACTTCATATATAGGTGAAAATGACAGAGTGGAATAACCGGCAACTTGACACTCTTGCCAGACACACTGTGAAAATGGACAAGCATTGATATGTATCCAAGTATCCATATGCCAGTCTGATGGCATTTGTATGAATGAATGAATTGATGATGTGCAGATTGCATTGTCTGTGACATCATGTCATGAGTCACAATGTGATTCACTCTTTTCTGCTGTTTTTTCTTGGTGGGTTGAGCCTCTGCTCGCTCCCTGATCTACCTGAAACAGGTGTCCTCTCTGTCCTAACACAGACAGTACAGTCATTCATATTAAGTGTTGTTGAAATCACTGTAAGATAATGTGTTTGCTTCTGTCTGGTTTCTAAGGCTTGTCACGACAGAAAGCTGACAAAGGAATGTCAGCAGTCTTCAGTCGTCATACCCAAAGTCATCAGCTACTTTCCACTGTGGAGCCACACAGGGCCAGGATTTATATCTACACTGTAAAATATTTGACTGTACATTCACAGTAAATTACTGACTACTAGTTGCATTACTTTCACAGTAAGTTACTGTATGATTTTTATGGTCAATTATTTCCAAATGACAGCTGTATACTGTGATCTCACAGTAATTATGCCTGCATATTACTATGGCTTAGCAGTATGCTCTCATAGAATTACTGTATTTCACTGATATCTCACAGTTAAACTCCATATGTTACCGTGATTTAGCACTGTACTTCTGTAAAATTACTATATTTACCTGCATGGATTTCACAATAAAATTCTGAACACACTTAAAATATCACAGTTGTAGCCTTTACGGTGATAATAATGTAATTTTTGGGAAATATTACAGTGGCATATTGTACATTTCTGATTTGTCGACTCCTGTTACGAAGCCTCAAGTTCAGCATTTTGGCCATTGCTATCTTGGTATTTTGGAGCCAGAAGTAACCATATTTGGGCAAGAGGGCGGCACTGTGGAACTCAAAATGGCCCACCCTTAATTATGCATAACTCTAAGCCTTTAAAAAATGATAGCCTTATACGTCTGTGGGGTTTTCTTTCCTTTATAGAGGGAGGGACGTATTTCAGTGACATTTTGATGGTGCATAAAGCATTTCCCAAACCTGGAGACAGGGTTCCCAGAGGGTCCCAAAATACATATGTGGGGTCACAAGATGACTAAAGGCATAGGGACAGATTTTTCAGTTCACAAGCATTTTCATTTTATCATTGACATTATTTGACTTCAGCATAAGTTTGTCTGAATACAGACATCAGGTCTGATCAGAGCCTAGAACTGTAACAGATGTCCACTACACACACAGCAGTAGACACATTATCACTGGATGTGTTTACATTTAGTTATCTATTAATAGGAAGCTAAATTTCCTTTTAATGCTAATCATACACACGCACACACACACACACACCGGTAAGAAAGCACAGCTGGAACAACACTCCTACCAAACATTTGGCCGGCATTTTAACAAGACAACAGATGCATGTAACACTTCAAACACACACACATAAGTTCTCCAAATTGGCAGCTGCTTTGAAATTTTTACCTTTCACTGGGAACCCCCCTATATTAGTTTTGTGGGTAAAAGATTGCTAGTCAGTTTCACCTTGGTTTAAGAAGGTTAAAAATGATTAAGACAGATGGATGCAGCTTCTGTTACAACTGATACACTGAAGTCATTTTTTCGGAAATTAGAAACTTCAGTCTCCAGGTTTTATATGGCAGGGGGAGCCACCCACAATTGTATCTAAATCACTATCTAATTCTTACCAATGAGGAAGAATTAAGCTCCCAAACTTCTTGCTTTAATCGCTTGGACTTTTGTCAAGTTCATCTAGAAAGACACTTAGTTAGGCTGATACTGGGAAAGGGTGAAGTTAATATTACTAACCTAAACCTACTAAATAAAATTAGAGGGTGGGTAAAAAAAAAAAAAAATAAAAAAAAAATAGGTTTACTTCATTAGGTGTGGGCAACAAAGGCACATGGTTAGGATTAGAAAAAACATCATGGTTTGGTTTAAAATAAGCACGTTTGTTACTAGTGAAATGTAAAATCATGCTAAATATGTTCCTAGCATAGTATGCTACACATACTAGCACTCTCAGACGGCATTGGATGTCAATATGACATCACAGAGACGGTGGACTCTTACGTGGGATAGACACTAAATTTGGTTGGAATGAAAATCAGGTTGACAATATTCTAGACGTCTATTGACATTAAAATTCACATTCTGTGGATGTTAACATTACAAAGTTTTGCTAAATTTTTTTTCCTCACACCTTACGACTAAATGTTGTTATTCTGTATTGTTTAGCATGAGAGGTCTGGGGTCACTGGATTTAGGTAACTTAACAACACAACTTTAAACCAAAAAAATATCAACGTCCTCTGTTGTAGGTATTCTCCATAAAATTGGCGTTGTCCTGACAATGAATTCTGGTCATCCAACGTCACAACCTAAATTCAACCAAATATCAACATCTGCAACATAGGTGGCCAGCTGGGTTTGGTTTCACATGGGAAACAAACAGCTGTGTCCTGGGTAAAAGTCCTGAGATTGTTTGACCCATCCCCCTCCCACCCATATGCGGAATTTCTCACTCATTATACAACACCAGTTCCTCAGAGCATCAAAAAATGCCGTCGCCCAGTTCATCTTATACTGCCGTTAAAGGATGCCTCAGTGCGTTGATATCTGATGCCAAAGGCCACTGACCAAACATTTGTATTTCTCAAGTTGGGAGTGAGACTGGGTTGCAATGTGTGTATTGCTCGTAAACCTATGGCTTATCGGTTAGTAGAAGATGTGGTGGTGGGCAACCATTTTTAGATGATCAATATTTTCTTATCTTCAGACAAGTCACTGAAGTCAAGTCACTCTGAAGATAAGAAAATATTGAACAATTCTAAAAAGAAGTCAAAATGAACCTAATCAATCCATTTTTAGATGAGTTATTTGTTATTTGTAGAAAAAAAAGTAAGCATATGACTTTGTCTTTGAAGAGGAAACAACAAAAATATAGCCATGGTCTCAGACAGGGTTTTCAGGCACTTTCAGAGATGAGCTAAGCCACGTCATGTTAAACCTGCTTTACCAATGTTTTAACTAGACAAATACACACCTACACCCTAAGGACCACAATGGAAATAGGCTCTGGTGCTTCTTTGGCTTTTACCCTTTTGACAAAATGTTATGAAGATGCAATGCTTCCTGGAGGGACTGTGCATATACATTATTTATTTCTAGATATATGTCAGATACTTTTTCATATATATTGTCAAAAAAAAATTCAATTTAGTTCTATCTCCACTTGGTTTTTACATTGGGAGGGTTCAGTAATGTTTAGAATTATTTTGTGACCGGCTGACAGAATGGTTTACATAGCTGCTGGTAAAAACTTTCATAGAACACACAATCCACTTCCCTTGTTTACCTCAATGAATCACCCACATAACGAATAGCTACTGTATATTTAGGCTTTGTAGAGACTGGAGGCTTTGTGTGTGTGTGCGTGTGTGCGTGTGCGTGTGTGTGTGTGTGTGTGTGTGTGTGTGTGTGTGTGTGTGTGTGTGTGTGCGTGTGTGTGTGTGCGCGCGCACGTGTGTGTGTGTGTGTGATAGGGAGAGAGTGAGAGACAGAGACAGAGAGTGTAAAGGAGTTCCTCAGTCACTGATTACATTTACATGCACAAAAAATCCCAGTTTTTAACCCTTTTTCTGAAAAAGACAGTATTTCTACTAAGCTGTTTCCATGGCTAATAGAAAAAATATTTCAACAAATATTCCTGTTTACATGCAGCCATGCAAACATCTCTAACATGTCGTTTATCATGTAAAATAGGTAAAAGTGGAAAAGCTTCTTTGAATCAAAAGTGGACTTTGACTACGTGAACACAGCCTCCACCTTTCATTCCTTTAACCACCTTCTTTAAAAGGTCAGCTTTGTGATATTTGCACATACCCAAAAACCTGTCAATATCCAAGTCATTCATAATGTTTAAAAGTAGGTACGTTTCTCCTTCCAACAAGAAATTTGGGCTTTTCTTTTGGACATGCATATATACCCCAGTCCTGCAAAATGTTGGCTAGTTGGTTTGTGTACAATGCACAAAGCTGATTGTAAAAAGGCAAGAGGCCATGTGTCACAAACTGCAGTAAAAACCTAAATTTAGATGCATATTCCAAATGTGCTGTGTACATGTAAAAAAAATGCTCCAAAAGCCGGAACAATACCAGCATATCCCATGTGTCTTCATCAGAAAATGCTTCGTTTGGAAGGCCTAATTCAGAATATCCAAACAGAATACTGTTTATGTGACCTGTATCAAATTCAGAATAATGTCATAATTGGAATAATAGTGGAAAATTAGTGTGCATATAAACTTAGTCAGTGAGGAGAGAGTCGGTCTTAGTTTCTCCTCTGTTCTCCCAGTCTGTAATTTGAGAGCAGAAACAGTCACATCCCTCTCTACCAGTCTGTCTAAGTGCTAGGCAGTGCTTGTATACTGTTCTGGGGCCATTCAACCAGTTAAGGATGAGGACCCAGTAATTAACATATTACCGGTTGAGGGACCACAAATTGTCACTTTCCCTTTCCCTAAAATCTGTGTTATTCTGTCACTTCAATGACAGTACAAAAGGCAAAAACAAGCCAAGACACTAATGTGTATTATCCACGAGCACATCAACATGTATCAAGAAACACAAGTTATTTCCAGATATTTAAATAGAAACAATTTGATAGGAATCAGATCTACAATAGATGACCCAGGAGTCATATAAATGTCCAGAGATCATGTCTTGTGCCTATTTTTTTGTCATTAATCTTTGTCATGACTGTATTAGTGTTTCCAAATGTTCAAGATGTTTCAAGGTCTCAGCCACCTGGCAGTGGATATTTTAACTTGCATCATCTGCCCCAACTGCCACTGTTGGGCAACTTTTGACAAGCACTAATCAACACAGTAAAACATGATTGGGATTTGGCCATCATAATGAACATAGACCAGTAAGATAGCAGAATCTGAAGAAGCAGTAATGGCCTTTTACCACATAGTTGGCTACATGGTTTGCTTTAGCAGAGCTTTTAGCCATTACCAAAGAGAGAGAGAAAACGAAAGTCCACATAGGAAAGAGGTTGAGGTCTCCTTCCGTGATGAGCTTCACAACTTTTATGCCTGCTTTGACGGGGACAACCAGAGGGAAGCTATCAAGGTTGTGCTTCCTGCTGACCACCAGCCCCTGAAACTCTCACTAATTGATGTGTGTGTTGCACTGAGCAGGAGAAATGCATGTTAAGCCGCCTGCTGGCCCTGATGGCATCCCTGGACGCATGTTCAGGCCCTGTGCTGGGCACCTAACCAAGATACTGACTGATATCTCAAACCTGTCACTGACCCAAGCAGCTGTCCCCATGTGCTTCAAAACTACTTCTATCATGCCAGTGCCAAAACACTCCACTGCAGAAAGCCTTGATGACTTCTGCCCTGTTGCACTCACCACCACTGTGATAAAGTGCTTCATCTCAAAACCTGCCTACCACCCACACTTGAGCCCCTCCTACTTCCCTACCACCAGAGCAGGTGTACAAAGGACACCATCTCCATGGCGCTACTCTTCACCCTCTCCCACCTGGACGACAACACTTATGTTACAATGCTGTTCATTAACTCCAGTTCAGCATTTAACACCATCATCCCCACCTGACTGATCACCAACCTTGGTGACCTTGACATCAACAACTCCCTCTGCCACTGGATACTGGACTTCCTAACCAACAGACCCCAGTCTGTTAGGTAAGACAACGACACATCCTCAACCCCCACGCTGAGCAACAGTGTCCCACAGGGCTCTGTTCCGAATCCTCTTCTCTACTCCCTCTCTGACCCCAGCCACATACTGCTGGTCCTCTCCTCTTGAAGGCGCCACAGGACTTTATGTTCCAAGACCAGCTTGCGCAGGAACAGCTTTTTCCCATCAGCTGTCACCTTGCTGAAGCCTGCACCAAGGTGATGGCCGAATGCGCCCTCAAAAACATCTCTTAAAAACTCTTAAACTTGACTTCCTGAATCCTGTAGAGACGATTTGGCTTAAAGAGATGAAACCATAATACACGCCTGTGAACTGGCTGGAAAATATGGATTTCACATTCCTCTTGTCCATTCCTTTCATGATGAAGACATGCAGGGCAGTGCGCAAGCATGTTGAAATCTACTCTAGACCAATTTACCATGGCTGGCAAAATAACAGCAACGTTGAAAAATAAGCCGCAATTTTACATCAGTTTGTAATGCAGTCAGTTTTATGTGTTTTATTCCACACCTCACATAGAGAAGAAAAAAACAAAAGTAGTCCTGTGGAACCCATCAAAACTAAGAGCAGTGAAGCTACACATGGTAAAGGTGCTGCTAAAACTCAGCTTTTTTGGAATGGGACATTGCATGTGTGTGTGTGTGTGTGTGTGTGTGTGTGTGTGTGTGTGTGTGTGTGTGTGTGTGTGTGTGTGTGTGTGTGTGTGTGTCTGTGTCTGTATGTGTGTGTGTGTGTGTGTGTCTGTGTGTGTGTGTCTGTGTGTCTGTGTGCATAGTTGAGTCCATGCTGACCAGCTTTCCTGTTTTTGTGGAAAGAAAATGGCCAAACAGACATTTATAATTTACACTCATTCTCTTTTTCTCTCTCTCTCTCACACACACACACACACACACACACACACACACACACACACACACACACACAGTCCAATGACACAGTATTGCGATGGTGGTGCTGAAGGTAATTTATGGGTCGTTGATGCTAAGATCATTGGTCCCCTGTGTGTACCTGTTAACACTGAGCTAGTAGTAGTGTTCCCACCATGGCCCTTTTTTTCATATCCGCGGTTTCCATGATAGTAAAAACAAACACACCACAAATGTACATGATGATTACAGGAGCCTGGGATCACAGGGGGTGATCACCCAACCCGATCATTAGACAGAGAGCTGACAGCAGCTGCAGGAGCAACTGAAAATTCCAAATGCCGAGGGGAAAATGTCTAAATTAACTGTCACTGAGGGATCAAATATATAGATGTTCATGGAAACCTGCCTGTTAGATTTTGACATTTCCAGCATCAAAGCTGAAATTTGACCTTGTGACAGCGCTAAAAGATAGGTCACCAGAACTCTAATTGGTCCTTCTACAGGTGCACATGAGAATATCCTGACCTGCTGCATCACCGCCTCAATCACAAGACATTACAGAGGGTTGTGAAATTGCCCAACAAATCACCAGCAAGGTGATTTAAAAGAGAAGTCACACATCCTATCACTTGAGGTCCAAAACATGAAATATGGTCTGCAGTTTCCAAAAGCTTAATAGCTGGTGCACCATCACAGAACATGGGAATGATTGATTTGTTTCCCTGAGGCATCCACAGATGGCCTTGAGTCAGAATATATTTTATACAAAAAATAAAAATATGTGTGAGAATTGCAATTCTGTAAATACTGAAACGGTTTTTAATCAAAGACCAAGACAAATGCTTTTCATAGGAAAACATTCTGTTGTAGCTTTTATCAGTCACCATCCAATCCAGTGCACCCAAAAAGTTCTGTCACGTCGAGCACATCCAAGGAGGCTAAAAAGAGCGCACCAAAAGCTCCTGAGCAGACAACATCCCTTTATTCTAGTGCCGTCTGCTGTAACACTCCAACATCGCAGCTCCAGTTATATTGTGCATGTGCTTTATACCCATTGCTCAAACGGGGTGGGGTCCAAGCCTTCACTTAATAGCCTTGATCACCAGGATGGCGCTGCCATCCATGGAGGACCTGCACACCCAGCAATGTAGGAAGAAGGCCAACAGGATTACCAGAGACTCTAAACACCCCGGCCACACACTGTAGCCTACTGTCTGCTGCTTCTGAGCTCATCACTTGGCTCTTTGCAATTACACTGTCCCTTTACCATTACGCTGCCACTTTACGTTATATACTTTACATACTTTGCTTACTTTAGAAACTGTTTCTGTGTACATACACATGTGGACAAAGTTGTTGGTACCCTTCCATTAAAGAAAGAAAAAGCCACAAGGGTCACTGAAATAACTTGAAATTGACAACAGTTATAATAATAAAAATTCACTGAAAATCAACTAATGAAAATCAGACATTGCTTTTGAATTGTGGTTCAACATAATCATTTTTTTTAAAAAAATTAATGAACCTGGCCTGGACAAAAATGATGGTACCCTTAACTTAATATTTTGTTGCACAACCTTTTGAGGCACTCACTGCAATCAAGCAATTTCTTTAACTCTCAATGAGACTTCTGCACCTGTCAGCGGTTATTTTGGCCCAGTCCTCGTGAGCAAACTGCTCGAGCTGTCTCAGTTCTGGAGGGTGCCTTCCCCAGACTGCATGTTTCAGCTCCTTCCACAGATGTTCAATAGGATTTAGATCAGGGCTCACAGAAGGAAACGTAGAATAGAAGAATAGTCCCATGTTTTGCTTCATGCTTCATTTTTGCATCTGTGAACATAGAGCTGATATGACTTGCCAAAAAGCTCTGGTTTTGTCTCATCTGTCCAAAGGGCATTCTCCCCGAAGCTTTGTGGCTTGTCAATATGTATTTTGGCAAATTCCAGTCTCGCTTTTTTATGATTTGCTTTCAACAGTGATGTCTTCCTCGGTCGTCTTCCATTAAGTCCACTTTGGCTCAAATAGCGACAGATGGTGCGATCTGACACTGATGTACCTTGACCTTGGAGTTCACCTCTAATCTCCTTGGAAGTTGTTCTGGGCTCTCCATCTCTTCAATTTGTCATCAATTTTCCTCTTGCAGCCACGTCCAGGGAGGTTGGCTACTGTCCCATGGACCTTAAACTTCTGAATAATGTGTGCAACTGTAGTCACAGGAACATCAAGCCGCTTGGAGATGGTCTTATATACTTTACCTTTAACATGCTTATCTATAATTTTCTTTCTAATCTCCTGAAACAACTCTCTCTGTAGCTGTCTGTGGTCCACGTTCAAGTGTGGCACACACCATGATACCAAAGAGCACAATGACTACTTTTCACCCCTTAAATAGGCAGAATGACTGATTACAAGTCTAAAGACACCTGTGATGCATGCCTTTGGACTGTGGGAGGAAGCCGGAGTACCCGGAGAAAACCCACGTTGACATAGGGAGAACATGCAAACTCCGCACAGAAGGGCTCCCACAGGCGACAATGCTAACCACTACCCCACCATGCCGCTACACTTTCAACCAGATAATTGTTTTTTAGACGACTTGCAAAACCATTTTTTAAACATCTCTACAACTACATTTTGCTGTGCGGGTGTAAAAAGGCACACTACCATTTGTTGAACAGGGTTTTTTGTATGATTTATTTTACTTTGATTTGATGACATTTATTTGGTTGATGTTGTTGAAACTGCATGGTCATATTTTTTACCACAGTTTCAGTAACATCATAGAAAGACATACATGCCTAAGTAAAGAGTGAAGGGCTGAGATAATCACAGGATTTCCAGAGTTATCTAGTCTACTACACAAAAGAAGTAAGGCCTGGGCAAAGACTAGAAAGACAGAGTCTCTGAAAATTTGAACAACCCTGGGATATTCTGGAAAGCCATTAAATCTTTATCTGCCCATGGTGGCAGTAATGAGTTACCTCCTTGCATTGCCACAGACTCTGTTACTGTATCTGATAGACCTACTAAGTTGGTCCAGATAACTTTGAACTGTTCTTCTTAAAGATAGCTGCAGATTTTATTGCACCATCCATTACCTATACTTTCAACCTCACCTTAAACACTGAGGTGATTCCCAACACAAGGAAGCCAGCCTATGATCTCCTAAAGATGCAAAAGGGGGAGGTCACGTAATAAAATAACTAGGCACAAATCTACATTGTCAGTTTTGGCTAACATCTTGAACAGCCTGTAAGTAAACAGTTGAAGGAGCTTTTATGTAAAAATGTCAGTCTATTCAAACATCAGTCAGGTTTCACAAAGCAACACTAATACTCCAACGATGACGGTGGTGAACAATATCAGTGGCATACTGGATATGGGGCAGAGCTGTGTCTATTTATTGACCTATCCAAAACTTGTGATACTGTTGACAGTAGAATTGGTATATCTAATCAGGCAGTGGATTGGTTGGTGAATTACCTCTCAGGAAGATCTCAATGTATCCAGTTTGATCTGGACTTTCAACTTTATCACACAGTCCTCATGAGTTCCATCGCAACTGACCAAATTCAGTCTGCTGATAAGGATCATGTAATATGGCTGAATGCTCAAGAACAAGCACGCAAGTCATGCCAACAGTATATGATTTGTTTAACTAGAGGGTGGTGAGTTTTTCAGATAAAGGTCCGTTGTGATGGGGGGCATGACATCAGTAGTTGAGACAGCTGGTAGAAGGACAAAAGACAAAGTCATTATTCTTAATTAGCCCCACATTTCAGTCTCACTACTGCAGACTTTGCAGACACTACTACGTCATAGCACTGTCAAACTGGAAGCCAGAAGGTAGTATATTCAGATAAAACGTTCCAAACTTGATTCAGTACAAAAGCACAGCACTAAGCTAATAATATTGCCAAGCATTTGATCCGTCTTTTCAAGTTTTCCCATGGTGAAGAGTTGGCTTCCATGCATTTCACATGTCAGAGACATTCCCTCTGATAGCTGAAACAGGACACCTATCCACTCTTTTAGAATGCTGTGGAAACTGTAAGACCTGCATAAGCAGCCAGTGTCTCAAAAGTGTTTGGTGCGCAGTACAATAAAGGACATTCTTTTCCTAACAATGTTTATGTTCACTACAGATGTCTAGATTTGGTTTTACAATATACTAAATGACTAGTGAGAGAAACCTGCTAAACACTGTTAAGTGTAATTAAACAACTTTTCCTGTCTTGGTTGACACATGTTTACATGACATCTGCATTTCCCAGAAAGTCACTTTTGTGGTCAGATATTCCATGAGTTAATGCTCCATTACAGACAGGCCAGTCACAGCCTTGGAGCAGATACTGTCCTGACTCTGAACTCTCCAAACGTGCCACGCTCTCAGCACGCTGGCTCAAACAAGCATCAGCATGTCTTCACTATTAAAACTGAGGAGGAAAAAAAAACCTGCGATTAGGAAAATCTGACTTAGCTCTGCAAAGTCAAGAAAAGGTTGTGGAGTTTAACATCTTTGGGAAGAAAGTCAGAAGAGCTGCAGCTAATTCTCCTGATGCTGTCTAGATAAAAACAGACCAAACTCTGCCACTGGTTATCAAATCCCTGTTATTCCCTCTGACTATACTGAGTAACTTCTAAACCACTGCAATGCTCTCTCTGACTCACTCCCACACACCCCACCGCTCACACACACTCTGAGTATTTCTCACTGAGCCATGAAGACTTGTTAAAAGGGCTCTGATGTGGAATGGCTCTGACTCATTGGCTTAGCAACACTCATATACAATACACACAACACTCTCTCAAATGGGGTAGTTCTGTTTTTGATGCGTTATGTGATATGAGACATGCAAATCCCAATTTGCTCTCTTCTGAAACACAAACTCAGGCTATATTCTTTGGAGCTGGAACAGTGACATTAAGTTCTGGCCAAGTGACAACCTCCATGGTGGAAAAATGAAGCCAGAGCAGAAGTGCCAAAAACTGCATTTCCTTGAATGTCCACTCGAGGCTGGCTCCAGAAGCCAGTCAATCTCCATTGACCCCCATGTTAAAACAGCCACCTTAGCAGCAGAAACATGTTTACAGTCTGGTACAAGCAAAAAAACATTTTTGTTCTCTATAGCTAATTTACCCATTCATGACAACTGTATGAGCGATAACGCACCTTTTAACATTCTATTACAGTTTAAAGTTATGCATGATTACGGACATGCTCACTTTGAGTGACGGGCATCACCACAGTCTACAGCCCCATTTCCACCAAGCAGTCAAATATGTTTTAGTTGAGTTCGGTATGCATTTTTTTTTACATTTCCACTGTGAAAAGTCGGGATGGTACCAATGGAATCGTTCCTTACATCCCCATTTTTGATCACCCCGCTGTTGGGGTACCTAGCACACAGATCTAGTGCTAAAAAAATGGAGCTAGAAACACTGCAGTCCGTTGATTGGTCAATAGAGGACGGTCACTCTGCAGAGGGCTGAGTTGTGGCTGGTTCTGAAGCTTATGTAACCACTGTTTATACTGTGGCAAGTCTAACATACATTAGTAAACTATAACTCTAAATTTTAAGGACGTTTTGCTGTCACTTACAGCAGCTGTAGTGTAAGAGGAAAAATAACTTAACTCACTGGGCCCACTGCCAGTAACTTTTAAGGTGGAAGGTTTACCTGTAATGTTACTCAATGCATGAGTTGATTTTGGTAGTGGTAGTGGATCTTCAAGCATTTGAGAATATATATTAATTTGGACCGGACTATGTGAACAACATTTATTCTAGTCCTCACTTGGAGAAAAAAAAAAGTGTCACAGAGTGTCGTTCCTGCGGACTACGGCAACACTAAACCCCTGCGCTTGCCTGAGAAGGACTAAGTACACAAACCCACTATTTTAAAATATTTCATAGAGAGAGACACTCACTTCAGCCTGTTCTATTTTGTTCTGGAAATGTCAGTGTGCATCCCCACTCTGTGGATGATAAACGAGACGCAAACTTCCTTCTGTGTCACTGGTGATGAGGAAATACAGCAATTGCTGGACGGAGCAGTGAGTGACAACAACCCCAGCTACATTTAAGAGTACTACTTTAGGTGGAAGCGCTAAATGGACCTAGGGTCTAGGTACCATGTCTGAAGAGTAACTTTTGGTTGCAAAGATACTATAATGAAAGTGTCTGGTGGGGCTTATGAGTCAGATCCACCTTCCTCCTCCCCAGCTCTACCCTTTCATTTCAATATGGTCAATTCTGGCTCCAAAAGCCAAGATGGCAACAGACTAACTCAAGGCTTCAAAATGGGAGTCCACAGACCCATGAGTGATATTACAGTAGATACATCCATTATTTTATACAGTCTATGGTTTTGGCATTAAAAAAAAATTGGCAGCAAAAAAGGAAACACTGGCATTAAGAAAAAATAAAATCAAATAACCCACAAGGATTAAAAAAATATTATATATATATATTTTTTAAACTTCTTTTTTCAATATATATGTAAATATAATGTTGTCTTTATTTGGTTTATAATATGTGTGAAGTGAGTGCTGAAATATAGCGTTGTGAAACACAAAAAAGAGTTAAGTTTCAAAGTATTTGCTACATAATAACAATCCAATGTAATGTATCTATGATTTGTGTAAATGTCGATAACCAACATTTTTTCTGGTGACTAGTTTGACAGAGCACAACACATAGATCAACTAAATGAAAGAGAACCCAACAGGAGTCTTGGTAAGGTGTGGCTCCACCACCAGCATCTAGAATAGCTTCAGTGCTCCTTGTAATTGACTATCCAAGTCAGTGAAGTTCTGCTGTAGGGATGAACAGCATCCTTCCAAAAGAAATCCCCTACAAAATTTCCGATAGTTATATAGCTGGGTTGAGCCTGGACGAGTGCATATAATTCACATCATTTCTATCCTCATCAAAACATTCAGGGGGGCCATGTACCTATATGAAAGTAATGACATTTAGTATGTTTCTACATTCCATCCATCGATCCATTTTCTAACCGCTTATCCTCTTGATGGTCTATCCCAGCTGACATTGAGTGAGACGGGTCGCCAGACTATTGCAGGGCTGACACATAGAGTCACCAATCAACCTATCCCCAACCTGCATGTCTTTGGACTGTGGGAGGAAGCCGGAGTACTCGCAGAAAACCCACGCTGACACGTGGGAGAACATGCAAACTCTGGACATCGTACCGGGAACCCTCTTGCTGTGAGACGACAGTGCTAACCACCACACCACCATGTTTCTACGTTAATTTAATAAATTATTTCCACTGATTTGTCACCTGTCTGTGAGTGTTCTAAAGCAAGGCACATCATCACACAGTCAGACATGTCACATAAATCCACAAGTCGACCATTCTGTCTAAACCACTTGTAAGTAAAATTGAAATTACTAGAAGTGACCATCCTGGGTGTTAAAATATGTTACCAACTCTCCACATAAGAGACATGTGGTACAGCACAAAGGGAAATGCGTGGGCTTTTCCTTTCCCTCATGATGTGACCAAATGTAGAGAACAGTTGAGCCATACTGGTGAAAACTTTAAGGGTGTGTGTGTGTGTGTGTGTGTGTGTGTGTGTGTGTGTGATCATTGACTGTTTTTCCAACCTGCTAGGCATCCATTGGTGTCAGTTACATTCTTGTTGCTGCAGTGAGTGATTTGGGGATTTTTTTCCCATGTTTGTGCCTGCCAGGTTGCATACTGTAAAGCATGCCATAACCATCTAATCAACCATCTGAAAAAAAATCTACAGACACAACCAATGCGGGGCTGAAAAAAAAACAGTACAGCCTTCTCTCCGGGGCTGAACAAATCTGTTGGGTTCTCTTTCATTTAGTTGTATAAAAGAAAAGTGGAAGCTCTCTGAGGCCTCTCTCACCCCTTAAAATAGTTAAGTCCGCCCCTGCACTAGGATTCATCTCTAGAGCCAAGTGAAGCTGCCTTCCCACTGCTTAAAAAAACACTAACACCTGCTAACATCTGGCTTTTGTATGTAATGGGAAAAGTTGCAATCGGCATTCACACTCCAGTCAAATAACACTGCAGCAGTCATGTATGCATCGGCTTCAGCCCTGGTCAGCAGTGATGGAAATAAAACAACGTGAACTTCTCGTGCTAATTTTAGCCACTTTACCGGCGAGATGCAATGACGAACCACCACAAAACACCATCCATCTCCGTCCAACCAGCACTTAAATATTGTTCCAAATCTGCACCGAGTTTGAAAGAGAGACTGAATAACCAAGAGATGTATGAAAAGAATTAACTACCATAACATTTTCACTGGCCTCCACGCTGCTTTCTACTGTTTACTAACCTGTTTTAGAGCCTGTCTGTCACGTCGAATGTGACACACCATGCCCGTCTGCTGCAGAGCTGTGTACCCGGCTCCGTTCTGGCAGTGGGGAAGGAGTCTAAAGCCTGTTTTCTGCGAGTTTTTCCATGTTTAAAAAACTCATGTACACGCAGCAATTTTGGCGGACAAGGGCTATGAATGACTGCTTATGCTGCTGAAGCCCAAACATGCACTTGATTTCTTTGCCCAAGAAAAGGAATCAGGGTGCCAAAACAAAACAAAGAAAGGAAAGGAAGGAAAACAAAAAGGCTTTGTAAAAAAACTTTTCAAAAAGTACATAAGAGACATGAATCATGAGAGGAAGGACGAGGGGGCCACTGGGACTGCTTATTCATAGGACCCGGAATTTGGTGCTATGCCCCTGACTGGCTACTTTATAGGGGTGTATTTGGTTGGTTATGTCTACAGCAGAATGGAAATTCTAGAGCATGAGCTTCACCCGAAAAGTTCGGGCAGGGCACCAGCAGTGCAGCCCGTTCTGCCAGGTTAGTCAAGCTTATATAGTGTTGCTGCCATCCAAATGGCAAACACAAATGAGTGTGTGCATGTGTGTGAGTGCATGTGTGTGAGTGTGTGTGTGTGTGGCATCTTTCACTTCCTTTGACTCAGTAGAAACTTGTGTGAACCGCTGACAGAAACATTGAAGTTCTAGCTAGTAACATCCTGTCAGAACACACGCACACACGTACACACGCACACACACACACACACACACTCTGTCTCTCTCTCTCCATTGCCTAAATATACACACAAAATATGCAATACAATAATGATTGTGAAAGAGATTTCTCATACATAGGTGCAGAAACAGAGATCATCCCAGAGCCAAAACAGCTTAAACTGATGGTTAAACTGCCTGTGTTTTTAATGGAAACTATGCTCAGTGTTTGTTCTCTCTGTCCATGTGTGTGTGTGTGTGTGTGTGAGTGTGAGTGTGAGTGAGAGAGAGAGAGAGAGTGTGTGTGTGTGTGTGTGTGTGTGTGTGTGTGTGTGTGTGTGTGTGTGTGTGTGTGTGTGTGTGTGTGTGTGTGTGTGTGTGTAAATCTGACTGTGTGATTTATGAGATGTGAGCGCTGTATCAGAGAGTGAGATTGGTGGGTTAGCCAGCTTTGTTTGGTCTTAACACAGGTTTTCCAGTATCATGCAGCAGGTTTACTTTTACCTTATTGTAACTAAAGTACATTGCTACACAGCTTAAATACTCCAGAACAACTCAGATGATTGGATCAAAGCAGCAAACCAGTCAAATTACTGGAATTAATAGTCGTAATTTCTGCAAAAATACTGTAGTGTTATTGAGTTAAATTGAAGAAAGTTGACCGCACTTATAATGAATGATATGTGCTCTATGATATCAGGTAATAGAGGTGGATTACTTTTAGTTTTGAAAGAGAGCCATACAAAATACGCAGCAGCCAGTCCAGAGGCCAAACATGGAAAAATAGATAAAACACAGTGCTAATGAAATACTTAGCTATACCATCGTGACATGGGAAGGGGGGGGGGGGGGGGGGTCGTGGAGCGAGCAGGCCCTCCAACAGCGTGTTGGCCAGAGAACAGGCTCTTGTAACTCATTCAGATTGCCACTTTAGAAATATACCCATATTCAAAGAAGAACTCAGTAACAATTTATTCTACTATGCAATTATGATTACTTTACATTCACTATAAAACTACAATAAACTATAAAACATGTAATTGAATGAATACTTTCTTATTGTATTTGGTATTTTTGTCATATACAGATCAGCACTGATTATTGCTGGGTAATATGTATGTTGATGTTGTCCGTCATCTTGACAGAATGTCATATCTACTTCCATTGTCATTGTTAGCTGTGCTGATACATACCCATAGCAAGTATTGCAGTTTAGCAGGAATTGTATAAATAAACAACATCACTTAATTATTGTTTGGCTTTAAAATGTTGGAGGGAGGACACAAGAGGAATTCCAGAAACTGCAATAATCGTCTCTTCTTCCACAAAAGTGTTTCCAAACCTGGTAAATTTCCTTGGCCCCCACTACATCACTTTTTCTTCTTTGTCTGTTTTTTACAAATCACTGCCAAACACACAGTTCACCCTTAATTGGAAATAATTCAACTTTCAAGCCACTCCTTTTTTTCCACATCACAGTTCCACGCTGCCTACTCTCCCACAATGCCTTGGAAAGGATTCACTCATGCACGCATCCCAGCCAGCGAGTCTAAAAAAGCTTGAAGTCTGTAACAGGCAGGCAAACTTCACCATATGTGTGGCAAAAATCAGAAAGGAAATAAAATAGTCACACCTTATTGGTGTAGCTCAGATTAGTGTTATTAGTGCTCTCACTGGAATACAATGTGTAGTGTAAAATGGCTCCAGCCGTCATATGTAAATGAATGCACACCATGTTGTTAATAACAATAGGCTACTAAAAGTCACAATACTTTCAAGTGCTGCATTTATCCATAAAATTGCTGCTTTGTTGCCACATGGATGCAAGCACTTCATTGTTGTGAACATGAAAACAGGTCTAAAGCTGCTGCAGTATCACCCTGACTGCCAATATTTTCTAGGTGGCCAACTGTGTTACTGCAACAAAGTATTCCCTGCATCCTGAGAGAGTCTTATGGGCCACCATCTTTATAAAAGACACCTCAAACATGACACAAGGTCAGTTACTGACCTTACTATCACACCCTTGGCCCTTGGGGCAAATTTCAGTGTGACTGCACATTTAAAGGGACAATTCACCCGAAAATCAAAAATACATATTTTTCCTCTTACTGATAGTGCTACTTATCAATCTAAATTTTTTGGTGTGAGTTGCTGAGTGTTGGCGATATCAGCCGTAGAGACGTCTGCCTTCTCTCCAGTATAATAGAACTTAATGGCACTTGCTTCATGTAGTTCCTACATGAAAATGTTCACAACAAGGTCTGTGGACTATCTTGAGTAACCAGTTCATGATTTCTGAAAAAAAAAAAAAAACCCATTGCTGCTGAGTTTTTCTAATGTATTTTTTGAGAGATATTTCAATACCACTAACCCTGTATGGATGTGAGACGGTTGCTATCATTGTTGTAAGGCATAGCTCAGATTAAAGCCTTTGTAAAACGTAAACACATACTGGATGCCATTGACCTTTCTTTAGTTATTTGGTTTGACATTTTGCTAATGGCTCACATGACACTTTTTACTGGAATAAATTTTTCTTCTCCGCTCTAAAACAGCAGTTGCCAGTGGTGGCACAGCACAACTTGCTGTGTAGGGTACTGTTTTAGAGTAATGAAGAACTGAATTTTGGGAGGTCTGCCATTTTACCCAGGTGTGAATCTACTTTAAAGTTTAACAATAAATTACCTGGTGTTACCAGCTCACCCTTCTCCCCTTTTAGGGTGGTGGCTTTGAGGGTAACCTGAGTGTGTGACATGTGCTTCAGTGTTAGTGGAGGGAAGCTGCTCTAGGGTGTCATGGTGAAGACAGCATGTGGCAAAGAGTGATGATAGCCAGTTAAATTAAGTGTTTAGATAAGATCAGTGCTACTGTTGAACCTCATGAGCCAATAACAAGCCAAGCTCAACGGATGCACATAAACCAATGTATTCCCAATGACAGTTTGGAGGTGGTAAGCTGTCACTGAGTGAGGTAACAGTGGCATTGGATCAGTATGTAGACTTGACTACAGACCAATACTCAATCCAGCATTTTAGGCAGTATCAGAGGCATTTCAAATACTGGTATCAGTACTTCTCTAATTTTCTGGGCACATTGAGCACCACAGGCTGAGTTCCATTACAACGGAGAGAAGGCATCTCTACAATCTTTATTTCTAACACATCAACAGCATCTCACACCAAAACAATCCAGACTGATAAATACCACTACAGGTAAGAGGAAAAATATGCCTCTTTGATTCTGGGGTGAACTGTCCCTTTAAGTTTGCATTGCGAGTGCAGTTATTATAAGGTAACATGACCAAATTCAACTAGGCTACAAATGCCAAAAAAAAGGGGGGGCAAAAGCATGAAGGGACTCATCCTGTTATTGCCTTCACTACAGTTGTTGTTCACGCTGAAGTCATGTAAGCAACAGGATAACAATAGGCTACCACAAAAGAAGACTAATACATTAAAATGAATACTGACAGCATGACAGGGCAAATGTCCTGAGTAATCTAAATACCAGGACTTACACTAAACAATAGCCTATTCTGTGCACCAGACCCACACCCCCAAAACAGTTTCCGTTCATATGAACTGAAAAGATCTTCCATCACACACACAGTTTTACTAGTAACTTGTGAAGTTTCAAACACATCACAGTTTACATGCTTTTGGCTACTAGGCTGAGCACAAAGTTACCCCAGCCGAACCTCACTGGTATATCAGTCAATTTAGGAGTTATGTGCTTATATTAGCTAACATACAAACTTTGTACAAAACAACTTATGACCTGTAAGATAGTTTTGGAGTCATGCTTCATTCGGCTAGTATTCTACCCCAAAACAGTGGTCAGTTAAATAATGACTTATTTATTTCACAGCTTCACACGTTCTCACTATCGCATTTCACAACAACGTGACACCATGCGAGGCGACACCAATATTCCAAACTGACTGAGATTTTTAGTTTACTTAGTTTAGCCTTTAGTTCTCTAAATGCCCAAAGCAGGCTGCTGGTGGTGAGGACGCCAAATCTTAAGTATCGTTTGCAGTCACGTTGTCTCGACTGGTATCACTCCTGTAAACCGAGCACCATAAAAATGCTGGAAAATTGTAAAAGTTGTTGGGAAGTTTTTACAGTTTTCCTCGCAGCTGTTTCAGCAGTTACTACCCAGTAGGATATAAGTTATACGAGTTTAAGCATTCACGTCAAGTTGCTCGTTTGTCACATGTTCAACGTCACAGCTCCTTTTATTTAAAACAAAGTGTAAGTAAGTTACCTGTTAACAGCACGGTGGGCATCAGAAAGCAGTAGAACAGCCAGACAAGCACCTGAAGATCCATGTCAGTACAGATCAATACTCACTTCCCGATAATCAACAACGATGTATCAATAACTACCATCGACCAGGGTAGAAACACTTGTTCGCTAGCTTACACGGCTCCATCGGGGCTGATTGATTAAATGTGACAGAGGAATGAATAGAGCATTATTCCGACACTCGCTCATGATCTTCCATCAAAGAGAGAGAAAAGAGAAAAACTTTAGTGGAAAGTCTTCAAACAAACGTGTCCGATTAGTCGATCGTGTTGCTCGTCTCTTCTAACTTGTTTAAAGCAGTCAGCTGAGCGCGCAGCAGCAGATCGCCTCGGCTGAGTGAAGTTATCGGTGAGGAAGAAAGCTTTTGTTGCATGTGTTCCTTCGGAGGGGCCCAGTCTGAAGTAACAGTGTTGTAGGTGGAAAATGTGATTCACAGGCAAGTCAGTCTGAAGGGCGTTCATAGAGGAGCTATTCTCCACTGAGCTGCTGCTGCTGCCGCCGCTGCTGCAGCTGCTGGTCACCTCCCTGCTGCCATACAGCCTATTACTGAAACGTCTGCTTCAGCCAACACTGCACAGCTTGTGACTCTGCTGCACTGCTTTACAGCCTCTGCTCAGTTTTAAACTTTTGCCATAAATATATGTTTTCAGCGAAGAAGAGCGTCAAAGAATACTGACGAGTTTTGTGTTGGCATGAGCTCCAAAATGTTATGTTTCTTTATTTTATAAATTGGCATTTGTGACATGACGTCAATCAAAACTGGCGCTGGAAATAGGTTTTCCTTGAAGCCAATAATACTGTCTGCCCTTTCTGACACCAAAACAAGTGGCATTGTGTGTGTCGGTGGCGCCCCCCAGCGTACAGATAAACGCTGTGAAGACACGGAGACAGTGAAGGCAACACTGCAGCAGTGCATGTGTGTGGGAAAATGAGCCCAAGTCAAGTGGTTGCTTTATGGCTTGTGGTAAAGGCGTTACTGGAACATGGGCTGTGAGCAATCATTAGAGGAAGGTCTGAAAAAAAGCACAACGTGAAATCTTATTTTCTTTTTATCCCTTTATCCTTTATTTATAAGTGGAAGAATCACTCAATTTCAGGTTTGAGGGTTGTCTTAAGCAAAAAAGAGAACAAACTGGTGTCATTTCAAGCAGTGCATTATCATCCTCAGTTGTTTTTTTTTTGTTTACAATATGGTAATTGTGAATATTTAAGGACATTTTGTGAAAGAGGTCTTAATTCAATTATTAAAAGAGGATGTCTGGAAAACTACAGTGGCCAGTGCTGGATGGTCATTTAAAAATGCAATGGGCAAATGTACACATTACAAAATCAAACACTGGTATTATTATACCCCAGTTAAGCTTCAAAGAATGTAGCTTATGAAGGATAATTGTTGGTGGAGGTGTCGAAAGAAAACGGGGACATGTCTTCATTTATTTTGTGATTGTTCATTTGTTTCTTCTTTTTGGAAAGAAGTAATCAGGTGTATTGGAGAATGGCTGCATAAACCATTGTCAGAATCTCTCCAGTTGTGCTTATTAGGAGACAGGTCCCTGCTGCTGGCAGGTATATCAAAGCAACAATTTGGACTTGCTCTGGCAGGCTTTGTCGGGGCATCAAGGATAATTCCACATCACTGGAAGAGCCCAAGAAAGCCTGTGTTTAATAAATGTCTACAGTTGATGACAGACATTGCCTGTTATGAATCATCAATTGCAAGAACTAACAACTACCAAGGGGAATTTTATGAAATCTGGTCTGCTTTTTTGAAGTGCATAAAAAAAAGAAACATAAAAGAATGTGAAGATTTCTGTTGACTGCAGGGAGAGGTACTAACTTCTTTATTCTTTACAACATGTTTTAGTTTATTTATACATTGTATCTCCTTATTTGCATAAGTATGCCTTCAATATAATTTAATTATTCATTTACTGACAAGTGCTCAGATTTGTTTTGTCTGTTTTGTGTATAAACTGTTTCTCAGCTATTCCATGTGGTATGTTTATTAAATTGTATCCTTTTGTTGATGTTGTGGAAAATTTAATGGAAAAAAAACAAACAAATTACAAAAAAAGAATCTCTTAATGGCGGCAAGGGGCAGCAGATGATTCTTTCTGCCATTAAGAGATTCTTTTTTTGTAATTGTTCCCACCCAGGTCACTAACTGTTCTCTCTCCTGCCCTCTGGTAGGAGATACACAAGCTTAAAGTCATGCACAAATTAACTCAAAAACAGTTTTTACCCATGGGCCATCAGACTGATAAATAAATACATATGAAATGATCTTGCTCTTCAAGTGTAATCCTCTATTTATTTTACATGTTCAACAGCTTGATACAGCCTTTTTTTTGTTTGCAATATTTATTTCTGATTTCATAAATGATTACGTTGTCTGTTTCTCACATACATTGTTTCTTTGTACACTGACAATAGAGGCTTTCTCCTCTATTCTATTACTTCGTATCTAAAATGCCTCTTGAGCCTTTCATATTGATGATCAGTGTGTATGGAGTAAGCTATTAACTATTAAGTGGTAAAAACACTGTCTTTAATCTTGTTAGACTACTTTCCTTTACTTTCATACACTTTATTTAGGATGCCTGGCCCCTAAACTTGCAAAGCAAGTCTGTGATGTAAGGAATCCTGAGGTGTTAATATGGATTGAGAGATGATTAACACAGAGAAATCAAATGCAAAAAGTACTCAAAAGAACAGTGATATTGGGGTGTTAATGAATGTTGTGGGTCGTCAGATTAATCTGGTTGATCAAACTTCTGAATGTTGTGATTGGTCAAAGTGTCATAATCTCCTTTTCTCTTTCATTCTCACTTCTAAAGTATTAAGGCAATAGGCAATGTAAGATGAATCAACTATTTTCAGTACTTTCTTTAGCCTGCAAGGGACATTTGCTTTGCAGACAACATTCCAGACATATGTAAGCAAAGACACAACAGTGAAGGAAAAAAATCATAGTGGTCTCATAGAAAAAAGAAGAAGATCATAATTAAGGACAAAAGTAAAAAGACAGTAGCTTGTTGTCAACGAGGATACCTGTAGCAGCTCTGTGCCATTGATCATGAATTGATCATGTTATGTGAGAGCAGGTGATGTTTGTAAAAAATGATTAATCATGTCCTTCTGAGACATTCAGTTTAAGAGGTTTTACACCAGGGCAGACTTCATGTCTTTAACAAAAGTTACCAAGACATATTTGTACTCAGTTTTGAGATACTGAATTACTTCAAATTACGGCTATGCTGTTTGAAAACTTGGTTGAATTATAGGTAAATAAAACTCTATCAACATCAATAACATTCAAGTACACATTCTCACTGAGGCTCATGTAGGCCTGCTTCATGAAATATTAATGTTTTATTGTGCAGTCAGTAGTCAGGGCCCAATCTTCAGGCTGTCAATCATGTTTTGTCCTTAATGAGTCTTAATGAGGCTTTAATGAGTCAACTCTCTCTGTTATGTCCCCTGATCATCCAAATGAAGAACAACTGTAAAGTCTGTCGTGAATGATTTTGTAAAAGCCTACACAATATATTTATACATATATAATCCTCTATGTGTAGGCTACATATACTTGGTCAATTTTTTTGTGCCTTTGTTAAACTGCATTTATTTCAGAAGGATGAGTCGGTGTCGCCATTCATACACTTGTTTTTTGCACAGATATTTACACTATTTACTGTAGTAGAGCATAATAAAAAAAACAAAGTAAACGTTTTAATTTAAAACGAATGTGACTTTAATACCTGCTGCATAATATATCAACGCTATGCTTCTTTTATTGTCCTAAGACGTACCCGGATGGGGCGTGGCTTTGTGGATTTCGCGCGAATTTTCTTTTCTTCTTCCTGTGCATGTGAGCATTTCCGGTGAGCTATTGTGGATGGGTAGTATTTACATCTTCACCGAGTAGACTTCACAGTAGATTCGTGCAGAGTCTCACTTTGCGGTTCCTGCGTCCACCTGAAGCAGCAGCAGCAGCAGCAGCAGCAGCATGTCTCAGGCTCGAGTTACGGACTTCTTCTCCCAGAGAAAGAAAGGCATCGCCGGTCCGGTGAAAGCAGCCAAGCAGCAGAGCGGCGCAGTCATCGGCCGTGGCTCCTCTGGGACCAGCACAAATGTTGCCAGCACACGGTCAAGATCCTCGAAAAACAAAGGTGTTTCTATTTGTTCGTCCTCCGTACACGAAGAGTTTGTCCGAGTTATTGACGAAGCAGCGGGGATACACGACGGAGCGTGTACCACCGGTAGCACCGGGAAAGAGTTCCCCTCTTGTCCCCGGACACCGAAGAGGACTTCGGCCGAGACAGAGTTTGACCTCGGTGCAGCCGTGTTTTCAGCCACCGCCGACCACAGCACGGCCAAGAAGAGACGGCAAGCGGAGGTCGTTGGAGACGCTAAAGCTAATTTTGCGGAGAAGGCACCGAGGAGGACGGCCAGGAAGAAACTGGTCCTCCCTCAGGACACACCACAGGTAACGTTAATGTTTTGACTTCGCCATCTTTGAGAGAAATATCTGAAACCCCAGGTTGTGTCATAGCAGCATTTAATGTTTCATTTTTAAGTCTTATCTTCAATCCTTGACCTAAACAAAGATGGCAACATTTTGCATATACAGTCACATTGTACGTGTGTAATACTCATACCAACAAAGGCTGAGCTAAATCTATGCTGCTGCTGTGTATCTGCAGGCTGCAGTCCAGCTCCAGCCCACTGAGGTGACCCAGCAGCCCACAGCTCCTGCAGCCCCAGTTTCTACACACACTGCCGAGAACCAGCCTCACTCCCAAACCAGCAGCTCTCCACAGAGGAGTCAAGTCACCAAAAAGAGCACTGGAGGACGGACAAATAAGGTAACACACATGGTGTTTGGACTGACAGAAGATCAGGATTCAGTCACTGTGGCGCTGTAGGCCAACCTAGAAGTGACACAACTGTGACAGAGCCAAGTGGGTTTATGTTGTCACCTGCAGTGCTTCAATATCTGTGGTAAAACTGTTATCAATAAGCATTGATAAGCGAATCCAACACTTTGTGGAGAGATGATAAACCTACAAATACAGTCTAATTTATCAGGTCACTAATTATGCATTTGTGTACAGTTATATAGTTTCATTTTTCTTAAGAAAAAGCCTCTGCAATTTCCCAAAAGGGTGGGTAATTTTTGCAAAGGGAGAAGAAAACGATGATAGTGTGTATTTGGAGAAGCAGGACAGTGTATGCAGGGTTGAGCCAAATATACTACAGTGTGTGTGTTCATGGTAATGAAGGAACATTTCACTTAGTGCAACAGTGTGGCTCAGTGTGTTTTTATAGTTTTTAGACAACAGCGGAGCTCAGTGTCCTAAGAGCAACATGTCTTGTCATGGCTTTTTAGTAGGATACATTCATAGTTGGTTTGGCTTTGTATGTGGGAGAAGTTGACAACAAGAAAAAGGGAGTCTCAAAGTAATCAGTGTGCAATCCCTCTCTCTGTCAGGCTTTGTGTAAAGAGGACATCGCAGCCCTCAAGGCTCGCCTTCAGAGGATCCAGAAACATGCAGAGGAGATAACCAGTGCTGCTCCCTCTGCTTCAGCTTCCTCCACCCCTCCAACTGGTTCATCTTCCAACAAATCCACCCCCTCTGTCCCCAAAACTGCCACGCCTGCCACGTCTGATGCTAAGGCCCTCAACTTCAATATAGCACAAGTCAAAGAGCTTGCAGCTAAAGCTCAGCGGAGGAAGGAGGAGAGAGAGGCAGAGGAGAGCAAGCTGAGTGAGACACAAACACAGGACAGGTGAGCATCTACACATACAGCCAAATATTTTAAACCAGTCTGTGCAGGTGGGACATTAACAGTAGGTCCTGCTGAGTCCAAATCAGAAACAGAAAAAAGTAGGGCTGAGATTATGATTAACGTAGGAAACATTATGCACGTTGAACTTTTACACAAATGTCTTTACCAGTGGATTTTCTTGAACTTTAAATATAATTGAACTGATAAACAGACTCACGGTAAACTAAGCATGCCACAGACTGGCTTAGAGTGAGTTTGGGTGAAAGCGAACTACTGTAAAGGAAAAGGGTGCGCTGGATTCATAACATAAGCAAACAATAGCATTATTGTGCAACTGAACGCAGCACAATAAACGCCTCATCTCTTGTTTTCATAGTTGTTGGAAGCTAAAACCCAGCCCTAAGTCACCGTGTTTTTTCCCTGTCTTGTCCCGCAGTTCCGAGCAACCAGCATACCAGCGGTACCACACCCTCGCCCAGGCGGCCCCCCCTGGCCTCTCCCTGCCTTACCAGTACAAGGTGCTGGCTGAGATGTTCAGGAGTATGGACACTGTGGTCGCCATGCTGTACAACCGCTGTGAGACAGCCACCTTCAGCAAGATCAAACAGGGAGTTCAGGACATGATGCACAAGTAGGTGGAAGGACGGACAGACAGATGGTCTGGTTGCACTTTTCAGATTTACAACCTGATTCCAAAAAAGTTGGGATGCTGTGTAAAACAAACAACAATAACAGAATGCAACTGTTTGCATATTTGTTTTTGACCTATATTCATTTTGATACAGTGCAGGATACCTAGTGCTCAAGCTGATGAACTTTTTCTTGTAAATAATAAATATGTTATTTTACAACATATTTCAGTGAAAAGTTTGAGTCCTTGAAAAACACTAACTTGACTCATTAGGGGGGAAAAAAAATCTGCTAATCACACCGGGACGAACAAAACCCACTGTCGTCATGTTGGCTTAAAACCTCTTTTAGATCCTTTTGAAATAATAATTTATCAACACATAGAACAATCTTCACACTTTGAATTTCTACACTACAGTACATCCTGGAGGAAAGAACTGGCTGTCAGGCTGCAGAAGCTAATGTTCGCTTTTTATCCCCCCCACCCCACAGGCGATTTGAAGAGAGCCAAGTCAGTCAGATAAAGACAGTGTTTCCTGAGGCCTACATATTTAGACAGGAGAAGAACATCCCAACCTTCAACAGCAGCATTAAGAAGGGCAGCTACCAGCTCACTGTGGAGCCTGTCATTCCCTCTGGTAAATACATCCTTTTTCACTGTCTTTTAGGTCACCACTTCTTTTGTCCAAATGTTCTAAGTTGGCTTTTTTAAAAATATATATTACAGTTTTGATTTGATGTTTTCTGTAAATGGGATGTATGTAAGCTGTGGGTCTAACTGCAGGTCCCTGTTTGTAGGTGCTCCTGATCAAGTGCCCTCTAAACTTTGTGTCCATGTATTTACCTGTGTGCTGTTGTCCCCCTCAGACCAGAATGAAGCCCGTCCTGCCCTGTCAGCCTCTCGTCTCCTGGAGAGAAGACGCATCTTTCACCTGAATCTGGTCTCCATAGTCAAACAGCACCACAAGGTCAGCAGCTACTCTGCTATTGCTTGTAGTTGGATAATCACAACTAGGCATAGGCAGCATGTGGGGACATTTATTCCCCAAATAAAAAAGAAAATCAAATGTTATTAAGTATGGTTATTTTATACCAATTATTAGTTGAATATACAGAACAGTTACTGTTTCGGGATATATGTATACTGTTACCATGAGCATCCATATTGCCCAGCACTAGTAAAAGATGTGCGTTCTGAGCTGAAGTCTCCATACATGTCAGTGTCTAATAGAATGATTCGTCTCTGTTAACTAGTATTGAAACTACCTTTGTCTACAGGTCTTCCTGTCCTCGTTGGTTCCTCCGGTGTCTATTCCAGAGGACAAACTGACCCGATGGCACCCTCGCTTTAATGTGGACACCGTGCCAGGCGTCTCATCCAGCTCGCTACCTCAGCCTCCTCAAACTGAGAAACTGGCCACAGCTCAGGAGGTGCTGGATAAGGCTCGCTCACTCATCACACCCAAGGTACTGTGCACATTTTCAAGTGGTCACTGTTCTAAAATCATGTATAATCAGTGCCTTTTTTTAACCCACACGTTTTATAATTTTACTGCACCATTTGGTATATTCTTCTTTCTTTAGCTGCACTCCATCACAGACAGCTCTAACCAAAATTACAGTAGCTTACAGTACCACAACAGTGTCGCATGTATTTTGGCCGTAACTCTACCCAGGCTTCAGGCCAAGTTTTTAGGCACAGAAAGCGAAGAACTTCATGTACAGCTCAATTTGTACGTGCACTACTGTGCATATGCACATGGTATTTTGAGCCCTGGTATATATTCAGTATATTAATCCTGTATAGTCAGCATTGTTCTGTGCTAAATCAGATGGTGTGCTTTCTTGTCTTGTGTTTAGATGGAGAAAGCTCTGGTGTCTCTGGCTCTGAAGACAGAAGATAAAGCTTCAGAGAATAAAGAGCCAACATCTCCATCAAACCCAGCAGTCCCCCAGACATCAGCTCCATCAGCTGCCCCCGCAGCTCCGATCCCAACTGCTCTGAAAGGAGTGTCCCAGTCCCTGCTGGACAGGGTAGGTGGACTTGACTGTGCTTTATGGGTTTTATTAGCATGGCTAATCAGAAAACCACGTTAATTTATACTTGCGTTGTGGTGGTTGGTTTATCTGCATTTTAGATTCGGGCAAAGGAGGTCCAGAAACTCCAGGCAGCCATGACTCGAAACCCTGCCCAGGAGGACCGCTTGCTGATGATGTCACGGCTCCCCGAGCTGGCCAGGATTCTCCGGAACGTTTTTGTAGCAGAGAAGAAACCAGCTTTAATAATGGAAGTGGCCTGTAACAGGACGGTGGCCAGCTACAGATCTGCTCTCAGCACAGGTGGGTTCAAACAGCAGAGCTGGATGTATTTTTATTCCGTACAATGGTTTCTATATAACATTAAGCTGCTAGAAATATATTAGGCAAGTAGAACAGCATCTTGTTGCTGTCTCCTAATACGGTTCAGGAAAGAACTGTTCTGATTGGCTGTTTCTCCTCTGATGAACAGGTGAAATGGAGAAACATATCCGTCTGTTGGCAGAAGTGGCTTCTGATTGGCTGACTATTCATCCAATCAGGAAGGACTTCTACCTGAAGTTGAACAAGAACATGGAGCTCAGCATTGTTCTGGACAAACTGAGCAGCAGACTGCGAGAGGAGGAGAGACTGTGAGACATTTCAGTGACAGAATGATGACTGAGTAATGTGGCAGCCTCTCACAATGAAGTGCTCACCTTCCTCAGGCTGTCGCTGTGTGAGCTGCCAAGACACTGAAGGCTAGTTTCTGTAGAGTGCCATGTTTTTCAGTGAATATCACTGGTTTGTGGGCAGTAGGCACGTGTCTTACATTTTTCGACACAGAGGGGTTTGTGTTTCGCCCTGTGCTCTAGGCTGTGTGAGAGACATTGTAGGAGACTGATCTAGGCACAGCTCCAGGACACCGTTATGTCCAAAAATCATGGGAACACATTGGACAGACCAGACCCCTTCCTAGTGTTTCTACTGTCCCAATGTTGTAAGCTAGTTGTTTTAACCACACTTGGGTTGTAGTGGCTGATGATGTGCTTTGTTTTTATCTCCTCCATGAAAGTGTCATATTGGTTTTTAGGGATCAGTTTTCTACAGTGTAGAACTGATGAATGTTTACATTTTTAAAAGTTACTGTTTGATGATGTTTAAGAAATACAAGCATTTGTCAGAGTCACACTGCCTCCAAATTTTTTCTGTGAATGCAATTTATTAAATATAACACTCCGAAAAGCAAAGACAGTAATTTCATTAATTATCTGACTGCTGGTGGTAAACTTATTCAGTCAAGATTATACTCGAGTAAGGAAAGCGAAAAGGAAGGCGTCATGTTAGTGAGGGAGAAAACATTAATCACTAGTGGCATCTCTTTATGCAGAAAGTTCTGCTTTGTTGTCCCAGATTTAGAAGTATCTGCCTACTTCTTAACACAATGAAAAAGATGGAATTTTTTGGAGCAAGCTATTTTTATAAAGTAATTTTAACAATGGTGTGTCTCAATGCCTTACCAGTGAAACCAGTCCCATTATCAAGACAAATGAAGGTTCACACGGAGTGGCTGTTTTCTCTAGGTTTTCAACTGCAGTACTGACTGTAATGTGTCTTTAGCATTGGGTATCATAATCTACCGAGGTTGGCATTGAACTTCATGAGATTAAGCAAGACTTAATCACAAAATAGAACAGACCAAGCCAAAGGAATGGAAATTAATATTAATTTCTCTGTAGGGTCCTTAATGGGCGGAAAGTGATGGGACACACCTGCCCGAAGTGGTTACATTTTAGCCTGTTTTACCGCCTGTGGCGCCCCCAGATGTTTCTCATGGGGGTGGCCAGGTGGGACCACTGAAAATCTTTGGTTAAGACAAAGTGTGTGACCATCCATTGTTTTTTCCCTATGGAAGGAGATGCTTTGATTTCTGCTGAAAGCAGTATCTCCAGTTATACCATCACAACTGCTCAGGTGACAAGCAAGCACGCTAGTGAGAGAGTGTTGACGTCATAACAGTGCACTGGGTCCTTTGACCCTTGTGGTGTGATTGACTCTCCTCGACCCAAAAGATGGACTGTGATGTTGATCAATATTCAGTAAAAATTGCATCCAGTAAATTCAAAGAAAATCAAGAGCACTCTGAAGATAAACAAGAGGCTGATCAGAAAATCAGATGCAAGAAGGTCAATTTCGTGTTTGGAGATGACATCCAAATAAACCCATTAACCCCACCAACTGAACCCAAAACCCTCGGGCACAGACCTATATACCCTGTATTTCTCTCTCTTAAGTTTTTAACCCATCGTGTGAAACTATTGCTTGTTTGTTTTCAATTCACACACACCACAATGTCATTTTTACATTTCTTTTTACATTACAGTGCAGCAAAGCCATCACTCTCTGCACAGGTGACAAGTGCAGGCTGTGTGGATTCAGTGCAGTGTACAGTGATGATACAGTGATAACACTAATAACACAGTGATGACATATTGATAATACAACTCAACACGCACTGGTTATGCTTGGATTTTGGTGCTCTTGATTACCTTTTAACTTGATAAAATGAATATATATGATGATCAAATAGCCCCTTTCAACTTTGATTATTGTTTGAAAACAAAACCTCAGCATCCTCCAAGGTAAGAGACATTGGCAGTAATGAAATCTGGATGCCAAGTGGTCAGCTGGAGACACAATAGACACTGGTTTCAACTGCTGTCTTAGCTGTCCACTTGTGTTTAGATCATCACAACGCATGTTATTACATGGTCTAAGCAGGCTCTTAAGCCCCTTTCTACTGCACAAAAAAATCTGCTAACACCTGCTAACGTCTTGCTTTTTAATGTAATGGGAGAGAGTACAATTGGGATTCACATGCAGGTCAAATCACTCTGCAACCGTTATTGGCTCTGGCTTTCTCTGGCACTAATTTTAGCCGCTTAACCACAAAAAACGTCCATCTCCGCTCAAGCAGCGCTTGAACATCAATCCAAATTAGTCTGCTCCAAATTTCAAAGAGAGACTGAGTAAGTAAAAAAAAAAAAATATATATATATAAAGTAACCATGGTGAAGTTGACAGTCTTCTGATTATTACAGTTTACTAACCTGATTTCCAGCCTGTCCATGAACTTGAACATAACACACTGAAAAAAATAGCCATACACACACACGAAATGGCATACTTGCCTGCTGCAGAGCCGTGCAAATGGCTCTAATGTACTGGCAATGGGAAAGGAGTCTATAGCCTTTTTTGTAGCAGGTTCACCTGACTTTGATTATGAAATACCAACTATACAATCAGAATAAAAAACAAGTCACTACATTAATTCTCATAAAAATCAATATCAAAACATTCTCTCAAAACACAGCATGTTTCCTATCCAAGAGAAACATAAGAGTCAATCATAGCATGACTTTCAAAATACTAACATTTGACGGCATAACAAACTGCACAACATTTTGTGTTTCAGTTCTACCTGCATGCAATAAAAATATGAAATCTGTCTATTGTTTTTATAGCTGTCACTCATTTTAGGTTGAATGTCAAAAGTGTGTATTTTTGATAACATACTGTCTAAAAGGTGAATGGGTTATCGTACTCTATGGAATGTACAACAGAAAAAACTGACAGAATTGCTGCAGTAAAAGCTTTATTAGGAACATGACATTTCTGACAATGATCAACAAAAAAATCCAACATACATGGCCTCTGGTTCCAAATGTGTAAAAATAAAAATACACAAATACAAAAGGCACAGGATGAAAAAACAAACAAAAACACAAACAGTCACAATTTCAAACAGTCGTGATCCAGCTGCTCCTCTTTCTCATCCAGACATTATTTTATCTCTCTGTATCCACATTAAACAAAATCAATTCAAAAGTACCCTTTTACTGTAGATATCCATGCAAGTGAAAGACCTTCAGCACCTGGCTGCATCTCTGAGTGAAATCAGCTCCAATTGGTCTATTTTACACAAGTGAAAATCAGCCGTTTCTCAATACGCATCTCTTTCAGTCTAGCCTCTGAGTGGCTTTTGTAGACAGAGGCTTTAAACTACAGTATACTTGAGGATTTAACATTGGCTTTTCATTTCTGGTATGCTGTGTGCAAATATCTGTCAATAATAAGAAAGATCCATAATTTTGGTATTGGGTAAGTTTATATGTACAGAAAAGTGAAGCTTTTTAAAATGGTGTTAATTCATATTAACATATAAGCATATTCTGTTAAACCACTAATTCTGTTAATGGCATGGTCCACAGACACATGCTGTGCTAACTACATTTAGAGTTTTGAAAATGTGATTGCAGATTAAACAAAAGGATGTTAATGAATTAAAAAAAAACTTTATTATTTGTCCTTCATTTTAGCTTTTAACTGAATTTTGGTGGTGTGGGAAAGGTGGTGGGAAAAATGTTTTGAAATAGTTAAAGATAGTGGAATTGTATCAAGTGTTTAGTTTTGTTTAGCAGCCAACACAATAACGTACTGGGGTGAGGTTAGATGCTAGTTAGCTGTAGCATCACATGGATAGCACAGCATGGCTTTAACCCTCAAGTCACAGGAATGCATTCCTATTCTTTAAAGATAAAGTGATACACCACCTGAGTGTAAGCGTTCTGTATACTGATGGAGAAACTTGTTTTTGGAAGACATAAAAATACAAGTGAGCAAAATCTGCCTCTTCAGTCTACAACATCCATTCATTCACCCCATCCCATCAGTTCATGACTGAAATGACAAACGGAAAGCACCTGAGTGTTTGTAAAACCAGTGTTCGCACAGTTTCCAGTCTGGTGGCTGCAGACTGCAGTAGTCCTCAGTACTGAACCAGGGAGAATACACTGTGGGATTTCAGTTTGTCACTGCCGTTGAGCTCTTTGAGCTCGATGACCACCAGGCAGCCCAGAATCTTGGCCTGCTGCTTCTTCATCAGCTCGCAGGCTGCATACAGTGTCCCTGCAACACACACACACACACACACCTCTGAATATAATTTTAAAATACAACATGGTTCCTTGCCTTGTTAGCTGAGAGCTGATGTAAATTCATAATGACAGCAGTAACCTCTAAGCAGAAAGATGAATTATTAGAAATGAGAGGTAACTGATATTTTTACCATTTTTGTTTCATTGTATGCACTTTGTTTGTCACAAATAGTTAGAATGAATCCAGTGAACATTATGGTTATGAAGCAGATCTTACCTCCAGTAGCCAGAAGGTCATCAATTAGTAGAACCTTCTGTCCTGGAGCCACTGCATCCTCCTGGATCTCTACCTCTGCCTGGATGGACACAAGTAACACTCTTAAAATACTGTTCAATGGAGACTGAAACTGCTCAGGACTAAGGTAACAATGAAAAAGAGAGAAACACACAAGAGATTCTTGAGAAAAATGCTCCCCAGTGCACATGAGCTTTGACTGGAGCAATGATTCAAAGTCCAGGATGATGACATCTTAGTATGGAACACGGAGGGGCTTTAAACATCTATGTTGACTTTTGTATTAATAAGTCAAAAATGTTTTTTCTTAACAGGTAAAAATATGCTTAACTCCTCAAATGCATGTTAAGATGACAGAAAATGCCCTGAAAGTACATTTCTTCTCAAGACACTGAGAACATTAACGCTTCCATGCCATTGGTTGGCGTCAACATACCCACCCTTTTTACTTTTGATGCTTCGGTCGCTGTGGACTTTTGTTAGTGGGTACGTTTTGCCTATGTACCTATCACCTGTCTTCTACACAACTTCAATTTAGAATTTGGGACAGTCCATTTTGTGCACGGGGGATACATTTTGTCATGAACTGGTGACTGAAGAGAGCAAATGGCCTCCGGAAGCTTTTTTAAGCCACTGCAGCTGTAACATATCACGTTTTCATCAAGTATAAATTATTTTTAAAGATTCTTATTACACCTCTGACACATAAGGTGATCACGCCTCGTCATCTCTCAAAGAATTTGTTGTTTTCCGTTTGTAATGGAAATTTCTACATAGTGTTTTATTATGCTCATGACAATGGAAACCACTAGAACAGAAGAGCCTGTATGATTTACCAACAGTGTCCTGTAACCGATTCATCTTGTCCTTGGTCAAATCACACAAAACTGGTTCAAACCAGTATTTCTTATCAGCTGCCTGTATATTACTGTTGTGTGACCTTTCCACCATGTAAATGTTAGTTACTGTTTTCAGCTCTCACTCTGCAGATACTGAAGTCTCCGAGTGACCTGGTTGCTTTTCTTGCAAGAGTAAACCTTTATTCAGTCTCCTCATAGAACACATTCTTCTTCTATTACACTCTTTAACCAAGCATGTTAGCGATTAGCTTGCCTTGCTCCGTTAGCGTATTGTTAAATTTAACAGAGCCCAAGCTAGTTTATAGTTGATATCTACTCCTACAAGATGGTTTATGATTTATCAACAGACAGTAACACATGAGGCAAATAATTTAAATAATTCTGTATTAAATTTAGCTCCATGTAAAATGAATAAATGTGATGTTTACCAGCTATTGCTCTGCTCGTCTGCCTGAATGACATGCTGACTTATGATATCAGAGTTCTGCCAAGTGAAATATATCAATTCAGCAGCAGACCTCAGTAATAGCAGTAATAGAAAGTAGTAGTAAAACAAAAATCTTTAGGCATTCATTTTATACGATATGAAAGAATTAAGGCAAATCAGTGACACTCAGACTAGATGAGGTGACACTATGCCCATTGTACTTAAATTTAATCCTGCCATCTAGTGGATGCTCATGTGAATACAAACTATACAAAATATTATTTCATCAGTTTCCCCTCTGAAACTGGTGAAATGGTTGTAACCAATATTTAACGTCTTAAGACGTCGGAAATTTACTTGTTAACTGGGAATTTTCTATCATCTTAAGATGCAATTGACGTGTTTAGATGTCAAAATAGACATTTAGAGCCCCTCTGCATTTCATACCCTAGCCCTTTTTACTCAGTCCCTTCTTTATGCCTCCTTTGCATTTTTACAAAGAAGCAAACAAAGGCAGCATCAATTCGCTCCATTGTGTGATTACACACTGCATTCCGCAATCAAAAGAGATGTGATGGGTGTGACACATAACACTATGGCATTGCCCTCTAGTGTGACATGTAATATACTGTCATGATGGTTCATAGAAACTTTGGTACAAATCGAATCCAAGCCCTAGGAGGAGATGACAAAAAAGTGTTTTTCAAAAACCCATTCACCTGCCTGACCAATCGCGAGCAACATCACTGATCGCGAGCACACTGATTGACACGCAGATGTCAATCACGACATGACACCTCCTTTTTACAGTATCAAAAACAAGTTATAACCAAACTTAAAAGAAAAACTAACACTTGCATAAACATCAGCACGATACGAACTACCTATAATGACAAACTATCTCTGGAAAAAATTTACTTGAGGTTTACTTTAATCTTTTGGTCCACTAAGAGGGGGCGGGGTTCATGACCTATACTGCAGCTACCCACCAGGGGGCAACTGATGTTTTGGCTTTACTTTTGAGGAGCTGTCACATTGTCCATCTATATTATACATTCTATGATGTGACCCGCTCTCCTTACCGGTCAGCTAAATTTTCCTCTGTGTTGCAGCATGCTCCTTTTATAATAATATTTTGGGAAAGGGCTGAGGAGCACTTTAAAAAGAACCAGTTCAACATTTTAATGAACATGCTTTGATCAGACAAGATCTAATCAGTTCAGTATCTGTGTGATAATCTGCTGTCCAACAACTGCAAAACTGTTTTTCATGTACATTTTACTGCATTACTGTATGTTGTTTTAAGAACACATGCAGAACTTGAAATGTATATATTTTTGTCATTTTTTTAACCAACTGATACATCAATTGATGATGAGGACATCCACTTTCCCTAATTACCATTCTATTGACAATGTAACCTGAACACAACTGCAAGGCCAAAATATAAGAGTAAAGAATTACTTTAAACAAAATGCTAAGTGTTTGTGTGTAAGTGTTCTTTACCTTGCCATACTCCAAATCATATGCCACAGACACAGTGGATCCAGGCAGTTTGCCTTTCTTTCTGACCATGACGAAGCCAACACCCAGCCGCTGGGCGAGCAGAGGACCAAACAGGAAACCACGAGCATCTAAACCTGCATGCAAACAGAAAATGTGGCAAAATATAAAAAGAAACATTAGGGCAGGATATACAGTGGATAGAAAATTGAAAATCTCATACAGAATGCCATATGAATGCAGTGAAATCATTTAATTTGGAAAACAGTACATTTAATTACCAAAAACAGACATTTTACAGATATAATATATTAGCATCTTGCAGTGTTGTGAAGTTATCGTGTTGACAAAATCTGTCCATAGACAAACAAAAAAACATCTGGCAAAATACTCTAAAAATACAGTATTTTGGCAGCCTCTGAAGTAGTGCCCACTACATTAAGTGTCACAAGGACCACATTTTGCCATGGCACACACGCATTCACACAAACTTTGTTGCGGCTGGTAATAAAATATAATAAACAGACAAACACAGTGAGGAAGGGTGATGAAAATAGACTTAACAGATCATGACAGACCTCAAATAAATGAGTTACTGCACAACACGATGGTTCATGCTCTTTCCAGTTCATCAAGATTATTATTTTTTTGCCAGAACACATCACAGGTTGGAAAGACAGATGGTAGTAAATAAGCATACTGCCTCAAATACCTGGTTCGGTAGACATACTAAAAGGACATGTATTACCAACTTGGACCAAAAATGTGCACTTCCGCATTCTCCCACAATGGATGTAACAAAGAACCCCTGCTCACAAAGCCATGGCAATTGCTGGACTCATCAATTGCCATGGCTATCATGTAACAGATGTAACAGCAGCACTGTTGTCAACTTTCTTTATGAATCAAGCCACACATTTCTTGAGTGAGCAAGTTAGCCCCCAAAACATAATTTGAAAAAGCCAAAGCATATCATTATAAATAAGCTGCTTGGCCTATATAATTAATCAATGCCACTACCTTCTCAAGGTGTGTCGATGAATACTTTGGAAAGGCACTGTCGCCGCTCTTCATACTCTCCTGTAAGGCTCGTCAGGTACAGAATATAAGTTTACATTAAAAGGTGCTTTGCTTTGGTTTCTCACCTACGAGCAGATCAACCTCCTGGTGATTCTTTCTGACGTGATCCTCAAACAGGTCGATCACTGCTGTCAGAGCAGCTGGATCCTTCAGGATGGGACAGATATCCCTGCAGCACATACACACATTACATCAGTATCTGCTCAGTTAAAATGCAAATCTATATTAAACACATTTATACTTCATTTGTCACAGTCAAACAATAATCAAATTTGTCTTGAGCTCACCTCAGGCTCTAACTGACTGAAGCCAGGTTTGACTTACAGGCAGTGCGGCAAACAGATAAACCACTGTACTAACATTGCCCATTTGGCTGAAACAAACATGTACACAAGGGCGTAGTTTTTGTTAGCACGTACACATACTGAGCAGAGATCTGGGGATCCTCCCCCAGGACATTGGTGAATTTTTAAATTACAAATTTGTGGTGGAAATGCTTTTATTTATGTAAAGGAAAACACAAAATTCACACATCAGGTGGCAAAGCATACTATAAAAATATAGGAATTTTGTCTTACTTTCAAATATTTCTCTCCATCATCCAAAAACTAGAGTGTTAAAGTAAAATTTGTGATGTCATGGGGTACAAAGTCTAGAGCTGCTCCATGTACAATGAATGGTGGCAGATATTGTAGATGACACTGAGAGCAGCCAGGGAAATGCTGTCAGTATGTGGGTACATGTTCTGTTTCACAAATGAGAACACTGCAATAGCATAAAGCTCATTTGCTATTATTAAAAAATAAATAAAAACAGTTTGTGGGTCAACATTCATTGTCTATGGAGCCACTTCAGACTTTATGACATCTCAAGTTTAAAACGTCCTTCTCTGGTTTCTGGCTTTGACAGAGAGCCATGGGAATAACATAGTGGAATTCTTAATTTGGGGTGATGTTCCCCTGTGATATCATCCCTGCCAAGTCAACATCTGCAGAGCTGATTTTACTCTTCCATCCTCTTTTGTCTTCTGTTTGAGGAAGCGGCCTCTTTAAATGTGCATGTGGCACCTATTCCCTTCAATGACACATTAATTAATTAATTCATTCATTCATTCATTCAGTAAGATTTCTACTCATGTTCAAAACTTTCTGTACATTCAGAACCCATCCAACATATCTGCGCTCTTTGAGATTTAGAGATTAACATTACATAAATTGATAATACACCACTTTTGGGTCGCCAATATCTCTTATGTATTTCCAAGGCAATAGGTTCCCTGCACGTGTCCGGTCCAAAGCTCGAGGCTCCTTCCCTCACCTGCTGTGTTGTGTGTGAGCCCTATAACTTACACACTGTGGATCAAAGATGTGGAGCGTGGAAGCCACGGGACCTTGCGACAGATGAAGCTGTAACTTAGAGTCTTACCTGAACAGGATGCCTTTCTTCGGAAAGTCTGGAAAAGCTCGGATGTGCTTGCGAACCAGCTGGAGTTTAGAGTCTGAGTCTGCTGCCATTCTAGCTGTCTCTGGGACGGATTACTTCTTGCTGCTCGCTGTCCCTTCCGCCAGTGTGCTGTATTCTTCCTCTCACGCATACAGCTTTAAATCGCACGTGGCCACCGCCCTCCTCCCGGTCTCAAGTGCGCATGTCCAAGTTGGTCGGCGAGGTTAAAGGGAAACACAAGTGATCTTGGAGAGTTCAATGTTTGTGAACAGCAGCTACTCTCTGTCAAAGCCAGAAACCAGAGAAGGAAATTTTAATCTTGTGATGTCATAAAATGTTTAATCACGATTAATCACTCGCGGTTAATCGGAAATTAATCACATTTTTTTCTGTTATGTATCGTAAAGGAATGTTTTTCAAGTTTTTAATACTCTGATCAACATGGGGGTGGACAAATATGCTTGCTTCATGCAAATGCATGTTTATTTGCAACAGTCTAAAACAATAACAAACACTGTCCAGAATATTCTGCAGAATGACGTCAAGGTACTGCATGCTCACAATACATGCTGAAAGCATACCATGGCAAACTCAAGCCCAACACGCGCCAACAGATGGACATATTGACCTGGGTATAACATTACTTAGTAATACTAACACAATGGAGTTCCAGCTTTATGTTTTTAAAGGTTAACTTAACATTGCCTGTGTTTTTTTAAGCAGCTTGAGGTACTCAGGTGGTAACTCAATTCACATCAACTGTAAATGCAAATAACTTTGGTCTTGTTGAGAGAACCATCTGGCAGAGACCCCTCAGGAAGGGGGCAAAACCACCCAGGGGCATCCTGCCTCAAAATATTATTTAGTTAGATTATCCAGTTTATAGTCATATGTGACTTTATATAGTAAATATCTACATATAGTAGCAGTATAATATAGTTTTAACAGCTATTATTAGCTGGCAACCGGTAGCATTGCTAGCTGACTAGACTTAGCCAGCATTTTTAGCAAGATTGCTAGAGAAGACATCCTGTACTAAAGAACAATTAGCCTGAGGGAAATGCTACAAGGCCTCCAGATAACCCATTAATGCGTTACAGTTGGGATCAGTTTGTTTTATTTAGTTAGACTGCTCGTTTTGTAGCTTGGGGGCTTTCGCCCCAGTAGTGGAGCAAGACACCACTACTATTGCACCTCTACACCACAAGATTTTAATTTTTGTGCTGTAATAACCAAATTGGCTACTGTACCAATTTATTTCTCTCAACAGTGTGTTGGTTTATGCAATTCCCAAATATTTGTGCAATGAATTCACTTCTTAACTTTGTGGACTCATTTTAAAATTCCCCAAGGAAAGTATTTATACCCAAATGAGTTTTATGCTATTGTAGTGTTCCCAGTTCTCAAACAGAAAATGTACCCATATACTCAGAACACCCCCCTGTGTGCTCTCAGTGTCATCTACAACATTTTTCCCAGCAGCCTCAGACTTTATACCCGAAAGCATCACACGTTTAAGTTTTAGCACTCAAGTTTTTGAATTTGTCAGAGAGTTGTTTGTGTTAACTAATATTAATGGGCTGTCTTAGACCATAGGAATAATTTATTTTTTAATTCATAATTGAATTGTGAATTCAAAATTAATTAGGCAATTAAAATGAACATAGGCATGTAGAACTTTTGCCTGTTTTTGTTTGTTTTTTGATTTGTTTTGGGGTTGTTGTTTTTTTTTTTTTACATATTTCAGTGAGTATTTTGATCAGACAACAAAGTAATTAAAAACACCCAAGTCTTCCAGATCACCTCTTCTGTTTCCATTGAATATTACACTCATAGTAAGAATTACACTGTTTCTCATTCACAGCTAAACAATGTTAAGTTTAACATTCACCCTTAACCTATGTGTGATGCTTCAATTTTAGTCTGTCACTTGGTTGGTGATAGCCACACGACCCATTTGAGCTGAGTGGAGTCTGTCCTGTACTGGCTTTTCAGTTGTTAAAATGTATCTCACCTCAGGCCCTAACTGACTGAGGCCATCCTTGACCGACAGTAGTATTGGAAATAGGTAATCTACAGTTATAACTATACAAACACTGTTTGACTAGAACAAACACAGGTACAGGCACAGACAAAAAGAGAAGGGGGGCATTTGTGAGTGCTGGCTTTACAGCATACGACATCCCTCTGTCCTTAGGACCCTCACAGCGGATAAGGTAAAACTCCCCCCAAAAAAACTTTAACAGGGACGTGCAATGTTGTACAGATCAACAAGATAAATTAACAGTAATCCCTATGACAAAATGAGACAGAGAGAGAGACAGGGAGATGCAGGAGAGACAGTAATGCCAGCTTACAACAACATTAATTTAAGTAATAATATTTCAATAATTATTATGGCTATTGTGGTACAATGTGTTGTAGGTATGACTAATGATAACAGCAGCAGTAGGAGGCATCAGCACAACCACGTCACACGAATCCAGGCACAGTTGCGATATGAGGTAACCTGCCAGACAGTGGAGCACAAAGGCTCCGGAGAAGAAGCCGAGTTAGTGACATGTTATTGCATTTACATGCAGTGATAGTTGGTAAAGGAGGGAGAGACAAGGAGAGAAGGTACGCAGTGAAATATAGGTGATGTATTATAGGAGGTCCCCCAGCAGACTAGGCCTATGTTAGCCTTACTAGGGGCTGGTCCAAGGCAAGCCTGAGCCGGCCCTAACTATAAGCTTTATCAAAAAGGAAAGTCTTAAAGCCACAGTGTGTAGTAATTTCTCCCATCTAACGTTGAAATCATATATTGCATTCAAACAGATGGCGCACTCTAGCGCCTCATTGTTTCAAACGCGTATTGCAACAACGGTAGCCGCTGTGGACCAAAAAGCTATGATAACACTGATGAAACCATGTCATCCGATACTACATGGAGTATTCATTCAGGCTCCTACACAGACACACGCGACACCAGTTGGTGGTCGGGTTGCCTTTCCCAGCTAGAGAGAGCTGCTGAGGGAGGATGGTAATGCAATCACAGGCCAGCGCTAACAGCAGCTAACGGCTAACAGCGGCGCAGTGATGCGAGGAGAGGGATTAGGGTGTTAGCAACTGGCCGCTAACAGCCGCTAACAGCCGATAGCGGCGCTGGCCTGTGGTTGCATTACCATTCTCCCTCAGCAGCTCTCTCTACCTGGGAAAGGCTACCCCGATGTGGGCCTTCGTTTTTTAATTCGCCGGTCACCCTGCCTTTTCTATTCCCTTTTGCGCTTTCTTGGCGACAAGGATTCCGTCTCCCATGATGCTGCATACGCATGATCCTGCATTATGCTCAAAGAGTGGGACTTTGTTTCAAATGTGCCAGGGTAATAGCGAAGCGCCTCTTGCTCCTCTCCTTCGGCTCCTCAGTCACGCAGTGCTGGCCTGGCTCTCAACGAAAATGCAGAAGGCGGTGCTGTATGTCCCTTGCTGGCAGGTGTATTCTCAAGATGGCGAAACGTAATGGAACCCCCCAGACGACTTACCCGCACAATGTACAAACAAATCCGAAATTCTCCTTTTACGAGAATAAGTCAGATTATTGGTGGAGGTAATAGTACACCAGTGATGATATATTTATGAATGCAGACATCAATTTTTGCCAATAAACAACTGAAAATGTTACACAATGTCCCTTTAAGTCTAGTCTTAAATGTGGAGATGGTGTCTGCCTCCGGAAGAAGAACAGGAAGAGATACCACAGAGAGGAGCCTGATAGCTGAAGGCTCTGGCTCCTGATCTACTTTTGGAGTTTCTGAGGCTTCTGAGGCTTCAGCTCACATTGTTTAATAAATAGGCACAGATTTAAATAAGCTGTATGTATTCTTTTTTTTTTTTTTTAAATAAAACTAGGCCTAATGATAAGAATTGTCATTTTCATACATTAAAGCCCTCAAAAATAATATGATACTATTGATCAAAAATACAGGTTTTGGATCGACTGTGTCAAATGTATACATTTTAAATGCTTAATATACTGTACGGTAATTCAATGTATAATAATACATTGTCATTTATTAGTTTATTATTTTTTTGTATTATGTATCTAAGATTTTAAAGTAACTATAGCAGAAAAAATAAATGTAGTGGAGTAAAAAAAATGTTTCCCTATTCGTAGTGGAGTAGAAGTATAGGAAATTGTAAAATAGAAATACACCTCAAAATTCTCAAAATTTTAATGATAGCAGTTGCATAGCTTTCTGTTTCTATTTTACACTAATTACTAAGAACTATGAATATTTTAGCATCACAAATTATGATTAAAAAAAAATAAATCATCTTTAGGGGTTAATAATATACCAGAGTGCATTAAAGGTATCAAAATAGAGTTTGTTCTTAAAAACAAACAAACAAGAAAAACAGGGGAGGGTCTCCGCGGACCCCCCTACAGAGGTCCAGGCTAAGCCCTGATGTCCTCACATCCTAGAAACGCCCCTGGCACTGAATCAACTTGTGTATTGTAAATATTAGTTTAAGCACACACAATGTTCAAATAAGCATATGAAGCCTAAAGTGGGAACTATTATCAGGAACACGGTCTTTAAATAGACAGTTCTCAAACATTTTTACACTGTGTACCACCTCTACTGTTAAGTCATAGTCGCCTGTAGTAGTCAGGTTTATTCCTAATCAAAATATTACTTATTATTTTCGACTGTTGTTAGCCACAGCCATGCTGTATGCAGTGGGGGTAGCACAAGAAATGGCACTTAAACACTTCCACACAACTGTCTTACAACACAAGTGCCAGCCCCTCATCAGCTGCTTTGGTGACCGCACTGGCTAGTAGTAGCCACAAGCACTTGCACTTGGTTGATTGCTGTCCACCTTAACTTGAAATATTCTCCTCCTGATCTGCACCTCTCTTCCTAAAAGCTCCTGTTTGGAGCCAGGATAACAGTGTTTTTAAACCATTTATTTTACCTTTGCTTACTTTCTTGCTGGTTAGGCATGTAGCTAATCATGGATTTATGCGCACAATGTGGTAATGAAAGTGATCACGACACAACCTGTTATCGCAACAAAAATATTACGTAAATATATATTATATTACGTTTTAAGAAATACATTGAAATATCGCTATCTCTAAAAAAAAAATGCAATGCGTTTACATTGCACAGCTTACTTTATACACTATGTCACTGTCATCTTGAAATTACACTTCTTAATTTCAACACTAGATGTCCCTACTTCACCTACACTGATTGATTACTGGCTGATATAAAAGATTAACCTCAGTAAACAAGGCGGAAAATAGAGAAATACAAAAAGCTTTGGATGGTCAGTGACTCAGAAAGCAACAGAACTTGAAGTAGCTCAATTAGGGGCCGTTCACATGTAGGTGATTGGGTTGTGATAGTTACTTCAGTTACATCCACATCTGCAGAGATGTATCAAAGAGTTTTATGTAGTAAAATAGGAGTGGTATTTATTCTTCTTAACTTTTGTCTCAAAGTAGGGAAAAAAGGATCAGTGATGAATTATCAGGTTCAGTGGTCGAATTGAGGGGGGGGGGATGGTGTTAGAAAACTGACATGTCCTCCGCACTTCCCGTATCTTCTAAAAAAAAATCGCTCCCCCTTCATTGCTGCACAGAACTTGTGCTCAGTATTACTTTGCACATTGTTGTTTGCTTGATGTTTTTTTTTTAATTTTTATTGCCACAATATAAAGAGCAGGGTCAGGGGGGAGACAGTGGACCAGAGGCCAGCAAGGATGATCATGCAGGGTCTTCACAGGTGAGGAGAGATTATAACTGGCTGAGAGAAAATATCTATAGCATAAAAGTGACTTTGATGTTAATTTCCACAGCTATGTCACCAAAACTATTCCTAATTCTATTTATAAATTTTGCTTTGCACATTTGTTATCTATATTATTGCAATAGATAAAAGAGGGACAGGGCGAAACCAGGCAGATATCAGGACAGGTACCTGACAGCAGCACCAATTATCAGCCCAAGGCTTCACAGGTATGGACAAATTATAACTGGCGAAGGAAATGTCTATAGGATAAGAGTAACTCTAAGATTAATTTTCACGGCTATTTCAGTACAACTCTTATTTATACTCTAAAATGTTTTTTGTCTGTATTGCAATAGCGATACTACTGCATTATTTGTGTTTTTTAAAGGCAGCAGGTATAAGTCATGCAATTTTTCTTTATCTTGATTCTGTCATATTTGATGATGTGCGCATGCAAAAAACATCAAAGCTACATTGCATCCCCCTTGTTACAATTTAACAATTTGACCACTGATCAGGTTGCACAAGAGAAATGCTTGCAAGATTCTTAGCAGTGCAGTGGGCAGAGGATACAAGACCACTGAGAGCAGGTATTTGTTCATGTTTGAGCTCATCACTAGCTAGTTTACAGTACATGCTCCTCAGAATTCAAATGATGGGTCTTACAGCAATATTTTTATGGGTGTCAGTACATATTGGTATCAAAGGAAATGAAATGGCAGATAAGGTTTAAAAGGAGGTTACAAAAAATAATTACACTGTTATGGCAGCTAGCTTCAACAAAACAAAAATCAAGAGCATTACAATATTTGTAATACAAATGTAATATTTGATATAAAATGGTATTTGTATATCAATAAGTCATACCTTGTTACCTTGAATAAATTAAGAAAATTTTGTGTTTCTCACATGCCTCCATGGAAAATGGTGAAGGTATTGACTTATTAATTGACTGCGGACCACCTATCAGCAAAACTATATCAAAACATCCATTTACAAACTCTCACCTAACACCAGTTGTATGATCAGTGCTTCCCAAACACGTGCATTTATATTGACACCTCACTATTTAAAACTGAAGGTGAAATTTATCTATGCTCTTTGCAAAGCCACACTCTAATACAATGGGTTTTTTAAGCGAAAATGCATGTGTTTGTGAGTATATGCACTGGATAAATGAGATTTGGTTATATTGCACGAGCTGTGTGAGAGTTTGTAAACAGATGTTTTGATATAGTTTTGCCATTTTTAAACTCTGTTATGTTACGCAATTAATAAATCAATATGTTCACTCTTTCCATGGAGGTATGTGAGAGTGGAGGACTTTTTGAATGCTCCATTAGAAAAGGTAAAGGTAAAGGCTTATGTGCAATTCCAGTTCAGTATGCTTTGATTAGTTGTAATTCTGACCAGGCAAGGCATTTTGAGGATTACTGCTTTAACTAGCTGCAGATGACTTGGCTGGACATGTGAACACTGGTGCTGTGTTCAACATTTTGAATTGTGGGTCCAGGAGTGGACATTTTTAGAGTCCTGACCCTGAGTTGAGGCTGGGTGACAGGTTAAAGTGGGACACAACCCAGCTGTTAGGCTGCAACACAGTGCAGGAGACAAGACGAGCGTACCAGTAGCTTTCATGGCAAAATACCAATGAATAACCAAAAGTCAGTAATCAGTCATGTATGCGTGTATGGATGTGTGGAAATGTCTGTAGGAAAACCAAAAGCAGCTGTGTTGTGAGGGAACAGGGAGACTCTGTTGGGTGGTGAGCTTTTATATCATGACGTACACATGGCCCAGGTGTGGCTCATTAAGTTAATGGCGACCCACATCATTTATAACAGAAACAACTGCAAAGAATACAGGTACACCTACTGGAGCGGAAATTTCGTCACGGTATCTTAGACAAATTAATATCGCTGGGAAGATATGATAGGTTGGTTTTTTAATTTAAATACTGGCCGCTCTGATCCACACGCACCAGCTGGTGGCGCCAAAACACCAAATCGTTGTTGACCAGCCGTCAGTAACCACGAAGAAGAAAAAGAAAAAGCGGAAATGCATGTGCCAAGCTATGGCAACGTTAGCAGGTGGTCGCGGGACGCTGTTCAGGTGTGTTAAAGTCGTATTGGGTCAGTATGCTGTGGCTCCGTCGTCATTATGTGGTGTTAGATATCACAGAGGGATACAGTTACCAGCTGGGAGCGTCAGGCTGATCCAAAGCAGAGGCAGCAGCCGCAAACAGCACTTAACTGCAGGTCAGTGATGATGGCGAGGCTGCATCCTGTTTCTGTCTCTGCCCCTATTATTAGTCAATTCAGCCTTGGTGTTTTATGTAATATCTTTAAAACGTTATTTTGTTTATCTCCCTAATATGATCACAGAGGGTTTAGTTTCTGTTGTATGGCTTTCTCAGTTTACTATTTGTTAGACCAGTCCTAACGCCAGATAATGACCCAGTAGAATGCTGCTACTAATGAGCCAAGACGAGATGAGCCCTGACCTCAGTGTATCACACACTAAAAACATCCAATAGTTTTATTCCTCTGCTTTGGCAAACTGATCTATGTACAGTCTGTAAGTATCATGTTTGCTATTATTTTGTTTCCGTAACAGTACTTCCGCAAAGGAGGCATGACTTGTCAGGGACTATGGTGTTAAAGTGTAGACTTTTGTTTTGGGTAGTTTACATCCATATAGGTTAAAAGAAGTTAAAGAGCACAAACGTCTACATGGTTCATCAGATTGTAGATGTTAAAGCTCTCATACTACAGCACTTGAACCTCAGAGTCATTGTCTGACATTTTTCAAGTCCCACGTGAAACCAGTAGCTACTGACAGCAGGGAAATGGAAACCTTACAAGCTGGTAACAGCCATTGAATGTGCTGATAATGGCCTACTGAACATACCAGTGGGTGTAGCTTATTAAGCAGATAATGAGCATACTATTTAGTATGCCAGAAAAAGATTTAGTCTGTCCCAATACACATTATGTCAAATGCAGTACGCAGGACTTGTGTGGTGTTGTGTCTGTACACCTCCAAAACACTAGAAGGCAGTGTGGTTTCTGCTAAGGCTGTAACAAGTTAGTTGTTTCATAACAAACCCAAAACACACATTAAACATGGCTCAATATTGACACATTCAGTTACACAGATCAGCCTTATAATTCGTAGGATTCACAGACACATTGTCTCCACAAATACTACACACTAATGTTATTAGCATAAGCCAATGGGATTTTATATTGTATTAATTAGCCTAGTGGCTAGTGGAGATTTCCTCTCATATGAAGCCAGGGACAACAGCAACATTTAAGAAAGGTACTGTTACAAATTTCAGCTACATTACAGCTCACAACGTTCGCATACTAAACATGTTTTCCAAACAAATACAACATGCTAATGTTAATAGCACAAGCCTATGGCATTTTACATTGTATAAATTTGCCTAGCAACTAGCAGAGATTTCATCTACTGATACGAAGCCAGGATAAATCACACATCAGGATTTAAAAATGGCGTTTTGTTGTATCTCCAAGGTAATGTTATGTGTTGGCTTTGTTCCAAATTGCATACTTTTTCTTCTTACTTTATATTTCGACTGATATGTGCAAGAGGGTCAAAGTTCAAGGCGCAGTGCTATGATGAAGTTGTACATCCATGTTGCATGCGTACTCCTTACAACAGTACAGACTTTCTAAGGCCGATTGCAATACTTGCTGAAGTAAAACGTATGCGATTTGGAGCACAGTACAAGTTTTTTAAGGAGTTGTAAATGCAAGTTTTTTTTTCTAAGAATGGCAAAGGCATGACCCACCCCACTCTGCGTTACTGTGCCTCTGATTGGCTTACCCTTATATTCTCACCCTAACCAGTCTCACTCCATTTGCCTAAACCTACTAAGGCAAAGAGTATCGGCCAAATAGAGGGAGAGTAGGGCGGGTCATGCCTTTGCATCCCAGCCACCCATGGGAGAAGAAGTTTGCCTAAAGGGATTTCTGCCAGAAAACCTGTTCTGGCTGAAATCTATTCATTTCAACCCAAAGCAGATATTTTCCTAACCTTATCTAAGAAATCCTTTTCTGGCAGAACACCCACTAGGCAAACGTCTCCCAACAGTGTCCCGGCCAGCGTTGGGAGTTGTGGGAAGTGAGGTCTTGTCTCACTATGTTGTCTTCCTTCCAAGGAAAACTGGGGCGAAATGAAGTGGACAGGAAAGCAGTGGTGAGTTTCCACAGTTAAACCTGTTTGACCTGTGATTTCTTCTTTCCTGCATTCATCCACAGTACAGTACATCTATGAAGATGATCCACACTCATAATGACACTGCAGTTTTTTCTGTGGTTTTCTATTTACTGTTTTACTATGATGAAATACTAACCATCATGCTGTACATGCTAAAACATGAGCTCTTGCCTCATGTCATAGTAATGCCCTTCTTTCATCACTATTTCTGTGGACAGGCCTGTTAACATCTGTCTCTCTGTCACTGTTTTCAGATCTGCATTGAGGGGAACATTGCCAGTGGGAAGACAACATGTCTGGAGTATTTCAGCAAAACCAGCAATATAGAGGTACAATGAAACAGTCCTAATACAATGAAGTTGTTCATGGTTTTGATTTGTTTGCATGTGATCCCACCACAGAGTATCATTCTAGCCATCCCACAGATCGGCCTGAGTTGTAACATAGCTGCCATTAGATAAGAGGGACATGAGGATGAAGGATTGACTTTAGATTAAAAGCTTTAGAATAAAACAAAGAAACCTTTTAGCTTTTTACACCTTGTGTTCTCCTTTGCCTGAATACTTTGAGTCCCATTCCCTTCTGTGAAATTAGGGCAGTCAAATAATGAAGAAGCCAGTTTCACATTCAGATGAAAATTGAATTGTAAAATCCAGTGTTTCAGCGAGTTGTCAGCAGTGCCAACTGTGTTGAGTCATGACTGGGCAAGCCTGGACACTGGAAATGTTCATGAAGGTACTCTCTCTCTCTCTTTTTTGTTGCAGGTCCTCACAGAACCAGTTTCTAAATGGAGGAATGTCCGTGGACACAACCCTCTGGTACTGTACTGCACAAGACACTAACTATATTTGCACGCACACAAATATTACACTATTATTCTGAATATGACAATATTCTGATTTTAATGCGAGTCGTGTAAACAGCAAATTTTGTTAGGATATTTTGAATTAGGCCATTTTCCAAATGAAACATTTTTGGATTAAGACCTGTGAAATATGCCGATATTACTCTATTAAATATGGATACATTAAACTATAATATAACGTTAATAAGCGCATGTTGTGTACAAACATCTTATTTGTCTAAGAATCCCAAGAGATTTATTGACCTTATTGCAGACAAGACCGACCTGTTCTCACCAGGAGGGTTTATCATCAATCATAATACTGGAAAACATGGAAATGAAACTTTGATTATTTATTCGTTATGAGTTTAATGTGTTAGCAGCAACCTCTGGAACTGAAAAATGAAACCAACACAGAGGTGCCAAAAACTGCAGTTCCTTGAATGGCCAATTGAGTCAGTCACCCTCGACCTTGATGGTAAAATGCCCAACTGGTACCAAAGCCTGGTACAAAAATGGTTTTGGTCTTTTAAGCTAATTTCAACATTCATGACAACTGTACGGGGTTCAATTTTGATATAACACCTGTTTAAATGTTATTAAGGCTTAAAGTTAACCTTATTTAAGGGCAGAGCTGCTTGAGTGACAGGCTAGGTGAGGTGACGCTACAGTCCATGTGTCAGATCCAGCCCTCAGTCATCCACAGCAAAATATATATGGATCTGTCCTCTGGGGACCATGATTATGTGTCCTCTGGTTTGTCCAGTAGTTGTATTCTGTGTATGTGTGATGCTGGTTGTGTCAGCTGTTTGTTTTTGTCCCTGCAGGGTCTGATGTACCAGGATCCTCAGCGCTGGGGTATCACACTGCAGACCTACATTCAGCTCACCATGCTGGATAGACACTTGTCAGACGTAGTAGGTGTACTGTTGGCTACAAACACACCCATCTTATTGTATATTCGCGTATATGCACTGTCATTGGTAGGACCTCATCTGGAAATCAGCTGTATGTACTTAAAGATTCTTGTTGGTTCCAGTCAGCACCTGTCATGATGATGGAGAGGTCCATCTTCAGTTCCAAGTACATCTTTGTGGAGAATCTTTTCAGAAGGTATGTGTGTTTTGAAAAAACTAGATGAATAGATCCATGCGGCATACAGTTCCAGCTAAACTCTCATGCTGGTTTGAATGTTCCTGTTGCAGAACAGTTTAAGCTTTAGGTCTACATTTAATAGACCGAGGCGAATCACCATGACACTCACTCACTCACTCACTTGTTTATAAGCAAACTTGTCTCTTTTTGTTGTCTTTTCGGATATGGATAAAATCTTCTGAACCTCAGACACTGTTTGTAGAAAAAATAACCAGGCTGAATGTCCAATACTACGGAAGCGCATTGCATTCATTGGATAAAAAAAAAAATTAGACACCTTACCTCGTAATTACGAGATCCTGATCTCGTAATTACGAGATAAGGATCTCATAATTACGAGATCTCGTAATTATGAGATCGGGAAAGATGCCACATTAGCCACTGCTTCGCTCAGAACCACATACTGCACATCCACGAAAGGGGGGGCGGAACTACTGTAACCAGCTGCCACTTGGGTGGTGCCATCTTGACCATATCCCATATCTTTATTATAATGTATATATATTGTAAATTACGACGGAGTATTACACTAAGCATGGACAAAGGTGCACATCATATATATTTTTGATCTATTTTATACTTCAGATTTATATTGTTTGGCATTAATTGGTGACAGAAAGAATGAATTTCATTCTGCAGGGAAATGTGTGTCCTTACTGTGCATATTGGATCTTGAATCTATGTTTTATGAAGACCCTGTGTGCGCTCAGAGCTGTGGCACAAGTTACGCACTGAAATCTGGCAGAAGAAAAATATTAATAAGACGAAAAATAAGTATGCTGTGTGTGACTAAGGTAGCCTAATTACAGAACTAATTACTAATTTGAAAGCTATTTCTCAAGACAAGTTCTGTAATTAGGCTACCTTGTCCGCTTTCATTGTGTTTATATCTTAACAGGAGATGGCCACTACCGTGGTGCTTAAACTAAATCAGTCGATCTCAGGCACATTACTCACCACTTCATCAGTGTATAGGCTTAGTCACACACAGCCTACTTGTTTTTCGTCTTATTATTATTTTTCTTCCGCCAGATTTCGGTGCGTAACTTGTGCCACAGCTCTGAGCGCACACAGGGTCTTCATAAAACATAGATTCAAGATTCATTATGCACAGCGAGGACATACGTTTCCCTGCAGAATGAAATTCGTTCTTTTCTGTCACCAATTAATGCCAAACAATATAAATCTGAAGTATAAAATAGATCAAAATATATACGGTGCGCACTGTTTAATATCTCCTTGCTCAGTGTAATATTAATGTGCCTGCTGTGGCTGGATCTGTGAGCGTTTGGTGGCTAAGAAGTCTGTTAAGAGTGGGTCAGCTCGATCTTACAACTCCTTCTTAATGAAAGATCTTCTTAAACTAAGAGCGATGTGGGAAACACGGCCATTATCATGTCAACACACAGGGAAAATGTGTCCAGAGCTGATGACATTTACCGAGAGAGCTAGAGCCATTTGACTAAAGCTGACGTTATTACTGCTGTAAAATAATAATAGGCTGAAAAATAAGTAGGCTGTGTGTGACATGCGCTGATGAAGTGGTGGGTGATCGATGTGCCTGAGATCGATTGATTTCAGCACCACGGTAGTAGCCAGCTCCTGTTAAGATATAAACACAATGAAAGCGGACAAGGTAATTACAGAACTTGTCTTGAGAATCAGCTTTCAAATAATTTGAAAGCTGATTCTCAAGACAAGTTCTGTAATTACCTTAGTCACACACAGCCTACTTATTTTTCATCTTATTATTATTTTTCTTCCGGCAGTGCGTAACTTGTGCCACAGCTCTGAGCGCACACAGGGTCTTCATAAAACATAGATTCAAGATCCAATATGCACAGTAAGGACACGCGTTTCCCTGCAGAATGAAATTTGTTCTTTTCTGTCACCAATTAATGCCAAACAACATAAATCTGATCAAAATATATACGGTGCGCACTGTTGTCCTTGCTTAGTGTAATACTCCGTCGTAATTTACAATATATACACATTATAATAAAGATATGGGATATGGTCAAGATGGCACCACCCGAGTGGCAGCTGGTTGCAGTAGTTTCGCCCCCCCTTCGTGGATGTGCAGTATGTGGTTCTGAGCGAAGCAGTGGCCACAGTGACACCTTTCCTGATCTCGTAATTACGAGATCCTGATCTCGTAATTACGAGATCCTGATCTCGTAATTATGAGATCCTTATCTCGTAATTATGAGATCCTGATCTCGTAATTATGAGAAAAGATCTCGTAATTATGAGATCTTTTCTCATAATTACGAGATCAGGATCTCGTAATTACGAGATAAGGTGTCTAATTTTTTTTGATCCAATGAATGCAATGCGCTTCCGTACAATACATCCAGAAATATTCAAGGAACCATAAGCGGTTAAGGGTCTGCTCCACATAGTGTTTTTTTTCTCAGCTCCAGCATCTTTTTTCAGTTGCTTTCTATGAGGGGCAGGTGTATATGGCCGCATGCAGCTGCCTGCAGAAAAAACAGTGCCCAGCATCTTTTTCAGAGTGTTTTTCAGACTCTGCCTTTTTTATGCAGCTGCTCTAGGCACTTTTAGTTGAAATCAGTTGAGAAAAAAAAAAAACGGTGAACTTTTCAGAAAGGCGGCAGTGACATCCTATGGCCATAGTGCATGAGATTTCTGTCTGTGCCACAAAGCAACACAACTTACCAGGTAAACCACCTGAACAAACACCACAGTCTGCAGTACGATGAATGCATGACGGCCAGGAAGAACAACGGTGCTAATGTCACCTCAGTCAGTACGTTTACTTGCACAGTTAAGTAGAGCTTTGGTTATAGCTTAACTAGGCCATTTAATTGGACTGCTGTCCTTGTCCCAGTATACAAGCACAGGAGGGGAATTGATTTATTGACTGAAGTATGTCCGAACCCGCTACAATAGGTGGCGATATGCCCCAATATGACCAAACAATCAACAAACAAGTTAGCTAGCGGCAAGCTAGTGGACAGCTTTACAGTTCTGTACATTTCATCCACCTAAAAATTCATGGCTGTAGCTGTAGGTTTCGTCATGTTGTTACTGGCTTCTTCTTCTTCTGTTACACCTTCAATGCTATTCCGCTTCTGGGTCAAAGCCCAAGGTGAAAACCGTGGAGCATGCGCAGAGCGCCTAGGCCAGTTTGGGTCTGATTGACTGTATACATACAGGAGTAATTCGACTCACAATCGCATTATCTGGGTGTGTTAGTCCAACTTTAAGAAATATGATTTAGTATGATTTCATTCAGACTAACATGTATTTTAAAAGTCCGCTGTTAGTCAGACTAACACAATAAGTCAGTTTGCTTTAATGTTATGTAAACATACTGACAGAATCCCCATTCTTGTCCAGCGTCAGCTCAGACATCCATGACAGTGATGCTACAGCGTGTCACAGTACCGTGACCAATGTAAAAAAAAAAAAATATCACAGCGACTGAGGCTACCCATATGAGATGCACTGAATTCAAGTGAAGTCTTATTTTGATGCATGGATTTTTTAAATCAGCAGGAATGTAGCACAACATGATAGTAAAAGCAGTGTTCTGATGATTTAATTTTGGGTAAGAGGTTTGACATTATTTTATTTTTTGCTTCTAAAAGTTACACTGAATTCAGGTGAAGACGAACATGGAAGTGAAAGCAGTGATCTGTTTATTTAAATGGGATAGTACAATATATAATCATTTTTGTCCCTAAAACAATGAATAGTGGTGATCTCAATATCAATCAAAATAATGGTGATTATTATTTTTAGGGATGGGAATCACCAGAGGCTCCACAATACAATATTATCACAATACTTAGGTCACGATACAATATTATTGTGATTTTAAACATGTTGTGAAATGATATAAGATAAGATATTTGGCGATATATTACCTTTTTTCAACTGTTAGAGTATGTCCCCAAAACTTTGTCATCATCTGTTTTATCTAATGAGATAAAGTTTTCAGTCTGTTCATCTCATTCCAGCCATTTTATTTGTAGCAAAATGTATGTAGCTGACTGAAAAAGCAATTGATGTTATTTATGTGGGCTACCTTAAGTTTAATTTGTATTTATAATACTGATAATTTATAAAGTAAAAAAATAGATTCTTGCCACTGTGTGACGATACGATATTGCCATAAAAAAATATTGCAGCACTTTGCTGTATTGATTTTTTTTCCCCATAGGCCATAGTCATGCAGCCCTATTAACAGTGTATAGCATTCTGTGATGGTCATATTGACAACCCCGACAGCATACTGACATGGCAAATGCTGACGTCCTTTTGGTGTATTCATTATTGTTTTTCAGTGGGAAAATGCCAGAGGTGGACTATGCTGTTCTCAGCGAGTGGTTTGATTGGATCACAACTAATGTTTCCCTTCCTGTTGATCTGATTGGTGAGAATACACAAAGCAGAGACATAAACACCTTTTAAAGATTATAATTCCTCCATGCCAGAAACAGCCGCGGCTGGAGGCATGATTTCAGGTTGTCTGTCCATCCATCCCATATCTCGTGAATGCAATATCTCAGAAACACCTTGAAGAGGTTTCCTCAAATTTGGCTCAAACGTCAACTTGGATTTTGGTGGTCAGAGGTCACTGTGACCTTGTATCCATTTCATTCTCGTGACTATGATACGTCAGGAACACTTTGGAATTTCTTGAAATTTGGCACAAATGTCCATTTGGACTCAAGGATGAACCAGGGTTCCCATACATTTATTTATTTGTGGTAACCTGCCACGATATTAGCATTTGCTGCCACTCATTGATTTTCTGTTTTTGGGTATGGACCAATAATTTGGACCACTGATGCAATATACCGTTTGGTCTCTTTTTTAGAGCGCAGAGCGTACAGGCACAGTGAAAGTGAAACCTAAAACTTTGTGAATTCATGTAGAAATAGAATGCTTTATTTCTTAGAACAACAGCACTCTAGTTTATTTCTGACAGACACTGAATAGACCCACAGATAATTATAATTAATGACCATCTGTGCAATAAGGTGTGGTGGTGTTTTCAAACTTTGTTCTGAGAACTGCAGATCAGGTTTGTCTTGTTCCACCTGTCGCGTTAACAGTGCCTTGTGACTGAGGTGAAACATATCATTACACAATGATGTCAGCTTTAAAAACACGCCTCAAACTATGACATTTAACAGTGAACTCTGCTGTGTTTTTTACTTTGCCTTCACTGGTAGACGGATATCATACAGTGCCGAAATGCAGAATTCACAGGCAGAGATTTAGCTGAAGTAATGGAGATTGGCAACTTCTGCATGCCCACTCTGATTTCAAATGAAGAAATGATAAGTGCTTATAGGCACCCTACCTTAAGCTCAGCTGTTAATGCAGGACATGCAAATAGGTAATGTGTGATACAGTACATAAGATCCGCAAGCTCGCTCAGGCTGGTGAATTTGCGTATCTGTTAGTTACACCAGAGTGTCTGCATATTCAAGGAAACATTCAGAATGTAATAATATAACATATAATATAATAGTCAGAATATTTGACAGTGTTCAAATGGATGGAATCTGTTGTCCTTTAATATATTCCAGTGACAGAAATTGCAACAGTATTTTAGCAGCAGGTTGTTATCCACAGAAATGGCACAGATCATGTCATCATCATCAAAGCAGATTTGAAGAACTTCAGCCATTCCCCATCATCCCCTTTCAGCCATGAGAGCATGATAAACTCCCTCTGTCTCATCTGAATTTGTTCAACAGTCCCATTAGAAGCTGCAGCAGCTAACTGATGTATGTTCTGTGACTTTTTCCTCCGGCTCCAGTCTACCTGCAGACGTCCCCTCAGACCTGCCATGAGAGGTTAAAGCAGAGATGCAGAGAAGAGGAGAAAGTCATTCCATTGGTGAGGATTTAAATTCATACACAGAACAGACAAACTGTAAATCAACGTACTGGGTCTTTAGAGAATTGCAAAGATGAACATGTTCCGAATTGCTTTCCCTTTGTGCCACCTGTCCACCAGGAGTATCTGGAGTCCATCCACCAGCTGCATGAGGACTGGCTCATTAAGCAGAACTCCTCCCCTCTTCCTGCTCCTGTTCTGGTGTGTGTCCATTCATGTCCTGGCAGGTCTTTGCCTTGGCTTAGAAACTGTACATACTGTACTGTTGTGATGTCTCTGCATGTCCAGGTGTCATAGCAACAGTCAGATCTGTATTTGTATGCCTCTGCACCAGCAATAGCCATAGCTGGAGGTATTATTTTTTTCGGTTGTCTGTCTGTCTGTACGTCCTACGTCGCTGGGGCCTCACAGAACATATTTTTGGCAATAACTCAAGAATGTATCCATTTACTAAGACAAAATTTTACATGAATGCCTAACAGGATAAAATGATGAAGTGACATCATAATGTTCTGCAAAAACACTTTTCTGGCTGTTATTCAACATCACATCTCAGGAACAGAAAGGGAGACATTTGGTCAGATGCCGAATTGGTGACACTAATCTTGGGTGTCCACCTTGAATTGTGTAGATTGTATAGGTCTTCTGTGGTGCAGCGGGGAAGATGTGTGTGAAGCATCGATGATTTCACAGACATGGATGTTAACCTTTAAGTGCAACTTGACTAGTTCACAGAGGCATACAACCACAAGGCAGTAATTCTAGTTTTGGCTCCTGAAGCAAACTGTTGGCCTTTTATTGTTTACTATGTGTGTCTGTATGTGTGTCCAGGTGATTCCTGCTGACCATGACCTCCAGAAGATGCTGCACCAGTATGAAGAAAACCGTGAAAAGATCCTAGCAGCTAGCCACCCCTGATACCCAAACATACAGCTACACACACACACAGAGCTCAAGATTAAGATTATAAGTTTTAGAAAAAATATGACTATTCACTTAATTTCTTTCAATTTCTCTACAGAGAACAATTTTGTACCCAATTACATTTTAGCCAGTATGTCTTCACAAAGTTTAATGCTCATAAGCTTCTTAAAATATTCTGCCCTACAGACTGGAAACGCTTTAGAGACAGAACTAACTCCAGAGCAAGTGAAATATTTCACTGACCCTTTTTTTCATTCAGCTTTTCATTAAAATATGTTAGAGCTTCTTAAAGGAACCTGAATGACTTGTTTTTTAGAGCTCCTCAGACTGTGAGGTTTAACTGATGCATTCTACATTGTGTGCAGAATCCTGTTCAGTTGTTATTTATTAGTTCACTTCTTTTATCTCACTATGTAATGTAATGCACTTGAAGTCTAACCTCACACTTACATTTTGCTGTTACTCAGATACATTCAGTCATCTGTTTGAATTTTTAACCTCTTTGAATCCAATCACTTGAACTGGTCAATACAGATTGCAGTCAATCACAGGAGGACCATCTGTTACAGTAACAACCACCATTCCACCTGCTACAGATATAGACCACGTGTATATATGCTGATAAGTGATCTCAAAGTAATATCTTTTTGTCCTGATGTAGGGTTGAAGTGCTTCTCTGTATTTCTATTTAATGAGGGACTGTTTGTTTCATGGTCTTTTGTATTTATATTTTGCCATATTAAAAAACATAATGTAATGTAAATTTTAAGCATGTTCTGCTTTTTGTGTTGGTCAGATATGTTAGTTAAGGGAGTTGGTAAGGAATAAAATGTCACGCACAGATAACGTGCGGTTTTGTGGCACTTTATGACTGATTTGTTTATCAAGAGCTCACTGCATTTTTACCTTCAATTAGCAAAGTAAACTCTGTTTTTCTTGCGTGCCTCCACGGTGAAAGGAGAATCCAAATAAGGTAAACATTCCTAAAGAACTGACAGTTGTTAAATATGGTCCCCAATGACTTCTATTCAAGACTCTGGTTGATCAGTCAGATGTATATTTACTGTTTCAGAGAACAATAGTTTCATGCATGCAGAACCTGTATGAGTCAGAGAAAGCAACCCTGGGACTCAAAACTGAAGTGATAAGATTTTGGTGGACAAAGGTCACTGTGACTGTACGACTGTCTCATTCTTGCGAATGTGATATCTCAACATCTTGATGGAATTTCTTCAAATTTAGTACAAATGTCCACGAGGACTCAAGAATGAAGTGATTAAAATTTGGTGGTCAAAAGTTAAGGTCACTGTGACCCCACGGAATAGTTTTTTTTGGCCATAATTCAGGAATTTATATGATTATGTTTGACAACATGTCACACAAATGTCTAATATGATAAAAGGGTTAAGTGATGGCATTTTGTTCAAAAGGTCAAATACACAATGTAATATCTCAGGAACAGAAGGGGAGACATTTGGTCAGATACTGAATTGGTGACACTCATCTTGAAACTGTTGATTGTATAGACTGTGTGTGAAGCATCTGGGTTTTCACAGACATGGATGTACACTGTAAGAGAAACTTGTCATAGGGTGTGTTTGTTTTGTCAACCTTTGTAATAGTCAATATGAAGAATATCCAACATGAATAATTTTCTGTCCTGAGCTCCGTCATGTGTCTGACGCTCAGATTCAGACGCTTTGTGGTGTCTGGAATTCATGGGTTTCTGCAGCTGCTTCTATTTCTCGGTCACAGATGTTTTATTTGCTGTTTTTACTTTCTGTGTCATCAGGAACTGAAGCTGAGCTCATCGAAGTATCAGTTCTGTTTTGAAGGATTCTGAAGCTGACTGACTTTACTAACATGCACTACAGGCATCAGAGCATATCACTAACACTACAGATTCAACTTGAGACAATGAGTGGCAGTGATGCACTTTTACGTGTAGTATGACCTTTTAAATCTTATTTTAATGCTGTCATTTTTTCCACACATGTTTGTGTTGTTCCCTTTTTACCAGGGGACAAAATTAAAGACTGGCTCTGTGTGAATATGTGCGGTAAGGATTGAGGAGTTTTTGGGATGTCGCATTTACACTGTATATTTTATATTCACTTAATTAAGTTCAATGAAGGGTATTTATTCAGTAAACATTTTTAGCATTCATGTGACTCAGTTTCAGTAACATGTAACCGCCTGTTTGACATCAGCTTGTTCTGCACTCGTCCGTTTCCACAACTGCTTTAGATATACATAATTTCAGTTTAAACTTTTTTTAGGCTTTCTCCAAATAAATGGCATGGTTGGAAGTATGAAAATTAGAGAATATGTTGCTAGTTTTTCAGTAAAGGTAATGAAACAAAATGAAACTCCATTTTGATATTGTTATTTATTCATGCATTCTAAAAGCTGAGAATAATCATATAAATGCATCCATGCTAGTGGTGCCAGCATGTACTGCTTACCTCAGGGAACTACTGAGAGGCTCCAGGATCTGCTATTGCTGTAAGAAAAAAAAGGTCCATTGGGATCAATGGAAATGACACGACTGTCTATTAAAGGCCTCTGGTAACACCATCACTCATGTCATCACTCATCTTACCAACAGTGTAACTTTATTACTCACTCAGTCACAGACAGTTTCCCATTTTCAGGGCTGGCCTTTCCTCTGTGGTACAGCCAAAAGAATATGTTCCCACAGGCCGAGAGCAATTTTAAAAAAAATCCCTGCACACATTGTAATTTTGTCTTTATCGTTGTTGTTTTTTTTTTTTTTTTTTAAATCTCTGTTAAGGAAACCAACAATGATTTGTCATCAGAGAGATCATTTATTTCTTTTATGTAGGACGACCTTGTGACCTTGTCTTGCAGAAGAGCCCTGTTTCAAGACTGAGTTTAAGGACCTTCGTTATTACAAATTATGGATTTGTAATTATATTTCAAATTAATTAAGAGAGTGGCATTCAATCAAAGTACAACAGACTAATTAAGACGCAGAAACCTCTAGGCAGGTAGTATTTGTAAAGCTTAGGAGTGCTACTTGTTTGCATAATAAAAATTTTAATAGCATTCAAACAGCAAATGCCCAGGGGCCCTGTGATAAGTTAATCAAATGCCTGCTAATTTGCCATTGATGTGAATAGGTGCCACATGCACATTGAATCAGCAGGGATGACAATAAATTAGAAAAGCTGACCTACAGGAAATTAAATATTTGAAAGTGATGCTGAATGGCTGAAAGCCTTACTGCATTATACTCCATTATATTTTTATGTTTTGAATTGCCATCTGGCACCTGAATTTTGTGTTTTCCTGTACATAAATTAATGCAGAAAAGACACAAATTAGTGCATCGAAATTCACCAGAATGCAGGAAATGATGTGTTTGACGCTCAGAATGTCTTGGGGGTGGACGCCAAACAATATTTTTGTTTTTTCCCTGGTGTGTAAAGCCATTAAATGTTTTGTTCATTTTTTGTAGAAAAAGCGCTTCTACCAAACACAAAGAAGTGTGCCCTGTGTGGTGCACATAGGTCAGTGGCTCTGAAGCTGTGGGGCGGGGCCATCCGGGAGGGCATAGAGCTGCTGCAGGTGGTAGTAAGGAATTTTTGGGGTGTTTGTTTTTTCAGATATTTAAACTCCAAAAACAAATGACACCATGGGATTCATAATAGGTTTGCAACACGAGGCTAGATTTTTTTAATACTATTTTTCAAACATGTAGGCAGGCCGGAACAGAGGTACGGAAATTAAAACATGTAACATATCATGTAGAGTCGTTTATATTTTGAAATTTGTTGTTGTCCCTAATGTTACGTCCCATCTGGGGGTGACTGAGAAATAATATGAACTATGACCCCATTTTCCCAAAGTCCCCAAGCAGCCACAGAGACAACTCACTAAATGTGCAAACAATCAGATTTATTAGCAGTTATATACTGTGTGAACATACTAGTACATTGCATAGACTCAGAGTGGGTAAAAAGCCAAAATAACAAAACCAAAAATACCTCTAACTTAAACAACCAAATCTAACCTGAAGAAATAAAAGATACCAAAATTTATTCACTCGGGCTCTGAGAAAAACCCAAGTATTCAGTGACATCACAAGAAGCTCTTTGGAACATTGTCGAATCACGCTGCTAGGTTTTGCACAAACTTGTGGGGTCAATATCAGCTTGAGTGCATGCTGTCATTAAAGCAAAATGGGGACACACTGTACCACATATAAGCTTCATGTACATTTTTCAAAGATTCTACATTTCAAATGAAGCTAATATTATCATTTGTAATGAAAAAGGAATAGTGTTACATTCAAAACAAATGCAAAAATATATGTATCTTGGCCAGTGGACTCAGACCTCTGGACCTCACTTTATTTCTACATAACAGTAACTGAACACCATAACAAATAAAACAACATTCAATGTGAAATGTCAGAAAAAACATCCTTCATATTTACAACACCCAAAACCTCTATTAATCTGCTTTGCTGTGTGGGTGTGGTTTGTGGAGAGACAGGACTGATAACATCAGCAACAACCGCACAGCTCTTATCAGAATCTAATTCAAATGTTGCTGAACTATGACTGGTGCATGGACGAATGGAAACATTTCCTTTTTTCAAATAAGCCCCACCCACTTCAAACTAGTGAGACAAGCAAGCAACCAGAGCATATATACGGAATCATTCAGGGGACATAATGTGAACATATAAAAGGGTTACCCCTCCATTAAAGTTTAAATCACACTATTTAGTCTCAAATTAACTGGCAGGTATTCTAATACACAGACTAAAAGCAAATGAGTACTTGAGTAAACCAACCTATATTTTCAGTTATATTTGGTAGAGAAACACACAAAATGCTGTTTTTTTTTCATTTACAACTCTTCAGTTACATACTGCATATAAATATACCTGAAATTTATGATAAAATAGCTAGCTCACCTGTTAGCATGTGCACCACATATAGGCCTTTGCAGCAGCCCAGGTTCAATTCCAACCTGCAGCCCTTTGCTGTGTGTCATCCCCCTCTCTCACACAACTTTTCTGTCAGTCTTCAGTTATACTATAATTAAAGGTAAAAAACACTCAAAAATAATCTCATCATGATAAAATAAAGATTAAGGGCTTTAAACAGCGAAAAAGAAATTAGCCTAATGGCATGTTCACATCATATCATTACAAGCAGCCAAGTGGGGAAAACATTTACAATAGTCTCTTACTTGTAATTCAGAGTTTGGGGAAAGATTTGGGGAAATTTCTGACAGCTATATTTTCCATATGGTGTAAACAACTACAGAACAACTACAGAAGTGCTGGCAGTGACACCAAAATAAAACCCAATTCCATTTCAGCTTATTAAACAAGATAGTTTATCTGTCTGTATCTGGTTTTCGCAGATGATTTATCTGGAGAGACTACAGGGCTGGCAGGGAGGTAATCATCTTGGAATACTGTGTGAACACTCCCAAGTTGGAATAACAGAGGTTTGAACGCAACTTAAAAGAGCACTTCACGTTGAATTTGTAGAGACAAACACAGGGAACGGAGAATCCAACTAGAATTACCGCCCCACAGTTGTATGTCCCTGCCGCCAGTCAAGTTTCTCTTACAGACCATGTCTGTGAAAACATGGATGCTTCACACACATCTTCCCCCTGGCAGCACAGAAAATCTTTACAATCAGCACAGTTTCAAGGTGAACACCCAAAATCAGTGTCACTAATTATGTCTCTGAACAAATATCTCCCCTTCTGTTCCTGAGATATGACACTTAATGGCCAGAAAATCATACTGTTTTAGCAAAAAGGCATGTGTTTGGGAAATACTGAGGACAGGACTTGATAATGAGACTTGTATTGTACTGCACGAGTTGTGTGAATGCCTGTTAATGGTGTGTTGATGTAGTTTTGCTGTTGTAAAATGTGGATCCTGTTTACCTGATTCTCCATTCACCGTGGAGGCTTGCAAGGAAAACACAGTTTTCTTCATGAATTCAAGGCAACACACGGTGAATTACTGATACACAAATAAACGTTTTTTGGGTGAAGTATTCCTTTAACAGCCATATACGGATATGTCCTTTTATCTTTTACTTGTTACTATGCAGCCTGAGCAGCTGAGGGTATCCCTGAGAATAGGCAGAACAGATTTCAAACGAAGTGTGGACAAAATTATGATGTGCGTTAAATTCTTGTTCTGCTCTTTAAATCTGTATCTGTGTGTTGTTAAATCTTGGCTTACTGGCTGATTACAGCTTGTATCTGTTTTGGGCTTGCTCAGTAGTTTTATTAATAATTTCTATGCATGTAAATGAACCTTGGGAGCTTGTCATTTCTTGTGATGCTCGACTATAACAAAGCTTTGTGCCAGCTGCTCCTCCTCTCCTCTGCCTGTTTCTGCTCTCACAGTATCTTCTCCCTCCTGCTGCCCTGTGCTGCCTCCTCCTTTACAGCTCTGACAGTCTGCTGTACCGACGGTCAGCAGTGAGCGATGACACACAGTGGGCTGCTTCTGCTCTTTCATCACGGCAAGATCAGACTGAGACGATCTGGTGCATCTACTGGCAGAGTGGGTCAGCGCTGGACCCGTCTCCATCACTGGCTTCCTGAGGCTCTGCTCCTCTGCCTCTTTCTCTGTGCTTGCCTTTCTTCCTTTCTTCCTCCTCTCTTTATTTGTGTTTTCCTCTCCTCTTTTGTTTTCTTCTTTTGTCTTCACGTCCTCTTTGGTCTCCTGCACATGGAGCTGGCCCATCCTCTCTGCCAGCTCTCTCAGCTCCTGTGCCTCGTCCATGGAGCTCAGAGAGGAGAGCTTTGGATTTGCTGGTTTCTTATTTTGTAGCTCTGTGAAAATGACAGTTTTATAATAAAACTGAAGCGGAACAGTCAGTACAGGAAGTAACAAAACAATAGCTTTCTATGGCAAAGAACATTGGGAAATACAACATAATATATGGTAATATGATAATAGACAGACATTATGCCACACAGTGTATAGCTATCCTTTAAATATATGTGGTTCTCTCTCTGCTTTACTACATTATTACAAAATTACTGTGAAAGGTGATTTTTGCTCACTTCCAATGGAATGGACTCCTCTTTCATTGGACAAAAATTTGAGCTACAGCTTTTTCTGCCATTCGGTGCGCAATGTGTTTGAAAATTTATTGCATATGTTACCTGAAATGTTACCTGAAGTTACATGCAATTTTGACCACTGGTTCCCAACTGGTGGGCTGTGCCACAAGAGTGGGTTGCGGGTTTATTCTGAATAGACCTGCAAGTGACTTGCAAATGTGTCAAGATTGTGTGGCTGGACCAGTTGGGAACCACTGCCTTAGATCATTTTGATTGATGTTTTACACAGCAGATCATAGTCCACACATATAATGTGCTGGGCATGAAAATAGCAATGATGTCTCATGTAGCTGTTGGTGAGTTATGGGGATGATTTATGTTTATTAGCCCAAACATTAGCCTAGGACCAAGCCACACGACCATCATCACACAGCTGCTGTGCTCTGCTTATTTGACACTATAAGAATAAGAATGACATTTTGGTCAAACCTGACTGGGATTATGGCTTTATTGCCTTCTTCATCAGCAAACAATTCATATTCAGCTTTAATTAACACACAATGGGCCTCATGCAGCAAGTAATACACAAACAATTTTTTTCTTATTTTTGTTCATATTCACAATTTGTTCTTATTGTGTCAGTACCCACTGATTTCTGGGATTCACCTATGTTTTCTTATTTTTGCTCTTCTCTTAGTTAAGAGAAAATTTCATGAGTGGTCGAGAGCACTCTTACCAAGATAAGACAATAAGATCTCATTTTCACAGTCCACAAATTGTTGTCCAATGAGAGGAAACAAGTTTTAAATTCGAGGTACATTTTAAAAAAAATGCATGAATTTCATACAATCAGTTTTAGATTATCACATCTTATAGAGTAATTATAATGATTGGATTATTCAATTCTGATCCCAGTTACTGTAATTTCAGTTACTGTGGATCCCTCTGCTGACCAGTGCTGGAATGTCACCAAGTACATTTACTCAACTACTGTACGAAAAAACAAATTGAGGTACTTCTACTTTACTTAAGTATTTAAACCTCATACCACTTTCTACTTCTACTCAACTATACATATATATAATAACTTAAGTTATTAGCCATTTTACAAATTAAGACTTTTGCTCACAAACCTACAGAAATATTCAAGTATACCTGAAATGTGTGATGAAGTGCTTTTACTTTTAATACTTAAGCCACCCAACCTGTGCATGCATGTGTGTGTTACCTGCCACAGTCTGCTGGTGTGTCCTGACAGGAGGCTCTGCTGTGGGCTGAGGCTCTCCAGGCTCCACATTCTGCTCTGCTTTGGATCCAGCTCTCAGTGTGATGTGCAGGGAAATGGCCTGAGGACCACTGAGCTCATCATCAGCTCTGCCACCATCAGTGTCACTGATGCTGCTGCTAATGGTGTGTCCTGGGGCAGTGGTCCCACCACTGCTTCTGTCATTACAACCACTGTCTCTGCCATCGTCACCAAGCACTTCATCAGTTTTACTTTGGATAGCTGAAGCAGCAGTTTTGGTGCATTTAACGGAATTTCTTTTGCAGAGGTCAGTAGCTGTGTTGTCATCATTGTAATTATGAGTGCTGGTGGTATGAACATCTTTACTGCTGCTGCTCCTGCTGCTGTTTGTGCGTCGAGGTTTGTCCGGTAGCAGGGGGCGGCCCCTGATGGCCAGGTCAGGGTAGATCATCTGCATCTCAATAATGGACGGGTCTGCACTGCTGAGATGGCAGCGTCGAGGCTTAGGCTGGGGTGTCACTGTACTTTCACTCCTGATGTCCAAAAACAGAGGTACCTGGCGAAACAAAACAGAGCTTAGGTCAATGGAGAGTGCAGCTGACCTGCTCTTTAGTCTGTCATATCAGGCTGTGCTCTGTAGGGACCACGGGTAACCTGCGGATGAACTTGTTTATTTGTGTGACTTAAACTGGACATTTATTGTGAAATGTAAACACTTCCTTTTTGCGCCTTTGCTCATGCTTTATGAAAGAAAAGGAGATAATGCTGCCCCACAATTCCTTGCAGCAGCAACATTTAAATCAATTATTTTTTATCACATTACACATCCACAGTCTGAATTAGTTGTAACAACCTCAAAGCACAATCAAGTCAATATCAAAGTGTTTACTGAGTTGAGAGGTGATTCTTAAGCTGTTATGTGCATCGGCTTATACTAAGATCTTTGCCTACAATGTATATTTTTCAAAAACACATGTTCTTATTGTTTCTTATGTGGTAATTCTGTTATGATATTTTACATGTCTTTTTATATTAACTCTTTCCAGTTTTTTCTTCAATGGAACCTCTCAGAGAAATTATTTCACATGATTATACTTGTTTTTCTTGAGAGACAATTAACATCTTGAATTATAATCAGCATATAAACCATTACACACATATATATAACAATAACACAGAACTTTTCAAGATCCAAAGTCATAAAATCATCAGGTTTTAAAAAGAAAACAGATAAACAACAACAGCAACAGTTCGGCTGCAGAACTGAAATTTCTCTTGTGGGAACTACAGTGGCCAGCAAGAAAGGGCAAGCAAGCCTTTCTAGAGCCAGTGTTTGGTTTTTCTGATGTGGGCTACTGTAAGAACAGCATGACAAACTTTGTGGAAGAGGACCCACTCTGTATATAGTTATTTGCCCATTCTAAGGTAAAGACTAGAATTATCGCATCACGGTTGTATGTGACTGTGCACCGGTCAAGCTTCTCCTACACCTTACATCCATGTCTTTGAAAACATGGATGCTTCACACACATCTTCTCACCAGCAACACAAAATACCTGTACAGTCAGCTCAGTTTCAAGATTAGTGTCAACATTTAAGTATCTGACCAAATTTCTCTCCATCTGTTCCTGAGATATGACATTGAGTAATAGCCAGCAACGTGTTTTATGCAGAATATTATGATGTCACAGTGAAGTTCACCTTTGATCTTTTGGATATAAAATGTCATCACTTTTATCCTGTTAGACATTTGTGTGAAAATTTGTCATAATCAGCATAATGATTCTTGAGTAATGGCGAAAAACATGTTTTGTGAGGTCACAGTAACACAGTTATTTTTGCCTCAGAGTGAACAATTGTGCCAATTTTAAAGAAATTCCCATGAGGTGTTCTTGAGATATTCCTGACAAACGGATAGACGCTCTATTACAGTTCTCATAGCAGGAAGGTTTTGATGTTTAAACATCTATTGATGTGTGCATGAAACCACACTGTTTGATAATTACTTCTCTCTGGTGGCACTGCTTTGCTGTCAGCTCCTTTTTCTTTTTCTCACCCTTCTCAACACAGTCAACCAGCCGTCGGCACTCTGCCCTACCTCTTTTCTATGTGCCTCTTCCTTCTTCTTCTTCTTCTCCTCCTCCTCTTCCTTTTGCTCTACTGGTGTCTTCTTTTCTGTGGTTTCCTCCGGTTTTGTAGGCTCCACTCTCCTCTGAAGAACCTCCAGCCACTCCTGCAGTAGAAGATCACAGCTGTCACATAAAAGCCATTCAATGATAAGAGTTACTGAGTTACCGCTGGCCATGTCCTATGGCTGCTGTTCATTTGCATATATGTGTTGGGTGGAGGGCAGGAAAAGACTCAGTATCACTATCAGTATGGCGTGGTTGTGTACCATGGTGATAAGCTACGCTCATGCTGTGAATTCAATCAGTGTTCGAAGACAAAAGTAATTTAATATTGCGAGCCAAATGTTTGATGTTTCTTTTCATTGAATTCCTTTTTTGAATGCCAACCTCTGTCACAGCTGTACTTAGATTCTGCTCATTGCAGCCTGGAACTATTTATTCCTTTGATTTTCTTTAAGAACAAGATCCTGGTTTTGAGTCCTCGTTATGCATGTTACTTTCTTCATTTTCATCTCTTTTAAATACACTTTGTTTAGGATAAAAACTGCAGCAGACAGCCATGCAAGGCCCTCAGATCAGACCCCAGAACACAGAAACACATTAACTGCACCAGTTTTTAATCAGGATTGTTCCATTTTCCTTTAAACAACAACTTATGCCATCAGAATCATTTGAAAGGTGCTTTCACCACAGAGCCTCCACAGGGGCTTTAATACAGCCAAACACAACATAATTTACTATAGTATAATCAGCTGCTGTTACTATGGTTATGTAAGTTTGGTTATTGTGGTTGCATGATTTCCGATCTCACCTGTGGTCCCAGCTGATCCTTCTCCAGGAGCTCCAGGAGTCGGTAACACTCCACCCTGGCCAGCAGCAGCTCAAAGCCCAGCAGCTTGGCTCTTTCTGGATTAGCATCCTCACTCAGTCTGTATTCACTGAAATACATCAAACAGTGTAGGACCAGACAAAAAGTGATGAGAAGGGAAGACCAAATGGCCCTCGCACAGATGACAGAAGCTGGCTTGAATCCAGCATGTTCTACATCTTTCTCTAATGCCTAAAGGTTCACTGCTGATTTTTTTTAGAGCAACCTCTAAATTTTCCCCCCAACTCACTGTTGTTGGGGGGAATTGTTTCAATTCAGGAAAATTAAGGGTAAATTACTGGCACATTTACCACCCCAACTCCCTGTCAGATTAGCAAACTTTCTGTTGCCGCTGTTACACTTATTAGACCCAGTGCTGCCACTGGCCACTACCCCTGTGCTGTGGTTTGTGCTAGCTGAATATACATTGCTACAGCTGCTAAATGAAGGCCAGCCTGAGGAGCTGACCGCCCGCTCTCCTCCTGGTGAAGTAGTCCCCTAACAGCAGGGAGTGAGGTGTACGGACCGCAGGATGCACTAGCTAGCTAAGAAAGAGTGCAGGGTGAGGAGGGGGTGAGTGAATCACTGCACTGCATGCAGCACAACAATAAAAATAAGATTTTACCTATTTACATAGTGAAAAACACTGACTGGTCAGTGTTGATATTGTGGTGGGTGGCCACAAATAAATCAGTGTCTGGGAAACACTGAAATTAGGTTTTCGTAGTTACTATCCCCAGTGGTGAAAATGACGGAAGGTGAAATAAACAACACAACTGTAGAAACAGTAATAGTTATCAAGCTCTGAGGAAAACAAAAAGCCATCTGGCTGGCAAAAACACAACTTGAAAATGCTAGGGGGACTCGAAAAGTTGTCTGTTTCATCTTTAAAACTGGGAAATGGTATTTTTGGGCCCACAGGGACTATCAGCACTGTTGCTATTGTTAGTACTGTTTTTTGAGTTAGCAGTGGGCCCGCACTGTTAGCATGCCGGTGTTCACCTGCAGTGTGCCATGTAGGCAGAGTCTGCACACCATTTGACAATTATTAGAGCCAGCAAATTCAGTGGATTGGGTGCTAAATTTCAGCTGTGAGAGCGATGTTTATATCACCAGGACCACATACAGAACAACAGGTCAAAGGAGTATAATGTCATTCAAAACATTTACAAGGATACAGTCATTTTTAACATTTCTATATCAGATTGAGATTTTTCCCTTTATTTTTCACAAGCAAACTTAAGAGAGGATGCTGAACACTTTTAAATTAGACTTTTTATCTTTTTGGTGCCATTTTGTGCATTTTGTGATATGTGTGCTATACGGTGCATGATTCTCCTGGCATGGAGACACTCTGGCTGCTGTTTGTACAGGCCTTGTCGCATCATGTCGAAAGCATCTATCGTCACTCTTGTTCTTCTTCTCATTCTCCTTGTTTCCTACCTTTGTGGAGTGTCAGTATGGGGCAGATAGCCAATAGAGGCAAGGACTGACTGAATGGTAGAACTGCTGAGAACTGGCAGGAGACAGTAAACAAACGGACCTGTGAATGCCTGAAAGAGACACAGAGAAACAGAAATACATTATATCAGTTATTTATTGAGGATCGTTTGAATTTAGTCATTGGAGCACTGTGACCAAGATATGGAGCGGATGGGACATTTTATAGTTAAAAAATAAAGTTGACAGCGCTCTGTGATGAACAAACTTTCTCATGGAGACACTTGCTGAGTCTCAATTCGATTCCCACTTTGGCACGTTATTACATTTTTTCAGATTTCATAGCTGTATTTTTTTTTAATCCAAATGAATAGTATTGTAGGAGTGTGTATTGATGATCAAACTCTCATTAAAGAGGTACTGCACACGTAAACATATTTTTGGGCTATAAACTAAATGAAAAAAAAAATCCTCTCTACCACATCCTATTCAGAAACATGTACTGGGCCCTATGGGACTATTACAGGAGTTTCATTTCAAAAATAAAATAAACATGTACATACACTGGGGACTTTTATGGTCCCTTGTGCTCTGGACTGGCTTCCTGTTGCATTTAGAATTGATTTTAAGGTCTTCCTCCCTGTATACAAAGCCATACATGGTCTAGCCCAAGCTACATTGCTAACTCTCTTGCTAACTATTTACCCCCTTGAACGCTGTGATCATCTGCTGCTGGTTTACTGGAGGTTCCCAGCAACAGCGGAAGAAGATCAGGGATGCAGCCTTTGTCAGTTACGCCCCAAAAATGTGAAACACTCTACCTATAGATATCAGGGAAGCCAGCTCGCTAAATATTTTCAAAAAAAAGCTAAAAATGTATCTGTTCACTTTAGCCTTTAACTAGCTCTGACTTTCCTGATAAAGGTCTGACACTCTTTCTTTTTGTGCTGCACGCTGCTGCAACTTTTCTACGGTGTTTTATCTTACTTGATTTTATGATTTATGGTTTTGCAGGACTACAGTTTTATGATGTCATGATTGTATGACTTTTTATGTTTATTTCATCTCATGATTTTATTATGATTTGAAGATTTGTGGTTTTGAATCAGTTAGTTTGAAACAGTTTTAAATGTCCTTTTATATTGAATTGTCCTTCTTTGTCTGTGTTTGTATGTTCATTAGGTCTATTTTCATGTGACGCACTTAGTGCTATACTGCCCTTATTATAGAGCACTTTCTGCTGCATTTCTTGTATGAAAGGTGTTACATAAATTCATATAATGTATAAATTTATTAGTAATATTAATATTAGTATTTCTATTAGTATGAGTAGTAGTATTGTTACAGGGCCACTAAAGTCCCGGAAAGTGATATTTTTGTATTTTGTGCGCATCAGTTTGTGCAAACATGTTATAATCTTGTGCTTATAAGATTATAACTTGTTCCCACAGGATTAAAAAAAATCCTTTTGTGACTTTAGGGGCTGTGTGGACTTAACTAAATTCAGGTTTATGATTTTGGAAATTATTTATTAGCAGGTTCAAAGTTATTGGCAATTTCAGAGCATATTGAACACTGAAAGCTCAAACTGTGGATTTCAACAAATTATTACCCCACTAGCAGCAGGGTCTATTGAGATGTCAGTCAATCCATCTGTCTGTCAATCCAACACTTAAACCCAGAGTGACACACACACACACACACACACACACACACATTCTGATTCTGATTAAATGAACAGTACAGAGCTCCGATGGAATGGAATGGTTTTAATGTAACCCTTGTGGTAACAAATTCAACTTTCATGTAATTAACTGTAAAACACAACAAGCTGAATGCATTCGTACTCCCCAGAGAAAGAAGCCTTGGTAATTTCAAAGCTGGATCACCAGTTGATTTTATTTTATTCATTTAAACACTGTATCAGCTGACATCATAAGCAAGATGGGGGCCTTTGGGTGTGTTGTGCTTTTCATCTGGAGCTTTCATCTGTTGGGCTGGAGCCTATCCCAGCTGACACTGAGCAGGTCTCTAGACTATCACAAGGCTTCCTCAGTTAATTTGTCTGTTATCACATTATCCCTCACAAACCTGGAGCCAGGTAGTATTCTGGCACTGTAACTGTCCATACTGCACAGGGGGAGGAATGGGGGCAGTGGTGTAAGGAAGTTACAACAGGCTCCAGTGCACACTATTATGATGGGCCCTAGTGCACGCTACCATGCATGTATTGTCTTGACATTGGACAACATCAATATACATATTACCCAGCAAGTATCATAGCACATCAGACAATAATATCAAAGTACATAAGACATTATTCATTCCATTGAATAGTTTTTATATTTATAGATTTTATAACTTATATAGAAAAAGCATATCATTATGTATTAACTGGCTATTGATTCTTTAAAAACAAGGTGGGGAAAACATGACGCAGATGGGTTTGGCTTTTTGAGGACATATATAGCAAATGGCACAGTTTTAAAATGGATAATATATTTTGATATCAGTGTTCTTTGAACACAGGTAGGCTATATTTACAAGGTGACAATCTGAATCACTTGCAAGGGCCTGCTCTCTTTATGACCCCAGGAGCCCCAGTGCAATCCACTGTCTATATTTACAGCCTTGAATGGGGGAATAAAAATGGCCCAGCTGCTGATTTTTCTCAAGCTCCCTAGCAAAATATTCCTGCCATTTATGAGTTCTACCTCCTCTGTGAGGAAATGACCGAGAGAAAGTAAGACAGAAAGAAAGAGTAAAAAAAAAAAAAAAAGATATCCACCTTAAGTGTCTTGATTTCCTTCCTCCAGGGTTGAAGAAAGAGATTGAGGCAGAGAGTCTCCAGCAGCTCGGTGGCTTTAATAAAAGCCGACAGATGTTTCCTGCAGTCAGTGCTCGGGGAATCACAGTCTTGTGTCACAGCCTGGTAGAAGGGGAACACGGTGAATGTCCCTGAGGGTTCTGGTTCTCTCAGCAGATACTGAGCTGCCTTCTTCAGGAGCCCCTCATCGCGGCACGGCCGGACCTCCGGACACAGTTGACGGTAACAACTCACATAGTCCTCATACAGCTCCTGTCGGGAAACCTCGGCCTGTTCCTCTGGTCTGCTGCCGTCCTTCATGACTGTCACACCGACACACTACAAACTAGAATGAGGAAGTACAGCTGTCAGACAACCTGACGAGGAAGTGAAAGTAAGAGCAGCTTTGCCACCACCTCTTTTCTTTCTCCCTCCTTCAAAGCTTACTGACAGATACCTTTGTTTTTGCTTTGTTTTGCTTCTTTTTTTTTTTTGTTTTAAGTTGAAGTAAAAAAAAAAAAAATAAATAAATAAAATACCAATTTGACCTATATAAAATAAAACATAATAGTGTAAAGTTTTATGAACCTTTTCTTCAGGCAAATCTTTAGGAACTGTACAGTTGCTGAAGAGGTATAGGTTATATTATTCTGTAAAACTAAAACGTCTTGTGACACTGCTGCAGTGTATAGCGACAGGGGCGTAAATATAGACAGTGAAGGGAGTGTTGTTGCACAGGGGCCAGTAGGGAGGAGGGGCCCTGTAGCAACTCATAATGTAATAACGCTTCATAATGCAATTACAGAAATGTAATAAAAGTTCATAATGTAATAACTTATTACATTATGGGCCTTACTGGCGCCGCTCATAATGTAATAACAGCTCATAATGTAATAACAGCTCATAATGTAATAATGGCTCATAATGTAATAATGGCTCATAATGTAATAACTGTACATCTGTAAAGATTTTCAACTTGTATAATTCGTTCATCAGGATCTGATGTGTGATTGTTTCCAGCCATTTTTTAAAGCAGCGTAATAGCAGATACACTAAAGAGTAATAAAACAAGGCACTAAGGTCACATTCATTTGGGTTCCTGCTCATATGGGCATTCTGAGTGATGAGAGAGTGGACCGGCTGGCCAAATAAGCTCATAAAAAGAAAACATATCTATTTTCAACGATAAAATTATAAGGAATGGGCACAGTGTGGAACAAATCAATAAAGGGTAGCACAGTCCTGGGATCAAGAGATAAGGGGGTGACATTTATCTGTTCAAAATAAAGCTGGTTTTGTGAGAAGTACGGGAGGAAATAGAAAAGAGATTATAATGACTAGAATAGGACACAGTAATCTGAATAGCACACTTTACATTATATGGAGGCATCCAGAAAGTCAGTCTTTGTGAATATTGTCAGGTACCAGACATCGAAGCTTGTTAGTTGCAGGAAATATTTGTCAGAGTTTAGACAGCTTCCTGAAGAGAGGCTTGATGACACAGCGGGCACTGTAGGAAGTAACTGTCACCAGAAGATGGCAGTAATGCGTGTCTAAGGAAGCAAGCTGCTGTTAAACCTCGAAGAAGAAGAGGACAGGATGCACGCATGTTCGTTTCCGGAGTCGGTCCGCACGCTGCCAGACTGTAAACACAAGTTACTGTCAGATTCAAAGAAGAATTGGCAACATTGGGCTATGAGGTGGTGTTTTTGTTGAGGTAAGTAGTGACATGTCACGTTAAATGTGGCCGGTTTGTTTGATTTAAACTGCTGTGAATGTGTGTGTTTGGGCAGAGTCCTGTCTGTTTCCACTCAGCCACGGGGAAATGTGCCTCTACATGTCTACTAACTCTTAACGCTTCGTCATTTCTAATAAGAGGATTAGGTGTAGTGTGTCCTACCGATACACGCGAGTCGTGACATTTTGTTTTCTTGCTAATAATGTAGCCGCAGCTAACGTACTGTTAGCAATAAATGCAAACACACCACAAGTGGTCCCAAACTGATTCTGTAACACGAGTATTAAAGGAGAACTACGCCAATTTTCAAAAATTAATACATGTCATTCCTTTAGTCTGAAGACCGTCCAAAAATATTGACAAAAATTAATAACTCCCCCAAATCCAAAAGCCAGAGTGCTAAAACTGAAATTTGTGATGTCACAGGGTATCAAGTTAGTCTGGAGCTGCTCCACAAACACTGAATGGTGAAAGATGTTCTAGATGACACTGAGGGCAGCCAGGGGAGGGCTCTGACAGTAGCCCAGGTTCACAAATATTCCAGTGATGTATTGGAGGGCATATGAAGGTGTAAGGGGTGTACCTACCTCTTATTCTAGTCAGTCAAAAAGCCATTGGAATATACAGAAGAGTATAGCCTACCTGTGTCCTCCTCTATAACCTAGCCATCTACCCAGTGATACAACCACCTCATCAACTCTCCTAAACCATGAAAATAACATTAATTTAGGTGTCGTTCCTGTTTAACAGATGGCGGTATTAATAAACAATCATAAGTTATTTTCTTAAAGTCCCCTACATTTGTTGGCTTCAGCTTCTCAGACTTGAGGATAACTTTTAAAAAACATTTTACAGCCCATGACTTGTCTCATAAAAGGATTGGTGTTAAATTATTAAATTGATGGTTGACAATAGAAATAATCCTTAACCCTGCTTCATATTGTAAGTGTTCAAGTCGTCACTGTTTTTACAGTGTTTGGAAGTTTTTGTCTCAACTGCTAGCATAAGAAGACTATAACTAGGGCTACGTGGTGAACAAATTTGATTTGAAAGCACAGGTAAGTGTTCAGTGTAAGTGAGAGGCAGCCTGCCTCTTTTTCTCAACACATGACAGAAATGTGTGACAGCTCATTGACCACAGCGTCTGTCTATGGGTCTGAACCCGGGGCTCACTGTTGACCGTTGTGACACATATGTGATCATAGATATTTTCAACTCAAGATTCACTGACCAGCTTTTTCCAAGCTCGCAGTGATTGTGTGGAAACCTTTGCAGGGTGTCACAGGTCCATTTAAAGTCTGAAGTTCAATTTCATAAATATTTGACCCTAGAAGTTATGAAAAAAGTCTTTAGATTTGAATTTGTGTTGTGTTAATGGCCACATTTTCAAATCTAATTTAATGTATTCGTCTTTTAATTTTCCTTACATTTAAGTGTCTAATACCTGTAGGCACCCTGCTTTAAACAAAGCCAGTAAGTGTATCTTGAGTTTAAAATATTTTTGTCACTGAGAGTTTGTTATGCTGTATAGAAGAGTTGGTAATGATGTGATTAAAGCAACTGCCTTGCTTTTATCTCACCATTAAGCTGTTGTGCAGTTGTATTTGGTTGCATTAAAGAAAATGGGTTGTAAGTTGAAGTTGCATGCAAAAGTTTGGGCACCCCTGGTCTGTGAGGGTAGAACAGTGCACCACCACTCCAGAGTCTGATAAATCTTTCTGCAGGTCTTTTACAGTCCAACAGGTGTAGAATTCATGTTGTGATTTTTGTACATTTCTCATTTTAGTCTCCCTCTGAATGTTTCTGTCCTGCTGCAGGCTCAGAGAAGCACAGACATGAAGAACAGAGGTGGTGGCTATGTGGACGGTCGGCTCAGACAGAGAGTGGAGCAGGTACAAATCCATATCCTCATTCTCATTGGGCTGTGTGTTATATGGTGGTATTAATTTAACAAATAAGGATAAATATAAAAGTGTGTATATTCTCACAATTCAGTAAAACAGATAAGCACACACACACACACACACAAACAAACACTGAAACATCAATTTTTTGAGCCCACTCCCCAGTAAATTTTTAAAAAGTGCCAATCAAGACATGAAAAATGTGACGTGTTACTTTTAAAATAAAATCTGTAATAAGCAATAATAGCATGGATATATGCAGTGTTTATTTTAAAAAGTAATTGAACAGCAGACAGAGATATATGTCTTAAATTACAGGACAGTATGGTAACCATCCTGCCATCAGAGGACATCATGAGGGAGACAGAGTCTGCTTGTCTCCTCGCATGAATTTCATGCTGTCTCCGCGTTGCTTTTCCTGTTGAAATGACAAGCAATCAAATCCTGGGTCTGTGTTTTACATTGAACTCTGTTTTCAGTATTTGTCAAGCTGCACCAGTCAGTATGTGGACCTGTCAGCCATGGCCCTTGAACTTCAAAAACAGTACAGGTAAGTGCATCAGAAGTCAAAACAGTGATTTGCTCTGGCTCTGACCCAAGCAAATGTGGTGACTCTGCTTAACTTTGCTTTGGTCTGTCCTACACTGACTGCTGCAGTCAGGAAATCATTTATAAATTGGATAATGAACATTTTGTTTGTTTATGAAAAATTATATTAAATTGTACAGAAGCAGCCTAGTAAAAATGTTGGCATTGTATATTTCTGCAAACCACAAATACATTACATTTGTATGTTTCATATGAGTCAAATCAGCTTCCGAAAGTGACGTAGAATATGAGCTGAATTTCTCACCTGGGTGTAGCACCTGCCAAGCTGCAGACCACAGGTCAAGGCCAACAAACAACAAAATGACTGATTCCAGTGGCTTTTTAGGCTTCCAATGTGGTTGTTTTGTAGTAACCTGTCACTGCTTCTCCAACAGGGGTTGTGCCTTTAAAACCAAATATTTTAAGCCAAACTATGATCTTTTCCCCATCATAACCAAGAGGTTTTTGTGCCTACACTTAACCACATGTTAACCACAGTGGTGCTTAAACGTAAAGTTTCAACTTATCCGCTACATAATAACAAGCAAATGTAACATATCCCTGGTTTACATAAAGAAGCAATGCCAATATTTTTTCTGGCGACTGGGTTAATAAAAGTATTTCCATCTCAAACAGAGTGAGGACAAAAACTGAACATTAGCACCTACATGATGGCAGGAGTTATTGCAGAGCTGTTGGATTTGTTAGAACTAAACTGGACATGAATGTACTGTATATTGATGTGTATCTATGCACATTAAAAGTGATAACGTTTGATTTATATTGTGTCTTTAGAATGGAGTATGGCAGAAGAAACAAGACAGCTTTCAGGATACAGGTGGAGAGAGGTAAGAGAGGGAAATGTAAACTGATGCCATATTCCACTGTGACAGTCGTTTGGCTTGCATGTGTGTTCAGGGTAATGATTTTAAACTGTAAATTCCCACTGGAGTTCCTTCTAATATAAGGGCAGACAGGATTTTTTGTCATGTAATCTCAGGGGAACATACCTTCTGTCAAGATATAGGAAATCTATTTTAAACAAGTCTGATCACACACACTCTCCAGTCCTGCGTACTAACCATTGCATCCCAGTGTTCTGTTGCAATGTTCTGTTATAAAACAGAAGCTGCGTTCATTGTAAAATACTCTATACACGCACAGCTGTGACCTCTAAATAACAGTATTACTGCGCCAATAGTCCGTTTACTGCTGTCCTCCATTGTGATCCAATGGACATTGAGATATTAATACATGTATATAAGGACTGCAGACTAATAAAGTTTTATTCAGTGTTATCCATCGATTTATCATTAGGTCATAGCCTACATTACATTTTTAATATATTTGTACAGTTTTAATTTGACAGGGACAAAACACAGAGGCCAGCTACTGAAGATGACAAATCTAGTCAAAGGTTTTTTAAGCGGCACCTGAGCCGCCTCACTGCGCAACTCCGAATGGAATGGTTGTGACATCTAGTGTTGTCACGGTACCAAAATTAGGACCCACGGTACGATACCAGTGAAAGTATCACGGTTCTGAGTAGTATCAGGATACCACAGCAAAAATGAGGCAGATGTGCCTTTTGTCATTTATAAAAAGATAAATCACTTTTCTATAATACATCAATAATATTTCAATGGCATAAATTACTTACTGACTTATTCATACTTCAAAAACAGCATCAATAAGTGATTAACATAGGGGGGATCAAAATAAAAAAATAAAATAAGAATCAACCAGCCACCCTCCTCCCCTGACAAGTAAAGAACAGTCCCTTCATAAGTAAAGAACAGTCCCTAAAGTGCGGTGAGGTTTGTGGACCGTTACCTGCCACAAAGAGAGAAATGTGAACGTCTTGTTTCTCCTCTGACACGTCACATATCTGTGTGCCGCCATGGCTCGGTTGTCCAGGTACTACTGGGCAGGCATGACGCCAACGAAAGAGGAAATTAGGCTACTGGCCCTGGAGTCGGACTTCTCTGTCGCTATTTGGGCTATTAGGCTATTTGACTGCCATATTCCTGTCTGTGACCCCCTTTCAACCCACAACCGGCAGGATTCACCTTTCGTTTCTGCTGCTGGTTGAAATCTGTACTCGCACAGCCTGCTGAATGATTTATTTTGCTCACACAAAATTAGGGATGTCCCGATCCAGCCTTTCACACCACTGGATGTTGTGAAGTCCGTTGGAGGGAAAGGAAGAAGCAGGTCCGTGGAGCTGGTTGGTTAATTTTTATCACGTGACATGCAGTGCACTTGCTGCATTCAAAAAAGTTGAGACGTGCACGAAAAAACAGGCGCGTCGCACCAATTGCGTAACGCTACAGCGTCGCTTTGGATTGTGAGCGCGCTTGACGCGCATCTTCATTGAAACTAATGGATTTGTGCGCGCAAAAGATGCTACATCTGAATGGCCCCTAACACCACAAGACATTGCTGACATTTAACAAACAATGCAGCCTTTCCTTTTCAGTTATTTTTGTAGTGTCAGTGCCAGCCTGGTGCTGCTGTTTCCTGTGTGTCTGCATGCTGGCCTGGTGGATTGATAGTAAGTGCTGGAGCCGATCACTGGAATGGACTGCTTGACTCGCAGAGCACTGGGCTGGCCGGAAAACCTGGATCGGTATCCAAGAAAAAACGGATCTGAGTTCTTGGATCTGCATTTTTCCATGCAGTCCAATCCGATGCCGATGCACGTTTTTTGCTAATATCGGCGGCCAATACCGATCCGAATATTGGATCGGGACATCCCTACACAAAACTATTTTTAGTCGCAAATGCAAGTAGTATGCTCGCACCGTAGAGCTCTGTGGAAAACAAATCACTGCCGACAAGTAAAAAGAAATAAATAATAACTTTCACTGCTCAAAGATACTCAAATGTCTGGAAAATAAACCACTAAAGCAGCATATTGAATGCCAGGTGGCCGGCGCGTGCCGTTATTGACCAGCCCACGCCGTTATTGGATACCACCCTCTTCCATGGCGATCCGAGCAGGTTAAAAGAAAGCTACTTTAAAGACACAGAAAACTCTGATTTTAGGCTCAAGATAACTCGCTAATCCATTAATATCACTTTTTGGTACACCCTTCTGGTGTCTGTTCATAGATCCAGAGTTTATCACTAGCAACAACATTTTCATTGGAGTAACAGTTTGGAAAAAACTCTCTTCCCTTTCAGAGAAGGACATGACAAAACATCCTATTACTAATTGTTAGTGGAGGCAGACTTTCATAAAATCAAGCACTCTCAGGCACTGAATCCAAACACACCAGAGGGTCCTGTCATCTAGTCAGGCCCCTTAGCTTTTCTAAAACTGCTGTAAACCACGGCCTCAAGTGTCTCATCGCTTAACTTTGGAATATGAACTGTGAGGAGTTCTGATTTGTCTTTTCTGTCTGTTTCTCCCAGTGTATGAAGCAGTCACAAAGGAGTCCGGGCTGAATGATCTAGAGAGCAAACACTTGGCTAAGAGGGCCAAGCACAGCCACAATGACACTGGGTAAACACACTCTCTGCTTACTGGGTGGTTTTGACCAGTAAGATTGTCTTTAACCTCAGGGGCTCTGAGCAGTCCCCTCTGATGTACTCTCTCTTTAAATGTACAACTAATACTATACACTCCTGTATGTTCACAGTGAAGGCAGCAGCAGCAGCAGCAACTCAGAGGAGTCCTCTGACAGTGACGACCAAATTCTGGAGAATACTGTAAGAAATTATGTGAAGTTTAAATCTGATGAAAATCTGAATATGTTTAAAGCGTGTTGGTCATATAAATTTGACTGGGGAGGCTTGTATTTATTCTCTCAACCCACGTTGTTAGATAATTAAGCATAATCACATATTTAATACTTGGACCTTTTTAAATGAGGGATTTAAATAATAATAATGTTTTTAAAAATGTAATCTGTATCTGTTTCTAGGAGTGTGTCAAAATACACACAATGATAGACCATGAAGCTGACGGGAAATGTGATTATGTCTGTAAATATCAAAACTTTTAGGATGAATTGTGACAAAATTCAAGTGTAGCTAACCATGTAGCTCAGGGTTTGGGGTTAATTGGAGGATAAGTGGTTTCATCCCCATCTCTTGCTGTCCACATATTAGGTAGTTGAGCTAGACACTTTACTTTTTACAGTGCATTTTTATGTACTAGCTACCAGAATCTGTTCAGAGAGAAATTGGCATGCCTGTATGGACAGATATATTGTGGTCCAAGGAATCCTCACAGTTCAGGAGTCTATAAGTGTAATACATGAAGAGCAATTTAACAGCAGCTGAAAAACTTGTTTTTGTTTACCTCATGTGGTTTAAATGGTAAGTTCAGTATTTTTCAACCCCTATTTTCCTGTGTTTTTAGTGTCTACATGGCTAATGGGAACAAAGATTTTGGAAATTTTTCCTGTTTTTAGTGAGAGCAAGACAGCCTGCAATGTAACCATTCAGGGCATGTCAGTTTTAGTCCATTAAAAATAGCTGGTTTTTGCCACTGAGAGGCTCAGATTACTGGAAAGGATCCCTACAGCGATAAAACTTTTTGTATAGCCCCAAAATCACAATCACCAAACCCACTAGAGTCCATTTAAATAAATGGTAATTTTATCATCATGAAACACACATCATTCAAAGTGGACTGAAATAAAGTAAAACTCCATCTTGGTTCGTCTTTACACTGTTCCAGCAATCACCAACTCTGGTTTGGTATAAATAAGCCCTTAATTCACTCAATTAAAAATATGCTGACTCTGTATTTGTTTAAATTACCGTTTATTTAAATGGAGTGTGGTGAAATTGGCAGTGGTGACTCCAGGCCTGTTTCTGGGTAAACCAAAAGGATCTCACTCTTAGAAAAAGTTCTATCTACATAGGGATCCTTTTCATTATGTTGACATATACTGAGAATATCAATATCCGCCATTCAGCAAAACAGTTGCTGTCTGTAGTGCTCTCACTCAGTACTGAACTGATTTCAAAAAGTGTTGCTGCCATTAGTCATTTAGACACAAAAACGTGGGAAAATAAGGTTTGAGAACAACCAAACTGACCCTTTAATAACTTACCTTGCTGCAGTGATGTAAAAGTGCACTCCAAGGTGTTCCAGTACACCGAGTGTGATTACAGGTGTACCAGAGCAACAAACTTGTAAATCTCAACCTGAAAATGTCGGTGAAATAAAACTTCTCAATGTGGTATTAAGAGGCTTTTTAAAGTGCTTTATAAATAGCTACATGGATGCCCTTACCACACCATAAAGTAATTACCTGTTCCTCAGTACACTGTCCAACTTTCCACCAAATATAACTGGGAGTAATTTCTGAGACACCTTCCCTTTAGCAGGAAAACAAACAGACATATGGGATGGAACACAAACCCCGTGGTAAATGTAATATCAGGCAGGGTCCCGAGGATGATGCATGTGAACGTTTATATTTGTGCTGTAACAGGTTTTGACCCTGGGAGGAACAGCACACTCAGTGCCTATTTTAAGAGTCTATTGAAAAAATTCAAAGTTGTTTCCAGTGGTAAAGAGCCCCTTTAATTTATGAAACAATGCAGCATAGACTTAGTGGTGTGTTTTCTCTCACATTTCCCAAATGTTGGACTGCTACTTCAAATGATGTGCACAGCCCTCTTGGCAGTGTGATCTAACCATTTATTGTTGTTGCATTTTACCATCCACAGCCCACCAACCACATGAACAGCTCTCTTACATCTCTGTACCGGAAGGGACAGCCTGACTCCAACACGTCGTCACCCAGGAGAGATCAGTCTGCTGCCAGCGTTCCTGCCAGCGCAGCCAGCCTCCCTCCCAGTGCAGGGACACTGGTTTCCACAGGAGGCTGGTTCATTGATAGAGGCAGAGGCTCTGAGAAGAGCAACATCTTCATCGACCTGTGTGAAGAGGAGCCAACGAATACAGCAACAAATGTATGTACCAGTGGAGGGCATGTCTGTGTATTAAAAGACACAGGACAGTAAAGATGCTGACATTTAGCTAAGTAGGTAATAACATCTAAGTCTTAACAGATGCGAGTTGTTTGTCACAAGGGAGTAAGCTGTGAGGATGGATTACTGCCTGTTAGATCCCAACCTATAATAGATTTTTGTGACTGATTCGGATATTTGAAAAACAGAAAATCCAATAACAATATTTGTTTAGCATAAAAACATAACATAAATAAACATTTTGGCCAGCATCCCCTGCAAACTGATATTTCTTTGTGTCCCCAGCAGACTGATGTATCCATGCTGGAGCCTGAGAAATATCCCAAAAAGTCAAAGAAAAGGACAAAGGGCTCTGCTGAAACTACAGAGTCTCGCACCCTGAATAAAAAAGGTACCACCTGTCAGAATCTTATCCTTGTATTGAACACCACTATGGTAATTCATATTCATATCAATCATTGTCTGTGGGGCTTCTTTCATAATTGATTAATATATTTGTTATTTTGTTTATTTTGTAATGTTTATTAAGGTTATCAAATTGATGATTGTGTCATCGATTCATTGGCAAAAATGACAGATCCTAATAACATGTACCACAGTCCACTGTGATGGCAGCTGTATTCTAATTTTTTTTTTTCTGTATAAATGATTTTTCAGCAAAGTCAAAGTCACTAGAGCTGCAGTATCCCACACTGAAGTTTGAAGATGTAGGAGGTAATGAAGAGACGTTGACGGTCAGTACCTCTAAATTTGCTACTTTGTTTCCTTTTGTCCCAAATGTTCATCTGTTGTAAACTGGGGTTGGCTGCAGTAACCAAACTCAGATGTTTTTTAGTCCTACATAGTGTGACAATGTTAAGTGTTATATTTATATAGTAGTTTTCACTTGCAATTATTTGACTTTGTTGCAGGATGTGTGTAAGCTACTGATCCACATGCGACACCCAGAGGTGTACCAGCAGCTGGGAATGGTTCCTCCAAGGGGCTTTCTCCTCCATGGACCTCCTGGCTGTGGAAAGACCCTGCTGGCCCAGGCTGTGGCCGGGGTGAGTACTAAACAGCACTAGGGCTGAAGAAGCATCCGCATCTGCAAAGGATGTTCATATCCTTCAAATCCTTGATCTCAGATTGCAATACATCCAAAATATCCAGTTTATTGAGCTCATCAAGAAGACACACCTTCTTCTCAAACTGCAGGATGTGGCTATATTCATGTCTGTGAGCCATACTGGCTGGCTATTATTGGTTTTAATAAATTATTGTGGTATATCTGTAATATAAAGAGCTGGGCAAATTAATTCCCTAATTTGTGTGATGTGCTTCACTAAACTGAGACTTAATCGCTTAAAGTCAGACTTTGGTTGCAAGAGTTTTGTCTTCTTGAAACAGCTTTGTAGTTTTGGTCGAAGCATTAAACACTTTAACTGCTGCTCTTTAAGCTGTTGTTTGTGTACTTGTGAAATAAGATGATGCTATTTATTTATTTATTTTTTCCTTCAGGAGCTGGAGCTGCCCATGCTGAAGGTGTCTGCGCCAGAGCTGGTGTCAGGAGTGTCTGGAGAGTCTGAACAGAAGCTTAGAGAGCTGTTTGACCTGGCTGTGGTTAGTAATGGTCTTTTTTATGCCTCTGCGCCTGAGATAGCCCTGGCTGGAGCCATTATGTTTTTGGGTTGTCTATCAGTCTGTCTGTCAGTCCATCCATCTGTCCGTCCCATCCTTGTGAACAAGATATCTCAAGAACACCTCATGAGAATCTCTTCAAATTTGGCACAAAAGTCCACTTGGCTTCAACAATGACCTGATTAGATTTGGTGATCAAAGGTCAAGATCAGTGTGACCTTGCATCTGTCTCATCCGTGTAAAGATGATATCCCAGGAACACCTTAAGGAAATTGCTTTAAATTTGACATAAACATACATTTAAACGTCAACTGAAGAATAAACTGATCAGAATTTTGTGGTCAAAGGTCAAGGTCACTGTGAGCTTACAAAATATGCTTTTGGCCATAACTCATTCTGTGCTAACTATGACATAGCTTCACACAAATGTTTAATAGGATAAAATGATGAATTAATGACATTTTATATCCAAAAGGTCAAAGGTTAACTTCACTGTGACATCCTAATGTTCTGCACGAAAGACTTTTCTGGCCATAATTTAATGTCATATGTCAGGAACAGAAGGGGAAGACATTTGGTCAGATACTTAATTGGTGACGCTAATCTTAGATGACCACATTGTAACTGTGCCGTTTGTATAGATCTTCTGTGCTGTTGGAGGGCAGTGGCTGTGAAGCATAACTGTAACTGGTAATTATACTATGTCTTAATCTCTGTCTTTCCCCCTGCAGAGCTCTGCTCCGTGTATCCTGTTCATAGATGAGATAGATGCCATCACGCCCAAGAGAGAGGTTGCTTCTAAAGACATGGAGAGGAGGATTGTAGCCCAGCTGTTAACCTGCATGGACGGTAGGAAACTCTGTGTACAGGGTGTCATGTAATTTGCCTAAGGAAATGTCATACTTACTGAAACAAGCAGAGTCATGATAAAGTGAAGGTGATGTTTCAGCTGTTGAGTAACTGTCATCAGGCAATGACCAGTCAAAAGAGGACCTATTGATGGACCAAGTAGAGCACTACTTACTGTTAAATTGTGCAGTGTAGTAGTAGTTGTGCAGCAAAAAATGTCACTCAGTTGAGTTTATTGCAGTAAGTGCCCACTTGTTTGCAGGTTATACATAAACCAAATAAATAAGAGTCCCTACTATTAATGGGAAAGTGCAGGAATTTCAGCTTTGGTTTTGTTTACAATGTCCATCAGTCAGACAGTTGGTTTATATAGGAAGCGATGTCAGTACTCAGAAAGCAGAAGAAAGATACCTGATGTGAGTATCCCATTACTGGACTTCCACAGGTGAAATGACATTTAACTGGTGCTTGCCTCCTGACAGATTTGAACAGTTTGACAGTGATGGCTCAGGTCCTGGTTATAGGTGCCACTAACAGGCCGGACTCCCTGGACCCAGCCCTCCGCAGAGCGGGACGCTTTGACAGAGAAATCTGCCTGGGTATCCCTGATGAAGCAGCTCGTCTCAGGTCAGCCATACATGATCATGGAGGAATCTTCACTATGATTTTAAATATTGTAGTCGTTATAAGATGATTTTTAAAAAATACTACTGGTTATACTTTTCGGCTTTACTTGCTGAAATTGTCACAGCTACATATATGGATCCCTAAAGCACCACATTTCCTCCCAACTTTGATGTCTAGCTCTTCTAGCTAGGGGCCGTTTCTAGTTTCTAATATTTCATTTTTATGTAGTATGACTTTGTCTTTTGATCTCCCTGATTTGCATCCAGGTCATGCAGTAGATTCTTCCTTCTTTGAAGCAATCACAAGAATATTTGCATGTTGTTAGGATTTAGGCAGTTGCCAGCTGGTCAGTCTCTGACATCTGTTGATACCATCACAGTTTGAAACAGAATGCTTTGTGCTTTGTCAGGATCTTGAAGACACTGTGTCGAAAGCTGAAGCTGCCGGAAGACTTTGACTACCAGCAGCTGGCCCGGCTCACCCCAGGCTACGTGGGCGCAGACCTCATGGCTCTGTGTCGAGAAGCTGCTATGAGTGCTGTCAACAGGGTTCTGCTGGAATTAAGAGGACAGAGCCAGAGCTCTAGTACAGAGCTGTTAACAAACAGTGTTCAGACTGAGACTGTTATGACAGAGGGAGTGGTCAGAGAGCAGCAGCCATCAGACATAAACCCAGAATCTCAGGAAGAGTCGGGGCAGAATCACGTGGAGGTATGAGGAGCACCACCAATACATCTCTACTGTGTATAAGACGGCAAATGACAACTTGCTCTGTCATTGCATGATGTGTGTTCTTCTCCTGAGCCTCAACAACAGTGTCATCTTGCAGCTGGAAAAACAACTACTATTGGATGTCTGCCAAGATGCGAACATAAAAGCTGTGTTAAAATGAGATTTTTTTTTGGTTTATTTGGTTTTTTTAAATCTAAAAAAAAAAATTGTTGAAACGAAAAAATACCCAAAATAAGGACTTTTGCATATGAGTTACAGAAATATTCACATGTGGAACTGTTGTTGGACCTGTCATTAAGCATACATGATTAAGTAGGTTTGTTGCCCTGGTGTTTTCCAAACATTAGTGAACTTTTAATCTCGTCAGAAAACATGAATAATGTAATGTCACTACCTGCCAGTCAGTTTGAGAGTGACAGCAATTTCCACTTCTGTGTTTTTAATTTTTGGGGTGTGGCCTTGAAATCACATAAGCAGGGCTTTATTTCCCGCTTCTTTGGGTTATTATAATGAGATGTGTTCTGTATCCAGCAGGGGGAGCTGTGGCACCTGCTGCAACTGCTGAAGAATACGGCGACGCTGTCAGAGGAAGAGCTGGCCGGTCTGTCCATCCTCATGTCAGACTTCAAGGCCTCTCTAGCTAGTGTCCAGCCCTCAGCCAAGAGGGAGGGCTTCGCCACCGTGCCAGATGTCACGTGGGAGGACGTGGGAGCCCTGCAGGACATCAGAGAGGATCTCACCATGGCCATACTGGTAAACACACCAGGCTTCTTCAGGTTTAACATCCATGATCCAGACTAGGGCCCAAACCGAACAGACCAAAAATCATATCTCAGTATTTTTAGGCTGAATAGCATTACAAAGTAAATATCTTGTTATTTTCTAAGTACAGGACTAAATGTTCAGTTGTAAGTCAAAGCCACATGTGACATTTCATAAGCACTTAAATTAAAACAGACTATGATCAAAAATAAAATGCAGAAAAAGCTTTTCTCCCCTGTTTGAAAATATACAGCTGCAAAATATGAAAAAATATGCAAAATAAATAGCAGGGCTGTTTGTTAGCAGAGGTTGAAAGTTTAGTTGCACAGGCCACAAAATTGTTGCACAATTATAAAAGTAAGTAGGCGTAATTACACTTAAGTCCATTTTAGTTCGAGTCTGTCAAATTCTGTGTTGCAGGAGTTAAAAAATCATCTTCTATGACCTTTCAAATGAATACAGATTTAACAATGTACAAGTATTTAGCTTGTTTTAAAACATACCTAATCATGGTCTAATAATAACACACTAAAGTCAGGATAAATAAAATTATTTTCAAAAATTGGCAGTAATATTGCATACTGCAGGAAATGTTCTTCAACGTGACAGCCCTACTTGTTAACTGGTATGAGCCATTGTGTCACATATGAGACTCAGCTGACTCCCTGCTGGGACCATTGGGTCCTGCAAGGGCAAGATATGGGGAAGAGAACTCTCCTTTGTGTGCTCATGTTATTCAGGATCATTGGCAGGATTTTTGTGGTAAAGCCCGTCAGTGTATCTGTAGATTGTCTTGTTGAGTTATTCCATGACTGAGGACATCGTCCCTTTGATATACAGTATAAGACACTCTCAAGAAATGTTAGATGTGCCTCTCAGACTGTGAGGCCACTTCTCCACCTATTATTGGATACAAGTCATTGGCAAGTACTGACTGTGATGTGTGTGTGTGTGTGTCCTCAGGCTCCGGTGCGTTCTCCAGAGCAGTTCAAGGCTCTGGGACTCAGCGCCCCATCTGGTGTGCTGCTGGCTGGACCTCCAGGATGTGGAAAAACTCTGCTGGCCAAGGTTCCCCCCCGCACCACCACAATATACCTAATAATTAGCTGAGGAACACAGCACTGTAATATCTTTGAACGCATCGAGTGCCATTGACAATGTTTAATGATATTTGGTGTTCTGTCATTTTTCTGTCAACTTCTTGCAAATTTCCCAAATTATTTGTAATCGAAATAGAACCTGATGAGGTTAGTCTGATTTGTTATGGCTGATTGATATTTCTGTTATTTTAGAGTGTGTGTTTTTTTTTTTTTTAATTCACGTAGCTGAGGCCTGTATATACATCATCAGTCATCTTAGGATCAGATCTAGGGCTGAAAATTTGACTGTGATTAATAAAACCCCTCAGAGAGTTGAAAAGAGGACTTGAAGGGTAATTTTTGTGTTGTGAACCTGGACCATATTTTCCCATGTTGTTGTGTCTGAGTGACTAATGGGAACAACAGTTTTTCAAAAACTGCTGCTCCCTTCAGGCACTGGACACAAAAACATGGGAAGATAGGGTCCAGTGTGGAAAATACCAAAGTTACCCTGCAGATTTTTTATGTAGCTTTCTGCACCAGTTAGTTCTTTGATGAGAACTCTGAAGCATTTTGACACAAAATCAAGTGTCATTCATGCATCACAGGTTACATATGTTGGTAGTGTGTTCTTAAACATTTTGTTTCTACAGAGACAGCAAGGCTAGTCATTGTCTCACTGTGTCTCACTGTTTGTTGTCTCCTGACAGGCAGTGGCCAATGAGTCAGGCCTCAACTTCATCTCTGTCAAAGGTCCAGAGCTGCTCAACATGGTGAGTCACTGAGCTGCGGGAACATGTTGATGTCGCTGAGACTGCCTGGGCAATGTTGCATTGTTTTGGTGTTGGATCATAATACAGCCCACAGACTGACGCTTATTAACCTTTAACCACATCTCTGAGAGGCTCATTCAATTTGTTCTGCTGGCATCCTGATGATTTGCTGAGTTTGTCTTGCTCTTTCCATATCCTCACACTACATATTATAAAAGAGTGTTCTCCTCATTCACCACACCATGAGTGAAGAGGGCTGATGCTAAATCATCTGGTTGCATTTACTGATGAATCTTTGTGTTTGTGTGAGCAGTATGTTGGAGAGAGTGAGCGGGCTGTCAGGCAAGTCTTTCAGAGAGGACGCAACTCCGCTCCATGTGTCATCTTCTTTGATGAGATTGATGCTCTGTGTCCTCGCCGCTCAGGCCATGAGGTGAGAGGGATGGACTTCATGACTTAGAAGGGAATCTATGAGTATTATGTTCCAAACATCAGATTCAGATTCGGACCAGGAGCAGCAGCTGCGGAGCTGTGGGGTTTACAGGAAGTAACTAAGATTCCTTCCTTTTCTTTGTGGAGAGTTGATGCACAGCCACCTTGATAAGAAGGAAAGTGCTATTTTCTGAACAACTTGTAATCGCAAATGACGTATTCAGGTGTTTTAGGTTAAGTAATGCCCTTAACAATCAATCACAATATATAGGTGCACAAGGGATGTAACAATATATCAAATTTTGCAATATTGCAATAAAAAATTACTTATACTGTTGTCGGATTGTGACAAAAATCACGATATTATATTGTTATTTCACTAGTATAACTGTGGTCTAATATCTCCCTATTAGAAATTGTCAGGGATTGACATAAATGCTTGCCAGGGGCAAGTAAACACGGTGTTCAGGTAAGTGGAATGTCTCAGGCACTTGTCTGATAGTGCAAGGCTAGCATAACGTTATCTGAAAATAAACTGCATACCGAATTGCTAAAGGGAAGCTTTTCCAGCTGCATGTGCCAGACTGTCTCGCCACCAAGTGTTAAACAGGACAGATGAGAAAAATCTAACATACGGGACACTACAAACGTTTACTTTGGGGTCAACAATGTCGTATATGACAGCGTTACTATTTATCTCTGGCATGCTGCAAGAAAGAGAATTACTTTACTTTTGGCCAGAAGCTAACATTAACCATCCTGCTGTTCCAACGAGGGCTCTGGTGCGATCGTGTCCCGCTGAGAGCTTTGTAATCCAGCCCTGAACTATGCTGTTGTTTGGTAAACTTTGTTAAATAAATTAACACTGAATGTGTCCTATGATCATTTATCAAGTTTTCTGTGTTGGAAACGGTTACTGGTTTTGTTAGCCGTCTATGATGCCTGGATTGAGTCTGTCAACCCAATCAGAGGCTGTGTTTCTGACGGTGTGGCAGTGCAAGGCAAAACAGGTGTAAAAATTACATTTAAGATGGAGTTGTCCCAGCTGTGTAGTTGTTACATGTTAATTGTATGTTTTGTGCGTTACAAATTCATAAAAATCGTCCGAATCCCTGTTGATTATTTTTTTAAAAAGCTTAATGTCAAGCCCTGATTGTATTGTTTTTGTTTGAACAGCAGATGGCGCAATCATCTCTCAGTCAAAAAAACAGACAGGCTCAGACCCAAATAGAACATGGAGAAAACATAGAAGAAATTTTTTTTTATTTAATAATGGAAGTTTTTAAGTCATCATATTTCATTGTTTTTAATATCATGATAAATACTGTAGTGTGGACTTTTTACCATGATAATATCGTACCACGAGTTTTATGATCGTTACATCCCCAAACAGTAAAGGCTCTTAAAAAAATGTTAAACATGTATTTATCTCAGTGGAAATGTGACCATGAAACCAGATGTCATCGTCCTCACGACTTATCTCCTGTTTTTTTATTTATCATTTGTTCTTCAAACCAAAGAATGAGAAGTCTTAAATGCTGCATCACATACATGCTGTATATTGACTGGGCATTTTTGTAGGGGTGTAAATCTCTGGCTTAACTTTGACTGGATTCTTTAGGTTTACAATTCTATACTCTGAAACTTTTCTCATACTGCTACAATATGAACAAACAGCAGATTAATGTTAATACATTTTTCTAAAAACTTGGACCAGAAGTGCCAAAACTGCAGACTTGAGACTGTTGCCATGTTAAGCTATGAGAGCAACCCACTCATTGATTTCTACATGTGATTTACTGTGTTATTCCTCTTGACAGCTTTTTTTTTTGTCTGGTCTGGTAATGTATGTGTATGAGCAGTGTTTGTGTGTGTTCAGTCAGGAGCCAGTGTGCGAGTGGTCAACCAGCTGCTCACAGAGATGGACGGCTTAGAGACACGGCGGCAGGTCTTCATCATGGCTGCAACCAACAGACCAGGTACACATCCAGATCCAGATCCCGTCAGAGCTGCAGACTAAACCAAGCTCAGATGGTCCCAGCTTCTCTGTTCATTAGAAAGGAAGGACAGCTGGAAGAAATGTATGTTTAGGGCAGTTTTCACCAGTGGTGGAATGTCACGAAGTACATTTAATCAAATACTGCACTTAAGTACAGTAGTGTGTGGTGTATTTGAATGCGCATATTTCCAATTTGTGCTACTTTATGCTTTAATCCACTCCATTTTAAAGGGAAATATTGTACTTATTACTGCACCACATTGATTCCTCAGATGTTGTTACTAGTTACTGTTCAGATTAGGATTTAACAACAAAAACTAATAAATCATAATACATTGTTAATTTTTTAGATTGAACCAGCGGTTGTAAACCTCTGACCTTTGTATAGTGTTGTTTGTAGTTGGTCCTCCTAAAGTATGCAAGACCCAAAGAGGTCAAATATGCATTTTTGCATTAGTAGAATTTTAAATGCAGGACTTTTACTTGTAATGGTGTATTTTTTTCACATTTGTGCATTGGTACTTTAAATGAAGTAAAAGATCTTAATACTTCTTTCACCACTGTTCTTCAATCTGTAACAAGAATTTTAAACTAAATTCATTTTTTGTTGTTGTTCTAAACACTAAATGACTGTCTTGTGTCTTGCCAGATATCATTGACCCTGCCATACTGAGGCCAGGTCGTCTGGATAAAACCTTGTACGTGGGTCTGCCGCCTCCAGCAGACCGTCATGCCATCCTGCTCACAATAACCAAGGTAAATGTTCACCAGAGATATACGCATGGGACCCACAGTAGATGGATAAAAGTCAAATGACTCATAATGTAATATTATGTTGCTAGATGAGTTTCATTTTTTTCTATTTTATTTTTTATTTGGAAAAGCAGTAAAGGTACACATGAAATGCCATGTTGACCCCGCCTCTCAAAGCTCTAGCTTTTCATAAATGAGCAGAGCAGTACTATAATGTAAAATTCCCTTTCTTTTACCCTTTCTTGTTTTATATGAGTTATGTTTTTCCCTTTTAACATTTGTAGTCTATTGTACTACATGAATACATTTCTGTGACCTGGGTCTGACTTTATCCCAGTAAAAAAAAAACCTTAAAAATGCCAGAGCATATCTTATCAAAGCTTTCCTTTCTTTATGGATTTCTCAATGTAAGAACCTAAAATAGATCTGCTGTGTTGACTAATGCAGGCTTCCATTTACGCTGGTCCTGATATTTTTTTAGTATTTCTCCAGTGATATAATTATCATATTGTACCTTTCCATTTTTATCTTTTTTAGCATCCGTTTGGTAATAAAAACTGAATTATACACTCAGTCATTTCATGAATGTGTAAGGTTCTTTTGACAAAGGTTTTTCGACCACATTGAACCAGGTCTTATTTGTCGATACAAGTCTATCCGTGGAGAGATTTAGACTTACTCAATTCATTGTCACCTATTATAGCTTTCAGTGGAATACTGCATGATGTTTGGCACTACATTTCTTTCCACTTTGCTGCGATGCTTAGGGAAAGGCCATCTTTCTTCTCAGACAACTCATAACTCTTCGACCTGATCCTGTAGCTGTTAGCATCAAGTGTGTTCTACTGTCATCTTTGTTGTTTCTTGACAAAAGAAGGTCTTTTGGGTCAGAAACTGATAAATCATACAGTGGTCAATCCTAAAATAGTGCTACCAGAAAAACAACTCTAAAATCCAACGCACCTGTGCACCTGCGGATAAATTCATAGTTAGGTAGCAAGGGCTATGCTACCAGTTTCCTCCTGCCTCCAGTCTTTGTGCTAAGCTAGGCTAACCACATCTGAGATCATGTTTGGACGCACAGAGATGAAATAGGTGTTGATCTTCTGCAGGGAGGGACCAGACCTCAGCTGGAGCAGGACATCTGTCTTAAAGAGATCGCCTTCGACGAGCGCTGCGACTGCTTCACGTAAGTACCAGCTTGAAACAGCAGCTGTCCTCAGATGCTTACTAAACTGATTGATACTCTTTATCCTGGTTTGGATTCCATTGTCTTGCTGACTGTGATACTGACTAAATCTAGAACCACTGATCCATGAACCTGATGACGTGAATGAAATCTGATCCATATTTACTCTAAGTGTGTGTGTATTTGTTTGATCCAGTGGAGCTGATCTGACTGCATTAGTGAGAGAAGCATCTGTGAACGCCCTGAGGGCCTACCTGAAGTCCCAGCATTCCTCAGCTTCTTCTCCTGGTAACTTGACTCCTCCCTCTGCAGTCCTGTACAGTATAATAGTACACTATTTAAAGATGAAACTGCAATCCTACATGGGACTGGAATTAGCAGTTGGAAAGATTCCCATGGTTTCTCTTTACTGGTAACTTCTGGTAGTGTTATAGTTTGACATGTGGGAGTGAACGTGGTGTAAGTGTACCTAAACAGAATTAATTAATGGTGTATTTACATAATGTGAGGCGCTAATTTGTTTTACTTTTCAGATTTGCATATTATTAACAATAATTTTGATATATGCCTGGACCTGCATGGGGGGGTTGGGTTGACTTCAATTAAATCTAGTGTCAGAAATGTGTACATTCTAGTCTGATCTTATGTTTGATTATCATGTGAAAAGGGAACACAGCCAAAATTAAGAATTCCACTCTTATTTCCATTGCCTAGGAAATTTCGATCAGTATTTGTGAACATGAGCTACTCTCTCTCAAAGCTAGAAACCAGAGAAGTAAGTCTCAAACTTGTGATGTTTGTAGAGCTGCTCTATAGACAATGAGTGGTAAAAGTTTGATACCCAAATGAGTTTTATTTTATTGTAGTGTTCTCAGTTCTGAAACAGATACCCACAGTGCCCATATGCTCAGAACAGTCCCCTGGGTGCTCTCAGTGTCATCCAAAACATCTTTCACCATTTATTACAGCTCCAGACTTTATACCCCATGACATCACAAATTTGAGTTTTAGCACTTCAGTTTTTGGATTTGAGAGAGAGATGGTTATGTTTACTGATATTTTTGGATTGTCTTACACCATAGGAATAACATGTATGAATTTTGAAAGAAGCGGTGAAGTACCCCTCAAGTCCGAGGCAGTTTTGTGCTTTAGTCAAGACCAAAGCGTTTAAGAACTCAAAGTAATTCAAGACCAAAACAACAAAACAGCTCACATTCACTTTCCTTCATCTCAACGTATTCTTTTTTATTCATAGTGAACTGTAATATAACGCCAATCTCTCAGTACAGCCATTTAGATTTAGAAAAAGTCTACATGTGGTAAGAACAACTGAGAGGAAAAAAAAAATTATATTAGACTTTCAGAGTTGGTTTGTAACGTTGTGCAGGATATTTTGTTTCTGATATATTTTTGCACATTTAGCTGCATTCTAAAACAAGGAATGTTTAGTTATTACTTTGTGTGTAAGGGTATGCAGAAGTCACAGTTCAGTTTATACCTAGATTTAGGAGTCACAGTTCAGTGCCAGTTTAGCACAGCGGGATAAAACACAGCATAAGGATCCATTTCTTTTTATTTATTATTATTTAGACAGTAGTGCAAGTGTCAAAGATGGACAGAATCCTGTTGTTGGAGACTAAGAACATTTTGCCCATTGGTAAACAATTTCCATTATAAAAACATGGAATATTAAAAAAAATCCTTTATAACACTGTACGAACACTCCGTAAACTATGGTTGTAATGGTTTGTGTATGTATGCTGAACCATCATGGTTTGGTGCATGCAGATTTCACAACATGTAGATTGCTGCAGGTTATGTGGGACACGTGCCATAAACAACATGTGCTAAGGTTAGCAAACATTCTAACAGGAAATACAAAGGGATAGGGATGCTGCGATCCAACTTTTTCACTTTCGATCTGATACCACAGCCCTAGTACCGATCCGATACCAGCACATATTTCTATCTCTGTTCTGACCAATAGGTTCACTTTTTTTAGTACTTATTTTGTAATGTGGAGTGATAGAAAAGGCTTGATCAAGTGCTATTACTCAAAATGAGAATAACATACTTCCCGAGATGAATAGTCCACAACAGTAGGTTATTATGACAAACTTGAGCCATTTCTTAGATATTTAAATTTTTACACGTTTCTACGTTTAATACACATTTTGTATTTGGCCGTTCCGTCTTTCTCGCTTTTCAGAAGGAAGTACTGCCACACCGCTGACATTTTTTTCAACTATCCACGCTGTTTTTCACCCGGTTGTTATCACGTGACCTCCCCCTCTCCTCTGTTCTTCATGTGTTACAATGAAGTGCTGGATGGAAAAGCTGGAGCGGATTTGTGGAATGGAGAGCTAGTATCGCAGTGCTAGTATCGCACTTTTCCCCTGCAGTGCAGTCCAATCCGATCCACGTTTTTTGGCTGGATCGCAGCATATTTTCGATCCGCGATCCAGATCGCAGCATCCCTACAAAGGGACCTATTTAGAGGATTGAAACGGTCCATAAGTTTAGGAAGGTGTGTTGGCAATGCTCCACCATTGTAGGGTCAGTGAATGCAAACGCATCAAATATGCTAGTGTTTGTGTGGTGTTGAACAGAAGTGTTTTAAATTCTCCTTATTTTTATAATGAAGATAGTTTACCAAAGTTGGCAGTGAGCAAAATGTTACCTCAGTCCCCAGCAAGAGGACTGTGTCTGCCTTTGACACTCACACTGCTGTCTGTTCAAAATAGACTGTTCACTGACCCGTTACAGCCCTGGTTATTACATGAACAAAAACACACAGTGAAAAATAATCTGAACTAAATCACAGTGCAGAGCAGTAAATGTTCTAACCATGCAACAGAAACCAAACAGGACTGTGTCTCTTGCCCAGTTGACTCTTCTGTTTATTGACTTAGAGGTCGTTCATTGTTTCACACAGGTCACTCGTTCTCCTCCAGCTCTGTCACTGATATCAGAGTGAGCAAACACAACTTTGATGATGCCTTTAAGAAAGTTCGTCCATCTGTGTCCAAAAAGGTAAGAAAGTGTAAAGAGCACAGTGAGTGTTGTGTGACACGTTAAACCTGAAAATATCTTTTGACAATATGGAAATTGTAAAATTTCAACAGGCTATCCTGTAACACATCAGCAGAGTTTTATTTGTTTTGTTAAGGTCTTGGTCTGACCTGTGAGCTATACTAAATCTGTCCATTTCTTAGCCATGGTGTGACAACCCATTTTACATTTTGGTCCATGGCTTCTGACTGACGAAAAAGCAGGCAAACAGAACTATGTTTACACAACCAGCCATCCATACTCAGTTTTGGTTTTACAGCTTAATTTGTTCGTATTTGAATCACTAAACAAATTGGAGATGGGAGTGGTGACTCAGAGGTCTGAAACTAGGCTAGCCTAGTGTGGGGAGGGAGACACCAAGTAGACAGTGTCCACATTTTCTTTGAGGTCGAATAATCATCACAGACATATTTATGCACAGGTGACTCTCACCACCTAATACCCTGATATTACATAGTTAGTGAACCAAAGTGACTTTTTATTTGGTAAAAGAAGACCGGAGCACATCACATGACCTGCAGTTTTTGTCAAGTGCTGCACTGCCCAGTTCTTCTCCTGGTGGGGGAGTGGGTTGATGCCATGCAGAATAAATAGTGCAAAGTCCCCCCCCCCCCCCCCCCCCCCCCCCCCCCCACCAAATGACCATGGGCATATGCACACGCCTCAGACAGTTACCCAGTGTTACATTGATTTATTAATCTTATTTCATTGTAGAGTTGCCTGCAGCGCATTCTCTCAGCTGACCTGACATTTAATATGTGTCGCCATGACATTATCTCTCTGTTTCTGGTTATCAGTCCTCAAATGACACAAGAATTGGCTAGTTTCTAAAACCCTATGGTCCTTTCACCTCGCTCCCTGCTGCTGTGGACTGCAGCGCCAGTAGGCGAGACCTTCAGTTGGTGGCTACAGCAACTCAAATTCAACCAGTACAAACCCCCCACCACCCAGTGTCACAGCAGGCTAGTTGCCAGCTGCAGCAATGGGTCTAACATGTGTAACAGCAGCAACAGAAAGTTTGCTGATCCAGCAGGGAGTCCAGGCTGTCCAGTCCCTCAGTGCTGGGGTTTGCAATGGCTGGATTTGTGTTGCTTCGGCTACTGACGGGGTCGGTCTCTAGTGCTGCTGCTGCTGCGCGCTCTCCAGCTAGCTAGGTGGTCTGTAGCAGTGAGGAAATGAGGTGGAGGACCCACTGTGATTTGAGGCTCCAGCTAATATTCGCTACAGATATGTGAACCTGAAGCTGCAGCCTTGAGCCTTTACCTCACGTTAGCAGAAGGATAAACAATTAGCAATTAGTGCTCCATCTCTGAAATGTTTCTCCGACATTGACATGTTTTATTTATTTTATTGACTCTCTTCTGATGAGTCCATCTTACTTTTTTGTGTTGCTTTGCAGTGTAGGCAGTTGTTGCTGATGCTGGAGTAGCAACTTAATCTGCAGGAGTCTCATGGACATACAGTCCTTCAGCCTTTACCAGTGTTATCTTTGATATCCCTTAAATGTACCTTATTACTTTACTTTATTTTATCATAGGTAATCAACGTCAAATGTTGTTTAAACAAAAAACAACTTATAATTTGTCTAAGTAGTATAAAGTCTAAAACTGGAAAAATGTTCATCTAAATCAGGATCTGATAAGAGTGTAAGTCAGTAGGATTCTAAATCTGACCAGACATTTGATGCCAGATTGAGGTACTTCTGGCACAGGTTTTACACTGTGTTCCAGTTACATTTCAGTCAATTCGCATTTTAATCTAAAGTGTATTTCCACTGAATGCTCCGCTCAGACCTCAGTATCACGTAATTCTTTATTGAATAATTTTGTGTGTTTTATTTTACATTAACATCTCATAGTGTAATGTGGTGGTTCATTATGTGTGCAAAACTCTGGCAGCATTCTAAACAATTAAAGACTGTTTGTCACTGCAGATGGCTCTTTGCTTTAATGTCTATCAGATAACTGTCCCATAACCACACTGTTATCTAGTGGCCAGGAGAACCAGTCTGACTTGTCCCACACCAAACACTGCAACATTAAACTTCAGGCCACTGTACTCTGAATTCCTTCACACTGTCAGAAAATAATGATTTAAGTGTTACAGAATACCACCGTTAACTTTAACATCACCAACATATATATATACACTTTGCTGTTTATGTAGAGACTGACAGATAGAGACCTCTCTACCTCCTCACCTGTAACACCCAGTTTATCAGTCAGCTAATGTTTGTTGTGAGAGGTCTCAGGGAGAGGCGGGGCTGAAATCCGTCTTCACATCCCTTTGATGGCGCTCAGACTAACCTTTGTTTGTGTGAAACCACAAACATACAATGACTGTGCTTGTGTCTCCTACAGGATCAGAAGATGTACGAGCAGCTCAGAGAGTCCCTCAGCAGATAACATCAAGACCAGAACCAAAGATGTCACCAGCAACAGTTCAACTAGACTTTAGTTAGGGGTGAATAATTAAATGTCATGTATGTATACACATTTTATTATTATACCTGCTTTTATAATAAAAAAAAAAGTGTGTAGAAACCAAAGTGTGTGGGAGCGTGCTTGCAATGAAAACCTTCAACTAGAATTTCCACCTCATGGTTGTATGCCTCTGCAAACCAGTCAGGTTGCAGTCACAGTTTACATCAATGTCTGTCCAGACTCATATCAAGACATGACAGCTGACAATGCTATAAATATGGATGTTTGTGCAAAAAAGCTGAATATTCTAAAAACAGGATGCTTCATGCACATCTTTAACCCACAGGAGAGCTATAAAATGAGCAGTCCCAAGGTTAGTGTCACCAGGTCCATATTTGACCAAATGTCTCCCCTTCTGTCTTAGTGAAGTTGCCCTTTGACTTTTTCGATATAAAATGCCATCACCTCATCATTTTATCCTGTCAGATATTTGCGTAAATTTTTGTCATGATTAGCCAATGGAATCTTGAGGTATGGCCAAAAACATGTTTTGTGAGGTCACAGTGACCTTGATTTTTGACCTTGGACCACCAAAATCTAATCAGTTTATTGCTGAGTCCAAGTGGACATGAGTGACAAATCTGAAGAAATTCCCTCAACGCGTTCTTGAGACAGTGTGTTTATGAGAATCAGACGGACGCAAGGTCATGGTGACCTTGTCCTTCAACCACCAAATTCTAATCACTTCATCCTTGAGACCAAGTGGACATTTGTGCCAAAAGATTAGAAATATAACACATTTAGCTAATTAGTGGACAACAGCAGATTTAGGCTTCAGATTACAATTCTTAAAAATGCAAATAAGTAGTTTAAATCGACTTCTTAGCTACATGTGTTCTCTACATTCCTGACATCCTGTGCCCACTTCAATCAATCAGGAGAGAACTCCACTCACTGACCAAACACTAAGCTATCTGTGATGGCTGTCAGAATGTATAGTGATTTAACACTTAATATAACACATACATCGCCATACCTTCTGAGTTTGCTGTTGACTGGTCCAGTACAGGCACGTTGCCATCTGCCCTGACAGAAGTCTCTCCAATGTGCTTGTCTGCAGCTATGACTAGAAAGAGCCTCCTCCTGTAGCTGTTGTTTTTGTGTGCCTATGCATTTTTTGCAACCATTTTATTTTAACTGACGGCACCCTTTACCTCCTTCCAGGCCTTTGATTTACCTGTCCCTGTCACACCGCTACTAACAGAAGAAAATAAAAAAAAAATCTAAACTCCACTTAACCTAGAATAGCTTAAGTCTTGTCAGAAAGTTTTTCTTTCTCTCTCTGTTTGCAGATCGACATGATGCACCAATCCATAGTACGTTTCATCTCCATATATGGTGGTCACGGGCTATTCATGGGCAAAGATGTATGCTAATTGCTGACCAGCAGAAGCATGCTGTCAATTTACAACTGACTGGCATTCAGAATTTCCCGGGGTGTTCATGAATTCAATGTAGGTTTTTAGTACAAAGGGTTTTTTTATGTGCAAATCTACTTACAGATTAACTAACAGTTCATGAATGAGGTCCAATGTCTCTGGCCACAGCTGATGCCAATGTGGAGGCATAAAAAGTGAAGCCCATCAGAATCAGCATGTCTATGATGTACAAATGTGTGTGAACATGGACAGGATTTTAGTAATTGAGGCTCTACATATAGAACCTCAGCACACATCATTCCCTCCAAACAAGCGTTTGGTCCCATCCAAAGTTGCCCCAGAAGTGAAACCTTCATGATGGGTCAACCTGTATGTGGCCCTCCATACAGATTTTAGAAACACTTCACAGTTCAAGTCCCACACATGCACCCTTTCTCCTATATAATATACTCTTTGTAATCATTTATATTTTTCATGTTTTATTCATTCAACCAGTCATTATTATCTGTAAATTTTATCTTCCAACATGAAGGTCTATATCGGGGACAATTTCATAAGATCTCTGTTACAAATTTATTGACACATCTGGCCCACAAATTCAGAGGCTGACTCTGCGTCAGTCAGGTTCAACAGCGCTGGACAATTGATTACTTAAACATTCATGGTGTTTAATATGACTGCTTTCTGTCTCTGGCTGTAAGAAGCATCTCATACAATCCAACCTCACACTGACCTGTTAGAGCCAGTCTGTACAAAGCAGGACAACAGGTTGTACAATGTGGTACATTAAAAGTGTTGAATGTTAAAAAGCAAAGCAGTCAAAGAAAAAGGGTCACAGGCCAAAAAAGGTTACAAACTACATTTAACATATAAAGCAACCAATGTCGGCCTCCCCATAAACTCATTACATGTCCATTCAAACTAACCGGATCACACTCACATATGTTGCAACAAACTAAATCGTAATGATGAGTGAAGTCACTCAAGAGTTCAACTTTGGTCCATGTTGACACACAGACAGGCACGCGCACACACTCACACACTCACACACACATTGATACTCAACAAATAGCAAAGCGGCTTTCTTGTTGTTGTCTAAATGTCTAAATTCATTCAGTTGTATAAAATTAATCTCTGTGGCAGAATAGAAACACCTTTGACATGGAGTAAATAGTACAACAACCTGTGTGGACTTTTTTGGTTGGCTGTGTAGCTTTGTTGGTGGTTAATTTCTGAGGCTGGCTGCACAAAGACAGTATTATTTTGCTCCTACTAGGCTCAAGCAAATCGTTAAAAAAAACTTATTTGAGATGTGTTAAAGTGGCGATCAGAAGACAACAGAGCCACTTGATACAGAAGCACCTCTTCCAGCAGTCTGTTCCTATTTAAATGTTAAGTGTTGTTACTGACAATTTTTTTTTTGTTTTTACTCATCACTGATGAGTGTGGCCTCCAAGACACTGGTAATAGCCCTAATGTAAACAGAGCACTCACATGTGCTGTGCACATTAAGACATCAGCTGGAACGGCAGCAGATTATCTCTGACAGCCGTGAAAGAGCCTAAGCACATGCCTTAAGTAGACATTTGGGGGTACTTTAAACCAATTTACTCGACAAATTGAAATTTTGAACTAGCAGAAGATCAGCAAAATAATTACAGTTCATCCAGAGTGTGACATTAATGTACATGCCAAATTTAATGACGAGCCATCCATCCAGTTATACTTCATTTAGTATACATAACAAATTAGTTGTCTATTTTAAGTTGAACTATTTGTTTAATCGGAGCAAAGTCTTTGTGCAACCAGACCTAGGCACTGCCTATAATCACAACATCTAAAATCATACTGTAACACAAAACGTATTGATTTTTCTGACCTGGATGATAAACTATTTTTTCTTCCTGTAGGGGAAAAGAACTTTTTCAGTATTTCCACCTTTATTTCCCATGCCGAATGTATTAACACGCAGAAGCTGTTAAGTTTATAGGACGGTGATCCGGGCTGCTGTCATGATGGACACAGTAGATTTGTTCCAGAGAAGCTTTCAGTGTAGTTACTCCTGTTTGATATCTCCCTTCAGCTTCCTTTTGATTCGAGAGTACGGGCTTAGTGAATCGTCCATGATGAAGTCGTACAGGACCTTCAACCAGGATGTGTACTGAGGCAGGTCATCATAATACTCTGCTGCTATTTTCTTCACCTGAAACCAAGGAGAAACACAACAATAAGGACTGTGGAATGCTGCCTTTAGGGTGACATTTTAGATTCAATTTTCAAAGCGCCATGTTGACCTTTAGTATGAATCATTAAGTATGTTAGCATGTTAACATGGTGGCATGTTAAAATGCTAACATGAAATCTATTATGTTAGTACATGAAGGTCAGCATGCAGTATTAGCATTGATCAAACAAAACAAAACAAAAAACCCAGCAGAGGCTCAGGAGAACTGTAAACTTGACTGTGGCCTGTGCTAAGTTTCAAAGTAACACTGATTATGTCACACAGCTGTGAAGGGATGTCAGGTGGCTTTGGCCATTGTGACAGTTTCATTATTTATCTACACCAATCAGAAAAAAAACATTTGCAAAGATCTAAAATTAAAAACACTTTTATCCATCAATGGATTTAAGGGCATCATAAAGAATGTGGCGACAGAAACATGCGCTTGGTTTTCTTGAGAGGCCACTATGTTTGAACAGTTGTTGTTTTATTGTGGATTTTTGTATTATATGTTGTATTTGTTGTGCATTTTAATTGTGTTTTGATTGGCTGCTACCTTGGCCAGGTCTCTCTTGTAAGAGAGATTTTGAATCTCAATGGGACTTCCTAGTTAAATAAAGGTTAAATAAATAATATAAAAATGAAAATCACTGGCAGGTGATGTGAATAACATTGATCATCTTGTTACAATGTAATGTTCTGCTAGGAAACATTTAGCCTTGGTATTCATGTGGATGCCACTTGATGCACTCCACCCACCCAAACACTGTTGCAGACCAACTACCCCCCTCTTGGCAACAGCACTCACTGATGGCATTGGCCCAACAGCAGAACAATGCACCATGCCACACCACAAAAACTGCTCAGAAATGACCTGACAAACGTGACCAAGAGCTCAAGGCGTTGACCTGGCCTCCAAGTTCCCCAGAGCCCAATCTGATTGGCATCTGGCATGGACACAGGACCCCCCTAGAGGTCCTGTGTCCATGCCTCAACAGGTAAGAGCCAAGTCTGATCCAAGGAAGCCCCAACATGGATTGGAGGTACCTCTGGGGTCCTGGTACGTCCCACAGATGCTGATCAGACTGGGATCTGAGGAATTTGAGGCCAGGTCAATGCCTTGAACTCTTTGTCTTGTTCCTCAGACCATTCCTGTGCAGTTTTTGCAGTGTTGCATGGTGCATTATCCTGCTGGGAGGGCCACAGCCATCAGGGAGCGCCGTTGCCATGAGGGGAGTTACTTGATCTGCAACGATGTTTGGGTGGGTGTAGTGCTTCAGGTAGCATCCACATGAATGCCAGGACCAAAGGTTTCCCAGCAGAACAATGCATTCTAACAAAATAATCAATGTTATTCATTTCACTTGTCAGTGGTTTTCGCTGATCAATGCATATGCACTCTGCCACTGCACAGAACAAGTACCAATTGGAGCAAAGTGCATGTAGATTAATGTGTAATTGTTACAGTGGCCAGCTGACTCTAATTTCTAATCAGTGAGTGAACCTTAACACTTCTACTAACATTTATTGAAATAACCAGATTGTAAGAACCAGGTATCATTCAGAAACCGTATATACAAATGTAAAGAAAACAAGAGGACTGTTGTTCCATCAATTGTTTTTGGACCACTATGTGAACTTATGACCTAATTATCTCATTATCTAGAGATAACAAAAGGTAAAACTAAATTTTCCCAATGGTACTGATTTAATTAGTGTTATCTCAGTATCAAATACTTTCTTGGTATACTAACCCAAAACTCCCTTTGTCTCAAGATGATTGGCTTAGTCGACTAAAATTATTTTCATGTTTGGTGCTGCGTCCCTATCAATTGTCTTGTGTTGTTCTCAATGCTGTGTGGTGAAGACAAAGACATATAGTTTTACATACTGTGGACAATGACATTCCCAACTAAATAACTTTCCAAGAGGTTTGACAATTGATCATGGCAAAACCACATTTTATCTTGAGGCAGTGAGATCATGTATGGAGTTATCATGGAATGACAATTTGAAAAAACTCCTATGACTCTGTGAAATACCATCCTCACACAGTAATATGGTTGCACATCCTGTATTTGTGAGAGGATTAAGTTAAGCTACCATGACAGATTTGTCTCCACCCAAATGTTTTCTTCCTTTCCAACCATCATGAAAATGTAGCTGACCAAATGATCCACACAGTCACACAGCTGTACTAACCATGGGCAGCCTGCGTCCTGGGATGCTGGGGAAGTCATGGTGTTCATTGTGGTAGCCCACGTTGAAGGTGAGCAAGTTGAGGGAACCATAGTAGGAGTAGGTCTCATGGCCCTTGAGGAACATGTAGTGCTCAGCTATGAAGTGACCAGAGATGGGGTGTAAGCCCATTCCCAACATGGAGCCAGCCAGCATGTAGAACACAGGCTTGGCCCCCCATAGACAGCCGAGCAGGATGTCAAAGGTGAGCTGGACGACCACATTGGTCACCTCGAGCTGAGTGATAGGTTTAGGGTTAATGCAGAGTGGTCGGATGGCGTAGAACAGCGGCTGCAGAATTATCCAGATGAATTTGCGGAAGCGTGTGCAGAAGAACCAGCCTTCAAACTCAGTGGGGATGTCCACATCAACCCCATCTCCACCCAGGTAGCGGTGATGGTCCAGGTGATAGCGCTTGAAGGAGGCAGAGTAGGGCAGGCCGATGGGTAGGTTGGCAAACATGGCAAAGTAGCGGTTCCACATGGCCTTGTTGTTTCCAAAGGCCGTGTTGTGGGAGATCTCGTGAATAGCAAGGGTCATTGAGTGGTTGATACAGCTGCCAAAGGCATAAGTCCAAAACAAAACCCATTTCCAGTCCAAGTCTTTGACCAAGTAGAAAGCTAAAAACTGTATGGCTACCATCATGCACACAATCCATTTGAGCCTCTGGTCAGGACCCATCAATGTCTTGATTTCTGGGTATTTGGCTGTAAAAGAAAAACAAGAGACCAATTAATCTCAGCACATATTCATATACTGAAAATAAAACGTTGCATCTCATCACCTGATTTCACAAGGTAATGATACTGTCTGATTAAGTTCTGTCTAACTCATTGGAATCACATGTATGCCACCAAAGCAACTGTAAACAGACTCTTAAATTTCACTGGTTGCACAATAAATGGAAACATACAGATAAATATACATGAAACAAAGTAACAGATCTGCAGTAGCCTGTACACCTACACTATGGATGTCTAAAGAGAACTGTATGCAGTGTCAGAGGCGGGGCCCTGTTCATTCCTATGAAAGTTGCTCAGTGGCGCATGAGGGGAATTGTGTAAAATTAGGATCTTCTGCTCTGCTTCAGCATCACTGGGCCCACAAAGCAAGCAGACCAGAGACTTTCACCAGATGATGCCAACTTCCACTAACTTGATAAACTGATTTAATAGTGCAGCTCTTAGACTTTTGTAATGTTATCGGTCCGAATTGATCAAATCCTGAAACGCAACCACTGATTTACAGACGTCTCTTTCACAATGTAAGTCTGTCTGGAAAAGTCTTTTTGGGCCCAGTGGCATCACTTAATGGACCTTGAAGTTGTAATTCCACTGTTTAGCTAATATGTTAAATTGGGTTCAAAACCCGGCGCTATTCCTGGAGGCTAGACCTACACAAAGTTGCAAGCTAGTGTGCATAAATATCTAAGTGTTGCTTGGCAACATTCTAATTAATCCCAGTCCTTTTGTGGAACTCTTTGTGTTGGCGAGCCAAATAAATGATTAAATGAACAAACAAACCATAATATGTTGTCACTTATTATTGTTAACTAATGACCAGCGCTTGTAGAGCAAGCAAAACCCGAGGCCGTGCTGCTGTACTGAATATACACACAGCTGTCATTATTTACGACTGAATCACAGCCATGCTGATATTCAGTATAACAGCACTCCCTCTCGTGTGATACTGCTTAAGTAATACCGTGTCAAAAACCAGCATACTGGGAGAAAATAACTACTGAGTGGCACCTTGTGACATGTATTCTACCATCCATCCACTCTAAGTCTGAAGGCAATAGTGAGAAGAAATCATCTATAGTGCATGCCAACATGAACATATTCTGAGTTAAAATATTCAAAAAGCAGGGGAAATTTGTTACAAACTTCCACCATTTCAGGAATGCAGAACTCTTTCTACTGAAGCTGTTAAAAGTCTCACAGAGGCACTAGTGTTGTCACTTTTAGGCTGTAGATTGTGATGTCTTTCTGTTAGATTGAATTATACTACAATAGGGTGGTTTGAACATATTTTGGGAGTAAAATATAAATAGAGTAGTAAAAAATAACCACTAATCAAGTGCTGAAACTACTATTCAAACCTGTCCTAAATGGCAAATACAGCCTACTCCCAGCTTGTTGATATTTTTATAACGTTTACATTCTCAAGTTATCTTTTATGATGAACTATTAATTTTAAAATCAAACAGCTGCTGTCAATGATTATGTTTGTAGACCTGTTAAATTTTTTAATGTGTTGCAGGGTTGTAAGGGTAGGAGATTTTCATGGTACAATAACCGTCTCAGAAAATATTGCGGTTTCGCAGTATTTAAGAATCTGTCTTTATTATTTGTCAGAATGAGCCCATGAAAATGGAAAGGTTATTGATTATTTAACAAATTTCTGTTCATTTTATTTCAAACAGCAGTGCTGCTCTGTTTGGCTTGCTACAAGACCATAATCCATGTTATTTGTAATGGCTGCTCACTGAAATAATGTGTTTGTTGGCAAAGGAGTGCCAATAAATCTTCTTGTAATTGTTTTGCTTCCAGGGCTGAAGGGTTACACTCACTTTAAGGGTTACACTGTACATTTACTACCACTAGACAACATTACTGCTGATTTCCTCTGTACTGTAGGAGGACTTGCTGAGGCAGGTGAAACGAGAATTTTAACAGCCTTAGCATGAATGCTATAAAAGCTTGAATGATATTCTCAGGCTCAGGTTGTGATACAACAGACCAGAGTTTGTCAATGTTTCTTTAATGGAAAAAGCATGAACGGGGTCAACGATTTGATATGCTGATCAAAGTACATAGTCTGATTAAATTTAACACCGAGATAAGGAAACAGTCGTATCTGCGCTAAGCTGTGAAAAGTTGTTAGCCATTCAGTCACTAATGACAGCCAGTCAGTATCATCGGGCTAAAAGAGACATACAGTTAGAAATCATCAGTGTAACAGTGATATGACATACCTTCAAATTTGATAATAATGACTTAAAGAAAGCATGTACAAGGCAAATGATATTCGACTTCAGAAAGAACTTTGAGGCACACCAAAGGGAAGAACAGGAGTTTCAGACATTTAGTGCAGTCCAAATCTGGACTGAGGAGCGGCCTAAACGCTAGGGTTGGGTATCAGTACTCAATACCTTTAAGGGTAAACCTGAATGTGCTTTGCAACCTGCAGCACACCGGCAGCTCCGGACCGTTAGGCACACAGAGTCACCTCTGAGAGAGCTGATACATGCCCTGTTAGCTTCATACGCTCAGACTCTCCTCTCATTGTACAAGGTTTTGATACTGCCACAGTGCATAATGACTGTTCCTGCCTGCTGTCCCAACATAAGTTCACTATCTGTGAGAGTGTGTATGTGTGTTTGCCGTACGCACCCACGCTGTGAGATAGTTTTCCCAGTGACTTTTTTTGTTCAGCCACCCGTTCCTGCTTGGCTCATATTTGGGGATTTTAACAGTGCGTTATTATCTCACCTGCTGTCTCACAGCAGCAGATACGTTACGTGAGTGGAGTCCTTCACCCTGACCACAGGGCTTGAAGTAGGAGAGGACGTATTTCAATCCCATACTCTTGTAAAAGTAACTAATACCACTGCATCGGATCAGACTGCGTGGAAAAATGCCGATCCCAGAACTCCAGTTTTTCACGGAGTCCGATCCAGGTTTTCCGATCAGCCCAGTGCTCCGCAATTCAAGCAGCCCATTCCAATGATCCGCTACAGCACTTACTATCAATATACCAGGCCAGCATGCAGACACACAAAGAGGGAAGGGTAGGAAGAGTAGCGGTCAATTTAGTTAACTGACTATTTGTTTTCGGCTCTGGTTTTTTGAGATTGATATTTTTATTTGGTTTACACTCTTACTGTTTAAGTAAAGAGCACTGATGGCAATGTTTTGGGCACAATTAGTGAAATTGGAGCCATGGATGGACTATTGCTTGTTTAAACAGTTGTACAATATTGTGTGTGGTTTTTTGTGCCCTCTGTTGGTCCCAGGAAACAGCAGCACCGGGCTGGCACTGACACTACTAAAATAACTGAAAAAGAAAGGCTGCATTGTTTGTTAAATGTCAACTATGTCTTGTGGTGTTATTAGGGGGCCAAACACAAGTGTGTGGAGTCTTGCTGCTATTTTAATTTCAATGTTAGACATTTTAAAAATTTCTTGTGTTGATTTATTTTCTATTTATTAAGGGGCCAAAGCAAACCAGCTATATTTTTTATTTAATGATAATGTTCAAGTCTAAAGTTTGTTTATTTAACCCTGTTAACAATAAACAGGTCAGTTTCTCATACCAACTGTTGTGGATCATTCTAACTAACCCGATTAAGTAGTTGTTCTTGTTGAGTAATATCGGTTGATCAAACCTTTTCTCCATGAAGCTGGAGGCTTGAAATGTTTTTGCATAAAAAAACAACTTGGATGGTTTTCAAAAATAGTGGCGATTTTTTCTTCTTCTGTCAATTCAATAACTGACTCATAGTTCTAGCTGTACTTGCACATTTGCGTGTGTTTTGAGTGTAAAATCTTAATTTGTTAAGTAACTAGTAACTAAGACTGTCAAGTAAATGTAGTGTGAAGAGGTAGATGGTGGCATGAGAGGAAAAGACTCTTATAGTACCTAAGTAAAAGTGTGTAGTGACATTCCACCACTAGCTGCAGTTTATATTATAGTATCTTTATGAGTTTGTGAGTATGACTTGACTTGTGACTTGCTTGACCTGACCAATGACTTAACTCGCTTGCTTGACTGATAGCAAGGACTCGACTTGACTTGCTTGAATTTTTTTTTTCCACAATGACTTGGGACTTACTTGAGACTTTAAGGTTATGACTTGAGACTTGCTAGTGACCTGCACATGTGTGACTTACTCCCACCTCTCTATCAGGTGACAGACATAATTACAAGCAAACACTGTTGTAAAGAAAGCAAATGAAAAAGAAACCAAATCCCAATACCCAACTTAATAACCTGTTAACTAACTTACTTATTAACTGGTAATTCCCATCTAGCGACATGTATCTTACTACACAACTTAACAATTCAGCTTAGAATGAAATTGCAAAAATAAATCTGTGAAAAAATGATTCTTAGAAAACTCTTGTTATCCCTGTTGTAATGTCTTTTCAAAATTCATTAATTAACATTAAAAAGCTTTCAAATACCCAGCTATATTGGGCCATGCTGGCATAGCCACGTTAAAAACGCTAATGCATTTCCTTATCAGTCATGTCAAGCTGCAGACAAACAGCTGTTATATGGTGACTTTTGGCTCTCACCTGTGGCAGTAATGGAGACCTAGGTTGTAACTATGCAGTAAATCCTTTTATCAAATCTTTGTTATCTTAATCACTGACGAGAAACTGAAGAACAGTAAACATTTAAGGGCATTTCAGGTTACTTGTTGAAGAAGTCATTCAGCCCCAGCCCTTTTCAACAAGTTAAGATAGGGGTCTTCAACATTTTTTCAGGCCAAGGACCCCTTATCTCAAAAAGAGAGACGGAGCAGGGGCCCCTTACTACATCCATATATTTCAGGTACATATTAAAATGGGCCTACATTATCATGCGCGGCAGCTTTAACCCTATTTTTTCAATATTTTGGGGGTTCTATGAACAGTGGAGACACATGTTCTTTTTTTAAAAGGCCAAATGTAAGACAATGAAGCATAATGCTAATTAGCAATACTCTGTCCATGTTAAAAACCCAAGTCACAGAAAGCTTCAGCTGCACAGCCATTTAACATTGCTTTCAAAAGACAAAGGAGCAAACAAAGTAGGCCTCCAGGCCTCATGTATGTGTTCTTTCTGCCTGAGGTGGGAGGTTACAGAAGAGTCTCAGCAAACACCCCTTCCTGTGTCATCAACTCACTTTGTGGCCCTCCACCCCCACAAGGTTGAGCTAGCCCACAGTAGGAGAGGCCTGAGGCATGTGACTGTACAGCTTAGCTCTAAACAAGCAACAGCATGCCTTGGATCCACAGAATCTCATAACTCCACACATGGCCAGAAATCACAGACTAAGTAATGTTCAAGGCTGTTAAAAAATACTGCTAATTTAATGTTAATTGTGTTTTACGGTAAATTCTATTTACAGATACCAGGTGCGGAAACAAAGCATTTTGTTCACATTCTTAGGTTTGAGTTGAAACACATTAGTCAAGACGAGAATACAAGCATTTGTTGCCAACCTTGAAAAAGTTTGGGGGTTTCATACTCTCAGCTCTAAATAAACGGTTTCAAGCTTTTTTACTATTTCTGCTAGTTCTGTTGAAACACATGAACAGAAATCTTACTAACCTGTAGTGTATCGGTGCCTGAGAATATCCTGATCCTGCTGCATTCACTATTCAACAGCATGAATAATTCAACCCAGGAGACAGCTCGGCTGTCAATGAGTATCTTTATTAAAGGCACTGGTCTCACTCTCAACACAATTGCAGTACTTTGCAATGACGGATTAACTTAAGTGTTTGACAGTGAAACGACATTAAAAATACAAAGCTGTATAGAAAACTAATACATCCTCAATCACCCTAAACTATGTCCAGGGGGGTGTACCACAAAGCAAGTTCAACAGGCTTTCTTTGCCTTCACTGCTGTTGCTCATTACCTTGCTTTGTTAACCCAGACTTCCTTCCTCAGGATCTGCTTGCTTTCCCATATCAGGGGGCATTTGATGCAACATTTTAACTCTGCTACTGCACAAAATGGACCGAACCCATGCCCCCTACTTAAGCCCAGTGGTGTAGTAGTAGTTGATGAGGTGGGTGGACTACTAGGTAAATGGGTGGGTTAACACATGCATGCATGATGCATACAGTTTGCTATGCTGCAGTTGCAGGCTTCCATCAGTGGCAATACTAACATAAGGTTGTGGCTCAACCAAGCAGCATTTATAATGCATTTCCTTTTAACTCCAGGGCTACCCTACCCTTGAAATCCAGAGTTCTCGCGAGAGCAAAATTTGAATTTGCTCAGCAAGTCACACTGGCAATCAGTAATGATGCTCATTACCTATGCCCATGAAACCGAGGTGCACCAATCACATCGGTGTATCTGATATAGATGGGCCAGAGGCGAGCTAAACAGATGACAACAGCACTGCAATGACGAAGTCCGGAATCAGTCACTAAACATTGCAAGATGGCTACGGATGAACACCAGCTGCTTGAAACAGCTTTGACCACTACAATGAACAAGTTAGACTTGGCTTTTTCCCTAAAAGAGGAACAGAAGATGGCGCTCGAGTCATTCCTTTGCAAGAAGGACTTTCTTGCTGTTTTGCCAACAGGACACGGCAAGAGTCAAATCTACCAGTTAGCTCTGCTGGTAGCTAAGCTTATACGTCACCCCGTGTATTGTTCTGATTGCTCATAGTGTTATCCAATTGCGTGCAGTGATATTTACAAATGCATAGTTGGTGCTGCCCCTTGAGTTGGGCTATTTTCATTACTCATGGCCAGACCCTAAATCTTTCTAGATTTTGGTCTAGATTTCCAGGCTAGGGCTACCCTATTTCGAAAGGAGCTAATTGATGAAAGACACTTTTTATGATACTGCATAGTGTACCTTTAAAGTAATAAAATGGGTTATAGTTATGTTTTCAACAGCAAGGCATTGCAATACTTTTCTAGTATCAGCATATCATGCAACACTAACTGAAAGCAATAGCGAAAAAGGTGTCAGCATGGGAAGTACAATGGCTCTTTGAAAATCATAATAAAAAGTAATGATATACAGCATTTAATTAAACTTAAAAACACACACTCGGTATTCGGTGGAATTAGTTAAAAGCAAGGCCGAATAATAGCGGCGTGTTTTGATAACGCAATCAAACAGCGTGACGAGAGGGACGGAGTAAAATGTCAGCAGTGTGGCAATCCGTCCGTCACCGCACTCCCATTTGCGCCTAAAAATAGTTTTGAGCGAGCAAAATAGGCTTAAATCGTTCAGCACGCTGTGTGAGTACTGATTTCAACCACTAGCAGAAATGATAGGCGAATCCCACCGGATGTGGGTTGAATGGACAGTAATGTATTCCTGTCAAATACAGCGGCCATCGGCTTACCGGCGGCGACGGAGAAGTCGTCTCCAATATCTTCTTCTTGGTGTCATTACTGCCGAGTAGTACCTGAACAGCCGAGCCAGCCGAACACAGGTATGTGGCGTATCAGAGGAGAAACGAGCCGTTCACATTTCTGTCATTGTGGCAGGTAATGGTCCACAAACCTCACCGCACTTTAGGGACTATTCTTTACTTATGGAGGGACTGTTCTTTACTTATGGAGGGACTGTTCTTTACTTATGGAGGGACTGTCAGGGGAGGAGGGTGGCTGGTTGATTCTTATTTTATTTATTTATTTTATTTTGACCCCCCCCCCATGTTAATCACTTATTGATGCTGTTTTTTGAAGTGTGAATAAGTCAATAAGTAATTTATTCCATTGAAATATCAGTGATGTATTATAGAAAAGTGATTTATCTTTTTATAAATGACAAAAGGCACATCTGCCTCATTTTCACTGTGGTATCCTGATACTACTCAGAACTGTGATATTTTCATTGGTATCGTACGGTAGGTCCCAATTTTGGTACTGTGACAACACTAATCTGGGGGGGGGGGTTCATCTGCAAAAACTGATGAAAAACTAAACAACGATATTAGGTATTCGGTACTCGGTATTCGGCCAAGCGTTTACTATTATTCAGCTTCGGCCCCAAATTTTCATTTCAGTGCATCCCTAATTTTAACACTCGAAAAATTCCTTTTTACTGCAAATGTATCTATCTGTTCCAAATACTGGTTATCAGTCTCTTTGATTATAAATATCAACCCTGGAAAAAAAACATATCAGTTGACCTCTATAGACAAGTAATTAATTAAGACTCTGGCACTAAATAAGCAGATGTACGGTACACAAGAGGGCCGAATTGCTTCTTTTAATTTAGTTTTCATTTGATATGTTACAAACAACGTGTTTCGCTCATGGCTTCATCAGGTCTCATCAGCAAACCCTCTTGTGTGTGGTGCATCTACTTATTTACTATCAATCTAATGTTTCCTGCCATCACCTGCACCAAGTGAAAAGGACTGACTGTACTGTGCACAGGGCATGTGCTCTTGAATAAAAAAAATTGGCACATTAACTAATTATGCAAATGTTAATCAGCCAAACCCTAAACTGACTAATCACTGCAGCTCTAATAAAACTTGGTATGAAATACCTGCATTCTACATGTGATAAACTTGTGCACTGATGCTTCAAATAGCATCATATAACTTAAGTATTTTAACAAGCAGATGCAGAATTCACTGTATTTAAAGTTTAATTTAGAATAGACGATACCCTACTTCTCTGCTAAGTTTGGCAAGGACATTTTTTTTCCTGATTTCTTCCAAAATACATTTACCTGGCCAGGCTTGCTATGTAAACAGACACATTTAAATTCCTTATTTGCAAACTGATATTGCTTTAAATTGCAGGTTGAGCAAAAAGGATATGGTGACTTGTTCCTTTTGTGTTTATTTAACGCTAGCTACTAATACTACCTCTCAAAGGCCAACAGAACACCCACTAAGGTACATCTTCAACAGCGACATCTTTCACAAATTGCGTAAGTGTAAATGACTTTTGGCCCAGCGTTCAGTTATGGCACCTCCATCTTTGGCAGTGTCTGAACCGTTACTGCAGCTTTGCTGTGAAAAGCTCCAAAGTGAGTGAGCGTTATGTCAGCTTAGGGAGTGGCTAAGTGACTACTGTGGCTGTAACGTTACACTGCTGAAGTTAATGTGTGCCATATAGCTGACCAGTTTGTAAATATATAATTACCTATATTATGAGAACAAACATGGCGGTGTCTGACAGTCCTTGAAAGGGCGTAAACTATTCACCAACGTTGAAGCTCACGTTATATCAGGCAGTTAACACTTGGCAAATACATGGGCGGATATGGTACCGTTAGCTTAGTTACATTAGCAAACAGAGTTAGCTGATAGGGTCATGTGAGGGTAGCATTTAAGCACCCTTACATGTTTAACAAATGTTGTTCGTCAATATAGCCACACAGCCGAGCTAGCATGGCGGTATTTATATCTACATTAAGTTAACTAACTTTAGGTTTATCCAAAACTTGATGACGGATAAGCTAGCTCACCCAGTATCTCTTTTCTCCTGTCGGCATGCGGCTGGTCCGTATACACCCATTCGTAGTCCTCACGGGCGACCCGATTCCCCATTTTTTGATTAACGTTACTGTTTTAAATAACTTCCTTCGACAAAGAAGTGGCTAAATTTTGCAACGTCGTTTCAAAACAGAACTTCTCCGACTCTCGTCAGCTCTTCAATGGTCCTCCTCCTCTCCTCAGTCTTTGAACCCGCCCGGCTGAACTGCCGATAGTCATTCAGCTCAGCCCTCCTCAGCTGGCTGCAGCTCCTCCCACCAGCTGCATGATACAGACAGGCCAAAGTGTTGAATGACGCAGTTGTTGAATGCAGTTCACATAACGTTACTGTGTTAGCCTCTACCACCTTCCTGTCACATGGCACATGACATGCTGACATAGCATTCACGCTATACTTATTGTATTTTTTATTGTTACATTTCCGAAAGTTTAAAGTTCGGCTACCTCAGCATGCTTTTAGTTACAGAAATCATTCAGCTGTGATCTTTAAATGAAATGTGTGCCATGACTTTTAGTTTTTTGAAAACATTAAAAATGTACTATGCAGGATTTTCTTTATAACAACAACAACAAAACATTGATAAAAAGGTAATAAGCATCACCATCCAGAGACAAAGCACCAGGAGTGAATCTGGGCTTGGCTCTTAATTTCACTTTAGCAAGCCCATTTACAATCCAACAATCCTAAATATTAAACCTTTTTTCAACACATTTTTACCAGGTAAAGTTAATGAGCACCTTGAAGAACGTTTGGTCACCGATTTACCTGTCCACAGCTACCACTTCAACTAGCTCCTTTAACCTGTGCTTTGCGATTTAGTCTGTTTTTGTGTCTTCTTATATTGTTGGCTGCTGCTTTAAAATTGTCCTTGTATTCCTACTAATGCTGCCTCTACTCCTGATGCTACTTGTGCTGCTAATACTACTAGTTAGTACTAGTAGGCTACTAGTAGCACAAGTAGCATCATTAGTAGAGGCAGTATTAGTAGTTGAAGTGGTAGCGGGAACCATAGACATATATACATAGACGCCGCATTGACTGCCTGAGCGTGTCCCAGCCGGCCGCCATCTTGGATGGGTCTCGCTTCGCCTCCACAGTGCATTCACTTCTATTGAGGAAGGAGCTGTATGCATAGGTAAACTAGAATAACTCACTGAATTTTCAACTGATTTTCACGCGGTTTGGTTTGTTACAAACGGCACACATGTAGTTATGATACAGGATGCTTTCGTACATCAAAAATGCGGGATTTCATGCTTTAATACTTTCTGCAGATAGCAACAGCATGTTATTTAGGTCACAACACAGTTCTTTTATTCACCTCAACCCCAGAGTGGAATACATATGTGTATATATATATACTGTAAAAACATACTGTATAAACACAATATACCAATACAAAACATAGTATAGCATATTAATACATTTATTAATATATTTTAATAAAGAAAACGCTTGATTGTTGGTTGAGTTTATTTCTCACACTCACTCTTTTATACCCACAGCCATCAGACTTCATAATTCTTTGTTAAATAGATGATCTTACAGACTTCTTATTCTTATTACACTGACTGCTGTGATCCCTTAAAAGTAGTAAAAAAAAAACCATTTTCAATATTTACATAAACACTGAAATTAATATTGGTATTGGTATTATAACTATGAAAATGGGACTGTGGTCAAGATAATTTGAAAAAAGATACAGAAGGATGAGCAGCAGGGGATATTTGCAGCACAGCTGGTGGAAAAGTGAATATGTGCACAAAGGTGTCTTCATCCATCTTCTAACCGCTTCATCCTCATGAGGGTCGTGGGGGGGCTGGAGCCTATCCCAGCTGACATCGGGCGAGAGGCAGGGTACACCCTGGACAGGTCGCCAGACTATCGCAGGGCTGACACATAGAGACAAACAACCATTCACACTCACATTCATACTCATGGACAATTTAGAGTAATCAATTAACCTAGTCCCCAAATTGCATGTCTTTGGACTGTGGGAGGAAGCCGGAGTACCCGGAGAGAACCCACGCTGACACGGGGAGAACATGCAAACTCCACACAGAAGGGCTCCCACACCCGTGATTGAACCGGCAACCCTCTTGCTGTGAGGCGACAGTGCTAACCACCACACCACCATGCCGCCCTGCACAAAGGTGTGCTATACATAATATGCTATACTATGTTTTCTATTGTGTATATTGTGTTTATACAGTATATACATATCTATATCAATATATATTCCACTCTGGGGTTGAGGTGAATAAAAGAACTGTGTTGTGACCTAAATAACATGCTGTTGCTATCTGCAGAAAGTATTAAAGCATGAAATCCCGCATTTTTGATGTACGAAAGCATCCTGTATCATAACTACATGTGTGCCGTTTGTAACAAACCAAACCGCGTGAAAATCAGTTGAAAATTCAGTGAGTTATTCTAGTTTACCTATGCATACAGCTCCTTCCTCAATAGAAGTGAATGCACTGTGGAGGCGAAGCGAGACCCATCCAAGATGGCGGCCGGCTGGGACGCGCTCAGGCAGTCAATGCGGCGTCTATGTATATATGTCTATGGCGGGAACAGGATTCCCGTTGAATTTTCTCTCATCCCGTCCCAATCACATGACGAATAGTGAAATCACGTGACCCGTGGAACTCCCGAAGAGGCTCGTTGGAGATGAACTGCGCCTCGCCTGGAGAGCAGACGAGGGCAGGCGGCCGAGGCGGGGGCGGTCACCAAAAGCCGCGGTGAAGTCTATGGGTGAAGTCGGACAGTTTCCCAGTTTTTTCCTGTCTGGAATGATGATGATCAATTCATTAAAAAAGTGATCAGACCCATAGGCTATATCAGTTTGTTTTCAGTCTCCAATTGTTTTAATTATGATAGATTAATTTATTAAAATGCTTTACAGGTGATCTGTAGTTTATGTTCATGGTTTATCCTCCATTTGATATGAATTCTCCTGTAAATCAGCATCATATCACTTTGACCTGTCCCCCCAACTACACAGGCTACATGAACTGTGTTTGACTCTAAGGTTCATATTTTCAGAGGAAAAACAATACTAGACAACAGCTTTCATTAAGGCTCAGTCAGATACAGTCAGGGCTTCACATCTGTACACATATTATTTTAAGAATCCTCACATCCCACTGACCACAAGTCTCTGTGTTGCTAAATACTTTATTATAAAAGTCCAGTGTTCATATACAGTAGACTCTGACGAATGTATTCAGTCTGTGAATACACTAAACTTCACCATCAGTCACACATGTTTTCTGTTCACAGAATAAACCTTCAGATCAGACAAATACAATCTTAATCTCTAAAATTCAGCAAAAATGAAAAGTTTATCTAAAAAGTCATATTTTGAGTCAACATCTGAACCAATCAGCTGTTAGATCAGGTGAGAGCCAGGCGCTGCAGTTGGTGGAGAGCAACTGCAGCGCCTGGCTCTAAAAACTGCGGCCGCCTCGCTCTCGCGGTTTTATCGCCGTCCACTTTTGTAATACTTCAAAGCAAGTCGGGATGAAGTCGGACACAAAACTAACCGGCATTAAACCAACAGGCATTGTGCGCCGATCGCCAGTGATCGAATCTGCGCAGGCCTGGCTCATCTCAAACGAACCTATTTGTCAGCAGCCTCTAGTGCTCACCTGTGTGTGTGTGTGTGTGTGTGTGTGTGTGTGTTGTTGGAAGTAACAAAGTAACTTCTGCTTTAAGTACATTTAAAACGAACTACTTTTTACTTTTACTTGAGTAGATTTTTAGAAGGGTAGCTTTACTTGTACTTAAGTAGAATTTCATCAAAACAAATGTACTTTTACTTGAGTAGAATTTTTCAGTACTTTTTCCACCTCTGGTTGAGCTGAGGTGTGATTGCCCTAACTGGGAACACCTTGTCAGTGCTCCTGAGCTACTTCCCTGCCCAGATGCTGCTGGTCCCTCATTAAGCTGCTACTCTGTTGTGTTGCCTTATTTTGGTTTTACACTGACAACATGCGCCTCATATTTAATTCGCCACATTTTAAGTGTTAATGGTAAATGCAGTCAATTGACGCAATAAATTCCTCAGTGCGTGCTGCATTGACAGAGAAGCTTTGTTTTTCCAAGTTTTCCTTTTTGCACAGCTGATATTACAATGCCTACATGCAAAAGGATGCAAAAGGATGCTCAACCTTCAAATACTCGTTCATGAACGGAGAGGTAGATGAGACCTCAGCAAATAAAAATCTACATGGATGGAGACTGTGAGGGGTAAATGGTACTCTGTTCCTCTTTCATCAGTGTGAACTAAATAGTAGACAACAGACAATCTGTTACTTTGTTCAATGTGAGATATCTTTTTGTTGCAGTGTGAGAGACTGCGCTGCCATCTGCTGGCAGTGGATGTGCCCTCTGCAGTGCCTGTTGATCACAGAGAGGAAAAAGCCAAACCGGTGTGCTCAAGTTATCTGTCCTCTGGAGCACGGAAAACATGGACCTAAAATTACTTAGTTTTCCAGTGGATTTTTGACTGGTCACAACGATGCAGAAAGCCCCTCATAGTCACTCCACAGCTGATGGAAAGTGTCTGTCCCCAGACAAACAGGACGAAGGGAGGACACAGACTTCACAGCACAAAAAAGAGACACTTTTGTAGTTCTAAAGTGAAGCCTCTGACATGAAGGAAAACAAGGAAGACAAGGAGAAATAGTGATAAAATAAACTTGGAAACTGTAGACTTGACAAAACAGACATTTGTGACATCAGTAAGGTTTCCCACCTTCTCACTGGTACCAAGTCATGTCAGTGGTTCACTCATGATGCTTCTACTTCTGCAGAGATTATTGCATTGTATGACATGTTTGAAACAATTCATTAAATGAAGCAAAGGTCAAAGGTCAGGTGCTGTTACATATTTTATTTATTATATATTTGTTTACATTTTTCAGGCTTGCCTCTATTCACTGACTTTTTTCATGTTTTATAGTTTTACAACTTTGAATCACGGTGGATTCATTATGCTGTTTTGATTGTAATGTGAACTGCATCATGTCTCAACCCTTTTTGAACTTTTAGCTTTCATCAAGCTGAAGTTTGTCTTCAGGCAATGTAATATAATATAATATAATATAATATAATATGATATGATATGATATAAGCACATGCAGATCAGCCATTTAAATAGAAATATTCCGATCTCCAATCTGTAATATTTGTGAGCAAGAGATGTGAAAACAACACATGCACAGTAGTGATGTACCAGGATGTAAAAAGATGTTTTAACAGCACAGATCTACTCAGTAAGTTACAAATCTAGCAAAAACATGGACCTTGGTCGGGACTTTTTATATGTTAAACCTCCTGGGAAGCTAAATTAGTAGCTACATGTCAGGTAAGTGACGTAGGCTACTTTATTTAAATAACGCAATTACTGACGTTAATGACGAAAGGACGTTAGGATTCTATGGTTGCTATGGTTGTATATATAGCACACACACACACACACACACACACACACACACACTTTTGTTTGTTAATAATTCCTGTTTATTTAACTATATATTTGTAAATACTATTGTTTAAATTTCTTATATTTTCACCTATCTTTCCTCTTTTGCAAGGAGCACCTGGAACATAAATAATTTCCCCTCGGGGATCATTAAAGTATTTCTGAAAAGGGTGAATCTCGGAAATCTCGCATGCAATTGACCCAGAACAAGCGGCCGGTTGCCAGCGAGTTACTGGAGACTACTACAAGCAGTAGGCCTACCACAACAACTATTACTACTACATCTGATACTAGCTACTACTTCTATTACTACCATACCATCTGTGCTGGAGAGGTTACTATTGAACTGTAATAGGTAGGCATAACCTATTACTAGTTAAATGTAATGAGTAATGTAACTATTTTAATTACTTCTGTAAAGTAATGTAACTAATTACATTTGATTGCTTTTCTAACAAGTGTTGTAAACTGGGTCAAAAAGCTAAACACTGTATTTTCAGAAGTAAAATTGATGATATCAGATTCAGTCTTTTATCTCAACAGAATGTAATTTTTAACACACCTGAACAGTTGTTTTTACTTGAGGAAACACTGGAAAATTTTGCCCTGGTTGATGCAAGGACACTTAGTCAAGTTTTCTCCCAGGTAAACCCAACAACCTGCCTTTTAGATCCGATTCCCACATCACTTTTAAAAACATTTTGGATTCTTTGAGAAACAGATTTTAAATATAGTAAATTACTCTCTTCAGACGGGTGTCTTCCCCACTGCCTTCATAACGGCAGTGGTGAAGCCCCTTCTGCCCTTCTGAAGAAGAGTAATTTAGATCCAAACACTCTTTATAATTACCAACCTGTATCCAACTTACCGTTTTTAAGTAAGATTTTAGAAAAACTGTTTTTTTAACCAAGTAAATGTTTTTTTAAATAGAAACAATATTTTAGAGAAATATCAATCTGGTTTTAGGATGAACCAGGTGTTTTCGAAGTGGTCTCCGCGCATGCGCAGCTTGCGCTGCAAATGGTGCTCAGTCGGAATGGGTAGTGGACAAAAAACGTGAATATAAACAGTAGAAATGTGGGGAAAATGCAAAAACGACATCGTGGCTGTCTGCACATGACCAAGATGAAAGCCTATGTGCAAGTTTAGAGAAGTAGGTCAAAGCAGTGAGGAGGAAAACCAACGATGACAGACAGACGGGACAGACGGACGGAGGGACAGAGGTTTCTCCATTTAATAGTAGGATAGGATAAGAGTAAATATTTTAACAGTTCACAGAAGTTCAAATTATAGAATTCTTCAAAATCTAAATGCAGTCTTTCTTTGTAAAATGCATAACACTGATCAGATTGATTTTAGAGTTAGTAATTGATGAAACAGAACAGGCTAAATGTAACCAATAAGCATCATATACTTGAGTTGATAACTCAATATACTTTATTTTTTACAAAACACCCAGTGTTTCGGTAGTGACTGCACTGCGTCATATTCCTTCAAATGTATGCCTCATGGTGGGAATATTACAAAGACAAATGTTTTGTGGTCAATAAAACAATTTAATTTTTGAGAGAGCAGAGCAGAGTAGAGTAGAGTAAAGGAGAGTATAGTAGAGCAGAACATAGTATAGTAGAGCAGAATAGAGAAAAGTAGAGTATAGAGTAGAGCAGAGCAGAGTAGATTATAGAGTAGAGTAGAGTATAGTAGAGTAGAGCAGAGTATAGTAGAGTAGAGCAGAATATAGTAGAGTAGAGCAGAATATAGTAGAGTAGAGTAGAGCAGAGTATAGTATAGTAGAGCAGAGTATAGCAGAGTAGAGTAGAGCAGAGTATAGTAGAGTAGAGCAGAGTATAGTAGAGCAGAGTATAGTAGAGTAGAGCAGAATATAGTAGAGTAGAGTAGAGCAGAGTATTGTAGAGTAAAGCATAGTATAGAAGGGTAGAGCAGAGTATAGTAGAGTAGAGCAGAGTATAGTATAGCAGAGCAGAGTACAACAGAGTAGAACAGAACAGGGTAGAGCAGAGTAGAGCAGAACAGAGTACAGCAGAGTAGCATAAAGCAGAGTAGAGCAAAGTAGAGTACAGTAGAGCAGAGTATAGTAGAGAAGAGCAGAACAGAGTAGAGTAGAGCAGAGTAGAGCAGAATAGAGTAAAGCAGAGTAGAGTACAGAGTAGAGTAGAGAAGACCAGGGTAGAGTAGAGCAGGACAGAGAAGAGCAAGACTTTGGACCACAAAATTATGGGGTTTAACTACTGACCATTCCATTTTGTCACTACCGAAACTTTACCATAGGTTTTGGTAGTGACTGTTTCGGTAGTGACATTCCTAGCTATTTTTCAGGATAACTAAAGAATGCTAGCAGTCACATGGCTAACAAGCACATGTTTGAAGAATTATTCATACAGAAAAACATAATATTTTGCATAAACCCCCCAAATTTTTACATAATTGAAGAGAACATGTGTTCGGTAGTGACAGTTTTAAAAGTTACACACTGATTTTCACACTTTGGAAGACATTTATTTAAAAAATGATGGGAGTCAGCGACTTACCATGCAGCCATCTGGGAGGGGGGTGCAGTACTACCCCTCTTAGAAATTCAGGGGTGCTGCTGAAATCCAGACTCAACCAGTGCATTAAAACTCTTGTGTTTCGGTAGTGACATGAAAACAAGGAACACTATTTTTTTTAGCATGGTTCCTTAATTTAAAAATTAATCCCACAATACATCTAAATCTTTCAACTTCAACAATCTTTAAACTTAATCACAAAGAATTGTTGTAATTCAGCCACATTGGAGGGTTTTTGAGCATGAACCGCCTTTTTAAGGTCATGCCACTGCATCTCAATAGGATTCAGGTCAGGACTTTGACTAGGCCACTACAAAGTCTTCATTTTGTTTTTCTTCAGCCATTCAGAGGTGGACTTGCTGGTGTGTTTTGGATCATTGTCCTGCTGCAGAACCCAAGTTCGCTTCAGCTTGAGGTCACGAACAGATGGCCGGACATTCTCCTTCAGGATTTTTTGGTAGACAGCAGAATTCATGCTTCCATTTATCACAGCAAGTCTTCCAGGTCCTGAAGCAGCAAAACAGCCCCAGACCATCACACTGCCACCACCATGTTTTACTGTTGGTATGATGTTCTTTTTCTGAAATGCGGTGTTAATTTTACGCCAGATGTAATGGGACACAGACCTTCCAAAAAGTTCAACTTTTGTCTCGTCAGTCCACAGAATATTTTCCCAAAAGTCTTGGGGATCATCAAGATGTTTTCTGGCAAAAATGAGACGAGCCTTAATGCTCTTTTTGCTCAGCAGTGGTTTTCGTCTTGGAACTCTGCCATGCGGGCCATTTTTGCCCAGTCTTTTTCTTATGGTGGAGTCATGAACACTGACCGTAACTGAGGCAAGTGATGCCTGCAGTTCTTTGGATGTTGTTGTGGGGTCTTTTGTCACCTCTTGGATGAGTCGTCGCTGCGCTCTTGAGGTAATTTTGGGCAGCCGGCCACTCCTGGGAAGGTTCACCACTGTTCCATGTTTTCGCCATTTGTGGATAATGGCTCTCACTGTGGTTCGCTGGCGTCCCAAAGCTTTAGAAATGGCTTTATAACCTTTTCCAGACTGATAGATTTCAATTACTTTTTTCTCATTTGTTCCTGAATTTCTTTGGATCTCAGCATGATGTCTGTAGTTTTTGAGGATCTTTTGGTCGACTTCACTTTGTCAGGTAGGTCCTATTTAAGTGATTTCTAGATTGGGAACAGGTGTGCAATAACCAGGCCTGGGTGTGGCTACAGAAATTGAACTCAGGTGTGATCAACCACAGTTATGTTTTAACAGGAGCTGGGGGGCAAACACTTTTTCACACAGGGCCATGTAGCTTTGGATTTTTTTCTTCCTCATTAATAAAACCCTTCATTTAAAAACTGCATTTTGTGTTTACTTGTGTTATCTTTGTCTTATATTTAAATTTTTTTGATGATCTGAAGCATTTAGGTGTGATAAACATGCCAAAAGTAAGAAATCAGGAAGGGGGAAAACAGTTTTTCACACCACTGTATCTATATATATATATATATATATATATATATATATATATATATATATATATATATAAACAGGTTAATCTCTACCACTCACAGACTATAGGCTACCCACCTTTCTTGGAGAAAAACTGGGTCACATATTGACACCCCTTCTTTTGCCTCTCCTCTCTCTCCTCTCTCTCTTTCCTTTTATGAAAACAGGATTTTCTTTTAGTACTAGCCTAGGTTGCATGATAATGACTGTAGCGTGGTTGTAGCGCAACTTTTACTACGCACCATCACCGTCAGTGCGCTAAGGCAGGACCAAACCATTTCATGCAGATACAGGGGGGTGGTCAGTCAATATGCATGTTTACTTTTTGGTCAATGGGGATATTAAACTTTCACTGCCAAACACAAGTAAAACAAGGAGATCATTAATTTTTTTATTACTATATTTGAAAAAAAAAAATTCTTAATGATGATGGTTTAATAATTTTATATTAAGTTTTACCTATTTTTGGGGCAGTTAGGGGCCCTTGGAATCGTCCTAACTTTTCTCCCCTATGCCACTGTGCACATGAGTACAGAGGAGGAGAGCTGCTCAAATTGAATAACAGGGACAGTCTACTCTTATAATGAGTTTCTGGCAGAATACAATGTTCCTGTGTCACCTGGAGACTTTGCAAAAGTCTTTGGAGCAATCCCTTCTGGTGTTTGCATGTTATCTAGATCTCTGTAAATATTGAAACTGTTACTCATTTATTTTGGCACTGCCCCATTGTCAAAGCCATTGTCAAAAATCTGTAATTTTATTGCGAAAAATATTGAAAAAGAATTTAAGCTGGAGGGATGTGCTGTTTGGACTTTTTGACTTTAACAGAAATACGGCAAAACCCAGTGAAATATTTATTATTAATCTTATACTTTTGGCAAGATTTCACATTCACAAATGTAAGTTTACACATAGAAAACCTTCTTTTGTTGCTTTCTACAGTGAGGTCAAGCAGTACATTGATTCCATTAAATTTTCCCCTTAATCAAAAGGCAATCAAAACCATTAATAGCCTACTTGTGATCATTTTAATATTTTCTTGTAAACTCTAATCCCCCCTGGCATATGTGATATATGACATATATGTGTAATGTTGAAGATTCGCATGATTTACAAGATTTCCTATGTGTTAAATGAAGTTTTGGAAAAAAAAAGGAGAGCTGCTCATTTCCTGTCTGGCATGATGAAGAGACACTTGTAGTGTAAGATTTAATTACCAATCAGAAGAATATTCATTAATCAAGTAACTATGTTCATTGATAAATGTGTTCATTAATCAGGTAAATGCTTTATCTTGCTTAAATTGATTAAGATACGGGATAAGGGATACATACAAAATCCTTGGGTCTCACGGGTCTCACATACTTTTAAAAATAGGTGTGCCCGAAATCAAAAACATTGTGATAAATAAGATGCAAGGAGTTCCCCTGAATGATTACACCTGCATGTTTTTGAAAAAGCACAGTGATAATGGAAGACAACACTAATGTCAAGGCCTAACACCTGTTGTTGATGCCTGCTACCCCTCCAGCTTAAAAGACAGAGCGCAAGGACTGAACATCGGTCACGTTCCGGAGCGTGCCTCAAGAGTTTGTATGTGTTTGTTGCCTGCGAGCACATTAAACTCAGTTGCATCTGATTCTACGTGTCTCCAGTGATTTTTGACCTCTGAGTATTTGAGTTTTTGATATCTAATGGAAGACAAGGAAAGTCCGTTCGGGAGGAAAAGAGCAAGGTTGCCAGTCTTCTGGCACGGCTCTGGACCTTGAGTTTTTGCCCCCACACACTACAGCACTGAAGAGGCGCTAGAAATGATCGATCCAGAGCCCGTGGAACACAACGATCTAACCTCTGAATCGGACACCGACACAGCTGAAGAGGATGAGGAGTACCTCCCGGCGGCTGGCTCATCCTCCACCAGCTCCCCCGACTTATCTGGCGGTGGGGAAGGGGAGACACCACCGGACCTGTCCTGGAGGTCCAAAAACGGGGAGATCCAGTGGGCAGCCACACACTCGGAGACCCTACAATTTCACCCTTCGGGCACAGGGATTACGCACGGACCCACCCGCTACACCGTGGCCAGAGTTGGTGAAGTGATAGACAGTTTTGATTTATTTTTCACTCCGGAGGTCATGAAACTTACAGGGGCGGGGTTAGAAGGTGGCTACTTGGGCTCAAGCCCCGGATGTTTTTGCCAAAGCCCCGAATGTTTACAGTCGGGGGAAAAAGTTTAACGTGCACTGCGGTCAGTCTCCCTCCCCTTAAGTGTAGCCTTCCTGCAGTACCGGAGTCTAACAGAGGCAGCAGCAGCGGGAAAGTAACCTGCGTTCATAGCCTGCCCTGCCGAGAAGAAGTGTGTCCTCCTGATTCTGTTTCCTGTGTTGATTCCGAGTCCGCGATCTGTCAGATGGACGCAGATAATGGATATTAGGAAATTTTTCTCAGCGGCGGCGCAACGACCCACCAGCAATGCCAACGCCGGAACAGATGTTTCAGGTCTGTGAATTTTTAGATTAACACTCCGTGTGTGACACTTTACTGATAAAAGATACTGCTATGACTATGTTAGCATTACTGTTAGCACACGCAATTAAAGTGAATACAACAACATAAACGCTACATGATAAAAATCTAAATTGAAGGGTAAAGTGGATAAAATATAACCACATGAGTCACTGACTGTGTGTGCGTGCGTGTGTGTGTGTGTGTGTGTGTGTGTGTGTGTGTGTGTATTTTGCCATTCAGATCAGCTGCCATCCACTTCAGCTGCATCAGCATCAGCCAGTGCTCCAGATGCTGTTTCAGGTTTGTAAAATAATAATGTTCTTCTATGTATTTCTATTTTAATGGTTCTAGACTAGTGCTGCTCTCTATGAAAAGTGAAAACCATTTCAAGAAATTAGTGGTGAGTTAGAGGTTAGCTAAATTTGTCCCTTTCACTGTAATTTGACATGTGAAAGGGATTGTTGTTTTGTTTTAGACAGAGTCAAACTGAAGATATCAAACAAATGCTGGAAAGGAAAGGAGTGGACAGAGAAGCAAAAATGACTATTCAACACAAGAGATGAAACTGTTTAGAGCAGACAGAGTGATATTGAAGATATCAAACTAATGCTGGAAAGGAAAGGAGTGGACAGAGAAGCAAAAAGGAGTTTAGAAGAGAGGAGTGAAGAACAGAGCAAGACAGCAGAGGTGCCAGGCAGCATTAATGTAAGATAATAAAACAAACTTCTTGTTTGTTTGTTTTTCAGTTCTGAAGTTTATGAGATGTCAATCAGGATTACATGCACTGCAAGATTTTAATGTAATGCTTATGATCAGTTTTAACACCTTTTTATCTTTTCTTTTTTCAGCGGATGCAACACACCTTCAGGACAGCACCTTTGTCTAGATAAAGTATGTAATGTAATGTGTTTTCTAAATATATCTGCAATAAAAAATTAAGTTAAGAAAAGAACTTTGTGCATACATCTTTTCTCCCTCTGGGCTAAGCCTCGGATCTCCCATAATCCTAGATCCGCCCCTGCTCCCCAGTTGCTTATCTTTACAGTGTCTGTCAGGTTTGCATTTCCCTCTTGCTACTAGCTGCTTGCTAATTCCCTATGGCTCATTCCTGCTATCAGCTGTTTCCTGTTTATCCAAGAACAGTGGGTCGCACATGCGGAGTCATCAACAGCTCCTCCCACAAGTTTTCAACAGCCCCTCCCCTTGCGAAGGCCGCCTTGGTCTTTTTAAACTAAAAGGCTTCTGCCAATATGACTACCCTGCAAGGCGGAAAATTGGGCACCTCGGATCAGCTCACCAATCCGGCTCTGTGTGTCTAAACGCTCGCAGCTTGCGGCAAAACATTAGCAGAAAATCTGCCGGTGTAAAAGGGGCTACCCAGGGGAGTGTTCTGAGTATATGGGTACATTTTCTATTTCAGAACTGACAACACTACAATAGAATAAAGATCATTTGGGAATAAACAAAGAAAACAAACACTCTGTGGGTCCATTAAATCAGGCTCACATTCATTGTCTATGGAGCAGCTCCAGACTTTATACTGATGACATCACAAGTTTAAGACTGACTTCTCTGGACTCTGGTTATGAGAAAGATTAGCTCATGTTCATAAAAGTATTGACTGCACTTTCTTAGGCCATGAAAATAACATATTGGAATTCTTCATTTAGGTTGTGTCGCCCTAAATTGCTGACAAATGATTGTCATTGCTCCTCTCCTCCAGGTGGAGGCGCTGTAGCACAAACAAACAGAGCTGGTGTCTGAAGGTCTTTGTGAAAACAGGAAAATAAAGCAGCAGTGATGGAGCTGCTGTAACACATAAACACACTGTTGTTGAGTGTGTGTGTTGTCCCAGCTGATAGTTGAACAGTATACAGAGTGTAAAAAGACTGGGTCCCGCTGTGTTACTCAGGCTGCACTACAGCGTCTATTCACAGGCGCGATACCACTACTGAGCGGCACGGGGGCTTTGACCTGCTCCGTCTCCGACCTGGGCCGGTGCACCCCTCCTTAGACGACCTGGTGGTCCCGGGCTCCCCCAGGAGCACCATATCGATACCGAACTTAGTGCGGACACCCGATCAGCACAGTCCGCTGCAGCTCAGAGCTCCTGAGCTCAAACGATCCGCCAGCCTCAGCCTCCCGGAAGCTTGGATCACAGGCGCGCGCCACCGCACCCGGCGAGAGATGCTCTCATTCAGAGAGGTTTCGGGGTTTTGGACAAACGTGACGTCATCAGAGAGCTGGCTTCAGCGGCATCTAGTGCCGACAATGAAACCAGCAGCTGCATAGTGAAAGGCTGATCAGAATTTGTACAATTCCCCTACTACTGTGACAAAGATGCAACATGACTCTTTTTAGAGTTTATGGGGTAGCCTAGGCTACTTGTAGTCATCACACAGCAGCAGGATTCATATGTACATGTCAAAATTGAAGGAGGTAGGTTATTGTGCACATTTCAAGCACATGGCACAGCACTGGCAACTTAATCAATTAGGACATACTTCAGTCTCTTGGTGCCGCAACATGACCTGAGGATCAACAGTGAGTGACTTTTAGTGCTCTCTACATACCAGACACTTCTACTTTTTTAACACACAATCCAGGTGTAATATGAAGAAAACAAAATGGCGGGCCTACAAAGCAGCTGTTTTCATGATGAGTCTAGCTCCATCAGAGGTGTCAGGACATTTTTGTAACAACTAAAAATGGATTGAAAATATGTTTTATGTCCTGTTGGATTTCTTATCAACCCACAGCGAGTTTTTAATTTTGCTGCTTAAATGCAAAGTCTCAGTATTTGCAGCAGCATTGTGCACATAAGCGCACCATCCATATTCCACATATCCATATACTGAACGCTGTTATCCTCAACATACAGACAACAGGTCATGGCCACAGTAATGATAAAAGTGCATTAAGAATGAATGGTATGTGTTGGTGGTGCAGTACTGTGGCTGTCTTAAACAGATGAGATGGATCATTATGTACAGACAGAGCATTCAGTGTTTCCTGAAACAAAAAGTAAACTCACAAACAGCATTATCGCCTATCAGTCACAATATTAAGTGGGTTCAGGGGCATAGCACCAAATTCTGGCCCCTATACAAATGCAATCTTCTCTTGATATATGATCCGTTTTTTTCCACAAAGGCAGTTTTCTTTCTTTCCTTTTCCTTTCTTTCTTCCTTTCTTTTTGTTTATGGAGCTCCAGTTTGTCTGTCATATCTTTGTTGGGGAAAGACATGACGGTGTATGTTAGTGCCTCAGTAGCGTTACTGGTCACTCACACAGCTCTTGCTGCATTTAAAGAGAAATCCTATGCAGATGCGGACTAAACCATTTTGCACGTCTAAGGGGGGAAAGGGGCCTCAGAAATCCTTCTCCAGGACCAGGTGAGAAGGATGGACGACTCCAGGACCAGATGGAAAGTGATGGGCGTGTTTCATTCAGTGGGCTCAGTAAGTAATCCCCTCACTAAGACTACAAAAGTACCATAGTGACATAAAGCTTTACATATGTGAATTATTTTTATTACAGGAGCCTTGTTGAATATTATTCATTGATTATAATATCATTCCATGTATAGTTGAGTTCAAACGTCTTCATTACTTGTGTTTCTGTTTTACAGGACAGGAGGACTCCTCTGAGGTTTTGGTGCTCCTGGGGCAGCTGAGACTGGACGTCAATCATCTCAGGTGGACCCCACGCCACAGCAGACCACTGACCCACTCTCAGCACTCGAATGAGTCCAGAATGTCCCTGCACCTCCACCTCAACCCAGGAGACCACCCTCCTCACCCACCAGATGAAACAATGAGTGCCCTGTTCCCACCAGCTCAGAGGACGCTGTCAGTGACTGCTCCCTCTGTACTGGTGGAATTATGGCGCTCCTCACATGCACCTACAAACACACACAAATAGAATAATAGTAGTAATAATAATAATAATCATAATAATAATAATAACAGTAATAGCAATTGTAATATTAATAATAATAATGATGATAATAATAATAATAGTCATAATAGTAATAATTATAATCGTAATAATAATAGTGAAGATAATAATAATAGTGATGATAATAATAATGGTAATTTTATTGGTAATAATAATAATAATAATAATAATAATAATGATAATAGTAATAGTGATATTATTTGTAATAATAATAATAATAGTGATAATTATAATAGTAATATTATTGGTAATAATAATAATAATGATATAATAATAGTAATAATAGTAATAATACATGAAATTGAGACAATAATTACAATAAAATATTTAAAAAACATCATGTGACTGTGTGTGTGTGCGTATGTGTTGTAAAGTGGGCCTATCTACAGTATGGGGTACACCAGTGTACAGGTTTCTGTGGATTTACAGAGTGTTGTTTCCCTCAGTTTTTCTCAGACCACACTGTGCCGTCTCTTCCTGTCAAACATCTGATGTGTACCTCCTCTGCTCACATCCAAATGAGTCAATGATCTGTTACACCCATGAGCTCTATAGTACACTAAAATAAGACCCATTACACAGGAGAGCTGAGTGTGACACTAGGCTATTGAAAATGTACATACAACACTGAAAGAAGCTCATAACATCACTTAAAAACTTGTACAAAGACCTAGGTCTGTGCAATATCGTCCTAAATACAAGTAAAACGTGTGCACGGGGTTGTGTAACGGTAACAGCAGAACTGTTGGGAAAACCTGCTGTCTTATATTGGACACATTTTGCAAACAAATAGAACATGCTAACATTATTAGCACAAGCCTATGGCATTTTACATCGTATAAATTAACCTAGCGACTAGCAAAGATTTACTCTACTTATGAAGCCAGGATAAATAACACAGTAGTTACATTTTTGGGAAGGTGCATGGTCAGGCTACAGCATAGGGTACCGCATAGCCTCTGCATTGACACAGAGAGTCTGCCATAGGTATGGCATAAAAATCCTGCTTGGGGGCGTGGAAGATAGCAGGTCAGCAGTAGATGCCATATTCAAGAAGTATACACACCATGTATAAGCTGGGAACCTGAAGATTAATTTGATAATAGAAACTCTATAATAAACGTATTTTGGTTAGGCACCAAATATTACTGTGATAATCCTAGAGGTCACAATAGGTCATTTAGTACAGTAATTTCAATTAAAACAACTATAAAATAGTCAGTATGGGGTCTTACATCATCACAGATGAATACAATTGGTCTCACTGGATCGACAAGAGTCTCAGCCATCCAGTAATGTCTAACTTATGCAATCCCCATTGTTCAGAAATGGTCAAATACACATAGGTGAGAATAACACACGTACTGCATGTGAAGAACTGCATGTTTTCTGCCCAGAACTGTGTAAGATGAACCGACAACCTCTGATTGTGATCCAGGTGAGCTATCTGAGCTGGGAAACCCCTACGGATAGTCAATCTGTGTGTAAAGCCTGATAGCTAAACTAAACAAACCTATGGAGAAGAGTTTAGGATAAAATGAAAAGAAGGGGAGGAAGAAGAGGAGGAAGACAAATAACTAATACAGGAGAATCCATCATCTCCCTGAGTCAAAAATATTATTAATCCTTGAAATAGCTTTGAAATCATGTGTTTCTAAGCCACACAGCAAAGTGGAGGAACGATGTTTCATCTGCATCAGAGACTTGATCTCACAGCTTTTAGAAACCAACAGCAAAGTGTTATCAAGTTGAGTTACCTCACCAGTGAAGAGTTTAGTTGCAACTTCACACAATAATACGGTCAACCACCAGGGGGCAGCATAACAGCCCTGCATGTATTTACAGGCAGAGAGTTTGCATACTTTATCTAGACAACATAGAAAACATCTGAAATGTATTTTTACAAAAAGTTAGTGATCCATAAGTTAAGAAATGATACTTGGAGATGCTCTTTTTAAGATAAGAAATAAGATAGTAGCCAACTTTATTGTCCCCAAACTGGGAAATTCTTATTTTCCATTGGCTGATAAAGGCTACGTGATACCGGAATTCAAAATAATGAAAAAAAAAATAATCAGTTTTTGATGTACAATTCTGAAATAAAACACTTCTAATCTCCCTTGACAGCAAACTATTGTCTTTTTTTCATGAACACTGGAGTGTTAACACATTTTGATTCACTGTGGGCTCAATTTTTGATCAGTCGAAAATCTAGGTAATGTGTTTGTGTAGAACAGTCTGAAGATGCTGTGCAGCAAGTGTGGGAGCAGATAGGTTTCATGAGTTTTACAGTTTTTACTTAAAACAGAGTGATGGACTTAATTTGCACTAAGCTGGAATTTACAAACGTGTCTCTACTCCAATCCTGTGAAATAATAACACTATTAATACAGTAAACAGTTGGTTTAGGACATTTATTAGGAACTGTAAGAGACCATGACCAAAATTTGGTGAGTTGCAGTTACCTTTACATCAAGGAGGGATGGCAGTCCCCAGCATTTAACTATAACAGCTTCTCATTTTCAGCATCTGGTAGATTGGGTATGAAATGATCCAGATTCTTAGTCTGGTTAGATAGTAAAGTATTCAGTCTGAGTAAACCATTAACACTGGTTGGTCTCCTGTTTATTTTGAATTGGAAAGAATTAGAGATTACAGATGGTAATTTAATTGTTAAATTTACACTAAAGCATTGGGATATGATTAGGAAATGGGAATAAAAGAACTGGTGAATAAATAAAATAAAAAATAAATGTTTTATCACCAATCACTGAAATACTTTCAGAATAAAAGCACTTAGCTATAGCCACAATTTACACAGTGCGTTGTATCAGTATGAACCCTCCCTCACCCTCCAGTATACTGATAAAAAAACAATAGAACAAAAAAATGTCGCTATGCAACAACAGACAACCGTACTGCTGTCTAAAATAATCATAAGCAAATGTAATTATAATCAAATATAAAGTAGACTAATTATCATTATCATTATTATTACTGGTATTCTGGTATTACAGTGTGCTGCAGCTCTGTGTGTGAATTGTCCAGGTGGTGTTGCCGTACCTCAGCAGAAGCTGTTGCTGAACTGCTTGTAGGTACAGTCACTGTCACACTGTCATTCCTTTTAGATGTGTTATAAAATGGAAAACTACAATATGGGTGTCACAGTGTCACGTACATTAATGTTGTGCTGCATGTTTAATCTGTGTAGACATTAGCTGTCATTCACTGTATATTCATAAAGGCTAGCTGTTCTTTGCTCTGATAAATAATATAAAATACAGACTAATAGAAAATGAGTTTTGATTTATTTATTTATTCTATTTTATTTATTTATATTTATTTTATTTTAGTGTCAACACTGGGTGGACCTGGCAGATTTTGCTCCCCCCAATGTTGACCCCATGGCTACAGCCTTGCTGCATTATAATGCCAAGGGCGGGTATGGTTTGATTTATGATGTTTCTAGTTATTTGTGTAGCAGTGATTACACAGAAGCAGCAGCTTCACTGTCATAAAAGAGAGAGAGATGCTAATGAAAATCAGTGAAAAATAAATGTAAGCAATAAAACTAAGACATGAACAAATATGAAAATATAACTGAATAATGTCAGTCTTTCTGTCTCAGTCACTCGCACGCGCGTTCTGTTTCTATGACATCAAATGTCATAGAAACAGAACGGTGACCCGGCCGAGGTCACGTTAGAAGAACTTCAGATCCTTGTTATCTGTCACTTTGCACTTGGCTTTGGACCAGAACCAACCTGTGGAAAGATTACTCTCTGAGATTTGAGCAGAAAGCAGTTTTTGGCAGCACAATGTCCTGAGTTCGTTTGTTTTGATTGTTGAAGCCTTTTGTATCTGGTTCTCTTAGTGTCAGAGTAGGCTATATCATATTAAATAAACATATTTTCAATATTTAATAGGTTTAAATGCGCTTCGCTCGTTAGTGTGGAAGCGACAAGAGAAGGATTTGTTATGTAGCCTGGTGTGTCTGTGTCACCATCTAAACTTTACAGCACTTCACAGAAACCTCTGCCGCTGACTAGTGTTTTGGAGGTGTAACTGCAAAGTTTAGATGGTTTAAAACACATTAAATATGGCTTAAGAGAGACGATTTGAAAAACAAGTACACAAATCAGTTTCACTATAACTTGAAGCATTCACAGACAAACACTTGTCTTTATCTGGACACATTTTCCCCACAAATAGGCTACAACATGCTAACATACTAGCACAAATCTAGATAGATTCGCTTAGTAGCCGGCGATCTTTTCCTCTGTCACATAAAGCCAGGGACAACAGCAACATTTAACAAAGGTAACGGCACACAGGTTGGCTCCATTACAACTCAAAAGATTCACCGACAAAACAATCTGGAAATCCATCGGTTAAAAAAAAAAAATTTCCTTCCTTTACCTCTGGAGGCACAGCCCGGCCTGCGTTCCAAATCTCATACTTCTACTATATACTTTTAGTATGTACTGCAGCTGCCCTTAAAAAGTATGTAGTGTAGTATGCAGTATGCATCCTATTGGGACACACTACATCCGCCATCACATCGCTCCCTGAACTCAGACCTTCTTGCTCACTTCCGCTGCCAGCCGTAGCACCACATTTGAATACTTTATTTTGTGTTGTTGTACTTTGGAGATGCAGCAAATCTCCTCTCATCGAGCTCGCCAGAGTCGTGCATACCGTCGGAGGTGCCGGAGAGCTCTGTTGCTGTTATGGCGTAATGTATGTTGTTGTTTCTCATAAACTGACGTGTTCACGTAATCAGTCCCAAGCCTATTATTAGTGACCTGTCTATTGAACTAGTCACCAGTGGGCATATTAACCCCCTTCACACATAGCTCTCTGTTGCTGGCAGATGTTTGTTGTTAAACATATTTACAGCTATGCAGCTGCTGGCACTATATTCTGTCTGCACACGAAGCAGCCTTACATTCACATTACTTTTATTTGTAGTGTAACATACTTGCACATTCTTACTACATTACTTAATATGTATTTGACTTTTACTCTTTATATATTTACTAGTCTATACTGCTCATACCTGGCCCATAGTGTATTCATATTTAGCCATATTTATTCATTATTTATGCCACACTTACACCACTGCCTATACTGGTAGAATCTTCTATATTGTAGTCATAGTTGAACCCTAACACTGATTATACTATAATCACAATAAAGTTGAATGTTGTAACTATGTTCTTGCAAAACTCTATAATATGTGACAGTATATAATCAGATCATTGCAGTCCTAATGTGTAGTGTCTTAGTATCTCAAATTAAATAAACCATGTATGAAAGCAAGTGTGGGCGTTGGTTGTACACGCAGCTCAGTCAGTGCGACGTAAATTCCGCTGCTCAAAGGATTGTGGGTCAGAATGGCCAAAGAAGCATGCTGACATGCATACTGCGAAATATGACCGGATGTAGTAGTACATCCTGGTACTTTTGGCATACTGCATCTGACATACTATGTATTGGGACACACTAATTATTTTTCTGGCATACTAAATAGTATGGTAGTATGGGTATTGGAACGCAGGGCCGGAGTTTTTCGACTAACGGAAGTGCAGGGGCCTCGGCGATTGCTCACGTCCTTCACTTCCGGCGGTTCCCCCAGGGAATCGTCGTATTGTTTACAGAGAGTTTAGCTGTTTATCACATTTTTCACGTCACTATATCACCGTGTAGCCTAATCTGATGTGTGTTAAGTCTATAAACACAATGACTGAACAAATGTTACTATTTCTGTGTGCACGTAATTAACGTGGTTATCGTAGATTAGCTGGGCTAACTGTTAGCTGTCAACGTTAGCCGTTAGCGGTGTCATCAATCATGTTGTAACTCAGACATCTGCTTGAAAAAAAAAATTTTTCACGTTAACGAGACGGTGTTTTGGGTGCAGCGGTCGCTATGGACGCGGAGCTTGCTGTTTCTGTAGGTACACATTTCCTGGGGACACCTGCACGTCTCGGCCATGCCCCCTCCATTGTGATTGGCTAAAGCGCAGCATCGTTCAAACTCAAAGCCCCGCCCTCCTCCCCTCTCTAGTCATCTTTCACACAGGGCTGCCGACAGATTCTACAATGTAAACTGCAGAATCTGTCTTGAGAGATTACCAACAGAACATCTTTCATACTAAACAGGTTTTCCAAACAAATACAAAATGCTAACTTTATTAGCACAAGCCTTTGCCATTTTACATTGTATAAATTAGCCTAGTGACGAATGCAGATTTCCTCTGTTCATATGAAACCAGGCGTAACAATTTATAGTTTCTTATCTGTGAAATAAGAGTAAATACAAGCTTTGTTTCCACTGAGGGAAATGGTTTCAGTATACAGAAACAGACAGGAGGTCTGCATCAGTTAGGTTTTTTGTACGCGCAAAGTTTGTTGTCACACGTCATACAGGGGTGAAAATAGCCTAGCTAAGAGGCCAGGGATAAGAATAAGAATAATCTTTATTGTCATTGCACAAAACAATGAAATTCTGTTGGAGCAGTCCTCCAGCTGCACAGGCTTATAAATATAAAGATGAAAATAAGTTAAAAACAAAGAGACATATATACAGTTGGGCACAATATCAAGATTGTGAAATATAAAACTTGTGCAAGAAAAGTCCAAGTCCTTAAAGTGCCATTAGTACTGTGTGTATGTCTGTGTGTGTGTATTGATGTGAAGAGAGGGAAGAGGGCGATGGGGGCTCCTGAGGAGTAGGGCGGGTATGTGAGAGAGGGGGGAGGGGGGTAGAGTTCAGGATTTATTTATACTGGGGTGCAAATAGTCACTCCAATATTATAATTTGAGTATTTGATTTTTCCCCAGCCTCAGATGGTGAGCCCTACGTCATCGAGTACCCGAATGGCGCCCCTGAAGTCATCTGGATCGTCGACGATGATGAAGGTGAGTTTCTGGTAGGTGATGTACAGGTAGGTGATGTACAGGTAGGTGACTTCATTCCCCAGGTTTCCTCTGATGAAGAGGATGAGGCTGAGGCTGACAATGATGAAGACACTGAGGATGAAGACATTGACATTGAAGACACTGACGGGGAAGACTTGGACAATGATGACACCGAGGATGAAGACACGTTAGACTTTAACGACTGGAGAGTCCTGGAGGGTGAAGATTCCGGGTACGAGTCCATGAGCGAGGAGGAAGAGGAGGAAGACCCTCCACTTCAGGCCTCAGCTCCTCCATGCCCAGAAGGTATTGGCCGAGCTCTTTCCAGTACCCGACGAGGCCCGATGACTCCGATGAAGACTGACAGCCCTGACTGGGAAACCTTTGTGTCTGGAAGGACTGATAAAGGCCCATGCGGCCTTTGCGTCTGGCGAGGCTAGCACAGCCCTCGGTAGCGTCTTGCACCAGGGCTTTTATTTACATTTTACTCTTTTAATATGGTTGATATCGCTGGATGCATTTACCAGCGATTGGGTAAAACCCCATGCGGCCTTTGCGTCTGGCGAGGCTAGCACAGCCCTCGGTAGCGTCTTGCACCAGGGCTTTTAATTATAGTTATATATTATAGTTGATGACACTGGATGGATGTTCCAGTGCTAAGTTAATAATAATTATAATACTATATACTTATATAGCGTTTTCCAAAGCACTCAGAGACGATTTATAAATTCAGGGACAAAACAACAACAAAAAAAGGCAAGGAACAAACAATAAAACAAATAAGGGATGAAAAGAAACTGTCAGCGATTTAATAAAAGCAGCGTTAAACAGGTGAGGTTTGAGTGATTTTTTGAATACGGAGAGAGAGGGGGAGTCTCGGGTGGATTTGGGGAGTGAGTTCCAGAGGATGGGAGCAGCGATGGAGAAGGCCCGGTCCCCCCCAGGATTTGTGTTTTGTTCCTGATGGAGGAGGAACAGGAGGTTGGCATCTGCAGAGCGGAGTGTGCCATTGGAATGTGATAGTGGAGAAGCTTAGACAGGTTTTTGTATGTTATGAGGAGAGTTTTGAAATCCTGCAGCTTAGGAGGAGAGTGATGGACGGAGGTGGGCGATTTTCCTGAGGTGAAAGAAGGCTGTTTTGGTAATGTGTTTGATGTGCTGGTCGAACGACAGGAATTAATTGAAAATGACGCTAAGATTTGGGACGTGAGTGAGGTGCATACTGTGGAGCCGTCAATGTTGAGGGTGAAGTTATGGGTGGATTTGGTGACTGCTTTTGGTACAATGATGATAATTTAGGATTTGTGGCGGTTTAATTGGAGGAAGTTGATTTGAAGCCAGGATTTTATTTCAGTGATGCAGTTTGTCAGGGTTGAGTGGGTGGCAGTGGAGATTGTCTAGGTGGAGATTAGGAGCTGGACATCATCGACAATGCAATGGAACTGGACACCATGATGGCGTTTTATGTGACCAAGGGGGGAAAGGTACAGGATGAAGAGGAGGGGACCAAACTGAACCTTGGGGGACACCTTGGAGGAGGGGAGCAGTGGGGGTTTTGCAATTATTGATAGAGATGTACTGAAGTCTGTCTGAAGTCTGAAGGATGGAGGGATTGATGGTGTTGAAGGCGGCACTGAGGTTGAGGAGGATGAGGATGTTGAGGTTTCTGACATCAGAGGAGAGAAAGAGGTCGTTAGTGATTTTAAGCAGGGCAGTTTCAGTGCTATGTTTTAATCAAAATCAGGATTGGAATGTTTCAAACATGTCATTGACAGAGAGGTGGTGTTTCAGTTGGGAGGTTCAGCATCTTTCAGTAGTTTGGACACAAAGGGTAGGTCGAGATTGGCCTGAAGTTATTTGGGATGTCAGCGATGAGTCCAGTTAACAGGTGAAGCATGCCATTGTTATCTATCTTCCTGTATAAAGTATAGGTGGCTATACCAGAGAAAGGTGAGTCTATACTTCATGACAACATCGACACAAGTATTTCTGTCACTGTCCAGTATAATAATATCACATTGTCTTTTTTGCTCACTCTGCTGCATTGTTGTGTTTTCAGGTGGAGGTGGATACAACAAACAGAGGGAAAGTAATTATTACTAACATGAAGAAAAGTCTCCAAGTCTCCAGTCTCAAGGCCTTTTGCCCCTGGTAGGGTTTCCCATGGCAGATTGGTTCTGGGCGAAGGGTCAGACGAAGAACGGCCAATCCAAACATTTTGGCCGATATGGTCGCCCTGAAGATGTGCCGGCCCGTCTGCTCATTCCACAGGCTGCGGGCTGCTTCACCGCGTGACCGATACACGCCGGCCAGCAGAAGCAGTCCAATGTAACGGTGGTGGCATCGAGGTCCTTCCAGTCCGGGACCGTCCTTCTCCCATGCAGGTTGGTGTAATCTAGGACACGTTTGGGGAGACAAGGGATTGTGCACCCTTCTTGCCCTCGCAAACAAAGAGGCCATTAATCGCCAAAGGACGGGGCGGTGAAGAACGGGCCGACTTGTGAGAGTATCACCGAAGGACTGACCAGCTGCGGCTTTGTTGTTTATGCTGTTTATGAATATTTTCTGGCTGTCTTAGACCATATGAATAACATGTATGGATTTTAAAGGTGGGTGTAGTTCCTCTTTAAACATTGCATATTTGTACACCTGTGTTGATGCCATCAATTAATACATTGAGTCTTTGGTGGATTTCATTTGCAAAACAACAGAAACAAGTGTACCCAAAGCTACAGTAAAACTACTCCACAAGTAGGCTAAATGAATGATTTTATGTCAACACTGGAATACAGCCAAATTTCCCTAAGTTGGTCACATCGCCTCAGCATCTGGTCGCACAAAGAGCGACAAAGATGTTGGAAGCTTCAGCAAAAACAATGAGGACGCTGAAACCTTAATGATCTGCCTCGCTGTATCTACAGCAAAACAAAAATCTGCAGATGTTCAACTTACTTTCTTCTCCTCGGACACAGATGTCCTGGTTTTGCCAATGGCCAACTATGAATTTCTGCCAGAGGACACTGCACTCTTGATGGCATCAGGTGCTTTGCAGATTCAACCATTCTGGGATATTGTAGGTCCAGAAAAGGCAAAAGCATTATATGCACTGAGTGCATTCTCTGACAATGCTGGAAGGTCTGCAAGAGTTGGTTTAAGCTCAGCTCACACTACATGACTTTCAAAGTCTTCTGATTACTGTACAACTTGCTGTCTTGTAATCGGTAGTCTTGCAGTCATTGTGGTTTTCACACTACATGACTGACCAGCAACAAAGGGGTCACACACTCTAAGATCCCTCACCAGGAGTAATCCCAGAAGAATAGGCCACATGTCAACTCATGGTGCCCACAAATATCATAGGTTACAGAAACATTACAGGTTATATGAAACATTGTGTGCAATAGTCCACCTTCTCTGTCCCTCTCATCACTCTCTCAATAGACAACAAAAGATACCACATTACAAGCTATGCCAATGGTATTAAATGGTATATACTTCCTGTCTTGCGTGTGGGCATACCCTCAGCTCATTTTGAAAAATAGTGAACATCTTGTGGATTGTTTGTTACTTATTTTGCTGCTTATTTTTTATCTGTTAGCTTAATGTCTAATATCAGCCTGGTGAGAGATCACGTCAGTTGCTGACAGATGTCTCAAGAGTGTGTTGCTAAAAGAGAGATGTGTTTCAATCAAAGTTAATTTCCTCCTGATTTGTCAGTCTGAAAATGCCATTTTAGTGTAAGTATGTTTAGAAGGGTTAGGGCACGGTGAAAATGGGTCCAGTAGTTACTTCAGTGACTATGAGGTGAGAGAATTGGTCATAATCTGTACTCATGTTCACTTCTCCCATTGTAATGAATAGACTCAGGATCACTGCTCGTCACTGCTCGTGACACATATACAGGGGGGGAAATCTGAAGTGAGCCATCTAGATTTACCAGTGGTCTCTGCTCTCTCTCTCCCTCTCAAACACACAAAACACACTTTTGAGAGAACCACAGGGCTGGCTCAGTTCTTGTCTCTGTTCTCGACCTGTGTCTTGGGCTCTCATCAGCTGCAGTTTGCCAACAGAGGCCCCGACACGCCCAGATACTCAGCATGCTAGATATTTGGAGTGTATCTGCATTGCATTGGCAACTTTGGCCTCACGTTTTTGATCAGTTAGCTTTCGAGCACCAATTTTGCAAGTGCAAAGACAACACTGATTTGCATCTTGTCTACAGCCTCTGTTAGGGAGCTCCAAAAACTATTTGCGAGTGGCAAATCAGGGCTCAGGTCAAGTAGTGTTATATAGGCATAAGGTAACAAGGTTCAAGATCTTCCTCAAAGCTGACGATGACATCACTGAAGCTTTGACAATGCTTACAGGTAATTTTGGAGTAACAGAGGAACAACAGAAACACTTGACTAGGTTTGCGTGTGCTTCCTATTACTCAAAAGGAATCACAATAAGAAACATTCCAGAGCTGAGATGGCACATTTTGACCAGTATAAGGCAGAGAGTTACAAGCTACCACCTACAGAGGATGCGCTGAAACAGCTTATTGATAGAGGAACTACGTGTGCAAGCTCGAGTTTGGAGCCAGGCAAGCGTTCAGCAGCAGGTAGCTTTGAATCCTGTGCAAAATGGCTAAAGGCTAGTTGAGTTACCAACTCCTTAGGCCATCACTGAAATGGTGAGATGCCACTGCAAAGGATATTGTTCAACACAAAGATGATCCTGTAGGTCAAGAGACTGAATAATGGCCAGAAAAGTGCTTTTGCAGAGCATTATAGCGTCACAATAATCTCGACCTTTGACCTTTTGGATAGAAAATGTCATCACTTCATCATTTTATCCTCTTAGACAATTGTGTAAAATGTTAGCAAATTAATTCTTGCGTTACAGCTACGAAGATGAAGATGTCCTTTTTTTTTTTTTTTAAGGTGTTTTGAATGTTTGCCATTTTTAAAATCCAGAATGGCCACCATAGTGAGTTTGAAAACAATGGAAACATCAGTTTTTATATTCCTCATGTTCTAACAATTCCAAAAATGTATAGTTTATAGACTCCCTACGAGTTTTGAACTTAACTACATTAGGAACTGGGGGTCAAGTTCAGATTTTAAGGAAGAAGGTGAACGAAGAAAATCTCATCACTTTCTGCAGTACTCTAGGCTGGACAGGCATAGACTTAGCTGGTGTTTTAGTGATAAGATATACTACTTGCATTTTAGTATGCAGGAACATAATGGTTTACTTTGCATGGACAGTAATCACAACCCAAGTGGTTGTGCAAGTCTTAGTGTAAAGCCACTGCAGTATTTTCCCCACTGCTCAGGTTGCGTAACATTATATTAAAAAGCCTTTTCAATGTTTAATGATTTCTGGTCAGGAAAGTTGTTCTGATTGACCCTTTTTCTTCTTCTCCCTGCTCTTGAAAATGCCAGGCCCCGACCTATTGCTGTGCAGCAGCTATAATTATTTCATTTCATTTTTATTCTTAATGTTAAGTAAACTCTGCAGTTTTACTTTCAGATCCTTTATTTTTAAAATCTGGAACTACTGTCACCTGTAATCTACCAGAAATATAACAGTGAGAAGAGAATAGTTATAAAAGCCATTTACATGTACTATTAGATTCCTTCAGACCAAGACGCCATACTGACAAAAGGAAACTCTTTATGGGGCCAAGCTGTAGTTTATTTTGTTTCAGAGGGTTAGGGGAGTAAATATATGTGGGTATGCTAAATTACTCTCTACAGGTTTCCAACAAGCAGGCTAACAGAGTCAGGATTAAGCCAATCTGATAATGGTCTCACAGACTGAGTGACTGAACCAGCTGACAGAGTGAACTGTAGAACTGCTGGTCGCAGCTAAAAAAAAAAAAAACTCTCTCTATTTCCAACAACAAATTATTCATGAAAGGACTCAGCAACTACTAAATCCCTCCATTATTTCTTTTATTCATCTTTGCTGAGCCATGGCTACCTTTCAGTATTCATCCTACAAAATATTTTCACATACCACATCAAATTAAAATAACATGAAGATCTGAATGATTATGGACTATCTTTGTTTAACATTAATAATACCAATGAACACTAACTGCCCACAACCAACATGTGGCCCCTGGTGATGTGAATCTAATTTCAGACAACCCTCTGACTATTTTCAGGTCAACGTGCAGCGAGTCTGCTGTGAAAAAGATCATGCAGATCACGATGTGAATCCTACTGTCCAGGTAAATCTTTTTCTTACTTTTGTTAGTCATAGATTTTATCTGAGAACAAAAGATTATGATTGGTGTTTGATGGAGGAGGAGCCAGTCGGGACATTACTGACAGTCCTCATTCTCTTATAGTTGGATGGAGGTCTGCAGCAGAGGAGGAGTGAGAGAGGTACACATCAGATGTTTGACAGGAAGAGACGGCACAGTGTGGTCTGAGAAAAACTGAGGTGAACATCACTCTTTGTAAATCCACAGAAACCTGTACACTGGTGTACCCCATACTGTAGATAGGCCCACTTTACAACACACACACAGTCACATGATGTTTTTTAAATATTTTATTGTAATTGTTATAATAATTGTTATTTTCATGCACTTTGTGAAGCACCTTGTAACCTTGTTCAGATAAGTGCTTTACAAATAAAGTTATTATTATTATTATTATTATTATCATTTTTATTATTATCACTATTACTATTATTACTGTCATTATTATTGCTCGTACTCGTACTCGTCGTCCTCCGCTTATCTGGGTCTGGGTCGCGGGGGCAGCAGCCTCAGCAAAGGGAGTCGTCCGGAAGGCATCCTTACTCGATGCCCGAACCACCTCAACTGGCTCCTCTTGATGTGGAGGAGCAGCGGCTCTACTCCGAGTCCCTCCCGGATGTCCAAGCTCCTCACCCTATCTCTAGAGGCCCATTTATGCTCAACGTTAAATACGGATACGGATACGGACGGAGCCTTCTGTTCGTGCTCCGCGTTCATTTCGTCCGTATTTCTGCACGTTTCCATAAAGCTCACGGATACGGGCCAAACGGAGCAGTACCACCGGGAACCGTGGGGGCAGTGTTGCTGTCACTACCCGATACGTAGCTCTAGTGAGACACGAAGAAGAAATAACAATTCAATTTCTCTCATCGGCAGTACTAGAGAAAAGAATTCTCCGTCCTCCAGTCTATGTATGGGGGCGATGTATTTAACGGCCTCACCGACCACCGCCTTCTACAATGCTGCCTCTGTTTTTGTCTTTTATGCAAGAGGTACATTATCAATATCTCCTCCACAGTCGCCATGTTTGTTTTTGAGTTTGTTGTTGTCATAAACTTTTGACACCGGGCTGCCTCCTGGTGGATATATTGGTTAACATCCATGCCAACGTTAAGGGCGCATGGAAGTATGTGGGCAGTGACGGTAACATCGTTTGAAAAGGACGTATACATTTTTGTACGTAAAGGGAGCATAACTAGGCCTTAAGGCTGAGCCCAGCCACCCTGTGGAGGAAACTCATTTCGGCCGCTTGAACTCGCGATCTCGTTCTTTTGGTCACTACCCAGAGCTCGTGCCCATAGGTGAGGGTTGGAACGTAGATCAACTGGTAAATCGAGAGCTTGGCTTTCTGGCTAAGCTCCATCTTCACCACAACAGACCGGTTAAGCGCCTGCATCACTGCTGACGCCGCCCCAATCCGCCTGTCAATCTCCCGCTCCATCCTACCCTCACTCGTGAACAAGATCCCGAGATACTTAAACTCCTCCACCTGAGGCAGGACCTCCCCCCCGACACTGGCAATCCACCCTTTTCCGGCTGAGGACCACGGCCTCAGACTTGGAGGTGCTGATTCTCATCCCAGCCGCTTCACACTCGGCTGCGAACCGTCCCAGCAAGAGCTGGAGGTCACTGTTAGGAGGACCACGCCATAACTCTCCGGGCCGGGTACACATTCTCCTGTTGTTATCCATCATGAAGGGTCTTTTGAACCGTTCTTCGTCTGACCCTTCGCCCAGAACCAATCTGCCATGGGAAACCCTACCAGGGGCAAAAAGCCCCGACAGCATAGCTCCTAGGGTCATTAGGGCACTCAAACTACTCCACCACGATAAGGTGACGGTTCTTAGAGGAGTAGGCCTATTTTTATTGCTATTAATATTATTACTATTAATATTGCTATCATTATTATTATTATTAATATTACTATTTCTAATATTACTGTTATTATTATTATTATTATTATTATTATTACTATTCATATTACTATTATTACTATTATTACTATTAATATTACTATTAGTATTATTATTATCACTATTATTAATATTGCTATTATTATTATGATTACCATTACTATTTTTGTTATTATTAATATTATTAACATTACTATTATTATTATTATCACTATTATTATGATTATTAATATTATTATTATTATTATTATTACTGTTATAATTATTGCTATTATTATCATTATTATTACTATTAATATTACTTTTATTATTATTATTATTATTATTATCACTATTACTATCATTACTGTTCTAATTATTTCTATTATTATTATTATTATGACTGTTGTTATTGTTATTATTATTACTATTCATATTACTATTATTACTATTATTATTATTATTATTATTATTATCATTATGATTACCATTACTATTTTTATTATTACTGTTATTATTATAATTACTGTTGTTATTATTATAATTACTGTTAATATTACCATTATCACTATTATTATTATTATTGCTATTATTATTATTAATATTATTAATATTACTGTTATTATTATTGCTATTGTTATTAATAATATTACTATTATTATTATTATTAATATTATGATTATTATTACTATTAATATTACTATTATTATTATTATCACTATTACTATTATCATTACTATTACTATTATTATTATTATTACTATTATCATTACTATTACTATTACTATTATTATTATTATTATTATCACTATTACTATTACTATTATTACTGTTATAATTATTGCTGTTATTATTATTATCATTAGTAATATTATAATATATATTACTATTATCATTATTATTATTATTAATAAAATTACTATTACCATTATTATTATTACGGTTATTATTATTATTACTATTTTAACTTTTATTATTATTATTATTATCAATATTACTATTGCTATTATTACTATTAATATTATTTTTACTCCTCAGAGGAGTCCTCCTGCCCTGTAAAACAGAAACACAAGTAATGAAAACTTTTGAACTCAACTATACATGGAATGATATTATAATCAATAAATAATATTCAACAAGGCTCCTGTAATAAAAAGAATTCACATATGTATAGTTAACTTTATCTCAGCACCGCTTTATGTCACTATGGTACTTTTGTAGTCTTAGTGAGGGGATTACTTACTGAGCCCACTGAATGAAACACACCCATCACTCTCCATCTGGTCCTGGAGTCGTCCATCCTTCTCACCTGGTCCTGTCTTGGTCTTTTACGTTGTGGGGGGGGGGTCTGGTACACCTATAAATACCTAAGAAAAAGAGACTTGGAGACTTTTCTTCATGTTAGTAATAATTACTTTCCCTCTGTTGTATCCACCTCCACCTGAAAACACGACAATGCAGCAGAGTGAGCAAAAAAGACAATGTGATATTATTATACTGGACAGTGACAGAAATACTTGTGTTGATGTTGTCATGAAGTATAGACTCACCTTTCTCTGGTATAGCCACCTATACTTTATACAGGAAGATAGATAACAATGGCATGCTTCACCTGTTAACTGGACTCATCGCTGACATCCCAAATAACTTCAGGCCAATCTCCAACCTACCCTTTGTGTCCAAACTACTGAAAGATGCTGAACCTCCCAACTGAAACACCACCTCTCTGTCAATGACATGTTTGAAACATTCCAATCCTGATTTTGATTAAAACATAGCACTGAAACTGCCCTGCTTAAAATCACTAACGACCTCTTTCTCTCCTCTGATGCCAGAAACCTCAACATCCTCATCCTCCTCAACCTCAGTGCCGCCTTCGACACCATCAATCCCTCCATCCTTCAGACTTCAGACAGCCTTCAGTCAATCTCCATCAAAAACTGCAAATCACCCACTACTCCCCTCCTCCAAGGTGTCCCCCAAGGTTCAGTTTGGTCCCCTCCTCTTCATCCTGTACCTTTCCCCCCTTGGTCACATCAGGGTTTTCCCTGGCTCAGAAAGGGGCTTTGGTGGTGATGTCTGGCGCGTGCGCTTCACATTTGAATTTACAGATCATGCAAATGTATTAAGCGATGCCATATCTTCTTGATTAGACGAGAGAGGTCCAAATAATACAATATTAGGGCTGGGCGATATGATCAAAATCTCATATCCCGATATAGGTCATTTCATATCCTGATAATGACACATATATATTTTCTATGCAGGGAAACCCCTGCACATAAAACGCCATCATGGTGTCCAGTTCCACTGCATTGTCGATGATATCCAGCTCCTAATCTTCACCAAGACAATCTCCACTGCCACCCACTCAACCCTGACAAACTGCATCACTGAAATAAAATCCTGGCTTCAAATCAACTTCCTCCAATTAAACCTCCACAAATCCTAAATTATCATCATTGTACCAAAAGCAGTCACCAGATCCACCCATAACTTCACCCTCAACATTGACGGCTCCACAGTATGCACCTCACTCACATCCCAAATCTTAGCGTCATTTTCAATTAATTCCTGTCGTTCGACCAGCACATCAAACACATCACCAAAACAGTCTTCTTTCACCTCAGGAAAATCGCCCACCTCCGTCCATCACTCTCCTCCTAAGCTGCAGGATTTCAAAACTCTCCTCATAACATACAAAAACCTGTCTAAGCTTCTCCACTATCACATTCCAATGGCACACTCCGCTCTGCAGATGCCAACCTCCTGTTCCTCCTCCATCAGGAACAAAACACAAATCCTGGGGGGGACCGGGCCTTCTCCATCGCTGCTCCCATCCTCTGGAACTCACTCCCCAAATCCACCCGAGACTCCCCCTCTCTCTCCGTATTCAAAAAATCACTCAAACCTCAACTGTTTAACGCTGCTTTTATTAAATCGCTGACAGTTTCTTTTCATCCCTTATTTGTTTTATTGTTTGTTCCTTGCCTTTTTTTGTTGTTGTTTTGTCCCTGAATTTATAAATCGTCTCTGAGTGCTTTGGAAAACGCTATATAAGTATATAGTATTATAATTATTATTAACTTAGCACTGGAACATCCATCCAGTGTCATCAACTATAATATATTACTATAATTAAAAGCCCTGGTGCAAGAAGCTACCGAGGGCTGTGCTAGCCTCGCCAGACGCAAAGGCCGCATGGGGTTTTACCCAATCACTAGTAAATGCATCCAGCAATATCAACCATATTAAAAGAGTAAAATGTAAATAAAAGCCCTGGTGCAAGACGCTACCGAGGGCTGTGCTAGCCTCGCCAGACGCAAAGGCCGCATGGGGTTTTACCCAATCACTGGTAAATGCATCCAGCAATATCAACCATATTAAAAGAGTAAAATATAAATAAAAGCCCTGGTGCAAGACGCTACCGAGGGCTGTGCTAGCCTCGCCAGACGCAAAGGCCGCATGGGGTTTTACCCAATCACTGGTAAATGCATCCAGCAATATCAACCATATTTACAGAATAAAATGTAAATAACAGCCCTGGTGCAAGACGCTACCGAGGGCTGTGCTAGCCTCGCCAGACGCAAAGGCCGCATGGGGTTTTACCCAATCGCTGGTAAATGCATCCAGCAATATCAACCATATTTACAGAGTAAAATGTTAAAAAAAAGCCCTGGTGCAAGACGCTACCGAGGGCTGTGCTAGCCTCGCCAGACGCAAAGGCCGCATGGGGTTTTACCCAATCGCTGGTAAATGCATCCAGCAATATCAACCATATTTACAGAGTAAAATGTTAAAAAAAGCCCTGGTGCAAGACGCTACCGAGGGCTGTGCTAGCCTCGCCAGACGCAAAGGCTGCATGGGCCTTTATCAGTCCTTCCAGACACAAAGGTTTCCCAGTCAGGGCTGTCAGTCTTCATCGGAGTCGCTGTCATCGGGCCTCGTCGGGTACTGGAAAGAACTTGGCCAATATCTTCTGGGCATGGAGGAGCTGGTGCCGGAAGTGGAGGGTGCAGGGTTCCTGTAGTCCTCTTCTCCGCTTCTGTGTGTGGAGGAGCTGTGGCCTGAAGTGGAGGGTCTTGGCTCTTCATCACAGTCCTCACAGGTCTTCCTCTGCCTCTTCCCACTTACTTGAGGTGTGTCGCTGTCCTCCCTGCTTCTCTTTGTGGCGAAGCTGAGGCCTGAAGTGGAGGGTCTTGGCTCTTCATCACAGTCCTCACAGGTCTTCCTCTGCCTCTTCCCACTTACCTGAGGTGTATCGCTGTCCTCCCTGCTTCTCTTTGTGGCGAAGCCGAGGCCTGAAGTGGAGGGTCTTGGCTCACAGTCGCAGTCCTGGATGGTGGATGAGCTGAGGCCGGAGGCTGGGGGAGAAGAGTCTTCAGACCGAGGAGAGACTGGGGGCAGATCTTCAGGACGCTCCACTCGCTGTGCAGGAGGCTCCTCTTCATCCTCTACGTCCTCCTCTGCCTCCTCGCCCATGGACTCGTACCCGGAATCTTCACCCTCCAGGGCTCTCCAGCCGTTAAAGTCTAACGTGTCATCGTCGTCATCCTCGGTGTCTTCATCATCCGAGTGTTCCTCGTCAGTGTCTTCAATGTCAGTGTCTTCATCCTCGGTGTCTTCATCTTCCAAGTCTTCCCCGTCAGTGTCTTCAATGTCAATGTCTTCATCCTCGGTGTCTTCATCGCCCAAGTCTTCCCCGTCAGTGTCTTCAATGTCAATGTCTTCATCCTCGGTGTCTTCATCGCCCAAGTCTTCCCCGTCAGTGTCTTCAATGTCAATGACTTCATCCTCAGTGTCTTCATCATTGTCAGCCTCAGCCTCATCCTCTTCATCAGAGGAAACCTGGGGAATGAAGTCACCTACCTGTACATCACCTACCTGTACATCACCTACCAGAAACTCACCTTCATCATCGTCCAGGATCCAGATGACTTCAGGGGCGCCATTCGGGTACTCGATGACGTAGGGCTCACCATCTGAGGCTGGGGAAAAATCAAATACTCAAATTATAATATCGGAGTGACTATTTGCACCCCAGTATAAATAAATCCTGAACTCTACCCCCCTCCCCCCTCTCTCACATACCCGCCCTACTCCTCAGGAGCCCCCATCGCCCTCTTCCCTCTTTTCACATCAATACACACACACAGACATACACACAGTACTAATGGCACTTTGAGGACTCGGACTTTTCTTGCACAAGTTTTATATTTCACAATCTTGATATTGTGCCCAACTGTATATATGTCTCTTTGTTTTTAACTTATTTTCATCTTTATATTTATAAGCCTGTGCAGCTGGAGGACTGCTCCAACAGAATTTCATTGTTTTGTGCAATGACAATAAAGATTATTCTTATTCTTATCCCTGGCCTCTTAGCTAGGCTATTTTCACCCCTGTATGACGTGTGACAACAAACTTTGCGCGTACAAAAAAACCTAACTGATGCAGACCTCCTGTCTGTTTCTGTATACTGAAACCATTTCCCTCAGTGGAAACAAAGCTTGTATTTACTCTTATTTCACAGATAAGAAACTATAAATTGTTACGCCTGGTTTCATATGAACAGAGGAAATCTGCATTCGTCACTAGGCTAATTTATACAATGTAAAATGGCAAAGGCTTGTGCTAATAAAGTTAGCATTTTGTATTTGTTTGGAAAACCTGTTTAGTATGAAAGATGTTCTGTTGGTAATCTCTCAAGACAGATTCTGCAGTTTACATTGTAGAATCTGTCGGCAGCCCTGTGTGAAAGACGACTAGAGAGGGGAGGAGGGCGGGGCTTTGAGTTTGAACGATGCTGCGCTTTAGCCAATCACAATGGAGGGGGCATGGCCGAGACGTGCAGGTGTCCCCAGGAAATGTGTACCTACAGAAACAGCAAGCTCCGCGTCCATAGCGACCGCTCCACCCAAAACAGATGCGGATGTCTGAGTTACAACATGATTGATGACACCGCTAACGGCTAATGTTAACAGCTAACAGTTAGCCCAGCTAATCTACGATAACCACGTTAATTACGTGCACACAGAAATAGTAACATTTGTTCAGTCATTGTGTTTATAGACTTAACACACATCAGATTAGTCCACACGGTGATATAGTGACGTGAAAAATGTGATAAACAGCCAAACTCTTTGTAAACAATACGACGATTCCCTGGGGGAACCGCCGGTAGTGAAGGACGTGAGCAATCGCCGAGGCCCCTGCACTTCCGTTAGTCAAAAAACTCCAGCCCTGCGTTCCAATACCCATACTACCATACTATTTAGTATGCCAGAAAAATAATTAGTGTGTCCCAATACATAGTATGTCAGATGCAGTATGCCAAAAGTACCAGGATGTACATCCGGTCATATTTCGCAGTATGCATGTCAGCATGCTTCTTTGGCCATTCTGACCCACAATCCTTTGAGCAGCGGAAGTTACGTCGCACTGACTGAGCTGCGTGTACAACCAACGCCCACACTTGCTTTCATACATGGTTTATTTAATTTGAGATACTAAGACACTACACATTAGGACTGCAATGATCTGATTATATACTGTCACATATTATAGAGTTTTGCAAGAACATAGTTACAACATTCAACTTTATTGTGATTATAGTATAATCAGTGTTAGGGTTCAACTATGACTACAATATAGAAGATTCTACCAGTATAGGCAGTGGTGTAAGTGTGGCATAAATAATGAATGAATATGGCTAAATATGAATACACTATGGGCCAGGTATGAGCAGTATAGACTAGTAAATATATAAAGAGTAAAAGTCAAATACATATTAAGTAATGTAGTAAGAATGTGCAAGTATGTTACACTACAAATAAAAGTAATGTGAATGTAAGGCTGCTTCGTGTGCAGACAGAATATAGTGCCAGCAGCTGCATAGCTGTAAATATGTTTAACAACAAACATCTGCCAGCAACAGAGAGCTATGTGTGAAGGGGGTTAATATGCCCACTGGTGACTAGTTCAATAGACAGGTCACTAATAAGGGTTTTTTTTGGGGAGTTTTTCCTTATCCGCTGTGAGGGTCTAAAGGACAGAGGGATGTCGTATGCTGTAAAGCCCTGTGAGGCAAATTGTATTTGTGATATTGGGCTTTATAAATAAAATTGATTGATTGATTGACTAATAATAGGCTTGGGACTGTTTACGTGAACACGTCAGTTTATGAGAAACAACAACATACATTAAGCCATAACAGCAACAGAGCTCTCCGGCACCTCCGACGGTATGCACGACTCTGGCGAGCTCGACGAGAGGAGATTTGCTGCATCTCCGAAGTACAACAACACAAAATAAAATATTCAAATGTGGCGCTACGGACGGCGGCGGAAGTGAGCAAGAGGGTCTGAGTTCAGGGAGCGATGTGATGGCGGATGTAGTGTGTCCCAATAGGATGCATACTGCGTACTACACTACATACTTTTTAAGGGCAGCTGCAGTACATACTAAAGGTATATAGTAGAAGTATGTGATTTGGAACGCAGGCCAGGCTGTGCCTCCAGAGGTAAAGGAAGGAAATTTTTTTAATTGATGGATTTCCAGATTGTTTTGCCGGTGAATCTTTTGAGTTGTAATGGAGCCAACCTGTGTGCCGTTACCTTTGTTAAATGTTGCTGTTGTCCCTGGCTTTCTGTGAAAGAGGAAAAGATCGACGGCTACTAAGCAAAACTACCTAGACTTGTGCTAGTATGTTAGCATGTTGTAGCCTATTTGTGGGGAAAATGTGTCCAGACAAAGACAAGTGTTTGTCTGTGAATGCTTCAAGTTATAGTGAAACTGATTTGTGTACTTGTTTTTCAAATCGTCTCTCTTAAGCCATATTTAATGTGTTTTAAATCATCTAAACTTTACAGCACTTTACAGAAACCTCTGCCGCTGACTAGTGTTTTGGAGGTAGTTTAGGAGTAGGCTACAGATATTTGCACCAAGGTGGGTATAAGCAGCACACATCACTATAATCCAGGGTACGAATAGCATCCGCTTCTAATTGTACCTGGTACAAATAGCAATATGTTGATATTTGCACCAGGGTGAAAATAGCCCTTATCTTCTAATATATTAGACATATATGAGAAGGATTTTTGATTAAGTCTCTCTTTAAATATTTTGGATTAAATAAGCAGCAATCCAAATTCAAATTAGAAAACACTCCAACATACACATACTAAATACAGCTGCACTACATCAGTATCAAGGTTCACCAACACACAAGGGGCTACACCTTCTAACAGTAATATCAAATACTGTGCAGCTCAGCCTCCAGTTTGAACAGATGACAGCATGACAATCAATTATTGCTGCATTATATAGCATCAAATAAAGCTGCAGCAACAATGTGATCAATCCACATCACTTCAGTGATGACAAAACGCCCCATGGTTTGCAATAAACAGCGTAAATGTATTTCACATGCGTCACACTACCTGCGTCATCACGTACAGTGCACCATGGCTACATAAATCCAAAAAATACCTCAGTGAGCTCTGTGCAGACTGAACTACAAGTTTATAACACATTATTCTCAAAGTGTATGAGCTGCAAATCACAGTGCGTGTAGCAGGTGATCTCATCCTGGATGCAGGACGCACACACACAGTCAGACACATACAGTTAGACTACATAACAAATCCTCTCTCTAATGTGTCCAGATAAAGACAAGTGTTTGTCTGTGAATGCTTCAAATTATAGTGAAGCACATCTTTTTCAAATCGTCTCTCTTAAGCCATATTTAATGTGTTTTAAATGATCTAAACTTTACAGCACTTCAAGGAAAACCTCTGCCGCTGACTAGTGTTTTGGAGGTGTAACTGCAGAGTGACACAGACACACCATGGCAGAAGGAAAAATGCTCACAACGGCGTGGGCGACGTGCATATGGTCTATGCACAACCATAAATCCGCTTCAAGAAAAGACACTTGGCATGGTTGCATTGTAATGGCAGGATATTTAGCTGTGTAGCTAACCTAGGTCCTGAGGGTTGAGGTTAGCTGTACAAGCTTAGTTGTACAAAATGAGAGTAGGCTAAATATATTTGCACCAAGGTGGGTATAAGCAGCACACATCACTATAATCCAGGGTACGAATAGCATCCGCTTCTAATTGTACCTGGTACAAATAGCAATATGTTGATATTTGCACCAGGGTGAAAATAGCCCTTATCTTCTAATATATTAGACATTTATGAGAAGGATTTTTGATTAAGTCTCTCTTTAAATATTTTGGATTAAATAAGCAGCAATCCAAATTCAAATTAGAAAACACTCCAACATACACATACTAAATACAGCTGCACTACATCAGTATCAAGGTTCACCAACACACAAGGGGCTACACCTTCTAACAGTAATATCAAATACTGTGCAGCTCAGCCTCCAGTTTGAACAGATGACAGCATGACAATCAATTAATGCTGCATTATATAGCATCAAACAAAGCTGCAGCAACAATGTGATCAATCCACATCACTTCAGTGATGACAAAACGCCCCATGGTTTGCAATAAACAGCGTAAATGTATTTCACATGCGTCACACTACATGCGTCATCATGTACAGTGCACCATGGCTACATAAATCCAAAAAATACCTCAGTGAGCTCTGTGCAGACTGAACTACAAGTTTATAACACATTATTCTCAAAGTGTATGAGCTGCAAATCACAGTGCGTGTAGCAGGTGATCTCATCCTGGACGCAGGACGCACACACACAGTCAGACACATACAGTTAGGCTACATAACAAATCCTCTCTCTAATGTGTCCAGATAAAGACAAGTGTTTGTCTGTGAATGCTTCAAGTTATAGTGAAGCTGATTTGTGTACTTGTTTTTCAAATCGTCGCTATTAAGCCATATTTAATGTGTTTTAAATCATCTAAACTTTACAGCACTTCACAGAAATCTCTGCCGCTGACTAGTGTTTTGGAGGTGTAACTGCAGAGTGACACAGACACACCAGGCTACATAACAAATCCTTCTCTTGTTGCGACCACACTAACGAGCGAAGCGCATTTAAACCTATTAAATATTGAAAATATGTTTATTTAATATGATATAGCCTACTCTGACACTAAGAGAACCAGATACAAAAGGCTTCAACAATCAAAACAAAGGAACTCAGGACATCGTGCCCTTGTCTGATTACACCTGTGCGTCCTCACGTCCTGACGTTCGCTCCTAATAGTGCCATCGTTGCCATGGCGCACAACATGATAACATTTTTCATATTTGTTAAAATTCGGACCGGTCGCCATTTTTTTTTGTAACCGATGGATTTCCAGATTGTTTTGTCGGTGAATCTTTTGAGTTGTAATGGAGCCAACCTGTGTGCCGTTATATTTGTTAAATGTTGCTGTCGTCCCTGGCTTTATATGAAAGAGGAACAGACCGCCGGCTACTAAGCGAAACTATCTACACTTGTGCTAGTATGTTAGCATGTTGTAGCCTATTTGTGGGGAAAATGTGTCCAGATAAAGACAAGTGTTTGTCTGTGAATGCTTCAAGTTATAGTGAAACTGATTTGTGTACTTGTTTTTCAAATCGTCTCTCTTAAGCCATATTTAATGTGTTTTAAATCATCTAAACTTTACAGCACTTCACAGAAACCTCTGCCGCTGACTAGTGTTTTGGAGGTGTAACTGCAGAGTGACACAGACACACCATGGCAGAAGGAAAAATGCTCACAACGACGTGGGCGACGTGCATATGGTCTACGCACAACCATAAATCCGCTTCAAGAAAAGACACTTGGCATGGTTGCATTGTAATGGCAGGTTATTCAGCTATGTAGCTAACCTAGGTCCTGAGGGTTGAGGTTAGCTGTACAAGCTTAGTTGTACAAAATGAGAGTAGGCTACAGATATTTGCACCAAGGTGGGTATAAGCAGCACACATCACTATAATCCAGGGTACGAATAGCATCCGCTTCTAATTGTACCTGGTACAAATAGCAATATGTTGATATTTGCACCAGGGTGAAAATAGCCCTTATCTTCTAATATATTAGACATATATTAGAAGGATTTCTGATTAAGTCTCTCTTTAAATATTTTGGATTAAATAAGCAGCAATCCAAATTCAAATTAGAAAACACTCCAACATACACATACTAAATACAGCTGCACTACATCAGTATCAAAGTTCACCAACACACAAGGGGCTACACCTTCTAACAGTAATATCAAATACTGTGCAGCTCAGCCTCCAGTTTGAACAGATGACAGCATGACAATCAATTATTGCTGCATTATATAGCATCAAACAAAGCTGCAGCAACAATGTGATCAATCCACATCACTTCAGTGATGACAAAACGCCCCATGGTTTGCAATAAACAGCGTTAATGTATTTCACATGCGTCGCACTACCTGCGTCATTACGTACAGTGCACCATGGCTACATAAATCCAAAAAATACCTCAGTGAGCTCTGTGCAGACTGAACTACAAGTTTATAACACATTATTCTCAAAGTGTATGAGCTGCAAATCACAGTGCGTGTAGCAGGTGATCTCATCGTGGACGCAGGACGCACACACACAGTCAGTCACGTACAGCTAAGCTACATAACAAATCCTCTCTCTAATGTGTCCAGATAAAGACAAGTGTTTGTCTGTGAATGCTTCAAGTTATAGTGAAGCGCATCTTTTTCAAATCGTCTCTATTAAGCCATATTTAATGTGTTTTAAATGATCTAAACTTTACAGCACTTCACAGAAACCTCTGCCGCTGACTAGTGTTTTGGAGGTGTAACTGCAGAGTGACACAGACATACCATGGCAGAAGGAAAAATGCTCACAACGGCGTGGGCGACGTGCATATGGTCTACGCACAACCATAAATCCGCTTCAAGAAAAGACACTTGGCATGGTTGCATTGTAATGGCAGGATATTTAGCTGTGTAGCTAACCTAGGTCCTGAGGGTTGAGGTTAGCTGTACAAGCTTAGTTGTACAAAATGAGAGTAGGCTACAGATATTTGCACCAAGGTGGGTATAAGCAGCACACATCACTATAATCCAGGGTACGAATAGCATCCGCTTCTAATTGTACCTAGTACAAATAGCAATATGTTGATATTTGCACCTGGGTGAAAATAGCCCTTATCTTCTAATATATTAGACATTTATGAGAAGGATTTTTGATTAAGTCTTTAAATATTTTGGATTAAATAAGCAGCAATCCAAATTCAAATTAGAAAACACTCCAACATACACATACTAAATACAGCTGCACTACATCAGTATCAAAGTTCACCAACACACAAGGGGCTACACCTTCTAACAGTAATATCAAATACTGTGCAGCTCAGCCTCCAGTTTGAACAGATGACAGCATGACAATCAACTAATGCTGCATTATATAGCATCAAACAAAGCTGCAGCAACAATGTGATCAATCCACATCACTTCAGTGATGACAAAACGCCCCATGGTTTGCAATAAACAGCGTTAATGTATTTCACATGCGTCACACTACATGAGTCATCATGTACAGTGCACCATGGCTACATAAATCCAAAAAATACCTCAGTGAGCTCTGTGCAGACTGAACTACAAGTTTATAACACATTATTCTCAAAGTGTATGAGCTGCAAATCACAGTGCGTGTAGCAGGTGATCTCATCCTGGACGCAGGACGCACACACACAGTCAACCACATACAGCTAAGCTACATAACAAATCCTCTCTCTAATGTGTCCAGATAAAGACAAGTGTTTGTCTGTGAATGCTTCAAGTTATAGTGAAGCTGATTTGTGTACTTGTTTTTCAAATCGTCGCTATTAAGCCATATTTAATGTGTTTTAAACCATCTAAACTTTACAGCACTTCACAGAAACCTCTGCCGCTGACTAGTGTTTTGGAGGTGTAACTGCAGAGTGACACAGACACACCATGGCAGAAGGAAAAATGCTCACAACGGCGTGGGCGACGTGCATATGGTCTACGCACAACCATAAATCCGCTTCAAGAAAAGACACTTGGCATGGTTGCATTGTAATGGCAGGATATTTAGCTATGTAGCTAACCTAGGTCCTGAGGGTTGAGGTTAGCTGTACAAGCTTAGTTGTACAAAATGAGAGTAGGCTACAGATATTTGCACCAAGGTGGGTATAAGCAGCACACATCACTATAATCCAGGGTACAAATAGCATCCGCTTCTAATTGTACCTGGTACAAATAGCAATATGTTGATATTTGCACCAGGGTGAAAATAGCCCTTATCTTCTAATATATTAGACATTTATGAGAAGGATTTTTGATTAAGTCTCTCTTTAAATATTTTGGATTAAATAAACAGCAATCCAAATTCAAATTAGAAAACACTCCAACATACACATACTAAATACAGCTGCACTACATCAGTATCAAGGTTCACCAACACACAAGGGGCTACACCTTCTAACAGTAATATCAAATACTGTGCAGCTCAGCCTCCAGTTTGAACAGATGACAGCATGACAATCAATTATTGCTGCATTATATAGCATCAAATAAAGCTGCAGCAACAATGTGATCAATCCACATCACTTCAGTGATGACAAAACGCCCCATGGTTTGCAATAAACAGCGTAAATGTATTTCACATGCGTCACACTACCTGCGTCATCACGTACAGTGCACCATGGCTACATAAATCCAAAAAATACCTCAGTGAGCTCTGTGCAGAATGAACTACAAGTTTATAACACATTATTCTCAAAGTGTATGAGCTGCAAATCACAGTGCGTGTAGCAGGTGATCTCATCCTGGACGCAGGACGCACACACACAGTCAGACACATACAGTTAGACTACATAACAAATCCTCTCTCTAATGTGTCCAGATAAAGACAAGTTTTTGTCTGTGAATGCTTCAAGTTATAGTGAAGCGCATCTTTTTCAAATCGTCTCTATTAAGCCATATTTAATGTCTTTTAAATGATCTAAACTTTACAGCATTTTACAGAAACCTCTGCCGCTGACTAGTGTTTTGGAGGTGTAACTGCAGAGTGACACAGACACACCAGGCTACATAACAAATCCTTCTCTTGTCGCTTCCACACTAACGAGCGAAGCACATTTAAACCTATTAAATATTGAAAATATGTTTATTTAATATGATATAGCCTACTCTGACACTAAGAGAACCAGATACAAAAGGCTTCAACAATCAAAACAAAGGAACTCAGGACATCGTGCCCTGGTCTGATTACACCTGTGCGTCCTCACGTCCTGACGTTCGCTCCTAATAGTGCCAGCGTTGCCATGGCGCACAACATGATAACATTTTTCATATTTGTTAAAATTCGGACCGGTCGCCATTTTTTTTTTTTAACCGATGGATTTCCAGATTGTTTTGTCGGTGAATCTTTTGAGTTGTAATGGAGCCAACCTGTGTGCCGTTACATTTGTTAAATGTTGCTGTCGTCCCTGGCTTTATATGAAAGAGGAACAGACCGCCGGCTACTAAGCAAAACTACCTAGACTTGTGCTAGTATGTTAGCATGTTGTAGCCTATTTGTGGGGAAAATGTGTCCAGATAAAGACAAGTGTTTGTCTGTGAATGCTTCAAGTTATAGTGAAACTGATTTGTGTACTTGTTTTTCAAATCGTCTCTCTTAAGCCATATTTAATGTGTTTTAAATCATCTAAACTTTACAGCACTTCACAGAAACCTCTGCCGCTGACTAGTGTTTTGGAGGTAGTTTAGGAGTAGGCTACAGATATTTGCACCAAGGTGGGTATAAGCAGCACACATCACTATAATCCAGGGTACAAATAGCATCCGCTTCTAATTGTACCTGGTACAAATAGCAATGTGTTGATATTTGCACCAGGGTGAAACAAGCCCTTATCTTCTAATATATTAGACATATATTAGAAGGATTTCTGATTAAGTCTCTCTTTAAATATTTTGGATTAAATAAGCAGCAATCCAAATTCAAATTAGAAAACACTCCAACATACACATACTAAATACAGCTGCACTACATCAGTATCAAGGTTCACCAACACACAAGGGGCTACACCTTCTAACAGTAATATCAAATACTGTGCAGCTCAGCCTCCAGTTTGAACAGATGACAGCATGACAATCAATTAATGCTGCATTATATAGCATCAAATAAAGCTGCAGCAACAATGTGATCAATCCACATCACTTCAGTGATGACAAAACGCCCCATGGTTTGCAATAAACAGCGTAAATGTATTTCACATGCGTCGCACTACATGCGTCATCATGTACAGTGCACCATGGCTACATAAATCCAAAAAATACCTCAGTGAGCTCTGTGCAGACTGAACTACAAGTTTATAACACATTATTCTCAAAGTGTATGAGCTGCAAATCACAGTGCGTGTAGCAGGTGATCTCATCGTGGACGCAGGACGCACACACACAGTCAGCCACATACAGTTAGGCTACATAACAAATCCTCTCTCTAATGTGTCCAGATAAAGACAAGTGTTTGTCTGTGAATGCTTCAAGTTATAGTGAAGCGCATCTTTTTCAAATCGTCTCTATTAAGCCATATTTAATGTGTTTTAAATGATCTAAACTTTACAGCACTTCACAGAAACCTCTGCCGCTGACTAGTGTTTTGGAGGTGTAACTGCAGAGTGACACAGACACACCATGGCAGAAGGAAAAATGCTCACAACGACGTGGGCGACGTGCATATGGTCTACGCACAACCATAAATCCGCATCAAGAAAAGACACTTGGTATGGTTGCATTGTAATGGCAGGATATTTAGCTGTGTAGCTAACCTAGGTCCTGAGGGTTGAGGTTAGCTGTACAAGCTTAGTTGTACAAAATGAGAGTAGGCTACAGATATTTGCACCAAGGTGGGTATAAGCAGCACACATCACTATAATCCAGGGTACGAATAGCATCCGCTTCTAATTGTACCTGGTACAAATAGCAATATGTTGATATTTGCACCTGGGTGAAAATAGCCCTTATCTTCTAATATATTAGACATATATGAGAAGGATTTTTGATTAAGTCTTTAAATATTTTGGATTAAATAAGCAGCAATCCAAATTCAAATTAGAAAACACTCCAACATACACATACTAAATACAGCTGCACTACATCAGTATCAAGGTTCACCAACACACAAGGGGCTACACCTTCTAACAGTAATATCAAATACTGTGCAGCTCAGCCTCCAGTTTGAACAGATGACAGCATGACAATCAATTAATGCTGCATTATATAGCATCAAATAAAGCTGCAGCAACAATGTGATCAATCCACATCACTTCAGTGATGACAAAACGCCCCATGGTTTGCAATAAACAGCGTAAATGTATTTCACATGCGTCGCACTACATGCGTCATCATGTACAGTGCACCATGGCTACATAAATCCAAAAAATACCTCAGTGAGCTCTGTGCAGACTGAACTACAAGTTTATAACACATTATTCTCAAAGTGTATGAGCTGCAAATCACAGTGCGTGTAGCAGGTGATCTCATCGTGGACGCAGGACGCACACACACAGTCAGCCACATACAGTTAGGCTACATAACAAATCCTCTCTCTAATGTGTCCAGATAAAGACAAGTGTTTGTCTGTGAATGCTTCAAGTTATAGTGAAGCGCATCTTTTTCAAATCGTCTCTATTAAGCCATATTTAATGTGTTTTAAAAGATCTAAACTTTACAGCACTTCACAGAAACCTCTGCCGCTGACTAGTGTTTTGGAGGTGTAACTGCAGAGTGACACAGACACACCATGGCAGAAGGAAAAATGCTCACAACGACGTGGGCGACGTGCATATGGTCTACGCACAACCATAAATCCGCATCAAGAAAAGACACTTGGTATGGTTGCATTGTAATGGCAGGATATTTAGCTGTGTAGCTAACCTAGGTCCTGAGGGTTGAGGTTAGCTGTACAAGCTTAGTTGTACAAAATGAGAGTAGGCTACAGATATTTGCACCAAGGTGGGTATAAGCAGCACACATCACTATAATCCAGGGTACGAATAGCATCCGCTTCTAATTGTACCTGGTACAAATAGCAATATGTTGATATTTGCACCTGGGTGAAAATAGCCCTTATCTTCTAATATATTAGACATATATGAGAAGGATTTTTGATTAAGTCTTTAAATATTTTGGATTAAATAAGCAGCAATCCAAATTCAAATTAGAAAACACTCCAACATACACATACTAAATACAGCTGCACTACATCAGTATCAAAGTTCACCAACACACAAGGGGCTCCACCTTCTAACAGTAATATCAAATACTGTGCAGCTCAGCCTCCAGTTTGAACAGATGACAGCATGACAATCAATTAATGCTGCATTATATAGCATCAAATAAAGCTGCAGCAACAATGTGATCAATCCACATCACTTCAGTGATGACAAAACGCCCCATGGGTTGCAATAAACAGCGTAAATGTATTTCACATGCGTCGCACTACATGCGTCATCATGTACAGTGCACCATGGCTACATAAATCCAAAAAATACCTCAGTGAGCTCTGTGCAGACTGAACTACAAGTTTATAACACATTATTCTCAAAGTGTATGAGCTGCAAATCACAGTGCGTGTAGCAGGTGATCTCATCCTGGACGCAGGACGCACACACACAGTCAGCCACATACAGTTAGGCTACATAACAAATCCTCTCTCTAATGTGTCCAGATAAAGACAAGTGTTTGTCTGTGAATGCTTCAAGTTATAGTGAAGCGCATCTTTTTCAAATCGTCTCTATTAAGCCATATTTAATGTGTTTGAAATGATCTAAACTTTACAGCACTTTACAGAAACCTCTGCCGCTGACTAGTGTTTTGGAGGTGTAACTGCAGAGTGACACAGACACACCAGGCTACATAACAAATCCTTCTCTTGTCGCTTCCACACTAACGAGCGAAGCGCATTTAAACCTATTAAATATTGAAAATATGTTTATTTAATATGATATAGCCTACTCTGACACTAAGAGAGCCAGATACAAAAGGCTTCAACAATCAAAACAAAGGAACTCAGGACATCGTGCCCTGGTCTGATTACACCTGTGCGTCCTCACGTCCTGACGTTCGCTCCTAATAGTGCCAGCGTTGCCATGGCGCACAACATGATAACATTTTTCATATTTGTTAAAATTCGGACCGGTCGCCATTTTTTTTTGTAGTAGAACTGATCACAGATTGTCACATGTCGATAATTTGATACCCTCAAATAAGCAGTGTTTTCAAACATGACATTAACACATTCCGCACATGTGATCATTAGAAATTAGCGTCTGTTTTTACCAAATCTGGAGTTTCTGACAGACCTAATAACATGCTGTGAACCTTTAAACCCAAACATTTACACTAATTTCTTCACTGATAAACCTTTTAACAATTTCAGAGGTGGTGTCAACCAGTAAAATGCTAAAATAAATCAATAACTTGTCTTACTTGGACGGTCTGGGTCCCTGGGGGTCATCTTCGGGTTCTCGGCAAAGCTGAGTGGTCCAAAAGGTTGAAAAGTGTTTTCCAAAAACTGCTTTCTGCTCAAATCTCAGAGAGTAATCTTTCCACAGGTTGGTTCTGGTCCAAAGCCAAGTGCAAAGTGACAGATAACAAGGATCTGAAGTTCTTCTAACGTGACCTCGGCCGGGTCACCGTTCTGTTTCTATGACATTTGATGTCATAGAAACAGAACGCGCGTGCGAGTGACTGAGACAGAAAGACTGACATTATTCAGTTATATTTTCATATTTGTTCATGTCTTAGTTTTATTGCTTACGTTTATTTTTCACTGATTTTCATTAGCATCTCTCTCTTTTATGACAGTGAAGCTGCTGCTTCTGTGTCATCACTGCTACATAAATAACTAGAAACATCATAAATCAAACCATACCCGCCCTTGGCATTATAATGCAGCAAGGCTGTAGCCATGGGGTCAACATTGGGGGGAGCAAAATCTGCCAGGTCCACCCAGTGTTGACACTAAAATAAAATAAATAAAAATAAATAAAATAGAATAAATAAATAAATCAAAACTCATTTTCTATTAGTCTGTATTTTATATTATTTATCAGAGCAAAGAACAGCTAGCCTTTATGAATATACAGTGAATGACAGCTAATGTCTACACAGATTACACATGCAGCACAACATTAATGTACGTGACACTGTGACACCCATATTGTAGTTTTCCATTTTATAACACATCTAAAAGGAATGACAGTGTGACAGTGACTGTACCTACAAGCAGTTCAGCAACAGCTTCTGCTGAGGTACGGCAACACCACCTGGACAATTCACACACAGAGCTGCAGCACACTGTAATACCAGAATACCAGTAATAATAATGATAATGATAATTAGTCTACTTTATATTTGATTATAATTACATTTGCTTATGATTATTTTAGACAGCAGTACGGTTGTCTGTTGTTGCATAGCGACATTTTTTTGTTCTATTGTTTTTTTATCAGTATACTGGAGGGTGAGGGAGGGTTCATACTGATACAACGCACTGTGTAAATTGTGGCTATAGCTAAGTGCTTTTATTCTGAAAGTATTTGAGTGATTGGTGATAAAACATTTATTTTTTATTTTATTTATTCACCAGTTCTTTTATTCCCATTTCCTAATCATATCCCAATGCTTTAGTGTAAATTTAACAATTAAATTACCATCTGTAATCTCTAATTCTTTCCAATTCAAAATAAATAGGAGACCAACCAGTGTTAATGGTTTACTCAGACTGAATACTTTACTATCTAACCAGACTAAGAATCTGGATCATTTCATACCCAATCTACCAGATGCTGAAAATGAGAAGCTGTTATAGTTAAATGCTGGGGACTGCCATCCCTCCTTGATGTAAAGGTAACTGCAACTCACCAAATTTTGGTCATGGTCTCTTACAGTTCCTAATAAATGTCCTAAACCAACTGTTTACTGTATTAATAGTGTTATTATTTCACAGGATTGGAGTAGAGACACTTTTGTAAATTCCAGCTTAGTGCAAATTAAGTCCATCACTCTGTTGTAAGTAAAAACTGTAAAACTCATGAAACCTATCTGCTCCCACACTTGCTGCACAGCTGTTGTCTGTTCTACACAAACACATTACCTAGATTTTCGATTGATCAAAAATTGAGCCCACAGTGAATCAAAATGTGTTAACACTCCAGTGTTCATGAAAAAAAAAGACAATAGTTTGCTGTCAAGGGAGATTAGAAGTGTTTTATTTCAGAATTGTACATCAAAAACTGATTTTTTTTTTTTCTTCATTATTTTGAATTCCGGTATCACGTAGCCTTTATCAGCCAATGGAAAATAAGAATTTCCCAGTTTGGGGACAATAAAGTTGGCTACTATCTTATTTCTTATCTTAAAAAGAGCATCTCCAAGTATCATTTCTTAACTTATGGATCACTAACTTTTTGTAAAAATACATTTCAGCTGTTTTCTATGTTGTCTGGATAAAGTATGCAAACTCTCTGCCTGTAAATACATGCAGGGCTGTTATGCTGCCCCCTGGTGGTTGACCGTATTATTGTGTGAAGTTGCAACTAAACTCTTCACTGGTGAGGTAACTCAACTTGATAACACTTTGCTGTTGGTTTCTAAAAGCTGTGAGATCAAGTCTCTGATGCAGATGAAACATCGTTCCTCCACTTTGCTGTGTGGCTTAGAAACACATGATTTCAAAGCTATTTCAAGGATTAATAATATTTTTGACTCAGGGAGCTGATGGATTCTCCTGTATTAGTTATTTGTCTTCCTCCTCTTCTTCCTCCCCTTCTTTTCATTTTATCCTAAACTCTTCTCCATAGGTTTGTTTAGTTTAGCTATCAGGCTTTACACACAGATTGCCTATCCGTAGGGGTTTCCCAGCTCAGATAGCTCACCTGGATCACAGTCAGAGGTTGTCGGTTCATCTTACACAGTTCTGGGCAGAAAACATGCAGTTCTTCACATGCAGTATGTGTGTTATTCTCACCTATGTGTATTTGACCATTTCTGAACACTGGGGTCCCTAAACAGTCTTGGGATTGCATAAGTTAGACATTACTGGATGGCTGAGACTCTTGTCGATCCAGTGAGACCAATTGTATTCATCTGTGATGATGTAAGACCCCATACTGACTATTTTAATGAGACCATTGTTTTAAATGACCTTACTGTACTAAATGACCTATTGTGACCTCTAGGATTATCACAGTAATATTTGGTGCCTAACCAAAATACGTTTATTATAGAGTTTCTATTATCACCTTAATCTTCAGGTTCCCAGCTTATACATGGTGTGTATACTTCTTGAATATGGCATCTACTGCTGACCTGCTATCTTCCACGCCCCCAAGCAGGATTTTTATGCCATACCTATGGCAGACTCTCTGTGTCAATGCAGAGGCTATGCGGTACCCTATGCTGTAGCCTGACCATGCACCTTCCCAAAAATGTAACTACTGTGTTATTTATCCTGGCTTCATAAGTAGAGTAAATCTTTGCTAGTCGCTAGGTTAATTTATACAATGTAAAATGCCATAGGCTTGTGCTAATAATGTTAGCATGTTCTATTTGTTTGCAAAATGTTTCCAATATAAGACAGCAGGTTTTCCCAACAGTTCTGCTGTTACCGTTACACAACCCCGTGCACACGTTTTACTTGTATTTAGGACGATATTGCACAGACCTAGGTCTTTGTACAAGTTTTTAAGTGATGTTATGAGCTTCTTTCAGTGTTGTATGTACATTTTCAATAGCCTAGTGTCACACTCAGCTCTCCTGTGTAATGGGTCTTATTTTAGTGTACTATAGAGCTCATGGGTGTTACAGATCATTGACTCATTTGGATGTGAGCAGAGGAGGTACACATCAGATGTTTGACAGGAAGAGACGGCACAGTGTGGTCTGAGAAAAACTGAGGTAAACAACACTCTGTAAATCCACAGAAACCTGTACACTGGTGTACCCCATACTGTAGATAGGCCCACTTTACAACACATACACACACACACACAGTCACATGATGTTTTTTAAATATTTTATTGTAATTATTGTCTTAATTTCATGTATTATTACTATTATTACTATTATTATATCATTATTATTATTATTACCAATAATATTACCATTATAATTATCACTATTATTATTATTATTATTACAAATAATATCACTATTACTATTATCATTACTATTATTATTATTATTACCAATAATATTACTATTATTATTATTACCAATAATATTACTATTATTATTATCATCACTATTATTATGATTATAATTATTACTATTATGACTATTATTATTATTATCATCATTATTATTATTAATATTACAATTACTATTACTGTTATTATTATTATTATTATTATTATTACTACTATTATTCTATTTGTGTGTGTTTGTAGGTGCATGTGAGGAGCGCCATAATTCCACCAGTACAGAGGGAGCAGTCACTGACAGCGTCCTCTGAGCTGGTGGGAACAGGGCACTCATTGTTTCATCTGGTGGGTGAGGAGGGTGGTCTCCTGGGTTGAGGTGGAGGTGCAGGGACATTCTGGACTCATTCGAGTGCTGAGAGTGGGTCAGTGGTCTGCTGTGGCGTGGGGTCCACCTGAGATGATTGATGTCCAGTCTCAGCTGCCCCAGGAGCACCAAAACCTCAGAGGAGTCCTCCTGTCCTGTAAAACAGAAACACAAGTAATGAAGACTTTTGAACTCAACTATACATGGAATGATATTATAATCAATGAATAATATTCAACAAGGCTCCTGTAATAAAAAGAATTCACATATGTAAAGTTAACTTTATCACAGCACCGCTTTATGTCACTATGGTACTTTTGTAGTCTTAGTGAGGGGATTACTTACTGAGCCCACTGAATGAAACACACCCATCACTCTCCATCTGGTCCTGGAGTCGTCCATCCTTCTCACCTGGTCCTGGAGAAGGATTTCTGAGGCCCCTTTCCCCCCTTAGACGTGCAAAATGGTTTAGTCCGCATCTGCATAGGATTTCTCTTTAAATGCAGCAAGAGCTGTGTGAGTGACCAGTAACGCTACTGAGGCACCAACATACACCGTCATGTCTTTCCCCAACAAAGATATGACAGACAAACTGGAGCTCCATAAACAAAAAGAAAGGAAGAAAGAAAGGAAAAGGAAAGAAAGAAAACTGCCTTTGTGGAAAAAAACAGATCATATATCAAGAGAAGATTGCATTTGTATAGGGGCCAGAATTTGGTGCTATGCCCCTGAACCCACTTAATATTGTGACTGATAGGCGATAATGCTGTTTGTGAGTTTACTTTTTGTTTCAGGAAACACTGAATGCTCTGTCTGTACATAATGATCCATCTCATCTGTTTAAGACAGCCACAGTACTGCTCCACCAACACATACCATTCATTCTTAATGCACTTTTATCATTACTGTGGCCATGACCTGTTGTCTGTATGTTGAGGATAACAGCGTTCAGTATATGGATATGTGGAATATGGATGGTGCGCTTATGTGCACAATGCTGCTGCAAATACTGAGACTTTGCATTTAAGCAGCAAAATTAAAAACTCGCTGTGGGTTGACAAGAAATCCAACAGGACATAAAACATATTTTCAATCCATTTTTAGTTGTTACAAAAATGTCCTGACACCTCTGATGGAGCTAGACTCATCATGAAAACAGCTGCTTTGTAGGCCCGCCATTTTGTTTTCTTCATATTACACCTGGATTGTGTGTTAAAAAAGTAGAAGTGTCTGGTATGTAGAGAGCACTAAAGGTCACTCACTGTTGATCCTCAGGTCATGTTGCGGCACCAAGAGACTGAAGTATGTCCTAATTGATTAAGTTGCCATTGCTGTGCCATGTGCTTGAAATGTGCACAATAACCTACCTCCTTCAATTTTGACATGTACATATGAATCCTGCTGCTGTGTGATGACTACAAGTAGCCTAGGCTACCCCATAAACTCTAAAAAGAGTCATGTTGCATCTTTGTCACAGTAGTAGGGGAATTGTACAAATTCTGATCAGCCTTTCACTATGCAGCTGCTGGTTTCATTGTCGGCACTAGATGCCGCTGAAGCCAGCTCTCTGATGACGTCACGTTTGTCCAAAACCCCGAAACCTCTCTGAATGAGAGCATCTCTCGCCGGGTGCGGTGGCGCGCGCCTGTGATCCAAGCTTCCGGGAGGCTGAGGCTGGCGGATCGTTTGAGCTCAGGAGCTCTGAGCTGCAGCGGACTGTGCTGATCGGGTGTCCGCACTAAGTTCGGTATCGATATGGTGCTCCTGGGGGAGCCCGGGACCACCAGGTCGTCTAAGGAGGGGTGCACCGGCCCAGGTCGGAGACGGAGCAGGTCAAAGCCCCCGTGCCGCTCAGTAGTGGGATCGCGCCTGTGAATAGACGCTGTAGTGCAGCCTGAGTAACACAGCGGGACCCAGTCTTTTTACACTCTGTATACTGTTCAACTATCAGCTGGGACAACACACACACTCAACAACAGTGTGTTTATGTGTTACAGCAGCTCCATCACTGCTGCTTTATTTTCCTGTTTTCACAAACACCTTCAGACACCAGCTCTGTTTGTTTGTGCTACAGCGCCTCCACCTGGAGGAGAGGAGCAATGACAATCATTTGTCATCAGCAATTTAGGGCGACACAACCTAAATGAAGAATTCCAATATGTTATTTTCATGGCCTAAGAAAGTGCAATCAATACTTTTATGAACATGAGCTAATCTTTCTCATAACCAGAGTCCAGAGAAGTCAGTCTTAATCTTGTGATGTCATCAGTATAAAGTCTGGAGCTGCTCCATAGACAATGAATGTGAGCCTGATTTAATGGACCCACAGAGTGTTTGTTTTCTTTGTTTATTCCCAAATGATCTTTATTCTATTGTAGTGTTGTCAGTTCTGAAATAGAAAATGTACCCATATACTCAGAACACTCCCCTGGGTAGCCCCTTTTACACCGGCAGATTTTCTGCTAATGTTTTGCCGCAAGATGCGAGCGTTTAGACACACAGAGCCGGATTGGTGAGCTGATCCGAGGTGCCCAATTTTCCGCCTTGCAGGGTAGTCATATTGGCAGAAGCCTTTTAGTTTAAAAAGACGAGGTGGCCTTCGCAAGGGGAGGGGCTGTTGAAAACTTGTGGGAGGAGCTGTTGATGACTCCTCATGTGCGACCCACTGTTCTTGGATAAACAGGAAACAGCTGATAGCAGGAATGAGCCATAGGGAATTAGCAAGCAGCTAGTAGCAAGAGGGAAATGCAAACCTGACAGACACTGTAAAGATAAGCAACTGGGGAGACTAGGGATTGTGCACCCTTCTTGCCCTCGCAAACAAAGAGGCCATTAATCGCCAAAGGACGGGGCGGTGAAGAACGGGCCGACTTGCGAGAGTATCACCGAAGGACTGACCAGCCGTGGCTTTGTTGTTTATGCTGTTTATGAATATTTTCTGGCTGTCTTAGACCATATGAATAACATGTATGGATTTTAAAGGTGGGTGTAGTTCCTCTTTAAACATTGCATATTTGTACACCTGTGTTGATGCCATCAATTAATACATTGAGTCTTTGGTGGATTTCATTTGCAAAACAACAGAAACAAGTGTACCCAAAGCTACAGTAAAACTACTCCACAAGTAGGCTAAATGAATGATTTTATGTCAACACTGGAATACAGCCAAATTTCCCTAAATTGGTCACATCGCCTCAGCATCTGGTCGCACAAAGAGCGACAAAGATGTTGGAAGCTTCAGCAAAAACAACGAGGACGCTGAAACCTTAATGATCTGCCTCGCTGTATCTACAGCAAAACAAAAATCTGCAGATGTTCAACTTACTTTCTTCTCCTCGGACACAGATGTCCTGGTTTTGCCAATGGCCAACTATGAATTTCTGCCAGAGGACACTGCAATCTTGATGGCATCAGGTGCTTTGCAGATTCAACCATTCTGGGATATTGTAGGTCCAGAAAAGGCAAAAGCATTATATGCACTGAGTGCATTCTCTGACAATGCTGGAAGGTCTGCAAGAGTTGGTTTAAGCTCAGCTCACACTACATGACTTTCAAAGTCTTCTGATTACTGTACAACTTGCTGTCTTGTAATCGGTAGTCTTGCAGTCATTGTGGTTTTCACACTACATGACTGACCAGCAACAAAGGGGTCACACACTCTAAGATCCCTCACCAGGAGTAATCCCAGAAGAATAGGCCACATGTCAACTCCTGGTGCCCACAAATATCATAGGTTACAGAAACATTACAGGTTATATGAAACATTGTGTGCAATAGTCCACCTTCTCTGTCCCTCTCATCACTCTCTCAAAAGACAACAAAAGATACCACATTACAAGCTATGCCAATGGTATTAAATGGTATATACTTCCTGTCTTGTGTGTGGGCATACCCTCAGCTCATTTTGAAAAATAGTGAACATCTTGTGGATTGTTTGTTACTTATTTTGCTGCTTATTTTTTATCTGTTAGCTTAATGTCTAATATCAGCCTGGTGAGAGATCACGTCAGTTGCTGACAGATGTCTCAAGAGTGTGTTGCTAAAAGAGAGATGTGTTTCAATCAAAGTTAATTTCCTCCTGATTTGTCAGTCTGAAAATGCCATTTTAGTGTAAGTATGTTTAGAAGGGTTAGGGCACGGTGAAAATGGGTCCAGTAGTTACTTCAGTGACTATGAGGTGAGAGAATTGGTCATAATCTGTACTCATGTTCACTTCTCCCATTGTAATGAATAGACTCAGGATCACTGCTCGTCACTGCTCGTGACACATATACAGAGGGGAAATCTGAAGTGAGCCATCTAGATTTACCAGTGGTCTCTGCTCTCTCTCTCCCTCTCAAACACACAAAACACACTTTTGAGAGAACCACAGGGCTGGCTCAGTTCTTGTCTCTGTTCTCGACCTGTGTCTTGGGCTCTCATCAGCTGCAGTTTGCCAACAGAGGCCCCGACACGTCCAGATACTCAGCATGCTAGATATTTGGGGTGTATCTGCATTGCATTGGCAACTTTGGCCTCACGTCTTTGATCAGTTAGCTTTCGAGCACCAATTTTGCAAATGCAAAGACAACACTGATTTGCATCTTGTCTACAGCCTCTGTTAGGGAGCTCCAAAAACTATTTGCGAGTGGCAAATCAGGGCTCAGGTCAAGTAGTGTTATATAGGCATAAGGTAACAAGGTTCAAGATCTTCCTCAAAGCTGAGGATGACATCACTGAAGCTTTGACAATGCTTACAGGTAATTTTGGAGTAACAGAGGAACAACAGAAACACTTGACTAGGTTTGCGTGTGCTTCCTATTACTCAAAAGGAATCACATTAAGAAACATTCCAGAGCTGAGATGGCACATTTTGACCAGTATAAGGCAGAGAGTTACAAGCTACCACCTACAGAGGATGCGCTGAAACAGCTTATTGATAGAGGAACTACGTGTGCAAGCTCGAGTTTGGAGCCAGGCAAGCGTTCAGCAGCAGGTAGCTTTGAATCCTGTGCAAAATGGCTAAAGGCTAGCTGAGTTACCAACTCCTTAGGCCATCACTGAAATGGTGAGATGCCACTGCAAAGGATATTGTTCAACACAAAGATGATCCTGTAGGTCAAGAGACTTACAATGCACTGACTCTTGCTTTTGCGGTAAACAATGTGAGAACGACCACGACTCAAGATGACAGTAAAAACTGAAGATGAAGAATGACATTATGAATTCACAGACAGTGTGTGAAAACATGGATGCTCCACACACTGAAGATCTATACTATCAGCACAGTTTCAAGATTAGAGTCAGCAATTCAGTATCTGACCAAATGTCTCCCCTTCTGTTCCCGAGATATGATGCTGAATAATGGCCAGAAAAGTGCTTTTGCAGAGCATTATAGCGTCACAATAATCTTGACCTTTGACCTTTTGGATAGAAAATGTCATCACTTCATCATTTTATCCTCTTAGACAATTGTGTAAAATGTTAGCAAATTAATTCTTGCGTTACAGCTACGAAGATGAAGATGTCCTTTTTTTTTTTTTAAAGGTGTTTTGAATGTTTGCCATTTTTAAAATCCAGAATGGCCACCATAGTGAGTTTGAAAACAATGGAAACATCAGTTTTTATATTCCTCATGTTCTAACAATTCCAAAAATGTATAGTTTATAGACTCCCTACGAGTTTTGAACTTAACTACATTAGGAACTGGGGGTCAAGTTCAGATTTTGAGGAAGAAGGTGAACAAAGAAAATCTCATCACTTTCTGCAGTACTCTAGGCTGGACAGGCATAGACTTAGCTGGTGTTTTAGTGATAAGATATACTACTTGCAATTTAGTAGGCAGGAACATAATGGTTTACTTTGCATGGACAGTAATCACAACCCAAGTGGTTGTGCAAGTCTTAGTGTAAAGCCACTGCAGTATTTTCCCCACTGCTCAGGTTGCGTAACATTATATTAAAAAGCCTTTTCAATGTTTAATGATTTCTGGTCAGGAAAGTTGTTCTGATTGACCCTTTTTCTTCTTCTCCCTGCTCTTGAAAATGCCAGGCCCCGACCTATTGCTGTGCAGCAGCTATAATTATTTCATTTCATTTTTATTCTTAATGTTAAGTAAACTCTGCAGTTTTACTTTCAGATCCTTTATTTTTAAAATCTAGAACTACTGTCACCTGTAATCTACCAGAAATATAACAGTGAGAAGAGAATAGTTATAAAAGCCATTTACATGTACTATTAGATTCCTTCAGACCAAGACGCCATACTGACAAAAGGAAACTCTTTATGGGGCCAAGCTGTAGTTTATTTTGTTTCAGAGGGTTAGGGGAGTAAATATATGTGGGTATGCTAAATTACTCTCTACAGGTTTCCAACAAGCAGGCTAACAGAGTCAGGATTAAGCCAATCTGATAATGGTCTCACAGACTGAGTGACTGAACCAGCTGACAGAGTGAACTGTAGAACTGCTGGTCGCAGCTAAAAACCATGAAGCAAAAAACTCTCTCTATTTCCAACAACAAATTATTCATGAAAGGACTCAGCAACTACTAAATCCCTCCATTATTTCTTTTATTCATCTTTGCTGAGCCATGGCTACCTTTCAGTATTCATCCTACAAAATATTTTCACATACCACATCAAATTAAAATAACATGAAGATCTGAATGATTATGGACTATCTTTGTTTAACATTAATAATACCAATGAACACTAACTGCCCACAACCAACATGTGGCCCCTGGTGATGTGAATCTAATTTCAGACAACCCTCTGACTATTTTCAGGTCAACGTGCGGCGAGTCTGCTGTGAAAAAGATCATGCAGATCACGATGTGAATCCTACTGTCCAGGTAAATCTTTTTCTTACTTTTGTTAGTCATAGATTCTATCTGAGAACAAAAGATTATGATTGGTGTTTGATGGAGGAGGAGCCAGTCGGGACATTACTGACAGTCCTCATTCTCTTATAGTTGGATGGAGGTCTGCAGCAGAGGAGGAGTGAGAGAGGTACACATCAGATGTTTGACAGGAAGAGACGGCACAGTGTGGTCTGAGAAAAACTGAGGTGAACATCACTCTTTGTAAATCCACAGAAACCTGTACACTGGTGTACCCCATACTGTAGATAGGCCCACTTTACAACACACACACAGTCACATGATGTTTTTTAAATATTTTACTGTAATTGTTATAATAATTGTTATTTTCATGCACTTTGTCCAGCACCTTGTAACCTTGTTCAGATAAGTGCTTTACAAATAAAGTTATTATTATTATTATTATTATTATTATTATTATTATCACTATTACTATTATTACTGTCATTATTATTGCTCGTACTCGTACTCGTCGTCCTCCGCTTATCCGGGTCTGGGTCGCGGGGGCAGCAGCCTCAGCAAAGGGAGTCTTCCGGAAGGCATCCTTACTCGATGCCCGAACCACCGCAACTGGCTCCTCTTGATGTGGAGGAGCAGCGGCTCTACTCCGAGTCCCTCCCGGATGTCCAAGCTCCTCACCCTATCTCTAGAGGCCCATTTATGCTCAACGTTAAATACGGATACGGATACGGACGGAGCCTTCTGTTCGTGCTCCGCGTTCATTTCGTCCGTATTTCTGCACGTTTCCATAAAGCTCACGGATACGGGCCAAACGGAGCAGTACCACCGGGAACCGTGGGGGCAGTGTTGCTGTCACTACCCGATACGTAGCTCTAGTGAGACACGAAGAAGAAATAACAATTCAATTTCTCTCATCGGCAGTACTAGAGAAAAGAATTCTCCGTCCTCCAGTCTATGTATGGGGGCGATGTATTTAACGGCCTCACCGACCAACCGCCTTCTACAATGCTGCCTCTGTTTTTGTCTTTTATGCAAGAGGTACATTATCAATATCTCCTCCACAGTCGCCATGTTTGTTTTTGAGTTTGTTGTTGTCATAAACTTTTGACACCGGGCTGCCTCCTGGTGGATATATTGGTTAACATCCATGCCAACGTTAAGGGCGCATGGAAGTATGTGGGCAGTGACGGTAACATCGTTTGAAAAGGACGTATACATTTTTGTACGTAAAGGGAGCATAACTAGGCCTTAAGGCTGAGCCCAGCCACCCTGCGGAGGAAACTCATTTCGGCCGCTTGAACTCGCGATCTCGTTCTTTTGGTCACTACCCAGAGCTCGTGCCCATAGGTGAGGGTTGGAACGTAGATCAACTGGTAAATCGAGAGCTTGGCTTTCTGGCTAAGCTCCATCTTCACCACAACAGACCGGTTAAGCGCCTGCATCACTGCTGACGCCGCCCCAATCCGCCTGTCAATCTCCCGCTCCATCCTACCCTCACTCGTGAACAAGATCCCGAGATACTTAAACTCCTCCACCTGAGGCAGGACCTCCCCCCCGACACTGGCAATCCACCCTTTTCCGGCTGAGGACCACGGCCTCAGACTTGGAGGTGCTGATTCTCATCCCAGCCGCTTCACACTCGGCTGTGAACCGTCCCAGCAAGAGCTGGAGGTCACTGTTAGGAGGACCACGCCATAACTCTCCGGGCCGGGTACACGTTCTCCTGTTGTTATCCATCATGAAGGGTCTTTTGAACCGTTCTTCGTCTGACCCTTCGCCCAGAACCAATCTGCCATGGGAAACCCTACCAGGGGCAAAAAGCCCCGACAGCATAGCTCCTAGGGTCATTAGGGCACTCAAACTACTCCACCACGATAAGGTGACGGTTCTTAGAGGAGTAGGCCTATTTTTATTGCTATTAATATTATTACTATTAATATTGCTATCATTATTATTATTATTAATATTACTATTTCTAATATTACTGTTATTATTATTATTATTACTATTCATATTACTATTATTACTATTATTACTATTAATATTACTATTAGTATTATTATTATCACTATTATTAATATTGCTATTATTATTATGATTACCATTACTATTTTTGTTATTATTAATATTATTAACATTACTATTATTATTATTATCACTATTATTATGATTATTAATATTATTATTATTATTATTATTACTGTTATAATTATTGCTATTATTATCATTATTATTACTATTAATATTACTTTTATTATTATTATTATTATTATCACTATTACTATCATTACTGTTCTAATTATTTCTATTATTATTATTATTATGACTGTTGTTATTGTTATTATTATTACTATTCATATTACTATTATTACTATTATTATTATTATTATTATCATTATGATTACCATTACTATTTTTATTATTACTGTTATTATTATAATTACTGTTGTTATTATTATAATTACTGTTAATATTACCATTATCACTATTATTATAATTATTGCTATTATTATTATTAATATTATTAATATTACTGTTATTATTATTGCTATTGTTATTATTAATATTACTATTATTATTATTATTAATAATATTATTATTATTATTACTATTAATATTACTATTATTATTATTATCACTATTACTATTATCATTACTATTACTATTATTATTATTATTATTATTATTACTATTACTATTATTATTATTATCACTATTACTATTACTATTATTACTGTTATAATTATTGCTGTTATTATTATTATCATTAGTAATATTATAATATATATTACTATTATCATTACTATTATTATTAATGAAATTACTATTACCATTATTATTATTACGGTTATTATTATTATTACTATTTTAACTTTTATTATTATTATTATTATCAATATTACTATTGCTATTATTACTATTAATATTATTTTTACTCCGCAGAGGAGTCCTCCTGCCCTGTAAAACAGAAACACAAGTAATGAAAACTTTTGAACTCAACTATACATGGAATGATATTATAATCAATGAATAACATTCAACAAGGCTCCTGTAATAAAAAGAATTCACATATGTAAAGTTAACTTTATCTCAGCACCGCTTTATGTCACTATGGTACTTTTGTAGTCTTAGTGAGGGGATTACTTACTGAGCCCACTGAATGAAACACACCCATCACTCTCCATCTGGTCCTGGAGTCGTCCATCCTTCTCACCTGGTCCTGTCTTGGTCTTTTACGTTGTGTGTGTGTGTGTGTGGGGGGGGGGGGAAAAGAGACTTGGAGACTTTTCTTCATGTTAGTAATAATTACTTTCCCTCTGTTGTATCCACCTCCACCTGAAAACACGACAATGCAGCAGAGTGAGCAAAAAAGACAATGTGATATTATTATACTGGACAGTGACAGAAATACTTGTGTTGATGTTGTCATGAAGTATAGACTCACCTTTCTCTGGTATAGCCACCTATACTTTATACAGGAAGATAGATAACAATGGCATGCTTCACCTGTTAACTGGACTCATCGCTGACATCCCAAATAACTTCAGGCCAATCTCCAACCTACCCTTTGTGTCCAAACTACTGAAAGATGCTGAACCTCCCAACTGAAACACCACCTCTCTGTCAATGACATGTTTGAAACATTCCAATCCTGATTTTGATTAAAACATAGCACTGAAACTGCCCTGCTTAAAATCACTAACGACCTCTTTCTCTCCTCTGATGTCAGAAACCTCAACATCCTCATCCTCCTCAACCTCAGTGCCGCCTTCGACACCATCAATCCCTCCATCCTTCAGACTTCAGACAGCCTTCAGTCAATCTCCATCAAAAACTGCGAATCACCCACTACTCCCCTCCTCCAAGGTGTCCCCCAAGGTTCAGTTTGGTCCCCTCCTCTTCATCCTGTACCTTTCCCCCCTTGGTCACATCAGGGTTTTCCCTGGCTCAGAAAGGGGCTTTGGTGGTGATGTCTGGCGCGTGCGCTTCACATTTGAATTTACAGATCATGCAAATGTATTAAGCGATGCCATATCTTCTTGATTAGACGAGAGAGGTCCAAATAATACAATATTAGGGCTGGGCGATATGATCAAAATCTCATATCCCGATATAGGTCATTTCATATCCTGATAATGACACATATATATTTTCTATGCAGGGAAACCCCTGCACATAAAACGCCATCATGGTGTCCAGTTCCACTGCATTGTCGATCCAGCTCCTAATCTTCACCAAGACAATCTCCACTGCCACCCACTCAACCCTGACAAACTGCATCACTGAAATAAAATCCTGGCTTCAAATCAACTTCCTCCAATTAAACCTCCACAAATCCTAAATTATCATCATTGTACCAAAAGCAGTCACCAGATCCACCCATAACTTCACCCTCAACATTGACGGCTCCACAGTATGCACCTCACTCACATCCCAAATCTTAGCGTCATTTTCAATTAATTCCTGTCGTTCGACCAGCACATCAAACACATCACCAAAACAGCCTTCTTTCACCTCAGGAAAATCGCCCACCTCCGTCCATCACTCTCCTCCTAAGCTGCAGGATTTCAAAACTCTCCTCATAACATACAAAAACCTGTCTAAGCTTCTCCACTATCACATTCCAATGGCACACTCCGCTCTGCAGATGCCAACCTCCTGTTCCTCCTCCATCAGGAACAAAACACAAATCCTGGGGGGGACCGGGCCTTCTCCATCGCTGCTCCCATCCTCTGGAACTCACTCCCCAAATCCACCCGAGACTCCCCCTCTCTCTCCGTATTCAAAAAATCACTCAAACCTCACCTGTTTAACGCTGCTTTTATTAAATCGCTGACAGTTTCTTTTCATCCCTTATTTGTTTTATTGTTTGTTCCTTGCCTTTTTTTGTTGTTGTTTTGTCCCTGAATTTATAAATCGTCTCTGAGTGCTTTGGAAAACGCTATATAAGTATATAGTATTATAATTATTATTAACTTAGCACTGGAACATCCATCCAGTGTCATCAACTATAATATATTACTATAATTAAAAGCCCTGGTGCAAGAAGCTACCGAGGGCTGTGCTAGCCTCGCCAGACGCAAAGGCCGCATGGGGTTTTACCCAATCACTAGTAAATGCATCCAGCAATATCAACCATATTAAAAGAGTAAAATGTAAATAAAAGCCCTGGTGCAAGACGCTACCGAGGGCTGTGCTAGCCTCGCCAGACGCAAAGGCCGCATGGGGTTTTACCCAATCACTGGTAAATGCATCCAGCAATATCAACCATATTAAAAGAGTAAAATATAAATAAAAGCCCTGGTGCAAGACGCTACCGAGGGCTGTGCTAGCCTCGCCAGACGCAAAGGCCGCATGGGGTTTTACCCAATCACTGGTAAATGCATCCAGCAATATCAACCATATTTACAGAATAAAATGTAAATAACAGCCCTGGTGCAAGACGCTACCGAGGGCTGTGCTAGCCTCGCCAGACGCAAAGGCCGCATGGGGTTTTACCCAATCGCTGGTAAATGCATCCAGCAATATCAACCATATTTACAGAGTAAAATGTTAAAAAAAGCCCTGGTGCAAGACGCTACCGAGGGCTGTGCTAGCCTCGCCAGACGCAAAGGCTGCATGGGCCTTTATCAGTCCTTCCAGACACAAAGGTTTCCCAGTCAGGGCTGTCAGTCTTCATCGGAGTCGCTGTCATCGGGCCTCGTCGGGTACTGGAAAGAACTTGGCCAATATCTTCTGGGCATGGAGGAGCTGGTGCCGGAAGTGGAGGGTGCAGAGTTCCTGTAGTCCTCTTCTCCGCTTCTGTGTGTGGAGGAGCTGTGGCCTGAAGTGGAGGGTCTTGGCTCTTCATCACAGTCCTCACAGGTCTTCCTCTGCCTCTTCCCACTTACTTGAGGTGTGTCGCTGTCCTCCCTGCTTCTCTTTGTGGCGAAGCTGAGGCCTGAAGTGGAGGGTCTTGGCTCTTCATCACAGTCCTCACAGGTCTTCCTCTGCCTCTTCCCACTTACCTGAGGTGTATCGCTGTCCTCCCTGCTTCTCTTTGTGGCGAAGCCGAGGCCTGAAGTGGAGGGTCTTGGCTCACAGTCGCAGTCCTGGATGGTGGATGAGCTGAGGCCGGAGGCTGGGGGAGAAGAGTCTTCAGACTGAGGAGAGACTGGGGGCAGATCTTCAGGACGCTCCACTTGCTGTGCAGGAGGCTCCTCTTCATCCTCTACGTCCTCCTCTGCCTCCTCGCTCATGGACTCGTACCCGGAATCTTCACCCTCCAGGGCTCTCCAGCCGTTAAAGTCTAACGTGTCATCGTCGTCATCCACGGTGTCTTCATCATCCGAGTGTTCCTCGTCAGTGTCTTCAATGTCAGTGTCTTCATCCTCGGTGTCTTCATCTTCCAAGTCTTCCCCGTCAGTGTCTTCAATGTCAATGTCTTCATCCTCGGTGTCTTCATCGCCCAAGTCTTCCCCGTCAGTGTCTTCAATGTCAATGTCTTCATCCTCGGTGTCTTCATCGCCCAAGTCTTCCCCGTCAGTGTCTTCAATGTCAATGTCTTCATCCTCGGTGTCTTCATCGCCCAAGTCTTCCCCGTCAGTGTCTTCAATGTCAATGACTTCATCCTCAGTGTCTTCATCATTGTCAGCCTCAGCCTCATCCTCTTCATCAGAGGAAACCTGGGGAATGAAGTCACCTACCTGTACATCACCTACCTGTACATCACCTACCAGAAACTCACCTTCATCATCGTCCAGGATCCAGATGACTTCAGGGGCGCCATTCGGGTACTCGATGACGTAGGGCTCACCATCTGAGGCTGGGGAAAAATCAAATACTCAAATTATAATATCGGAGTGACTATTTGCACCCCAGTATAAATAAATCCTGAACTCTACCCCCCTCCCCCCTCTCTCACATACCCGCCCTACTCCTCAGGAGCCCCCATCGCCCTCTTCCCTCTTTTCACATCAATACACACACACAGACATACACACAGTACTAATGGCACTTTAAGGACTTGGACTTTTCTTGCACAAGTTTTATATTTCACAATCTTGATATTGTGCCCAACTGTATATATGTCTCTTTGTTTTTAACTTATTTTCATCTTTATATTTATAAGCCTGTGCAGCTGGAGGACTGCTCCAACAGAATTTCATTGTTTTGTGCAATGACAATAAAGATTATTCTTATTCTTATCCCTGGCCTCTTAGCTAGGCTATTTTCACCCCTGTATGACGTGTGACAACAAACTTTGCGCGTACAAAAAACCTAACTGATGCAGACCTCCTGTCTGTTTCTGTATACTGAAACCATTTCCCTCAGTGGAAACAAAGCTTGTATTTACTCTTATTTCACAGATAAGAAACTATAAATTGTTACGCCTGGTTTCATATGAACAGAGGAAATCTGCATTCGTCACTAGGCTAATTTATACAATGTAAAATGGCAAAGGCTTGTGCTAATAAAGTTAGCATTTTGTATTTGTTTGGAAAACCTGTTTAGTATGAAAGATGTTCTGTTGGTAATCTCTCAAGACAGATTCTGCAGTTTACATTGTAGAATCTGTCGGCAGCCCTGTGTGAAAGACGACTAGAGAGGGGAGGAGGGCGGGGCTTTGAGTTTGAACGATGCTGCGCTTTAGCCAATCACAATGGAGGGGGCATGGCCGAGACGTGCAGGTGTCCCCAGGAAATGTGTACCTACAGAAACAGCAAGCTCCGCGTCCATAGCGACCGCTCCACCCAAAACAGATGCGGATGTCTGAGTTACAACATGATTGATGACACCGCTAACGGCTAATGTTAACAGCTAACAGTTAGCCCAGCTAATCTACGATAACCACGTTAATTACGTGCACACAGAAATAGTAACATTTGTTCAGTCATTGTGTTTATAGACTTAACACACATCAGATTAGTCCACACGGTGATATAGTGACGTGAAAAATGTGATAAACAGCTAAACTCTTTGTAAACAATACGACGATTCCCTGGGGGAACCGCCGGTAGTGAAGGACGTGAGCAATCGCCGAGGCCCCCTGCACTTCCGTTCCAGCCCTGCGTTCCAATACCCATACTACCATACTATTTAGTATGCCAGAAAAATAATTAGTGTGTCCCAATACATAGTATGTCAGATGCAGTATGCCAAAAGTACCAGGATGTACATCCGGTCATATTTCGCAGTATGCATGTCAGCATGCTTCTTTGGCCATTCTGACCCACAATCCTTTGAGCAGCGGAAGTTACGTCGCACTGACTGAGCTGCGTGTACAACCAACGCCCACACTTGCTTTCATACATGGTTTATTTAATTTGAGATACTAAGACACTACACATTAGGACTGCAATGATCTGATTATATACTGTCACATATTATAGAGTTTTGGAAGAACATAGTTACAACATTCAACTTTATTGTGATTATAGTATAATCAGTGTTAGGGTTCAACTATGACTACAATATAGAAGATTCTACCAGTATAGGCAGTGGTGTAAGTGTGGCATAAATAATGAATGAATATGGCTAAATATGACTACACTATGGGCCAGGTATGAGCAGTATAGACTAGCAAATATATAAAGAGTAAAAGTCAAATACATATTAAGTAATGTAGTAAGAATGTGCAAGTATGTTACACTACAAATAAAAGTAATGTGAATGTAAGGCTGCTTCGTGTGCAGACAGAATATAGTGCCAGCAGCTGCATAGCTGTAAATATGTTTAACAACAAACATCTGCCAGCAACAGAGAGCTATGTGTGAAGGGGGTTAATATGCCCACTGGTGACTAGTTCAATAGACAGGTCACTAATAATAGGCTTGGGACTGTTTACGTGAACACGTAAACAAACAACAACATACATTACGCCATAACAGCAACAGAGCTCTCCGGCACCTCCGACGGTATGCACGACTCTGGCGAGCTCGACGAGAGGAGATTTGCTGCATCTCCAAAGTACAACAACACAAAATAAAATATTCAAATGTGGCGCTACGGACGGCGGCGGAAGTGAGCAAGAGGGTCTGAGTTCAGGGAGCGATGTGATGGCGGATGTAGTGTGTCCCAATAGGATGCATACTGCATGCATACTGCATACTTTTTAAGGGCAGCTGCAGTACATACTAAAAGTATATAGTAGAAGTATGTGATTTGGAACGCAGGCCGGGCTGTGCCTCCAGAGGTAAAGGAAGGAAATTTTTTTAATTGATGGATTTCCAGATTGTTTTGTCGGTGAATCTTTTGAGTTGTAATGGAGCCAACCTGTGTGCCGTTACCTTTGTTAAATGTTGCTGTTGTCCCTGGCTTTCTGTGAAAGAGGAAAAGATCGACGGCTACTAAGCGAATCTATCTAGACTTGTGCTAGTATGTTAGCATGTTGTAGCCTATTTGTGGGGAAAATGTGTCCAGACAAAGACAAGTGTTTGTCTGTGAATGCTTCAAGTTATAGTGAAACTGATTTGTGTACTTGTTTTTCAAATCGTCTCTCTTAAGCCATATTTAATGTGTTTTAAATCATCTTAACTTTACAGCACTTTACAGAAACCTCTGCCGCTGACTAGTGTTTTGGAGGTAGTTTAGGAGTAGGCTACAGATATTTGCACCAAGGTGGGTATAAGCAGCACACATCACTATAATCCAGGGTACGAATAGCATCCGCTTCTAATTGTACCTGGTACAAATAGCAATATGTTGATATTTGCACCAGGGTGAAAATAGCCCTTATCTTCTAATATATTAGACATTTATGAGAAGGATTTTTAATTAAGTCTCTCTTTAAATATTTTGGATTAAATAAGCAGCAATCCAAATTCAAATTAGAAAACACTCCAACATACACATACTAAATACAGCTGCACTACATCAGTATCAAGGTTCAGCAACACACAAGGGGCTACACCTTCTAACAGTAATATCAAATACTGTGCAGCTCAGCCTCCAGTTTGAACAGATGACAGCATGACAATCAATTATTGCTGCATTATATAGCATCAAATAAAGCTGCAGCAACAATGTGATCAATCCACATCACTTCAGTGATGACAAAACGGCCCATGGTTTGCAATAAACAGCGTTAATGTATTTCACATGCGTCACACTACCTGCGTCATTACGAACAGTGCACCATGGCTACATAAATCCAAAAAATACCTCAGTGAGCTCTGTGCAGACTGAACTACAAGTTTATAACACATTATTCTCAAAGTGTATGAGCTGCAAATCACAGTGCGTGTAGCAGGTGATCTCATCGTGGACGCAGGACGCACACACACAGTCAGTCACGTACAGCTAAGCTACATAACAAATCCTCTCTCTAATGTGTCCAGATAAAGACAAGTGTTTGTCTGTGAATGCTTCAAGTTATAGTGAAGCGCATCTTTTTCAAATCGTCTCTATTAAGCCATATTTAATGTGTTTTAAATGATCTAAACTTTACAGCACTTCACAGAAACCTCTGCCGCTGACTCGTGTTTTGGAGGTGTAACTGCAGAGTGACACAGACACACCATGGCAGATGGAAAAATGCTCACAACGGCGTGGGCGACGTGCATATGGTCTACACACAACCATAAATCCGCTTCAAGAAAAGACACTTGGCATGGTTGCATTGTAATGGCAGGATATTTAGCTGTGTAGCTAACCTAGGTCCTGAGGGTTGAGGTTAGCTGTACAAGCTTAGTTGTACAAAATGAGAGTAGGCTACAGATATTTGCACCAAGGTGGGTAAAAGCAGCACACATCACTATAATCCAGGGTACGAATAGCATCTGCTTCTAATTGTACCTGGTACAAATAGCAATATGTTGATATTTGCACCAGTGTGAAAATAGCCCTTATCTTCTAATATATTTGACATTTATGAGAAGGATTTTTGATTAAGTCTTTAAATATTTTGGATTAAATAAGCAGCAATCCAAATTCAAATTAGAAAACACTCCAACATACACATACTAAATACAGCTGCACTACATCAGTATCAAAGTTCACCAACACACAAGGGGCTACACCTTCTAACAGTAATATCAAATACTGTGCAGCTCAGCCTCCAGTTTGAACAGATGACAGCATGACAATCAACTAATGCTGCATTATATAGCATCAAACAAAGCTGCAGCAACAATGTGATCAATCCACATCACTTCAGTGATGACAAAACGCCCCATGGTTTGCAATAAACAGCGTAAATGTATTTCACATGCGTCACACTACATGCGTCATTACGTACAGTGCACCATGGCTACATAAATCCAAAAAATACCTCAGTGAGCTCTGTGCAGACTGAACTACAAGTTTATAACACATTATTCTCAAAGTGTATGAGCTGCAAATCACAGTGCGTGTAGCAGGTGATCTCATCCTGGACGCAGGACGCACACACACAGTCAGCCACATACAGCTAAGCTACATAACAAATCCTCTCTCTAATGTGTCCAGATAAAGACAAGTGTTTGTCTGTGAATGCTTCAAGTTATAGTGAAGCTGATTTGTGTACTTGTTTTTCAAATCGTCGCTATTAAGCCATATTTAATGTGTTTTAAACCATCTAAACTTTACAGCACTTCACAGAAACCTCTGCCGCTGACTAGTGTTTTGGAGGTGTAACTGCAGAGTGACACAGACACACCATGGCAGAAGGAAAAATGCTCACAACGGCGTGGGCGACGTGCATATGGTCTACGCACAACCATAAATCCGCTTCAAGAAAATACACTTGGCATGGTTGCATTGTAATGGCAGGATATTTAGCTGTGTAGCTAACCTAGGTCCTGAGGGTTGAGGTTAGCTGTACAAGCTTAGTTGTACAAAATGAGAGTAGGCTACAGATATTTGCACCAAGGTGGGTATAAGCAGCACACATCACTATAATCCAGGGTACAAATAGCATCTGCTTCTAATTGTACCTGGTACAAATAGCAATATGTTGATATTTGCACCAGGGTGAAAATAGCCCTTATCTTCTAATATATTAGACATTTATGAGAAGGATTTCTGATTAAGTCTTTAAATATTTTGGATTAAATCAGCAGCAATCCAAATTCAAATTAGAAAACACTCCAACATACACATACTAAATACAGCTGCACTACATCAGTATCAAGGTTCACCAACACACAAGGGGCTACACCTTCTAACAGTAATATCAAATACTGTGCAGCTCAGCCTCCAGTTTGAACAGATGACAGCATGACAATCAATTAATGCTGCATTATATAGCATCAAATAAAGCTGCAGCAACAATGTGATCAATCCACATCACTTCAGTGATGACAAAACGCCCCATGGTTTGCAATAAACAGCGTAAATGTATTTCACATGCGTCACACTACATGCGTCATCATGTACAGTGCACCATGGCTACATAAATCCAAAAAATACCTCAGTGAGCTCTGTGCAGACTGAACTACAAGTTTATAACACATTATTCTCAAAGTGTATGAGCTGCAAATCACAGTGCGTGTAGCAGGTGATCTCATCCTGGATGCAGGACGCACACACACAGTCAGACACATACAGTTAGGCTACATAACAAATCCTCTCTCTAATGTGTCCAGATAAAGACAAGTGTTTGTCTGTGAATGCTTCAAGTTATAGTGAAGCTGATTTGTGTACTTGTTTTTCAAATCGTCACTATTAAGCCATATTTAATGTGTTTTAAACCATCTAAACTTTACAGCACTTCACAGAAACCTCTGCCGCTGACTAGTGTTTTGGAGGTGTAACTGCAGAGTGACACAGACACACCATGGCAGAAGGAAAAATGCCCACAACGACGTGGGCGACGTGCATATGGTCTACGCACAACCATAAATCCGCTTCAAGAAAAGACACTTGGCATGGTTGCATTGTAATGGCAGGATATTTAGCTGTGTAGCTAACCTAGGTCCTGAGGGTTGAGGTTAGCTGTACAAGCTTAGTTGTACAAAATGAGAGTAGGCTACAGATATTTGCACCAAGGTGGGTATAAGCAGCACACATCACTATAATCCAGGGTACGAATAGCATCCGCTTCTAATTGTACCTGGTACAAATAGCAATATGTTGATATTTGCACCAGGGTGAAAATAGCCCTTATCTTCTAATATATTAGACATATATTAGAAGGATTTCTGATTAAGTCTCTCTTTAAATATTTTGGATTAAATAAGCAGCAATCCAAATTCAAATTAGAAAACACTCCAACATACACATACTAAATACAGCTGCACTACATCAGTATCAAGGTTCACCAACACACAAGGGGCTACACCTTCTAACAGTAATATCAAATACTGTGCAGCTCAGCCTCCAGTTTGAACAGATGACAGCATGACAATCAATTAATGCTGCATTATATAGCATCAAATAATGCTGCAGCAACAATGTGATCAATCCACATCACTTCAGTGATGACAAAACGCCCCATGGTTTGCAATAAACAGCGTAAATGTATTTCACATGCGTCGCACTACCTGCGTCATTACGTACAGTGCACCATGGCTACATAAATCCAAAAAATACCTCAGTGAGCTCTGTGCAGACTGAACTACAAGTTTATAACACGTTATTCTCAAAGTGTATGAGCTGCAGATCACAATGCGTGTAGCAGGTGATCTCATCCTGGATGCAGGACGCACACACACAGTCAGACACATACAGTTAGGCTACATAACAAATCCTCTCTCTAATGTGTCCAGATAAAGACAAGTGTTTGTCTGTGAATGCTTCAAATTATAGTGAAGCACATCTTTTTCAAATCGTCTCTCTTAAGCCATATTTAATGTGTTTTAAATGATCTAAACTTTACAGCACTTCACAGAAACCTCTGCCGCTGACTAGTGTTTTGGAGGTGTAACTGCAGAGTGACACAGACACACCATGGCAGAAGGAAAAATGCTCACAACGGCGTGGGCGACGTGCATATGGTCTACACACAACCATAAATCCGCTTCAAGAAAAGACACTTGGCATGGTTGCATTGTAATGGCAGGATATTTAGCTGTGTAGCTAACCTAGGTCCTGAGGGTTGAGGTTAGCTGTACAAGCTTAGTTGTACAAAATGAGAGTAGGCTAAAGATATTTGCACCAAGGTGGGTATAAGCAGCACACATCACTATAATCCAGGGTACGAATAGCATCCGCTTCTAATTGTACCTGGTACAAATAGCAATATGTTGATATTTGCACCAGGGTGAAAATAGCCCTTATCTTCTAATATATTAGACATTTATGAGAAGGATTTTTGATTAAGTCTCTCTTTAAATATTTTGGATTAAATAAGCAGCAATCCAAATTCAAATTAGAAAACACTCCAACATACACATACTAAATACAGCTGCACTACATCAGTATCAAGGTTCACCAACACACAAGGGGCTACGCCTTCTAACAGTAATATCAAATACTGTGCAGCTCAGCCTCCAGTTTGAACAGATGACAGCATGACAATCAATTAATGCTGCATTATATAGCATCAAATAAAGCTGCAGCAACAATGTGATCAATCCACATCACTTCAGTGATGACAAAACGCCCCATGGTTTGCAATAAACAGCGTAAATGTATTTCACATGCGTCACACTACATGCGTCATCATGTACAGTGCACCATGGCTACATAAATCCAAAAAATACCTCAGTGAGCTCTGTGCAGATGAACTACAAGTTTATAACACATTATTCTCAAAGTGTATGAGCTGCAAATCACAGTGCGTGTAGCAGGTGATCTCATCCTGGATGCAGGACGCACACACACAGTCAGACACATACAGTTAGGCTACATAACAAATCCTCTCTCTAATGTGTCCAGATAAAGACAAGTGTTTGTCTGTGAATGCTTCAAGTTATAGTGAAGCTGATTTGTGTACTTGTTTTTCAAATCGTCGCTATTAAGCCATATTTAATGTGTTTTAAACCATCTAAACTTTACAGCACTTCACAGAAACCTCTGCCGCTGACTAGTGTTTTGGAGGTGTAACTGCAGAGTGACACAGACACACCATGGCAGAAGGAAAAATGCTCACAACGGCGTGGGCGACGTGCATATGGTCTACGCACAACCATAAATCCGCTTCAAGAAAAGACACTTGGCATGGTTGCATTGTAATGGCAGGATATTTAGCTGTGTAGCTAACCTAGGTCCTGAGGGTTGAGGTTAGCTGTACAAGCTTAGTTGTACAAAATGAGAGTAGGCTACAGATATTTGCACCAAGGTGGGTATAAGCAGCACACATCACTATAATCCAGGGTACAAATAGCATCCGCTTCTAATTGTACCTGGTACAAATAGCAATATGTTGATATTTGCACCAGGGTGAAAATAGCCCTTATCTTCTAATATATTAGACATTTATGAGAAGGATTTTTGATTAAGTCTCTCTTTAAATATTTTGGATTAAATAAGCAGCAATCCAAATTCAAATTAGAAAACACTCCAACATACACATACTAAATACAGCTGCACTACATCAGTATCAAGGTTCACCAACACACAAGGGGCTACACCTTCTAACAGTAATATCAAATACTGTGCAGCTCAGCCTCCAGTTTGAACAGATGACAGCATGACAATCAATTAATGCTGCATTATATAGCATCAAACAAAGCTGCAGCAACAATGTGATCAATCCACATCACTTCAGTGATGACAAAACGCCCCATGGTTTGCAATAAACAGCATAAATGTATTTCACATGCGTCGCACTACCTGCGTCATTACGTACAGTGCACCATGGCTACATAAATCCAAAAAATACCTCAGTGAGCTCTGTGCAGACTGAACTACAAGTTTATAACACATTATTCTCAAAGTGTATGAGCTGCAAATCACAGTGCGTGTAGCAGGTGATCTCATCCTGGACACAGGACGCACACACACAGTCAGACACATACAGTTAGACTACATAACAAATCCTCTCTCTAATGTGTCCAGATAAAGACAAGTTTTTGTCTGTGAATGCTTCAAGTTATAGTGAAGCACATCTTTTTCAAATCGTCTCTATTAAGCCATATTTAATGTGTTTTAAATGATCTAAACTTTACAGCACTTCACAGAAACCTCTGCTGCTGACTAGTGTTTTGGAGGTGTAACTGCAGAGTGACACAGACACACCAGGCTACATAACAAATCCTTCTCTTGTCGCTTCCACACTAACGAGCGAAGCGCATTTAAACCTATTAAATATTGAAAATATGTTTATTTAATATGATATAGCCTACTCTGACACTAAGAGAACCAGATACAAAAGGCTTCAACAATCAAAACAAAGGAACTCAGGACATCGTGCCCTTGTCTGATTACACCTGTGCGTCCTCACGTCCTGACGTTCGCTCCTAATAGTGCCATCGTTGCCATGGCGCACAACATGATAACATTTTTCATATTTGTTAAAATTCGGACCGGTCGCCTTTTTTTTTTGTAACCGATGGATTTCCAGATTGTTTTGTCGGTGAATCTTTTGAGTTGTAATGGAGCCAACCTGTGTGCCGTTATATTTGTTAAATGTTGCTGTCGTCCCTGGCTTTATATGAAAGAGGAAAAGACCGCCGGCTACTAAGCGAAACTATCTAGACTTGTGCTAGTATGTTAGCATGTTGTAGCCTATTTGTGGGGAAAATGTGTCCAGATAAAGACAAGTGTTTGTCTGTGAATGCTTCAAGTTATAGTGAAACTGATTTGTGTACTTGTTTTTCAAATTGTCTCTCTTAAGCCATATTTAATGTGTTTTAAATCATCTAAACTTTACAGCATTTCACAGAAACCTCTGCCGCTGACTAGTGTTTTGGAGGTGTAACTGCAGAGTGACACAGACACACCATGGCAGAAGGAAAAATGCTCACAACGGCGTGGGCGACGTGCATATGGTCTACGCACAACCATAAATCCGCTTCAAGAAAAGACACTTGGCATGGTTGCATTGTAATGGCAGGATATTTAGCTGTGTAGCTAACCTAGGTCCTGAGGGTTGAGGTTAGCTGTACAAGCTTAGTTGTACAAAATGAGAGTAGGCTACAGATATTTGCACCAAGGTGGGTATAAGCAGCACACATCACTATAATCCAGGGTACGAATAGCATCCGCTTCTAATTGTACCTGGTACAAATAGCAATATGTTGATATTTGCACCAGGGTGAAAATAGCCCTTATCTTCTAATATATTAGACATTTATGAGAAGGATTTTTGATTAAGTCTCTCTTTAAATATTTTGGATTAAATAAGCAGCAATCCAAATTCAAACTAGAAAACACTCCAACATACACATACTAAATACAGCTGCACTACATCAGTATCAAGGTTCACCAACACACAAGGGGCTCCACCTTCTAACAGTAATATCAAATACTGTGCAGCTCAGCCTCCAGTTTGAACAGATGACAGCATGACAATCAATTAATGCTGCATTATATAGCATCAAACAAAGCTGCAGCAACAATGTGATCAATCCACATCACTTCAGTGATGACAAAACGCCCCATGGTTTGCAATAAACAGCGTAAATGTATTTCACATGCGTTATCATGTACAGTGCACCATGGCTACATAAATCCAAAAAATACCTCAGTGAGCTCTGTGCAGACTGAACTACAAGTTTATAACACATTATTCTCAAAGTGTATGAGCTGCAAATCACAGTGCGTGTAGCAGGTGATCTCATCCTAGACGCAGGACGCACACACACAGTCAGCCACATACAGTTAGGCTACATAACAAATCCTCTCTCTAATGTGTCCAGATAAAGACAAGTGTTTGTCTGTGAATGCTTCAAGTTATAGTGAAGCACATCTTTTTCAAATCGTCTCTATTAAGCCATATTTAATGTGTTTTAAATGATCTAAACTTTACAGCACTTTACAGAAACCTCTGCCGCTGACTAGTGTTTTGGAGGTGTAACTGCAGAGTGACACAGACACACCAGGCTACATAACAAATCCTTCTCTTGTCGCTTCCACACTAACGAGCGAAGCGCATTTAAACCTATTAAATATTGAAAATATGTTTATTTAATATGATATAGCCTACTCTGACACTAAGAGAACCAGATACAAAAGGCTTCAACAATCAAAACAAAGGAACTCAGGACATCGTGCCCTGGTCTGATTACACCTGTGCGTCCTCACGTCCTGACGTTCGCTCCTAATAGTGCCATCGTTGCCATGGCGCACAACATGATAACATTTTTCATATTTGTTAAAATTCGGACCGGTCGCCATTTTTTTTGTAGTAGAACTGATCACAGATTGTCACATGTCGATAATTTGATACCCTCAAATAAGCAGTGTTTTCAAACATGACATTAACACATTCCGCACATGTGATCATTAGAAATTAGCGTCTGTTTTTACCAAATCTGGAGTTTCTGACAGACCTAATAACATGCTGTGAACCTTTAAACCCAAACATTTACACTAATTTCTTCACTGATAAACCTTTTAACAATTTCAGAGGTGGTGTCAACCAGTAAAATGCTAAAATAAATCAATAACTTGTCTTACTTGGACGGTCTGGGTCCCTGGGGGTCATCTTCGGGTTCTCGGCAAAGCTGAGTGGTCCAAAAGGTTGAAAAGTGTTTTCCAAAAACTGCTTTCTGCTCAAATCTCAGAGAGTAATCTTTCCACAGGTTGGTTCTGGTCCAAAGCCAAGTGCAAAGTGACAGATAACAAGGATCTGAAGTTCTTCTAACGTGACCTCGGCCGGGTCACCGTTCTGTTTCTATGACATTTGATGTCATAGAAACAGAACGCGCGTGCGAGTGACTGAGACAGAAAGACTGACATTATTCAGTTATATTTTCATATTTGTTCATGTCTTAGTTTTATTGCTTACGTTTATTTTTCACTGATTTTCATTAGCATCTCTCTCTCTTTTATGACAGTGAAGCTGCTGCTTCTGTGTCATCACTGCTACACAAATAACTAGAAACATCATAAATCAAACCATACCCGCCCTTGGCATTATAATGCAGCAAGGCTGTAGCCATGGGGTCAACATTGGGGGGAGCAAAATCTGCCAGGTCCACCCATTGTTGACACTAAAATAAAATAAATAAAAATAAATAAAATAGAATAAATAAATAAATCAAAACTCATTTTCTATTACTCTGTATTTTATATTATTTATCAGAGCAAAGAACAGCTAGCCTTTATGAATATACAGTGAATGACAGCTAATGTCTACACAGATTACACATGCAGCACAACATTAATGTACGTGACACTGTGACACCCATCTTCTAGTTTTCCATTTTATAACACATCTAAAAGGAATGACAGTGTGACAGTGACTGTACCTACAAGCAGTTCAGCAACAGCTTCTGCTGAGGTACGGCAACACCACCTGGACAATTCACACACAGAGCTGCAGCACACTGTAATACCAGAATACCAGTAATAATAATGATAATGATAATTAGTCTACTTTATATTTGATTATAATTACATTTGCTTATGATTATTTTAGACAGCAGTACGGTTGTCTGTTGTTGCATAGCGACATTTTTTTGTTCTATTGTTTTTTTATCAGTATACTGGAGGGTGAGGGAGGGTTCATACTGATACAACGCACTGTGTAAATTGTGGCTATAGCTAAGTGCTTTTACTCTGAAAGTATTTGAGTGATTGGTGATAAAACATTTATTTGTTATTTTATTTATTCACCAGTTCTTTTATTCCCATTTCCTAATCATATCCCAATGCTTTAGTGTAAATTTAACAATTAAATTATCATCTGTAATCTCTAATTCTTTCCAATTCAAAATAAATAGGAGACCAGCCAGTGTTAATGGTTTACTCAGACTGAATACTTTACTATCTAACCAGACTAAGAATCTGGATCATTTCATACCCAATCTACCAGATACTGAAAATGAGAAGCTGTTATAGTTAAATGCTGGGGACTGCCATCCCTCCTTGATGTAAAGGTAACTGCAACTCACCAAATTTTGGTCATGGTCTCTTACAGTTCCTAATAAATGTCCTAAACCAACTGTTTACTGTATTAACAGTGTTATTATTTCACAGGATTGGAGTAGAGACACTTTTGTAAATTCCAGCTTAGTGCAAATTAAGTCCATCACTCTGTTTTAAGTAAAAACTGTAAAACTCATGAAACCTATCTGCTCCCACACTTGCTGCACAGCATCTTCAGACTGTTCTACACAAACACATTACCTAGATTTTCGATTGATCAAAAATTGAGCCCACAGTGAATCAAAATGTGTTAACACTCCAGTGTTCATGAAAAAAAGACAATAGTTTGCTGTCAAGGGAGATTAGAAGTGTTTTATTTCAGAATTGTACATCAAAAACTGATTCTTTTTTTTTCATTATTTTGAATTCATGTATCACGTAGCCTTTATCAGCCAATGGAAAATAAGAATTTCCCAGTTTGGGGACAATAAAGTTGGCTACTATCTTATTTCTTATCTTAAAAAGAGCATCTCCAAGTATCATTTCTTAACTTATGGATCACTAACTTTTTGTAAAAATACATTTCAGATGTTTTCTATGTTGTCTAGATAAAGTATGCAAACTCTCTGCCTGTAAATACATGCAGGGCTGTTATGCTGCCCCCTGGTGGTTGACCGTATTATTGTGTGAAGTTGCAACTAAACTCTTCACTGGTGAGGTAACTCAACTTGATAACACTTTGCTGTTGGTTTCTAAAAGCTGTGAGATCAAGTCTCTGATGCAGATGAAACATCGTTCCTCCACTTTGCTGTGTGGCTAAGAAACACATGATTTCAAAGCTATTTCAAGGATTAATAATATTTTTGACTCAGGGAGCTGATGGATTCTCCTGTATTAGTTATTTGTCTTCCTCCTCTTCTTCCTCCCCTTCTTTTCATTTTATCCTAAACTCTTCTCCATAGGTTTGTTTAGTTTAGCTATCAGGCTTTACACACAGATTGACTATCCGTAGGGGTTTCCCAGCTCAGATAGCTCACCTGGATCACAGTCAGAGGTTGTCGGTTCATCTTACACAGTTCTGGGCAGAAAACATGCAGTTCTTCACATGCAGTACGTGTGTTATTCTCACCTATGTGTATTTGACCATTTCTGAACACTGGGGTCCCTAAACAGTCTTGGGATTGCATAAGTTAGACATTACTGGATGGCTGAGACTCTTGTCGATCCAGTGAGACCAATTGTATTCATCTGTGATGATGTAAGACCCCATACTGACTATTTTAATGAGACCATTGTTTTAAATGACCTTACTGTACTAAATGACCTATTGTGACCTCTAGGATTATCACAGTAATATTTGGTGCCTAACCAAAATACGTTTATTATAGAGTTTCTATTATCAAATTAATCTTCAGGTTCCCAGCTTATACATGGTGTATACTTCTTGAATATGGCATCTACTGCTGACCTGCTATCTTCCACCCCCCCAAGCAGGATTTTTATGCCATACCTATGGCAGACTCTCTGTGTCAATGCAGAGGCTATGTGGTACCCTATGCTGTAGCCTGACCATGCACCTTCCCAAAAATGTAACTACTGTGTTATTTATCCTGGCTTCATAAGTAGAGTAAATCTTTGCTAGTCGCTAGGTTAATTTATACGATGTAAAATGCCATAGGCTTGTGCTAATAATGTTAGCATGTTCTATTTGTTTGCAGAATGTGTCCAATATAAGACAGCAGGTTTTCCCAACAGTTCTGCTGTTACCGTTACACAACCCCGTGCACACGTTTTACTTGTATTTAGGACGATATTGCACAGACCTAGGTCTTTGTACAAGTTTTTAAGTGATGTTATGAGCTTCTTTCAGTGTTGTATGTACATTTTCAATAGCCTAGTGTCACACTCAGCTCTCCTGTGTAATGGGTCTTATTTTAGTGTACTATAGAGCTCATGGGTGTTACAGATCATTGACTCATTTGGATGTGAGCAGAGGAGGTACACATCAGATGTTTGACAGGAAGAGACGGCACAGTGTGGTCTGAGAAAAACTGAGGGAAACAACACTCTTTGTAAATCCACAGAAACCTGTACACTGGTGTACCCCATACTGTAGATAGGCCCACTTTACAACACATACGCACACACACACAGTCACATGATGTTTTTTAAATATTTTATTGTAATTATTGTCTTAATTTCATGTATTATTACTATTATTATATCATTATTATTATTATTACCAATAATATTACTATTATAATTATCACTATTATTATTATTATTATTATTATTACCAATAATATTACTATTATTATTACAAATAATATTACTATTACTATTATTATTATTATTATTATTATTACCAATAATATTACTATTATTATTATCATCACTATTATTATTACGATTATAATTATTACTGTGCCGTGGGGTCCACCTGAGATGATTGACGTCCAGTCTCAGCTGCCCCAGGAGCACCAAAACCTCAGAGGAGTCCTCCTGTCCTGTAAAACAGAAACACAAGTAATGAAGACTTTTGAACTCAACTATACATGGAATGATATTATAATCAATGAATAATATTCAACAAGGCTCCTGTAATAAAAAAGAATTCACATATGTAAAGTTAACTTTATCACAGCACCGCTTTATGTCACTATGGTACTTTTGTAGTCTTAGTGAGGGGATTACTTACTGAGCCCACTGAATGAAACACACCCATCACTCTCCATCTGGTCCTGGAGTCGTCCATCCTTCTCACCTGGTCCTGGAGAAGGATTTCTGAGGCCCCTTTCCCCCCTTAGACGTGCAAAATGGTTTAGTCCGCATCTGCATAGGATTTCTCTTTAAATGCAGCAAGAGCTGTGTGAGTGACCAGTAACGCTACTGAGGCACCAACATACACCGTCATGTCTTTCCCCAACAAAGATATGACAGACAAACTGGAGCTCCATAAACAAAAAGAAAGGAAGAAAGAAAGGAAAAGGAAAGAAAGAAAACTGCCTTTGTGGAAAAAAACGGATCATATATCAAGAGAAGATTGCATTTGTATAGGGGCCAGAATTTGGTGCTATGCCCCTGAACCCACTTAATATTGTGACTGATAGGCGATAATGCTGTTTGTGAGTTTACTTTTTGTTTCAGGAAACACTGAATGCTCTGTCTGTACATAATGATCCATCTCATCTGTTTAAGACAGCCACGGTACTGCACTACCAACACATACCATTCATTCTTAATGCACTTTTATCATTACTGTGGCCATGACCTGTTGTCTGTATGTTGAGGATAACAGCGTTCAGTATATGGATATGTGGAATATGGATGGTGCGCTTATGTGCACAATGCTGCTGCAAATACTGAGACTTTGCATTTAAGCAGCAAAATTAAAAACTCGCTGTGGGTTGATAAGAAATCCAACAGGACATAAAACATATTTTCAATCCATTTTTAGTTGTTACAAAAATGTCCTGACACCTCTGATGGAGCTAGACTCATCATGAAAACAGCTGCTTTGTAGGCCCGCCATTTTGTTTTCTTCATATTACACCTGGATTGTGTGTTAAAAAAGTAGAAGTGTCTGGTATGTAGAGAGCACTAAAAGTCACTCACTGTTGATCCTCAGGTCATGTTGCGGCACCAAGAGACTGAAGTATGTCCTAATTGATTAAGTTGCCAGTGCTGTGCCATGTGCTTGAAATGTGCACAATAACCTACCTCCTTCAATTTTGACATGTACATATGAATCCTGCTGCTGTGTGATGACTACAAGTAGCCTAGGCTACCCCATAAACTCTAAAAAGAGTCATGTTGCATCTTTGTCACAGTAGTAGGGGAATTGTACAAATTCTGATCAGCCTTTCACTATGCAGCTGCTGGTTTCATTGTCGGCACTAGATGCCGCTGAAGCCAGCTCTCTGATGACGTCACGTTTGTCCAAAACCCCGAAACCTCTCTGAATGAGAGCATCTCTCGCCGGGTGCGGTGGCGCGCGCCTGTGATCCAAGCTTCCGGGAGGCTGAGGCTGGCGGATCGTTTGAGCTCAGGAGCTCTGAGCTGCAGCGGACTGTGCTGATCGGGTGTCCGCACTAAGTTCGGTATCGATATGGTGCTCCTGGGGGAGCCCGGGACCACCAGGTCGTCTAAGGAGGGGTGCACCGGCCCAGGTCGGAGACGGAGCAGGTCAAAGCCCCCGTGCCGCTCAGTAGTGGGATCGCGCCTGTGAATAGACGCTGTAGTGCAGCCTGAGTAACACAGCGGGACCCAGTCTTTTTACACTCTGTATACTGTTCAACTATCAGCTGGGACAACACACACACTCAACAACAGTGTGTTTATGTGTTACAGCAGCTCCATCACTGCTGCTTTATTTTCCTGTTTTCACAAAGACCTTCAGACACCAGCTCTGTTTGTTTGTGCTACAGCGCCTCCACCTGGAGGAGAGGAGCAATGACAATCATTTGTCATCAGCAATTTAGGGCGACACAACCTAAATGAAGAATTCCAATATGTTATTTTCATGGCCTAAGAAAGTGCAATCAATACTTTTATGAACATGAGCTAATCTTTCTCATAACCAGAGTCCAGAGAAGTCAGTCTTAAACTTGTGATGTCATCAGTATAAAGTCTGGAGCTGCTCCATAGACAATGAATGTGAGCCTGATTTAATGGACCCACAGAGTGTTTGTTTTCTTTGTTTATTCCCAAATGATCTTTATTCTATTGTAGTGTTGTCAGTTCTGAAATAGAAAATGTACCCATATACTCAGAACACTCCCCTGGGTAGCCCCTTTTACACCGGCAGATTTTCTGCTAATGTTTTGCCGCAAGCTGCGAGCGTTTAGACACACAGAGCCGGATTGGTGAGCTGATCCGAGGTGCCCAATTTTCCGCCTTGCAGGGTAGTCATATTGGCAGAAGCCTTTTAGTTTAAAAAGACCAAGGCGGCCTTCGCAAGGGGAGGGGCTGTTGAAAACTTGTGGGAGGAGCTGTTGATGACTCCGCATGTGTGACCCACTGTCCTTGGATAAACAGGAAACAGCTGATAGCAGGAATGAGCCATAGGGAATTAGCAAGCAGCTAGTAGCAAGAGGGAAATGCAAACCTGACAGACACTGTAAAGATAAGCAACTGGGGAGACAAGGGATTGTGCACCCTTCTTGCCCTCGCAAACAAAGAGGCCATTAACCGCCAAAGGACGGGGGCGGTGAAGAACGGGCCGACTTGCGAGAGTATCACCGAAGGACTGACCAGCCGTGGCTTTGTTGTTTATGCTGTTTATGAATATTTTCTGGCTGTCTTAGACCATATGAATAACATGTATGGATTTTAAAGGTGGGTGTAGTTCCTCTTTAAACATTGCATATTTGTACACCTGTGTTGATGCCATCAATTAATACGTTGAGTCTTTGGTGGATTTCATTTGTAAAACAACAGAAACAAGTGTACCCAAAGCTACAGTAAAACTACTCCACAAGTAGGCTAAATGAATGATTTTATGTCAACACTGGAATACAGCCAAATTTCCCTAAGTTGGTCACATCGCCTCAGCATCTGGTCGCACAAAGAGCGACAAAGATGTTGGAAGCTTCAGCAAAAATAACGAGGACGCTGAAACCTTAATGATCTGCCTCGCTGTATCTACAGCAAAACAAAAATCTGCAGATGTTCAACTTACTTTCTTCTCCTCGGACACAGATGTCCTGGTTTTGCCAATGGCCAACTATGAATTTCTGCCAGAGGACACTGCAGTCTTGATGGCATCAGGTGCTTTGCAGATTCAACCATTCTGGGATATTGTCGGTCCAGAAAAGGCAAAAGCATTATATGCACTGAGTGCATTCTCTGACAATGCTGGAAGGTCTGCAAGAGTTGGTTTAAGCTCAGCTCACACTACATGACTTTCAAAGTCTTCTGATTACTGTACAACTTGCTGTCTTGTAATCGGTAGTCTTGCAGTCATTGTGGTTTTCACACTACATGACTGACCAGCAACAAAGGGGTCACACACTCTAAGATCCCTCACCAGGAGTAATCCCAGAAGAATAGGCCACATGTCAACTCATGGTGCTCACAAATATCATAGGTTACAGAAACATTACAGGTTATATGAAACATTGTGTGCAATAGTCCACCTTCTCTGTCCCTCTCATCACTCTCTCAAAAGACAACAAAAGATACCACATTACAAGCTATGCCAATGGTATTAAATGGTATATACTTCCTGTCTTGCGTGTGGGCATACCCTCAGCTCATTTTGAAAAATAGTGAACATCTTGTGGATTGTTTGTTACTTATTTTGCTGCTTATTTTTTATCTGTTAGCTTAATGTCTAATATCAGCCTGGTGAGAGATCACGTCAGTTGCTGACAGATGTCTCAAGAGTGTGTTGCTAAAAGAGAGATGTGTTTCAATCAAAGTTAATTTCCTCCTGATTTGTCAGTCTGAAAATGCCATTTTAGTGTAAGTATGTTTAGAAGGGTTAGGGCACGGTGAAAATGGGTCCAGTAGTTACTTCAGTGACTATGAGGTGAGAGAATTGGTCATAATCTGTACTCATGTTCACTTCTCCCATTGTAATGAACAGACTCAGGATCACTGCTCGTCACTGCTCGTGACACATATACAGGGGGGGAAATCTGAAGTGAGCCATCTAGATTTACCAGTGGTCTCTGCTCTCTCTCTCCCTCTCAAACACACAAAACACACTTTTGAGAGAACCACAGGGCTGGCTCAGTTCTTGTCTCTGTTCTCGACCTGTGTCTTGGGCTCTCATCAGCTGCAGTTTGCCAACAGAGGCCCCGACACGTCCAGATACTCAGCATGCTAGATATTTGGAGTGTATCTGCATTGCATTGGCAACTTTGGCCTCACGTCTTTGATCAGTTAGCTTTCGAGCACCAATTTTGCAAATGCAAAGACAACACTGATTTGCATCTTGTCTACAGCCTCTGTTAGGGAGCTCCAAAAACTATTTGCGAGTGGCAAATCAGGGCTCAGGTCAAGTAGTGTTATATAGGCATAAGGTAACAAGGTTCAAGATCTTCCTCAAAGCTGAGGATGACATCACTGAAGCTTTGACAATGCTTACAGGTAATTTTGGAGTAACAGAGGAACAACAGAAACACTTGACTAGGTTTGCGTGTGCTTCCTGTTACTCAAAAGGAATCACAATAAGAAACATTCCAGAGCTGAGATGGCACATTTTGACCAGTATAAGGCAGAGAGTTACAAGCTACCACCTACAGAGGATGCGCTGAAACAGCTTATTGATAGAGGAACTACGTGTGCAAGCTCGAGTTTGGAGCCAGGCAAGCGTTCAGCAGCAGGTAGCTTTGAATCCTGTGCAAAATGGCTAAAGGCTAGTTGAGTTACCAACTCCTTAGGCCATCACTGAAATGGTGAGATGCCACTGCAAAGAATATTGTTCAACACAAAGATGATCCTGTAGGTCAAGAGACTTACAATGCACTGACTCTTGCTTTTGCGGTAAACAATGTGAGAACGACCACGACTCAAGATGTAAAAACCAGGATCAAGATGACAGTAAAAACTGAAGATGAAGAATGACATTATGAATTCACAGACAGTGTGTGAAAACATGGATGCTCCACACACTGAAGATCTATACTATCAGCACAGTTTCAAGATTAGAGTCAGCAATTCAGTATCTGACCAAATGTCTCCCCTTCTGTTCCCGAGATATGATGCTGAATAATGGCCAGAAAAGTGCTTTTGCAGAGCATTATAGCGTCACAATAATCTTGACCTTTGACCTTTTGGATAGAAAATGTCATCACTTCATCATTTTATCCTCTTAGACAATTGTGTAAAATGTTAGCAAATTAATTCTTGCGTTACAGCTACGAAGATGAAGATGTCCTTTTTTTTTTTTTAAAGGTGTTTTGAATGTTTGCCATTTTTAAAATCCAGAATGGCCACCATAGTGAGTTTGAAAACAATGGAAACATCAGTTTTTATATTCCTCATGTTCTAACAATTCCAAAAATGTATAGTTTATAGACTCCCTACGAGTTTTGAACTTAACTACATTAGGAACTGGGGGTCAAGTTCAGATTTTGAGGAAGAAGGTGAACAAAGAAAATCTCATCACTTTCTGCAGTACTCTAGGCTGGACAGGCATAGACTTAGCTGGTGTTTTAGTGATAAGATATACTACTTGCAATTTAGTAGGCAGGAACATAATGGTTTACTTTGCATGGACAGTAATCACAACCCAAGTGGTTGTGCAAGTCTTAGTGTAAAGCCACTGCAGTATTTTCCCCACTGCTCAGGTTGCGTAACATTATATTAAAAAGCCTTTTCAATGTTTAATGATTTCTGGTCAGGAAAGTTGTTCTGATTGACCCTTTTTCTTCTTCTCCCTGCTCTTGAAAATGCCAGGCCCCGACCTATTGCTGTGCAGCAGCTATAATTATTTCATTTCATTTTTATTCTTAATGTTAAGTAAACTCTGCAGTTTTACTTTCAGATCCTTTATTTTTAAAATCTAGAACTACTGTCACCTGTAATCTACCAGAAATATAACAGTGAGAAGAGAATAGTTATAAAAGCCATTTACATGTACTATTAGATTCCTTCAGACCAAGACGCCATACTGACAAAAGGAAACTCTTTATGGGGCCAAGCTGTAGTTTATTTTGTTTCAGGGGGTTAGGGGAGTAAATATATGTGGGTATGCTAAATTACTCTCTACAGGTTTCCAACAAGCAGGCTAACAGAGTCAGGATTAAGCCAATCTGATAATGGTCTCACAGACTGAGTGACTGAACCAGCTGACAGAGTGAACTGTAGAACTGCTGGTCACAGCTAAAAACCATGAAGCAAAAAACTCTCTCTATTTCCAACAACAAATTATTCATGAAAGGACTCAGCAACTACTAAATCCCTCCATTATTTCTTTTATTCATCTTTGCTGAGCCATGGCTACCTTTCAGTATTCATCCTACAAAATATTTTCACATACCACATCAAATTAAAATAACATGAAGATCTGAATGATTATGGACTATCTTTGTTTAACATTAATAATACCAATGAACACTAACTGCCCACAACCAACATGTGGCCCCTGGTGATGTGAATCTAATTTCAGACAACCCTCTGACTATTTTCAGGTCAACGTGCGGCGAGTCTGCTGTGAAAAAGATCATGCAGATCACGATGTGAATCCTACTGTCCAGGTAAATCTTTTTCTTACTTTTGTTAGTCATAGATTTTATCTGAGAACAAAAGATTATGATTGGTGTTTGATGGAGGAGGAGCCAGTCGGGACATTACTGACAGTCCTCATTCTCTTATAGTTGGATGGAGGTCTGCAGCAGAGGAGGAGTGAGAGAGGTACACATCAGATGTTTGACAGGAAGAGACGGCACAGTGTGGTCTGAGAAAAACTGAGGTGAACATCACTCTTTGTAAATCCACAGAAACCTGTACACTGGTGTACCCCATACTGTAGATAGGCCCACTTTATAACACACACACAGTCACATGATGTTTTTTAAATATTTTATTGTAATTGTTATAATAATTGTTATTTTCATGCACTTTGTGAAGCACCTTGTAACCTTGTTCAGATAAGTGCTTTACAAATAAAGTTATTATTATTATTATTATTATTATTATCATTTTTATTATTATCACTATTACTATTATTACTGTCATTATTATTGCTCGTACTCGTACTCGTCGTCCTCCGCTTATCCGGGTCTGGGTCGCGGGGGCAGCAGCCTCAGCAAAGGGAGTCTTCCGGAAGGCATCCTTACTCGATGCCCGAACCACCGCAACTGGCTCCTCTTGATGTGGAGGAGCAGCGGCTCTACTCCGAGTCCCTCCCGGATGTCCAAGCTCCTCACCCTATCTCTAGAGGCCCATTTATGCTCAACGTTAAATACGGATACGGATACGGACGGAGCCTTCTGTCCGTGCTCCGCGTTCATTTCGTCCGTATTTCTGCACGTTTCCATAAAGCTCACGGATACGGGCCAAACGGAGCAGTACCACCGGGAACCGTGGGGGCAGTGTTGCTGTCACTACCCGATACGTAGCTCTAGTGAGACACGAAGAAGAAATAACAATTCAATTTCTCTCATCGGCAGTACTAGAGAAAAGAATTCTCCGTCCTCCAGTCTATGTATGGGGGCGATGTATTTAACGGCCTCACCGACCACCGCCTTCTACAATGCTGCCTCTGTTTTTGTCTTTTATGCAAGAGGTACATTATCAATATCTCCTCCACAGTCGCCATGTTTGTTTTTGAGTTTGTTGTTGTCATAAACTTTTGACACCGGGCTGCCTCCTGGTGGATATATTGGTTAACATCCATGCCAACGTTAAGGGCGCATGGAAGTATGTGGGCAGTGACGGTAACATCGTTTGAAAAGGACGTATACATTTTTGTACGTAAAGGGAGCATAACTAGGCCTTAAGGCTGAGCCCAGCCACCCTGCGGAGGAAACTCATTTCGGCCGCTTGAACTCGCGATCTCGTTCTTTTGGTCACTACCCAGAGCTCGTGCCCATAGGTGAGGGTTGGAACGTAGATCAACTGGTAAATCGAGAGCTTGGCTTTCTGGCTAAGCTCCATCTTCACCACAACAGACCGGTTAAGCGCCTGCATCACTGCTGACGCCGCCCCAATCCGCCTGTCAATCTCCCACTCCATCCTACCCTCACTCGTGAACAAGGTCCCGAGATACTTAAACTCCTCCACCTGAGGCAGGACCTCCCCCCCGACACTGGCAATCCACCCTTTTCCGGCTGAGGACCACGGCCTCAGACTTGGAGGTGCTGATTCTCATCCCAGCCGCTTCACACTCGGCTGCGAACCGTCCCAGCAAGAGCTGGAGGTCACTGTTAGGAGGACCACGCCATAACTCTCCGGGCCGGGTACACGTTCTCCTGTTGTTATCCATCATGAAGGGTCTTTTGAACCGTTCTTCGTCTGACCCTTCGCCCAGAACCAATCTGCCATGGGAAACCCTACCAGGGGCAAAAAGCCCCGACAGCATAGCTCCTAGGGTCATTAGGGCACTCAAACTACTCCACCACGATAAGGTGACGGTTCTTAGAGGAGTAGGCCTATTTTTATTGCTATTAATATTATTACTATTAATATTGCTATCATTATTATTATTATTAATATTACTATTTCTAATATTACTGTTATTATTATTATTATTACTATTCATATTACTATTATTACTATTATTACTATTAATATTACTATTAGTATTATTATTATCACTATTATTAATATTGCTATTATTATTATGATTACCATTACTATTTTTGTTATTATTAATATTATTAACATTACTATTATTATTATTATCACTATTATTATGATTATTAATATTATTATTATTATTATTATTATTATTATTACTGTTATAATTATTGCTATTATTATCATTATTATTACTATTAATATTACTTTTATTATTATTATTATTATTATCACTATTACTATCATTACTGTTCTAATTATTTCTATTATTATTATTATTATGACTGTTGTTATTGTTATTATTATTACTATTCATATTACTATTATTACTATTATTATTATTATTATTATCATTATGATTACCATTACTATTTTTATTATTACTGTTATTATTATAATTACTGTTGTTATTATTATAATTACTGTTAATATTACCATTATCACTATTATTATTATTATTGCTATTATTATTATTAATATTATTAATATTACTGTTATTATTATTGCTATTGTTATTATTAATATTACTATTATTATTATTATTAATAATATTATTATTATTATTACTATTAATATTACTATTATTATTATTATCACTATTACTATTATCATTACTATTACTATTATTATTATTATTATTATTATCATTACTATTACTATTATTATTATTATCACTATTACTATTACTATTATTACTGTTATAATTATTGCTGTTATTATTATTATCATTAGTAATATTATAATATATATTACTATTATCATTACTATTATTATTAATAAAATTACTATTACCATTATTATTATTACGGTTATTATTATTATTACTATTTTAACTTTTATTATTATTATTATTATCAATATTACTATTGCTATTATTACTATTAATATTATTTTTACTCCGCAGAGGAGTCCTCCTGCCCTGTAAAACAGAAACACAAGTAATGAAAACTTTTGAACTCAACTATACATGGAATGATATTATAATCAATGAATAACATTCAACAAGGCTCCTGTAATAAAAAGAATTCACATATGTAAAGTTAACTTTATCTCAGCACCGCTTTATGTCACTATGGTACTTTTGTAGTCTTAGTGAGGGGATTACTTACTGAGCCCACTGAATGAAACACACCCATCACTCTCCATCTGGTCCTGGAGTCATCCATCCTTCTCACCTGGTCCTGTCTTGGTCTTTTACGTTGTGTGTGTGTGTGGGGGGGGGGAGGTCTGGTACACCTATAAATACCTAAGAAAAAGAGACTTGGAGACTTTTCTTCATGTTAGTAATAATTACTTTCCCTCTGTTGTATCCACCTCCACCTGAAAACACAACAATGCAGCAGAGTGAGCAAAAAAGACAATGTGATATTATTATACTGGACAGTGACAGAAATACTTGTGTTGATGTTGTCATGAAGTATAGACTCACCTTTCTCTGGTATAGCCACCTATACTTTATACAGGAAGATAGATAACAATGGCATGCTTCACCTGTTAACTGGACTCATCGCTGACATCCCAAATAACTTCAGGCCAATCTCCAACCTACCCTTTGTGTCCAAACTACTGAAAGATGCTGAACCTCCCAACTGAAACACCACCTCTCTGTCAATGACATGTTTGAAACATTCCAATCCTGATTTTGATTAAAACATAGCACTGAAACTGCCCTGCTTAAAATCACTAACGACCTCTTTCTCTCCTCTGATGCCAGAAACCTCAACATCCTCATCCTCCTCAACCTCAGTGCCGCCTTCGACACCATCAATCCCTCCATCCTTCAGACTTCAGACAGCCTTCAGTCAATCTCCATCAAAAACTGCAAATCACCCACTACTCCCCTCCTCCAAGGTGTCCCCCAAGGTTCAGTTTGGTCCCCTCCTCTTCATCCTGTACCTTTCCCCCCTTGGTCACATCAGGGTTTTCCCTGGCTCAGAAAGGGGCTTTGGTGGTGATGTCTGGCGCGTGCGCTTCACATTTGAATTTACAGATCATGCAAATGTATTAAGCGATGCCATATCTTCTTGATTAGACGAGAGAGGTCCAAATAATACAATATTAGGGCTGGGCGATATGATCAAAATCTCATATCCCGATATAGGTCATTTCATATCCTGATAATGACACATATATATTTTCTATGCAGGGAAACCCCTGCACATAAAACGCCATCATGGTGTCCAGTTCCACTGCATTGTCGATCCAGCTCCTAATCTTCACCAAGACAATCTCCACTGCCACCCACTCAACCCTGACAAACTGCATCACTGAAATAAAATCCTGGCTTCAAATCAACTTCCTCCAATTAAACCTCCACAAATCCTAAATTATCATCATTGTACCAAAAGCAGTCACCAGATCCACCCATAACTTCACCCTCAACATTGACGGCTCCACAGTATGCACCTCACTCACATCCCAAATCTTAGCGTCATTTTCAATTAATTCCTGTCGTTCGACCAGCACATCAAACACATCACCAAAACAGCCTTCTTTCACCTCAGGAAAATCGCCCACCTCCGTCCATCACTCTCCTCCTAAGCTGCAGGATTTCAAAACTCTCCTCATAACATACAAAAACCTGTCTAAGCTTCTCCACTATCACATTCCAATGGCACACTCCGCTCTGCAGATGCCAACCTCCTGTTCCTCCTCCATCAGGAACAAAACACAAATCCTGGGGGGGACCGGGCCTTCTCCATCGCTGCTCCCATCCTCTGGAACTCACTCCCCAAATCCACCCGAGACTCCCCCTCTCTCTCCGTATTCAAAAAATCACTCAAACCTCACCTGTTTAACGCTGCTTTTATTAAATCGCTGACAGTTTCTTTTCATCCCTTATTTGTTTTATTGTTTGTTCCTTGCCTTTTTTTGTTGTTGTTTTGTCCCTGAATTTATAAATCGTCTCTGAGTGCTTTGGAAAACGCTATATAAGTATATAGTATTATAATTATTATTAACTTAGCACTGGAACATCCATCCAGTGTCATCAACTATAATATATTACTATAATTAAAAGCCCTGGTGCAAGAAGCTACCGAGGGCTGTGCTAGCCTCGCCAGACGCAAAGGCCGCATGGGGTTTTACCCAATCACTAGTAAATGCATCCAGCAATATCAACCATATTAAAAGAGTAAAATGTAAATAAAAGCCCTGGTGCAAGACGCTACCGAGGGCTGTGCTAGCCTCGCCAGACGCAAAGGCCGCATGGGGTTTTACCCAATCACTGGTAAATGCATCCAGCAATATCAACCATATTAAAAGAGTAAAATATAAATAAAAGCCCTGGTGCAAGACGCTACCGAGGGCTGTGCTAGCCTCGCCAGACGCAAAGGCCGCATGGGGTTTTACCCAATCACTGGTAAATGCATCCAGCAATATCAACCATATTTACAGAATAAAATGTAAATAACAGCCCTGGTGCAAGACGCTACCGAGGGCTGTGCTAGCCTCGCCAGACGCAAAGGCCGCATGGGGTTTTACCCAATCGCTGGTAAATGCATCCAGCAATATCAACCATATTTACAGAGTAAAATGTTAAAAAAAGCCCTGGTGCAAGACGCTACCGAGGGCTGTGCTAGCCTCGCCAGACGCAAAGGCTGCATGGGCCTTTATCAGTCCTTCCAGACACAAAGGTTTCCCAGTCAGGGCTGTCAGTCTTCATCGGAGTCGCTGTCATCGGGCCTCGTCGGGTACTGGAAAGAACTTGGCCAATATCTTCTGGGCATGGAGGAGCTGGTGCCGGAAGTGGAGGGTGCAGAGTTCCTGTAGTCCTCTTCTCCGCTTCTGTGTGTGGAGGAGCTGTGGCCTGAAGTGGAGGGTCTTGGCTCTTCATCACAGTCCTCACAGGTCTTCCTCTGCCTCTTCCCACTTACTTGAGGTGTGTCGCTGTCCTCCCTGCTTCTCTTTGTGGCGAAGCTGAGGCCTGAAGTGGAGGGTCTTGGCTCTTCATCACAGTCCTCACAGGTCTTCCTCTGCCTCTTCCCACTTACCTGAGGTGTATCGCTGTCCTCCCTGCTTCTCTTTGTGGCGAAGCCGAGGCCTGAAGTGGAGGGTCTTGGCTCACAGTCGCAGTCCTGGATGGTGGATGAGCTGAGGTCGGAGGCTGGGGGAGAAGAGTCTTCAGACTGAGGAGAGACTGGGGGCAGATCTTCAGGACGCTCCACTCGCTGTGCAGGAGGCTCCTCTTCATCCTCTACGTCCTCCTCTGCCTCCTCGCTCATGGACTCGTACCCGGAATCTTCACCCTCCAGGGCTCTCCAGCCGTTAAAGTCTAACGTGTCATCGTCGTCATCCACGGTGTCTTCATCATCCGAGTGTTCCTCGTCAGTGTCTTCAATGTCAGTGTCTTCATCCTCGGTGTCTTCATCGTCCAAGTCTTCGCCGTCAGTGTCTTCAATGTCAATGTCTTCATCCTCGGTGTCTTCATCTTCCAAGTCTTCCCCGTCAGTGTCTTCAATGTCAATGTCTTCATCCTCGGTGTCTTCATCGCCCAAGTCTTCCCCGTCAGTGTCTTCAATGTCAATGTCTTCATCCTCGGTGTCTTCATCGCCCAAGTCTTCCCCGTCAGTGTCTTCAATGTCAATGACTTCATCCTCAGTGTCTTCATCATTGTCAGCCTCAGCCTCATCCTCTTCATCAGAGGAAACCTGGGGAATGAAGTCACCTACCTGTACATCACCTACCTGTACATCACCTACCAGAAACTCACCTTCATCATCGTCCAGGATCCAGATGACTTCAGGGGCGCCATTCGGGTACTCGATGACGTAGGGCTCACCATCTGAGGCTGGGGAAAAATCAAATACTCAAATTATAATATCGGAGTGACTATTTGCACCCCAGTATAAATAAATCCTGAACTCTACCCCCCTCCCCCCTCTCTCACATACCCGCCCTACTCCTCAGGAGCCCCCATCGCCCTCTTCCCTCTTTTCACATCAATACACACACACAGACATACACACAGTACTAATGGCACTTTAAGGACTTGGACTTTTCTTGCACAAGTTTTATATTTCACAATCTTGATATTGTGCCCAACTGTATATATGTCTCTTTGTTTTTAACTTATTTTCATCTTTATATTTATAAGCCTGTGCAGTTGGAGGACTGCTCCAACAGAATTTCATTGTTTTGTGCAATGACAATAAAGATTATTCTTATTCTTATCCCTGGCCTCTTAGCTAGGCTATTTTCACCCCTGTATGACGTGTGACAACAAACTTTGCGCGTACAAAAAACCTAACTGATGCAGACCTCCTGTCTGTTTCTGTATACTGAAACCATTTCCCTCAGTGGAAACAAAGCTTGTATTTACTCTTATTTCACAGATAAGAAACTATAAATTGTTACGCCTGGTTTCATATGAACAGAGGAAATCTGCATTCGTCACTAGGCTAATTTATACAATGTAAAATGGCAAAGGCTTGTGCTAATAAAGTTAGCATTTTGTATTTGTTTGGAAAACCTGTTTAGTATGAAAGATGTTCTGTTGGTAATCTCTCAAGACAGATTCTGCAGTTTACATTGTAGAATCTGTCGGCAGCCCTGTGTGAAAGACGACTAGAGAGGGGAGGAGGGCGGGGCTTTGAGTTTGAACGATGCTGCGCTTTAGCCAATCACAATGGAGGGGGCATGGCCGAGACGTGCAGGTGTCCCCAGGAAATGTGTACCTACAGAAACAGCAAGCTCCGCGTCCATAGCGACCGCTCCACCCAAAACAGATGCGGATGTCTGAGTTACAACATGATTGATGACACCGCTAACGGCTAATGTTAACAGCTAACAGTTAGCCCAGCTAATCTACGATAACCACGTTAATTACGTGCACACAGAAATAGTAACATTTGTTCAGTCATTGTGTTTATAGACTTAACACACATCAGATTAGTCCACACGGTGATATAGTGACGTGAAAAATGTGATAAACAGCTAAACTCTTTGTAAACAATACGACGATTCCCTGGGGGAACCGCCGGTAGTGAAGGACGTGAGCAATCGCCGAGGCCCCTGCACTTCCGTTCCAGCCCTGCGTTCCAATACCCATACTACCATACTATTTAGTATGCCAGAAAAATAATTAGTGTGTCCCAATACATAGTATGTCAGATGCAGTATGCCAAAAGTACCAGGATGTACATCCGGTCATATTTCGCAGTATGCATGTCAGCATGCTTCTTTGGCCATTCTGACCCACAATCCTTTGAGCAGCGGAAGTTACGTCGCACTGACTGAGCTGCGTGTACAACCAACGCCCACACTTGCTTTCATACATGGTTTATTTAATTTGAGATACTAAGACACTACACATTAGGACTGCAATGATCTGATTATATACTGTCACACATTATAGAGTTTTGGAAGAACATAGTTACAACATTCAACTTTATTGTGATTATAGTATAATCAGTGTTAGGGTTCAACTATGACTACAATATAGAAGATTCTACCAGTATAGGCAGTGGTGTAAGTGTGGCATAAATAATGAATGAATATGGCTAAATATGACTACACTATGGGCCAGGTATGAGCAGTATAGACTAGCAAATATATAAAGAGTAAAAGTCAAATACATATTAAGTAATGTAGTAAGAATGTGCAAGTATGTTACACTACAAATAAAAGTAATGTGAATGTAAGGCTGCTTTGCGTGCAGACAGAATATAGTGCCAGCAGCTGCATAGCTGTAAATATGTTTAACAACAAACATCTGCCAGCAACAGAGAGCTATGTGTGAAGGGGGTTAATATGCCCACTGGTGACTAGTTCAATAGACAGGTCACTAATAATAGGCTTGGGACTGTTTACGTGAACACGTCAGTTTATGAGAAACAACAACATACATTACGCCATAACAGCAACAGAGCTCTCCGGCACCTCCGACGGTATGCACGACTCTGGCGAGCTCGACGAGAGGAGATTTGCTGCATCTCCAAAGTACAACAACACAAAATAAAATATTCAAATGTGGCGCTACGGACGGCGGCGGAAGTGAGCAAGAGGGTCTGAGTTCAGGGAGCGATGTGATGGCGGATGTAGTGTGTCCCAATAGGATGCATACTGCATGCATACTGCATACTTTTTAAGGGCAGCTGCAGTACATACTAAAAGTATATAGTAGAAGTATGTGATTTGGAACGCAGGCCGGGCTGTGCCTCCAGAGGTAAAGGAAGGAAATTTTTTTAATTGATGGATTTCCAGATTGTTTTATCGGTGAATCTTTTGAGTTGTAATGGAGCCAACCTGTGTGCCGTTACCTTTGTTAAATGTTGCTGTTGTCCCTGGCTTTCTGTGAAAGAGGAAAAGATCGACGGCTACTAAGCGAATCTATCTAGACTTGTGCTAGTATGTTAGCATGTTGTAGCCTATTTGTGGGGAAAATGTGTCCAGACAAAGACAAGTGTTTGTCTGTGAATGCTTCAAGTTATAGTGAAACTGATTTGTGTACTTGTTTTTCAAATCGTCTCTCTTAAGCCATATTTAATGTGTTTTAAATCATCTAAACTTTACAGCACTTTACAGAAACCTCTGCCGCTGACTAGTGTTTTGGAGGTAGTTTAGGAGTAGGCTACAGATATTTGCACCAAGGTGGGTATAAGCAGCACACATCACTATAATCCAGGGTACGAATAGCATCCGCTTCTAATTGTACCTGGTACAAATAGCAATATGTTGATATTTGCACCAGGGTGAAAATAGCCCTTATCTTCTAATATATTAGACATATATTAGAAGGATTTCTGATTAAGTCTCTCTTTAAATATTTTGGATTAAATAAGCAGCAATCCAAATTCAAATTAGAAAACACTCCAACATACACATACTAAATACAGCTGCACTACATCAGTATCAAGGTTCACCAACACACAAGGGGCTCCACCTTCTAACAGTAATATCAAATACTGTGCAGCTCAGCCTCCAGTTTGAACAGATGACAGCATGACAATCAATTATTGCTGCATTATATAGCATCAAATAAAGCTGCAGCAACAATGTGATCAATCCACATCACTTCAGTGATGACAAAACGCCCCATGGTTTGCAATAAACAGCGTTAATGTATTTCACATGCGTCACACTACCTGCGTCATCATGTACAGTGCACCATGGCTACATAAATCCAAAAAATACCTCAGTGAGCTCTGTGCAGACTGAACTACAAGTTTATAACACATTATTCTCAAAGTGTATGAGCTGCAAATCACAGTGCGTGTAGCAGGTGATCCCATCGTGGACGCAGGACGCACACACACAGTCAGTCACGTACAGCTAAGCTACATAACAAATCCTCTCTCTAATGTGTCCAGATAAAGACAAGTGTTTGTCTGTGAATGCTTCAAGTTATAGTGAAGCGCATCTTTTTCAAATCGTCTCTATTAAGCCATATTTAATGTGTTTTAAATGATCTAAACTTTACAGCACTTCACAGAAACCTCTGCCGCTGACTCGTGTTTTGGAGGTGTAACTGCAGAGTGACACAGACACACCATGGCAGAAGGAAAAATGCTCACAACGGCGTGGGCGACGTGCATATGGTCTACGCACAACCATAAATCCGCTTCAAGAAAAGACACTTGGCATGGTTGCATTGTAATGGCAGGATATTTAGCTGTGTAGCTAACCTAGGTCCTGAGGGTTGAGGTTAGCTGTACAAGCTTAGTTGTACAAAATGAGAGTAGGCTACAGATATTTGCACCAAGGTGGGTAAAAGCAGCACACATCACTATAATCCAGGGTACGAATAGCATACGCTTCTAATTGTACCTGGTACAAATAGCAATATGTTGATATTTGCACCAGTGTGAAAATAGCCCTTATCTTCTAATATATTAGACATTTATGAGAAGGATTTTTGATTAAGTCTTTAAATATTTTGGATTAAATAAGCAGCAATCCAAATTCAAATTAGAAAACACTCCAACATACACATACTAAATACAGCTGCACTACATCAGTATCAAAGTTCACCAACACACAAGGGGCTACACCTTCTAACAGTAATATCAAATACTGTGCAGCTCAGCCTCCAGTTTGAACAGATGACAGCATGACAATCAACTAATGCTGCATTATATAGCATCAAACAAAGCTGCAGCAACAATGTGATCAATCCACATCACTTCAGTGATGACAAAACGCCCCATGGTTTGCAATAAACAGCGTAAATGTATTTCACATGCGTCACACTACATGCGTCATTACGTACAGTGCACCATGGCTACATAAATCCAAAAAATACCTCAGTGAGCTCTGTGCAGACTGAACTACAAGTTTATAACACATTATTCTCAAAGTGTATGAGCTGCAAATCACAGTGCGTGTAGCAGGTGATCTCATCCTGGACGCAGGACGCACACACACAGTCAGCCACATACAGCTAAGCTACATAACAAATCCTCTCTCTAATGTGTCCAGATAAAGACAAGTGTTTGTCTGTGAATGCTTCAAGTCATAGTGAAGCTGATTTGTGTACTTGTTTTTCAAATCGTCGCTATTAAGCCATATTTAATGTGTTTTAAACCATCTAAACTTTACAGCACTTCACAGAAACCTCTGCCGCTGACTAGTGTTTTGGAGGTGTAACTGCAGAGTGACACAGACACACCATGGCAGAAGGAAAAATGCCCACAACGGCGTGGGCGACGTGCATATGGTCTACGCACAACCATAAATCCGCTTCAAGAAAAGACACTTGGCATGGTTGCATTGTAATGGCAGGATATTTAGCTGTGTAGCTAACCTAGGTCCTGAGGGTTGAGGTTAGCTGTACAAGCTTAGTTGTACAAAATGAGAGTAGGCTACAGATATTTGCACCAAGGTGGGTATAAGCAGCACACATCACTATAATCCAGGGTACGAATAGCATCCGCTTCTAATTGTACCTGGTACAAATAGCAATATGTTGATATTTGCACCAGGGTGAAAATAGCCCTTATCTTCTAATATATTAGACATATATTAGAAGGATTTCTGATTAAGTCTCTCCTTAAATATTTTGGATTAAATAAGCAGCAATCCAAATTCAAATTAGAAAACACTCCAACATACACATACTAAATACAGCTGCACTACATCAGTATCAAGGTTCACCAACACACAAGGGGCTCCACCTTCTAACAGTAATATCAAATACTGTGCAGCTCAGCCTCCAGTTTGAACAGATGACAGCATGACAATCAATTATTGCTGCATTATATAGCATCAAACAAAGCTGCAGCAACAATGTGATCAATCCACATCACTTCAGTGATGACAAAACGCCCCATGGTTTGCAATAAACAGCATAAATGTATTTCACATGCGTCGCACTACCTACGTCATTACGTACAGTGCACCATGGCTACATAAATCCAAAAAATACCTCAGTGAGCTCTGTGCAGACTGAACTACAAGTTTATAACACATTATTCTCAAAGTGTATGAGCTGCAAATCACAGTGCGTGTAGCAGGTGATCTCATCCTGGACGCAGGACGCACACACAGAGTCAGACACATACAGTTAGACTACATAACAAATCCTCTCTCTAATGTGTCCAGATAAAGACAAGTTTTTGTCTGTGAATGCTTCAAGTTATAGTGAAGCACATCTTTTTCAAATCGTCTCTATTAAGCCATATTTAATGTGTTTTAAATGATCTAAACTTTACAGCACTTCACAGAAACCTCTGCTGCTGACTAGTGTTTTGGAGGTGTAACTGCAGAGTGACACAGACACACCAGGCTACATAACAAATCCTTCTCTTGTCGCTTCCACACTAACGAGCGAAGCGCATTTAAACCTATTAAATATTGAAAATATGTTTATTTAATATGATATAGCCTACTCTGACACTAAGAGAACCAGATACAAAAGGCTTCAACAATCATAACAAAGGAACTCAGGACATCGTGCCCTTGTCTGATTACACCTGTGCGTCCTCACGTCCTGACGTTCGCTCCTAATAGTGCCATCGTTGCCATGGCGCACAACATGATAACATTTTTCATATTTGTTAAAATTCGGACTGGTCGCCTTTTTTTTTTGTAACCGATGGATTTCCAGATTGTTTTGTCGGTGAATCTTTTGAGTTGTAATGGAGCCAACTTGTGTGCCGTTATATTTGTTAAATGTTGCTGTCGTCCCTGGCTTTATATGAAAGAGGAAAAGACCGCCGGCTACTAAGCGAAACTATCTAGACTTGTGCTAGTATGTTAGCATGTTGTAGCCTATTTGTGGGGAAAATGTGTCCAGATAAAGACAAGTGTTTGTCTGTGAATGCTTAAAGTTATAGTGAAACTGATTTGTGTACTTGTTTTTCAAATCGTCTCTCTTAAGCCATATTTAATGTGTTTTAAATCATCTAAACTTTACAGCATTTCACAGAAACCTCTGCCACTGACTAGTGTTTTGGAGGTGTAACTGCAGAGTGACACAGACACACCATGGCAGAAGGAAAAATGCTCACAACGGCGTGGGCGACGTGCATATGGTCTCCGCACAACCATAAATCCGCTTCAAGAAAAGACACTTGGCATGGTTGCATTGTAATGGCAGGATATTTAGCTGTGTAGCTAACCTAGGTGCTGAGGGTTGAGGTTAGCTGTACAAGCTTAGTTGTACAAAATGAGAGTAGGCTACAGATATTTGCACCAAGGTGGGTATAAGCAGCACACATCACTATAATCCAGGGTACGAATAGCATCCGCTTCTAATTGTACCTGGTACAAATAGCAATATGTTGATATTTGCACCAGGGTGAAAATATCCCTTATCTTCTAATATATTAGACATTTATGAGAAGGATTTTTGATTAAGTCTCTCTTTAAATATTTTGGATTAAATAAGCAGCAATCCAAATTCAAATTAGAAAACACTCCAACATACACATACTAAATACAGCTGCACTACATCAGTATCAAAGTTCACCAACACACAAGGGGCTCCACCTTCTAACAGTAATATCAAATACTGTGCAGCTCAGCCTCCAGTTTGAACAGATGACAGCATGACAATCAATTATTGCTGCATTATATAGCATCAAATAAAGCTGCAGCAACAATGTGATCAATCCACATCACTTCAGTGATGACCAAACGCCCCATGGTTTGCAATAAACAGCGTAAATGTATTTCACATGCGTCACACTACCTGCGTCATTACGTACAGTGCACCATGGCTACATAAATCCAAAAAATACCTCAGTGAGCTCTGTGCAGACTGAACTACAAGTTTATAACACATTATTCTCAAAGTGTATGAGCTGCAAATCACAGTGCGTGTAGCAGGTGATCTCATCGTGGACGCAGGACGCACACACACAGTCAGTCACGTACAGCTAAGCTACATAACAAATCCTCTCTCTAATGTGTCCAGATAAAGACAAGTGTTTGTCTGTGAATGCTTCAAGTTATAGTGAAGCGCATCTTTTTCAAATCGTCTCTATTAAGCCATATTTAATGTGTTTTAAATGATCTAAACTTTACAGCACTTCACAGAAACCTCTGCCGCTGACTCGTGTTTTGGAGGTGTAACTGCAGAGTGACACAGACACACCATGGCAGAAGGAAAAATGCTCACAACGGCGTGGGCGACGTGCATATGGTCTACACACAACCATAAATCCGCTTCAAGAAAAGACACTTGGCATGGTTGCATTGTAATTGCAGGATATTTAGCTGTGTAGCTAACCTAGGTCCTGAGGGTTGAGGTTAGCTGTACAAGCTTAGTTGTACAAAATGAGAGTAGGCTACAGATATTTGCACCAAGGTGGGTATAAGCAGCACACATCACTATAATCCAGGGTACGAATAGCATACGCTTCTAATTGTACCTGGTACAAATAGCAATATGTTGATATTTGCACCAGGGTGAAAATAGCCCTTATCTTCTAATATATTAGACATTTATGAGAAGGATTTTTGATTAAGTCTTTAAATATTTTGGATTAAATAAGCAGCAATCCAAATTCAAATTAGAAAACACTCCAACATACACATACTAAATACAGCTGCACTACATCAGTATCAAGGTTCACCAACACACAAGGGGCTACACCTTCTAACAGTAATATCAAATACTGTGCAGCTCAGCCTCCAGTTTGAACAGATGACAGCATGACAATCAATTAATGCTGCATTATATAGCATCAAATAAAGCTGCAGCAACAATGTGATCAATCCACATCACTTCAGTGATGACAAAACGCCCCATGGTTTGCAATAAACAGCGTAAATGTATTTCACATGCGTCACACTACATGCGTCATCATGTACAGTGCACCATGGCTACATAAATCCAAAAAATACCTCAGTGAGCTCTGTGCAGACTGAACTACAAGTTTATAACACATTATTCTCAAAGTGTATGAGCTGCAAATCACAGTGCGTGTAGCAGGTGATCTCATCCTGGATGCAGGACGCACACACACAGTCAGACACATACAGTTAGGCTACATAACAAATCCTCTCTCTAATGTGTCCAGATAAAGACAAGTGTTTGTCTGTGAATGCTTCAAGTTATAGTGAAGCTGATTTGTGTACTTGTTTTTCAAATCGTCGCTATTAAGCCATATTTAATGTGTTTTAAACCATCTAAACTTTACAGCACTTCACAGAAACCTCTGCCGCTGACTAGTGTTTTGGAGGTGTAACTGCAGAGTGACACAGACACACCATGGCAGAAGGAAAAATGCTCACAACGGCGTGGGCAACGTGCATATGGTCTACGCACAACCATAAATCCGCTTCAAGAAAAGACACTTGGCATGGTTGCATTGTAATGGCAGGATATTTAGCTGTGTAGCTAACCTAGGTGCTGAGGGTTGAGGTTAGCTGTACAAGCTTAGTTGTACAAAATGAGAGTAGGCTACAGATATTTGCACCAAGGTGGGTATAAGCAGCACACATCACTATAATCCAGGGTACGAATAGCATCCGCTTCTAATTGTACCTGGTACAAATAGCAATATGTTGATATTTGCACCAGGGTGAAAATAGCCCTTATCTTCTAATATATTAGACATTTATGAGAAGGATTTCTGATTAAGTCTTTAAATATTTTGGATTAAATCAGCAGCAATCCAAATTCAAATTAGAAAACACTCCAACATACACATACTAAATACAGCTGCACTACATCAGTATCAAAGTTCACCAACACACAAGGGGCTACACCTTCTAACAGTAATATCAAATACTGTGCAGCTCAGCCTCCAGTTTGAACAGATGACAGCATGACAATCAATTAATGCTGCATTATATAGCATCAAATAAAGCTGCAGCAACAATGTGATCAATCCACATCACTTCAGTGATGACAAAACGCCCCATGGTTTGCAATAAACCGCGTAAATGTATTTCACATGCGTCACACTACATGCGTCATCACGTACAGTGCACCATGGCTACATAAATCCAAAAAATACCTCAGTGAGCTCTGTGCAGACTGAACTACAAGTTTATAACACATTATTCTCAAAGTGTATGAGCTGCAAATCACAGTGCGTGTAGCAGGTGATCTCATCCTGGACGCAGGACGCACACACACAGTCAGCCACATACAGTTAGGCTACATAACAAATCCTCTCTCTAATGTGTCCAGATAAAGACAAGTGTTTGTCTGTGAATGCTTCAAGTTATAGTGAAGCTGATTTGTGTACTACATAACAAATCTTTCTCTTGTTGCGACCACACTAACGAGCGAAGCGCATTTAAACCTATTAAATATTGAAAATATGTTTATTTAATATGATATAGCCTACTCTGACACTTAGAGAACCAGATACAAAAGGCTTCAACAATCAAAACAAAGGAACTCAGGACATCGTGCCCTTGTCTGATTACACCTGTGCGTCCTCACGTCCTGACGTTCGCTCCTAATAGTGCCATCGTTGCCATGGCACACAACATGATAACATTTTTCATATTTGTTAAAATTCGGACCGGTCGCCATTTTTTTTTTTAACCGATGGATTTCCAGATTGTTTTGTCGGTGAATCTTTTGAGTTGTAATGGAGCCAACCTGTGTGCCGTTACATTTGTTAAATGTTGCTGTCGTCCCTGGCTTTATATGAAAGAGGAAAAGACCGCCGGCTACTAAGCAAAACTATCTAGACTTGTGCTAGTATGTTAGCATGTTGTAGCCTATTTGTGGGGAAAATGTGTCCAGATAAAGACAAGTGTTTGTCTGTGAATGCTTCAAGTTATAGTGAAACTGATTTGTGTACTTGTTTTTCAAATCGTCTCTCTTAAGCCATATTTAATGTGTTTTAAATCATCTAAACTTTACAGCACTTTACAGAAACCTCTGCCGCTGACTAGTGTTTTGGAGGTAGTTTAGGAGTAGGCTACAGATATTTGCACCAAGGTGGGTATAAGCAGCACACATCACTATAATCCAGGGTACGAATAGCATCCGCTTCTAATTGTACCTGGTACAAATAGCAATATGTTGATATTTGCACCAGGGTGAAAATAGCCCTTATCTTCTAATATATTAGACATATATTAGAAGGATTTCTGATTAAGTCTCTCTTTAAATATTTTGGATTAAATAAGCATCAATCCAAATTCAAATTAGAAAACACTCCAACATACACATACTAAATACAGCTGCACTACATCAGTATCAAGGTTCACCAACACACAAGGGGCTACACCTTCTAACAGTAATATCAAATACTGTGCAGCTCAGCCTCCAGTTTGAACAGATGACAGCATGACAATCAATTAATGCTGCATTATATAGCATCAAATAATGCTGCAGCAACAATGTGATCAATCCACATCACTTCAGTGATGACAAAACGCCCCATGGTTTGCAATAAACAGCGTAAATGTATTTCACATGCGTCGCACTACCTGCGTCATTACGTACAGTGCACCATGGCTACATAAATCCAAAAAATACCTCAGTGAGCTCTGTGCAGACTGAACTACAAGTTTATAACACGTTATTCTCAAAGTGTATGAGCTGCAGATCACAATGCGTGTAGCAGGTGATCTCATCCTGGATGCAGGACGCACACACACAGTCAGACACATACAGTTAGGCTACATAACAAATCCTCTCTCTAATGTGTCCAGATAAAGACAAGTGTTTGTCTGTGAATGCTTCAAATTATAGTGAAGCACATCTTTTTCAAATCGTCTCTCTTAAGCCATATTTAATGTGTTTTAAATGATCTAAACTTTACAGCACTTCACAGAAACCTCTGCCGCTGACTAGTGTTTTGGAGGTGTAACTGCAGAGTGACACAGACACACCATGGCAGAAGGAAAAATGCTCACAACGGCGTGGGCGACGTGCATATGGTCTACACACAACCATAAATCCGCTTCAAGAAAAGACACTTGGCATGGTTGCATTGTAATGGCAGGATATTTAGCTGTGTAGCTAACCTAGGTCCTGAGGGTTGAGGTTAGCTGTACAAGCTTAGTTGTACAAAATGAGAGTAGGCTAAAGATATTTGCACCAAGGTGGGTATAAGCAGCACACATCACTATAATCCAGGGTACGAATAGCATACGCTTCTAATTGTACCTGGTACAAATAGCAATATGTTGATATTTGCACCAGGGTGAAAATAGCCCTTATCTTCTAATATATTAGACATTTATGAGAAGGATTTTTGATTAAGTCTCTCTTTAAATATTTTGGATTAAATAAGCAGCAATCCAAATTCAAATTAGAAAACACTCCAACATACACATACTAAATACAGCTGCACTACATCAGTATCAAGGTTCACCAACACACAAGGGGCTACACCTTCTAACAGTAATATCAAATACTGTTCAGCTCAGCCTCCAGTTTGAACAGATGACAGCATGACAATCAATTAATGCTGCATTATATAGCATCAAATAAAGCTGCAGCAACAATGTGATCAATCCACATCACTTCAGTGATGACAAAACGCCCCATGGTTTGCAATAAACAGAGTTAATGTATTTCACATGCGTCGCACTACCTGCGTCATTACGTACAGTGCACCATGGCTACATAAATCCAAAAAATACCTCAGTGAGCTCTGTGCAGACTGAACTACAAGTTTATAACACATTATTCTCAAAGTGTATGAGCTGCAAATCACAGTGCGTGTAGCAGGTGATCTCATCGTGGACGCAGGACGCACACACACAGTCAGTCACGTACAGCTAAGCTACATAACAAATCCTCTCTCTAATGTGTCCAGATAAAGACAAGTGTTTGTCTGTGAATGCTTCAAGTTATAGTGAAGCGCATCTTTTTCAAATCGTCTCTATTAAGCCATATTTAATGTGTTTTAAATGATCTAAACTTTACAGCACTTCACAGAAACCTCTGCCGCTGACTAGTGTTTTGGAGGTGTAACTGCAGAGTGACACAGACACACCATGGCAGAAGGAAAAATGCTCACAACGGCGTGGGCGACGTGCATATGGTCTACGCACAACCATAAATCCGCTTCAAGAAAAGACACTTGGCATGGTTGCATTGTAATGGCAGGATATTTAGCTGTGTAGCTAACCTAGGTCCTGAGGGTTGAGGTTAGCTGTACAAGCTTAGTTGTACAAAATGAGAGTAGGCTACAGATATTTGCACCAAGGTGGGTATAAGCAGCACACATCACTATAATCCAGGGTACAAATAGCATCCGCTTCTAATTGTACCTGGTACAAATAGCAATATGTTGATATTTGCACCAGGGTGAAAATAGCCCTTATCTTCTAATATATTAGACATTTATGAGAAGGATTTTTGATTAAGTCTCTCTTTAAATATTTTGGATTAAATAAGCAGCAATCCAAATTCAAATTAGAAAACACTCCAACATACACATACTAAATACAGCTGCACTACATCAGTATCAAGGTTCACCAACACACAAGGGGCTCCACCTTCTAACAGTAATATCAAATACTGTGCAGCTCAGCCTCCAGTTTGAACAGATGACAGCATGACAATCAATTAATGCTGCATTATATAGCATCAAACAAAGCTGCAGCAACAATGTGATCAATCCACATCACTTCAGTGATGACAAAACGCCCCATGGTTTGCAATAAACAGCGTAAATGTATTTCACATGCGTCATCATGTACAGTGCACCATGGCTACATAAATCCAAAAAATACCTCAGTGAGCTCTGTGCAGACTGAACTACAAGTTTATAACACATTATTCTCAAAGTGTATGAGCTGCAAATCACAGTGCGTGTAGCAGGTGATCTCATCCTGGACGCAGGACGCACACACACAGTCAGTCACGTACAGTTAGGCTACATAACAAATCCTCTCTCTAATGTGTCCAGATAAAGACAAGTGTTTGTCTGTGAATGCTTCAAGTTATAGTGAAGCACATCTTTTTCAAATCGTCTCTATTAAGCCATATTTAATGTGTTTTAAATGATCTAAACTTTACAGCACTTTACAGAAACCTCTGCCGCTGACTAGTGTTTTGGAGGTGTAACTGCAGAGTGACACAGACACACCAGGCTACATAACAAATCCTTCTCTTGTCGCTTCCACACTAACGAGCGAAGCGCATTTAAACCTATTAAATATTGAAAATATGTTTATTTAATATGATATAGCCTACTCTGACACTAAGAGAACCAGATACAAAAGGCTTCAACAATCAAAACAAAGGAACTCAGGACATCGTGCCCTGGTCTGATTACACCTGTGCGTCCTCACGTCCTGACGTTCGCTCCTAATAGTGCCAGCGTTGCCATGGCGCACAACATGATAACATTTTTCATATTTGTTAAAATTCGGACCGGTCGCCATTTTTTTTGTAGTAGAACTGATCACAGATTGTCACATGTCGATAATTTGATACCCTCAAATAAGCAGTGTTTTCAAACATGACATTAACACATTCCGCACATGTGATCATTAGAAATTAGCGTCTGTTTTTACCAAATCTGGAGTTTCTGACAGACCTAATAACATGCTGTGAACCTTTAAACCCAAACATTTACACTAATTTCTTCACTGATAAACCTTTTAACAATTTCAGAGGTGGTGTCAACCAGTAAAATGCTAAAATAAATCAATAACTTGTCTTACTTGGACGGTCTGGGTCCCTGGGGGTCATCTTCGGGTTCTCGGCAAAGCTGAGTGGTCCAAAAGGTTGAAAAGTGTTTTCCAAAAACTGCTTTCTGCTCAAATCTCAGAGAGTAATCTTTCCACAGGTTGGTTCTGGTCCAAAGCCAAGTGCAAAGTGACAGATAACAAGGATCTGAAGTTCTTCTAACGTGACCTCGGCCGGGTCACCGTTCTGTTTCTATGACATTTGATGTCATAGAAACAGAACGCGCGTGCGAGTGACTGAGACAGAAAGACTGACATTATTCAGTTATATTTTCATATTTGTTCATGTCTTAGTTTTATTGCTTACGTTTATTTTTCACTGATTTTCATTAGCATCTCTCTCTCTTTTATGACAGTGAAGCTGCTGCTTCTGTGTCATCACTGCTACACAAATAACTAGAAACATCATAAATCAAACCATACCCGCCCTTGGCATTATAATGCAGCAAGGCTGTAGCCATGGGGTCAACATTGGGGGGAGCAAAATCTGCCAGGTCCACCCATTGTTGACACTAAAATAAAATAAATAAAAATAAATAAAATAGAATAAATAAATAAATCAAAACTCATTTTCTATTACTCTGTATTTTATATTATTTATCAGAGCAAAGAACAGCTAGCCTTTATGAATATACAGTGAATGACAGCTAATGTCTACACAGATTACACATGCAGCACAACATTAATGTACGTCACACTGTGACACCCATCTTCTAGTTTTCCATTTTATAACACATCTAAAAGGAATGACAGTGTGACAGTGACTGTACCTACAAGCAGTTCAGCAACAGCTTCTGCTGAGGTACGGCAACACCACCTGGACAATTCACACACAGAGCTGCAGCACACTGTAATACCAGAATACCAGTAATAATAATGATAATGATAATTAGTCTACTTTATATTTGATTATAATTACATTTGCTTATGATTATTTTAGACAGCAGTACGGTTGTCTGTTGTTGCATAGCGACATTTTTTTGTTCTATTGTTTTTTTATCAGTATACTGGAGGGTGAGGGAGGGTTCATACTGATACAACGCACTGTGTAAATTGTGGCTATAGCTAAGTGCTTTTACTCTGAAAGTATTTGAGTGATTGGTGATAAAACATTTATTTTTTATTTTATTTATTCACCAGTTCTTTTATTCCCATTTCCTAATCATATCCCAATGCTTTAGTGTAAATTTAACAATTAAATTACCATCTGTAATCTCTAATTCTTTCCAATTCAAAATAAATAGGAGACCAACCAGTGTTAATGGTTTACTCAGACTGAATACTTTACTATCTAACCAGACTAAGAATCTGGATCATTTCATACCCAATCTACCAGATGCTGAAAATGAGAAGCTGTTATAGTTAAATGCTGGGGACTGCCATCCCTCCTTGATGTAAAGATAACTGCAACTCACCAAATTTTGGTCATGGTCTCTTACAGTTCCTAATAAATGTCCTAAACCAACTGTTTACTGTATTAATAGTGTTATTATTTCACAGGATTGGAGTAGAGACACTTTTGTAAATTCCAGCTTAGTGCAAATTAAGTCCATCACTCTGTTTTAAGTAAAAACTGTAAAACTCATGAAACCTATCTGCTCCCACACTTGCTGCACAGCATCTTCAGACTGTTCTACACAAACACATTACCTAGATTTTCGATTGATCAAAAATTGAGCCCACAGTGAATCAAAATGTGTTAACACTCCAGTGTTCATGAAAAAAAAGACAATAGTTTGCTGTCAAGGGAGATTAGAAGTGTTTTATTTCAGAATTGTACATCAAAAACTGAATCTTTGACATTATTTTGAATTCCGGTATCACGTAGCCTTTATCAGCCAATGGAAAAAAAGAATTTCCCAGTTTGGGGACAATAAAGTTGGCTACTATCTTATTTCTTATCTTAAAAAGAGCATCTCCAAGTATCATTTCTTAACTTATGGATCACTAACTTTTTGTAAAAATACATTTCAGATGTTTTCTATGTTGTCTAGATAAAGTATGCAAACTCTCTGCCTGTCAATACATGCAGGGCTGTTATGCTGCCCCCTGGTGGTTGACCGTATTATTGTGTGAAGTTGCAACTAAACTCTTCACTGGTGAGGTAACTCAACTTGATAACACTTTGCTGTTGGTTTCTAAAAGCTGTGAGATCAAGTCTCTGATGCAGATGAAACATCGTTCCTCCACTTTGCTGTGTGGCTTAGAAACACATGATTTCAAAGCTATTTCAAGGATTAATAATATTTTTGACTCAGGGAGCTGATGGATTCTCCTGTATTAGTTATTTGTCTTCCTCCTCTTCTTCCTCCCCTTCTTTTCATTTTATCCTAAACTCTTCTCCATAGGTTTGTTTAGTTTAGCTATCAGGCTTTACACACAGATTGCCTATCCGTAGGGGTTTCCCAGCTCAGATAGCTCACCTGGATCACAATCAGAGGTTGTCGGTTCATCTTACACAGTTCTGGGCAGAAAACATGCAGTTCTTCACATGCAGTACGTGTGTTATTCTCACCTATGTGTATTTGACCATTTCTGAACACTGGGGTCCCTAAACCGTCTTGGGATTGCATAAGTTAGACATTACTGGATGGCTGAGACTCTTGTCGATCCAGTGAGACCAATTGTATTCATCTGTGATGATGTAAGACCCCATACTGACTATTTTAATGAGACCATTGTTTTAAATGACCTTACTGTACTAAATGACCTATTGTGACCTCTAGGATTATCACAGTAATATTTGGTGCCTAACCAAAATACGTTTATTATAGAGTTTCTATTATCAAATTAATCTTCAGGTTCCCAGCTTATACATGGTGTGTATACTTCTTGAATATGGCATCTACTGCTGACCTGCTATCTTCCACGCCCCCAAGCAGGATTTTTATGCCATACCTATGGCAGACTCTCTGTGTCAATGCAGAGGCTATGCGGTACCCTATGCTGTAGCCTGACCATGCACCTTCCCAAAAATGTAACTACTGTGTTATTTATCCTGGCTTCATAAGTAGAGTAAATCTTTGCTAGTCGCTAGGTTAATTTATACAATGTAAAATGCCATAGGCTTGTGCTAATAATGTTAGCATGTTCTTTTTGTTTGCAGAATGTGTCCAATATAAGACAGCAGGTTTTCCCAACAGTTCTGCTGTTACCGTTACACAACCCGTGCACACGTTTTACTTGTATTTAGGACGATATTGCACAGACCTAGGTCTTTGTACAAGTTTTTAAGTGATGTTATGAGCTTCTTTCAGTGTTGTATGTACATTTTCAATAGCCTAGTGTCACACTCAGCTCTCCTGTGTAATGGGTCTTATTTTAGTGTACTATAGAGCTCATGGGTGTAACAGATCATTGACTCATTTGGATGTGAGCAGAGGAGGTACACATCAGATGTTTGACAGGAAGAGACGGCACAGTGTGGTCTGAGAAAAACTGAGGGAAACAACACTCTTTGTAAATCCACAGAAACCTGTACACTGGTGTACCCCATACTGTAGATAGGCCCACTTTACAACACATACGCACACACACACAGTCACATGATGTTTTTTAAATATTTTATTGTAATTATTGTCTTAATTTCATGTATTATTACTATTATTACTATTATTATATCATTATTATTATTATTACCAATAATATTACCATTATAATTATCACTATTATTATTATTATTATTACAAATAATATCACTATTACTATTATCATTACTATTACTATTATTATTATCATCACTATTATTATTACGATTATAATTATTACTATTATGACTATTATTATTATTATCATCATTATTATTATTAATATTACAATTACTATTACTGTTATTATTATTATTATTATTATTATTATTATTACTACTATTATTCTATTTGTGTGTGTTTGTAGGTGCATGTGAGGAGCGCCATAATTCCACCAGTACAGAGGGAGCAGTCACTGACAGCGTCCTCTGAGCTGGTGGGAACAGGGCACTCATTGTTTCATCTGGTGGGTGAGGAGGGTGGTCTCCTGGGTTGAGGTGGAGGTGCAGGGACATTCTGGACTCATTCAAGTGCTGAGAGTGGGTCAGTGGTCTGCTGTGGCGTGGGGTCCACCTGAGATGATTGACGTCCACTCTCAGCTGCCCCAGGAGCACCAAAACCTCAGAGGAGTCCTCCTGTCCTGTAAAACAGAAACACAAGTCATGAAGACTTTTGAACTCAACTATACATGGAATGATATTATAATCAATGAATAATATTCAACAAGGCTCCTGTAATAAAAAGAATTCACATATGTAAAGTTAACTTTATCACAGCACCGCTTTATGTCACTATGGTACTTTTGTAGTCTTAGTGAGGGGATTACTTACTGAGCCCACTGAATGAAACACGCCCCTCACTCTCCATCTGGTCCTGGAGTCGTCCATCCTTCTCACCTGGTCCTGGAGAAGGATTTCTGAGGCCCCTTTCCCCCCTTAGACGTGCAAAATGGTTTAGTCCGCATCTGCATAGGATTTCTCTTTAAATGCAGCAAGAGCTGTGTGAGTGACCAGTAACGCTACTGAGGCACCAACATACACCGTCATGTCTTTCCCCAACAAAGATATGACAGACAAACTGGAGCTCCATAAACAAAAAGAAAGGAAGAAAGAAAGGAAAAGGAAAGAAAGAAAACTGCCTCACTGAAAAACAGATCATATATCAAGAGAAGATTGCATTTGTATAGGGGCCAGAATTTGGTGCTATACCCCTGAACCCACTTAATATTGTGACTGATAGGCGATAATGCTGTTTGTGAGTTTACTTTTTGTTTCAGGAAACACTGAATGCTCTGTCTGTACATAATGATCCATCTCATCTGTTTAAGACAGCCACAGTACTGCACCACCAACACATACCATTCATTCTTAATGCACTTTTATCATTACTGTGGCCATGACCTGTTGTCTGTATGTTGAGGATAACAGCGTTCAGTATATGGATATGTGGAATATGGATGGTGCGCTTATGTGCACAATGCTGCTGCAAATACTGAGACTTTGCATTTAAGCAGCAAAATTAAAAACTCGCTGTGGGTTGATAAGAAATCCAACAGGACATAAAACATATTTTCAATCCATTTTTAGTTGTTACAAAAATGTCCTGACACCTCTGATGGAGCTAGACTCATCATGAAAACAGCTGCTTTGTAGGCCCGCCATTTTGTTTTCTTCATATTACACCTGGATTGTGTGTTAAAAAAGTAGAAGTGTCTGGTATGTAGAGAGCACTAAAGGTCACTCACTGTTGATCCTCAGGTCATGTTGCGGCACCAAGAGACTGAAGTATGTCCTAATTGATTAAGTTGCCAGTGCTGTGCCATGTGCTTGAAATGTGCACAATAACCTACCTCCTTCAATTTTGACATGTACATATGAATCCTGCTGCTGTGTGATGACTACAAGTAGCCTAGGCTACCCCATAAACTCTAAAAAGAGTCATGTTGCATCTTTGTCACAGTAGTAGGGGAATTGTACAAATTCTGATCAGCCTTTCACTATGCAGCTGCTGGTTTCATTGTCGGCACTAGATGCCGCTGAAGCCAGCTCTCTGATGACGTCACGTTTGTCCAAAACCCCGAAACCTCTCTGAATGAGAGCATCTCTCGCCGGGTGCGGTGGCGCGCGCCTGTGATCCAAGCTACCGGGAGGCTGAGGCTGGCGGATCGTTTGAGCTCAGGAGCTCTGAGCTGCAGCGGACTGTGCTGATCGGGTGTCCGCACTAAGTTCGGTATCGATATGGTGCTCCTGGGGGAGCCCGGGACCACCAGGTCGTCTAAGGAGGGGTGCACCGGCCCAGGTCGGAGACGGAGCAGGTCAAAGCCCCCGTGCCGCTCAGTAGTGGGATCGCGCCTGTGAATAGACGCTGTAGTGCAGCCTGAGTAACACAGCGGGACCCAGTCTTTTTACACTCTGTATACTGTTCAACTATCAGCTGGGACAACACACACACTCAACAACAGTGTGTTTATGTGTTACAGCAGCTCCATCACTGCTGCTTTATTTTCCTGTTTTCACAAAGACCTTCAGACACCAGCTCTGTTTGTTTGTGCTACAGCGCCTCCACCTGGAGGAGAGGAGCAATGACAATCATTTGTCATCAGCAATTTAGGGCGACACAACCTAAATGAAGAATTCCAATATGTTATTTTCATGGCCTAAGAAAGTGCAATCAATATTTTTATGAACATGAGCTAATCTTTCTCATAACCAGAGTCCAGAGAAGTCAGTCTTAAACTTGTGATGTCATCAGTATAAAGTCTGGAGCTGCTCCATAGACAATGAATGTGAGCCTGATTTAATGGACCCACAGAGTGTTTGTTTTCTTTGTTTATTCCCAAATGATCTTTATTCTATTGTAGTGTTGTCAGTTCTGAAATAGAAAATGTACCCATATACTTCTGCTAATGTTTTGCCGCAAGCTGCGAGCGTTTAGACACACAGAGCCGGATTGGTGAGCTGATCCGAGGTGCCCAATTTTCCGCCTTGCAGGGTAGTCATATTGGCAGAAGCCTTTTAGTTTAAAAAGACCGAGGCGGCCTTCGCAAGGGGAGGGGCTGTTGAAAACTTGTGGGAGGAGCTGTTGATGACTCCGCATGTGCGACCCACTGTCCTTGGATAAACAGGAAACAGCTGACAGCAGGAATTAGCCATAGGGAATTAGCAAGCAGCTAGTAGCAAGAGGGAAATGCAAACCTGACAGACACTGTAAAGATAAGCAACTGGGGAGACAAGGGATTGTGCACCCTTCTTGCCCTCGCAAACAAAGAGGCCATTAACCGCCAAAGGACGGGGGCGGTGAAGAACGGGCCGACTTGTGAGAGTATCACCGAAGGACTGACCAGCTGCGGCTTTGTTGTTTATGCTGTTTATGAATATTTTCTGGCTGTCTTAGACCATATGAATAACATGTATGGATTTTAAAGGTGGGTGTAGTTCCTCTTTAAACATTGCATATTTGTACACCTGTGTTGATGCCATCAATTAATACATTGAGTCTTTGGTGGATTTCATTTGCAAAACAACAGAAACAAGTGTACCCAAAGCTACAGTAAAACTACTCCACAAGTAGGCTAAATGAATGATTTTATGTCAACACTGGAATACAGCCAAATTTCCCTAAGTTGGTCACATTGCCTCAGCATCTGGTCGCACAAAGAGCGACAAAGATGTTGGAAGCTTCAGCAAAAACAACGAGGACGCTGAAACCTTAATGATCTGCCTCGCTGTATCTACAGCAAAACAAAAATCTGCAGATGTTCAACTTACTTTCTTCTCCTCGGACACAGATGTCCTGGTTTTGCCAATGGCCAACTATGAATTTCTGCCAGAGGACACTGCAATCTTGATGGCATCAGGTGCTTTGCAGATTCAACCATTCTGGGATATTGTAGGTCCAGAAAAGGCAAAAGCATTATATGCACTGAGTGCATTCTCTGACAATGCTGGAAGGTCTGCAAGAGTTGGTTTAAGCTCAGCTCACACTACATGACTTTCAAAGTCTTCTGATTACTGTACAACTTGCTGTCTTGTAATCGGTAGTCTTGCAGTCATTGTGGTTTTCACACTACATGACTGACCAGCAACAAAGGGGTCACACACTCTAAGATCCCTCACCAGGAGTAATCCCAGAAGAATAGGCCACATGTCAACTCATGGTGCTCACAAATATCATAGGTTACAGAAACATTACAGGTTATATGAAACATTGTGTGCAATAGTCCACCTTCTCTGTCCCTCTCATCACTCTCTCAAAAGACAACAAAAGATACCACATTACAAGCTATGCCAATGGTATTAAATGGTATATACTTCCTGTCTTGCGTGTGGGCATACCCTCAGCTCATTTTGAAAAATAGTGAACATCTTGTGGATTGTTTGTTACTTATTTTGCTGCTTATTTTTTATCTGTTAGCTTAATGTCTAATATCAGCCTGGTGAGAGATCACGTCAGTTGCTGACAGATGTCTCAAGAGTGTGTTGCTAAAAGAGAGATGTGTTTCAATCAAAGTTAATTTCCTCCTGATTTGTCAGTCTGAAAATGCCATTTTAGTGTAAGTATGTTTAGAAGGGTTAGGGCACGGTGAAAATGGGTCCAGTAGTTACTTCAGTGACTATGAGGTGAGAGAATTGGTCATAATCTGTACTCATGTTCACTTCTCCCATTGTAATGAATAGACTCAGGACCACTGCTCGTCACTGCTCGTGACACATATACAGGGGGGGAAATCTGAAGTGAGCCATCTAGATTTACCAGTGGTCTCTGCTCTCTCTCTCCCTCTCAAACACACAAAACACACTTTTGAGAGAACCACAGGGCTGGCTCAGTTCTTGTCTCTGTTCTCGACCTGTGTCTTGGGCTCTCATCAGCTGCAGTTTGCCAACAGAGGCCCCGACACGTCCAGATACTCAGCATGCTAGATATTTGGAGTGTATCTGCATTGCATTGGCAACTTTGGCCTCACGTCTTTGATCAGTTAGCGTTCGAACACCAATTTTGCAAGTGCAAAGACAACACTGATTTGCATCTTGTCTACAGCCTCTGTTAGGGAGCTCCAAAAACTATTTGCGAGTGGCAAATCAGAGCTCAGGTCAAGTAGTATTATATAGGCATAAGGTAACAAGGTTCAAGATCTTCCTCAAAGCTGACGATGACATCACTGAAGCTTTGACAATGCTTACAGGTAATTTTGGAGTAACAGAGGAACAACAGAAACACTTGACTAGGTTTGCGTGTGCTTCCTATTACTCAAAAGGAATCACAATAAGAAACATTCCAGAGCTGAGATGGCACATTTTGACCAGTATAAGGCAGAGAGTTACAAGCTACCACCTACAGAGGATGCGCTGAAACAGCTTATTGATAGAGGAACTACGTGTGCAAGCTCGAGTTTGGAGCCAGGCAAGCGTTCAGCAGCAGGTAGCTTTGAATCCTGTGCAAAATGGCTAAAGGCTAGTTGAGTTACCAACTCCTTAGGCCATCACTGAAATGGTGAGATGCCACTGCAAAGGATATTGTTCAACACAAAGATGATCCTGTAGGTCAAGAGACTGAATAATGGCCAGAAAAGTGCTTTTGCAGAGCATTATAGCGTCACAATAATCTCGACCTTTGACCTTTTGGATAGAAAATGTCATCACTTCATCATTTTATCCTCTTAGACAATTGTGTAAAATGTTAGCAAATTAATTCTTGCGTTACAGCTACGAAGATGAAGATGTCCTTTTTTTTTTTTTTTTTTTAAAGGTGTTTTGAATGTTTGCCATTTTTAAAATCCAGAATGGCCACCATAGTGAGTTTGAAAACAATGGAAACATCAGTTTTTATATTCCTCATGTTCTAACAATTCCAAAAATGTATAGTTTATAGACTCCCTACGAGTTTTGAACTTAACTACATTAGGAACTGGGGGTCAAGTTCAGATTTTGAGGAAGAAGGTGAACAAAGAAAATCTCATCACTTTCTGCAGTACTCTAGGCTGGACAGGCATAGACTTAGCTGGTGTTTTAGTGATAAGATATACTACTTGCATTTTAGTATGCAGGAACATAATGGTTTACTTTGCATGGACAGTAATCACAACCCAAGTGGTTGTGCAGGTCTTAGTGTAAAGCCACTGCAGTATTTTCCCCACTGCTCAGGTTGCGTAACATTATATTAAAAAGCCTTTTCAATGTTTAATGATTTCTGGTCAGGAAAGTTGTTCTGATTGACCCTTTTTCTTCTTCTCCCTGCTCTTGAAAATGCCAGGCCCCGACCTATTGCTGTGCAGCAGCTATAATTATTTCATTTCATTTTTATTCTTAATGTTAAGTAAACTCTGCAGTTTTACTTTCAGATCCTTTATTTTTTTAAAAATCTAGAACTACTGTCACCTGTAATCTACCAGAAATATAACAGTGAGAAGAGAATAGTTATAAAAGCCATTTACATGTACTATTAGATTCCTTCAGACCAAGACGCCATACTGACAAAAGGAAACTCTTTATGGGGCCAAGCTGTAGTTTATTTTGTTTCAGAGGGTTAGGGGAGTAAATATATGTGGGTATGCTAAATTACTCTCTACAGGTTTCCAACAAGCAGGCTAACAGAGTCAGGATTAAGCCAATCTGATAATGGTCTCACAGACTGAGTGACTGAACCAGCTGACAGAGTGAACTGTAGAACTGCTGGTCGCAGCTAAAAACCATGAAGCAAAAAACTCTCTCTATTTCCAACAACAAATTATTCATGAAAGGACTCAGCAACTACTAAATCCCTCCATTATTTCTTTTATTCATCTTTGCTGAGCCATGGCTACCTTTCAGTATTCATCCTACAAAATATTTTCACATACCACATCAAATTAAAATAACATGAAGATCTGAATGATTATGGACTATCTTTGTTTAACATTAATAATACCAATGAACACTAACTGCCCACAACCAACATGTGGCCCCTGGTGATGTGAATCTAATTTCAGACAACCCTCTGACTATTTTCAGGTCAACGTGCAGCGAGTCTGCTGTGAAAAAGATCATGCAGATCACGATGTGAATCCTACTGTCCAGGTAAATCCTTTTCTTACTTTTGTTAGTCATAGATTTTATCTGAGAACAAAAGATTATGATTGGTGTTTGATGGAGGAGGAGCCAGTCGGGACATTACTGACAGTCCTCATTCTCTTATAGTTGGATGGAGGTCTGCAGCAGAGGAGGAGTGAGAGAGGTACACATCAGATGTTTGACAGGAAGAGACGGCACAGTGTGGTCTGAGAAAAACTGAGGTGAACATCACTCTTTGTAAATCCACAGAAACCTGTACACTGGTGTACCCCATACTGTAGATAGGCCCACTTTACAACACACACACAGTCACATGATGTTTTTTAAATATTTTACTGTAATTGTTATAATAATTGTTATTTTCATGCACTTTGTCCAGCACCTTGTAACCTTGTTCAGATAAGTGCTTTACAAATAAAGTTATTATTATTATTATTATTATTATTATCATTTTTATTATTATCACTATTACTATTATTACTGTCATTATTATTGCTCGTACTCGTACTCGTCGTCCTCCGCTTATCCGGGTCTGGGTCGCGGGGGCAGCAGCCTCAGCAAAGGGAGTCTTCCGGAAGGCATCCTTACTCGATGCCCGAACCACCGCAACTGGCTCCTCTTGATGTGGAGGAGCAGCGGCTCTACTCCGAGTCCCTCCCGGATGTCCAAGCTCCTCACCCTATCTCTAGAGGCCCATTTATGCTCAACGTTAAATACGGATACGGATACGGACGGAGCCTTCTGTCCGTGCTCCGCGTTCATTTCGTCCGTATTTCTGCACGTTTCCATAAAGCTCACGGATACGGGCCAAACGGAGCAGTACCACCGGGAACCGTGGGGGCAGTGTTGCTGTCACTACCCGATACGTAGCTCTAGTGAGACACGAAGAAGAAATAACAATTCAATTTCTCTCATCGGCAGTACTAGAGAAAAGAATTCTCCGTCCTCCAGTCTATGTATGGGGGCGATGTATTTAACGGCCTCACCGACCACCGCCTTCTACAATGCTGCCTCTGTTTTTGTCTTTTATGCAAGAGGTACATTATCAATATCTCCTCCACAGTCGCCATGTTTGTTTTTGAGTTTGTTGTTGTCATAAACTTTTGACACCGGCTGCCTCCTGGTGGATATATTGGTTAACATCCATGCCAACGTTAAGGGCGCATGGAAGTATGTGGGCAGTGACGGTAACATCGTTTGAAAAGGACGTATACATTTTTGTACGTAAAGGGAGCATAACTAGGCCTTAAGGCTGAGCCCAGCCACCCTGCGGAGGAAACTCATTTCGGCCGCTTGAACTCGCGATCTCGTTCTTTTGGTCACTACCCAGAGCTCGTGCCCATAGGTGAGGGTTGGAACGTAGATCAACTGGTAAATCGAGAGCTTGGCTTTCTGGCTAAGCTCCATCTTCACCACAACAGACCGGTTAAGCGCCTGCATCACTGCTGACGCCGCCCCAATCCGCCTGTCAATCTCCCGCTCCATCCTACCCTCACTCGTGAACAAGATCCCGAGATACTTAAACTCCTCCACCTGAGGCAGGACCTCCCCCCCGACACTGGCAATCCACCCTTTTCCGGCTGAGGACCACGGCCTCAGACTTGGAGGTGCTGATTCTCATCCCAGCCGCTTCACACTCGGCTGTGAACCGTCCCAGCAAGAGCTGGAGGTCACTGTTAGGAGGACCACGCCATAACTCTCCGGGCCGGGTACACGTTCTCCTGTTGTTATCCATCATGAAGGGTCTTTTGAACCGTTCTTCGTCTGACCCTTCGCCCAGAACCAATCTGCCATGGGAAACCCTACCAGGGGCAAAAAGCCCCGACAGCATAGCTCCTAGGGTCATTAGGGCACTCAAACTACTCCACCACGATAAGGTGACGGTTCTTAGAGGAGTAGGCCTATTTTTATTGCTATTAATATTATTACTATTAATATTGCTATCATTATTATTATTATTAATATTACTATTTCTAATATTACTGTTATTATTATTATTATTACTATTCATATTACTATTATTACTATTATTACTATTAATATTACTATTAGTATTATTATTATCACTATTATTAATATTGCTATTATTATTATGATTACCATTACTATTTTTGTTATTATTAATATTATTAACATTACTATTATTATTATTATCACTATTATTATGATTATTAATATTATTATTATTATTATTATTACTGTTATAATTATTGCTATTATTATCATTATTATTACTATTAATATTACTTTTATTATTATTATTATTATTATCACTATTACTATCATTACTGTTCTAATTATTTCTATTATTATTATTATTATGACTGTTGTTATTGTTATTATTATTACTATTCATATTACTATTATTACTATTATTATTATTATTATTATCATTATGATTACCATTACTATTTTTATTATTACTGTTATTATTATAATTACTGTTGTTATTATTATAATTACTGTTAATATTACCATTATCACTATTATTATTATTATTGCTATTATTATTATTAATATTATTAATATTACTGTTATTATTATTGCTATTGTTATTATTAATATTACTATTATTATTATTATTAATAATATTATTATTATTATTACTATTAATATTACTATTATTATTATTATCACTATTACTATTATCATTACTATTACTATTATTATTATTATTATTATTATTACTATTACTATTACTATTATTATTATTATCACTATTACTATTACTATTATTACTGTTATAATTATTGCTGTTATTATTATTATCATTAGTAATATTATAATATATATTACTATTATCATTACTATTATTATTAATAAAATTACTATTACCATTATTATTATTACGGTTATTATTATTATTACTATTTTAACTTTTATTATTATTATTATTATCAATTATCTATTGCTATTATTACTATTAATATTATTTTTACTCCGCAGAGGAGTCCTCCTGCCCTGTAAAACAGAAACACAAGTAATGAAAACTTTTGAACTCAACTATACATGGAATGATATTATAATCAATGAATAACATTCAACAAGGCTCCTGTAATAAAAAGAATTCACATATGTAAAGTTAACTTTATCTCAGCACCGCTTTATGTCACTATGGTACTTTTGTAGTCTTAGTGAGGGGATTACTTACTGAGCCCACTGAATGAAACACACCCATCACTCTCCATCTGGTCCTGGAGTCGTCCATCCTTCTCACCTGGTCCTGTCTTGGTCTTTTACGTTGTGTGTGTGTGTGTGTGTGGGGGGGGGGGGGGGGGTCTGGTACACCTATAAATACCTAAGAAAAAGAGACTTGGAGACTTTTCTTCATGTTAGTAATAATTACTTTCCCTCTGTTGTATCCACCTCCACCTGAAAACACGACAATGCAGCAGAGTGAGCAAAAAAGACAATGTGATATTATTATACTGGACAGTGACAGAAATACTTGTGTTGATGTTGTCATGAAGTATAGACTCACCTTTCTCTGGTATAGCCACCTATACTTTATACAGGAAGATAGATAACAATGGCATGCTTCACCTGTTAACTGGACTCATCGCTGACATCCCAAATAACTTCAGGCCAATCTCCAACCTACCCTTTGTGTCCAAACTACTGAAAGATGCTGAACCTCCCAACTGAAACACCACCTCTCTGTCAATGACATGTTTGAAACATTCCAATCCTGATTTTGATTAAAACATAGCACTGAAACTGCCCTGCTTAAAATCACTAACGACCTCTTTCTCTCCTCTGATGCCAGAAACCTCAACATCCTCATCCTCCTCAACCTCAGTGCCGCCTTCGACACCATCAATCCCTCCATCCTTCAGACTTCAGACAGCCTTCAGTCAATCTCCATCAAAAACTGCGACTCACCCACTACTCCCCTCCTCCAAGGTGTCCCCCAAGGTTCAGTTTGGTCCCCTCCTCTTCATCCTGTACCTTTCCCCCCTTGGTCACATCAGGGTTTTCCCTGGCTCAGAAAGGGGCTTTGGTGGTGATGTCTGGCGCGTGCGCTTCACATTTGAATTTACAGATCATGCAAATGTATTAAGCGATGCCATATCTTCTTGATTAGACGAGAGAGGTCCAAATAATACAATATTAGGGCTGGGCGATATGATCAAAATCTCATATCCCGATATAGGTCATTTCATATCCTGATAATGACACATATATATTTTCTATGCAGGGAAACCCCTGCACATAAAACGCCATCATGGTGTCCAGTTCCACTGCATTGTCGATCCAGCTCCTAATCTTCACCAAGACAATCTCCACTGCCACCCACTCAACCCTGACAAACTGCATCACTGAAATAAAATCCTGGCTTCAAATCAACTTCCTCCAATTAAACCTCCACAAATCCTAAATTATCATCATTGTACCAAAAGCAGTCACCAGATCCACCCATAACTTCACCCTCAACATTGACGGCTCCACAGTATGCACCTCACTCACATCCCAAATCTTAGCGTCATTTTCAATTAATTCCTGTCGTTCGACCAGCACATCAAACACATCACCAAAACAGCCTTCTTTCACCTCAGGAAAATCGCCCACCTCCGTCCATCACTCTCCTCCTAAGCTGCAGGATTTCAAAACTCTCCTCATAACATACAAAAACCTGTCTAAGCTTCTCCACTATCACATTCCAATGGCACACTCCGCTCTGCAGATGCCAACCTCCTGTTCCTCCTCCATCAGGAACAAAACACAAATCCTGGGGGGGACCGGGCCTTCTCCATCGCTGCTCCCATCCTCTGGAACTCACTCCCCAAATCCACCCGAGACTCCCCCTCTCTCTCCGTATTCAAAAAATCACTCAAACCTCACCTGTTTAACGCTGCTTTTATTAAATCGCTGACAGTTTCTTTTCATCGCTTATTTGTTTTATTGTTTGTTCCTTGCCTTTTTTTGTTGTTTTGTCCCTGAATTTATAAATCGTCTCTGAGTGCTTTGGAAAACGCTATATAAGTATATAGTATTATAATTATTATTAACTTAGCACTGGAACATCCATCCAGTGTCATCAACTATAATATATTACTATAATTAAAAGCCCTGGTGCAAGAAGCTACCGAGGGCTGTGCTAGCCTCGCCAGACGCAAAGGCCGCATGGGGTTTTACCCAATCACTGGTAAATGCATCCAGCAATATCAACCATATTAAAAGAGTAAAATGTAAATAAAAGCCCTGGTGCAAGACGCTACCGAGGGCTGTGCTAGCCTCGCCAGACGCAAAGGCCGCATGGGGTTTTACCCAATCACTGGTAAATGCATCCAGCAATATCAACCATATTAAAAGAGTAAAATGTAAATAAAAGCCCTGGTGCAAGACGCTACCGAGGGCTGTGCTAGCCTCGCCAGACGCAAAGGCCGCATGGGGTTTTACCCAATCACTGGTAAATGCATCCAGCAATATCAACCATATTTACAGAATAAAATGTAAATAACAGCCCTGGTGCAAGACGCTACCGAGGGCTGTGCTAGCCTCGCCAGACGCAAAGGCCGCATGGGGTTTTACCCAATCGCTGGTAAATGCATCCAGCAATATCAACCATATTTACAGAGTAAAATGTTAAAAAAAGCCCTGGTGCAAGACGCTACCGAGGGCTGTGCTAGCCTCGCCAGACGCAAAGGCTGCATGGGCCTTTATCAGTCCTTCCAGACACAAAGGTTTCCCAGTCAGGGCTGTCAGTCTTCATCGGAGTCGCTGTCATCGGGCCTCGTCGGGTACTGGAAAGAACTTGGCCAATATCTTCTGGGCATGGAGGAGCTGGTGCCGGAAGTGGAGGGTGCAGAGTTCCTGTAGTCCTCTTCTCCGCTTCTGTGTGTGGAGGAGCTGTGGCCTGAAGTGGAGGGTCTTGGCTCTTCATCACAGTCCTCACAGGTCTTCCTCTGCCTCTTCCCACTTACTTGAGGTGTGTCGCTGTCCTCCCTGCTTCTCTTTGTGGCGAAGCTGAGGCCTGAAGTGGAGGGTCTTGGCTCTTCATCACAGTCCTCACAGGTCTTCCTCTGCCTCTTCCCACTTACCTGAGGTGTATCGCTGTCCTCCCTGCTTCTCTTTGTGGCGAAGCCGAGGCCTGAAGTGGAGGGTCTTGGCTCACAGTCGCAGTCCTGGATGGTGGATGAGCTGAGGTCGGAGGCTGGGGGAGAAGAGTCTTCAGACTGAGGAGAGACTGGGGGCAGATCTTCAGGACGCTCCACTCGCTGTGCAGGAGGCTCCTCTTCATCCTCTACGTCCTCCTCTGCCTCCTCGCTCATGGACTCGTACCCGGAATCTTCACCCTCCAGGGCTCTCCAGCCGTTAAAGTCTAACGTGTCATCGTCGTCATCCACGGTGTCTTCATCATCCGAGTGTTCCTCGTCAGTGTCTTCAATGTCAGTGTCTTCATCCTCGGTGTCTTCATCGTCCAAGTCTTCGCCGTCAGTGTCTTCAATGTCAATGTCTTCATCCTCGGTGTCTTCATCTTCCAAGTCTTCCCCGTCAGTGTCTTCAATGTCAATGTCTTCATCCTCGGTGTCTTCATCGCCCAAGTCTTCCCCGTCAGTGTCTTCAATGTCAATGTCTTCATCCTCGGTGTCTTCATCGCCCAAGTCTTCCCCGTCAGTGTCTTCAATGTCAATGACTTCATCCTCAGTGTCTTCATCATTGTCAGCCTCAGCCTCATCCTCTTCATCAGAGGAAACCTGGGGAATGAAGTCACCTACCTGTACATCACCTACCTGTACATCACCTACCAGAAACTCACCTTCATCATCGTCCAGGATCCAGATGACTTCAGGGGCGCCATTCGGGTACTCGATGACGTAGGGCTCACCATCTGAGGCTGGGGAAAAATCAAATACTCAAATTATAATATCGGAGTGACTATTTGCACCCCAGTATAAATAAATCCTGAACTCTACCCCCCTCCCCCCTCTCTCACATACCCGCCCTACTCCTCAGGAGCCCCCATCGCCCTCTTCCCTCTTTTCACATCAATACACACACACAGACATACACACAGTACTAATGGCACTTTAAGGACTTGGACTTTTCTTGCACAAGTTTTATATTTCACAATCTTGATATTGTGCCCAACTGTATATATGTCTCTTTGTTTTTTAACTTATTTTCATCTTTATATTTATAAGCCTGTGCAGCTGGAGGACTGCTCCAACAGAATTTCATTGTTTTGTGCAATGACAATAAAGATTATTCTTATTCTTATCCCTGGCCTCTTAGCTAGGCTATTTTCACCCCTGTATGACGTGTGACAACAAACTTTGCGCGTACAAAAAACCTAACTGATGCAGACCTCCTGTCTGTTTCTGTATACTGAAACCATTTCCCTCAGTGGAAACAAAGCTTGTATTTACTCTTATTTCACAGATAAGAAACTATAAATTGTTACGCCTGGTTTCATATGAACAGAGGAAATCTGCATTCGTCACTAGGCTAATTTATACAATGTAAAATGGCAAAGGCTTGTGCTAATAAAGTTAGCATTTTGTATTTGTTTGGAAAACCTGTTTAGTATGAAAGATGTTCTGTTGGTAATCTCTCAAGACAGATTCTGCAGTTTACATTGTAGAATCTGTCGGCAGCCCTGTGTGAAAGACGACTAGAGAGGGGAGGAGGGCGGGGCTTTGAGTTTGAACGATGCTGCGCTTTAGCCAATCACAATGGAGGGGGCATGGCCGAGACGTGCAGGTGTCCCCAGGAAATGTGTACCTACAGAAACAGCAAGCTCCGCGTCCATAGCGACCGCTCCACCCAAAACAGATGCGGATGTCTGAGTTACAACATGATTGATGACACCGCTAACGGCTAATGTTAACAGCTAACAGTTAGCCCAGCTAATCTACGATAACCACGTTAATTACGTGCACACAGAAATAGTAACATTTGTTCAGTCATTGTGTTTATAGACTTAACACACATCAGATTAGTCCACACGGTGATATAGTGACGTGAAAAATGTGATAAACAGCTAAACTCTTTGTAAACAATACGACGATTCCCTGGGGGAACCGCCGGTAGTGAAGGACGTGAGCAATCGCTGAGGCCCCTGCACTTCCGTTCCAGCCCTGCGTTCCAATACCCATACTACCATACTATTTAGTATGCCAGAAAAATAATTAGTGTGTCCCAATACATAGTATGTCAGATGCAGTATGCCAAAAGTACCAGGATGTACATCCGGTCATATTTCGCAGTATGCATGTCAGCATGCTTCTTTGGCCATTCTGACCCACAATCCTTTGAGCAGCGGAAGTTACGTCGCACTGACTGAGCTGCGTGTACAACCAACGCCCACACTTGCTTTCATACATGGTTTATTTAATTTGAGATACTAAGACACTACACATTAGGACTGCAATGATCTGATTATATACTGTCACATATTATAGAGTTTTGCAAGAACATAGTTACAACATTCAACTTTATTGTGATTATAGTATAATCAGTGTTAGGGTTCAACTATGACTACAATATAGAAGATTCTACCAGTATAGGCAGTGGTGTAAGTGTGGCATAAATAATGAATGAATATGGCTAAATATGACTACACTATGGGCCAGGTATGAGCAGTATAGACTAGCAAATATATAAAGAGTAAAAGTCAAATACATATTAAGTAATGTAGTAAGAATGTGCAAGTATGTTACACTACAAATAAAAGTAATGTGAATGTAAGGCTGCTTCGTGTGCAGACAGAATATAGTGCCAGCAGCTGCATAGCTGTAAATATGTTTAACAACAAACATCTGCCAGCAACAGAGAGCTATGTGTGAAGGGGGTTAATATGCCCACTGGTGACTAGTTCAATAGACAGGTCACTAATAATAGGCTTGGGACTGTTTACGTGAACACGTCAGTTTATGAGAAACAACAACATACATTACGCCATAACAGCAACAGAGCTCTCCGGCACCTCCGACGGTATGCACGACTCTGGCGAGCTCGACGAGAGGAGATTTGCTGCATCTCCAAAGTACAACAACACAAAATAAAATATTCAAATGTGGCGCTACGGACGGCGGCGGAAGTGAGCAAGAGGGTCTGAGTTCAGGGAGCGATGTGATGGCGGATGTAGTGTGTCCCAATAGGATGCATACTGCATGCATACTGCATACTTTTTAAGGGCAGCTGCAGTACATACTAAAAGTATATAGTAGAAGTATGTGATTTGGAACGCAGGCCGGGCTGTGCCTCCAGAGGTAAAGGAAGGAAATTTTTTTAATTGATGGATTTCCAGATTGTTTTGTCGGTGAATCTTTTGAGTTGTAATGGAGCCAACCTGTGTGCCGTTACCTTTGTTAAATGTTGCTGTTGTCCCTGGCTTTCTGTGAAAGAGGAAAAGATCGACGGCTACTAAGCGAATCTATCTAGACTTGTGCTAGTATGTTAGCATGTTGTAGCCTATTTGTGGGGAAAATGTGTCCAGACAAAGACAAGTGTTTGTCTGTGAATGCTTCAAGTTATAGTGAAACTGATTTGTGTACTTGTTTTTCAAATCGTCTCTCTTAAGCCATATTTAATGTGTTTTAAATCATCTAAACTTTACAGCACTTTACAGAAACCTCTGCCGCTGACTAGTGTTTTGGAGGTAGTTTAGGAGTAGGCTACAGATATTTGCACCAAGGTGGGTATAAGCAGCACACATCACTATAATCCAGGGTACGAATAGCATCCGCTTCTAATTGTACCTGGTACAAATAGCAATATGTTGATATTTGCACCAGGGTGAAAATAGCCCTTATCTTCTAATATATTAGACATTTATGAGAAGGATTTTTAATTAAGTCTCTCTTTAAATATTTTGGATTAAATAAGCAGCAATCCAAATTCAAATTAGAAAACACTCCAACATACACATACTAAATACAGCTGCACTACATCAGTATCAAGGTTCACCAACACACAAGGGGCTACACCTTCTAACAGTAATATCAAATACTGTGCAGCTCAGCCTCCAGTTTGAACAGATGACAGCATGACAATCAATTATTGCTGCATTATATAGCATCAAATAAAGCTGCAGCAACAATGTGATCAATCCACATCACTTCAGTGATGACAAAACGCCCCATGGTTTGCAATAAACAGCGTTAATGTATTTCACATGCGTCACACTACCTGCGTCATTACGTACAGTGCACCATGGCTACATAAATCCAAAAAATACCTCAGTGAGCTCTGTGCAGACTGAACTACAAGTTTATAACACATTATTCTCAAAGTGTATGAGCTGCAAATCACAGTGCGTGTAGCAGGTGATCTCATCGTGGACGCAGGACGCACACACACAGTCAGTCACGTACAGCTAAGCTACATAACAAATCCTCTCTCTAATGTGTCCAGATAAAGACAAGTGTTTGTCTGTGAATGCTTCAAGTTATAGTGAAGCGCATCTTTTTCAAATCGTCTCTATTAAGCCATATTTAATGTGTTTTAAATGATCTAAACTTTACAGCACTTCACAGAAACCTCTGCCGCTGACTCGTGTTTTGGAGGTGTAACTGCAGAGTGACACAGACACACCATGGCAGAAGGAAAAATGCTCACAATGGCGTGGGCGACGTGCATATGGTCTACACACAACCATAAATCCGCTTCAAGAAAAGACACTTGGCATGGTTGCATTGTAATGGCAGGATATTTAGCTGTGTAGCTAACCTAGGTCCTGAGGGTTGAGGTTAGCTGTACAAGCTTAGTTGTACAAAATGAGAGTAGGCTACAGATATTTGCACCAAGGTGGGTAAAAGCAGCACACATCACTATAATCCAGGGTACGAATAGCATCTGCTTCTAATTGTACCTGGTACAAATAGCAATATGTTGATATTTGCACCAGTGTGAAAATAGCCCTTATCTTCTAATATATTAGACATTTATGAGAAGGATTTTTGATTAAGTCTTTAAATATTTTGGATTAAATAAGCAGCAATCCAAATTCAAATTAGAAAACACTCCAACATACACATACTAAATACAGCTGCACTACATCAGTATCAAAGTTCACCAACACACAAGGGGCTACACCTTCTAACAGTAATATCAAATACTGTGCAGCTCAGCCTCCAGTTTGAACAGATGACAGCATGACAATCAACTAATGCTGCATTATATAGCATCAAACAAAGCTGCAGCAACAATGTGATCAATCCACATCACTTCAGTGATGACAAAACGCCCCATGGTTTGCAATAAACAGCGTAAATGTATTTCACATGCGTCACACTACATGCGTCATTACGTACAGTGCACCATGGCTACATAAATCCAAAAAATACCTCAGTGAGCTCTGTGCAGACTGAACTACAAGTTTATAACACATTATTCTCAAAGTGTATGAGCTAGAAATCACAGTGCGTGTAGCAGGTGATCTCATCCTGGACGCAGGACGCACACACACAGTCAGCCACATACAGCTAAGCTACATAACAAATCCTCTCTCTAATGTGTCCAGATAAAGACAAGTGTTTGTCTGTGAATGCTTCAAGTTATAGTGAAGCTGATTTGTGTACTTGTTTTTCAAATCGTCGCTATTAAGCCATATTTAATGTGTTTTAAACCATCTAAACTTTACAGCACTTCACAGAAACCTCTGCCGCTGACTAGTGTTTTGGAGGTGTAACTGCAGAGTGACACAGACACACCATGGCAGAAGGAAAAATGCTCACAACGGCGTGGGCGACGTGCATATGGTCTACGCACAACCATAAATCCGCTTCAAGAAAAGACACTTGGCATGGTTGCATTGTAATGGCAGGATATTTAGCTGTGTAGCTAACCTAGGTCCTGAGGGTTGAGGTTAGCTGTACAAGCTTAGTTGTACAAAATGAGAGTAGGCTACAGATATTTGCACCAAGGTGGGTATAAGCAGCACACATCACTATAATCCAGGGCACAAATAGCATCCGCTTCTAATTGTACCTGGTACAAATAGCAATATGTTGATATTTGCACCAGGGTGAAAATAGCCCTTATCTTCTAATATATTAGACATTTATGAGAAGGATTTTTGATTAAGTCTCTCTTTAAATATTTTGGATTAAATAAGCAGCAATCCAAATTCAAATTAGAAAACACTCCAACATACACATACTAAATACAGCTGCACTACATCAGTATCAAGGTTCACCAACACACAAGGGGCTACACCTTCTAACAGTAATATCAAATACTGTGCAGCTCAGCCTCCAGTTTGAACAGATGACAGCATGACAATCAATTAATGCTACATTATATAGCATCAAACAAAGCTGCAGCAACAATGTGATCAATCCACATCACTTCAGTGATGACAAAACGCCCCATGGTTTGCAATAAACAGCATAAATGTATTTCACATGCGTCGCACTACCTGCGTCATTACGTACAGTGCACCATGGCTACATAAATCCAAAAAATACCTCAGTGAGCTCTGTGCAGACTGAACTACAAGTTTATAACACATTATTCTCAAAGTGTATGAGCTGCAAATCACAGTGCGTGTAGCAGGTGATCTCATCCTGGACACAGGACGCACACACACAGTCAGACACATACAGTTAGACTACATAACAAATCCTCTCTCTAATGTGTCCAGATAAAGACAAGTTTTTGTCTGTGAATGCTTCAAGTTATAGTGAAGCACATCTTTTTCAAATCGTCTCTATTAAGCCATATTTAATGTGTTTTAAATGATCTAAACTTTACAGCACTTCACAGAAACCTCTGCTGCTGACTAGTGTTTTGGAGGTGTAACTGCAGAGTGACACAGACACACCAGGCTACATAACAAATCCTTCTCTTGTCGCTTCCACACTAACGAGCGAAGCGCATTTAAACCTATTAAATATTGAAAATATGTTTATTTAATATGATATAGCCTACTCTGACACTAAGAGAACCAGATACAAAAGGCTTCAACAATCAAAACAAAGGAACTCAGGACATCGTGCCCTTGTCTGATTACACCTGTGCGTCCTCACGTCCTGACGTTCGCTCCTAATAGTGCCATCGTTGCCATGGCGCACAACATGATAACATTTTTCATATTTGTTAAAATTCGGACCGGTCGCCTTTTTTTTTTGTAACCGATGGATTTCCAGATTGTTTTGTCGGTGAATCTTTTGAGTTGTAATGGAGCCAACCTGTGTGCCGTTATATTTGTTAAATGTTGCTGTCGTCCCTGGCTTTATATGAAAGAGGAAAAGACCGCCGGCTACTAAGCGAAACTATCTAGACTTGTGCTAGTATGTTAGCATGTTGTAGCCTATTTGTGGGGAAAATGTGTCCAGATAAAGACAAGTGTTTGTCTGTGAATACTTCAAGTTATAGTGAAACTGATTTGTGTACTTGTTTTTCAAATCGTCTCTCTTAAGCCATATTTAATGTGTTTTAAATCATCTAAACTTTACAGCATTTCACAGAAACCTCTGCCGCTGACTAGTGTTTTGGAGGTGTAACTGCAGAGTGACACAGACACACCATGGCAGAAGGAAAAATGCTCACAACGGCGTGGGCGACGTGCATATGGTCTACGCACAACCATAAATCCGCTTCAAGAAAAGACACTTGGCATGGTTGCATTGTAATGGCAGGATATTTAGCTGTGTAGCTAACCTAGGTGCTGAGGGTTGAGGTTAGCTGTACAAGCTTAGTTGTACAAAATGAGAGTAGGCTACAGATATTTGCACCAAGGTGGGTATAAGCAGCACACATCACTATAATCCAGGGTACGAATAGCATCCGCTTCTAATTGTACCTGGTACAAATAGCAATATGTTGATATTTGCACCAGGGTGAAAATAGCCCTTATCTTCTAATATATTAGACATTTATGAGAAGGATTTTTGATTAAGTCTTTAAATATTTTGGATTAAATAAGCAGCAATCCAAATTCAAATTAGAAAACACTCCAACATACACATACTAAATACAGCTGCACTACATCAGTATCAAAGTTCACCAACACACAAGGGGCTACACCTTCTAACAGTAATATCAAATACTGTGCAGCTCAGCCTCCAGTTTGAACAGATGACAGCATGACAATCAACTAATGCTGCATTATATAGCATCAAACAAAGCTGCAGCAACAATGTGATCAATCCACATCACTTCAGTGATGACAAAACGCCCCATGGTTTGCAATAAACAGCGTAAATGTATTTCACATGCGTCACACTACATGCGTCATTACGTACAGTGCACCATGGCTACATAAATCCAAAAAATACCTCAGTGAGCTCTGTGCAGACTGAACTACAAGTTTATAACACATTATTCTCAAAGTGTATGAGCTGCAAATCACAGTGCGTGTAGCAGGTGATCTCATCCTGGACGCAGGACGCACACACACAGTCAGTCACGTACAGTTAGGCTACATAACAAATCCTCTCTCTAATGTGTCCAGATAAAGACAAGTGTTTGTCTGTGAATGCTTCAAGTTATAGTGAAGCTGATTTGTGTACTTGTTTTTCAAATCGTCGCTATTAAGCCATATTTAATGTGTTTTAAACCATCTAAACTTTACAGCACTTCACAGAAACCTCTGCCGCTGACTAGTGTTTTGGAGGTGTAACTGCAGAGTGACACAGACACACCATGGCAGAAGGAAAAATGCTCACAACGGCGTGGGCGACGTGCATATGGTCTACGCACAACCATAAATCCGCTTCAAGAAAAGACACTTGGCATGGTTGCATTGTAATGGCAGGATATTTAGCTATGTAGCTAACCTAGGTCCTAAAGGGTTGAGGTTAGCTGTACAAGCTTAGTTGTACAAAATGAGAGTAGGCTACAGATATTTGCACCAAGGTGGGTATAAGCAGCACACATCACTATAATCCAGGGTACAAATAGCATCCGCTTCTAATTGTACCTGGTACAAATAGCAATATGTTGATATTTGCACCAGGGTGAAAATAGCCCTTATCTTCTAATATATTAGACATATATTAGAAGGATTTCTGATTAAGTCTCTCTTTCAATATTTTGGATTAAATAAGCATCAATCCAAATTCAAATTAGAAAACACTCCAACATACACATACTAAATACAGCTGCACTACATCAGTATCAAAGTTCACCAACACACAAGGGGCTACACCTTCTAACAGTAATATCAAATACTGTGCAGCTCAGCCTCCAGTTTGAACAGATGACAGCATGACAATCAATTAATGCTGCATTATATAGCATCAAACAAAGCTGCAGCAACAATGTGATCAATCCACATCACTTCAGTGATGACAAAACGCCCCATGGTTTGCAATAAACAGCGTAAATGTATTTCACATGCGTCACACTACCTGCGTCATCACGTACAGTGCACCATGGCTACATAAATCCAAAAAATACCTCAGTGAGCTCTGTGCAGACTGAACTACAAGTTTATAACACATTATTCTCAAAGTGTATGAGCTGCAAATCACAGTGCGTGTAGCAGGTGATCTCATCCTGGACGCAGGACGCACACACACAGTCAGTCACATACAGTTAGGCTACATAACAAATCCTCTCTCTAATGTGTCCAGATAAAGACAAGTGTTTGTCTGTGAATGCTTCAAATTATAGTGAAGCACATCTTTTTCAAATCGTCTCTATTAAGCCATATTTAATGTGTTTTAAATCATATAAACTTTACAGCACCTCACAGAAACCTCTGCCGCTGACTAGTGTTTTGGAGGTGTAACTGCAGAGTGACACAGACACACCAGGCTACATAACAAATCCTTCTCTTGTCGCTTCCACACTAACGAGCGAAGCGCATTTAAACCTATTAAATATTGAAAATATGTTTATTTAATATGATACAGCCTACTCTGACACTAAGAGAACCAGATACAAAAGGCTTCAACAATCAAAACAAAGGAACTCAGGACATCGTGCCCTGGTCTGATTACACCTGTGCGTCCTCACGTCCTGACGTTCGCTCCTAATAGTGCCAGCGTTGCCATGGCGCACAACATGATAACATTTTTCATACTTGTTAAAATTCGGACCGGTCGCCATTTTTTTTGTAGTAGAACTGATCACAGATTGTCACATGTGGATAATTTGATACCCTCAAATAAGCAGTGTTTTCAAACATGACATTAACACATTACGCACATGTGATCATTAGAAATTAGCGTCTGTTTTTACCAAATCTGGAGTTTCTGACAGACCTAATAACATGCTGTGAACCTTTAAACCCAAACATTTACACTAATTTCTTCACTGATAAACCTTTTAACAATTTCAGAGGTGGTGTCAACCAGTAAAATGCTAAAATAAATCAATAACTTGTCTTACCTGGACGGTCTGGGTCCCTGGGGGTCATCTTCGGGTTCTCGGCAAAGCTGAGTGGTCCAAAAGGTTGAAAAGTGTTTTCCAAAAACTGCTTTCTGCTCAAATCTCAGAGAGTAATCTTTCCACAGGTTGGTTCTGGTCCAAAGCCAAGTGCAAAGTGACAGATAACAAGGATCTGAAGTTCTTCTAACGTGACCTCGGCCGGGTCACCGTTCTGTTTCTATGACATTTGATGTCATAGAAACAGAACGCGCGTGCGAGTGACTGAGACAGAAAGACTGACATTATTCAGTTATATTTTCATATTTGTTCATGTCTTAGTTTTATTGCTTACGTTTATTTTTCACTGATTTTCATTAGCATCTCTCTCTCTTTTATGACAGTGAAGCTGCTGCTTCTGTGTAATCACTGCTACACAAATAACTAGAAACATCATAAATCAAACCATACCCGCCCTTGGCATTATAATGCAGCAAGGCTGTAGCCATGGGGTCAACACTGGGGGGAGCAAAATCTGCCAGGTCCACCCAGTGTTGACACTAAAATAAAATAAATAAAAATAAATAAAATAGAATAAATAAATAAATCAAAACTCATTTTCTATTAGTCTGTATTTTATATTATTTATCAGAGCAAAGAACAGCTAGCCTTTATGAATATACAGTGAATGACAGCTAATGTCTACACAGATTACACATGCAGCACAACATTAATGTACGTCACACTGTGACACCCATCTTCTAGTTTTCCATTTTATAACACATCTAAAAGGAATGACAGTGTGACAGTGACTGTACCTACAAGCAGTTCAGCAACAGCTTCTGCTGAGGTACGGCAACACCACCTGGACAATTCACACACAGAGCTGCAGCACACTGTAATACCAGAATACCAGTAATAATAATGATAATGATAATTAGTCTACTTTATATTTGATTATAATTACATTTGCTTATGATTATTTTAGACAGCAGTACGGTTGTCTGTTGTTGCATAGCGACATTTTTTTGTTCTATTGTTTTTTTATCAGTATACTGGAGGGTGAGGGAGGGTTCATACTGATACAACGCACTGTGTAAATTGTGGCTATAGCTAAGTGCTTTTACTCTGAAAGTATTTGAGTGATTGGTGATAAAACATTAATTTTTTATTTTATTTATTCACCAGTTCTTTTATTCCCATTTCCTAATCATATCCCAATGCTTTAGTGTAAATTTAACAATTAAATTACCATCTGTAATCTCTAATTCTTTCCAATTCAAAATAAATAGGAGACCAACCAGTGTTAATGGTTTACTCAGACTGAATACTTTACTATCTAACCAGACTAAGAATCTGGATCATTTCATACCCAATCTACCAGATGCTGAAAATGAGAAGCTGTTATAGTTAAATGCTGGGGACTGCCATCCCTCCTTGATGTAAAGGTAACTGCAACTCACCAAATTTTGGTCATGGTCTCTTACAGTTCCTAATAAATGTCCTAAACCAACTGTTTACTGTATTAATAGTGTTATTATTTCACAGGATTGGAGTAGAGACACTTTTGTAAATTCCAGCTTAGTGCAAATTAAGTCCATCACTCTGTTTTAAGTAAAAACTGTAAAACTCATGAAACCTATCTGCTCCCACACTTGCTGCACAGCATCTTCAGACTGTTCTACACAAACACATTACCTAGATTTTCGATTGATCAAAAATTGAGCCCACAGTGAATCAAAATGTGTTAACACTCCAGTGTTCATGAAAAAAAGACAATAGTTTGCTGTCAAGGGAGATTAGAAGTGTTTTATTTCAGAATTGTACATCAAAAACTGATTTTTTTTTTTTCATTATTTTGAATTCCGGTATCATGTAGCCTTTATCAGCCAATGGAAAATAAGAATTTCCCAGTTTGGGGACAATAAAGTTGGCTACTATCTTATTTCTTATCTTAAAAAGAGCATCTCCAAGTATCATTTCTTAACTTATGGATCACTAACTTTTTGTAAAAATACATTTCAGATGTTTTCTATGTTGTCTAGATAAAGTATGCAAACTCTCTGCCTGTAAATACATGCAGGGCTGTTATGCTGCCCCTGGTGGTTGACCGTATTATTGTGTGAAGTTGCAACTAAACTCTTCACTGGTGAGGTAACTCAACTTGATAACACTTTGCTGTTGGTTTCTAAAAGCTGTGAGATCAAGTCTCTGATGCAGATGAAACATCGTTCCTCCACTTTGCTGTGTGGCTTAGAAACACATGATTTCAAAGCTATTTCAAGGATTAATAATATTTTTGACTCAGGGAGCTGATGGATTCTCCTGTATTAGTTATTTGTCTTCCTCCTCTTCTTCCTCCCCTTCTTTTCATTTTATCCTAAACTCTTCTCCATAGGTTTGTTTAGTTTAGCTATCAGGCTTTACACACAGATTGCCTATCTGTAGGGGTTTCCCAGCTCAGATAGCTCACCTGGATCACAATCAGAGGTTGTCGGTTCATCTTACACAGTTCTGGGCAGAAAACATGCAGTTCTTCACATGCAGTACGTGTGTTATTCTCACCTATGTGTATTTGACCATTTCTGAACACTGGGGTCCCTAAACAGTCTTGGGATTGCATAAGTTAGACATTACTGGATGGCTGAGACTCTTGTCGATCCAGTGAGACCAATTGTATTCATCTGTGATGATGTAAGACCCCATACTGACTATTTTAATGAGACCATTGTTTTAAATGACCTTACTGTACTAAATGACCTATTGTGACCTCTAGGATTATCACAGTAATATTTGGTGCCTAACCAAAATACGTTTATTATAGAGTTTCTATTATCAAATTAATCTTCAGGTTCCCAGCTTATACATGGTGTATACTTCTTGAATATGGCATCTACTGCTGACCTGCTATCTTCCACGCCCCCAAGCAGGATTTTTATGCCATACCTATGGCAGACTCTCTGTGTCAATGCAGAGGCTATGCGGTACCCTATGCTGTAGCCTGACCATGCACTTTCCCAAAAATGTAACTACTGTGTTATTTATCCTGGCTTCATAAGTAGAGTAAATCTTTGCTAGTCGCTAGGTTAATTTATACAATGTAAAATGCCATAGGCTTGTGCTAATAATGTTAGCATGTTCTATTTGTTTGCAGAATGTGTCCAATATAAGACAGCAGGTTTTCCAACAACAGTTCTGCTGTTACCGTTACACAACCCCGTGCACACGTTTTACTTGTATTTAGGATGATATTGCACAGACCTAGGTCTTTGTACAAGTTTTTAAGTGATGTTATGAGCTTCTTTCAGTGTTGTATGTACATTTTCAATAGCCTAGTGTCACACTCAGCTCTCCTGTGTAATGGGTCTTATTTTAGTGTACTATAGAGCTCATGGGTGTAACAGATCATTGACTCATTTGGATGTGAGCAGAGGAGGTACACATCAGATGTTTGACAGGAAGAGACGGCACAGTGTGGTCTGAGAAAAACTGAGGGAAACAACACTCTTTGTAAATCCACAGAAACCTGTACACTGGTGTACCCCATACTGTAGATAGGCCCACTTTACAACACATACGCACACACACAGTCACATGATGTTTTTTAAATATTTTATTGTAATTATTGTCTTAATTTCATGTATTATTACTATTATTATATCATTATTATTATTATTACCAATAATATTACTATTATAATTATCACTATTATTATTATTATTATTACCAATAATATTACTATTATTATTACAAATAATATTACTATTACTATTATTATTACAAATAATATTACTATTACTATTATTATTATCATTATTATTATTATTATTACCAATAATATTACTATTATTATTATCATCACTATTATTATTACGATTATAATTATTACTGTGCCGTGGGGTCCACCTGAGATGATTGACGTCCACTCTCAGCTGCCCCAGGAGCACCAAAACCTCAGAGGAGTCCTCCTGTCCTGTAAAACAGAAACACAAGTAATGAAGACTTTTGAACTCAACTATACATGGAATGATATTATAATCAATGAATAATATTCAACAAGGCTCCTGTAATAAAAAAGAATTCACATATGTAAAGTTAACTTTATCACAGCACCGCTTTATGTCACTACGGTACTTTTGTAGTATTAGTGAGGGGATTACTTACTGAGCCCACTGAATGAAACATGCCCATCACTCTCCATCTGGTCCTGGAGTCGTCCATCCTTCTCACCTGGTCCTGGAGAAGGATTTCTGAGGCCCCTTTCCCCCCTTAGACGTGCAAAATGGTTTAGTCCGCATTTGCATAGGATTTCTCTTTAAATGCAGCAAGAGCTGTGTGAGTGACCAGTAACGCTACTGAGGCACCAACATACACCGTCATGTCTTTCCCCAACAAAGATATGACAGACAAACTGGAGCTCCATAAACAAAAAGAAAGGAAGAAAGAAAGGAAAAGGAAAGAAAGAAAACTGCCTTTGTGGAAAAAAACGGATCATATATCAAGAGAAGATTGCATTTGTATAGGGGCCAGAATTTGGTGCTATGCCCCTGAACCCACTTAATATTGTGACTGATAGGCGATAATGCTATTTGTGAGTTTACTTTTTGTTTCAGGAAACACTGAATGCTCTGTCTGTACATAATGATCCATCTCATCTGTTTAAGACAGCCACAGTACTGAACCACCAACACATACCATTCATTCTTAATGCACTTTTATCATTACTGTGGCCATGACCTGTTGTCTGTATGTTGAGGATAACAGCGTTCAGTATATGGATATGTGGAATATGGATGGTGCGCTTATGTGCACAATGCTGCTGCAAATACTGAGACTTTGCATTTAAGCAGCAAAATTAAAAACTCGCTGTGGGTTGATATGAAATCCAACAGGACATAAAACATATTTTCAATCCATTTTTAGTTGTTACAAAAATGTCCTGACACCTCTGATGGAGCTAGACTCATCATGAAAACAGCTGCTTTGTAGGCCCGCCATTTTGTTTTCTTCATATTACACCTGGATTGTGTGTTAAAAAAGTAGAAGTGTCTGGTATGTAGAGAGCACTAAAGGTCACTCACTGTTGATCCTCAGGTCATGTTGCGGCACCAAGAGACTGAAGTATGTCCTAATTGATTAAGTTGCCAGTGCTGTGCCATGTGCTTGAAATGTGCACAATAACCTACCTCCTTCAATTTTGACATGTACATATGAATCCTGCTGCTGTGTGATGACTACAAGTAGCCTAGGCTACCCCATAAACTCTAAAAAGAGTCATGTTGCATCTTTGTCACAGTAGTAGGGGAATTGTACAAATTCTGATCAGCCTTTCACTATGCAGCTGCTGGTTTCATTGTCGGCACTAGATGCCGCTGAAGCCAGCTCTCTGATGACGTCACGTTTGTCCAAAACCCCGAAACCTCTCTGAATGAGAGCATCTCTCGCCGGGTGCGGTGGCGCGCGCCTGTGATCCAAGCTTCCGGGAGGCTGAGGCTGGCGGATCGTTTGAGCTCAGGAGCTCTGAGCTGCAGCGGACTGTGCTGATCGGGTGTCCGCACTAAGTTCGGTATCGATATGGTGCTCCTGGGGGAGCCCGGGACCACCAGGTCGTCTAAGGAGGGGTGCACCGGCCCAGGTCGGAGACGGAGCAGGTCAAAGCCCCCGTGCCGCTCAGTAGTGGGATCGCGCCTGTGAATAGACGCTGTAGTGCAGCCTGAGTAACACAGCGGGACCCAGTCTTTTTACACTCTGTATACTGTTCAACTATCAGCTGGGACAACACACACACTCAACAACAGTGTGTTTATGTGTTACAGCAGCTCCATCACTGCTGCTTTATTTTCCTGTTTTCACAAAGACCTTCAGACACCAGCTCTGTTTGTTTGTGCTACAGCGCCTCCACCTGGAGGAGAGGAGCAATGACAATCATTTGTCATCAGCAATTTAGGGCGACACAACCTAAATGAAGAATTCCAATATGTTATTTTCATGGCCTAAGAAAGTGCAATCAATACTTTTATGAACATGAGCTAATCTTTCTCATAACCAGAGTCCAGAGAAGTCAGTCTTAAACTTGTGATGTCATCAGTATAAAGTCTGGAGCTGCTCCATAGACAATGAATGTGAGCCTGATTTAATGGACCCACAGAGTGTTTGTTTTCTTTGTTTATTCCCAAATGATCTTTATTCTATTGTAGTGTTGTCAGTTCTGAAATGGAAAATGTACCCATATACTCAGAACACTCCCCTGGGTAGCCCCTTTTACACCGGCAGATTTTCTGCTAATGTTTTGCCGCAAGCTGCGAGCGTTTAGACACACAGAGCCGGATTGGTGAGCTGATCCGAGGTGCCCAATTTTCCGCCTTGCAGGGTAGTCATATTGGCAGAAGCCTTTTAGTTTAAAAAGACCGAGGCGGCCTTCGCAAGGGGAGGGGCTGTTGAAAACTTGTGGGAGGAGCTGTTGATGACTCCGCATGTGCGACCCACTGTCCTTGGATAAACAGGAAACAGCTGACAGCAGGAATGAGCCATAGGGAATAAGCAAGCAGCTAGTAGCAAGAGGGAAATGCAAACCTGACAGACACTGTAAAGATAAGCAACTGGGGAGACAAGGGATTGTGCACCCTTCTTGCCCTCGCAAACAAAGAGGCCATTAACCGCCAAAGGACGGGGGCGGTGAAGAACGGGCCGACTTGCGAGAGTATCACCGAAGGACTGACCAGCTGCGACTTTGTTGTTTATGCTGTTTATGAATATTTTCTGGCTGTCTTAGACCATATGAATAACATGTATGGATTTTAAAGGTGGGTGTAGTTCCTCTTTAAACATTGCATATTTGTACACCTCTGTTGATGCCATCAATTAATACATTGAGTCTTTGGTGGATTTCATTTGCAAAACAACAGAAACAAGTGTACCCAAAGCTACAGTAAAACTACTCCACAAGTAGGCTAAATGAATGATTTTATGTCAACACTGGAATACAGCCAAATTTCCCTAAGTTGGTCACATCGCCTCAGCATCTGGTCGCACAAAGAGCGACAAAGATGTTGGAAGCTTCAGCAAAAACAACGAGGACGCTGAAACCTTAATGATCTGCCTCGCTGTATCTACAGCAAAACAAAAATCTGCAGATGTTCAACTTACTTTCTTCTCCTCGGACACAGATGTCCTGGTTTTGCCAATGGCCAACTATGAATTTCTGCCAGAGGACACTGCAATCTTGATGGCATCAGGTGCTTTGCAGATTCAACCATTCTGGGATATTGTAGGTCCAGAAAAGGCAAAAGCATTATATGCACTGAGTGCATTCTCTGACAATGCTGGAAGGTCTGCAAGAGTTGGTTTAAGCTCAGCTCACACTACATGACTTTCAAAGTCTTCTGATTACTGTACAACTTGCTGTCTTGTAATTGGTAGTCTTGCAGTCATTGTGGTTTTCACACTACATGACTGACCAGCAACAAAGGGGTCACACACTCTAAGATCCCTCACCAGGAGTAATCCCAGAAGAATAGGCCACATGTCAACTCATGGTGCCCACAAATATCATAGGTTACAGAAACATTACAGGTTATATGAAACATTGTGTGCAATAGTCCACCTTCTCTGTCCCTCTCATCACTCTCTCAAAAGACAACAAAAGATACCACATTACAAGCTATGCCAATGGTATTAAATGGTATATACTTCCTGTCTTGCATACCCTCAGCTCATTTTGAAAAATAGTGAACATCTTGTGGATTGTTTGTTACTTATTTTGCTGCTTATTTTTTATCTGTTAGCTTAATGTCTAATATCAGCCTGGTGAGAGATCACGTCAGTTGCTGACAGATGTCTCAAGAGTGTGTTGCTAAAAGAGAGATGTGTTTCAATCAAAGTTAATTTCCTCCTGATTTGTCAGTCTGAAAATGCCATTTTAGTGTAAGTATGTTTAGAAGGGTTAGGGCACGGTGAAAATGGGTCCAGTAGTTACTTCAGTGACTATGAGGTGAGAGAATTGGTCATAATCTGTACTCATGTTCACTTCTCCCATTGTAATGAATAGACTCAGGATCACTGCTCGTCACTGCTCGTGACACATATACAGGGGGGGAAATCTGAAGTGAGCCATCTAGATTTACCAGTGGTCTCTGCTCTCTCTCTCCCTCTCAAACACACAAAACACACTTTTGAGAGAACCACAGGGCTGGCTCAGTTCTTGTCTCTGTTCTCGACCTGTGTCTTGGGCTCTCATCAGCTGCAGTTTGCCAACAGAGGCCCCGACACGCCCAGATACTCAGCATGCTAGATATTTGGAGTGTATCTGCATTGCATTGGCAACTTTGGCCTCACATCTTTGATCAGTTAGCGCTCGAACACCAATTTTGCAAGTGCAAAGACAACACTGATTTGCATCTTGTCTACAGCCTCTGTTAGGGAGCTCCAAAAACTATTTGCGAGTGGCAAATCAGGGCTCAGGTCAAGTAGTGTTATATAGGCATAAGGTAACAAGGTTCAAGATCTTCCTCAAAGCTGAGGATGACATCACTGAAGCTTTGACAATGCTTACAGGTAATTTTGGAGTAACAGAGGAACAACAGAAACACTTGACTAGGTTTGCGTGTGCTTCCTATTACTCAAAAGGAATCACAATAAGAAACATTCCAGAGCTGAGATGGCACATTTTGACCAGTATAAGGCAGAGAGTTACAAGCTACCACCTACAGAGGATGCGCTGAAACAGCTTATTGATAGAGGAACTACGTGTGCAAGCTCGAGTTTGGAGCCAGGCAAGCGTTCAGCAGCAGGTAGCTTTGAATCCTGTGCAAAATGGCTAAAGGCTAGTTGAGTTACCAACTCCTTAGGCCATCACTGAAATGGTGAGATGCCACTGCAAAGGATATTGTTCAACACAAAGATGATCCTGTAGGTCAAGAGACTGAATAATGGCCAGAAAAGTGCTTTTGCAGAGCATTATAGCGTCACAATAATCTTGACCTTTGACCTTTTGGATAGAAAATGTCATCACTTCATCATTTTATCCTCTTAGACAATTGTGTAAAATGTTAGCAAATTAATTCTTGCGTTACAGCTACGAAGATGAAGATGTCCTTTTTTTTTTTTTTAAAGGTGTTTTGAATGTTTGCCATTTTTAAAATCCAGAATGGCCACCATAGTGAGTTTGAAAACAATGGAAACATCAGTTTTTATATTCCTCATGTTCTAACAATTCCAAAAATGTATAGTTTATAGACTCCCTACGAGTTTTGAACTTAACTACATTAGGAACTGGGGGTCAAGTTCAGATTTTGAGGAAGAAGGTGAACAAAGAAAATCTCATCACTTTCTGCAGTACTCTAGGCTGGACAGGCATAGACTTAGCTGGTGTTTTAGTGATAAGATATACTACTTGCAATTTAGTAGGCAGGAACATAATGGTTTACTTTGCATGGACAGTAATCACCACCCAAGTGGTTGTGCAAGTCTTAGTGTAAAGCCACTGCAGTATTTTCCCCACTGCTCAGGTTGCGTAACATTATATTAAAAAGCCTTTTCAATGTTTAATGATTTCTGGTCAGGAAAGTTGTTCTGATTGACCCTTTTTCTTCCTCTCCCTGCTCTTGAAAATGCCAGGCCCCGACCTATTGCTGTGCAGCAGCTATAATTATTTCATTTCATTTTTATTCTTAATGTTAAGTAAACTCTGCAGTTTTACTTTCAGATCCTTTATTTTTAAAATCTAGAACTACTGTCACCTGTAATCTACCAGAAATATAACAGTGAGAAGAGAATAGTTATAAAAGCCATTTACATGTACTATTAGATTCCTTCAGACCAAGACGCCATACTGACAAAAGGAAACTCTTTATGGGGCCAAGCTGTAGTTTATTTTGTTTCAGAGGGTTAGGGGAGTAATTATATGTGGGTATGCTAAATTACTCTCTACAGGTTTCCAACAAGCAGGCTAACAGAGTCAGGATTAAGCCAATCTGATAATGGTCTCACAGACTGAGTGACTGAACCAGCTGACAGAGTGAACTGTAGAACTGCTGGTCGCAGCTAAAAACCATGAAGCAAAAAACTCTCTCTATTTCCAACAAATTATTCATGAAAGGACTCAGCAACTACTAAATCCCTCCATTATTTCTTTTATTCATCTTTGCTGAGCCATGGCTACCTTTCAGTATTCATCCTACAAAATATTTTCACATACCACA